>OY293829.1:48031422-49347642 GCA_958507055.1 Crioceris asparagi
AAACCTCCCACAAATAGTGGTGAGGGAGGAATTGTTGTAAAAAGATTTTATCTGAAAGGAATTATGAAAAGATTTTCAGTAATATTTAAATTATACATTTAAAAGACATTAAACATTTTCGACATACAAGCAACAAACAACAAGTAACAAACAAACAAAGTAATCTCGGTAGATAAAAGGTATTCAAGTAATTTTTGCTCATTACTTAGTTACTATCTATCTATTGCTATGATCATAATGGCGCTCATTACACTGCTTTCTTGATCTGGAAAATGAAGAGAGCATAATATGTAAAGATTGATTAAATAAGTAAAGAGATGTTGTTTATTTAAAAAAATGACACATCTTCAATATCCGAATAGCTGCTCGGTATGACAATATTAATTTATTCACTTTCAATAATAAATTGTAGTTTTGTATTGCTGATAAAAAGCTTATACTTAAGTTCAGGATTTTTTTTTGGGGCTATTAGCGCAGACTCTATATCTAAGAAAACTGCAGAAGGACAGTTTAAAAATAAAACAATGCTGGAGTTCAATGGAAGTGATGAATTACATGACTAAATATTGGTTTCAATAAGGCAAGGTTTTTTTCGCAGTATGACATTTGCAAGTATCCTGGTGAAAGGGTTGCAATGTGAGGATATATTCCAAATGAATATCAGCAAAGGAAAGATTGTGAGCCAAAAGGTCATTCAACACGGAAAGTTATGAAACACCTTTTGATCATCATTGAAAAAAATAATTTAACAAGAAATCTTATATTGATTAGTATCCGGTGCTATTTAAATTATTCCTTGTGACTTTCTCATAAAAACCACTGTGCATAGAGGAGACCGAGGATTGTTGAAACAATTTGGACATTTTGCTATCCCGTCATTCCGACACTGTTTGTATGAAAAATTAAAAAGTCAATCATTTAAATTATATCATTGTATTGAAGGAAATAAGCTTGAAATACTGATGTCATAGCTTAGATCAACAAACATAGTAGAGAATTTTATGATAATGAGATGCGACCAGACGTACAACGTGATGTACGTAGCTCGTGAATCATTCGCAAAACAAACTGTAGTAGTACCTATGCATGCATGCACATGAATGACAAATCGTATCAAGATCGTACTCAAATATCAAACCACTTGATTGCCCCAAATCGCGCGCTCCACATTTTGCGAAATGGCCGATGTAGGACACGTCAATTTGGGAGTCGTTGTCAGCCCTTTTTTTGTCCATTACTGAACGGGCCTCTCATTTACTGTTAGGTACAACTAACAAGGGGACCTATAGATTAAGGTGGTCTCCAAACCACCGATATGTCTCTAAGGACATACCATTTGACCTAATCAGATGTTTTCAAGGTGTACCTCACCACGCTGCGTTAATGCGGGTTGGTAAGGGGTTAGAGATGTCGACATCTACCTAGCCTCACGGGTCAAGCGTCTTACCCATTTCACTGCTAGGGCTCAGTTTGTTGAGAGAATTTCGCATAATATTTAACTATTATGACTGGCATAGGATAATCCTAAATATATATAACATATAACACCATGCCGTTGAAGTTTTTTCCAAATTCAAAAGAGTGAAGATCGCAATAGGTACATTTCTACAAGAAATTTACCTAATTACAACATACGAGTATCCGCGTCTACTCTTGAAACGTCAGTGAGGAATTCTAATAGAACTAAAACGACAGTCAGATAGATACGTAATTAACGTTACATATATTTAATTGCATAGGTAAATATATCTCGTTACTGCCTAGCTTAAGCCAAGAACAAACAAGGGGAAAAAACGCTATACCAGTATAAGCATAACTACTTCTTGGCATCCATAATCATCAATAAAGCCGGTAATAACAGTTTTAGATTGGTGTTGGAACTAGGCTAACGTCCGTAACCGAAAATTAACTTGTTTCTCATTCAAATTATTATTACTTAGTCTTTTACATTTCTATATTATGCATATTGTATCTCTTTAAATAGGATAGATGTATTTAATTGCAAATCATGATTCCTTATATATAATAAGTGGATATTCCGAAAAGTATGATAAATCAAAAAAAATGGAAATAGAGAGTTTGTTTATGTGGCTGTTTATCACATTCTTGTTCTGGTTGCCTTCTACACTCTCAAAAAAGCACTTTATTGGGGCGCTAGTCTTGCGTTGACAGCAGTTCAAAAGTAAGTTCCCGTTAAAGGTTGCCGCCAAACTTTGTGCATTTATTCGGTTTGGTTCAACTATCAATGATACCAGATCTGGTATTCCACTTTAAGCCTGAGACAAAATAACAATGGCGGAAATACTGGCATTTAGCATTGCCCTAACTGCAATGATTAAAACAAATACAGTCTATGGTAAAGTCATGGCAACAGTGGTTTTGGAATCGAAAGAGGATATTATTTGTCGCGACTTCGTGCCCTTTGGACTACAGTAAATACTGATACTGAAATTAATAAAATACTCAATAAATATGTGTTTCTAAACTAAAAATGAAGCAGATACAGAATATGACAAAAAGTGACCATTGACCAGTTTAATTTTAAGTGAAGAATTTTAGTATCCTGGAGCCATCATCACCATTGATAAGAATATCACTGTGGAAAATTAATTTAAGATATTAAAATAAAACTAACTTAAGAGTTCAGTCGTAATGTGGACTTTCTTAATAATCTTTTAAAGTCTAAGAACCCGACAATAACATCTAAAGATACCTTAGGATGATTCGAATAGCGTCCTCTACTTATGGATGCATTTGCAGTTAATCGAGCTGTAACCACAAAAGGATAGTACATTGGCTTTGTTAATATTGATGGATTGACAAGCCCAATGGTTAGAGCTCGTCTACATACAAATCCATTCACACTGACTCCAGAATGAGTACTTGGACAAACTGATATCAACCAAACAAATTGAAAAGTCAGCCAGAGTAAATGAGCTACACCGGTTCTGGCGCAAAATCGATCAATTTTACATGTAATTTCCCATAAGGAATTCTAAGGTCAAAAATAGCGAAAATTGGCGCTTTTTTCCCTAGATTCTAGGGAAAAATGCTTCGGCCCCATGTGTTTGGGATAGGAATGTAGCAGATCTAGGGATGCTACACATGGGGTCCATTTGTAGGTATTTGTATAATCAAGTTACTATTTCACTAGATTTTCAAACCTAAAATCCCTAGATGAAGAAAATTCCCTAGATTTTGAAACGTAAAATCCCTAGATGAAGATTTCCTAACGAAAATCCCTAGATGAAGAAGATATAAGTTCTTCCTAAAATTTCTGCTATTTTTTCAAGTTTTTCTCTGATTTTTTATATTTTCTAGCTAGTTTTCGTGGCCTTTCCAGTAATTCTAGCCGTTTTCCGTTGTTTTTATTGACATTTAGTCGCTTTTCATGCAATTCCTGCCATTATTCAGCTTTTTGCAGTTGTTTTTCGCTCAATTCCTGCAATGTTCAACCATTTTCATGCATATTTTGAAATTTTTCTAACCCTCTTCCTTAGTTTTTCTAGGCTTTTCGCTACCTTTCATCTCACTTTTTCAGCGCTTTATAGCCCTTTTTAGCCATTTTTTCAAAATTTCCGGCATATTCTGAACTTTTTATAGCTTTTCATCACCTTTCCTTGAAATGTACCTGCTTTCACCCATTTTCCGGCACTTCCTAGCAATTTTTCATCATTTTCCGTTGGTTTCTCGGACTTTTCAGCTGTTTTTCAACACTTTTATTCGGTTTCTACAATCTTTTGTTACTTTTCCTACTATCTTTATCATTTTCTTTAACATTTTTTTAAGTCTTTTATAATTTTCCAAAAATATTTAACGATTTTTCATAATTCACACCCGTTTAGCTACTTTCTCTTCAACAAACAAAACATCGTTTTGCATAGCATTTTAACATTGTCAGAATGAATTCAACTAATTAATGTTAGTAAAGCGCAGGTGATTAAGTAGATTAGTGTAGTAGTGTAGCGTCCATATTTCATCACACTGCGCATGCGTCTCCAATGCTATATAAAGGAGGATCCCAACAAATATCATCATTCAATCATCGACAACTGTACGAGCAAGATGTCTCTCTTCACTGATTTAGTAAAATGTATCGCTGGCATATTGCAGCTCTTGTCATCTCATTATGATGATACAGTGGCTCGTAAAGGGCTAAGTGATTGTGCAAAGACGTTGAAACGAATTAAAGATTCTATGAGATATGCCAAGACCATAGGTGAGAAACAGCATTTAGAAGCATGTTTAAGAAACGTCAAAACCTTGAGGAAGCAGATTAAAGCTGAACGGAAGAAAGGAGCAGGGTCATTTTCCAGACCAGAAACCGCAAGGGACCGTGTTTGCTGGAGCGATAGCGAGTCTGCATTCCAAAACCGCATACGCAGAGTCACGTTCTTTAAATTCCTCCAAGTCTTTGAGGAGGGGGGTGATGACCTTTGAGATGAACCACTCCTCGATATCTGTCTCACGATAGATGGGTGAATTGGAGGTAGTGAAATATTTATATTCCGTTAACACTCGATCACCTTTCACTATTTCAAACTCGCCTCCGAATACAGTGTTAACCTTAATGGCTATATCATTCTTTAAAGCGTTGATGATGCGTGGCCTGAATAGCTTAAAACAGTCCTGGAAAAATGTGATGGGATCTTTATGTTTGAGGTTCGAGATAATTCCAGTGCGTATGCGGTTTTGGAATGCAGACTCGCTATCGCTCCAGCAAACACGGTCCCTTGCGGTTTCTGGTCTGGAAAATGACCCTGCTCCTTTCTTCCGTTCAGCTTTAATCTGCTTCCTCAAGGTTTTGACGTTTCTTAAACATGCTTCTAAATGCTGTTTCTCACCTATGGTCTTGGCATATCTCATAGAATCTTTAATTCGTTTCAACGTCTTTGCACAATCACTTAGCCCTTTACGAGCCACTTTATCATCATAATGAGATGACAAGAGCTGCAATATGCCAGCGATACATTTTACTAAATCAGTGAAGAGAGACATCTTGCTCGTACAGTTGTCGATGATTGAATGATGATATTTGTTGGGATCCTCCTTTATATAGCATTGGAGACGCATGCGCAGTGTGATGAAATATGGACGCTACACTACTACACTAATCTACTTAATCACCTGCGCTTTACTAGCATTAATTAGTTGAATTCATTCTGACAATGTTAAAATGCTATGCAAAACGATGTTTTGTTTGTTGAAGAGAAAGTAGCTAAACGGGTGTGAATTATGAAAAATCGTTAAATATTTTTGGAAAATTATAAAAGACTTCAAAAAATGTTAAAGAAAATGATAAAGATAGTAGGAAAAGTAACAAAAGATTGTAGAAACCGAATAAAAGTGTTGAAAAACAGCTGAAAAGTCCGAGAAACCAACGGAAAATGATGAAAAATTGCTAGGAAGTGCCGGAAAATGGGTGAAAGCATGTACATTTCAAGGAAAGGTGATGAAAAGCTATAAAAAGTTCAGAAAATGCCGGAAATTTTGAAAAAATGGCTAAAAAGAGCTATAAAGCGCTGAAAAAGTGAGATGAAAGGTAGCGAAAAGCCTAGAAAAACTAAGGAAGAGGGTTAGAAAAATGTCAAAATATGCATGAAAATGGTTGAACGTTGCAGGAATTGAGCGAAAAACAACTGCAAAAAGCTGAATAATGGCAGGAATTGCATGAAAAGCGACTAAATGTCAATAAAAACAACGGAAAACGGCTAGAATTACTGGAAAGGCCACGAAAACTAGCTAGAAAATATAAAAAATCAGAGAAAAACTTGAGAAAATAGCAGAAATTTTAGGAAGAACTTATATCTTCTTCATCTAGGGATTTTACGTTTCAAAATCTAGGGAATTTTCTTCATCTAGGGATTTTAGGTTTGAAAATCTAGTGAAATAGTAACTTGATTATACAAATACCTACAAATGGACCCCATGTGTAGCATCCCTAGATCTGCTACATTCCTATCCCAAACACATGGGGCCGAAGCATTTTTCCCTAGAATCTAGGGAAAAAAGCGCCAATTTTCGCTATTTTTGACCTTAGAATTCCTTATGGGAAATTACATGTAAAATTGATCGATTTTGCGCCAGAACCGGTGTAGCTCATTTACTAGCCAGAACCCATCTAGTGTATCAACCAAGCACTCTCCCCGCAATGCTCACCTACATGCTGTTTTCAATCCATCGCTCTCCTACAAGAGTTTAGGTAAATGGGATCTTACAAATCCACCATTTAGACCAGACTTTGCCGCGACTGACTACCAGATAATCCATAAGTTGAGGAAGAGGACAGGCATACAAAATAGCGAGTAAAAAAATGTATCAACCGAAGAGACGATTATGAAGTAAGATAGACATAGACAAGCGTGAAAATACAAAGACTTAAATAACGAGAATGTTCTTGACCACCTAGTTATTCTCTCTTTTTATAAACTTGATTCTTATATTACTTATCGAATAAAGAAAAATGAACGGCTCTCTAGCCGGATAATCTAGCAACTGATAGGAAAAGAGTAAAATGAGAAATAATAAAAACTTAAAATTTTATGTGAATGAATGAAAACGTCGAACCACCTCTCTAATTGACAATGCAACTATCTTCGAATGGCAGCCACTCTAAAATAACAAACAATAGCCCTTTAGTTTTTTTTATTTATTTAGAAGCGATATCTCAAAAATTCGTATCTAAAATCGTTTCTTAACACTGAAAGACCTATTTTAGGTAGCTATTAAAAATAATATTTTCGATGCTCAGAACTTTTAGCTAAACAAATATATTGAAAACGGCTGTACCTAATTCTGTTACTATGATCCACAAATGTTAGTTCAACTAATCGACATATATTCTTGAATTATTCTTAGCTGAAACTTTAAAAAAGAAAATGCACTTCGTATCGTTGTGCTTTCTCAAAAATCATTACTTTGAGGTACATACATATGTAAAATGTGAGGTGAAATGTGCTTAAAAAAATAATTTAATACTCATGGAACTAACCACTGTGCTGGCTCAATACCGTCAATATTTTTTTATAGTTGAATCTAGACTAAAGTAATATGACATATTTGTTAATGTATTATTTAAAATAAAATATCTAACATAATTCACATTCTAGTATAATGATACTCACTTTAGTACTAGCTCAATATTATCCTTTCTCTACTAAATATTCTCTATAGTTATATGTTTTCATAAATTTGGAAACTATAATCATTAATTTTCAGTAGTTAATTGTGAGTTATCAATACATTCATCTATATAAATCTGAAACTCTCTTTTTAAAATATAATAAAATGTATTGCTATTCATTTTGATCACTACCTTGGGAGAGTCTAACCTTGAATAAAAAAAGTCCAAGCCCAACTGCTACTTTGCTCTACACTTGATTACCTAAATATAATTATGATCTACTCTTACAAGAGAAAAAAAAGGTGACTGACAAGCATGGCATCTTCAAATTGTACAGGTGTCGGTTTGCGTTGTTTTTTTATCAATGATTACAGTTCAAATAAAATAACGTCTGAGCCATGATACAGCAGCCGTCTTTATGCGTAGTCATTCAAAGATTACCAAACATTTTTTAATTATTTAAATGCAGCAGAGTCATCGCAATAGTGGAACTCTCAAATCCCAAGAGAGCTGTAACTTTTAAATCAAATAATTAACTGATTTGTATAGGACTTTCCGGGATTCTTCCATACTTACTTCATAAGAATTTTAGTATTGTTCTAGTTAAAAACGACTATATCACTATGACATCAGTAGCTAGATAAACTGTTACAAAAGGGATAATTTAGCCAACATTGAGTAAGATTTCCTATACGATTTATTTCTTTGATAACATTACTTTCGGACGCTACGTGATTTTGTATAGGTAGGAAGTTGAAATTCAGATTTAAAATAATTGTCAACTGTCAAAATGATTTGAGGCTAATATCAAAGTAAGAAATATTATCTTCAAACCGAAAAAACCAATGTGATGATAATGCAACTTGATCTTTAAATAATAGACATAATAAAGTTTCTACAATTAATTTCAAATATTTAAAGCTTTAAAGCAGTCTTTCCTAAATCAACCTGGTTCTAATTTAGAATATAATAATTAGGAATTGACACCTCACCTCACGTAAAAGTTACATTTAAAACGACCTGACTACATGAAAAGTTATCTGATGCCTAGGAACATTTTAGGTTGCTTCTCGAACTTTTACAATCTAACAGTAGGAGGGATCTGTCCTAGCAGACACACTGCATGTTCGTTATTAACACCCCGTTTCTACCCTAAAACGAATTAATTTAAATTAGGCCCTGACTACGTGTCGACAATTCATTATGGATAGAATTAAAATAAAATTGGATTTTAACAACATGGGTATATGTGTAGGTTTTCATGCATTTATGCAGGCTCTGGAAAATATTTCATATAAGTTAATTAAAATGAGGGGACAGTGTGCTTCTTATAGGAGTGCCAAAGCTTGATTAATAGGAAGTGTAGGAGTGAGTTGAGTTTATCAAGATTACAATTTGTTACTGCTTATTCATGTAGAAACTAGCAAGAGAAAACATAGAGAAAGCCTTGTAAAATGAGTATTTATTACAAAAATTGTTCTTCGAGAAACTCGAATAGGATCTCCTCAATAAACCCAATCCAATGCAAAAGTTTAGCTTACAGATTGTAAAGAACCTAAATACTTTGATTCAATGTGGTACTATTTTTGAGTTTAATAGAAATAACCTTTATATATTATTAAAAATATGTAGCTACAGATCATATTTATAAATCAAAAATATTTTTGATGACATTTACTTACTCTATGGCTCTGGATTTAGATTTGTTTCTGAATTTTGATTGCCGCCTGTCACTTAATGTTCTAACAATCTTTAAGATGGGTTACGATCTAAAAACATTCAACTCAATGTTATTTCTGTCTCTCTCTATATAGGAAGCCAAGAAACATTTTTGGCCTAATGGCTGTTCTTTCATTTCCTTAAGTGGACTGTTTGTGATTACAATAAAGAAATCGAAGTGACCAATGACGACAAGTTGTCATTATCGGCTTTGTGTTTCTAACAAATCTAAAGTGTTCTAAATATAAACACATGAGTTAGATTATCGTACTATATTCAAAACATTCTATCTCTTTAATCAAATAATAATCCATATAAAACGTGTACACAAATGAAATTGAAAGGTGAACATTTTCGTAAGATATCTCTTTGTATTACGTTCTAAAATTATGAGAATATGAGAAAATTAGAAAATTAAATCTATGACTACAGAAACTGATGCCAAAACCTGAATATGATTTACATATAATTTTCCAGAACCAGAACAATATAACTGGAAGTAAGCAAGTCGATTTACATGACCGCAGTATTCCAAGATTAGCATGAAGGCGATATCAACATATTTGAATGATTAACTTAAGAACTTAAGCTACCATGAATATTTCAAATAGATATTATTTTCAGATTCCTAGAAATGAACTCTTCTTTAATTTTGTCAAAATGCATTTCATTGATATTTGAGCAGAAGGTATCCTCATACATACATACATACATACATACATACATAAAAAAGCAGAGAAACATTGGAATTCTAATTCATTCTCCTTTCATAAAAGTTAGTCAAAAACAAATGAGAACGCAGACTTCTTAGGTATAAATAAAACACCTTAATTTTAAATTAATTGATAATAATATAAAGAGAAATATTTTCAAATTTATTTATTCAAATTTCCAGTTCAGGTTCAAACAGGCCCTTCTGTTTTATGATCAAGAAGTTTCCCACGTCTATACTATCTCATGCCTTCTGCCTTCATGAAATTGAATGAAATCTTTTATATATTTGTCACAACCGCAACCATTAAATTCTGTAGATTGTCTGTCGTTTTGTGAAAGTATGTGTTACTTAGAAGCTTTCTTTTCACTCTATAAATGTAGTTGATACATTTTACATTGCAATAGCAGATGAACTCAATAGAATTAACGAACCTAACTTGCACAAATCAAAATTGCAATGGTGATAATTATATAGCTATCCATTGGCCAAATTAGAAAACATAGTTCTCAACTATCATGTCAACGCCATTATGTAATCTATAGAAGTACCTAAATTTGTCAAGATGATATTGGATAAAATGCTGATATTTATTTATATCATCTAATAATTGGAATAAATATTCTTTACAAAAAATTGGACCGACTTTATCAGTTGTTGCACTGAAAAATACAAAATAATATTAATTCTATTGGTGCTGGTTCTTTTGGAGTTGGTGCCTACAACAACAAACTACAACGGCACAACTTCAAAATTACCAGCACCAATAGAATTAATATTATTTTGTATTTTTCAGTGAAACAACTGATAAAGTCGGTCCAATTTTTTTAAAAAATATTTATTTCACATTTTTGAGTGTAACATTAGTCATGGAAATTGTTGAACGTTCACTAATACCCAAAAAGATATAGGTAGGTTTAGCTTGTACATAGCGGAAATGCGCATATCACATATTTCAGACTTTACCATTGCGAAACTCGAAAACCGTGACTCGTTTCAAAAAATGTTCAATTTAAAAATTTCCGGATATGGTCCCTTTTCAAAAATTCAAATCTCGAATTTTCGATTTTCGGAAACTTTGCCACTTCCACATAGCTGAAACACATATTTCAGACTGTAGCGTGGAAACGTATGATTATTTTTTTAAATGTCCAATTTAAACATTTCCGGATATGGAATTTTCATTTCATTTCAAAATTAGTCACGAAAATCGTTGAACGTTCACTAATACCAAAGAAGATAGTACTTATCCTATTATCCACGTACATTCTTTGCTTGTAATTGTTATTATGTCGAGATCTCAGAACATCGCTGCGAAAATAGGCATAAGTGCTTTAGATTTAACCATTTTACCCTGGATTTTACCACTGTTGTAACTCGAAAACCGAAACTCTAAGGAAAAAATATATTCATTATAAATAAATTATTGTCTTTCATGTGGTACCCAAAGATTTTCAGTTTTCGAAAGAAATCGCCCCCCTCATATCGAAAATACACATATGTGAGATTTTAACATGAATGTAACTCGAAAACCGTAACTCTTAAGAAAATGTTCAATTTAAATTTACCGGATATTGTTCTATCTTTAATTCTGGCATCTCGAATTTTCGATTTTCGAGAAAATTTTCCCCCTCCACCCCCTTTGTGGGCGGTTTTCGGAGGAAAAGAGACTTCGGATTTACGTTTTTATGAATATGGGACCATTTCTCAAGTCTCGTCTCTCAAATTAATAAAAAAATATCAAAATCGGAGAGCGTTTACAATTTAAAACACGCGCGCAAACCAAAGAAAAAAGCAGATAGTCGAATTGCATACCTCCTCCGTTCGGAGTTCGTCGGTAAAAAATAGAGCGAAAATTCCCTAGATCGAGATCGTGATGTTTACGAATTACCCTTGTGTATTCACAATACTAGGTATATCTAGAGAGTTAATAGGTTTTCTTCTTGGTTATTTCCTCTAAAGCTTTTTCATATCCGAAAAAGATCCTCTATTGACATTTGGATCACATTACTTTGAGAATCGTCTAAATGCTTCGACAAATCTTACAACAATTAACCACAAAACCTGACATGACAGATTTATCTTCTTGTCCAAGTGAGTCATTGAAAATGAAAATCGGAGATGTTGATGTCTGCTTGTTCTAATTCGTCTTCTTCATTGCCGGCTTTTCTCCTTTAGTCATTCTTATTCACTGGCGCATTCCTCGCATATTATAATACCAGAGGCCACACATCCATCGGCCGGTAGTTTTGTTAATGGCGGCTCTTGGCACCGACGACACAACGCTCTGACCCCCTAACACACATATGTGACGGTGTATTTTGTTAACAGACCTTCTTTGGCAAGTCATGTGTCACATAGACACGTAATATGGAGAGAAATTTGCAATGCTAAGTACTACTGTTGTGATATTATATTCAAAATGCGAAGTTCATATATTCAAGAAATTTTGAAGATGTATTCATTATATTAAAGAAGCTCAGCAGGCTAACTTGAGAAAATAAGATATAACAACGCTTTTTGACTGACTTGATAAATAAGTAAAGTTCAGTTCTACTATTTTAGGAAGTTCGTACATAGAAGGAGTTAGAATGATTTCTTTCAAAAGTATATTTTTCACCCAATCTCCAAAGATTACAAAATGAGAAATTTGATGAAAATTTAGAGAGAGCTTAACACCTAGCTTGCAAATATAATAGGAGTAAGTGATGATAATAATGTAGGACTAAAGGTGAGTTTATACAGTAAATAAAATAAAATTGAAATAAGAATAACCTCAAAAAAGATTGGTTTATACAGATGAAGAAAATAAAATAAGAAATATGAATGAACCAATCAAATCACAGCTTTTTCGACAAAAACTTTTGTGTTGTATGCAAGTTAAGTGTTCTCTGGTGGTTGATCATGCGCATTATCAATTTACAAACTAAATTAAATAAAATAGGAAATAAAGATGAAAGTTGGCCATCTTTAGTTCTTATACTTATTTGTTAATTTAGCTTATTTCGTGTATAAACGCTTCCATGGAAATGAGCAAGTTCAACTTTCTTATTTTAACAAAATTTGTTTCTTATTTTATTTACTGTATAAACTCACCTTAACAGGAACGATAAATGACTAGTGTTATACATTGTATTCATAAAATATCATATTGGCCGATAACTAAAGAGTGATAATTTTGTGTAGCACAAAGTATTCTATAATAACCCATTTGAATAACTGTTCCAACATTCACTCCAATATTGACCCCCATTGACCAAAAACATATCATATATATACATAAACTAAATCCATAAAATTCAAACCGACTCTACACACCGTACATTTCCAACTAGTGTGTCATGTGCTTATTTGAATATAGGTAAAGAGAACTAACAAAGTAGTTGCACAAAACTTTAAAATTCGGCTCTATAATTTGATGGAACCGGTTAGATAGCGAATAATTTCTTATTTCTTATTTAAGATTATGCACTTCCATCTGCATAATAATTAGTAGTGATATAACTATCAAAGTTAACTCATTTTTACAGAGTGCGTAAACAGTTTATATAATATAGGAATAATGCTAGAACCTAATCAATAGACCTATATAAAAAGCACACATTTGGAGGTAAACTT
Source organism: Crioceris asparagi (assembly GCA_958507055.1). Taxonomy (NCBI): domain Eukaryota; kingdom Metazoa; phylum Arthropoda; class Insecta; order Coleoptera; family Chrysomelidae; genus Crioceris; species Crioceris asparagi. The sequence continues at coordinate 48,044,595 of OY293829.1, forward strand.
TCATGTTTGGTAGATTCTAGCACAAGAAAGCTCTCTTTGATTATTATCGAATGAACGTGTTTCCAAAATATTAGATAATACCATTTGAACCTTATCAGTAATCAGCAAATGTATTTGCGGATGGAAAACTATACTTAGATCTGGGAATTCGGTAACATACTAAGCTCAATAGAGAGGAGAGAGAAAGATAAAATATTTTCCGGTTAATCGCATTTCCGGTTCTACCGGAAGGAGATACCAGCTTTTCAATTTTACAATTCTGAAAATATTTCGAGTATTATGCCCTGTATGTAAGTATTCACCGTTTTTTACATATTTAAAATTTTGCTTAAACAATTACATTTGGATGCCAGAACGTTATTATTCTCAATTTATAAGGAAGCCTTTATTATTTGATTTAGGTTATCTTTTTATAGAACAGGATTACCTGTAGCAGTATTTGTATATTATTTCTATAACTATTGATAAAGATTGATCAACAAAAAGAATAAAATAAAAAAAGGAGAGCCCAGATTAATATATGAATGAGTGAAAAGGCAGACAACTGTGGGCCTCTTTTTAAGCGTATTGCGTTCTCGGACGAATATTTGATTTGTGTATTTGTTATAGTTTATGTGTTACAAATACATTGAATTGAATTAAGTTAGTTTACGTCCACCAGACGTTAATGCTTATATCGGATTGTCAAGCTCACAGCTAACCCGGCTTCAATGCTTGTTTATCGTATTTCTTTTATAATTCTTATTAGAAATTAATGAGCAAAATTCAAAGTAGTATGTCCAATAATTATTATGGATGTATAGGTAGTTTTTGAGAGTAGAACCTCAAAAATGTGCTATCTTAAATTTGATGAATTACAGTCAAATTTACACATCTGGGCATTCACTAGTTCTTAATTTATCATATTTAGCAATAAAGTTGTAGTTCTCGAAATAAATCGCAGATTAATGTTTTTGTTTAAAGAATATCTACTCCACAATTTCCAAACCGGTTGTGTTTGGTCTTGTTTAAGAGGATATTGTGTTGAAAATGTATTACATGTTGTTTGAATATCTCATTGTCCATCAACATAATTTGTGTTACACTTGCTTGACTGTTGACTTTTTTATGACGACAATAAAAAAAGTTTTGGCTATTCCTAAGATTTTATTCATATTTTTCTCTTTTGACCACTCTGTATTAATTACAGAAAATCTTATGAATATATGCTACTTCAGTTGTTAGGAATGATTGTACTTCTATTCAGAATAACAAAGTTGTATCTACTTACGTTATAACCAGTAGATAGTAGGTACCACTAATCTCAATATATTTTATAGGTCTATTATGTCACCCAACTTTTAATTTCTATGTAAAGTAGTTTCTTATTTGATAGATGATGTTCCCGAACGACCAGGCTGTATAAATGTAACATCTATTACGAGATCTCCTTTAGTAAAAGTAATCCCCCAGAACCCCATCACAATGTTATGCACTGTGTTATATTGCGCTTTATTAGATAAGCAATGACCCATCTACTCTACCATTCACTATTCCATGATATAATCTTGCATCACCATACTCCATCATCATGGGTTATTTGCCCAGTGTTAGGTGGAAATGAAGTGCACTAGTAGCTAATCAGAAAATAGACTGATGCAGGAAGAAAGAAAGGTTACTGGGTCGATGTCCTCCCACTATGGCAATGGTATAGATGGACGAAGGATTGGGTTACTTGGGTTTCATTACTAATGAAAACAATTTTAGTATGGCAATCGATTTTAGGAGATTATGTTTATATGAAACAAAAATGTTATTATTTGTGTGCCACAAAGGTATTCGCTTGAAAGCTTCTAGTTCCTTGTTCTGGTTAGTTCAGTTATATGTATAAGTGCAAGAATTAATCTTAAAGAATTAGCTAAGAGAATTGATTTTATTATTGTAGTTTTTGATGAATTTAACAGGATAAGGTTAAGTTCGTTAATCAATTCATATCTTTTTTATCAAGTTTCTGTGAAAAAAACCAGTATCTCTCTACTGTTAAGTTTTTACTAGATTTTGTAATTCGAATGATTTTATCAGATTTCTCATAAAAACTTCCTTCACTTTTTGGAACATATACCTATGTTTCTGAAAAATGGTTATGTCAATGACTTTTACATTCTCAAGTTTTTAAATGTGAGTAGGTTTCTTCTGCTGCCTTGGAATCTACTCGGACTTGAGGGTTATTTCTCATCAATGTCAAAATATCCTTATAAAATAAAAAATATATTCCATTCGAAGATTGTGTATATCTATTTTTTCCATCGCACTGAAACTGAGGAATATGAAATTTCAATCATTTTATTATATCTTAACATAGTAGCATGAATTAGATACACTGTTTTTACTCAAATATTCGTAAAATATCAAAGATTCTAGTGAAATATTAAAACAAATACAGTTAGTTTATATTGATATAGAATCGATTCCCTAGAGACTTCGTCACTTCGAATGAAAAAAACTGTCAACAATCATTAGAAGACTGTCTTTTCTGTTCTATAATATAAATCCAATGCAGGGTGAGAAATTACTTGCACGTTGTTCAACTTCCTCCTTGTTCATCTCCTAACATTCACTCATCCTACGTGACGTCTCCTTGACCTGGTACGTGACTTCATCTGCAAGAGATACGCAGCCCATTCTCGATAAGGTAAATACGGATTATTGGAAGAAAACGACCCGCAGTGAACCGCATCTAACCCCAGAATTGGGTTGCCCTTATTATGTGATTGAATTTTATGATGTTTTTTACTCAACTAAATGGTAGGTACGTGTAAGTATGTCTTTTATAGATAGATCAATTTTAATAGTTATTTCTTCATTCGAGATTACATTGCAGATAAATAGTTTCTTTCATCAGTTGAATATTTTTTCTTCCTTAAAAATCACCGTGTGCAAGGAGTGAAGGGTCAAATTTACTTTGAAAATTAAAAAAAATCATAAAATATTTTTGAGTCTGAGGCTTATGCGATAATGTAGCGAGAATCTCAATACCTCGACTTAACCTAAAACTAACATGATTATAAAGAAAGTTCTTCCATTAGGGTGTGATGTATTCGGGACATAAAATTGATAAATATAGATAAAAGTACTTTATCAGTATAAATGATTCAAAAATCAACTGCGGCAAATCATGACAATATAAAAAAAGCATTTTCATCTATAAATACTTAATTGGAATAATTTTAATGAAGTTCTTTCATGTTAAATAAAAATAATGGATATAAAAACGTGATACCTATTAGTTGAAATTCCAATTTGCACAATACTAAGATATCTTCATATATTCATTATCACTATATTATAAGAGAACCTGCACCTCTAAAGAAATTACAGCATTTTGTCCTGGTTTCCATATATGTACTGATTTGGAGGCATTTTTTGTCATTTCGCATCAACATCAGCTTAACTAATGCCCAAGAAGTGAATTAACTTAGTGTTAAAAGACAACCAACCAAAGTTAAGTATCAACTTATATATAATATTTTTGACAGGAAAACATCAACAGCTGTGTCTAACCAGTTCTCACAGTTTTTAGAACTCAGTGATTGTTTTGTGTGTAATGATGACAGTGCATAATTAGTCTATTGACTCCTTAGTTGCCATAAGTTAATTTATTGGCACACCTGCCTTTACCTTGGGTAGTTATTTCTGCTCTTTATGTCCCCTAACGTCAATGTTACAAGAGACAGAAGAGAGTTTATCTACCCCTCCTGTTCCGAAAATTGGCGTATCTTCCGCAATTGATTCTTCTATAGAAAAAATCATCACCATATCCTTAACTCAATTTACACTATTTAAGAATTCTTAAGTCTTTGTTATATATTGCGTTTCAGGGATAACATCAATAGAAAAAATATTTTAAAATTAATATAAAGCGTATCCTAAGTACCTTTATATTGTCAAGAAGTTACTTATTAGATTCACACTCTCAAACAAAGTATGTACTAAGTATTTTAATAATACTTTCACTAAAATCTGCAAACCGTCAAAGGTTAAAACAGTTGCTTAGTTTTGTAGTCAAAGCTTTTATTCACGAAACTATATTTATTGTCTGCATCGTTCCATGTATACATCTAGTTTTAAACAAATTTCATCAAGATATCACTAGAATGATGGCTCTTTCGATTGCTCATCGGCTGTAACAATAGCAAACAAATGTGCAAAATAGACTGTATCACATTATAAACTATTTTACAATGAAATGCGCTTGTGTGACCAAAATCGGCACAATATAGATAAAAGATGCACGAATTGCTAATTATCTCCTCTTTTCTCTCACGTGTGCTTACCTGTGCATACTTTGAATAAATTAAGTTGAATTAACTTCGACCTATCTACAACTAGAATTATAATCCTTTCGCATCGTCGGCATCTCTTTCATTGTTGTCATCTAGGCTTTCGCTAAAATTATACGCGTTCAACCATGCCAAACAAGCATAATCATCTGCTTCATGTAACGAATTCCTTTTGGATTCTCAAGTAACTTTCATCTTTCATTGTGATCTTTTTTCATGAATGCAAATATGACTAGCAGTGGCGGGATCTCCAGTCACGCTCTAGAAGCTGCACTTGATATGATTGTTTCTTGAATGGCTAAAAAACGTGACAGCATGATTGAGAAGATATTTGACGATTTGAAAGTAAATGTTATTTGGAGAGATAATTATTGTTTAAGTCGTTTTTCATGGTTTTAAGTTGAGAAGTGAATATTACAAATATATACAATCTTTGTACTATTTTATTATTATTTGCGGAAGCACTATTGAGGTCATATTTTTATGAAATAGAAGTCTATAAAATTGGAAGATAATATATTAATCATTCTTAATTCTTCACCCCTATTAATATACCTATAACTAATACCTTCAGAATCAAACAAAATAAAATCCCAATTTATTTTGAGAATAAAATTTTCGGAAAATAAAACTAATAAGTAGGTACCTAAAAGTTACCTACCTACTTTTAAATCATTATATGCAATCTTTAAATTTTATATCGCAGAAATACCACTAGCATTTCTTACGTAGATGGTAATAAGAGGTCCCTCGTATTCAACACTTCTGAAATTGAATACCTACGTCCAGCAAACAAAATGTAATTCTCAATCAGAACAAGAGTAATTATTGGCCAGAGAAAGTTAGAGTCAAAACATTTTTCAATGCAATTTTGACTCATTGATTAATGCACTTAAATGTACAAATTAAGGATTTCTCTAGTCGCAGTTCCTTCTACCAAAAACTAATTCAGATGGGCAGATTCAACATATTTATTGTACTTATATATGTGTTCATTTGATTCTCACGATATATCTTAATTGGTAATCCTAGTACCTACCTATAAAATCAATGTTATTTATATAAACTTTCTCATTGTATCCTCTGGTTTAATGGGTGTCATATGCAACTTAAATTCTTATAATCAAAAAATTTAAAGTAGCTCTTGCGCATTTTTTTCGATGCCCTATTAGACCTAACAGACTTCGTTTGAAATATCTCAACGTTAGCTATAATTATTTCAACACATAAACATATATGAACGGTTCTCTTACTTCTTCGTACAATACTGATTCTGTTATACTTTCTATTTCTTTTAACGGTTCATCCTAAGAAGATGTTCTTATTGCAGATAGAGTAGGTACGAAAGGCGAACGGTATCTTGGTCTAATACAAACATCTAACCATTTTCGTTTAGGCACGTACCGTACAGTTAAGCAATAGCAGGCTGAACTGAAAAAGAAAACCTGATAATTGTGCAAATCTAACAGATATAAGAGAAATAAAAATACAAAGTTGCGTTGAAAACACCAATCTTATATCAATATATAAGTAAAACTTCCGATAGTCTAGACTTTATTTTTGAACTAGTATTCAAATATTTTAATTTCAATTAAGCATTACTTTTATGATAGATGGTACAGTGTAAGTTTCAATATTCATTTATAAAGGGTGTTCGAGCAGCGGTTCAAACCAGTCCCAAACCGTCAGACGCGTGCGCATTTCAATTTCCAATGAATAATTTATTCCCAACTACTAGTAAGTGTGGATTCATGCAGCCCAAATTAACGAGTAACAAGTAACAATTAACAATTACAAATAACAAGTAAAAGTTGAACTTCTTATTTTTCAATGGGAGTGTTCATGCAGCCAAGTAACAATCAATTAACGAATAAGAAGTAGAAGTTGTCCAACTTTTAACTTTCTTACTTTAATTTAACGAGGTGAACGCGGATTGGTCAGGCCGATGATGTAAATAACCTTACTTTTCGAAATATTTGTGTATTTCTTTGGGTACCTTGAAAAATGATTCGGTATCTTCCATTTGTATTGAAAATTTGGAATTATAAACACTTGTTTTCAGTTATCCAGCGGGGACAGAGTGACAGAGGTTATTTTGAAAAATGAATACCGCGGATGTCAGACTTGTGCGCATGCTTACTTTTTACTTCTTAATTCTTAATTTGAGCGCATGAATGCTACATTTTTATACTTGTTAATTGATAATTGTTATTTGATACTTTTTACTCGATAATTCTTACATGGTGCTGCATGAATCCACACTAAGATGTTCGAGCAGTAGTTTGACGATTTCCAAACTAGTCCGCACTCAGTTTGAGACAGGCGCAGTTGAAGCGTCTTCTTTTTCTTAGGGTATAGGTATAGTGTTCTCTGTTGTTGGAGAAATCTTTTTCAGAGAACACTACCACAGTCCAAAAATAAACCCTGGTTTGTGTTTTGTCCATCAGTCTTTCATTGATGTTTTCTCTTATCTTTGGTCATAAAACATATCTATCGGCATAGTCATTTGGTCTATGACGACGAAAATGTAAGAAAGTGGAAGGGGTAGTTTGCAAACTGCAGTTTGGTGTTCGAGCAACAAAATCCCAAATCACTTGGAAACTGTTTCAAACCGCACATGCGCATTTTAAACAGTTATCAAACCGTCCCAAACTACTTCTCGAACAGCCTTATAATAGAACGGGATGGCCAATTTACAGGACCGTCTACCTATCCATTTGTTCGTGTAGGTACTGTTGATTTAAGTAGTTTCGAACATTTACAGAAAAATATGGAGGACCTCCATCGTGCATAAACCACATATAAGTCCGAAGATGTAGAGGTAAACTCTCTAACAAATCTGGCAACGTATTTTGAAGATGTTGTAAATAAATTTCTTCAGTTAATCTTTGTGGAAGAATAACAGGACCGATACGCTTCGTCCATGAAAAAAACATTTCTGACAAAGTTTAAATTCTCTTACTTTTGCCTATTAAAAAAGCGACAAAAACCAAGGCGCATTTCAGGTACCCCATGAACAACATTTTTAGATACACTTCTTTAACCAATCGTCTGGTGCTTAGTTCTGGATCTTGTTCACTGCGTTCTAAAATTTCGTCTTCAACGTCAGGTATCCGTACAAAATGCTGCTAGATTTAATATTATTTCGTACTTATCATTGCACCAACTAATAACGTTGGTCCAATTTTTTTAAAATATATATTTCACACTTTTGAGTGTAACATTAGTCACGAAAATCGTTGAACGTTCGCTAATACCACTAATATCCTATAACCCACGTATATTCCTTGCTTGTCCTTGTTACTATTATTATGTAGAGATCTGAGAACATCGCTGCGCAAATACGTATAAGTATTTTATATTTAAATATTTTACCTCACTCTATCTCGAAAACTGTAACTCTAAGGAAAAAAATTTCATTATAAATGTAGTTACAAATACTATTGTCTTTCATGTAGAGTGCCCACAAATTTTCAATTTTTGAAAGAAATCGCCCTCTCCACATAGCAAAAATGTACATATTTGAGTATTTAACATGCCTCTTACTGGAAAACCGTAACTATTTTGAAAAAATATTCAAATTAAACGTTTCCGGATATTGTCTTATCTTTAATTATACCAACTCAGATTTTCGATTTTTTTGAAACTTTGCCCTTTACATCCCTTCTAAGGCGGTTTTCGGTGGGAAGGGGATTTTGGATTTGCGTTTATATGAATATGGGACCATTTCTCAAGCCTCCTTTTTCAAATGAATCAAAAATTATCAAAATCAGAGTACGATTACTATATGAATGGCGCGAACAAATCAAAAAGAAAAAAAGCAGACAGTCGAATTGTATACCTCCTCCGTTCGGGGTTCGTCGATCAATAATATATATATTGCATTTTGATTATATTATGAATCAGAACAGCAGCTATTATTTTTGTGTGAAATGATCTTTAAAACTCCGTAGTAGGTAATTCACATAATACTTATTCGTGAAGTCTGTATGTACTCTTTGTAACGTGCTCTTACCGTTCTAGAAATCATAGGTATATAACATAATATTGATAATAGTGCGCTAAGAAGTTCCACAAACAATTAACAGGTTATAATATGATATTATTGGTCTAATAATTACTTTGTTCATATACCCATATATTCGGTGTGCGAGAAACTGGGTCAACATTTTAAACATCTATCCGATAACCATTTGGAAATTCACAGAAATTTATGTTTCGAACTTTATTATTTGCCGAAGATTAGAGAGTTTGATTGTTTTCCTATTTATACAGTGAGAGAAAGACATAAGGTAGACACCGTAATAAGTTGATATTACCCTTCGGATATTCGAACTGATCTCAACAATATATTATTATTATTATACAAGAGGTCTTGATTAATTGTTTTAAGTTCAAGCTTACAATGACTAACAAAAAAAATATGTCCAATATTATTGACCTTATCTTCTAGGTACGTCATGAAATATTTATACCTACTTATTTTGTAGATTTACGCGACTTTTATATCGCTCACATCTGAATATAAAAACCATCACATTATTAGTCCAACCATTCATTTTGACAACTTGCCGAAACAAACAACAAAACAGAATATAAGATCGGTCAATTCAGTTCCCAGACAATCTTGGCACAGATTGTTTGTAATGGAAATTTGATTAATCTAAGAGTTTTGTATTTAGAAGACCGAAAAAGTATTTCACTGAAAACACTGAAACAGCTGCTTAATTTAAAATTATTTCTTAATAAAGCTGTATATCAATATAAAAACTATAAATCTAAAGTAATTAGATTCGCATAATAATCGCTGTTCAAGTACAGAATTCATTCCCCTATAATATATAACCTCTATGGTCGAGTGGTATAGTTGCCCACTTCATATACACAGGATCATAGGTGCGATTTCAACTATTTATATTGATTCATAAAAATCACTTCTTTCTTTAGTAACTTATAGCAATAATACATAGAACATATTTTCTCGTAGAAAATAGAATTATTAAGAAAATAATAATTTCTTATTTGAAATATTTAGATTATTGATGAATGCAACAGATGAACAAGAGGTATATTTTATTATTTTTATTATTCATTGATTTTTCACGTGCGTTTGATTGCGTGAATCACAGCCTTTTGCTCGAAAAAATTTCGAGATATGGAGTTAGAGGATTGCCACTCAATCTACTAACAACTTACTTGGAAAAAAGAAGGCAAGTAGTTAAAATTGTGGAGCATATAAGCTCTGAAAAACATATAATTGATGGATTACCACAGGGATCCATTCTGGGACCTTTCTTGTTTTTGCTAATGATTTACTAGTTTATCTAAATATGAATTCTGCCACGCATTGCATATGTTATGCGGATGACACTAATATATTAGTTATTGAATACGACTTGAGAACACTGAGAAATACAGCTGAAAGCACATTCAAAAAATTCATCATTTGGTCAGAGAAAAATAATTTACAATTGAATAGAACAAAAACCAGTATGGTAAAGTTCATGACAAAAGGACAATAAAAAGAGATGAATCTTTTTGAGAATACTGATTGGGAATTGAATTCAATAACGTCTACAAAAATGTTAGATGTTGTCTTCGATAACAAATTGCAGTGGATGCGACAAGTCGACAATTTATGTAAAAAACTAAGAAAAGTATGCTATTTTCTCAGGTATCTCTCAAATTATTGTAGCAAAAAATCCTTATAACCCTATATTATGCAAATTTCAATTTACATCATAGATACGGTATTTTGAATTGGGGTACAAGCTCCTCTGTAGGCCGATTGTTCATCATACAGAAGTACGCTGTAAGGATCATTGCAAAGATGGGATGTAGGGATTCTTGCAGGGAAGCATTTCGGAATATGAAAATATTAACAGTTGCAGGAATATACATCCTTGAGGCTTGCACATATGTATACCGCAATAAAAACAAACTGGCTGTCAATAGATCAGCACATAACTACTGCAAACGCAATGCCCACGTAATCATCCCAAGTCACCATCGCACCGTACTCTATCAAAAGAGTTTTAAATATCAGGGATGCAAACTCTACAACAAACTTCACGATGACATTAAAGTATTAAAAAATGTATAAAAAGTTAAGAAACTATTATTGTCAAAAAATTGTTACACTGTAAATTAGTTCCTGTCGTAATTTGCCATTTGTATGTAACATGTGTGATTCTATTTATATACATTTATTTTTTATTCATACATATTTGTGATTTTTTATCTGTGATGTGTATGTGATGTTTCAATATTTATATCCAGAGTTTTATTTATTCATGTTTGTCATTTTATGTCTATATTTCTTATTTTGTTTCATTTCAGTGGAAATGAGTCAGATAAGTAGTGCTTATCTGACGCATTACTCTTTTTTATTTGTATTATCATGCTGTTGGTGTACAAACTAATTTGTGGAAAGAAAGTATATTATTATTATTATTATTATTATTATTATTATTATTATTATTATTATTATTATTATAATTATTATTATTATTATTATTATTATTATTATTATTATTATTATTATTATTATTATTATTATTCTTATTATAATATTCATGAAAATGTGCACTTTTAATTTTACTCAAAGTCGTGTTCGAGTGTCGGAGGGCTTCTCGGCCTTGCGGACTTGGGGACTTTCATGACAGTTATTTTTCCTTTCAGAAATAAAATTTTCCATATTTTTTTTTCAACTTTTTATACCAAACGCCCTAATCATGTAACCGTAGATGAACCTCATATTCATTTAGCAGTGTTTCTCGTTATTTTATCCACGAAGATATTAATTTCCTCAGTAATAAGATGTTCGAATTGGATTAACAATTATTTATCATATTTCACAAACGTAACGAACTACTCACAGACTAGCTTACTGATCTTAAACTAGTTTCATCGTATATCAAATTCATCTGATCAAGTGATAATTATTTTTGTAACCGTGCCAAGACAATTAGAAATGGTCATATTCAATTATGACGTATGAGAAACCGTTTAGCCAAAATATGAGTAAGAAGTTATAAAATTTGGCAGTTCATTTGAAAATAACTTTTTACCTGCTTTTTCTCAAAAATACGCGTTAAAGCAGGTAGTAGAGAGAGTTCCAAACAGAATGTACCAAACAAGTTTAATTGAAATTGTTAGAGAAAAATTTTCGCGCCACAGTCTTAAGCGAAACACGTTTCTTAGCAATTGCCTAGTAAGAGTGCAAGCAGGATGCCCCATCTGTGTCACCAGCGAGCAGTATCGATAGCCTACAAAAATGAAAGCAACAAAATCGGTCCATCCGTTATTGAGATAATCTTGGTACATAACGACAGACAGACAGCTGAAAAATTGCTTTTTTACTTAGAGACATCTGAAAAGTAAACATATCTTGAAAACCAGGCACCCAAAGTTTTACACGATTACAATACTTTCATTACTAGGTAGGCTACATTGAATACCATTGCAAAAATAAAAAACTCATCAAAATTCATGAATAGAAATGTTATTAACTAAAAAAAAAACTCAGCTTTTTACATTGTATATTCGCTTATACTCTTCATTTAAAACTTTGAAAAAGTCTCATCAGCTTCGTATTTATAAGCTATGAGTTAATTAATGTCTGAACGGTTTTCCCCTTCCCTTCATTTAGACTGGCGACCTGATTCACCTCGCATAGAAGCTGAATACCTAATTTAAATATATAAATTTGCATCAACTTCGACTTATGACGGTGAAAGAATGTTTAAGAATCAAAATGTTCTGCAGGTACATATAACCAACTGGTAACTCTGAAGACGGATGGTTTTGTTAAGATTCGCATCACGCAGTCAAAAATTGTCTCCTTGTAATGAGGATCGATTATTCTTTGCGGACTTTTGTTGCAGTGAAATAACAGCAATATTTTAGTTTGAACTTTCACGAAAGCGGTTCATATAAAAATGAAGAAAGTAGCGAGTGTGTGGATTCACATAAAAAAATAACTATACTACTACAAAATATATACTATATATACTATAATAAAATATGTTTTGCAATGTGAATTACAAGGATACTAAAATATCATTAATAAAGTTAAACGTACGGCAATATTCGCCCTATATACTTACTGTCAAGTGCTAGAGGCAAATGCTACAATTTGTATGCTTCTGTAATAAGAAAATATTTTTATCATTCACTTACCTTCACTTACATTTAATGCCGCCAAACAACTTTATTATTGGAGACACCAAAGACCAAGGGATATCTACAACCACAGCCGCGAGTGGGGCCAGTGTATGGTTTTACAGAAAATATTTAAAAAAATACTAATAACATAGTAAAATGATGACAAATGCCACAATGAAATTTATCATAAGGAACCAGGTTTTGCGAAATAAATCCCAACAATAGGCTAGAAGAGACTAGATTTGTATTGTACCATTATTGAAATAAGAGAAAATAATAAATGCTACTCAATTTCGGATGTAGCAGTAATTCAGTATTGTGATGATTATGAAAAAAACCTCATTTTCTAATGTGACGATTACAAATATCTGTATCATAATCTCGACAGTAAGTTGACAACGATATGGTGGTATTTAGCACTTGGTACCCATTTTGCACCTCTCTGGCTTACAATATTTTCATATGCTATAAATTTCCAATAACTAATTTAATTTCGCCGAATTTAGTAATATCATAAGAAAAATGTATTCATGTAATAAGAAATTGACAACATTATACTTATTAATGATATTGAACAAAGGAAGCCCAAGGAAAATAAAATAAAGCCATCTAAAGCTGACTTTCAATTTATTAAAAGTTATCTTGATTATAAAAAGTAGATATCCATTACGCGATAGCTTAGAATACTAAGCTACGTTCCGAAGTACTTGCAAGACATTAGTTTGCATGGTTCAAATCATCCATCGTAACCAGTCTTGAATGCTTTTAGACAAACGTCATTAGTCATCATACAAATTTCAAGATGGTCATCGTTAACTTATAGATACTCCGGAATTTGATATCTCTGTGGTTTTGATATAGGTATACAAAATAAATTTTCAATAAAAGCTTTAGATATGGCCAAGCTTCATTTTTCAAATTGATTCGTAATATATAGGGGGTCACAGCATAAGAAAGTTGTGTTTTTTTAAATGGAATACACTGTATAATATCTTGATCTTCTATATCCCTCACTTTCCCTATTCCAGCTATATAGGATGTCTGTACTTCTTGGGATATGGCGACTTCAATGAGAAAAGATTTTCTCTATTTTTTTGCAACTCATCAAGTTTTTCATAGCTTGAATTTTGTGTGTACGGTGACCCAAACCTCAAGCCCATAATTTTTTCGGTTATTATAAATGAAGATGACTCTGGAAAACGTACATAGCAGGGTCTTAATTGAAGTTCACTGCTTTTTAATTTTGTATTGGAAAACGTATAAGGTTCTAGTAAGTGGAATTCACACAGGATCAATAATTACCATCGACATCAGGTTATCGTCTATGCAGGCGATATTATTAACTAGATCACAAAATGAAAGGGATAAACTTTTCAGTACATTAGAGAAGGCTGCAAGAAGCTATGCACTAACGATAAATGAGCACTAAAGAAAATATATGGTATTGAGATAAGCAGCGCCTAGAGATTAGAGAAATTATAGAATTTAAAATCGGGGATAAGAGATATAACATCGAAAAACTAGATGAGTTTGAATATTTGGAGTGACGTTGACACCAATGCAAAAGAGAAGTAAATACAAAAAAGGATAACGAAAGGGCGCAGAGTGGCAGGCTCAACTCCTTATTAAGATCAAAGCAGGTATCTAGATTTTATGCTTGGAAAATGCTCGGGGACTATGAATATTTGGTTCTAGGCCCTTACACTCCTATTCCAACACAACAGTGACATCCATGTAGTTATCGTGTTGTCTACTCCTCTATCTACTAGTACTCTTTTAATAGCCTCATGTGTGTAGTAAACATTGAAAATTATTCACGCATTTTCACTTGCTTCTAATGAACTTTCCATCCGTGTTTTATCTTATATACTCTGTCTGCAATACTTTATAACCTTTCTCAAATCAAAGGATAGCAGGAGTGTAGTATCTTAACCCTTTAACACGTCTCATCTGGCAATGCTACATACATTTCACGTTACCCTCTCTTTCATAACAACATCGAGGAAGCAATTGAAGAAGGAGCTGTTTAGCTAAATCCTCCCCCCGCGAAGTAATGCCTGACGGCGGGTCCGTGGGCGAAGCAGAGGCCAGAGATAGAGGAGGTTTTTTAGTCGGTATTGGAAAAGCGCTTCCGAGTTCGACATACCAGGCTGAACACCAAGACCTGATGATACGTAAAAGTATTTTTCCCCATTACCATACCATACCATTTAACTCCAGTAACATGCTTTATCTGTCTTACATGAAAAAAAGTTTCATCAAATTTGTCGTTTTGGCGCCCTGACGATGCTATCACGCGACCCTGAAAATCACTCTCATGCTCCTAAAGAATTTTTACTACAAAAATTTCCTATCTATTTACAAATATATACTTAATTATTATACAAGGGAAAAAGTACTCGATTTTAGCTGTAGGTTGTGTTGTCGACGAAGGCGAAGAGGAGGGAAACAAAAGACCGAGATTAAAGTGATATTTTGTCACCTATCAACAGAGATAACATGTCAGTTTTTTCCCGACACAGAAAAATGCTTTTATATCTAGCTGACAGTATTTTGAAATAATATAATATGCCCTGTAGATACGATCATCAATTCACTCGTCATATTTTATATTCCTGCCAGTGCTAGCGGTAAGAAGTTTGTCTATACTTAGGTACTTTTCATAGAAGGACAAAAAAGTTGGGTATTTTTTAATCTTCTTTTTGTTTATTTATCTCACCTTGTTATTACTGTAGTTATCTCTGTGTAACAAAAAGTAAGCTGTCAAAAACGTGATGAGAGGCAACAAAACAAAACTAAGTACTTATACCCAAATAAAGAAAGAATAACCCTCATTTGTTGATTTTGATTAATACATATGACAATTTCATCAATATTTTCTCATAAAAGTAGCCGTATCTTGAAGAAATCTCAGTAAAACCTAGTAAAACCTTATATTTCTGGAATGGAGAGAATAAGAGCTATTATAATTCAAAATAACAATAGTCGCCTTCCACTTAACGAGACGGAATATGAGTTTATCTACGACAAACTAAAGAATAAAACTCAGTTGTAATAAATATAAATTGGTTATTATAATTTGCTAAAAATAGTGGGCGAGTTTCGATTACGTTATATAGTATATCTAGTACAATTATTTTCAATATGACCATTACAGAGACTGTTTCAAAATTAAAATCTGTTAGCACAAGGCGAGTGTTTTGGTATTTTGAATTTTGTTCTTTATCTGGGGATACATTAGGTTATTGCATTTGACAAACTATCAGGCAAATCAAAATTTTATTTCTTTTTAACTTAGATATTTTATTATTTTCCAAGCATTATTGATTAAAAAATGGTTTCTTCTCCCTTACCGAAGCAGTAAATAAATTACGCATCAACTTGTAACCATTCCAATCGCCATGTGCTTTAGTTCTTTTAATTCTACTCAAAATTTTATATTTGTCCCGTTTCATTGCGCCTAGTGCTGCTATTGAGCATAAGGCCTAGCGACCCGGTGGGTCAGCAAAAAGGTGCATGGATATCCAAGAGAGTGATAATATTTTTATTTAAACCGAATGATAGTTTTACATATTTCTCAACATATTAGTAAAAAATGATACAGGCAAAATGATAGTTCAGTCACGAGAGATGAGTCAAAGTTAAAGCAACCGTCACTAAGTAAGAAACAATCAGATATGAATAAACCTACCTATACGACAAGGATACCGGCAATGTATCGCTAAAATGTCTTTATTGACCATTGATCCGTTTAGATCGAGGGCGAGTTATTAGATCGAATGTACTCAATGGAAGATTTATCATCCAATTAATACTACGCTAAGTAGGTTTCCATTTCTACCACCCAACCAACCTAGGCCGATACAACGCTCAAACTCCAGAGAGTTATAACTGAAGAGAAAGAGTTTAGGCGTTAATCATTTTATAGAGCATAAAAGACATAGAACTGTATTTAAAAGTAAATCTTAGTTCGGTACTAGTTAAGCTTACTAAAACTGTCACGACTGATATAATTCTTACCATAGTAAACATACAAAACTAGTACCATACTAGGATTTGTTCTTGAACCCAGCTGATAATGTGGCTATTTTTTTAAACAGATTTATTTTAACTTCGATCTCGTTATATTTCAAATCTTGCAGTGGAAAATTCAATTCGTATTATTAAATTTTTGATGTCAAATAAAATAATTTTGAATGTTAGACGTGATACATATAAACCCTTCTCAGTAGAATCGCGCTACAAACTTTAAATAAAGATACGTTAAGGCATTTCAGTTTTACTGCTTTTTATATAAATTGATGATTCGCAAGGAATTAACTTTGTACCTATCACCAATGTGTGGTTTGAATATCAGATGTTTTGATGGAAATGAAATAGAATCATGGATCTAAAATGCTCCAATTTTGAAAGTTATATTCTTATTTGTCTTGATAAAATAGATATGAAGCATTAATAACCATCGGCTTATAAGGGCTAGATATCACCAATAACAGTCACGTTCAAAGGACTTAATAATAGGACGGTAATTGAAAAAAGATCCAAAAGGCAATTATTATTTTCTAATATTAGACCAACACACGCGGAGGACAAATTTATTTTGAATTCCTTGATAAATTACCTAACGTTATGAACAAAATATATTTTCTTTCTTATACTTATTTTATATAATCAATAGCTTTGGCACATATTTGTCCCCTGGTAATATTCTGTTACGCTGCGTTTTTTTGATTGACAGTAAATGTTTTCTGGTAACATTTTCATAATAATAAATCAGTTTTACCTCATCACGTGGCTTTCGTGACTTTCAGATAAATTGGATCGATACAACTAATTAATCAACGACGGATAGGTGATAGGCCTTATATAAATAAATAATGATACAACTGAAAATGCACCTAGTCTATTAAACTTTGATATTGTGCTTAAATTGAGCAAAGCTTCATCATTTTACTCTACCCACAGTCATACCGTAAAATATTGGAAAGAGAATTATTCATCGGCTACAAAAAGCTTCTTCGTCAAGCTCTTTCATTTATTAAAGCCAATATATGACGTAAAGTTCACTCAAAAATCTATGAAACTGTAGAATTGGTAAAATGCAGAACTTCAGAATAACTGTTTCTGAAATTGCACACAGATTTTCTATTTATCTATCTATTTGATTTATGAATGAAATTCGATATAAATTATATTAGAACATTGAACTACAAAGGCAAAGTTATTTACATAGTGATTTGAGTGATTATTATTACTGATTATTTCTGATCTTGAATGAAATAACGAATTAAAAATAGAGAATAAGAAGTTTGGTATATCAGTTTGCATTTTAGATGCATACCTAAGTACGGGTTATAAAGTCAGCTATTATATCGAGTTGAAGAATAAGATAATGAGCCACAATTATTGGCTAAAAATAAGAACGAACGGTAGCGTGCCACAGAAAATTAATTGTTCCACAAACCCAAACCAAGAAAAAACCGTTGAAGGAGAATTATTGACGTTATTTTACAGAGACAGAGACTAAACTGTTCACATTATGTTGGTAAAACATTTTTTGTTAAAAAATTATTTTTTTCTTGAAAAGTAGCTTGTACTTGAGCTCACAATAACTAACTGAAGATTTCATCTAATAATTAGCCTTGCAATTAAATATAGTAACAATCGCTATACCTACTTTGTTTAACTATGTTATTTGTGGAAGTAAAAAACATGTTAAATAATCACCGTACATTCCAGTACACATGATTTTGTCCTCTTTAGATTAAATCCCACCATCGTGTTATCTTATGCTAGTAAAATACTCCACTACGATAGCATATCCTCTATACCACTATACATATACATATCAAACAAATAAAAATGCAGTAAGTGTGTCGAGACACTTAACAGATGTCCGTTCACTTTTTACCAGTGAAGAATTTCCGGTCATCAAGAACCAATTCATGAATCACATTATATACCAAGGCCGAGTCTAAACAAGGATAGAGATACCTATATACTTTACTAGGTTTTGCCCGCGACTTCGTGCGCATGGAAAACTGCATTCAATTCCATGAGATAGTTTTTGCGTGATGCATGTACAAACCTACAGACGTGATAAAATGGAACCTAAATTTTAAGCAATATATCCGTGAAAATTGCTTTAAATTCTATGTAGTAGTTTTTGCGTGATGCGTGTACAAACATAACGAAAGACAGGCAGACGCGGTAAAATGGAGCCTATATTTTAAGTTAGACCTCTAATAATATATTGGTGAAAATTTTATACCTGCTGTTTTAAACCAATCAGATGCTCTGATTTTGAAAGGTTGCTATGACGACAACCTGAATTTTTCTAAAATAAATTCGGTCGCAAAATTAATAAGTGATTATTTCCCTGGCTTGTTAGCTGTCACCTGCAGATGCCACAATAACATGCGTAGATTATTTTTGACAAATATTTATTTATAAACTGTCAAAAGTTGTATCTGCTTTTTTGGTATAACTTTTTTTTTCAAAAAAATTTTTACGGAAATTATTCAAAATCTAGGGAGATTATAAGTGAAAACTGCATTCAATTCCATGCAGTATTTCAGCAGTTTGCGTGATACGGGTAGAAACATACATACAGACAGATAGACATTCTAAAAAGTGTGGTTTTGGCATCTATTGCTCTAATAGTTTAGATTAGTTTTTTCTAAAATTTATAATGTACAGACATCAACCCGTTACAATTATAATATATATATACCTATGTATAGATGTGTAGATGTATAGATGATAAATCAGTTGTAATGAATATTTTTATTAGATTACCGCTGTAGCTTTCTCATCACAAAATAATTTAGCAACGATTTTGTAACCTATTGGCATAACTAAAACTGACATCATACAGGCACAATGGTCCACTCCAAAACTTGGCACCCTACAGGTGTATTTTAGAAATAGATGATGCTCGTGACATCGTCCGTACTTCCGCACCAGAGAAAACATACCTCCAATTCCGCACATACAGTTTGTAGTGCTTGTTACTTATGTATGAATTGACTGTTAATTTCATTGCCCAACTGAGCTGCGCCATGTAATTTTGTAACCTTGTGGATTAACTATTCAGCAATATATATCACAAATATTACCATACTTTCTTTAGAGTACCTAGGGAAAAGTCGTACATACACGACAGGAGATGCTGCCCTATATAGCCGCCGTGAAACGAAAGTGAAGCCAATTTTTCGTAGGCCGCCATTAGTTTTGTGGTGTTTACAGCTTATTTTGATTTTCATTTTTTGTGCTATTTTTTAATGAAAACGACGATTTTTTTATCTTAACACAATGGTGAAGTGCGAGGCTCTTGGATATAAGTCACTGTCGAAAAAAGAATATGGTGTCACGTCCATTGGCGGCCATTGATTTAGTTCTCATTTGGCTTCACTTGCTCTCCGAAAGCGATGTCTCCTTGGTAATTCCATGTTCTAGGATACTTTCAATTTAATTCTGTCAGTTGTTTTTTGAGTCGTACTGTAGCAACGACGCTCTTCAAAATAAACGTATTCTAAACTGTAACTTAGGATATAAGCTATGGCCTGTTTCAACAAAATATATGAATTATTCGTGGTACTCGAACATGGTGAAAACCCCCAACAAATTTATTATACATTTATACAAATATAGGTAGGTATGTGTATCTTATTCATATGATTCTCTAGGAGGTATATATTTCCAATTATAAATTTCTGAGAAACAATTTTTACAATTATAATAAAACATAACTCGTTTTGTATGCTACCGGTTCCGCTTTTAAGCAATTGTAAGTTTTTTATTATAAGTTTTAATAGTTTAAAATTTAATAAAAGATAGTTCTTTTATTCAAAAAGATTTGAGAATCAATGTCCTCAAAATATTTTATGAAATGATCTCCATCATGACGTAGACTTATTGTTTTTCCGAATTTTTACTACAAATATGAAAGTCCAACGCTGGCTATAGCGTGAAGAGTTTGAGATAACGCTAAGCTTAAAAATTGATGTATAATGGCGGATTTCTTAAAATTCATTGCACATCATCAGAAGGTATTTTTTTATATAATTGCTTATGCCAGCCTGCAAAGCTGGTACACGCTACTGGTGTAAACATCGGCGACATGTACATTGTACATAAATCTGTGTAAATTTAGACCTCCTATATGCCTGGTAGAAAATACAATGTAGATTGAATGCCTCTCTACCCCTAAAATACGCCCGTAGGTAAGCATTGCCTTGCCCCAAACCTATCTTGCGTTACGAAAATAGACGCGAATATCATCGATAACGCACTATCGCTGACTTCAATATACCTGTAAACAGAAATGATAAAGCGCCGGCGTCCACAAATCCTGATCCCTATTATCCTAATGGTGACACACCTGTGGCAAAATAGGATTAAGGATGTTTGAATCTGTATACGAAATGAGGGGTGCAAAAGAATTCTTATGAACACTGAATAGCCAATGATGCAGCAGCAGGATTAACATTAAGTCTGTGGATGATATTAGTGTTTTGTAGAACCATGCCGAATTTACTCACAATATTTAGATGCTGATTGCGAGAACGATTTCATTGTGGCAAATCTAAAATCAAAGCAACGATAAAATATATCCAAAGCGGATAGGTAAATTTCATATATTGAAAATTTGCTATTCAAGTTCAATAGTATACATAACATATTTCATTTATTTATTTATTATTAATTACAATAAATAAATCGACATAGATAAAAGATACCTATGGACAACCGCCATCCGCGTATGAAATATGCAAATTAAATGAAATTGGAATGAACGTTCCTATTGCAATAGTTTCCATTGCAAAAATTGAAGGCATTATTTTATTTATCAATATGAAACCAGAATCTTTTGTATTAAGCTTTCGATAATATCATTATCGAGAAAACAAATCTAGGGGTATTCCGAACGATACAAAAATTATGCACAGTATGCCATGCAATTCGAGAGCATACCTTTACTTGAATATTATTTAGTTGATTCATTGTTAAGGATTCATGAACCGCATCCTTCGAAACATTCATAATATTGAACATGTTTTCTCGTTATATAGTACTCAGCCCAAGAAAAACCAGTGCACCGTCGTATTCAGAGGCCCCAGTTCTACCTATCTAGACCATCAAAATCTAATTTCTTTCGGAAGGGTGGTCCTGAATATTTTTTTTATTATAATTTGGAAATTATTGAAGTAAATTGTTAATCTACTGACTGTTCTTCAATTACCAATTTCAGTTCGTTTGAATCATTAAGATATTCGTGTTCTAGAAGCTCCTCAAAAGAGAGGAGGTGTGCTTGAATCCTCCTCGGTTAATTTTCTAAGAGTTTCAATGGAAGCAGTAATCTTTTATTTGGCTTTTTGTGGTTTGTTTTTCCAAGTGTTTGCAGAATAGTTTTGGTTAGTTTATTCACAATAAGCATCATTATAACATGCACATATTGACAAGATTATAAAAAAAAACAAATATTATAAATATATATACATAATTTATAGAGCAGTTATCTTGTATACGTTGAATTAATACAAATTTTCAACATTAAAGATCCATTATCTGTGATAAGTAGGTACACGTCTGTACGATTTCATTCTAGTAGGTAATCGTCCCCAAGTTTTATAACAATGATTTTCTATCTTACTCTAGAAAAGATGTTCTTATGCTCATAAGCCTACTGAGGATGGTTTTTTATAGCGACAAAAGGATACAACAAATCAACAATAACACCAATGTAATTCATATAAAAAAAATATAATCACATCAAAGATTGATTATAGTGCGGTCGTCTACACCTAACCAAGTGAATTGACTCTCAAACCAAAAGACTCCAATAACCATCAAGTAAAAAGAAAGGCACTAGGCGCATAGAGGACGATACCCGTCGAAAGCCTCTATACTCTTCAGTAAGGCTGTAGGTACATCTATATACAAGAATTGAGATTGTGAAATGATACTCAGATGACATTTGTATGTTTACCTCTATTGAAGTTGTTCAATCATGTACATCTAGGGTTTTTCAAAATTTGGATCCACAGGACCAATAGATCACACCCAAAAAATAACTACATATTTTTACTATCCAAATGCATCGTGATCATAGTTACATTTTTACTTTCAAAGTTGTCAGTAGGAAGAGCAAGGTAGCACTATTCTAGTCCTAGAGTCAGATGCTGTGTTTCTGGGAGAGCGTATGTATGTACCCATACAAATTTTCAATTTGATCTAGCAGACGTTGTTCTACGTTTCCAGTATATATAAATACAAAATTTAGTCTCAACTCAAAAACAGCGCCATCTATGGGGTCTCGATTTTTTGAGTAAATTTACTGAAATACTGAACTATCATTTATGTATGTACCTATGTATGTATATCTATTATTAATTCTTAAATAAACAATGTATTGACTAATAACTCTACCGGATCATTTATCGTCCTGATAACCAAAAATATATATCTGACATTCAAAAGAAAAACTACCTAATTCAAGTTATTAGCAGTATTCAAATCAGAGAAGTGTAAACGTAAAAAAATACACTCATTTAATGATCGTGGATCCACTATTGTTTATACTCCTTGACCTCTAGAGGATATAATATTATTAATAAACAAGATTCGTAAGCATGGTTACGGTATACGACGCGGCCGTGTCACATTCTTCCTCGATTCCAAAGACATTAAATATATTGCCGTTCATCTTTAGTAAAATTAAAGAGACTTTCACCTTAACTTTGCATACATTCTGGTAGACACGAATATCTCACTTAAATTCAGCGTACTGGGTTGAGCTTGTGCCTGGTCATCAACATGAAATAAAAAATATACCTACTTACATCCAAGCATAGCTAAGAGCAAATATCCAACCGAGATAAGTTCAGTACCATCAAATATTTCTGAACGATGAGAAGAAACACATATTGATTTTTGTAAACACGAGAGAACGATGCCATAAAACATAAGCACTTTGTGAGTCACACTTTCATGCAAGTAAGTGACTTCAATAACTTGTGCCTTTCCTCACAATGAAAACCAATAACACAATTAATTTGTGGGGATCCCCATATTAGACCACATATTTTAATTTTAGAGTTTTCATTCTATTCTTTTAAAGGAATATAATATTGGGTTTATGAAAATATATCAAGATTTCTCAAAATTGTGTTCAATATCATAAAAAGATTTTTTATTTATTTCATCTTTTTAATATAAACCATCATCAACTATTATGACATTATTTGACGATCGTGACATCTTTTAATTTGAGAAACAGTAGCAGCGTTTCAGACATATTTGCATCTAAGAAGGGACCAGGGCAAAAAAGGTAATATACGAGTTCCAGCACTCAGTCGGAAGACATAATACGTGACAAAATCAACGAATAGTGAAGACTCTTTGATCTTCCGGTTAAACATTTTCAATCAATAATGAACCTGTAGACAATACAAAATAAACATGTAGGTACTCATATATTTTTTCTTTATTCCAGAACCAAGAAAGCTCTTCGGCGGCTACAGAATAACTCCGAGATACTGCAAAGCCACGAAAAAAACTGAAAAATCTCTCGGTGGACCAACAGTCTGCATGTTCAATCACGAATGCCTTCAGCGTAATGGTCAAGTGGTGGGCGCTTGCATGGATGGCTTCCTCTTTGGCGCTTGCTGCGAGCTACCCAAAGGTGTAACTGTTGGGGAACTTCTTACTGAAGACATGATGACGGCAGTGAGCACAATCGACAACAATTTATCTTTCAAATATACATCCACGACACGGCCACAAACTACTCCAGTTTTTCCCATAACATCAGGCGGGGTATCTCAGATTACAGCGTCGTTGCTGAACTCGCATCCCAGTCTCATACCCACAGCTCAGGATAATGTAGTGGTTCAGTTGAATGGTGATCAGTATTTTTCCACCGCGGGTGTTACTCATCCCTCAGCTCCAGATACGCAAATAATCAATCAGAACGATAACGAAATTGATCCAGATTATTTCAAGCCTACCAATCAACCTGTAATGCAAGACCGCATAACAACCATAAAAGGTGATGGAGGTGGCTTTCAAAGTACACCGATAGTTTCAATTTCTATCTCCAATGCACCGCTTGAGTACACAACTCCTGTATCTGGATTCAATAATAATAGACCAGTCTTCAAACCAAAGCCTTCCAAACCTTCTGACAATGATAAATATGTTCTTGTACCTACCATAATGCATGATTCACATAAGCCTAATAAGACACAAGAGTATGATTCCATAGTCAATATTATAAACATGTTGAATCATACGTCGACCAATAGACCATTTTTGTCATCGAATAAGGCACCATCACCTTCGTACGTTTTCAGTTCAACTACTACTAGGAGGCCAGTCTCGACCGCAGTTAAAATAACCTCTATCAAACCACCGTCGACATCATACGTGTATAGTACTACTGTGCCACCACGAAGACCGTCAAGTACAATAACGACGAGTAAAAAACCACAAAACAGTAATAAGAAAACCAATCCACCTAAAACAAAGAAACCCACCACATCATACATTTATAATCTTGCACCAAGCAAGACTACCTTGGCGTATTCACCGTCAGCTTTTATATCATCAACTAAACCACCCTCAACATCATTTGTATACAGTTCCAAGCCTACTAGAAGACCTCCTGCTAGTACACATGTGGCAGGTCCAGGATTTAGTGTCACATCGAATCCTACTAACTTCCCAACTGCTGCACCGACAGTAATAGTACTTGGATCAGCTCCAACGAGTCAAATCAGCTCAGCATACACTTCATCAACATACCAACAGGGTATCATCACGTCACCTCGTCCTAACAATGCTCTTCCAACCACAAAACCCATTAACCATGTCACCATTAATAATCATGTAACTCAAAATATCTATAGCACCAGCGACAGGCCATCACCCACTGTTCTGATTACACCTAAACCAAGCATAGCTAGCTCACTGCGACCTCAAGATGACGATACCGTTGAAGTTGGTACTCTGGCTCCACCCTCTTCTGCAGCTGATGATGTAAACTTTCCACCAGTAAGGCATCCAAATCTAAATATGTCCAACGTTGCCACACTAACTGAAGATGACATAACTACTCCAATATTCATTGAAGATGAAGCACTGAATGCCAATGTAGAATCGTTTGTGAACAAAATCATTTTAGGTCTCCAAGGTCCCTTTCACGATCTCAAAGACATCGTCTATGACCGTAATAGAACCACATTCACTAGTAGTACGACAACTAAGAAGCCAGTAAAGAAACAAGGTACCACTACTACTCGAAGGCCAATCACTACCCGACCGACACGACCCAGTAGTACAAATAGTATCAGAACCAGTACTACACCTAAACCAAGTACAACAAGAAGAACGAGTACAAGGCGACCAACTACAGTGCCAACGAGAAGGCCTACTTCTACGACTCCAAAGAGAACAAATAGACCGACAAGAAGGCCTGCGACTACTACGACAACCCCTTCCCTGATTGAACAGACTGCCAGCAGTAGTGCAGTAGACAATGACGATTACAGAACACGTGAGTGGACATTCTTATATATTGTTTTTAGAGAAATTCGATATACAGGGAAATATATATAAGAAATGGAGATTTATTTATTCGTTCTAATCTCTCTATATTTACTATTCAAGGATTGTCACTTGCAAAAAAATCAGATTGAAACCAGTTATGTATAATTTCGCACTATAAATAAGCCATAAAACTAAGATTTTGTCTGCTCAGATGTTTTCACCTGCCTTTCCGATAATGCGCTACTTCTTGCTTATTTTTTTCTTAAAACATGGCCTGTTGTACTCTTTCATTCGTGGTCGTCATCTTTTCTTTAGACTTGAAGAGTATCATTACTGATACATTTCTGCCTAAACCACCGTTTGTCGTTTGTCCCATCCTGGTCAAGTTTGGATGTGTATCTGTAATCACTACATTGAGCTTAATGCTCTGATCACACGCTCTAATTTCTAAATACGAAGTTGAATTAATTAATCTCATGTTCCTACTGTTTTGAAATTTTAAAATTTTTGGAATATGGATTTTCTTCTAATTTCTTATGATTATTGCACATTTGGCGTGTATGTTTATATCCGGGTATTCTGCTTTTCAAAGTTTAATAAGCAATCTTCATATTCATTTGTACAGCAACATCCAATTTCCAAGTAACTATCTAATATGTGGCACATGTTCATTCCGTAGCCTAACTGTCTACTACTTTTTACAAGAGTAAGTTAAACAATAATGTTGATAAACTTGTCGTGTCAATCGCAAGACGGAAATCGTTTCTGAGAATATGTTAGTCAGCTTAATATGTACCTACAAAGTATGTACTAACAAACAGAGACTAAGTTTAGAGACTTCCATGGTGGGTGTAGATCGTTTACTGAAGCCAACATTTGGTTTCCTTGCTAATCATTGTTTTGATCGGGTTTCGATGATAGGCTTAAATTTCAAATAAAATATATATGGTTGTTGTCATCGAAACACAGAGGTTGCATTTAAATGCACATCAATTTGATAGCATTTTGACATTTTGATTTCTATGAGGAAACCTGATCATAACAAGACTGGAGAATCGGCTTCATTGTGGGAACCTCCCACCACTGAAATGTCGATGAGACAAAAGAACTGTGTGTCCGATCGTGGTTTCAACCACTGATCCGTAACTGATTCAAAATGTCAGATCAGCTGCAAGAACTGACAGAAAGCTCTGCTTGACTCTTGTGCTGTTATGCAATTCTCAGCTGGACGACTAGTTGTAAACTGTCGTGGATTGGCGTTGGAACAAAGCTATTAAAGAGGTCTTAGATTGATTTCGTGGAATATACTTATAGTTCAATCACCTTGAGACAAGTTCATTATTCAAAAATTCAAAAGACTTTATTGATTTTGGAAAAGCAATATGAAACTCTTGTTTTTCTAACATTAGATGTTTTAAGAAATATCTCCTTTTGAAAATATTGAAATCAACAATACATTATTGATGTATCAACCCTTTTTATGCTCCATTGTGAGATACCTACGTCATCCGATAAAATCATTGTTTAGCTTGGTGTTATCTAAGACACTCCCACATTACCAATTTGTATATATATATATTTTATAGGAGATATATGAGCTTGTATTACGAGGGCAGTAATCAAGCCGTGCATATGCTACAAGAGGTTTTAATTATTCCAAAGTGAAGGGGCGCAGACATGCATCAAAGCAACATTGAAACTTGATCCAGTTCTGAACACACCGCCTGCGGCACTCAGTACCTACATAAATTCCTGCATGGAATCGTAGCTAAGCTACGTATATGTACATATTGGAATATTACTCCATAGAAGTTAATTAATTATGAACTGATTTTATTTTTCAAATAAAATTTTAAATATGGAGAATATTTCAAACTATTAATCAATTGTGGTGATCTCTCTTATTTTTTCTTAGTATATTTCTCTCATTTTTTTTATTGACTAGGTCTTATAAATATCATTCATCACTTGCTTATTTTCAAAATCTAATAAAGCTCACATAAGATATATAAGACGGCAGTTAAATATCTCTTTTTTGTCTTACATCTAAAACATTTTCCATAATTGAGAGTAATCGGTACTAAATCGATAATTTCTGCACATAAGTACCATTTAAATTTTTCTCCACAAATTCCAGAATGTGGTATCAGACCACTGATGCGAGCTGGGAGAATTGTGGGTGGTAAGGGTGCAGCCTTTGGCGAGTTCCCATGGCAAGTGCTGGTGCGCGAATCCACCTGGCTTGGGCTCTTCACCAAGAACAAGTGCGGCGGTGTCCTCATCAGCCACAAATACGTTATGACGGCGGCCCATTGTCAGCCCGGGTTTCTGGCCTCACTTGTAGCCGTTTTTGGAGAGTTTGACATATCTGGAGATTTAGAAAGTAAGCGGTCAATCAGCAGGAACGTCAAGAGGGTAATTGTGCACAGGCAGTATGACCCGGCGACATTTGAGAATGACTTGGCGCTGTTGGAGCTGGAGCAGCCTGTGCAGTTTGACGCTCACATAGGTAAGAGATAAGTCACTTCATTCAATTCATATTAATGTACCTACACCTACAAGTATTCATTCATAAAGTATGGAAACGCTTCAACAGATATGATTGAATATTAACATATAAAGAAAAAGTTCTCACACATTCATTTTTGATTTTCATTTTTCTTTACGAAACACAATTAGGTATTTTTTAAATTATCAATGAAAAACTGATAATTTTGATAATTTTAAAATGCGATATAGTATTATCTACCATTACCAAATATACTTTACTTAAAAAATGTATCAACTAAATGCTATTTAAAATAATTAAACAATAAATTGGAAACTTATGTCACAACAAATGTTCAAACTGTGCTCATTGACTTACGTGAGTATCCTAGACGAGCAACATACTCCTAAGTTATTTCTGGTAATACATATATATATAAAAAGGGTGTTTCAAACTCGATGGCCTATTAGACGTTTATGGAGATCTACAAGACATAAGAATTTCAAATTTTGCTTGTGGTCATGGTCAACTACGATCTACAGGTTGAAAATATTTTCAGCATTGCAGTGTTGTCACATCTACCCGTATCTGACATCAACTTCATTATTTCAAATGAGATGCCCTATATTTTATTTTATTTTTTGATAGAATATCCAATTTGAAGGTACTTTTTTTAATAATGTCCTATACCTATATCAAACCATAAGGTCTATCTTAAGATAATAATTATTGAAGTGTTTTTTTCCTCGAAAACAGATAAATCTAAAAAATTATTTGTAAATCTATTTCCAATGGTCTTGGAATCAAATTTGCAGAGATCTTATGAAAAAAGTTTAAGGTAACCAGAATTATGTATGAACTGTATTCATTTTAATACAGGGTGTCCAAAAACTACATCTTCGAGAGTTGTTATGAAAAGTAACCAAAAGTCAATTCTATTAAATACAACATACTGTATATTATTCGAGAAATGAATAGAGTAAAATATTCCCGAACTTTTGGTGTACGATAGTCCTATACCTATCTCTTATGATTCCTTAATTATTTAAAAATGATTTTATATTTGCTGACAGGTATGTACACATAGCTTATTTATTTTGAAAGAGTGATATGACTCATGACAGCATAGTTTTAGTAAATAAATAAATTGACATATTTAACAGATAATTTCTTAGTTGCCGCTTCAATATCACAGAAAATACCTTCTATTCAAAGTTTTATCGCACTCGCCATGTATGAGAAATAGTCATAATATCTTCGTAAGAATACGAATTATTCTCCATTATATGGTTAAATATGTCTAAAACTATGCTGTCATGAGTCATCGCACTCTTTCAAAATATATAAGCTACGTGTACATACTTGTCAGCAAATATAAAATCATTTAAAAAATGCAAATAATTAAAGAATCATAAGAGATAGGTATAAGACTATAATAAATCAAAAGATCGGGAATATTCTACTTTATTCATTTCTTGAATAATATACAGTTTGTTGTTTTGAGAAAATTGACTTTAGGTAGATGTGACAACACTGCAATGCTGAAAATATTTTCAACCTGTAGATCGTAGTTGACCATGACCACAAGCAAAATTTGAAATTCTTATGTCTTGTAGATCTCCATAAACGTCTAATTGGCCATCGAGTTTGAAACACCTTTTATAATATATATAAAATTCTTTGGATTATGCCTTTCGAGAATGTTTATTCTCTTATTCTCTTCATCGGGGTAAAACTCGTGAATTTAGATAAAATTAACCACAAACATTTCTGATTGATGGCTATGAAATCTTTCCTGTTTGTGGAGAATTTTATCTAAATTCACGAATTTTGCCCCGGCGAAGAGAATAAACATTCTCGAAAGTTTGGCATAATCCAAAGAACTTTATTTATTAAATGACTGCATCGCCAACAAAAATCTATTTTATCATGTATATATATATATATATATATATATATATATATATATATATATATATATATATATATATATATATATATATATATATATATATAGTAGGTGGAAGTACGGCCGTACGTGTTAAATAACAAAGTGTTAAAAGAAAATGGTAATTCTGCCGAAGTTATATGGGGCTTAAGAAAATTATTTTTGCTGTCCAAGCTTTCGGAACTATTTATTTCCATTCTCAAGGCTATAAAAATATAAATGGAAAAATATTAGTTTGGAGTGATTTCACAAACTGAATTTGAACTTGCTCTGCAAGTGTTTTGAGTTCTGTGTCTTCTAAAAAAATTTTGGAAATAATTTTCTTAAAACATATATAGCGTAAAAACAGACCTGTCATAAAAATCAACACATGCCATACTAACAAACCTGATAAAAAAAGAAAAATGATTGATTTCCATTCTCTGTGGAGATTTTTTTATTCTCTATAAAAAAATCTCAATTATGGTTAACACAAACTAGTTCCTATATGTGTTTAAGCAGTAATATGTTTTTTAACTGATGAAGCTTGGATAAATTTTAAAATATACGCTACGATGAATATCTGACCCCTTTTGTGCAAACCGAACCTAAATCCCAAGATACATCCAAAATAAAATTATATATAATGGTTCAAGAATTCCACAGAAAATAGAATATATATATATATATATATATATATATATATATATATTAATATAATTTTTTGCAAAATATTTTGATTTCTGAACCCTCTTCAACAATGTATAGTTTGATAAAACCAATTATACAATTGAAATTTGAAATGTAAGGAGAAAATCACAGCACATGTCCAAAACTTGTGAAGCTCTCCTTTCTGGCGTGATGAAGCGCCGAATTTTAAATTCCGTTTTACTAGTTCTGAGAATTGCTGCTGGAACACATTTTCTGTACTGTGCTGAAGCATCCAGTTCTAGAACCGTTCTGGTACTGTGCTGGAACATATATAAATCATTTCTTTTACTACTACTAAAAATTTGTTTCGTAATGACATATGGAGTAGTGATTAAGAACTTATTTTTTGTTTTTGAAGAGTACAATTTACACGCTGACTTGACTTGACTTGGCAATGAATATCAATAATAATGAATTGGATGCTGCTGCCTTGTAGGACAGATATTGGTTTATCAAAGAATAGGGGAAGAAAACTTGGAAGAAAAATCATGGTCTACCTGGGCTAGCTCTCCATTGCATATATAACTCCAAAAATTGCAAATAAATTATGCAAACAGCCTCGAAAAGTAGATGGACCTTTCGGAAATGACCACGGTAAAGAAATAAGGAAATGTGCCTTAGAACCTGGAATGTACAAGGATTAAGTCAGAGGACGTTGTAGAAGGAGTACAGTAAATTGACATAGTGGTACTAGTGAAACTAAAAAGAAAGGAATTTGCCGAAAACAAATGAGCATGTAGGGGTGTCTCAATACTCAACCGAAGAAATATGAAAAAACTAACTAGCAGAGTGTAGACACAAGGTCATCGGAAGCATGTAAGTTAATCAAAACTGAACTGAATACGAACCATACAAATAGATAAAACATCCAACCTATACAGATAAGTAAATGTCAACAACACTAATTGCAACAGTTAAAGGTAGACATAGCACATTATCCTGCAGAATCTCCAAAAGGCCACATATTGAAGTTAATACAATAAATAATACAATAAAATACAATAATAGAAATAGGGAAGGTAGTGAAATCAATGAAAAATAATAGTGTCTTGACAAGGAGTGCGGAACAAATAAAAAACGGGACCGAAAAACTTATTAAATACCTGCAAATACTAATCACCAGATATATTACTGTGGAAAAATACACTTGAGGTGGATAGAAGCCTGGATTACATGTGTCCATAAAAAGGAAGGAGAGAAGACTGCTATATATATCCGTTACCAGTACTATAAGAGTAAGATAAATGGAAAGGTCCTCCAAAGCCTCATAGGAGAAAAGTAGGCAGGCCATATCTTTAGACTTACCAAGTAACCGAAAAGAAAGTCACAAAAGGCAGAGAGATATTTCTTCTCTCTATAGACCTGGCAAAAGTATACGATACTGTCCCAATATTAAGACTACGGTAAGTAATGTATAGATCTCGGATAAACAACACACTAACACAGCTGTCTGTAAAAAAACAACTCTATGACCAATCAGTATCAAAGATAAAATTAAAGGGCGAGCTATCCGATAACTTGCCAGTCACAAAAAGCTTGAGGCAGGGGTGTTCACGATCTCATACACTATTCACGATATACTTGAATGAATTCATGACAAAATTGAGAAGGGCATGTAGTCATATCAGTATATATATCAACGAAAACTCTACTATATATATAGACTTTGCAAATAACCAGGTAATTATCGCACAAGACAAAGAGGATCAAGAATTTATGACAAGAAGACAACTCAAAGAATAGGAGAAATAGGGACTATTGGTTAAATCGAAAATACTTGTGCATCAGAAATGACAGAAAGACTTATACCATCGGGAAGGTGAAGCAATAGTGGCATATATGGAATATATATACCTGGGAATGAAAATCGAATCAAGATGCTATACGGAGAAAGATATAGAGAATAGTGAAAGAGAAAAAAGTGGCTTCTTAAATTCCATCCTATGGTCAAAATGCATTTCACAAAAAAGAAAACACTTGGTATACAAGGTACTCATAACCTTGATATCTTTCTGTTCCCGAGGTTGAAGTTCTATGTGTTCCTTCAAAATCAAAATATCTAACAATAAATTGCTATACCTATGATGTAGCATGATAATTCATAGTTATATCATCCTGTGTGGAAGTAGTTCTTTAAAATTAAAACAACTTTGGTCTATCAGCTGTAGATGTTATTCAAGCTAATAATGCGTCCCAAAGTACCTAGGTGGTTACATTTTAGGTTGGCTCAAAAAATGCTTAAAATTGTCGATTGAAAGTAGGTACTTTTCCCGACATCGAGTTTGGTTCTAAA
Organism: Crioceris asparagi; assembly: GCA_958507055.1. NCBI lineage: Eukaryota > Metazoa > Arthropoda > Insecta > Coleoptera > Chrysomelidae > Crioceris > Crioceris asparagi. The sequence continues at coordinate 48,078,050 of OY293829.1, forward strand.
TAAATATTTGTGGTCTTTGAAAAATGTTCAAACAAATATTTCCATATGAGACTCTAAGGGTAGTACCTACCTACTAAGGAGATATTATTCCATTGGACAGGAATAAATAGTTATTTAATTTTAATAATAATTAATGATTTAACCTCTATACCAGAACCAAATTGTAACTAATAAAATATTTACTGTCTTATGAGGATCTTTCACCTATCAATAATAATAATGAAAATTACATAATCTCATAATATAATAAAATTTGCAAATGAAATATTAAATTCAGTTTAGTATTGAATAATCAATAATAATTTCCAATGTATGCGGGTATTTATTTATTTATCTCTTTCGACGGTTCTGTTTATTGATTCAAATTATCAATGCACTATTATTAAAGATACCTAATGTGGGAAAATTATAGGTACCTACGTAATTATGTAAAGTATTTGCGGTGACTTGTTGAGCTACTTTCTACTAGTGATTATTCGAGAATAGAAAAAATGCTTCTTTGTTGATGAGGATATTTTTTATATTATATAGTTAGAATATAGTTTTAGAAGCAAAGCGAAGGTTTTTGAGTGCCTAATATAGATTGAGATTGGAGAAGCTACGGTGTGAACATTTTGTAACAAATAAAATGTTTAACCAATACGATACTCCGAAAGCCATATTCATATTCATATTCATGTTTGGTACCTACTATTTAGCATGTTTGTTAGTTACTATGATAGCGATAATATCATACGTGACAGTTTAGCTGTTTAGAGATAGCATTATGCTAAACTAGTACCTACCGAACCAAGGATTATGAATATGGCTGTTTGGATTTAAATCTTACTCGTACATACACTATTTTTGACCAACTTCCAAAAGAAAGGAGGCACCTATACAATTCGACAGTATATTTTTATATGTTACGCTAAAAGACCGAATTCGGCCAATGATCGAAATTTTCACCCAGAATGCGAGTTGGACAAATCAAAATACCCAAAACGCGTTGTGGGTACACATATTATTTTCTTAATTATAGATCTAATCTTCGACTTCGGTCTTTGAGCAAATACAAAATACCCACAAACAACACCTCCTATAACATACGCTCTGAGCCTATATGTTTGCTCACAACGTCTAGTAGCTATTTTATGTTTGCGCAAGGGTCAAACAAGCTCTCTTAGTGACCTACGAACCCAAACAAAGAAGGTATACAATTCGACTATCAGCTTCTTTTTTGTACCTAGGTATTCGTGAAAACTCAAATCTAAAATCTCCTATCCTCCAAAAGTCGCTCCGAAGGGTGTGGAGGGGATAATTTTTCTCGAAAATCTAGAAACTGAGACGTCAGAATTAAAGATCGGGAAACGTTTAGATTGGAAATTTTCTTAAAGACTTACGGTTTTCGAGATACAGCAAACTTAAAATCTCAAATATGTGTATTTTCACTATGTGGAAGGGACAATTTCTTTCGATAATTGAAGCAGCCAAATTAAATAACAGATTATTTCTAGCAACATTTAGATTGATTTTTTTTTTCAGAGTTACGGTTTTTGAGTTACAGCAGTGGTAATGTCTAAATATGCGTATTTCCGTGGTGATATTTCTAGATTTCTGAATAATAACAAGTACAAGCAAAGAATATACATGGATATAAGTGAACGTTAAACGATTTTCGTGACTAATGTTACAAAAGTGTGAAATCAATATTTTTTACAAAAAATTGGTCTGATTTTATTATTTGGTGTACTGAAAAATACAAAATAATATTAATTCCATTAGTGCTGGTAATTGTGAAGTTGGTGCCTAGAGTTTTCTATTTATCTACAAATGCACATCTTCAAAGTTACCGGTACCAACAGAATTAACATTAATTATTTTGTATTTGTCAGTGCACCAACGAATAAATGTCGGTCCAATTTCACAAAACTCATAGCATAATAAAACATAAACATTTATTCATGTATCTGATCGCTTATTATTCATGTATCTTATCTCCAAACCGATAAACTAATCAACTCAATCAATCCTTGATCAATTTTCAATCAAAACTTTTCTCTAAAATCTCTTCTTCTTGGCTCCCCTAGCACATTTCAGGTAACACAAACACAATAGAGAAAAAGGAAAGCTATAAAATTACAAAACGAAATTTACTCAAGCTGAAGATAAAAAAAATTAGAGCACAGCTAATTTGGAATGAAAGTCTAAAGTAATAGCAAAAATTGCAAAATTCACAGATTACGTTATGAGGACCAAATCATATTTAATTTTCATCATGTACACCTACACCATTTATATTTAGTAGAGTCATAGAGTCATTTCATCATGTCCTATCCACGCATAAAAGTGCAGAAAATTAACAAAAACTTTAAATTGGAAAATAAGATTATTTAATACTTTTTGCTCCTTAATCCTTCTAAAATGTTTACACTTAAAAGAGCAGAAAATTCACTGCTTCATCAACAAAGAAATTAATAAGTGATTCTAGTAAATTTATTTGCCTGATCAATAAGATTTATAAACTTCGTGGTGCTATGGCAATGCTTGAAAGAACTTATATTTTATATTTTATATTATTTTTACCGATTTTTATTTGCCAGATTTATAACCAGAAATAGATTTACAACATACCAACGATAGGAACAACAAATGTATTATTTTCTTCTGCCGGATGAGTTGAACTACAGTCCAGATATACTTCACAAACTTTTTAAAATGAAAAGACACGCCTTAAGTCATATAAAAATTATTCTTCTAATTATAGGTTTCATAGGTTGACTGCTGTGAATTAATTATTTACCAGAATGTAACGTGAGATATAATATTTAACTTTCAATCAAGTATACCTGATAGATGTTCAACCATCTCTAACTAAAATAGTCGAAAATTCTTTAAAAATGCGGGCGTATGTGATAGATGGATACCTTTATTGCCACTTGTCGTCAAAAAGGTCCTGACATAACAGGAATACTTTCTAATTGGAGATTTTATTTAATTGTGGAAATTATTATAAAATTTGCGTTTTACAGTTTTTTTCTGGTGAAATGTCGTTGTTTTTAATAGGCAGTCCAAAAACTTGCAGTAATATGCGAGAATTTTTAGACCACTGTGGCTGCGATACCGCATAATATAGTTATTAAAGAATATTCTTTGATAGTAATACTATGGCAACAACCCATCTAATTACTTCCGTCGGCTAAAGGGAACGAAAAATATGGCCGCTTGTAGAACGGTCAAAGTATTCGAACGGCATAGCAAGTTTTTGAAATCTCACAAATTCCAGGCTATAGATATTGGTAGTTTCAAAGTTATTAGTGTAAAATGGTAATATTGAATTTTATTTGATTTTTTGAATAGGTACAATTCGAAAGAAAATATGTTATATTAAAGGAAATTTACGGAGGCTGCTTCTTCTACAATTCTCTGCAGGGGTTTGAGCAATAAGAAATTCTCCTGGACCCATTCAACGGCTCGCAAATTTTGTCTAACGTTACCATATAGCTATCCTCGATGCCTCAGGAATAGAAAACAGAGCCAAATATTTAAACTGTCAACTCATTTATACCGCTCTTATAACAAAATCTGCCATCCATTCTTACAAAAAAATATGCAACAACCAAATAAAAAGGACAATCATGGATGACACTGCAGACTTTCACTTGATTGGAAAGTAGCCATTTGTTTCCTCCATTAGGCACAACAACAGCAACAGCATCAACACTTGTCATGATTCTTCTTTCATACGTTTATCATTCCTTTCACAAAGGTAGTGGATTCCCGCAACCCACTTTAAACCGTTTAGTTAGACTTTCGCTGACGACTTCATTCGAGTGCAACATGCAAATCTCCTCTCAAGTCGTGGTCCTATTCTCTTTGATTTTTTCATCTTTTATATTCTTGTCGAGTAGGTGTTGCTGTTGAAATGAAAAGTACCAATCGATTGATAGATATCGCTTCTTTTGTAGACCGTAACTGAATGATTTTCTCTCTTCGTTTTTTTAATCTCCTATCAGCAGTGACAATCAAGATGAGAGATATGAAACGGTTCTGATTGATCGCATTGTATCGAATGCCTGTGGCAAGTGGAAATAACTTTATATATTAGTTGAATGAAAAATTAGTCTCATTCAGTTCGGTTCAACGATTTATTCGCTCAATTATCGGAAGTAGATGAAGGAATATTTTCGGTAAAATCAAGATTGTAGTTACCTATTTCAAAAAGTCTATGAATATAATTTTAGAGACAAGTTCCACGTATCTAAACAACCGGTAAAGTCCAAATCGGGCTCGTGGGGAAAGGGGCTTGTATTTTGGCTTTTCACTTGGAACTTTGAGATAAGCCTTATATTCTGTTTTTTTCAAATAGTATAGCTTAAGCACCTTCAGAGATAAGGGAGAGGTCAATTCAAACGTGTACCGATTTTGATGATTCTCGTTTAAATTGAAAGAAGGATACTTAGAGATACTCCCATATTTAAATTTTCAGGGTTTTATTATTATTTATTTATCTTTAGTTTACCTCTTCTAAAAAGCCCTTGTGCTTAGACTCTTCTATATTTGTATAGATGATACATCATCCTTTACAAAATGTAGTCGTTAATAATCCAATAGTAGGCCCTGTTTTTGTACTTTTGTAAAGATAGAATAGGCGGTGAGACAGATAGAGGAACAGAACGATTCCAGAGTGATCTTAAGTGTCTTGTTTATTCATCATCGAATCGGTAATATAGCATATTTGTGGCGTCCCCATCGCCATCGAGCTCATCTTAGCAGCCTCGGCAGTTGGTCCTGACGCCCACTTTCAGTCCTGCAGTCAACGCGACAATATGTTTTTTATTAACATGACGCCATCAGCATCCACGCTTAGCTTATTCTTGCTATAGTTTCCCTTCTTATAACTTTCTGTTTATATTCTACAAAAACTTCTATAAAACATAGTCAAAAATATAAGGGCCTTTAAGAGACCTCTTTCCCTTAGCAATAACAGCAGCGGAAAGCATAGAGAACATTAAACTTTTTTCTGATATATAAACATAATGTGGTGTCGAAAAAAAAACATAAAAAGTCCTAGATTTTTCTATACCATTAATAAAAGCATGTACAGGGTGGACCAATAAGCCAATCCTCCGGCAAATCTCAAGCTTTACCACTAGAGGTAATTCTTAAGGAGAAATAAAAAAAATCATCTTCTCGAATATTTTAGTAGGTCTTGAATTAGTAAACTAGAATAAGGCTTAAATTCTGAGCGCATGTAAAATGGGTAATATACTACCTGCATTAATCCTACATTTAATATGGGCACCAGCCGAAGCCTGAAAAAATTATATATAAAATAGGCACTAAACCAAATCTAAATAATACCACCGGAAATGAATGTTATTAAGATTATTGCAAATAATTGTCAGGAAGCATATAAAAATTTAACGTAAAGCCTATAAAAAATCAATATATATATATTACACTGAAGAATAATATGATACACAATTGACAAAATGCATTCGAGTTATTGTTTTATTACTTAATTGCTCACAGTTTGATGAGATTTTTCACTTTCCATTTTGAGTCAGCATATTTTATTTTGACTGAGGTCTGTAAACTTTGATTTTTGACGTAGATATCTATTTTAAATTCCTTAAGCATTTTGATAAAGATTTAAATAGACCAATGTGTTGAGTAAAATGATTTGGAATGAGACGATTCACATGCATTTATGGTGTTACTGATTTATAGGATAGCAGTAGCCACTTAGATGGAGGAAAAGGAACATTTCCTTCTATGTAAGTTTTCAACAAATAATCGGCGTATTTATCAACCTCTGGATGATCTGGTTTCTCGCAAACAAATCTAATGCGAAACAATCACCTTCTTCTTCAGGATTCAAATATATAATTCCGAATCTCTGCTACGGAATGTTTTGTTTAAGCCTAAACTTTGCATTTTCCTGAACCTTGATTGGTGTAAATAGATCCGAGAACCATTAGTTTTTGTCGTTTGCCATTTCGGCTTGTTTCAACGTTCAAAGATTTCCATAATTTTGAAATAATTCTAGATACCTAGGTCTCACTTTGTTTCTCAGGTATCACACAAAACACTAAGGAATGTAACGTCCATTGGGAGTATATGGATTGTAAATAATTGTAAAAAACGTATCGTATAATAGGAAAATGTACCGTCCATATAGACATTACATTAGTTTTACTTTAAAAAACTGTTACCTACCTATAAACGATCTATCTATCTATCTATATTACTTGAGGAGCAGTTGATGAAAACCAAACCTTCATTTTTGCTCGTTATAATATAAGAGTCTCGCAATGCATTGCAGACTTCAGCTCTCTTTCGAAGTAATCATCCTGGCAGAATTTATCTCCATGCATTGTACATACTTCTTCGGTTAGGTTAGGTTAGGTAGGTAGGTAAGTTAAATCCGTTGTTGTGACTGTTTCAAGTTAGTTCGTGAGCCACGTCTTATCATCTTCTCTTCTCTGTTACTTTTCGGTACAGTTTACTATTGTTGTGTTCATGATTATGGTCCAGCTGGCTCCTGCTTAATAAATTTTCTTCACCAATCGTAAACATTTTTGCTGCACAGTTTTTAGATTTTTTTGTACAGCGCCAAAAAACTTCACCACTCTTCAATGCTTTCTGCATTGAGAAGGTATAATTGTTAATAACTAACAAACGTTTTCCCTTATTACTGTCCATGATATCCCCATATTAATGTAACTATGATAAAAGTTCCAATACGAATTCAATTCTCCGGATATATTTTACAAACTAAATGTACTTCCTATTCACCAACAACATAATTCAATTCAAGAATTCAATTAAAAAGCTATTATGGCCGAAAATATATTTATAATATGAAGGGTGTGGCGGTGTCCTTATTAGGTACATGTCGGATTAAGGTGACCTTGTTCTTAGTAGGTAAAAGCTCAAACTTGGGGTCCATTTTACTTCCACCTATATTTTGTTATATATTTTTCTTCAGTCTTTCTCAAATAAAGGATGGGGAAGCGTGAGGAAATGTTCGTTTGACCGATTTCAACGAAACTAGTTTCTTATGTAAGAGCGTTGATCGGCCAATTATATATGATAGAGAACAATTAAATTTAGTTCCAAATGTCGTTGGTAGGGGAATCTTCCGATCAAAAATATTAAAACTATTTAAACGATCCCCAACCAGAAATATTTCTCTTTTACCATCAGCTGACCAATATGTACTCACCGGGCACGAACACTCATACTCGGACAATGTGACCTGACGTAGAATTTCGTATTTTATTTTTATTTTTTAGAATGTGACTTTATTTTACTATTTTTAATTTTTGAATTTTTTAATTTTCATAACGGGATAATTTATTTATTTTATTTTTCAAGTATATATTTGGGATCGTTTACATAATGTTTTTCTTCTCTTAAATTTTTCATCTCCATGTGAGTATTCTATCCACCATTTTGTATCATAACTACATAATTTTTCACTTTAATTTGTTATAGAACTTTCTATATTTCGATTGAAAATGAGATTGTACAATCTCGAAACATGTCTCAGTAATTAATCCTTATCAATAAACTGTGGAGAAGACTTCGTGTTTTGTTTTTGGTCTTATATTAAAACTTGTTTTTGATGAAAATTTTGGATATACAGACAAAATTACTATGAAGTAATATGAAAACAGATTGAATTCGTAACAAAATGGCCCAAATAGCATGAAGATATCGATTGTCTTACTCGAGATAGAAACGGTGAAGAGACTATGAAGAGACAATTTAACTCAGGAAAGTTACATAAATATAATAGAGCTATGCCGAATGGTAGTCGGGATTAATATGCAGATTAGCACAGATTGCAAACGTATGTAGATACGTGAAAAGGAAACATAAATTGCCTATCTTTTTTCTAGTTGCAATAAAAGCTCTGGGCTTTTCTTCTTATTAGACGCTATACTGTTGAACGAAAGTTGATTTGGAGAATTACCAGTTTTTGTGTTGAAAATTCTTTGGGTTTAGAATAAATCATGTGACTGCAGGCAAAAACGTTACATTTCAAAATGATTACTTTTTTGTAGGTTGAAAAGTAGAAACCAAATTGAGAATAAGTTCGTAAGGGTTCATAATAACTGGTTAATAATAAAGAAATTATAGCAACGGAAGCGAAGCAGGCATTGAAAAGTTTTATAAAATATAGGGACTATTATTTTAAAGCACCCGCCTGAAGAATAATTTTGAGACGTACAAAATTACGAGTCTGAAGTAATTCGTAGATAATATTTTTTTTTTAATTTGTTAGTCGTATTCTCAGAAATACATTTATTATTTTGAAATACTATTTATTTCACAATTAGGTAGGTATTTATAATATTTTACATAATATCATTTGAAGATAAGGGTTAAGAAGTGAGGGAAGTCTTGTGCTAAAAATCGATTAAACAATTTCTATCTATCTATTTATAATGTTAACTCATACAATGAGCCATAAGTCTATGCATACCGCCAACTGACATCTTCGTAATTCATCCGTCTAGCAATAACAAATTAACTGCAGCATCATCAAATTTTAATCTAGTCGATCAATATCTTCAAAGTTTTATGTAAACACTGAGAAATTAATTATCAATATTACCCTAAAAACCCTGAAATACACGAACCACAAAAACGCGCCATACTTACAATCAACATACATATCTCGATCTCACGCTCGATTTACTTATTCTTGGTTAAAGTGAATCAGTATGCCAACATGGAGAGCAGTTATTCAAAATAGTAAATGAATTAGCAAGCCTAACGATCACTCCATCTCTGAATCTAATGACCACAATCTATTCAAGTAGGTAAGAAGGTAGACAATCAAGATTCACAGTGCAGCAGCTACCTATAGCAAAAGCGATTAAGCTACTTTCTATTATACCTACTATCTCGAATTTGAATCGAGACAATCACTTCCATATTATATTTGGTTGGTAGCTACGCTGCTAAACAAATAATGTATATACCTAATATGTATTACGTGTGAAAGAGTTCAGTAAAAATCACATAATCTTTTTATATCTCAAACTATTTTTTTTATTTAATTAATATACGGGAAGAAGAAATCATTTTTTTATAAAATCGATCGAATTTCTTGAGAACCCCTATATAGCCCAGTATAATTTTACATTGTTGGTATTGTAAAAAAGAGTAGTCTGAATTCAAAATAAAATATAGGGTTTTCCATTTAAAAATATAAGAATAATCATGTTGGAGAATATTCTGTGTTATTCTGGGTAATTTAAAAATAAGAAGGTTAACAGTGCCTACAATTATTGTATATAGTTTTTATATTATCTGTAATAACGCAGTTGTCGGCCTTGGACACACTAAAAACTCATCCTGAATACCTATATTTGGGAATAAAATAGATTTTTGATAATAGTAGCTGTACTGAAAGGGAAATAGAAGATAGAAATATTAAAGGAAAACAATATCGGAGCATTAAACTCTATCTTACAGTCGACAAAAATAAGTAGGAAAAGATCAGTTATATGAACTATCTTCAAAAATGACCTTTTATATGGATGTGAAATAAAACAATAGAGAAAATCAAATGCCATTGAAATGGACTTGGAGATGGTCTGCTGGGATACCTATATATACTTGATAGAATAACAAATGAGAGAGTAAGAGAGATTATGAAAGTTTATAAAACTGTTTATTAAATGAGAAATGAATGGGATTGAAAATAAATTCAATAATCTGTTTTATACTTCCCTTACTGAGAGAACAATGCGCCTAATGGCAATTAATGCTGGATAAAACTAAACTAAAAATAGTATAGTATATATAAATACCACATCTTAGCTAATAATCCTATAATTGCCAGGTAACTGAAAATCGAATCCCTATAAAACAGAATGTTTACACTACAGCAGTAGGTAGATACGCTTATATCTTTGAATCCAAGGTTGGGGAAAAGAATGTAGTTTTGTTGATGAAAATTCAATACATTTGGATGATATAACGGCATAAGAAATTATTGCAACTGAACATTCGGGTAATCTCTTTGTTGGTATGTCCAGCTTACTGTTTATATTAGTATTACATAATTATTTGATTATATTAGTCAGCAAGATTTAGGCATTATTACTCTTAGAATTTAGCTAATACTTACATTTGAGAAGTGCGCGTAACGGAATATCGCATACGCTATAACGATAACAGTTCTACTTTACCTTTATGCAACTGCGTTCCTTTTCCTTGACGTACAAGTGAGCATCAAAAGGGTTCGCAACACATCAATTCTATCGATATTATCGCAGTATTGTTTAAGATCAATTACGTCATAGTACCAAAATATATTGCATACTTATACCGAACGATAATAAGGCACATGTTTGAGGAATAAAGGCATAATAGTCGTTATTACCAGCTGCGTTATTTTTATACCTGTCATTTAATTCATTTTGCTTTAGGACGCAAGTGATAATACCCTCTACTGCGACAATATCAACGAATGTCAGTTAGTTGCAAAATATACCTACACTGTAACCGTATAGCTTTTGTGCTTCTCGTTCTATTTATATTTCTTGAGATCTTAGAAAATAATTAACAAAACTTCTAGTACCAATCTGCCTTCCCCGAGATGGAGATGATTTCACCGGTCACATGGCCACAGTAACTGGCTGGGGACGATTGAAGTATGGCGGTGGAGTACCATCGGTGCTGCAAGAAGTTCAAGTGCCCATCATGGAGAATCGCGTATGCCAGGAGATGTTCCGTACAGCCGGTCATTCTAAGGTTATTTTGGAATCATTCCTATGTGCCGGATACGCCAATGGCCAAAAAGACTCATGCGAGGTTAGTATGTTAGAACTCCACAGAGACGGACATAAACACCCATTAGACGCTCCATTATTTACTTGATGACAATGGCAATCTCTTGTGAATATTTGTGATGTTCGCAATTACACAAACAGTATATAGGATCTAAAAGGCTCTATCCAACTGACTTCATCATGTCTGATTATTCTAGTTGACTATTACATACCTGAAGTACCTCGTAGCCTCATGAAAGTTATTCTCAAAATAACCTTAATCAAAATGAGAATGGTATAGCCAATTTTAAATAGAAAGAGAGTAATAAATTATGTGTGAAGGGGATCTTCATGGCGTATAGGTGGCATAAAACAATAGATATTCGTTCATTATCAGAATTTAAAACTTTCTCACTTTTTGGAATGGTGTAGGTATAGGTATAGTAAGTATGAGATGCTCATCACGACACAATGGTTCTCCCAGAAGTTTTATTATGAATGTTTGAATTACCACCAGTAACACCACAAAAGGATCTTTCCAGATAAATGAAATTTAAACTGTGTTACAATGAAATGTGATCTCATTCCATATTATTAAAACTTCTAGTAGCATCTACGCTACATGAACTCAACAACACCGATATTAATAGTTGTGTTTGACATGTTCTTTGCCCTCTGGGGATTTTGGTTGTCGCCTTTTTATTTGTAGATTTGTAACCCAATGTAATTTGAAATTATATATTTTTCCAGGGTGATTCTGGTGGTCCACTTGTGCTAGCGAGACCAGATGGTCGCTATCAATTGGCTGGAACTGTTTCGCACGGAATCAAATGTGCTGCTCCCTATCTGCCCGGCGTCTACATGCGAACACAATTTTTTAAGCCGTGGATAACGAGCATCACAGGCGTGACGTCGCCATGAGAGGGATCCATAAATTAAAATGATAATGTGACAGAAAGACTTGAGAAAATTGAAGAGATTAGCAATCACTCTGAATGACAGCAAAAACGCAGTGACAGACAGTGTTAGATCCTCATATAAAGACAAAGTAACGTACCCGTTTATAAACGCATTAGAATTGAATATGAAATGAAAATAGTATTTTGAAAGAAACATTCCTAAATCAAGGCTATAACAGAGTTATTCAAGTGGAAAATTTAGAGAAGCAGCGTGACAGTCATTCTGTTAATGTAATGTGACAATATGCCATGTATGTGAATTCGTATTGTGTGAAATTTCTCAATTTTTGTGATGAACTCTACCTTTAGAATTTATGTTACTCTTTATTGTTATTGCTATGTTAATGTTAATATTTTGTAATTATTGTAAGTATTTATTTAAATTATCATAAATAATATATATTTATTGAACTATACATATAATTATGTTTTATTGAATAATTTCGAAAAAAGAAACTTCATTATGCATCCATTGCTTGTGTCCAACACATATCTAGCTAAAAAAGCGCTGCAACATTTTTGACAGAATTTGCTGTTAGACTTCTTGCGCTCTTGAGCTGGTTTATGCAGAAGCTTCAAGAATAACTGTTGGGTTATTTCCGAAGCAGCAGGTTGAAAAGCGCAAGCGTTGAAATTTGTCAAAAATGTTGCAGCGCTTTCTTAGCTAGATGTGTGTTGGACACAAGCATTGATTTATGTGATTTTATTTTTCCGAGCTTCTCCACAACAAAAAGGCACTGATTTTTGTTTGTTTTAAAAATTTGCAGTGAACTTTCTAAGGTTTCTTCTATATATCTGTAGGTATTGATTGATGAATGTTAAAAATGTAGATGGTCTAATGAAATGCAGAAGTAAAATTATTACTACTAATTTGTTTTCTGTTCTAATAGCAGAATGTATAAAAATAAAGTTTGAGGACATTACCTCACATTTGCAAAAATCATAAACGAAATGTTTTAATTTAGGTATTACAAGGAATGAAAATATAGATACATAAAATATCTCTGCTCTACTCTAATTTTTTCATAACTTTGTTAGAATTACCCAATCAATGCGTTCAATTTCTGTTTTTTTAGTTGCTAAGACAATAAATAATTATTCTATTCATTTATGTCGTTTGACGAACTGCATAGCTATAACACGAGTAAAAAGATGAAAAATATAAAAACTTGTACTACATTTTTTTCTCTCCAAGGATGTGCCTTGAGAAGATCAAAACGTTCAGGATAATATTTTTGACAAGTTTCATAGAAATCTATAGATTTTTTTGTGCGGAACAGTCGTTAGCACAATTCATATTTCGGTAATTTTAATTGTAGAGCAGCTATTATGAGCACGGTGCTCCTAGAAATATTTATTTACACAATGACTACTGAAACATAAGGCAAGCAGCACATCGGATATGAATTTGAAAGTACGTTATTGGACGTACAAAATGAGTCCAGATACTGAATACATTGTTCTACACTGAAAGCAGTAAAAAGCAGTAAAAGCGTATTACAAAAAGATATGAAATTGATGAATTTTATAATTTCATGGCGGGCTTAAATAATTGCCAAGGGCAAGGTATGAAGAATTACTGGAATCAATATTGGAGAATTCGCTGCTCCCAGACATTAATATTGTCTAAAATCCTTAAAGTTCCTGATGCTTATACCTCCTATTTTTTTGTACGAACAATACATGTATATAATAATTCACATGGAACAATCTTCATGATTAACTATATTATTTGAACAATTTACTTAGAATGAACACTTGTATCTGACACATGACAGAAAAAATACTGTTATTGTTTATATGGTTCAAATTGCACCTACCTTTCTCTGAATGATAAGTAAAATAAATACTTATCCAATTGTGAATTTGTATTTTCTTATTTCTTCATAAAAGAAAGAAATTAACGAACTACAACCGCATTCATACAGGACAGATGTGTGTGCTGTGTCCGTTTCGAATGTTCTTCGTAAGTGTTCAACTAATCTATAATATAATAATTTGGATCTATTCAATTACCCGTTGAAAGATACATATTTACTTCCTCTTAGATCCTATACGTGACCCCAGTAATTGGGATCATTTATAAATATTTCTTGGTGGGGCCCCTCTGATAAGGGAGCCCACTGAAAAACATGTTAAGCAGAAATGATCACCCTCCTTCAACCGTATCTCAATGCAGCTATGCCAAAACAGCCTCCACCACTCCAATGTTTACCAAAAAACAAGCAACTATTATAGATATTTTAGTCGATGCTTCTCATGAGGAATACCTTCTAGCACTTTGTGAAATAATTGAAGCTTCAAGAATTCGCTATTCCTCCCGCATATCCAACAACCGCATATGTTTACATTTAGATTCCAAGAAAACATTTGACGAACTTGTCGAGAATATGAAAACGATTACCATAGTCAACTAACGAATTCCCCTTAGACTATATATCACAAGAAATAAGAGGATAATTATCTCCAACGTTCAGCCTTTTATTAACAACGTGATGATAGAACAAGAGTTAAGGAAAATGAATATAAACATCATGACTCCATTTGTTGACCTTCGTAGTGAATTCACAAACAAGATGCTAGCCCATATTTTACCTAAGTTTTCACAAACAAGTATACATTGCTCCTGAATACATGTCCAAACTACCGACACGAATAGAACTTGTCATTGACGACAAACCTCACTGGATGTACATCACAACAGACTCACTTACTTGCTTCCATTGCAAAGTAGATAGCCACATAGCAAAAAATTGTCCTGGGAACATTGCACAACCACCCTCCCAGGAACCAATCATTGATAAACTCACCGATAGACGTACCCCCAATGAAGGATCAAGTATGTACCAAAGATCATTTCCAAGCCTTCCCAAAAATCCGAGAGACATAAACACTACCTCAACCACCTTCTTAGTCCCAAATAGCTCATATGCCACCAACAAGAGAGTCTTTTTTTCCTCCGACTCATCATCTCAACCCGCCCGATCGATCACCGACATCATTATAAGAGACCAATTACCTGAAAGTAGGTCTGAGTGTGAATCAACATACAGCGACTCGTTGGCAGGGACTTACTAGTCCTTAATAGAGTTAATACCCGGACCACAACATATCCCACAGAAATAAAAAACTCAAACGAGCCACCAAAGCCAAGAATATTCCATCAGAAGACTGGGATGAGGTAAGAGCTACCCTACAAGATCAAACCAAATCCTACCCTCTCAATTTGTTACAACTCCAAAGTTTACTGGACACTGCAATGGGCGTTGAAAACCTACCCTCTCTCATTCTGGAATACACGCAAGATCTGCAAGGAGTAATATCATTACTGACGATCATTCACCGCGTACTCCCGTCTAAAAGTCTATCTACCTATCAAGCTCTATCACAATGAAAATTTTGCAATGGAATGTAAGTGGTTTTTATAGACGTAAAAGAAGATTGAAAATCCTCACCACTAACATCAGTCCCACTTGTCAATGCCTTCAAGAAACTGACTTTGATGGCAATTTCTGTTAAAAAATCAGTGGAGGAGTTGCATCCTTTATTCAATCAGACCACTTCATCAGAGAAATCCCACTCTCCGCACCACTAGGAGAAGTTGCAGCCGTAATTAAATTACCTCACCATATCATTATCTGTGATGTATATCTTCCAAACAGTCGGCCATTAAACACAAATGACCTGGACTCACTAATAGTACAACTTCCCAAACCTTTTATCGTTCTTGGTGATTTCAACAGTCATAGCCTTCTGTGGGGCTCCTATAAGCTGGACAGTTGGGGAAAAAATCGAGAAGTGGCTTATGAACAACGAACTAGTTATACTAAATAATGGTTCTCCTATACGGTTCAACATAGCGTCTGGAATTGACAGTGCAATAGATCTGAGCTTTGCTTCTCCAAGTATTGCTCCAGTACTAGACTGGACAGCCATGGATAACCTTCATGGCAGTGACCATTATCCAATTAAGATTCAAATCACAAATAACAATACTGTGAATCCCGTAGCAAACCACCTCAAATAGAATCATCATCTCTTTGGGTCTCCCAAACTTAACTAAGCCTGACGAGTCTTCTTCAGTTAACCTTATCCTAGAGGAATTAAATTACCTCATTTTATTGACAGCGGATAAAGCAATTCACAGCTTCTTAAAAAGTTTTCGGAGCACTGAAAAAAGTATATTCAGATGAAAACAAGATCAAATTCAAAAAATGCGTGCTATAGCCCGCCGAACAATAAGTGAAGCTGAAAAAAACTCCTGACACTTCACATCATGAATTAACGGGAACACACAAGCACTATCTGGAGAAAAGTTAGAAGCATCAATGGAATATACCTTAATACTTCCCCATCCGCTCTTGTTACCACCTCCAATACCACAGTAACTAAATAAAATAGTAAATAAATAACGTTTATTGACAATTTGAAAATTCACATTTTTGACAACAAACAACAATATTAAAACCTACTAAAAAGTCTGTTTGTAGGGTAATAATAAATAACATACTTTTAAATCAATGAATAGCTAAAATATTCAATAACTTGTAAGAAACAAAGCTTTACAAATAAATCAAAGTATGGAATATAATAGATATAAGTTCTATCACCTTTGAATAATATTTCTGACAAATTCCCTAGAGTTACTTCTTAAGAAATTATCAAACTCATTTTTAAATTTTCTGATTGTACTTTTTTATAATTTTGGGTAAATAATTATATGCTTTTGGTCCTAAGTACATACCATTTTTTTGACCTATATTTTTATTTTTGAATGGTATAACGATGTTTTGCTTCTGTCTAGTGAGATGACAGTGAGAAAAAATATTGTGATTTTTTTTATTCTTAAATTGATCTATTACAAGAATTTTGAAATTAATTTGTATTGTGTAACGTGGGCTTTACACCACGCTGCATACACGCCTTAAGCGTGAATGTCATGTCATACGTCATGTCATATATGTCATAGAAACGAGGAATCAGAATTAGAGTTGATTGTTATGTAGAAATAAATAAAAGTCGAAATATAATCTTTTATTATCAAACACTACATTACATGGTGTCAGAAGTCGTGTGACGAATTCATAAAAAGTGAAGAAATCTGCCAGATAAGGTTATAATAAATAAAAACCTAAACATGGGAGATGAAAGTGGCGTGGCCGGCATAAGACCGCCAAAACCTCTAACTTTCACTGAAAACATGTCAGCTAGTTGGAAAGGATGGAAACAACAATTCAATTGGTATGCTACTGAATCACAACTCAGCAAAAAATCACCTGAAGTGCAGGCAGCAACATTCATGGCCACGATTGGATCTGAAGCAATACAGATATTCAACAACTTCAACCTAACTGAAGCCCAGCAGAAAGACATGGATCAGATAATGAACAAGTTTGAAGAATATTTCATACCAAAAATTAACGTATCATTTGAAAGATACAACTTCTTCAAAATCGTGCAGAAAGAAGACGAGCCCTTCGAAGAATTTTTGAATACAATCAAAACACAGGCAAAAACATGCGAATTCGATAACTTAACAGATAGCCTGTTGAAGGACAAAATCGTTTTTGGAGTACAATCTGATGCGGTTAGAGAAAAACTACTCACTGAAGAAAATCTAGACCTGAACAAAGCAATCTCTATATGCCGAGCTAGCGAACAAGCAACCAAACAACTGAAAGAAATCAATGTTTCAGAAAATAGTCGAGTACACTTAGTGAAAGGCAAGAATAAAGAATACAGCAAAGACACTTTCATGTGCAAAAGATGTGGCACAAGACACAAAAAACAAAGTTGTCCAGCATATCAAAACAAATGCAATAGCTGTAACAAAATTGGACATTTTGAAAGCCAGTGTTGGTCTAAAAACAAAAAGAAAGTAACAAAAGGTACAAAAATGCATTCCGTTGGAGAAAGTGAAAATCTAATGGACGGGTCAGAAGCTGAACAAGAAATTCTTTACATAAGAAGGTTGATCCAGAATAAAGAAGAAGACTGGCATGAAATCATTCAGATTGGTAAAAAGAAAGTAAAAGTTAAATTAGACACAGGTGCACAGTGTAACGTTCTACCAAAATGGATAAGTGATAAACACGAGTGCAAAGTAATACAATCAAAAACAAAAAGACTAGTAAGTTTCACAGATGATAAAATAACAGTGCTAGGTGAGGCTAATCTAAACTGCAAACTGAAAGGACTGCAACAAAAAATAACCTTCAAAATCGTTGAAAAAGATGTTCCTCCCATTCTAGGAAGAAAGTCATGTGAAAACTTAGGCCTGGTAGTAAGAGTTCATGAGCTTAAATTCACTAATAAAGATGAGGATATCTTCAAAGGATTGGGATGTCTAAAAAACTATGAATATGATATTGATTTAGTTGAAAATCCACAGTTCAGAATACAACCCACAAGAAGAATTCCATATTACATTAAAAACCAAGTACGCAAAGAACTTGATAAAATGGTTAACTTGGGTGTAATAAAACCTATAAAAGAACCTACTCCAGTAGTCAGCCCTATGGTAGTTGTAAAACAGAAAGACAAGTTGAGAATCTGTCTCGACCCCACCGATGTAAACAAAAATATTTTAAGAAGGCACTATCCATTAAAAACAATTGAAGAATTGACAGCGGAAATCAATGGAGCAAAATACTTCACATTATTGGACTGTAAACGAGGATTCTGGCAAATCAAAGTAACTGATCGTACACAGAAATTCCTTACTTTTTCCACTCCATGGGGTCGATACTGTTGCACTAGATTACCATTCGGGATATCAGCAGCGCCAGAGGTGTTCCAGGAAGCCATAAATTTTGTACTAGGAGACATTCCAAATGTTCAATGCTACATGGATGACATATTGATATATGCAGACAGTGTAGAAAAAATAGAAAAGTTAACAGAAAAAGTCATAAGAAAATTAAAAGAAGCTGGCTTAAAGTTAAACTATGAAAAATGCATTTTCACTGCAAAATCAGTCAAGTTCATGGGTCACATATTCACAGCTAATGGCATTTCATTAGATCCATCAAAAGTGGAGGCAATTCAAAATCTGAATACACCCAGAAATGTGACAGAAATTCAAAGACTTTTGGGTATGGTTACTTATCTAAACAAATTCATACCAAATATGTCTGAACTTACAGAACCATTAAGAAAGCTTTTACAAAAGAACGTCATATATCAGTGGAATTTTGAACAAGAAGAAGCGTTTCAGAAAATAAAGAAAATACTGACAACTCCACCAGTTCTCAGGTATTATGACGTGAACAAAGACATCACACTCTCGGTGGACGCCAGTTCAAAAAGCCTAGGAGCAACTATACTCCAAGAAAATCAACCCATAGCATATGCAACCAAAGCATTAACAACTTCACAAAAAAATTGGCCACAAATTGAAAAAGAAGCATTTGCCATCAAATTTGGTTGTCATAAATTCCATGACTATGTATTTGGAAAAAAACTAACCATTGAAACTGACCACAAACCACTGGAAACTATATTCAAAAAACCAATTCAATCCGCACCAGCTAGACTTCAAAGAATACTACTAGATGTGTTGTATTTTCCAAAAATTATATACAAAAAAGGAAACGAAATACCAATCGCTGATCTGTTAAGCCGAGACATAAAATCAGACAACAATCATGAAGAAACAGATGAAGAAGAATTGGTAGTACAAATAATCTTAGCTATGTCTGAAAATGCTAGGAAATCTCTCGTAAAGGCTACAGAAGAAGATAGAGAACTTCAAATTCTCATAACCTACATAAATAACGGTTTCCCAAATGATAGACTCAGTTTACCAGAAATAGTGAGACATTACCATAATTTTAGAGAAGAACTTTCCACCTATGAAGGATTAGCATTCAAAGGAGAAAAAGTGATAGTACCTAAATCTAAAATTAAAGAGATGTTAACTCAAATACACACAGGACATCTCGGAATACAAAGTTGCTTGAAACGAGCAAGGCAATTGTTATATTGGAAAGGACAGTACGACGATATTGTCGAATTTGTAAAAAAATGTGTAATTTGTGAGTCAACCCAAAGAAACAATCCCAAAGAACCTATACAGATGAAAGAAATTCCTAACAGGCCTTGGCAGAGAGTAGCCACAGATCTGTTTACATATAAAGGAAAATGTTATATATCCATCATTGACAGCTATTCAGGGTATGTCGATTTTAAACAATTAAGAACAACTACATCAAATGAAATCAGAGAGATTATGAAAGACTGGTTTTCCACACATGGTATAGCCGAAGTAGTCGAATCAGATAATGGACCACAATACTCGAGCAGACAATTCAAACAATTTGCAAAAGAGTGGGGTTTTGAACACCAAACAAGTAGCCCGTACCACTCTCAAGGAAATGGACTAGCGGAAAGAGGCGTACAGATAGCAAAAAACATTATACGAAAGTGCTCCATGGATAAGTCTGATGTTAAACTAGCACTACTAAACTACAGAAATACACCTAGAAACCAAATCCTTGGAACACCAAGTCAAAGACTTTTTAGTCGAATAACACGATCCACTGTACCAACAGCTACAGAAAACCTAAAACCAAAAATAGTCGAAAATGTTGAAGAAGAACTGCAAGAACTAAGTTTGAAACAAAAACAATATGGAGATCAACATAGAAAGAACAAAGAAGAGTTACAAGAGGGAGAGAGAATAAGATACAGAGTTGATCATCGAAACTGGAAAGGAGGAGAAATAATAAAAAAAAATGAAAACCCAAGATCAATTACAATACAAACAGACAATGGTAAACATATAAGAAGAAACTCAGGTATTATCCAGAAATCCAACACCAGGATACCTGCCGAAAAAGAAATTGTCATATCTCCCAACAGCCAATCAAAAATACTTCCTCCACCAGTAGAAGTACATGAACAAAATACTTCCCAATCCCAAGAATCAAGACCTCAGAGCTACATTCCAGAATCGTCTAAGTCTCAAGATAAACAAGTAATCCCAGAAAATGTTTATAGAACAAAATCAGGAAGATTTGTAAAACCTATAGATAGGCTTGATTTATAAATAATATATATTACAATTTCAATAAAGTATAGGGGTTGTAACGTGGGCTTTATACCACGCTGCATACACGCCTTAAGCGTGAATGTCATGTCATACGTCATGTCATATATGTCATAGAAACGAGGAATCAGAATTAGAGTTGATTGTTATGTAGAAATAAATAAAAGTCCAAATATAATCTTTTATTATCAAACACTACATTACATATTGGATCAAAAATATGAATTCCTTTATATAATAAATTACTTGGATATCTGCTATTTTTCTTTAATATTATTTTTGAACAACGTTTTTGTAAAATTTCAATTGGTTTTAAATGCGTTTTAGAAATTCCCCTCCAACCTATTAAACCATATTCAAGATTGGTTTGAATAGACTGAAGTACAACATTTTCATATATTTATAATCCAACATATTTGATAGAATTTTCATTTTAAATAATATTCGTCTTAATTTTGCACCTAGGTATGTTATGTGTATTTCCCATTTGAGATGGCTATCTAAAATAATACCAAGATATTTAGTTTCCTTTTTGAGTAAATAATTATTTCAAAATTAAGATTAAGATAAGAGATTTCATTGAATTCCGGAATACATTTACCAGAACTACAAAAAGGCAGAAAAAATGTTTTATTAAAATTAAGTGAAAGAAGATTTTTGTTCAGCCAGTTTATAATATTGATAAAATCATTTTCAGTCTCAAGTTTTAGGTGTTGCCAATTTTCGTTTTTATAATAAATGAAGGAAAGTCTTTCAGTTCTGTTGCATGGAAAACCCATGAAAAATGTACAAAACATCAAAATACTAGGCCTTCTCTTTGACCCAAAACTCTCCTGGACAACTCACATTAAATTATTAAAGAACGAATGTTTATCGAGGCTCAACATCCTCAAAGTCTTATGCTCCACAAAATGGGGAGCCAGGAGCGAACAACTTTTCCAGATCTATAGAGCAACATTGAGATCAAAAATTGAATATGGTTGCGCTATATATGACTCAGCCAGACAATCTACAATCCACTGTCCTGAGACAATCCAAAACACAGCCATAAGACTAAGCCTAGGGGCTTTCAGGTCCAGCCCTATATCTAGCCTACCCGCGGAATCAGGCCCTTTACCACTGGAACTAAGAAACTAAGAAAGTTATTCTACATAACACAGTCAAGTAACATTGTCGCAACCATAGAAAACACAGCCACCAATCCTTTCATAGATGATACACTTGAAAACATCTACAACAAACATCCTTACCTACCTAAACCCCTAAGAAATAGAACCAGGAAATATATATAAGAATTAAACTTGAACATACCGAACATACAAAAAAAATATCCATCCAATACCACCATGGTATTCCTTGACCACAAATACCAACCTTTCCTTAGCATAATACAACAAAGAAACCACCTCCACATCTATTTTTGGAATTAAGAGGCGGCTACCAAAATTACACAGCACTATACACAGACGGATCAATAAAAGATGACGAAACAAGCTATGCTATTACCACAGAGGATATAACGTGTAAATCCAGTAGACTTCCCGAACAATACAATATATTCAGTTGTGAAACGTTCGTCATTTCAAAGGCTCTCAAATTAGTCAAGGATCGTTCCAGCAACAATAACAAATTTGTGATATTCTCAGACTCCAAATTCTGTTTAATGGCAGTATCGAACTGATTCAACTCCAACCCTTTGATCAATTCAGTCCAAAAACAACTCGCCGACCTCAAGAGAGAGAATATTACAGTGGTTATATGCTGAATCCCATCACACCAAGGACTCAAGGGCAATGAAAAAGCAGACGCCGCTGCCAAAAACAGCCTAAGCGCTGTGCTGCATGAAAATATTCCAACCCCCATCAATGACATAAAAAAATGGTTATTGAATAAAATAAGGATGAAATGGAACGAACAATGGGCAAACCAAGATACAAAGCTCCACAAAATAAGTGTAAC
Organism: Crioceris asparagi; assembly: GCA_958507055.1. Classification (NCBI taxonomy): domain Eukaryota; kingdom Metazoa; phylum Arthropoda; class Insecta; order Coleoptera; family Chrysomelidae; genus Crioceris; species Crioceris asparagi. The sequence continues at coordinate 48,100,792 of OY293829.1, forward strand.
CTCACTAGCCAATCTTCCTAGAGACAGGCTGAATAGAAAAGAAGAATCCTGCCTAAACAGAATACGAATTGGTCACACGAATTTTACCCATATCCACTACATAACCAAGGACCCTCCAAACGTGTGTCCTGGCTGCAATAACCACAACAGCATTTTCCACATGCTCATGGAATGCCAATCTCTCCAAATCCACAGAGAAATTAATAAACTATCACTAAATATTAAAGATAGTTTCACCTCCAATACCGGCCAAAAAGCTATTCTCCAATTTTTCAAGGACATCGGAATATGTAACAAACTTTAAATTGGTCAATATCTTAGTGTGCAATTTGTGTTAATTCTAATATCATATTGTCAATGTAATAAGTGTGGTCGCTTATAACCTTGCTGTTCAACACCAAATATATTATAGACACTATACGATCTGACTCAATATACACATTTTTGCAAACATATTTGAAGAAGTTTGATAAGACAAAGATGTGGATTCGTAAACCAAGTTGATGAATTTTTCTATATCAGAACATACGGCTAAAAATCCAAGCAACTTGGCATTGATTTAGGATATATTCTTACCAAAATATGTTCGAGGGCGACTAGCGGAAAAGTTTTTTGAAAAGTTGATACTAAACATTTCACCCAAAGGCAATACTTATTCCATAACTTTGGGTAGCGGTAGAAAAGCAATAAGAGAAAGTTATTTTCCATGCTGTGGGCAAAGATTTTTGCTGTGGGTGCCTACACCACATAAGCTGATGGTATAGGATACGTGTCATAACAAGGGCGAGTAAATAATTCGATCGCAAACCCCACTCTAAAGATGCCATAAGTAAATACAATGAAGAGCTGCAATATGGGTGTGGAAAAGTAACACTTATCTTTCAAGGGAACGATGATTATTTCATAAATAAAATAAAAACTACTATTCTTTGTGTTCAATTTTATAGAATCGTTGCCATTTTTTCAGATAGACCTTCCGTCACATTTTGTAGGACAGAAGCGCTGATTTCTGTTTTCAAGTTAGAAATAATCTACAATAGCTGTCGCATGAGAATTTACTTCACTGAAGGAGATTTTACAGTTCGTTCGTTGAAAAATATTGGTCAGACCTATTATAAAATTTATCTATCGAGCAGATTCTAACAAGAACTATGAAGATAATTGAGAAATGGTCCCATATTGAGAAAAATCAAATCCAAAATCTCCTTCCCTTCGGATACCGCCACCAAATGGGGAGGAGAGAGCAATTTTTCTAGAAATTGAGAATCCGAGACAACAGAATTAATGAAAATTTCATATCCGGAAATGTTTAAATTGGACATTTTTAAAAATAATCATACGAGCTATGTGGAAGGGGCAAATTTTGCCGAAAATCGAAAATTCGAGATTTGAAAATTTGAACGTTTAATCTGAAAAATTTTTCAAAAGAGTTACGGTTGCCGACTTTCGCAATGGTAAAATCTGAAATACGTGAAATGCGTATTTCCGCCATGTGGAAGAGCAATTTTTTTCGAAAATTGAAATTATGACACGGCCAAATAAAAGAAAAGATTATATGTAGCAACAGTTAAATTGAGTTACGGTTTTTGAGTTACAGTAGTAAAGTCCAAAATATGTATTTATGCGCCGCGATGTTTTGAGATCTCTGAACAATAAATAACAAGTACAAGCTAAACCTACCTATAATTTTTTGGGTATTAGTGAACGTTCAACAATTTGCCTGACTAATGTTACACTCAAAAATGTGGAATAAATATTTTTTACAAAAAATTGGACCGACTTTATCAGTTGTTGCACTGAAAATACAAAATAATATTAATTCTATTGGTGCTGGTAATTTTGAAGTTGTGCCGTTGTAGTTTGTTGTTGTTGGCACCATCTTGGGGAAGCAGTCATGTAATGAATTAAGCCGAGCTTTCGAGAATGCTTATTCTCTTCTTCAGGGCAAAAGTGATTTTAGAATAAATCAGGTAAGAACAGGAAAGATTTCATAGTCATCAATTACAATTATTACATAATGACATTTGCAATTGATGAATATGAAATCTTTCCTGTTTTTAGCTGATTTATTCTAAATTCACGACTTCTGCCCTGAAGAAGAGAATAAACATTCTCGAAAGCTCGGTTTAATTCAAAGAATTTTATTCATTACATGACTGCATCCCCAAGAACATATATATATATATATATATATATATATATATATATATATATATATATATAAAACATAATAATAAAACTTTATTTAACTACGTTTTGTAAATGAAAGTACAATTGTAGCAGGTCATAGAAGAGTAACATAGAGTTAACAAAATATTTATAATTGTAGAAGGTCATAGAAGAGTAACATAGAGTTAACAAAATATAATATTTATAACCTTATAACAGTATTTAAAATGTAAACACTAATATGTTTACTCACAAACAAAATTTATAACACTAATAGGTAACAAGTGAAATTTTTGAAAAAAATTAAAAATAGTTTTTATTGGGCATTTAAGATTTAAACCGTACCGATGAGTACCTACTATTGCTATCCTTTTCTCGATTTTAACTATACTTATGTATTATGTATATGTGTTTGCCAGCAACAGCAATTCCATAACAAATTACTGTTTGTCTACCACAACACAAAATTAAACTTTAACGTCTGACGTCTGACAACTGCGACATAACCATAGACGATCTTCCAAAAAGTACCTATATACCAGAGAACGAGACGTATATATACGCTCCATGCTCGTGCGTAATTCCAGTGACGGATCCCATTGTCGTTCCATGTCGACATTATAATGATCTTGGTTGAATGAGATTGAATGAGATAATTTACCAATATTGGATCACACTTGGAGCTTAACAGGCGGCGAGATGTCTGCGATCTAGATACGAATTCGAAATTTCAAGTCTCTAGACCGTATGGGGCCTGAGAAATCGTTGCGGAGTCCATTGATACAAGAACCGAAAGTAATAAAAACTATTTAAAAAGTGTGAGAAAACTACAAATGCACTAACAACCGAGGACTAACAATTCCCAAATATTCACAGCGCGAGTTAAAGTTTCTCCTTTGATTTTTCACTTTTTAAAAAATCACTAAGACTTTTTAACAATTTTATATACGGAATAACGTTACAAATAAACACAAGAATAATTTTCTACCAACTAATTTACAACATTTACCTTAGCTATATTTATAATATAAAATGTACTCACTCAGCTTTAAAGCTGCACGATATGCATTATAGTTCATTTGTTAGTCCCGTAATTCCTCCCGACGTGGAACGAAACTCCGGTGAAGTTCAGATGATAATGTCTTGGGGTTGGTCTTCTCTTTTCTTACAATATTTTTGACATATAAATTTTGTAATGAAATACATAGTAACAAAAGTGGCAATTATATAAAGCAATATAGTCCACATACTAACTTTATCTAAGTCCACTGGTTTATTATGAAAGTCTTTGATTCGTTGATTTTGTTTTTCCAGAACGGTTCTCGCATTTTTCATCGCATCTAAGTTTAGGTGGTCGATGTTAAGAGGTTTCATTTCTTCTTGTTCCTCTTTGTCTGTCTGTTTATCTGTAGCGAAGCTGGTTTTTGGTAATTGAATTTTTCTATAGTTTGTTCTTGTTGGTTTCCGGTTCTTTATCAATATTTGATTTAGATGGATTTCGCATGGTGGGTTGATATCTAACAGATATATGCCTTGGAGTATGATTTTTTCTTCGGATTGATGGCAATACTGTTGTGCTATTGTTTTCCTTGGAACGACAACTATCCATTTTTCTTCTTCTATTTTCCTGGCTTGAATATATGTTACTTCAATTGGGATTTCTGTGCAATTTATAATCATTTTTGCGTATTGCAACATTTAAATTTCACAGGGTACATTTTCGTTAATAAAGATGGGGTTGACACTGTGGCATATGTGTTGGTCAGATGAAATTTCTTGGCATCTGGTATTCAGGAAGACGTATTTGTGCTCATTAAGGATAAGGAAATTTGCTCTCGGTATGATAGTTTTAAAATGATTAGATTGTGGGACAGGTAAGGGATAGAGGTAGTAGTAATTATAGTTTTCTAGTTCCATTAAAGGAATTTCTACTATGAATACGACTTGGTTTCCTTTGCTATAACTTTTGATATTCAGTATTTCGTAATTTAGTATATTTTCGAGCTTGGGTTCAAATGGTAATTTAACGTTAGTTAAATGAATAGATATTAATTTGATCTCTTCTAATAATTCGTGAGGAGTTATTAGAGAGTTATGGAAAGTGTTCAATTTTGAAGAAGATATTGATATTTCTATTTTTTCTAGGATTTCGTATATATCTCTAAGTAATGATAATATTTGTGTGAGAAATGGCTGCATAGCAAAATGTTCGTTTTTGTGAAGATTTGAAAGTTGCATATAGGTTAATGTTTTTTCTATTTGCAGTAAATGTGACTGTATTGAAATTTCATTTTTCGTTATATTTCTAGTTATATCTTCAAAATTGTTGACTGTTTGATTGAGAATAGTAATTTGTTCTTGAGCTAGCGTTTTCATCTTTCCTTGGTTTTTGAAAAGAATGTTAATCGCTTCATATTTTACAGCATCTTCTTGATCTAAGTTTCCAGTGAAAACTTTGATAAGACTACCTAAACCGTTTATCAAGCCTCTTCTTTTTTTTAATTTAATAGAGGGTTTATTTGCAGCATCTGATTATGTACTTTGCTTTGCAGAGATGTAATCAAATTACAGAAATTATAGAAATCTTCCGAAAGTTCTTTGGAATTTTCTATTTTTAATTTGAGCTCGTTCGCTTATATAAGTGAAATGTTTTAAAATAATTGAAATATCGAAAACTTGAATGAAAGACCAATTATCTATAGCATTTTGAGTATTACCGATTTTGAAAGGGAGAAGACCTGGATTTTCGTTCAATTCATGAAATTCGGGATATGCGAATTCAGTTCCTAATCGTCCGCAGTGGGTGAAGATCCTGAAATCACATTTGGGGGTTTCAATTCTTTCATATGGATTATTTGAATTTTATTGTTCTTTTTATTTTTCACTTTTACTTTATGATGTTCTAATATTTTAAGAATTTCGTACGGCCCTAAAAATTTGTTTTCACGTTTGTTCCGTCTGTTGTTGTATTTATAAACTGTTTGACCTACTTGAAATTCAGTTTGTTCTGAGCCTCTATAATTTCGTTTTTCAATAACTTTTTCTTTCTTCTCAATAATTTTTTTGGAAATATTTTGATATAAATGTTTCATCTTATTTCGGTGTGTTGCTACATAATCTGAATAAAATGATGTTTGAATTAACTCTGATGGATCGCGAAATTCTGTATGACCAAAAGTCAATTCGTATGGGGAATAGTTAATGGCTGAATGGAAACTACTATTGTAGGCTATAATTGCATAATTCATAAGTTCGGAGATGGTATCTTTTGGATATTTCTGTCTAAGAATTCTGAGATGTTCTATTAAGCTAGAGTGGAGTCTTTCGATAGGAGCATTGGATTCATGATGAAGTGATGTTGTGAAATGAATATTAATTTTGTGTGATTTGAGTAATTCTTGAACAATTTCATTTTTAAATTCAGTACCATTATCGAATATTATTTCTTCTGGCAAACCGTAATATGAAAAATACTGAACTAGACTTTTGCAAATTTCTATAGAAGTTTTTCCTTGAATCTTTATGGCTTGACCTAATTTTGAGAAGGCGTCAATTATTGTAAGGAAGTTCTGATTGTCAAATTTGAATACACCTGCGTGAAGTAGTTGAAATGGTCTACCTACACTCTTTGTTAGATTTAATAGTATATATGCAGTTCTTCTTGAATATTTAGACGTCTGGCAGATTTCGCAATCGTTGATATATTTGGTGATATCTTTTTTCATAGAAGGCCCATAATAATTTTTCTTGTTTTTTTCCAATGTTTCGTTAATTCCTCTGTGATTGTATTTACCTTAATGTTGATGTTTCATTATTAATATCTTTTCCTCGTTATCCTTAATAGAATTTACTAATTTCGTACATTTTACTAGTTTTAATAGATTGCCATTGAAGTTTTGGATGAATATTTTATTGAAATCTATATAGAGTGTCTCGTCATTAAAGTACATATAATATGTTCTATCGGCTGTAGTATAACAACGAAAAAAGTCCATGATAGCATCATCTGATTTTGGAATTTTCACATGTAATATTTTGTGTTTTTCGAATTGTTCTTCTCTAATATCTATTTTGTTATGTAGGTTTTTTGTCATCATAATTTGTACAAATAAACACAAGAATAATACTGTAACAGTATCTTCTTGGTAACAATTTTAAATATTTTCTGTTCAAGGTCTTTAACCTGCTGAGGTACATTGAACAATTCAATATCGAGTGAATTATTACAGGAATTTTTATATTTAAATCTGTTTAGTCGAAATAAGTTTGCTGATCTTAAATTTAACACTAATTTACATTTATTTTTATGAATTTCGATTATTTGGTGCCAAATATAAAGTGCTGGAAGACTATTTCTATTATAAAATGAGACTAGGTTAAAGTCTTCTACATTAACACATTTTAAAATTTCCTCTGTGCACCAATGTTCACTAACACATATTACATCATATCAATCCCTAACAAATGCTGCTAGCTCGTCAGGCTTATTAGAAAGACTCTGTATGTTTATATGAAATACAACAATATCCTTGTTGTCCTGTGGGTATTGAACACTTACGTTTTTCCCAATGATTTGGTTCTCAAGTGAAAAAAACTTTTCTCCCACCAGTCTAATGCGATCTAAGAGTGTCTGGAGGTCTTGATTGCTCTCTACAATTAGCACTGTGTCACCGGCGTATCGTATGTTGCTGAGAATTTTCCCCCTGATTTTTACGCCTTCCCTTGCCCCATCCAATGCTCAGGTAAAACCTTCTTCTGAATATATTTTGAATGCCAGAGGAGACTAAGGTAGTTTTATTTCTGTAATGTGTCTGGATGATTTTAAGATCATTTTTGTCCAGACCCTTTTGCTATAGGCGGTCCATCAGTTTGTCGTGTCTAACTTTGTCGAAAGCTTTTTCATAATCAATAAAGCATAGGAAGATATCTTTTTTCTGGTCTCAGTATTTCTGTAGTAGTTTAATGAGACTGGTCAATGCTTCCCGTGTTCCGAGTCCACTATGGAAGCCAAATAGTTCATCGCTAATGTCCTGTTCACATTTCTTATAAATCTATTGGTGAATAACTAGCTAAGGCGTCATTATCTCTCCTAAATCTATCAGTACGTTATTATAATACATGTTCAAAAGCCTCTATACTGAGAATCAAAGGATTAAACTGCGAGAAAAACAAAGAAAGACTAAATCATCTGAGATTCGCAGATGAAATTGTTTTAATTACAGACAAAATAGGAAAGCCTGAACAATGCTTGAACAATTAAATACCTCTTCAAAAAAGTAGGACTTAATAAAAATCTGGAAAAAGCAAAATCGAATAATTTAGTCGTTACTGAGCCAATAGTTGTTGATTAAAAGAATGTAGAAGAAACTACAACATACAAATACCTTGGCCATGAATTACGTATAGGTATCTAGAGATAACCAAACTCACAAAGTCCTAGGAAGCTAGACATGGGCCGCTTTTGGCAATCTGAGACATATTTTCAAATCCAAGCTGACTAAAAAGAAAATTGTTTGATAAATGTGTCCTGCCTGTCTCACTACGGAACCAAATTACATAAATTCACCAGTTTGTCAATCAACAAAGTTAGAATAACAGAGACAGCGATGGATAAAAGCATGCTGGGAATATGTTTGAGTGATAGGATATCGAACACAGAAATAAGGCGCAGAATTGGATAATGCCAGGATGGAGGTCGGCAAATGGACATGCATTGCTTATTGGCGTTTCTTATATTTTTAGAGAAAGACATACCTAAAAGAAATAAAAAACCAGACATCCTCTGAGAAGTCTTGATTAATAAAAGCGTTCCTTGCGCATTATTTTCCATCAATTTTTCATATTAATGATTGAACTAAGCAGAACTATCAACACAAGTAGAATAAAACCAGCAAAATCTTCAATCATAGTTATAGGTAACCAAATAATGGAACCTGTATTCCCCTGTCAAATAAATATTGATGAAAATATTGATATTGAAGTACTTCCGCACACGGTCAATAAACTGATGAATATTTCCTTATACTAATAAATATATTGTCTATTTATGGCCCGCATTCGACAATTCCGAAATTGACAAATTTGGCAGGTCATTGATAGCCATCCGAGCATTTTTTTTTTAGGTTGTATATAATTATTGGAGCCTTTAGTATGAGAGCTAATGATTTGTTGACGTTTTTTCAGTTTGTATCTAGATGACAGATATGGATTTGCGTTCATATAGTAGTAGGTATCGGTGGTTCCGGGGAAATAAAATATCCAGAGCGGACCAAACTAGAAATTGCAGCACCTGACTCAGAATGACCGGCTGCACTGAAGGCATCAGTTTTATCAAAATAGAGCTATAGTGCAAGAAGAATTAGTCTGAAATGGTAATTACCGATCAAGGAAAAGCGCCGCTTGAAGCAGGAAAAGCGATTATCAAACTGGGCTATAGAAACTGAATGCAGATGATAACCAGAGAATCGAGGAAGCAGAGAGAAGATACCGATATATAATAAGACCTGCTGGGACCAAGTGAAGTGAGATGGTCAGGCTCCAGGAAACAAATAATAAAGGAAGGATAAACATCAGTATGGAACAGCCATACTTTTTTTTGATAGAATAGCATGGTCAGTCATAGACTTCATCCCTCTGAACGCTGCAATAACGCTATTGAAACTAAGAGCAACATAAACATAGTTCAGATTTATTTTACAAGTGACAGGACAAATCAAGAATTCGAAAAATTGTATAACAAAATAAATATAGTGCAACTCACAAAGAGAGAAATTGTATATCAATAGCTAGTGTAACCCAAAAAAATAAATAGGATTGAATTGAACAAGCGAGGAAAACATTCTTGAGTGTGAAAACATTTTTTACAAGAACAGTCTTCAGTATCAACCTCAAAACTCGCATGGTCAGATGTTATGTTACATGTTTTCTTTCTTACTCTATGGATGTGAAAAGTGGACTATGGAACCACAAACAGAAAAAAGAATAGAAACCTTAGTACATGTATAATTACAGAAGGATACGGGAAATTTCATGGATACAAAAGGTCACCAAAGACAAAGTACTCCTACGCAGGAGTACATGAAAAGAACCAGTAAACATTATCAAAGAAAAATAATGTAATACTTGGTTCGAGTGTAGAGAGGTGAAAGATACAAGTTTCATCGAGTCATAATAGGAGATAAAAAACTGACTAAAATATCAATAGGAAAATGCTAGAACTCAGGATGTGGAGATGATTTGACCACTCCTACCCAGAATTAGAGCTTCCAAATGTACAATTAAAAATAATTGATTAATTATGAAACGTCAAAAGCGTAAACTGATAAATGAACGTTTTGAAATTAATCAGGTTGAATGATAAAGTTACGTGGGATTGCATCAAATTATCTTCATAGTTCTTGTTAGAACCTGCTTGATAGATAAATATTATAATAGGCCTGACCAATATTTTTCCAACCAACGAACTGTAAAATCTTCTTCAGAGAAGTTAATTTCCATGAATGCGACTTCTATTGTAGGTTATTCCTAACTTGAAAACAGAAATCAGCGCTTCTGGCCAAGAAAATGTGACGGACTGTCTATATGAAAGAATGGCAACCATTCTATAAAATTGAACACAAAGAATAGTAGTTTTTATTTTATTTATGAAATAATCGTCGCTCCCGTAAAAGATGTCTTACTTTTCCAAACCCATATTACAGCTCTTCATTGTCTTTAATTATGGTATCTTTTGAGTGGCGTTCGCGACTACAGCCACGAAACCTCTTTTAAAACATCTGGTAGATCGAATTATTTACTCCCTCTTGTTACGACACGTATCCTATACCAGCTTATATGGTGTAGGTATGTGGTGTAGGCACCCACAGCAAAAATCTTTGTCCACAGCATGGAAAATAACTTTCTCTTATTGCTTTTCTACTGCTACCCAAACTAGCTATATGGAATAAGTATCGTACCGAAACCTGATCTAAATCCTGTTTGTTCGTGTGGCGGATATGAATTCAGTTTGTTGTTGAGTGATTAGAATAATAGAGGAAACAACTTTTACAGTAAACTTATTGGCCTATATTTTTGTATCATTTTAATGTCCCCTTTTTATGAATGAGTGATATTACTGCATTTAGCTATTGCAGTGAGTTATCTCTTCGAATAAGCACTTATTGTATATTGCTAGGCTGGGAGTCTAGATTTGCAGAGCTCACTTGTGCTGTGATGGAAAATAGTTTTTTTTGACAAGTTTTTTAACGTTATTTCCCATATTTGTAACAAATTATCGAAGCTCTTCTTCTAAAGGTTTATTACATTCCATATTACTTCGTTTTGACAGTCGCAGTACCTAACCGTTAAAATCTATAATCGCAGTCGATTAAAAAATCACGTTGTAGAGAAACTCATAAATAGGTTGGCGCAAAACGGTCGAGCAAACATGTTCAACGTACACGAAGAAATTTGCGCACTAGGCCTATTTATTTATTTTTGGCCAGTCGAGCTATAAGCAAAAAGAAGGCAATGTTGCATAGGTTTTCATGTGGTGAATTTCAACAATACCGAAATGAGAATATGGGGATACTTTTTGATAGATGATATAATTCATTAATGTACAAAGCATATTTTTAGGTGTGAATTAAGATTAACTTTTGTGATTTTGAGTAATGTAGGTATATCTGGAGCAATTTCATTATAAGATTGAATTGGATGTAGGTAGTTGATATCTCTTGTAACTCCTGTCGTTTCATTGTTTCAACTCTTACAATTCCTTGATTACAAAACATATAGCTCTTAAATAGTTGTGGATATAATTCCTTAAATTCCTAATTTGTTCTAAATTATAATTTCGCTGTCTATTTTCTAAATAAGAAAGTTCCTTGTAAACATTTTCTGCATTTCGACTAAGTCGGTGTGATCCAGATTTCCAAAGCTTATTACTTGGCCTAAGCCAAAAATTAGTACTCTTTTGTAAGTTTTTCGGGGCGAGAGTAAATTCTAAGTATATTTATATCGTCTGAAAGAAGATCAATGTCCCTTTCGTAGATGCTGCTGATAATTTAGCATCTGTAGTTTCTAAGTTCTCTATACCAATGATAAAATATATTTTATGGTTATTGGCCTTATATTTAGCTAATCCTAAGTTATCTAAGGTAGGTATATTCGGGGGAGTCAATTGGTCTCAGTTGAAGTCCCTGGTTGAGGCTGTCATTGTTAATCTGAAAAAGATAGTTCTTTGATCATTTGGTCATAAGTTTACTAATTATCGGTCCTTTTTGTGTCGTTAGTTTCGTATTGTTCGACTCTTTAGAATTTGTGATGGTTCTTTTGTACTTATGTTTCTGGGTTCTAGGAAAGTTTACGATTTTGGGGAGTTCATCTGTACCTTTGAAATTTTTTTTAGCTTTTGATTTTATTTTCTCTGGATTAGATTTTATTCTTTCGGTGGTAATGACGTGTCCTGGAAATGTTAGAAACCAGGATTTATCAAGTTGAATTTTAAGATTGTATTTTTGAATTTGTATGATGATGAAATATATGATGCTGAGGGGAACAGGAGAACATAAATATGTCATATAAACAAAAAAAAATTGTAAAGGTAAGGGCGCAATATAGTGTCCATAACTCTTTGAAATTTAACCGAGGCATTCTTAAGGCCGAATGGCATACGAGTATATTCCATTGGCTATTGTAAATGAGTGAAGGTGGATTTCTATCTGATGATAACCTTCTGCAAGATTTTTGAAAAATAACTACATCTTCCAAGATTATCGAGAATCTCATCAATTCTAGGGAGAGAATATTTGTCTTCGATGGTGCGTCCATTCATCTTTCGGTAGTGTATTACCATGCAATTTTTTGTTTCAGCTATAATCTATTTTTTTTGGAACGATCCATACTAGTGAACTGTAAAAGAAAATGCTTAGCTTTATGATTTTATTGTCGAGAAGCTTCTTTATTTGATTCTCTATCTCTTCTTTTAAATGGTATCGAGTATCGATATGACTTACGTCATAGTCATCAACCAGAAATGAAATCTTTCCTGTTTGTGGTTAATTTTATGTAAATTCACGAATTTTGCCCCGATGAAGAGAATAAACTTTCTCGAAAGCTTGGCATAATCCCAAGAATTTTATTTATTAAATGACTGCATCCCCAACAAAAATCTATTTTATCAAATAATAAACCAGTCAAGAAAATATATATATATATATATATATATATATATATATATATATATATATATACATATATAAATAGTTTTATATAAAGCCCCCGGTATGTAACTTATGGAACTTAAGTTACTTTTTCATTACATTCATATACTGTGGAAATAATAAAGCAATAAAATATTGTTAAATTAGAAGAATCCAGTTCTGGTTCTGGCTCCTTATTTTGTATCTTTAGTTAGTTAGTTAAACTCATTGCTTGTAACCAGTACTCTATGTCAAATTTTGTAAAATATGATAATAAAGTGTGAAACAATTTTTAAAAAGTTGATTTTAATTCAACAAATCTAAAATTGGTGTCAGAAGTGGTATTCCTCTACACATTTAGAACAAATTAATCCTAACTGAGTATGGTGGTGTCCAATCCCTCAAGAAAAAGAAAACACGTCAACTTCAACTAAGCAGCCAGCCCTAATGTAGACGGTCCCTCCGACGCCGGGAACAAGTGAATACCTGACGGAGCAACGCTAGCGCAACCAGATTTCATCTACAGATGTGGAAACTTATGTAAGTCATTTAAAAATCATCCCGAATACTTTATATTATACTGATTATGATTTCATATACAGTTCTTTCACCCAATATACACATTTATACCCATTCAATCGAGACATTTTATGTTATTGAGAAACAATAAATTCGCAATGCCCAACAATACCGGTAACGTTAACAACGACGAAACCTGAGTTAACACAGCTTTGGTCGAACCGTACAAACTTGGTGAGATATTTTCAGTTGTGCCGGAATATGATGGCAGATATTCCTCAATACTTTCATATTATCATGCACTACAGCCTTTAATATGGCGGTAGGAAATAAAAAAACGCTCCTAAATTTACACATTAGAAACAAACTGCTTGGCAGAGCAGCCGAATTAATCAACTCAATAAATCCAGTCACTTGGCAGGAGATTAAATTATTGCTAGAGAGTCATTTTAGTGAAGCTCGAGATCTGTCATCACTAATACAAGATCTACAACGTATAAAACAATTGCCAAACGAATCGCCTTTAACATTTATAACCAGGTTGAAAACGCACGAAGCGAAAATGTATGCTTCGATCAATAAACAAAATTTCAGTCAAGAGGAGAAAAACGCACAAACTCGTCTAGCTGAAACAATGGCCTTGAATACGCTTCTAACCGGACTAGACCCAAAACTAGGACAAATTGTTAGAGCCAGCAACCCTGCTGATATTTTGATTTGATTTTCAGCCACAAATAAGACCCTTCCAACAACATCATCCACAACAGTCTAATTCGCAACAAAATCTTTTTCAACAACCTCAACAACGATTTCAATCTAATTTCCAACCAAACCCAAATTTCAGAAGAGATCAACCCTCTGAAATACGGCCAAATCCGAATGTAGGTAACACCAGACCTTTCGTGGTCCAACCTAACCCAAATCATAACAAACGCCAACAAAACGGAACATAGCACCTGAACAACGAACAATACGACCCCTATTACCCTGATTATTCTGTACCAGACGTTAAAAATCAACCATATCATAACAACGAATATTCAACCAGACGTCACAAGATAAGTATTACTCGAATTATCCTTCAGAAATATCAAATGAAGTAATGCCGGATTTTCACCAAGGTTCACTTCCTCCGACGGAACCACCGAACGAAGATCCAAAGATCACACAAATTCAAATAATCTCTATTATATTAACGACGCTTCTAAAACCTTTAAATTTCTCATAGACTCAGGAGCAGGACTTTCAATTTTTAAACCTCACACTTGTCAAAATTACCCTCAAAGATTTCCCGAAAATGTTATTATACAACGTATTACAGACCAGAAAATAAAATCACAGAATCTACCCTAGTCCCCTTCAATTTTAGAGACCCTTATGAGGTTTATATCTGTTGAACTATTTTTCATGGTCATTCACGGCATTAGTCGACCAATGACCATAAATTTTGTCTTATTTTAATTAGATAAAAAGCTACAAAAAAAGTTGCATTTGGTATCAAAATCTTCAGTATTGTATGGTGAATCTATGGAATTTTAACATCGATTATATTAGTTTGATAAAGAGCTACAAATTAAATAATGATAGTTATTGATTTATTGAAAAATGGCGGAAAATGAAGAGCCGTTTTCTTTAGATGCCATCGTAAACTAAAACTTACAGCAGTTTTTTTGTGAACAAGTCTATCACACTAGTGAGTTTGAGAAATTAAGTAATAAAATTCGCTTATCGCTAGTGCACGTAATATGTCCCGATCATGATCATTCGAAACTAAATACAAAAGTTGATGAAAGCACGCTAAGTGACTCTGCAAAACAAGTAATAGCACAAGTGAGATTGAATCAAAACAATAAATTTAAGGACGAAAATATACAGCTACAGAAAGAAATAGTAGCACTTAAATTAGAAAATATTATGCTTCTGAAGAAAAGTGAGAACAAACAAGCTGAAAATGAAATGATAAAAGATGTAATAATACCAGACGAAGATGATGAAGAGTGTATGATGCATGTATATAAAGCTGAAAATAAACTACTCAAAAGATTGAATGAAGTCCTTGAAAACAACAATCAATTATTGAAACAAAAGCGACAAGAAATAGAACAATTTAAAAGCACCTATGCAACCGTACTTAGCAGTAAAAATGAAATAATAAAAAGAGGTCATATACCAAATATTTTAATAAAAGTAGGTGATAATGAAAGCGCTGAAAACATTATGGAGAATGCCACTAAAATCATTCAAAATAACGTAATTATTCCAATAAAACATGTGTACAAAACAAAGAAGGATGTTATAGTTAAATGTACAAATGAAGAAGATGTCTTGAAAACTATGGATAAATTAAAACAAGAAAATCCTAACTATAATATAAGTGTGCAAAAATTACGAAACATTAGAATCAAAGTCATTGGAATTAAAGGCAAAATGACAAATGAGGAAATCCAAGACGACATCAATAACAGGAACTTTTCAAACATTGATGAAAAGTACTTGGTGGTCCACTCTTATACAACTTTGAAAAACACAACCTCTGCCATTATCGAAGTACCAAAAAATTTATATAAGCAAATAAAGACAAGCTCAAAAATGTTTATTAGTCATCAGTGCTGTCATGTCTATGATGATGTTAATCTTAAACCTTGTGTAAAGTGTAGTAGATACGGACATAGTGGAAAAAACACAGGACAAACATCATGTGCTATTTGTGCGGATAACCATAAAACAAGTGAGTGTAACAAGAGGGATCAATTGAAATGTATGAATTGTGAAGACAGTAATAATCGTTCGGTCAGAAAAACAATACAAACCTTAAACGTAGAGTAAGAAAGTTATTGGATGAAATAGATTACCCAGAGCTACCCTCATCACCCAGATATATCAGTACAGTAGGAATCAAGGTGGATAATGGACGTCATCATAAGGTAATAAATATACAAAATCGTTCGGCATCAACAAACAGAAATAATAATAATTCATAACATGCACGATTACATACAAAATTTCAATACTACGCAAGCTGAAACAAGGGTGGTTGAATCTATACAAGAATGTAATAATCACATCAGTAAACGTAAAAATTTTAGTCTGAATATTTTTCACAATAATATTAGGAGTTTGCAAAAAAACTTTGACGAAATGCAAGTTATGTTAGAATCATTCGAAATAAAGTTCGATATCATTTTGTTGACAGAGTCTTGAAAAATAAATAACCCGGAGATGTTCAATATACCAGGCTTTGAAATGATTTATTCGGAGGGAGACTTGAACAAGGCAGATGGGGTAGTTGTTTATGCAAGAAAAGATCTCGCAGTCAACTACAGTATAATAGAATTTGGTAATATCAAATCAATCGAATTGTATTTAATGTTACACGGAAAATCTTTCAAAATAAGCGCAATATATAGGTCGCCTGCTGCATGTCCTGTCGCTTTCAACAGAGAACTTCAATCATATCTTGAAAGGGAGAAGTATCAAGCAAATGCAAAACTGATAAATGAGGACATAAATATCAAAATTCTTGAAGTAAATGAAATTAGTAATGAGTACCTCAATATTATGCACGAACATGGTTATGTCTCATTTATCAACAAAGAAACACGTGTTCAAGGTGATAGCAAATCATGTATTGATCACATATTTATTAATACAAATGATAACTATGATAGCATACGCCCAACTAATTTAAAAACTTGTCTTACTGATCACTTCTCTCAAATTCTCCAATATGATCTACTATCTCCAATTAGAACAATAGATAAAAATAAACATTCCTAAAGTTATATAAATTATGATATTTTGAAAAATAAATTGAGTACGCAAAATTGGGCAGAACTATATGCCGATAAAGATGTCGACAGAATGGTAATTTCTTTTACAGAAAAACTACAAAACCATATAAAAACTAGTAGTTCCATTGTTACAACTAGAAGAAACCTGGTGAAAAGAAACCCCTGGATTACAAATGGTCTAGTCAAATCAGTCAATAAAGAAAATTATCTTTACAAAAGAGTACAAAAAAACAAAGATAACATCATTCTTCTCAACGAATTTAAATAATATAGAAACACACTGAAGGTTCTACTTGAAAAAAACAGAAACAGATTACTATAAAAAAGAAATTCCTAGAAATCAAATAATAAAAGAATGCTGCGAATATTTAACTAAACCGATAACATTCATCGCAAAAAAAGTTTTACAAACTGGTAGTTTTCCGAATCCTTTCAAAATTGCTATAATCAAACCCTTGTTCAAATCAGGGGACAGGATAATTGTGTCCAATTAATGGCCCGTATAAATACTCCCAGCACTCAGCAAAATTATAGAAAAATTAATCAATTCAAGAATATTAGATTACCTTAAAAAATATCAACTCATGTCAAACCGACAATATGGATTTATGGAGGGGAGATCGACACATGATGCAATTGCAGAGTTAACAGCGAAATTATATGAAGCCATGGATTCGAATGAACCAGCAATTTGTATCTTTGTCGACCTCGCGAAAGCCTTCGACACGGTGAGCCATCCTGACCTACTACAAACTTTGGAACATTACGGTTTCAGGGGCACCGCTTATACACTATTGGAAAGTTATCTGAAAGATAGAGTACAATGTGTTAAAATCAATAACACTCTAAGTAAAGAGAGAAAAGTCCTTTTTGGAGTCCCGCAAGGAACAGTACTGGGTCCTATACTATTTTTGATATACCTGAACGCTATATTTGACCTACCTGTCGAAGGGGAAATAAGTAGTTTTGCTTACAATTATTCTCAAAAAACCACTTATCTTCCCTTTACGAGTTAGAACTACAACCTACCCGAATACACATCAATTGACATCCAATACATCGGGGACACAATGAGGATCGCATCAAGTTCATCGGTCAGATTTTTAGGAATCTAAACAACTATCTGAAATAAATATATATATATGTATATATATATATATATATATATATATATATATATATATATATATATATATATATATAAACGTACACACACGCATGTATTAAGCTAATAGATTTCTTGAGAATAAATACAGGTGACCCACAAAGGAAATCCTGTGCGTGGGAATTGTAATACAAACTAGATAAATTAATTTTACACTACTTTAATACAATTAATATTTTATATATTCTAAACATTCCTAATCCTAGATATTAGAATTTAATACATAAATCTACCTACTCACTATAACATTTGACGATTTACAAGGTATGGATTTTTTTTTGGCATAATTTAATTGTTTTTCAGATCAACTAGTTTTTGAATTTCTTGACGAGATTTGTTTAATAACCATTTTTTGAGCTTAGATTTGAAGATTGTGAGAGAGTTTAGTTGTTTTAAAGAATTTGGAATTTCACCGTATATTTTTGGAGCAACATATAGGTGGCTTCGCAGTCCTGTTGTTTTCAAAATCCGAGGCACGACAACAGTCTGGTTCCCATACCTAGTTTGATATCTATGATTTGTCATTATGGATTTGGAAATATTTTTACGCTGATGCAAGGCGAGAGACAGGACAAACATCTGTCTCATATCAAGAACATTTGCTTCCCTGTACAAGTCATCGCTAGGGTACCTATAATTCTTACCTAATATTATTTTCAAGATCCATTTCTGCATCGTTTCCAAATGTTTCAGATAGTTGTTTAGAACACCGGCCGACGCTATTATTCCATAATGTAAGTGAGATTGTATCAAAGCAAAATACATAATTATCAAGTGCTTTCTTTCAAGAAACTTTTTCACGTATTTAAATTTGCCTAGATAGTGCCTCAACTTTTTTATTAAGTTTTCAAGGTGGACATTCCATTTGAGATTTGAATCTAGATAGATTCCTAAAAATCTGACCGATGAACTTGATGCGATCCTCATTGTGTCCCCGTTGTATTGGATGTCAATTGATGTGTATTCGGGTAGGTTGTAGTTCTAACTCGTAAAGGGAAGATAAGTGTTTTTGTTTTGAGAATAATTGTAAATAGCTCACTGTTAAAGAACTATTATCACGGGAAAAGATCTTGTAATTTTTTTCTTTGATGTTGGCCCAAGAAACGTCTTTGAAAAAGGTGACCGTATCGTCAGCAAAACTACTTATTTCCCCTTCGACAGGTAGGTCAAATATAGCGTTCAGGTATATCAAAAATAGTATAGGACCCAGTACTGTTCCTTGCGGGACTCAAAAAAGGACTTTTCTCTCTTTACTTAGAGTGTTATTGATTTTAACACATTGTACTCTATCTTTCAGATAATTTTCCAATAGTGTATAAGCGGTGCCCCTGAAACCGTAATGTTCCAAAGTTTGTAGTACGTCAGGATGGCTCACCGTGTCGAAGGCTTTCGCGAGGTCGACAAAGATACAAATTGCTGGTTCATTCGAATCCATGGCATCGTATAATTTCGCTGTTAACTCTGCAATTGCATCATGTGTCGATCGATCGATAAAGGTGTAGAGCTTCATCTAATTTTTATATTTTATATCTCATTCATAAATTGAACTAATATATCTCTTTAGTTATTATACATACTTACGTTAAACGTAATTGGGCTCTCAATACCTAGGTGGCGCGAATTGTGTCCCACTGGTAGATAATGTCTCAAAGTTTTTGACTACTTCCAGTTGCTTTTGTTTAGTGGCGCTGATCAAAGCTAACAAGCTTGAAATCACGTGATCCGCTTCTAGTGGGTGGTTGTACGTCCGACTAAACATATATATATATATATATATATATATATATATATATATATATATATGAATAATAATTTCACGCCTAGCTGGTAAATTATTATTCATATTCTAATATGGTCATCTGGTACGGATAGCTCCTCATTTATTTAATTAATTATATATATATATATATATATATATATATATGTTATGTTTTATTGTACCCAATATTTACTTAACACCCTGTATGACATTGCACCATATACGCATCATGTAATTTGATACTTATTCTTTCTTATCAATCTTGAAAAGACGTAATAATTTTAATATCAAAGAATAATAAGTCTTTTTTATAACTATTGAAACAATAACTTATTGTTATAATTAAATATCATGTTTCTCTGCTACTAAGAATAGGAATTAGCAGTTTATTATCAAAAGACGTAATTACATCTTAAAGTGCAAGATATGCAGTCTCATACAAAGTAGTTCACTAGGAATAGGAATGTATCAGCAATTCTTCCAGAAAAACTTCTAGAACATTTAATTATTGTTGTGCAATATTGTGAAATAGTGGAATACTATTTAAAGGCAAAAAAGAGCCTCCCTAGATTATTATTACTAGAATACTGCTTCACATAACATCAAGTTAAGCCTAGTTAATAATCAAAATATTATATTATAATATATTATTTATATTGGTGACAATAATAAGTTTAAAAATAAAGTTTTAAAAATATAATTTTTGGCCGTGATACGCAACAATTTGGCGCAGTCAGTTTGCTACAACGTGTTTGATTGGTATTTACTGGAGCTGGTGCCTTACAAAGTAGGATTTCATCCCTCGAAGAAGACGACATCTCCTGAGTGGACGGTCTCTTTGACAGTAAAACATCCAACAACACGGTGGTTTTCAACCTTTAAGGTAACAAGAACCTTAAGATTTATTAATTTGCTGGATAAAAGTTAAATCGACATTGCAACAAAGAAGTTCCCCCTCACTATCATACATCAATTGGTAGACCAAGGCTTACTTCCTAGAAGCAGTGGTCAATTCAACTTCAATTCAAAGGAGCAAATGATCAACTTCAATTCAAAGAAGCAAACGATCAACTTCAATTCAACGGAGTAAACGAGTACATCCAGAATTCCAGCCCAAAGTGCAGGAGACGAGGATAATTCCAACCAGAGGAATTGCAGAAATTGATATAAGGATGGCAGCATACAAATTAATGATTTTAATCAATATTATATTATTATTTAATTTTACAAATAGTCAGTATAGCTTAGTGCATGTGAATAATACTGTAGGTATATATTATAACCAACTTAATCATTTGAAAATATCTAATAATAAATGGACAATATTAGTTTATAAAGATTTGGAACAGCTAAGTACAATTCTTGAAAAGAATGAAAAACTTATCGAATCATTGGAAACACTAATGACACAACCTTATCAAAGAATGCAATATTTTTATTCGAATGTTAAAACACATATTAGTTTATTGAAGAAACTAGCTAATGATGTTAGTATGAAATATCATGAAATATATTATGATACCGAACCATATCATCGTAAGAAACGTGGTTTACTTGATGGAGTAGGTACCGTTTGGAAGAACATTACAGGAAATCTAGACGCAAATGATGGCCAATATTATTCTGATAGTATCAATAAATTGAAAATGGATGAACATGAAATCCAAAATCTTTTGAAAAATCAAATTTCAGTAACTACATCAGTCATTAAGGAATTTAATGATACAATTCATAAAATTCAAATAGATGAAGTAACATTTAACAATGATTTAAAGGAAATTGAGAAGGGAATTATAAATTTTACTGATAATGTAAATTTTTATCAAACACAAATATTTGTGAGACATTAATGGAAAGTTATGCTTATCTTGAAACCTTTTTAATTGATGTATCCAATTCAATTACTTTCGCAAGATTACAAATTATACATACTTCCATCATTACTCCAAAGGATTTTGTCAAAGCTTTAGAAGAGATTTCAGTTCACTTACAAAAAGATAATTTACCTTTAAACCCAACATTATCTAATATTGCCAGATATTATCAATTAACAGAACTACAAGCTTTTCAAACGAAAACAAAAATTATATTTGTGTTAAAGATTCCTCTAGTAGAATCAGAACTATATACTTTATATAATGTCTATCCATTACCCATTAAAGATGAGAAAACAGGACTTCATCATGCTATTACTACAAATGTAAAATATATAGCACGTGATGATGATTCTATGTTATATTTAACCATGTCAGATCTACAAAATTGTAAAATTATTGATGAATATCTGTTCCAAATATGTAGTAACATATTACCATTACCCATAGATAATAATGCTATTTGTGAAGCACAACTTTTAAGACAGCAACTTGAATTACCCGGAACGTGTCAAACTTCTTTATTATTTGCAAAAGGATTTAATGTTCAAAAACTGAAGACAAATGTATGGTTAATTTCAGTAGCCGAACCAATTCCTATAACAATTAAATGCAGTAACAGAGATGCACATACTGAAAGAGTTTTTGATAATACTATTTTAAAGCTACAACCAGAATATAGTGCTTTCATTGGTATTACGAGAGTGAGATCTCAATATATCATAAATGAAAGTGAAAGAATCACTTATAAATTAAATCCAATAATCATTCCATTTGAATGTTGCAAAAATTTACCAGAAAAGATCTATTTACCAAAACTTAAACCATTAAAATTAAATAAACTCAATACAGATGATTTGAATATTGCTCAACATAAACTTGATCAGTATTCAGATGAATTAGATAAATTGATAAATGAACCTTTTATAACAAAACATATTTCATGGTTCACTTATTTTATTATTGTTTTAATTATTGCTTTAATTTTATTATATTGCTTTTGTAAATGTAAAAGACGAAAATCTAATCGTATTAGTATAACTGCTGGTTTTCGCCCAGATTCACCACCACCTCCACCACAAACAAGAAGATTATTCAGAACTTTTCAGAAATTTTTACCAAGTAAACGTCCTAATATTCGATCTGAAACCGAAAATGATGAAATTGAACTAACTTGAACGTTGTGCTTGTATTTTACAATTATTATAAAATTCTAATTTTATATTTTTAAAAGTTACTGCACTTTATAGCACTAACTTTTTTTAAATAAGGGGAGTAATGTTATATTTTATTGTACCCAATATTTACTTAACACCCTGTATGACATTGCACCATATACGCATCATGTAATTTGATACTTATTCTTTCTTATCAATCTTGAAAAGACGTAATAATTTTAATATCAAAGAATAATAAGTCTTTGTTATAACTATTGAAACAATAACTTATTGTTATAATTAAATATCATGTTTCTCTGCTACTAAGAATAGGAATTAGCAGTTTATTATCAAAAGACGTAATTACATCTTAAAGTGCAAGATATGCAGTCTCATACAAAGTAGTTCACTGGGAATAGGAATGTATCAAAAATTCTTCCAGAAAAACTTCTAGAACATTTAATTATTGTTGTGCAATATTGTGAAATAGTGGAATACTATTTAAAGGCAAGAAAGAGCCTTCCCAGATTATTATTACTAGAATACTGCTTCACATAACATCAAGTTAAGCCTAGTTAATAATCAAAATATTGTATTATAATATATTATTTATATTGGTGACAATAATAAGTTTCAAAATAAAGTTTTAAAAATATAATTGTTGGCCGTGATACGCAACATATATATATATATATATATATATATATATATATATATATATATATATATATATATATATATATATATATATCTGTATTGTAGATTGATGATGAGTTTCTATGAATAAATATTATTATTATTATTATATTATAATTCGGACTTTTAGGAACTGATTTGCTAGATCACTATCAGTGCGTCATAGATCTCAAGAATAAAGAACTTATCACAAATTTTAAAAAGATACCCTTATTTAAGGTGAACGAAATGAATGAAACAGTTGAAACAACTAAACCAGATGAAAATATTCCAATTAATTATAACACTGTAACGATAGATACCCGAATAGAACAAGTTTTCAAGCTTAAGTGCGATCTTTCAAACACTGAAGCTATCTTATCTGCAAAAGAAATAGAAAAAGTGCGCCTTCCAAACGCGATGGTGAGAGCCAACGAAAAAGGCGAATTTCTTACAACAGTTTTACACCCAAATGCAATTCCAAAATCTATAAATTTTTCAGAAATAACGTTAGAACCTATTCAACATATATCAATCAATCACCTTAATGATTAAGAAAATAATATACAGACAAATAGAATACCTGAGATTAAAAATCAACTTCGTTTGGAAAATTTAAACGAGGAAGAAGCAGAATTGATAACCAAACTTTGCCTCGATTTCTCTGACATATTCGATCTAGAAGGAGACAACTTGACTTTCACAAACGAAATTAAAACTATGAAGACAAAAACTGACAAACCGACATTTAAAAAATCGTACCGTTACCCTCATATTCAAAAAGAAGAAGTGAAACATCAAATCAATAAAATGCTTGACCAGGGAATAATTAGATCTTCTAATTCCCCTTTTTCATCGCCTGCCTGGGTTGTTCCGAAGAAAATGGATGCTCCGGGAAAACAAAAATATTGAGATAACTGTAGATGACAAATACCCTCTACCAAATATCTCGGACCTTTTAGACCAACTCGGCAAATTCGGATTCCACCAGATTGAAGTAGACTCCCAAGATATCCAAAAGAACACTTTCTCTGTGGAAAATGGTCATTTTGAATTTGTTAGGATGCCCTTTGGTTTAAAGAATGCCCTATCAACATTCCAAAGAGTGATGGACAACATTCTGTTAGGAATCCAGAACGAAAGATGTTTGGTTTACTTGGCCGACATAATCGTGTATTCCCCATCTATTCACACACTTAGACCGACTTACAGACGTTTTCAAATGACTTAGACAAGCCAATATGAAGATCCAGCCAGACAAATGCAAGTTCCTTCGCAAAGAAGTGGCGTATCTAGGTCATCTAGTCACTAAAGATGGCGTAAAACCAAATCAATCTAAAGTTGAATGCATTTTAAACTTTCCCCAGCCGAGAAATCAGAAGTAAATTAAATCGTTCCTAGACCTAGCTGGTTACTATAGAAGATTCATTGAATAATTTGCAAAAATTTCCAAACCACTGACTTATCTCTTAAAGAAAAACATACCATTTGACTTTGACTCTGATTGTAAGAAATCATTTAACGAATTGAAAACTGCATTAACGTCTACCCCTGTTCTTATTTAACCAAATTTTGAAGAAACGTTTGTTCTTACCACCGATGCTAGTAATTTCGCGATTGGCGCTGTCCTATCTCAGGGACCAATTGGAAAAGATCTTCCAATCGCATACGCATCTAGAACCCTTTGTAAAGCCGAAACTAAGTATTCGACGATAGAAAGGGAACTACTTGCCATAGTGTGGACCGTGAAACACTTTCGACCGTATCTCTTTGAACGCAAATTCATTCTCATAACAGAAAATCGTCCATTATCATGGCTTTTCCCTGTCAGCCGCCTAGCTCAATAGAGACTAAAGCTTGAAGAGTATGATTATGAAATACGTTACAAACCGGGAAATATAAGAACGCTGATGCCCTATCAAGAATTAAAGTCAATTATTTCAAAGATATTTCAGAATTTCAAACGAAAAATCAGTTAACCCCTTATCGCACCCTTATAACTACTGAAAGTAGTGAAGATGATGAATCAGAAACAACAAACAATCCGACAGAAGACAACGACAAAATGTACGAAGAATTCAATGCTTTCGTAGAACTATAAAACAAAATCTTTATTGGACTATTCCAAGATAGAATATTCAAACGGACAACTTTTAGACAAAAATAACAAAAACATCATCAGTTTTTTTTGACAAAACGAACAGAAATTAATGAGAAAATTATAGAGGACATTTTTGAAGAAAATGGTGATTTTGGGTATCTCAAAATCAACGTTCTTTCAAGTAAATCAGTAAAAAACAGAAAGTATCTTCTCGCACTACCATATAACCCGGACACTATCAATGAACATTTGTTTGGTTCATTGTATAGAAGTCAAGATCTTTTCTTATCTAACGAAACGTATTGTATCGAAACAAACGTGTACTTACCAATACTAGAAATCGTCTTATTTATCATCCCCGAAAAATAAATAAATTTAAAGTATTTCAAAATGTCACAGAAACCCTTGACTATGACCAGATATCATCTATTCTCGACCAATATCATAATGGTAAAACCAACCAGCATAGAGGAATCAATGAAACTATCAGAAGCATCAAACAGAAATATAACTGGAACGGCTTAACAAAAGATGTCGAAAGATACATTAAAAATTGCGACATGTGTCAGGAGAATAAATCATGTCGAAGAAACTTTGATTGACCCCTTGTAATTACCGAAACACCGAAAGCACCATTCGAACGGATAAAAATATACATTCTCGAGATTCCTTCAAGAAATTATGCATTAACCATCAGGGACGAACTAACAAAATTCAGTCAAGCATATCCCATACAGGACAAATCTACCAAATCAGTAGTTACAACTGTTATGGTTTACTTCCAGCATTACGGTACTCCACTTAGGATTCATTTTGATTACGGAAGAGAGTTCGATAACGTCCTTCTTAGTGATCTATGCAAACTTTACGATATAAAATTAACACATTCTAGCGTTGGACATCCCCAATCCAATGGGTCGATAGAAAGATTCCATTCAACCCTAATAAAAATGATTCGGGTTCATCAGGCGGAATATCCTAAAGAACATCCCTTTAATGTACTTCCGTACGCCGTGATCTGTTACTACAACTCTGGTAAAAAAACACACGGTTTTACACCATATGAACTTGTCTTCGGACATAGCTCAATTAGACCACCAGAAAAGTTATACAACGAAAAAGAATTGATCACTAAATAAATACGAGATTTAAATAACCGCTTATCACATTTCTATAAAATAGCTAGAGCTAGAACTGACAGACAAAAAGAGAAAGCAAAGATCCGCTTTGACAAACATGTTCACGAAAACACTAAAAATTTCAATGAAGGTGACAAAGTTTATGTAAAAGAGTCACAAATAAAAAATAAATTGTCAAATAAATTCAATGTTCCATTTGAAATTTTAGAGGTGCATCAAAATTCTGCAACCCTTTTAAACCCTAACACGAACCAAAAGACCAAAGTAAATTTTGATCGCATGAAGCTATATTCTGAAATTTAATTGGTTTCAGGTATCCAATGCTGGTCGGGATGGCCTTCTGCCAATACCGAATTGATCCAATAAGTCTACTATCATGACGAAAACCGAATTGTTATTTCCAATATTATCAGCATTTGAAAACAATAACAAAATACTTGACACTATACATAACACACTCAAACCTGACTATCATTCCATGAAACTCTTCTACTCCGACGTAACGATCCACGTCAACTTACTGATTCAAATATCCAAGTCAATTAAAGACAAATTTAACGAAGTTATCACTGATACTAAACGTACCAAACGAGGAATAGTAGACAGATTTGGTAGTATATTCAAGGCAATTACAGGAAACCTAGACGCAGCTGACGGCGAATTCTACACAAATAGTATTAACAAACTAAACAATGATCAACATCAAATAGAAAATTTATTAAAGAACGTGATATCAGTTTCTACATCATTAATCAGGACATTTAACGAGCCAATTCATAACTTAACAATAGATAAGAGAACATTCAGCGATGACATTAACAAGATTGTATGAGCAATACATCAAATGAATGACAAGCTAGCATTGGTTGAAGCCAAGATGAGTTTTTTCGAAATTTGAGAAAAACTAATGCAAAGCTATTTAATTATAGAAGACAATTTAAATGTTATTCTAAATGCCATTACTTTTGGACGATTGAAAATAATCCACTCATCCATAATTTCTCTCAATAATCTCATATCTGCCCTGAAATTTCACAAAACCTCATTAGAAACAACCTACCACTACCAGTAAAACTTTCAAAAATTGCTCAATACTTAGAAATTACAGAGCTCGAGGCCTATCAACAACATTGTTTTTATTTTAAAAATACCTATAATTGAACAACAATCATACAGCTTATATTACCTTTTCCCAATCCCAATATTGGATGAAAGAACTGGCTTGCATCATATCCTATATATCTCTCAAAAATATATCGCGAGGAATGATGATTATGTAATGTACATCCCTGTTAAAGACCCCACTTATTGTAAAGATCTGGATTCACACAAGAAACTGTGTTCCGATTTATACGCACACCCAATAGACAATAATGCTGTATGCGAAACACAATTACTCAAGAACCGTCAGGAAGTGCCAAAGACATGCCATAGTGTTATAGTGTATAGTAAACGTTACAATTTCCATAAACTAAGAGACAATGCATGGCTAGTGATGATTTCAAAGCCATTAGAAGTTACCTTGAATTGCCCCGATATAAACACTAAAACAGTTATCCTTTCA
This sequence comes from Crioceris asparagi, assembly GCA_958507055.1. NCBI lineage: Eukaryota > Metazoa > Arthropoda > Insecta > Coleoptera > Chrysomelidae > Crioceris > Crioceris asparagi. Next base: position 48,128,886 of record OY293829.1, read on the forward strand.
CGTAATTCAATAATTAAGCTTGAACCCGAGTGCCACGGATTCATTGGAATAACAAAACTGCAGGCTGATAGTCAAAAATGCACAGACCTAACGGACAACCCACATCCAGTGATCATCCCATACAACTGTTGCAAACATATCAAGGACAAAATTCAGTTACCAATATTAGAGCCCCTAAAGCTACAACATTGAAGAACTGGAAGTTGCTAACCACAAGCTGCAACAATATTCAAGAGACTTGGATCATCTCATAAACGAGCCTTTTGTTGCTAAAAACATATAATGGATCCCATATTTCACAATATCCGCCATTTGTATTTTAGCAGGAGCATATGTAATCACAAAACTTGTGAGAAAACTCCAGACAACATCTCAAAAAGAAACGCCAACTTCATTAATAAGGATCCCTGGCCTCCTTCCAAGAAGACGACACAATATCGAAAATCTGGAAGAAACTGCCATTCCTATGATTGAACATATCATTCTCACATAAAAGTTGCTGCATAGCAACAACTTTTTATTAATATATTGATGATGTATGTTACATCACCAGACATTTTAATATTATAATTCTTAGTAGCTGACTTCCATATTTCCTTCCCATGCTCCGATATCGCCATGATTCCTAGAAGCTGACATCGTATCACGCCACCACCCCAGCATCGACGTCCACTGTTCCCAAGAATATACACTTAAAACAACCTGATTGTATTGACTCCAGTCAGTACGTGACTAAAAGTGCCTAATGGACAATATTTTATTATAAACAGCTCCTAATTTTGTATCTTTAGTTAGTTAAACTCATTGCTTGTAACCAGTACTCTATGTCAAATTTTGTAAAATACTATAATAAAGTGTGAAACAATTTTTATAAAGTAAATTTTAATTCAACAATTCTAAAATGTATAAATGGTTGTAAAATTTATGCGTTGTTTTGGCGATTCCTATATCATGTAGGTATCTTCCATATTTTAGTTACGATAAACCTATTGTCATAGTATTTTATATTATGAGTATTGATGAAACTAATTTTCAAAATGATATTTATAATGAGGGAAATCAATCTTCCCAACAATGTACTTATGTAATATAAGTTACTAATATATTTTTATATTACATAATTGATGACTATTTTATATAGAATCAATATAGATAAATATGAATAAAAGTATATACATGCTTTCAGTATTGTATGAGATTCGCTAATTTACTTCCTTTGCTTATTGTATATTCAATGACAATCGTACTCAATGAGTAAACAATAGTCGCGCGATTTATAATTTACAATCCAATAGACAGATTTTTAAAAAAGTCTTTTTAATTCTGATTAACAAGAAGTTTCTTTCATGAATGATACATACACATATAAAGACTAACTATATCTAAGGTGCCGGCTTATAAAAATTGTATAGGTACAACTGCAATTCAAATGCAATGTTTTGTCAAAATTTCAAAACGATCGCTATGGTAATGAACTTTTGAAGATTAGCAGTTTTAGATCAACAACCATTTCAGTTTTGACTGGCTTCGAGCAGACGGAGGAATACAATTCGACTGTGCACTGTGTTTTAAAACTTTCAAGTTTCAATATTATGATTTCTATATTTTTCTGACATCTTTGTAGATATTATTGACAAGAAATTCACAAATTTAACTCAAAAACTAAATACTTTGAACAAATATTTTGATGAGTGCAATTCACACTCCTCAATCTACGTGGGAAGTTTATGGTTATGCTCACTTGATTGAAAATAACTTACTGATATGCGATGTGATTTGCCTTGATTTTTCAACTTTGGCAAATCTCTGAACAATGTTCCAGAAACTTCTCACCCAATGCTAAAATATGCACCATATTATGCGGTAGCTATCTCATGCACTATTCATAAGGGGGTTGAGCTCGAGTTTTGCATCAATTTATTTATTTATAATCTCGATGAACGATATTCGCAGGTGATGTTTTGCATTGAATAATTATAACAATATTTTTGTACTTATATTGTTGGACGGGAAAATATTGTTTTTGAACATCGATAAGGTCATTGTTGGAATAAATTACAGCAGTAGCTGACTAGTTATTCCAGATACGCCATTAACCAACGTAAACACACGGTTGCTACCACTTCGGATAAATAGTTGAGACTCATTTGCCATTCTAATTATACACTTACTAATATGATACGATCTATTACGAATAAATATATAACGCCAACAAAAACACCATTTACTTGGTTACCTAACAGTGGTTTGATTATATTCTATCAATAATTTAAAATTCAACTATTATTGCCCAAAGCTCTCACAAGATTCATATTATCATCCCTTCTTGGACCCAAAAATTATTGTAACGTGAAAACTTATCCTAATACACCCACACACACACACATACACACACACACTCACCCTCGAACGAAAGAACATCCTGGAACTTCAGAAGCATTGTATATGCTGAACTGGATTACTCTCGAAGGAATATATTGGGAAATAACTCCAGGACAACGAAAAGAACACACGAGAACAAATCGAAGCATCGAGATTGGAGGTTAATAATAATAATAATAATAATAACGTTTATTAATAATATAAGAATAACAAATAATACTTTGTTAATAAACAACAAATAACCTACGAGACTCTATGTATGTAGGTGGTAATACATATTACATGAATTATTATTTTATCATTAATTATTACAAATTTAAGTATCAGATTATAAAAAAAAATAATAATAATAATAATAATAATAATAAATACACACCTTTATACTTATATACATACATACATACACTAGGTTAGTTGTATCTAAAAATTACAAATAAAAAAAAATTAAAATGAAAATGAAAATGTTTAAAATCCAAAATATTTGGAAGCTATTTAAATTTCTATACTATTCGCCTTAGTTTTTTACTAAGGAAAGAAATATGTCTATCCCATCTAAGATGGCTATCTATAATAATACTTAGACATTTGATTTCGAATTTTGAATAAATAACTGTTTCTAAACTTAAGGACATTTCTTTGAATTCTGGAATACCTTTGCCATAACTACAAAAGGGAACGAATTTTTAAATTGATGGAAAGAAGATTTGTACTAAGCCAGAGTATAATTTTCTTGAAATCATTTTCAATCTTAAGTTTCAATTGTTTCCAACTGCTATTTTCATAATATACAACAGTGTCATCAGCAAAACAAATAATTTTACCTTCTGTTTTAATTTGAAAAAGTCATTAATATATATATATATATATATATATATATATATATATATAATGAAAAGTAACGGACCCAAAACAGTTCCTTTTGGTACACCACATGATATGATTTTTGTTCCACTTATTGATTTATTTATTTTGATTTGTTGTTTCCGATTTGATAAATAGGAACAGATAAGATTATGAGCCAATCCTCTTACTCCAATTTGATCCAATTTTTCAAGTAATAATTTATGATTGACAGTAGCAAAGGCTTTTGTCAAATCCAAAAATATACCAATTGATGGTTTTTTATTGTCGATTGAACTATAAATGAGGCCAGTCAGATCCTTTATTGCATCTTTAGTTGATTTTTTATTTCTAAAACCATATTGCATATCAGATAATAATTTGTGTCTTTCTAAGAAATTGTAGATTCTATTTTTTATTATTTATTCGAATATTTTGGATACATTTGAAGTTAAGGAAATTGGTCTATAATTTGACATATCTGTTTTGTCTCCATTTTTATAAACTGGTATAACAGTGGATTTCATGAATTCTTGAGGAAATATGATTTATTAAATATATTGGTAAGTGGTCCACTAATATATTTACATAGAATTTTCAGTGTCTCATTTTTATTTGATCTGGTTCTGGCGATTTGTAGTTTTTTAATTTATGTATTATATTTTCAATTTCATTCTCATTAGTCGGATATAATAGTATTGTAGATTTTGAAATATTCCGGATTTCATTTTTGGTTTTAGATTGTGGTTTTTTCATGTTTTCTACTAATTTATTACCAATATTACAGAAGAAATTGTTGAATTCATCACAAATTAAATTTTGGTGAATGAAGAAACACACCTAAGAATAGGCTATATAAATAATCTTTTGGGTGTGTTTCTAACATATTTTGCAGATCATTTAAAAATGTTTCTACAGAGGAAATATTAGGTGACCTGTAAAAGGTATTTACGTAAATAATCTCGTTATTATACTTGATTTTAAGTTGAATTAGATTACTTTCAACTATTTTAATCAGTGTATGTGAAATGTACAAGTTTTGTTTTATGAAAATTATTACTCCATCATTTTGATTTAGTTGCCCATCATTATATATAGTGATATAACCATCTAATTTATAAAATTGAGTATCTATAAGTATATATAAACCGCGTCAATCACAGAAGAGACAGTCAGTCAGTCAGTTGAGCGTGTTCATAGAACAGTGAATATAAATAGAGCGCTAAGTAATACTGTGAATATAAATGTGTATATATATTTGTTATTAATTATCCTCAAAAATAGGATAATCGAATTTGAATGTTTCATTAGTGCAGGAACCACTGTTCTCCTCCACCAACTGCGGTATATGTCTCTGCGAAAACAGAAACAATTTGCTGGATGATGACAACTTCTCATCCATAAGTTCTGATGAAAACTATCAAGATCAGGGTGATATACAATAATGTCAACTAAATTTAGTTAGTTAACGAAACTTCTGATACTTTATCTCAACAATAGGCAGATCGGGCATTGAATTGAATAATATAAGCCACTCTGCCACTTGCTAGATGTCATGAAACCTGTAGTTTCTGACTTTACATTGAGTTCTCGAAGGCTCTTGCAGGCTCCAAGATGTTTAGTTCTAAATTACCGCGTCTGTCTGGCTTTCTGTATGTTTGTACACGAATCACGCAAAACTACCACATGAAATTGAATGCAATCTTCACCGATGTTTGGTGTCTGTATGTTTTCCACACGCATGAAGTCGCGGGCATAAGGCATTTTATTACGTAAATAAATATGTTTCGAAAAAAATACCCATATAAATATTCATTTTTAGGAGCAGCTGATGGTGGAAGAGGCTATTATTATATTTTTAAAAATATTTAAATATTTTATTTCCTTATGTATGTAATACCCATGGAAAAGGAACAAAATTAATAGACAATTGGTGTTTTTCAAGATGAAACTTAATAGCTGGCAGGTTATGAATTGAAAGTTATGAATGATTCTGATATGACCAAATTTTAAGCAAGTTTAATATTTTCACCAATCAAAAATTATATTTCGTAACCTGCAGGGCAGATTGTACTATTTTATTAATTTTATTGCATTCAAGGCAAGGCAAACCCACCTTCGGATGATAAATGGTTCATTCCCAAGAGAATTATGGCAACTTTCAATCCAAAGCAAGTCCGGAGTCTAAATAGTTTCTAAATCGGATCTCCGGGAGAAATTGATTTGAAAGTGAACACACAGCGTCAAAATAAAATGACTCTCAGAAATCCCAAAAGAATAGCGACCTGGAATGTAAGTGGACTAATACAACAACCAGGAAAACACCAAATAATTGAAAAGGAGATAACAGCCCAAAACATTAATATCCTAGGAATTAGTGAAGTCACTGGAAAGGAAAGGGACACTTTCAGACTATTTCGGGCAAATATATTTATTTCTCAGGCCATGCAGAAGAAAGCAGAAACGGTGTCGCAATAATACTTCCCAAGAAACTGCAAAGTTTTTTTTTGTGGATATGATGCAGTTAATGATAGAGTCAATCCCATCTCCAGAGCTCAACATGCGTTTTACACATAATACAAGTCTACGTACCAATGTCCACGGCGGAAGAGACCATACTAGAAAGTTTTTACACAAATCTAGATGCTGAACTTGCCAATATACCCAACAAAGAAATCACAATCATATTAGGAGATGTTAACGCCAAAATAGGTGCCACGCACATGGATCATTATATGAGACAGGTCGTCGGAGGCTTTCGACTAGGTGAGAGGAATGAAAGGGAGGAAAAGCTGATGGACTTCTGTTTGCAAAGGATGCAAATGTAAAAAAATTACAATATGTATTTCAAGCATCATCCACGCAGACTCTACACGTGTATCTCGCCGGGTGATAAATATTGAAATCAAATAGATTTCATCATAATCAATACAAGATGGAAAACTTTTGTGAGTAATGCTAAAACGTTTCTAGGTGCGGACTATGAAAGTGACCACCAACTGCTAGTAATGTACTTCAGACTCAGATTTAAGAATATCTACTGACCCACGACAAAAGAAGAATTAGAAACTTTCAGAGACAAAATTAAACCAGTATTAGCAAATATAAATTGCAGTGTTGATGTCGAAAAATCGTTGGAAGTCTCCTGAAAACTGCCAAATAGTGTTGTCGGCCAGGAAACCTGGATGGTCACAAACCTTGGATCAGTGATGAGACATGGCAAGTTTTAGAACTGAGGAATAATTTGAAAATAGGCCCTCTCGATAAAACGACCTATAGATCCCTATACAAAGACATTTAAAAGAGATGCCTTAATAACAAAGAAAATTACATTTCCAATATAAGTCAAGAGATAGAATCATACTCGCATAGAAATGAAACTAAAGACCTGTCTCAAAAGGTCAAACTGCTCGCCAGAGAATTTAAATCACGCAATTATGCAATTCAATCTGAACAAGGCACTGTCGTTGGGGACACTGAACGTATGGCAAAAATAAGGCACAAAACTGTTCAAGGAACAACATAACCCCGATGGAGAGGATGAAGTTCTCAACACGCACGAACTAGACATTATGTATGCAGAGGTGAAAGAATCAATAGCTCATTAAAAAAAAAGAAAATCTCCAGGCCGTGACAATATAACTGGAGAACTGCTGCAGATTTTGAATCGCCATGGCATTGAAATCTTAGCCCATATATGTAATATAATATGGAGTGGTCATTGGCCGAAAAAATGGTCGAAAAATACCACTTCAGAAAAAGGGTGCAAACACGAAATGTAGTAACTTCCGTACTATTTCTTTGATATCGCATCCGAGTAAAATTCTACTACGCATTATCAACGGCGGATAGGGACTTATTTAGATCGACAGATCTCCCAAGAACAGGCAGTGTTTGTGAAAGGCAAAGGTACCAGAGAACAGATTCTTAATTTGCGACAACTCATAGAGAAATGAAGAGAATTCAATATTCCAATGGTCATCTGCTTTTTGGATTACCAAAAGGCCTTTGACTGTGTTAACTGGAAAATGCTGTGGAGAGTTCTTCGCAAGATATACATTCATACAAGCGTATCCTAAGCGCGGGAAAACTACTGATTGGCTACGAGCGATGCACTGTTTATGACGCAATCGAACTGCGACGTTGTTTCAAATGCTCCGGCTTTCACCACTTGGCAAAACAATGCACTCAAGAGAATCCTGGGTGCTAAAGATGCTCGAAGTCCCACACAATAAAAGAATGTAAATCACAAATTCTAAAATGTACTCATTGTACTAATTTTAATTCCACTAAAAATGCCAAGCTGCGTACAGACCATGCAGTATGGGATCCTCGGTGTCGTGTGGATACTGACGCGTTGGCGAAATTCAAGGCAAATATTATGAAGTCCGATTAGCAACTAATGCCTTTCGACACGGCCGCGACATCGGAGACTGGTCAAATTTCGGTGAATGATGCCGATAAGAATGATAACGGGATGTCCGATGATACCACGCGCAGCAGCTACACTGGTGTGTTGAGATGGTACTATCAAAATGTACGTGGACTGGGCACAAAGACTGTGGAACTTTTCGATGCGGTATCGAACACGGTAGATGAGCACGATGGTTTTATTTTTACGGAGACATGGCTACATTCGGACATTTTGGACAGTGAGTTGGTTGACACTGGTACATTTAGAGTATTTCGTAGTGACCGTAATTTTGCGGTGACTGGGTCTAAGCGAGGCAGCGGTGTTCTTGTTGCACTCAATAATAAAATGAATGCAGTACGAATAAACTTGGAGTCCTTATCACCACTATTTAGTGAAATAAAAATCGTTGATATCTTATTAGTAAAAATTAACATTAATTATAGTGTATTATATATCCTGATTTGTTACATACCGCCGTCTTGTACAAATGACGTTTATGAGACACTATTTGACGCCATTTCAGAGTTATACTGTATTTATGGTTCAGATATGTTGTTTATCGGCGATTTGAATATACCTGAGTTTTTCAATGGTGTAACAAATGGTGTCTCATCATTAAATTTTAACTCATTGATGAGACTCTGTAATTTCTTAGAAATGAAAAATTTCAACAATGTTACCAATTTTCAATGTCGCTTATTAGATTTAGTTTTGTTTAATAGAACATGTATTGTTAGCGAAGCTGTTGCCTTGCTCCCGCAGGACATCTACCATCCTGCTCTATCAGTCGAGCTTTCCACTTGCAAAGATAAGTGTAGGGTATATCCTGCTAGGCTTAATTGTGATTTTATTGCTGCTATTGATTGGGCTTTTTTAAACGAATATGACCATGACATAAATTTAATGGTTGAGGTTTTTACTGAAAAGATTTTAATCTCATTTAGAAAACACATTCCTTTAAACTAACATTGAAGAGGAGCCTAACAGATTTTGGTCTTTTCTACATCTTAAGAATCAAGGTTCTGCCATGTTAAACGCTAAACCTTAACAAACTTGTTTTCCATCCGCAAGAAATTGTGGATGCTTTTGCTGACTCTTTTTCGCGAACATTTCGGGATAGTGATGAGCCACCGCTCTCACATGACGTGAAGATAGGTGTATCAGCGCCAGATGGATATCCGATATGCATCTTACGGTCTGTAACGCAGCACGATATTAAAAGAGCAATTTGCAAATTAAAACCAAACATCACAATGGGCCCTGACTTCATTCCGGCGTTTATTATTAAGGATTGCCTTTCAATATTTCTTAAGTCCCCAAATATTATTTTTAATATGATATTGTCATCATCAAATTATCCAGATCCTTGGAAGATTTCCAGAATTTGTCCAGTTTTTAAAAACGGCGACCATGGTGATATTAATAACTATCGGCCCGTATCCATAATTTGCAATTTCAGCAAGCTATTCGAGACGGTTCTACATGAGTATCTGGGTGGTCACACACTGCGTATTATCTCTGATGAACAACATGGATTTATGCGTGGTAGATCGACCATCACCAATCTTGAATGCACTACGCAATATCTCTGCGAGCGACTTGATAGACAAAGCCAAGTCGTTGTCATCTACACTGACTTCTCAAAGGCCTTCGACAGGCTGGACCACGGTATTCTGATTAAAAAACTTTCGTCTTTTGGATTTTCCGAGACGTTAATAAATCAAGTAAGTTCATATCTTTCCAAAAGATATCAATATGTACAATACCGTGGTTACAGGTCGAACAGATTTTTACAGTCCTCTGGAGTACCGCAGGGGTCTGTTTTGGGACCGCTTTTTTTAATCTTTTTATAAACGATATTGTTTCTGTGTTAGACGTTGAGTGTCTACTTTATGCTGACGACCTAAAGCTCTTCAGTGAAATTTTCTCGCTTAATGACGCTCATAAGCTCCAAAATAACTTAGACGCACTTTACGAATGGTGTTGTAGAAATAAACGTCTGCTGAACCCTGTAAAATGTAATGTTGTATCCTTTACACGTAAACTTCATCCAATCATCCGCGATTACAGCGTGGATAATGTTGTACTTGCAAGACCTGACGTTATTAAAGATCTTGGCGTTATTTTCGACCCTAAGTTGACATTTACTAATCACATTGAACACACCTTATCAAATATATCTAAGGTACTGGGATTTGTTGTGCGTAACTCGCGTGAGTTTCAACAGGCCTCAACGTTCCGAATATTGTATACAGCTTTTATAAGGTCAAATCTTGAGTATGCATCTATTGTGTGGAATCCGATTTATCAAATCCATGTTTCTGCTCTTGAGAGGATCCAGCGTCGATTTCTAAAGACGTCCGTTTTTGCATTGGACGGAGTATGGCCTGGGATCGGATATCCACATCAATTGCTCCTTAATAGATTTAAACTGAATGAATTAGTTTCTAGGCGTTCATGTTGCTCAGTTATTTTCTTGTTTAAGCTGTTGCATAATGATATTAATTGTAATAAACTTACTGATTACATTAGGATTAGAGTTCCTAGAGTAGAGGCTAGAAGATATGTTAAATTTTTACCATCTATCCCACGAACAAACATTCTTGTAACATCAACATTTTACCAAATGTTTAAGAACTATGAAAAAATTGAGGCCAATATTCTGTTGTAATATTTCCCAAATCAAAAGGATATTTGTTTAGTAATTAATTGTTAAGCTACGACTATTTTCTTTTCCTCTGTCATTATATCTTAAGTATTTTTTATTATTATGGCTATTTGATTATTTGTTCTTTAAAATACCCATGTATGTTATACAAAACTTATGTTTTCTTTTCTTCATCCTATAATTGGTTATCTGTTGGATGTTGTAAAATAAATAAATAAATAAATAAATAAAATAAATAAGATGCGAGTGCCTGAACACCTAATTTCACTCATAAGGAATTTGTACGACCACAACATACCAAGGTCAGAATAGAGAACCAGCATTCGCTCCCATTCAAGACCGCTAGGGGCGTTCGCCAGGGGTGCATCCTCTCTTCATTGGACGAATGGTGTGGAGCAATCGCAATTGCAGGCAGAAAGATTACATATCTGAGACGATAGATAAAACGTTAATAGCTGCATCAGAAGAGGAAATGCTGGATCTTCTAATCCGAGTTGAGAAAGAGAGCAATAAATGTGGCCTGTTGATCAACGCGGATAAAACCAAAATTATGATAGTCGATCGTTCCTACACTCTGAATTTGACAGATGCTCTGCAAAGATTTCAAGTCGTTAACCATATCATGTACCTACCTGAGCTCATATATCAGTCACACGGTTTCAAGTGAGAGTGACATCCGAAGGAGAATACGACTAAGATGAAAAAAAAATACAAAGTTTTCTTTTTTTTCATCTAACCACTTCACTTCACTTCGAGGATGAACTTCTACTTACATTATCGAGAATACCACTGTCTAAAAGTGCAATGAGTCGACTACCCAAAATCTGGAAAGATAGATCTATTACGAAAAACAGCAAAATGAAACTAGTTCTCTAGTTCTCTCCATTTTTCGATATGGGGCTGAGACCTGGACAATTAAATCAGCAGGAAGAAAAAGAATTGATGTTTTCAAGATGTGGCGCTGGAGGCGCTTGCTCCGAATTCCATGGACGATGCACAGGTCAAACGAGCCAATTCTTAAAGAACTGAACATCCGCAAGACTCTCTTCCATATGCCTTGCGAGCATAATGAGATGTTTCGGACACATAGCGCCGAAAGATGATAACAACCTGGAGAGGCTGATAGTGTCAGGAAACACAGAAGAACGAAGGTCTAGAGTGCTCATCAACCCGGTGGACTGATCAGATCCAAAAAGCCACCGGTAGTTCGTTTTACGATTCTCAGCTCAGGATCGAAGTCATTGGAGAGAAATAACGGCACATGTTGTCAGTCATTACGATTCTCAGTAATGAGAGAATGACGAAAGAAAGTATATGTATGCAAATTTGTATTTTACTTCCTGTACATCTATCTCGATGATCCATCTGATTCTATATATCTTCTTAACTTTTCTGAAGAGGTCTAAATTACACAACTTGTCTCCAAATCAACCATCCTTCTATCCATCACCTTCTAAAAAATAGCAATACTGTCGCTATGAATTCCTTGGGGTCCTGTATAATAAACTTTTGAGGAATCAAATTTACTTTGTTCTTTTAAAAAAGAGTAAAATAACTGTTGAAATACTTTTCTTGAAAGATATCCTCGATAATTTTATAATATAAGTTGTAAAGGTTATTTTCCCAGAATAACTTGTCATAGTTTTTTAAATTTTTGAATAATCAATTATCGAATTTGTTTTGTAACGATCAAAAGATCTACTGAAATAATCTGTCATTATTTCATCATATTTATCTGTAGGTATTTCACTTTATTATGATTGTATAGGATCAAAACGGTCTTTATTTGCCAATGGAGTAATGTATTTGGTTTCAGTAGTAGCCAAAATTGTAATTTAAGATTGTAAGGCCCTTATTCATAGAAATCCTTTAAAATAGGTTTTAAATGCTCATTACTTACAATGTTCATAAACCTACTACCTATAACTTTATCAACTCATAAACGCTCAATAAAGCTGTCATAACTAAAGTTTGTTACCGTCATTTTGGTAAATTCTAAGACAAACTGATAGAATCTGAGTGATCAAGTCATACAAAAAAATATATTTGACAACAATAATCAAATGACATTTCCTTTCTATACGTTTTCGCGACATGTTCCAGCTTCTATTTTTCAGAATTTCTATCAAAAACTATCATATTGTGACTTAAATTATAACCTCTTGATGAGCAGTCAATCAAAAATCAGTCATTCTTACCCTAGTAGACACATATAATAGAGAGTTTTTGGATACCGTAAGTGCGAATACGGTAAACGTTAAAATCACGTGACGTGCTTCTGTGCTTGCGCATTGTGTACTATGATTAGCGTTTAGCGAATAACGTTTACCGTATTACGCTAATCTGCCTAGGTTAGCGTGTTGGTTTAGCGTTAACAGTAAGTAGGAAAAGCGTATATATTCTGTTGGCAGACCTGCTTACTGTTGGTATGAGCTGTCAGTTTCACCTTCGCGCATGCTTCAAGTTGAAAAGGTGAATGTTTGGGCGGGGATTTCGGGCAATAGCGTTGTTGGACCGATTTCCATCATATGCAGTCTTACTGGAAATCTTTACAAAAATCTTTTATAAATTGAAATTGAACCTCGAATAAGACAAATTGTATTAAACAATCAGGAAGAGTTTGAAAATCGTGAAATCATATTTCAGCAGGATGGGGCACCTCCCCATTTAAATCGCTTGGCAAGAGAGTTCCTCGATACTAACATCCCTAGGCGATGGATAGGTCGCAGGGAAGGTACAGAATGATCACCAAGATCTCCGGATCTTACACCTCTAGGTTTTTTCTTTTGGGGGTACGCAAGTGAATCCCAAACAATAGAAGAGTTTTAACGCAGAATAATAGATATATGTGAAGAAATAGATGAGTCGACTTTCATCAACGTGAGAGAAGCTATTTATAATAGGGCACTTTATTGTCAAGATTTAGGAGGGGTCACTTTGAACACTTGAGCAAATAATTGTTGGGGTTAAATACAAGTGTTATTCAACTAATTTGTTTTGATTGTGAATTTAAACAACACATTTGTAGGCTTCAAGATTTTCCGGTAAGCAGTACTGTTTACTCTTAATAAACTCTCTTTACGCCTCTAGTCGAAATCATTAAGAGATTTAACTACAAGTTAATAAAAACGTTTAGTTAACAAAATGATTTTACCGGAAGTGACCAAAATCCATACTTCATTCTAAACCGGAATGTCACTTTTCAAACTTTAATATTTCGAAAACAATTAAATTTAGGAGTAAAGTGTATTAGAGAAAACTTGATAATTATGAGCAAATTAAACCATTAAAAAACTTTAGCTGTGTCTGTGTTGTTTGATGAAAAAGTAGGTTATTATCTCTCATTGAAGCCCTCCAAACTTCGTTGTGATATACCAGGTGGTTCAAAAATTGGTAGGGGGGTACGGACTTTAGACGGGCACTGTAAATACACGGTGTTTCACCGAAGCGTCTGCGGAGCTTTACGCGGATAAGGTTAATGTTTTCTAAAAAGTCCTTCAAGTAACCCTATCTGATTTAAAAAGGTCTATAACAAGAAATTATTTTCGTGTATACAGGGTCTGTGCAAATAGGCGCAATCTAGAACAACTTTGTTTTTTCTTATGGAACATGTACAATTTTTATTTTTTATCAGATTGTACATAAAAAATAATATTATATTCATTACGTGAATTTAAGCCTATTTCCATCAGCTGTCGAGATATTATTTTTTTTCGAAAACGTTTGACAGATAACTACCCTAATTTTAAGATTTATATATTTTGAACATGAAAAGATGAAGTAATAATATTCAGACGAAATCAAGTCATAATATTGAACATTGTATTGCATTTGCAAAATTTTATTTTCAAAAAATAAATATGTAATAGTTTCATATAAACATCAATAAGTCATTTTTTCAAATGGGATTATATGTTTTATACTACGCCAATGGAAAGTTAAAATTTACATAGGAATGACGAAAAAAAATTACAGCGTGACAATAATATTAATAGATATTAAAGGTTTCTTTAATTTTAATCTAAAAGTCATGATCGGGTTAGCCTTGACATGCTATTATATGTTATACATTAAAATATTATCATCATTGAAACAATGGAAAAATATTGTAAGTAATCTGACAAATTTTACAAAATTAATAATTAGTCCAGCCCTAGCACAGTTACAAAATACTATCCGTTTTTGACCGAAGAACCCCGAACGGAGGAGGTATACAATTCGACTGTCTGCTTTTTTTTTGGTTTTTGCGTGCCTTTTATATAGTAATCGTACTCCGATTTTGATGACTTTTGATTCATTTGAAAGAAGAGGCTTGAGAAATGGTCCCATATTCATAAAAACGGGAATCCGACATCTCCTTCCCTCCGAAAACCAGGGAAGGGGGGCAAATTTTCTCGGAAATTGAAAATCTGAGGTGGTATAATTAAAGATAGGACAATATCTGGAAACGTTTGAATTGAACATTTTTTCAAAAGAGTAACGGTTTTCGAGATATAATTATTTGTAGCAACATTTATAATGAACATATTTCCCTTAGAGTTATGGTTTTCGAGTAAAATCGGTGTTAAAATGGCAACAACTAAAATATTCAAGCGTATTTCCGCAGCGATGTACTGAGCATAGATAAAATATTTGGTAATGAGATCTCAATAATCACAACTACAAGCAAGGAATATACGTGGGTAATAGGATAAGTACTATCTTCATTGGTATTAGTGAACGTTCAACGATTTTCGTGACAAATGTTACACTAAAAAGTGTGAAATAAATATTTTTTACAAAAAATTGGACCGACGTTATTAGTTGGTGCACTGAAAAGTATAAAATAATATTAGCTCTATTGGTGCTGGTACTTCTGAAGTTGATGCCAAAAGTTATCAATCTACCTGCAACTGCACAACTTCAAAAGTAACAGCACCAATAGAGTTAATATTATTTTATACTTTTCAGTGCACCAACTAATAACGTCGGTCCAATTTTTTGTAAACAATATTTATTCCAAATAAACCTCTCTTAACTGCTGCTGTTTCATTAAATGATAGTCATGATATCTGCAAAAAGAGGGATTGAATATTAAATGTTTATTCAATTTACAAATTTAAATATTACTTGTTCTTTTTGAGCACTCTTCTTGCAGACGAGTAGATTATATCGTGCTTTCTTCCATACTGTCGCAGACGCTCATGACGCTGCTCCTGGATGGTTAAAATAATGTCTACCTGCTTCTCTTCATTTATTTGCGGATTTTGCTGATTTCTCTTAATGTCAGATACTGAACCTGAATCACTGAATCTATTTATTAATCGGCAAGAAGACTTTGGTTCTGGCGTCTATCTGGAAAGCGTGTCGCGTATGCTCGAGATGACAGTAAAACCACAGCATAGGTAAAAGATTTGCTGTGGTAAAACATTTTGATAATTTGCACCTAGCACGAAAGTCTCAGAGTCCTTCAGTACTGAAATTCGTTTTTAATCAGAGAACATTTTTGACAACTTAATATTTTACCAACACTTACATTTGAATATCATGATAACATAGCTAATAATTCGACAGACAAGAATTTTACTTAAACTGATATTCCAAGGCAAACGCGATCATGACTTTTAGATTAAAATTAGAGAAATCTTTAATATCTATTAATTTTGTTGTTACGCCGTAATTTTGTTTGGTCATTTCATTGACATATTGATTTATATATAATTTAATTGAAATTTTGCAATATAATCTTCAATATTATGACTTGATTTCGTCTGAATATTATTACTTTATCTTTTCAAGGTCAAAAGATATAAATCTTCAAATTAGGGTAGTTATCTGTCAAAAGTTTAAATAAAAAAATAACTCGACAACTGATGGGAACTACGAACTAATTTCAAAGTGCCTTCATTAGCTTCTCATACATTACAATAGGCAGCATGCAATATAATTATTTTCGATGTCTTTTGATTTCACATTGAAGAATTCTACTACAGAATAGACACAAACATATTAAAAAATTGAAGTACTATAATTTATTGCAAAAAATGCGTTTCTAAAATGCCTATTTCAATTCTCGCGCGAAAACGAACCTAGAGCTCCGATGACGTCACTCATGTCTATCACATATTTCCTTCTTATAACTAATGATAACAACTTGTTTGATGTTATACTTGTGAGACGGTAAGGTAAACGTTTTTTCGTTACGAAATTAATTGTATTGTATAATAAATTGGAAGCTGGAAGTTTTTTGTTGAAAGTGCAGAATTTTCAGGTGTAGAAATGAAAGGGACTAAATTATTACGGTATGTCTCAAACAAGCTCAATAAGTAAGTAGGTAACTATTTGTGTACAAGCTTAGATTATCTAGCCTAAGCGTACAAGCATAACAAGTATATTTTCCGACTTACATCAAAGTTTTCTTCACAGCAATAAATAACAGTCTTTGTAGAATAGTTGTCATCCCTTTCTGCATCTGGAAACCCCTTTTATTTCAGTTTTGATTCAGAATGTCCAGTTAAAAATAATTTATTTGGAAACTTTGCTGAAGTAGATGGACAAAATGGCACAAAACATGAATCATCACGGCTTTTTATAAGAAGGAACATTAGTATCATTACTATGACTACCTGATGATGATGGATGACTCTAAAATTGATTTATTTTAAATACTTTACAATTTCTTTATGTACTTATAAAAAATGCAATGCAATACTTATGAAAGCCAGCAACGAACAAATATGAGTGACAGTGACAGACATAAGTGAAATCATCGGAACTGTAGCTTCGTTTTCGCGAAAAAATTGAAATTAAAGATTTCTTGAATATACCTTTTATCTCAGCTAACATGATTTTAACCCTTGTGCTGCCAGTACTAAATAGCCATTAATAACTTAAACTTTTATTTCAAGATCTTCTACAAAATATAGTAATCTATCAGCAAAAAGATATGAAATAAACATCTACTTGAAATGTCACTGTTTAAACTTAAATTCCATATACAGGGTGAGTTTTTTTGTATGTTTATTACAGGTATCTCGGCTATTATGGCAGATACGAAAAAGTTTAACTTGGCAAAGAATTGCAGTTTTGTAAGCTATACTGAGAACCAATTTTAGATTTACAAAATTTGACAGCTATCAACAGAAAACTCAAAGCTGAAAAACTGAATTTTGGTGATTTCTTAACACGCTCGTTCCTAGCTCCGCAAATACTAACAGAAAAAAATTAGATACAAAAGTTCTGAGAAATACTATTCTAAGTAAAATGATCTTAGAACTTTTTTGTCACACGTGTCATTTTTGACATATGACATAAGCTTGTGTTTTTTTAAATGGAAACCATATTAAATTTTATCCTTATAGAATAAAGAATTCTTTTGCGATTTACTGATATAGCATATGATAGGATTATTTTTAGAGATAAAGTTGTTATGGGCATTTTTGTATTTTTTTCTGATTCACGTATTACCTCAAGGTAGTTAGTCTAGTTATCTATGGAAAAAATCAAATAAAATAAGTCTTTGTTAGTTAAGTTACCGTAGTAACTAATAGTAATATGTACTATATTATCTTGACACTTTATTCACCTCAAACAGTTTTTGTGCTAAAATGGTGTTTACCAATTTAGAAAAACGCCATATTGTAAAGTGACATATGATGCAATAAAAATGCTGTAAGATGTGCTGAGGATTATTCTAACAGACGTTTTGACCGTCGTCAGTCATCATTGCCAACTTTTAAAAGGCTATATGATATTTTGGGGACCTATGGTAGTTTTACCAAGTCAAAAAATTAAAACAATTTTCAAAATAAATGAATCTGCGGAGGTAAATGTAAAGCTGATAAGTCGCAGAGCACTGTGGTGAAGGTGCTAAGGAAATATAAATTCCACTCACACAAGTTATCAGTGTCCCAAACTCTTCATCCTGAGGATCCTGAACGACGTCTGGAATTTTGTAAGTGGTTTAGGAATAAGTGCCAGTACGTTCAAGATTTTGGTTTCAAAATCTTATCGAAACGAGATTTACTTATTGTGGCATGTTTGATCGCTATAATGAACATTTATGGATGAAAGAAAATCTATATCGTGTTGAACAAAGAAGACCACAAATTAAGTCCGGGTTTAACGTTTGGTGTGGTGTTATGGGCTCAACACTTATTGGACCGTTTATTTTTAAAGAAACTCTAACAGACCACCACTATCTTAAGTTTCTTCAAAAGGATTTAGAAGAAATGTTGGACAATTTGAACACTCGAAGAAATCTACAATGGTTTCAACATGATGGCGCTCCACCACATAATTTTCTATTAGTTCGGAATTAACTAAATGAAATGTTTCCTAATTCTTGGATTGGAAAAAATGTCCCTGTTTTATGGCCACCACGAACTCCCGATTATTCGGTTCTAGATTTTTATTTGTGGGGAGCAGTCAAAAACAAAGATTATAAACAAACTAATGCTACAATGGATGAACTTCGAGCTGCTGTAATTGAAGCATTCAATAATATTTATAGGCAATCTCTATGAAAGTCAACTAATTCAGTTCTAAGAAGGTGCAACGTTTGTATTAAAAATATTGGTGGCATTTTCGAAAATATTTTGTAAAATCTAAATAAATTATCAAAATAATACAATATAATTGTTTGTTACTACGGCAACCAAACTAAAAAAGGCTTATTTTATCTGTTTTTTTTTCATCGAAAACTAGACTAACAACCTTGAGGTAACACGTGAAACAGAAAAAATACAAAAATGCCTATAAAAACTTTATCTCTGAAAATAATCCTATCATATGCTATATCACTATAATCGCAATAAAATTCTTTATTTAATAAAAATAAAATTTAATATGGTTCCCATTTAATAAAGCAGACATTTGTCAAAAATGACAGGTGTGATAAAAAAGTTTTTAGATCATTTTATTTAGAGGAAAATTTCTCATAACTTTCGTATTTAATATTTTTTTTCTAATGTTAGTATTTGCGGAGGGACGTTTTAAGAAATCACCAAAAATCAGTTTTTTTTTATTTTCATAGTAGCCGAGATGCCTGTACTAAACATAAAAAAACTCACCCTGCATACATAGCATTCTACATGTATCAATCAATATATCGTATTCACTGATCTATTATAATGCATAAAATATTCGCCTAGATTACGCATCGTATAACAATATTTCCATCCGTAATGGATGATATTTGCCGTTTGCAGTTGCTGTCCCAAGTGATAATCTATGAAAACAGAAAGTACGCTAACAATGTATGTATCGCAAAAGTATTTCAAACAGCATATACAGAGAGCACAAAAATTAACGTAACTAACTTTTGTTTCGAATCCTGACAGGTTCAAGAAAAAATTAGTTTCAAATTAGACTTTTATGAAATACAAAGTTTCATTAGCATGAAAAATTAAAAAATATACCAGGTGCACCCTTACTGCAGGATAATTCGAAGATTATTCATTCGTATCACCATAAAACCAAAAGCTGAAATGGCATTAGGTACGCTATTGCTCACTCAATATTTGATTAGTTGTTATGTGTTTTCAATTTCCCAGATCTGCCCGTTTTCAAGTTTTTTTGTAACTGGAGCTTTTTAGATATCCCAATAAAAAATAATCTAATGGTGATAAATCGAGAGATCTTGATGGCCACTCGATTATTTATAAAAACTGCATTTTAATAGTTTCTAATTTATTTCTAAATATTACTTATGATTCTCTAAAATAAGTAATGGCATAAAAAATGCCTACTGATTTTTACTGGCATACCTAAATTGGATATTTTTCCATTTTTCAATTCTCTCAACGACATGATGAAGTGCTGTTTCAGTAGACCAGCCGGTCTTCTATGCATATTGATCTTGGTGTAATGGTCTTTCCACCATCACACCATCTCTTAGGTATTTGTGTATCTACTAGCTTCTCTAATGTCAAGCATGAATGAGTTTGTTTTAAATTTTAATTTTAAATAGTTTTGTTATAAATATGACCCTAACTTTTGTCCATTGTTTAGGTACCTACCCGAGAGCCAAGCTACCTCTGATTACATTAAAGATTATTCTGTACACTGGTTCTGTTCCCAACAATAGCAGTGCTGGATAAATCCCAACTGAACCCGGTCGTTTGTAAGATTCAGATGAGTCTAGTCTACCTTTTTTGCCACATGCTAACCCTCTCTGGTTCCTGTGATAAAAGTTACCAATTCTTATTTGTTCCCTAAGGCAGGTGTCTGTGCTATTTAACCTCCAGAGTATTGGGCTATTGAATAGTTCTTCTACTGTTTCATCTCTGTGGTTGTGTATTCTCTTCGTCAATTTTTAAGTGCATTCCATAAATATTTTTTTTAGTTGGAAGAAGATTAAATAAATAATGAAATACATTCCAATAAGTATTTTTGATATGAATTGTATTAAATCTTTGCATTTTTCAGATACTTTATATAGCTTTGGCCAATGTCACATCAAAGTCGTCCTTCCTGGTTTTTGTTTCAAAGGTTGGTTTATTCCCAACGTTGAGTATGTCGAGATAATTCGTCATCACAAACTGTAGTAGGTGATCACCTTTCTTGTTGGTGTAAGTACTACCTAGAGGTTAGCACGGAGGCAAGGACTACTGAAGAGGTCAACAAAGAAAGACCCCGAGAGTAATCCAGGATACCTACCACGACCAAGAAGCAGAAAAGGCTGTAGGCACAGTACCAGTACCAGTACATATGGCGAGGTCGCGAAAGGTTTCGGGTTGGCTGTTATCGACAGACGTCATCCGGAAGTTCTAATAAACCAGGACTTGGTTCAAAACAGGATAAGGGAGGCGCTCCTCGCACAACCCATTTGCAGCGGGGATATGCCCCAATGTTTCATAACACGTCCTTCAACGCGGGGGTCCTAACGATGATCTGTGCAGATGAAAGAATGGTGGAATGGCTCAAGGGCACTGATGCAACTGTGGGAAGGGGCAGAGTTGACTGTCGTCGGCCTTAAGGACCTTCCAGAGCGTCACAGTGTTCTAGTCTTCGCCCCTGGACAGCACAAATAGTATCCATCGGAATTCAGGCAGCATCTGCAGTACCAGAACATGGTTATGGGACTGCAAACGCAGGACAGGATTCCTTTGAAGCAAAACAAGGAGAGGAAAGGAGGACAAATCCTGGTCTTCCCCATCAATGATGCCTCATTCAGAACTATGAGGCAGAAGCAGTTCCAAGTATTCTATTTTTTTTAGGAAGGTAACCTTCAGCGTCCTGAAACAAAATCCAAAGTATTAGAGTCACCCAGAAAAATGTATCGATGTGGCCCGAATACAGGAACCAGAGGTGAGACATGGAACAATAAGAAGACTGGGGGCACTCTGCAGAGAGCTGACATATAGCTGGCCAGAATCCTAGGATATGCATACTACATTTATGATTTGGGCAGTACACACGGAACATTTTTAAATAAGAATAGACTGAAACCAAAAGTATTTGCGAAAGTTCAAGTAAGTTTTCTCTCACTATTCACTCACATTTAACTTTTGAGAACTGTATTTTCCATTATCAATAAAAATAGTAAAATAATGCCGTTAACAAATTTCTGCTCCAGAGATTTAACGGCCGTGAAAATCGAGATCAATGTAGGAGGCGAGGGAAAGTAACTAGTATTCGAATCAGCCTACGCCCCCTCAGACGATCCTAAACCGCCACCTACCAAAGCTGTGGAGGAGCCAGTGAAAGACCTCAGGTATAGAGGACTGCAGCTGATCATGTGCTGTGATGCGAATGCGCAGCTGGGGCAGCACTAACACCAACAACAAAGGTGACCACTTACTACAGTTTGTGATGGCGAACGACCTCGACATACTCAACGTAGGGAATAAACCAACCTTTGTAACAAGAAAATGGTAGGAGGTACTTGATGTGACATTGGCCACAGCATTTGTGAGCAATTTTGTTAAAAGCTGGCATGTATCTGATGATAAGAGTTGCTCAAACCACAGATATATAAGATTCAAGATAAACAAGCTGAATCAAGAACTTATCGGAATCTCAGGAAAATGACCTGGAAAGGATATAGAGCAGACCTGGGCCGTAAACTGCTAGGATTTCCATCAAGAATAAGTTCAAAGAGTGAACTAGAGATGGCTGTGGAATAATTAAGTAACATCATAATTTTTGTGTTAATAATAATTGTCCGCTTATCACAAGGTAAGGTGCTCCAACAGAAATATAACGTGGTGTAAAACAGAAAACTTGTGAAAATGAAGTAGCAATCAAGGAAAGAATTCAACAGACCCAAGCACATGGGAAGGTGAAAAGTTTATAAGGACACCTTAAATCGGAGTAAACACTGCGAAGATGTAGAAAGTACTCAAATGAATGCTGGACTTCAAAAGATACTCTAAAGAAGAAGTTAACATATTCACTCAATTAAAAATGAACGAGGTGAATACACATCCACGGGAGAGGAGTTAGTGAAAGTCCACTTCCCTGGAGTTCAAATAGTACAGAAACTAACTTCATTGCAACTAGTAGTGCAGAGTGAGACAAGACTAGGTGCTTTCAGAATAAGTAACACACTGATTAATGTTAACATTGGAACAGGCCACATGAGTATCATGTGTGACGGGGGATGTGTTAAACATGGAAAATGATCACATTTCAAAGCGAAAATTCCTTGAAAATACATTCAGGATAAATAAACCAAGAAGGACTGAATGGTCTGATAATGAGCTTAGCACAATCTTTCAGGTTGAGGTCTGGTACACTGACGAATCCA
This sequence comes from Crioceris asparagi, assembly GCA_958507055.1. Classification (NCBI taxonomy): domain Eukaryota; kingdom Metazoa; phylum Arthropoda; class Insecta; order Coleoptera; family Chrysomelidae; genus Crioceris; species Crioceris asparagi. Next base: position 48,151,920 of record OY293829.1, read on the forward strand.
GAACCGAAAATAGTGGTGGTTCAGGCATTTTCTTTTAAGAATCCAAGTACTTGTATTAGCTATGCACTTGGAACCTACACTTCTGTATTTCAGGCAGAGTTATATGTAATTCTCTAATGTGCTAGAGGAAACAACAGGAGATCTGCTGTAAACAAGCAAATCTGTATTATGACAGACAGTCAGGCGGCATATAAGGCCTTAAAAAGTCAGGAGGTAATGTCACAGTTGGTATAGACTTGTAGGGAGGAACCGAAAACTCTGGCCAATCACGTTAAACAGGACACCAGGGCACGGCAGGCAACGAAAAAGCCGACGACCTTGCGAGAAGAGTGGCAGACAACAAACAAAACCAAAGAATGATAATAGGAGTGTCTAAGCGCACAGTACGAGTATCAGTCAACCAATACGTTTTGGCGAAACACAAACAAGACTGGAGCGACACACCAGGTAACAGACACTGGAAAGAATACATTCCAAGCCCATCTCAAAAGAAAGCAAGGGAAATTATAATGTTAGACATAAACCAGCTTAAAATTGTAACGGTGCTTACGACTATTCATCCACCTCAACAAAATGACATTGTACAATGGCGACTTAACCTGCAGACTATGCGGTAAGAAACCGGAAACAGTTTCTCACATACCTACTGTGCGATTGCGGATCCCTAGACCGCAAAAGACAACAAATATTCGGGTTACCAAAAGGTGACCCAGAATATTTAAGGTCATACCCAGCAATGGACTTGTACAGGCTTGAACAAGGTACAGTTATTCTGCACTGGGTACTTTGAAAATGGTAGTCTGAGGAACTGAACTCAGTCAGAATCTGCGCTGCCAAGAAGATGCTTAGATACAATGAAGCCCATACGACAAAAGTAGCGCATTGGTTAGGCTCAAGGCTGATAACCTGGAGATCCTCGGTTCGTATCCACGATCCACTCAGACTTTTTTTTACAAAACCCATTTTTTTTGTAAATAAAAGATGTTAAAATGAGTTTGTCATAATTAAATCGGAAATTTTCAATGAAAAAATTTTGACTTATCTATTCAAATATATTGACACGAGCAATTCTTGTATATACACTGTGTCCAATTAAGTCGGAACCATATGGTAAACTTTTTTATTCTTGGTTTTATGAAAAAAACTTATACTTGATAAAAAGTTCTGCATAGTCCAAAACTTCAAATGCAATCATCAGATATCAATTTTTTTCATCCGTATACGAGGTAAGTCGAAAAATATTGATTTTGCTCAAGAGTAAAGTACCTTTATTTCCAAAAATATTGAAAGTTTTTATAGAGAAAAGTTGATCATAATTGAATACTCTTGTCAGATATCCAATATTATTCATCCGCCTTGAAAAAATATACTTTATTATTTTTATGAACTTCTGTGTATTAGCATATTGATAATTTACGTCTACCGATAAACATTTAATCTAGTATGCACTGACTCCAAACGTCAAATCGCTAATTCGTTTTATAAAATGGAAGAAATGGCGGCTCTATTAACTAGCAACGAGAAACTAGTTTTTATTGTCGGATATAATTATAAAACTCATAGAGTACAGCAGCTATTTTTAACAACATACACCCGAATAAAAATATGCAGCATTCGACAGTTGCAAAATTTCTAAATGAATTCAATACGTCTGGAAGTGTTCACAATAATTTTAATAAATATTTTTTTCAATAAAATAGCTGATCTGTAGTTCACAAAATCTGCATGTGTATTTTATTTAAACCAAAAATTATTTTTTATAGCTGAGATGGATAATATTGAATATCTGAAAATAGTTTACAATTTTGATCAGATTTTTTCAATAAAAACTTTCGATATTTTCAAAAATAAAGGTACTTTACCCCTGAGCAAAATTCATATTTTTCGACTCACCTCGTATACGAATTAAAAGAATTGATATCTGATAAGTGAATTTTAAGATTTGGACTATGCAGAACTTTTTATCATGAATAACTTTTTTTCATAAGACCTGTAATAAAAAAGTTTTCCATATGGTTCCGACTTAATTTTGGAAACGGCTCCAAACGATTTTGATCAAATTTCGTATTTAGATAACGTTCTACTTTAGAGCATTATCTTAGTGGCTTTCCTGACAAAATACGAGGGTGTCACCTTCGAGGTCCACAACATTGTATTGTCATCGGTCCTTTAGAAGTATACAAAGTTTCAAGTCCATCATATATTTTTAAGTGGGTGAAAATCGTCTCCAAAGATTCCGTTACATACATACATACCTACATACATACATACCAAGCTAATATAAAATAGTTTAAAAAACACGCTTTAATAGCAAACCAAACTAAAAATTTGAAAATAAGTACGATATCATTTTAATTTAAACAAGCTTGGGGTGCTTGAAGTCCATTGATGTCAATATTTTATGTTAATAGATACTGATATAAGTACAGTCATTATAAAATTAACTTAGAAAGCACCTTACGCTTTTTTAATTAAAATGATATCCTATTTATTTTCTAATTAGGTAAATCTATAATATAAAAATGTGTTGCTAAGCGCAAAGCTCGAGAGCAGCTAAACCGATTTTGCTAATTCTTTTTTAATAATATTCCTTGACGTACGAGGATGGTTCTTACGGAGAGAAAAAATTAAGAAAGTTGAGCGGAACATTAGAAAATTTAAGAGCATTAAAGAAAACTTAACGACAATATTAATTTTACATACAGTACATACAGTTGTTTAACATAACTGTCAGTTGTTTGAAATAACAGTCAGGAATTGACAATTTGACAGAACGCGCGTTGCAAATATCGTTTAACATAGATGGATCGGTTGATAAATAATAGTTTCATTTCAATTTATTATACAGTGAGTTTTTGAGAATAGATTATTCATCTCGATAAGGTTAAATCAATCACACATAATATTGAAAGAATGAAGCCCCTGGATTGTGGTGCGGGAGCGGTAAAGTCAAATTGACGCCATTGGTTCTGCCACCAGAGCCTCTGCATTCATTGGTTTTCGGAAATGGGACAGATTCTATACATTCTTAACTCATATAAAGGAATACAAGAATTGTTTTCAAATGAAGTCATTTGGCGCAACAAAAGTTATTCAAGACAATTTTATGCTAACTTTCAAGGTAACTATATTGTAAAACAATAAACTTTTACCACCACGTGCCTGAATACGTTGGTAATTGTCAATTGAAATCATATATCAATTAAAGTAGCGTACAGTAGGTTTGTAGCTAGGTGAATAACCAAAAGCAGCCAGTCGAAAGTTCATGGGGGAATGGCAGTGCTGACAAAGTATCTTGAAAGTCACATGGTGGTACAATTTTTGCAAATTTATTTCATGGGCGATTCATCACAACAAGTCGATCAGCGTTATGCACACAATAAATCGGTGAACAAACCAGAGTATGGAGCAACTTCAAATGTTTTTCCATCAGACAACGAAATGGTTGTATTATGCAAAACTGCATTAAACCGCATGCCATCTGATTACCACAAAATTGTCAGCAAAGCCGACAAGACGCCTGCAGGACAACACGCAAGACGCTATAATACGGCAACAATTGATGAAGTTGCTATTGTTGTCATGGGTGAAAATTTAGAAAAACAAGATATTGTTTTTGCTTATGTTAAGATAGGACAACGTCTGTCGGGTCAGCTAGTTTCTTATAGAAATGTACCTATTGCGATCGTTCAAACTTTTGAATTTCGAAAAAAATTCAACGACATTTTGTTATATGTGTATAAGTTAGTCCAAAAAAATATTTGGTTCAAAAGTTTATATATACCTATATATATATATATGGGATATTACGAAATTTGTTAACACGATAGAGGTCGCAGTTTTGGAGGTATCAAGTTCAAATTTGCTACAAAAATCAATCTCTTAAATATCGCGGTCGAGTTTATTGGGAATATCGGGTAGATAGTTTCAAAATGGGGACCGGTCAAAAAAGAGCCGTGGTGTAAATATCATTCAAAATAATTTTGGGTTATAGATATAATCAGTACCTAACCTAACTTTTGTTCGAAGCAATTTTCCATAAAATGCACAGAAAAAAAAATTAAAAAAGAAAAAATAAGAAATACTGATAAAATATGAACCCTCAATATAAATTTGATGTAATAGTACATTTTCTGGAGATCTTAATATAGACCCTGATTAATAAAATATATAGTATATTTATTGACAAGAAATAGGCGAAAAAAGAATTCAGCCTTGAAGTGGAACGCGAAGCCTGTCTGCTTTGTATTCAACAGTCAAAACAAAAACCTCTCTCCGCATATGTAATGACATGTAGATATACCAATGAAAAGATTGTTCAAATTTCAATTCAATGAATTTTGAGAAATTTACCTTTCCGCTGGCTACAAGGCCATCGGGATTTTTTTTAGTTTGGTTTGCTATTAGAACGTGTTTTTTTAGTTTTTTAAATTATTATTTAATTTCTACATTTTAGTTTGGTTTGCTATTAAAGCGATGCACGAATATAGGGAGTGGGAGATATACAATCATAGTCATATATACGAGGACGGTATGAAACCCTCCAACAAATATTACATTACAAATATATAACAAATAAAATTGCTAAAAAAAATAATGTATTAGGGCGAATGTCACGAGACTTAAGGTCTAAGTTGACAATTTATAAAACGATTATTGCTTCACATTTTTATTTTTGTTCCACCTTGTTATTTTTAATGAATCATGGTCCACTAGATATTTTACAGAAAAAAACAAAATAAAGCATTATGAATGATCTTAAGATGCAATAAGTTCACTAGGATAAGAGATTTGTTAGATACAACAAATCTTTTGAGTGTAAGGCAAACTGTAACTTATAATAGTATGATATTTATTCATAAAATGTTGAATAGGTTACTACCTGAACATATGATCCAGAATTGCAAATTTGTGAAAGATATACACTCGTACCTACAATAGTTTCTATTTAGATAGGGTTTCCACCAATTTTAATCAAAATAGTCTATATTACAAAGGGTTAAGACAATAAAATGATTTACCATAGAATGTTAGGAATGAAGATCGTCTGTTACAATTAAGAAATATTGTAAGACATAAGTATGTTAGAAACAATATTGATATTTAGTAGGTATAGTACATTTTAGAGTTTTTTTTTAGTTTTTTTTGGAAAATTATTAAATATTGTTTTTTTTTTATTGTAACGAACTTGGCTTCGGTGATCGGTGCCATAATGAAAATTTAGAAAAACAAGATATTGTTTTTGCTTATGTTAAGATAGGACAACGTCTGTCGGGTCAGCTAGTTTCTTATAGAAATGTACCTATTGCGATCGTTCAAACTTTTGAATTTCGAAAAAAATTCAACGACATTTTGTTATATGTGTATAAGTTAGTCCAAAAAAATATTTGGTTCAAAAGTTTATATATACCTATATATATATATATGGGATATTACGAAATTTGTTAACACGATAGAGGTCGCAGTTTTGGAGGTATCAAGTTCAAATTTGCTACAAAAATCAATCTCTTAAATATCGCGGTCGAGTTTATTGGGAATATCGGGTAGATAGTTTCAAAATGGGGACCGGTCAAAAAAGAGCCGTGGTGTAAATATCATTCAAAATAATTTTGGGTTATAGATATAATCAGTACCTAACCTAACTTTTGTTCGAAGCAATTTTCCATAAAATGCACAGAAAAAAAAATTAAAAAAGAAAAAATAAGAAATACTGATAAAATATGAACCCTCAATATAAATTTGATGTAATAGTACATTTTCTGGAGATCTTAATATAGACCCTGATTAATAAAATATATAGTATATTTATTGACAAGAAATAGGCGAAAAAAGAATTCAGCCTTGAAGTGGAACGCGAAGCCTGTCTGCTTTGTATTCAACAGTCAAAACAAAAACCTCTCTCCGCATATGTAATGACATGTAGATATACCAATGAAAAGATTGTTCAAATTTCAATTCAATGAATTTTGAGAAATTTACCTTTCCGCTGGCTACAAGGCCATCGGGATTTTTTTTAGTTTGGTTTGCTATTAGAACGTGTTTTTTTAGTTTTTTAAATTATTATTTAATTTCTACATTTTAGTTTGGTTTGCTATTAAAGCGATGCACGAATATAGGGAGTGGGAGATATACAATCATAGTCATATATACGAGGACGGTATGAAACCCTCCAACAAATATTACATTACAAATATATAACAAATAAAATTGCTAAAAAAAGTAATGTATTAGGGCGAATGTCACGAGACTTAAGGTCTAAGTTGACAATTTATAAAACGATTATTGCTTCACATTTTTATTTTTGTTCCACCTTGTTATTTTTAATGAATCATGGTCCACTAGATATTTTACAGAAAAAAACAAAATAAAGCATTATGAATGATCTTAAGATGCAATAAGTTCACTAGGATAAGAGATTTGTTAGATACAACAAATCTTTTGAGTGTAAGGCAAACTGTAACTTATAATAGTATGATATTTATTCATAAAATGTTGAATAGGTTACTACCTGAACATATGATCCAGAATTGCAAATTTGTGAAAGATATACACTCGTACCTACAATAGTTTCTATTTAGATAGGGTTTCCACCAATTTTAATCAAAATAGTCTATATTACAAAGGGTTAAGACAATAAAATGATTTACCATAGAATGTTAGGAATGAAGATCGTCTGTTACAATTAAGAAATATTGTAAGACATAAGTATGTTAGAAACAATATTGATATTTAGTAGGTATAGTACATTTTAGAGTTTTTTTTTAGTTTTTTTTGGAAAATTATTAAATATTGTTTTTTTTTTATTGTAACGAACTTGGCTTCGGTGATCGGTGCCATAATGGTGGGCGTGTGCGATTCCTCAGAAGGCGGAGCACCTTAGCCATGCATGCCTGGGTCAAGACATATTCCCGAAGCTTCTAGTAACTTCGCGCAAGTTCGGGAGAGCTCGCTTGGCATCGGAAGTTGGGTATGGAAAATACGAGAGCCTATCTGCTTGCCTATATATTGGAAAGTGCTGCGGAGTGAGTCAGTCAGGGGCAATCGTCCGGTGCAGACGCGTAAGCCTGGGACAGTGGATATAAATTGTAAATAGTTGAATATAAATTGTACATATTTGTAAAGTATGCAGTGTAAATAGAAATAGTGTTAAGTTAGATAAATAGTGAATATAAATTTCATATAGGTATGGATATTTAGTCAGTGATATAAATAAATAAACTGTTGTAAATAAATAAATCCCAGTCACTTTTATATGCCAGTTACAGTATATTACTAGCCAATGTGCTATTAATAAAGATTATTAATAATACAAATAGTCCCACTCTCAAACTCCATCGCAAATCCTCCAACAAACATACATACCGAAAATTCCACAAAAATCCATCCATAAAGCTCCGATAGGTAAAGGTATGAAACCCTTCATCAAAAACTCCCACTCGCATGTACACAACTATAAGTATGAAACCTTTCATTGGAAAATCACAAGACCTCCCAACCCACGTACAGATAGAAAGCCACGAAAATTCATCCAGAAATCAATAACACCCATAGGTATGGAACCCTCCCCCAAACAGTCCCACTCACACTCACATACCATCACCTATCCTACCAACACACATGCATATCGAAAATTCCACGAAAATCCATCCATAGAGCTCAGATATATAGGTATATAATATTTTGAAAAACTAACTTTTTTATCTAATAATCTATGGTACGCCCATGTAACGAAGCGTGGGTGACAATATCCCTACACATGCCTGGGATCATCATCGTTTTACATAGTGCTCCTATGTGTGCGTCGATTTTTCGCCTGGTCGAACCAGAACGACCCTATTACTACGTTGCGTTATCCCGATATACATATATATGCCTATTCATAGATAGATCCACATCAGTTCCACACATATTCCTAAACGGGTGTTTATTATAAAAGTAATCCTTGAACCGTTTTTTTTTCTGCTTCCATATCAGAAACAACAGACATTCTCAAAATAGCAGAGTTTATGAATGACTGGTCTCAAATAACTAAACGTATATTACATAATCGATATCGTTGTGTGATGTGGGAAGATTCAGTTGAATGAACCGTCAAAAATTATATCAGGTGGGTGAGAATCCGCCAACGATGCTCAGAAAAGTCAAACACTTCAAACCCTATTATACAGTCGAAGTTTTTCAAATTAATCGTAAAACAGAATAAGAAATAGAAAAATTTGTCTGACAGATACCTATAAAAAATAAATGGTCTCAAAAAACAAGCAATAATACGTTATGCTAATCAGAAAGTTGTTTTAATTTAGGTCATATCAATCACAATATCTCAAACATAGATCAGTGGCTATTGAGTGCTCAGGTACTGGAAATACAGTGGGAAAACATTTTGACAACGAAGTTTATTCAGATGTTTTGTTTAAAAGTTGGCTTGATCGAAAGTGTTTTTATCTTTTATTTTATTTTTCTTTGATATCTAGTTTAGCTTGTCTATCTGTCTGTCTGTTTGAGGCAAAAATATTCCCGAACGGATAAACCATTTTGAATGAGATGTTCAGGTTTGACAGGTGAAATAATCGTTTTTTTTTTAACTAGTTTTTTTAATTAAATATACTTAACACATAAATCTTTATATCTGTCTGAGACCTGAGGCATAGTAAGTCTTAAATGTCTAAGCTGATTTTGATCCAGTTCTTTTTGTTTGAAAGGTAACTTGACTGAGAGTGTTCCTAACAAGTTATTTACTTCAGTTATCTGTTTAGGATCATTGATCAAAAATTCAAAGCATCAGTGTTTACTCAAATTTAATTCCCACCTAAAGCGACATTTAATTTTCAATTTCAACAACTCAGTCTTTGGATAAAACTTAGTCCATTTCAACTAACAGCAGCATTGATAAATGACACACAATCAGGAAATCAATTGTGACCTTTGTATATTGCTGAGGCTTTATGTACAATTACTACACATACAAACTAACCACACTCTAAAAGTGGACCCTGTACTTTCAAGTCTCGTTTTGTCAGTGGTAAATGTGTCCAATTCCAGGTATCAGACGCGCCACTGATTGCACTCGCGTATTATCCTGGCTCAATGCTGCTCGATCCTGGCCGAATTCTGCCGAAACGTCAGCATAAAATACCAAGCCAAGGTATAGATCCGGGCAACTGCACTAGCGCACGTCGAGTTGGTAAGAGTTCCAGCACAGAGAGTTTCCTGTCTGCTGCTCTTGTTATAGAGACTGTGAGTGAGAGTTATTTGCCAACAAAAAAGGCTTTGAAATAAATTTGTGTTACTCTGTGACTGTCTATAGACAAGGTAAGAATAATTTGATTTTTTTAACCTCATCTGTAGGTATAGTTGACAAAGCAAATTGGTGAGTTGACCTAGATTACGAATAGTATACGAAGTTGCCAGAAGACGAGAATATTGTTGAAGTGTTGACGGTGAAATTTATTCTGTCTCTATTTTCCATGATGAATGAAGGCGCGATCTTTAGTAAAGGAAATTGCTTCCCAAAAAACAAAAAGATTTAATTAAGGGTGATATGAATAAATTTTATTATAATAAGAAAAAATCAAGAGAATATTGCGCCCAAAACTCATCATTACACGATGTTTTGTGTGTTTTATTATTTTCCAGGGTACCATCCTGGTTTTGGTCCGTCTGTCTGTCACTTAAATCTGAGTTGAGGATTTGATTGTATTTAAATAGAACAACGGGTTTGATGGGTTTGAGAATCTAAGAATCTTAATAAAAAATCTAAATTCGTATTTTTTGCTCATTATTCTGAAACTATCTCATAAAACCATGAAACTGCAGACTCAGAATGTCTCTCCAAAAGTATCATAGTCAAACTAACTAAATAATATCTAATGACATAAACATATATAAAAGAGGATGGTCACTCACTGACTGAACGAAGTCTCAAAAACTACTTCTATCGATAAAGATGAAATTTGGCAGCTTTGGTCTTGGGCTATCGTCAAAATTACAATAAGTGGAAAGAGATGTTCTCACATCTTTGTTAATATCTAACGAATATTGAACCCCTAGAGGGTGTAATTGATATAATGTTACTTGCTTTATCAACGGACGTACGACGTCTAGTAAGTTATAAATTAAATTTACATTATTATATGGGCATTTCCATAAAAAACGTTAAGAATATATATCTTATATTTGTTTTTTCTCGATATACCTACAAACGGGAAGTTGATTATGAAATTTTTCATTATTATATTCTTCCTCTCACATGAAGTGATCTTACATAGCTTACTGATAAGTAAGAATAAATACATTGTATCGGAAGTGCCTACAGCAAATACAATTGAATGGATCTTCTAGCCACTTTATAGCCTGTTATACAAAGTGTCCAAGATGAGGTTGTGATATCATTAGGATCTCGATAAGATTAATATGAACAAACCCGGTTATATTGCAAGTAGGTATGTGGAGCAATTCATTGGTATTCTATATCGTGTTAACAACATTTTAATAACTCCTTTGGTTTTCGAGCTCTTGGAAAAAAGCAAATTACTTAATTTTTACTCTCCTACGCTATTGTAATCGTTTGAAATTTTTGGTTTTCTAAGTCTAAAAAACATATTTCCAGCCACTGGTCTGTCTGACTGTCGGTCCGTCTGTCTGTCTGTCTGTGACAGCATTATCTCGGGAACGGATCGGTGTATTTTGTTGCTTTCTTTTTTATTTTGTTTGGTACCAATATCACTCGCTGGTGGCACTGAATGAGATTCCTATATACACTGAGTGTTGAGCCAAAAAACGTGATTTGCTCAAGACTATAGCGCGAAATTGGCTCTAAGGATTTTGATTAAACTTGTCTAAAGTATTCCTTTGAGAGCCCTTACCACCCACATATAGCACCATCTCTGAGAAAAAGCACAAAAAAGTTATGCTTGAATAAAATTCCGTATTTTCCACATGTTTCTTCAGATTCTGGCTAAAACATTTCATCTTTCGAAAAAATGTTACATGACCATTGTTGTTTGTCTTGACATGCTGGAAAAAATGAGTGGTAGCAGACCGGGGATTTTTACTTTACTACCGCTATTATCGTCGCTATGCCAGGAGAGTATTGTGAGAGTGTAAAATTTTTTATTCACTGGAATTTGCCTGTGAACGGTAGGAAAGTCGTGTGAGTGGACACATCAGATTTTTTTATTTATTATAGGCTAACAAAAAACGTAGAGAACTACTTTTTCACATATTTATTTTAACAATGGTGCTTAGAGTATTATTTAAAGCGTTTGGTTCCTAGAGGCTATCAACTTTGTTTTTGATATGGACTCAATAAAAGCATATACCTACTGTATCAGATAGCACTTTTCATTCGCAAATTATCAATCTATCACTTGATATGCATGAGTTTTAGCAGTAGTAGTAGCATGATTAATGGAAAATGAGATGATTTGATATCAAAAACTTTGGTATTTTTAGTTGTTTTGAGTAATTGAATATTACTCAATATTTATTTATTAGACATTGATGATTTGAACAAAAAAAGGTTCTAAAGGTTACGTCAGTACATAACCATTATTTTTGATTTACCAACACGTATAAACGTCAAGAGGCTTAAGATCTGGTGATCAGGGAGTACAGAATAATCTGCAATAATTTTTAAAATCTCAAATTTTAAACAATATCAATATCATTCTGCATATTTGTTTTTGACGTAGTCATTTTATTTTTCATTACCTAAGCATCACCAACTAACAAAACCTAAGAAAATTAGGGTGCGCTTTCGTTCAGTCCATATAAGAAAAACAAAATTGTGATGATATTCAAGCAACGAAATTTCAAATGATAATATTGTCAATCTCATTTTGTAAAAGTAAAAAAGTTACTGTGATAAAGGAAAGAACCTACTTTCTTTCCTTTATTTGCTAACTTTCCGGAAAAGGAAATTGTAAAAGTCTGTTTATCTAAAATGATGAAAACCAAAATAACTGTTATTTTTTCTAAACACAAATTTCTAGTCATCGTCATCATATAAATTGATTTTGAGATATCAAATGATCATAATCTCCTATCCAAAATGAATGTTTATTTGCCAAGTGGGCAATTGAGAGTATGTTCTGTGAATATTATTCTATATTTTCGTTTTATTTTATATAAATCTATTAAATTTAGCGGACAAATTATAGCGCCGACGATCGTACGTTCTCCTTTGTAGGAGATAGGCAAGAGCCACCAATCCTGAAAATTGAAAATTGAAAATGACCAGTTTACAATCAGAAGAATGAGATAAACTTGTAGAATTTTGTTTTATTAAATGGCTATAATCCTGGTTTTCATCAATTTACAGTTAACTTTTGTTAAATTTAATGAAGATTTAGAAAAAATCTGGCCGGCCGATATTTTTTAGCTTATACCTATTTGAATGATGTGATAAGGAGTAAAATTTCTGTTAAAAGAAATATTGAATCGTATAGAAGGTGAAATAAGATTTGCTATCACGGGGCCCTTACAAAGCAGACCAACTGATTTTAATAAAAGTCTTAATAATCCAATGTTCAAATAAGCAGTAGCAACCTTTTTACATAATCATTGGTCAGATAATATATTTAGTTCAATTATTACGGACGAAAAAGTTTTTTTAACAGTCGAAGGCCAATGTATCTTCTATAGTAATGATACAATGAAAGAAAGATAAGCTCATGCTCATCTCTGGTGACGTTAGTCCATGAAAAAACGTCAGGTACAACTATAAAACTTATGTTCCAAAAGAGAGTCTCATATTTTGTGCTAACCAATTTAGGGTTTTCTTTATCTAATACATAATGAATTATTGATGTTTGTGGCTTTTGCAATATAATACCATACATAAGAAGGGAATAATAGACGAAGATCTAGTAAAATAAAAATGTTATTTGCCAGAATATATCGATATTTCTGTTCGATTCTCCCGTTTTGTCACGGACTGACGACATGCGCGCAGTGGTCTTAAACGCATTCACGAACTGAGCATATCTTGTTTGTCCTAGTAATCATAATAATAATAATGGACTAGTGACTCAAATACTGAACAAAAATTACAAATATTATCGATTTTTTACACTTTAACCAATGCTTGCCTCAACAAAAAATCTTTATAAAATCAGTAGATACAGACGTCTTAATTATTTATCTTGGAAATATACAAAAATTCAAAGAACAAGAAATATGGATCACAACGAAAACCAATAATGAAATAAATTATATACACCTCGCAGAAAAGATAGGTTCATCGGTCTGTCGAGCTCTTCCGGGCTTCCATGCCTTTACAGGTTGTGATTATACAGAAGGATTTTTTCGTAAAGGAAAAATGAAAGCCTACAATCTGATGTTAAGCCAAGAAGAATATCAAAATATATTCGAGCATTTGAAGGATCCAGAATACACTAATATTAAACAAAAAATAGATTGATTACAGAAAATTACGCATAAAATATACAATATAGAAAATAATGGCGTTAATGTTGCAAGGTTTCAGTTATTTTTAATTTCTTTGCAAGTACGGGCGACAAAGAAAAATTTTACAGAGATATGATCAATTACAATTCCAGTAATATTCCTTCATGCTGGAAAACCTTGTCGTAAAAAAATTGTTCTCACAGTCAACCATCACTCTAAGAATAGATCAACCTACGTCATTCGTAATACTTTTACTTGAACTACAAATTTTGTTTCGAATGTTATTAAATAGATAAAAAAGTTATTATTGTTCCAAGACACTGATGTAAAATGTATTTATTTTAATCTAAAACCATAAAGCCAGAATGAAATAATAGTTATTTTACTGAATATCTCAAAAAAGAATAAATATATTAATAATATTTCAAAGAACTATACAGGCTATTTCAATTCAAATCTCACTATTGGGATCTCGGAAACTATAGGAAATACAAAGATGGTTAGATTGGGGCAAAGTTGCGCATTTATGTGCTCAATCATACGCCGTTTAAAAAGTTTGAGAATTTAGAGTAGTTCCGGAGATATACGGAAGAAGACGATTTTCGGAAAATCATTCTATTTTTTCCTGTTTTTATTTCTTAATGAATTTCTAAATAAATAGCACATTTCCATTGCCACTTTTTTCACTCTTTCCAATGGTGTTATTAGTTTTTTAACATGACGTTTCGTCTATGTGTAAATATTATGAACTTTTTCTTTTCTTATGGGAGCCATAATGGCATACTACAAATTTGAATAGCCATTTTTAACACCTTGTTGACGATGAGAAATTAAATAAATAAAAGTGTGAAATAAGTATTTTTTACAAAAAATTGGACCGACGTTATTAGTTGGTGCATAGAAAAATACAAAATAATATTAATTCTATTGGTGCTGGTACTTGTGAGGTTGGTGCCAAATGTTTCCTATCTCACTGCAACTGCACAACTTCAAAATTACCAACACCAATAGAAATAATATTATTTTGTATTTTTACGAACAAATCACGTCGGTCCATTTTTTTCGCTATCAAATTCGAACTTAGTATTAGTATTAAAAATAGGAGATGTCGCGTTTATAGTGATTAGAATATAGGGTAGGTTATTCCAATTGGAAAACTTAAATTGTCAACGGTGAATGGAAGACACCAAGGTGGTTCTGAATATGCCATATTTGTTGAGTCTCACAAGTCTTATAATCGATATATATTAGGGCGTTTTATTAATATTGCTCATCACTTTGTGGGGTCATAACTTACTAGCCACCCAGTATATTTCTTATATATTTGGTTCACACGTTCCCCAGCTTGTACTAAATGATTTGGCTATCTGTCACTTGGAGAATACAGGTCCGGATTAACCCCTTTTTATCTTATTTCCTGTCCTCAAAAAACTATTGTATTTTTCATTTTCCAGAACTCGTTTTTCAGATAGTGCTGTGCATACTATCCGAAACGATATCATCCCGACAGACGGAACATGCAAACATATTTTTAATAATTAACGTTAACGAAATCTATCTAATAAATTTGGAAGTCTCCATTGAATGGATAAAAAAGTGCTGTTTCCTTTTATATATAATTCTCAGTTGCATTACTTGGCAAGAAAGTATACAGGGTCCTGCAGCTCAGCTCCTGTGTTCTGTAGCTCAGTTGTTAGTTAAGTTGAGATTTTGATACTCTGTAAACCTCATCTGTAACATATGGCCTATTTCGGGAAATTATTTTGCATTATACAGAGTGTCCCAAAAATTCGGTGACATCATCTTGATACTTTTTTCAAATTACATCATATACATTTCTAGGCTTATTTTGGTACCTCGTATGATTGACTTTATGATGTCAAAATTTTGTTGAAATCGGTGCAGTGATTTCTTACTAAAAAAATAAAAACTAAAAAAAGATGACCTTGCATCACTGGAAGAAATACCTTACAAAAACATAAGTAGAACCTTCCTGATAAAATCATGCATAATACTAATTAAAGAAGCTCTAACACTGTCATTAACCAAGTTGGATTTATATGATTATTTACAGGGTGTTTGAAATTTAACGACAAACTTATCAAATTTCGAAGTAATTTATTTTTCTTGTTTCAAATTGGACCCCCTGAATATTTTTATGTCATTCGATGTGGAATTGAATCACAAACATTTTTCTAATTACAACCATATTACAATTCCTAATGTATGCAAAGTTATATGAAAAAAACTAATTTTGCCTACTATTCTATGCACCATTTCAAGAAATAAACGCGTAGGCTGCTTCTAATTTAATGACATTTCTGTTTCTCAAACTGTCAAAATTCTATTTACATTTTACTAAAGTAATTCTATCACTCGTCGTGAAAATACAGATGCAAATTGAACGAGTTTTATTCACAATGTTTCTTACAAACATAGCATAAAGTAGCTACATTCTATAAGATATGTTCAATATGTCTCACATTTGCTTGGAGGCACAAACGAACACGAGTATGGAATGATTCTGCCACCTTTCGTAATATTTCAGGTGTTATTGTTTGAAATGCACTTGAAATTCTAAGCTGCATATTTTCTATTGTGGTTGGAGGTTCTCTGTAAGGGTCCAATTTGAAATAAGAAAAATAAATTACTTCGAAATTTTATAAGTTTGTCATTAAATTTCAAACACCCTGTAAATAATCATATAAATCCAACTTGGTTAATGACAGTGTTAGAGCTTCTTTGATTAGTATTTTGCATGATTTTATCAGGAAGGTACTACTTATGTTTTTGTAAAGTTTTTCTTCCCGTGATGCAAGACCATCTTTTTTTAGTTTTTATTTTTTTAATAAAAAATCACTGCACCGATTTCAACAAAATTTTGACATCATAAAGTCAATTATACGTGGTACCAAAATAAGCCTAGAACTGTATATGATGTAATTTGAAAAAAGTATCAAGATGATGTCACCGAATT
The DNA here is from genome assembly GCA_958507055.1 of Crioceris asparagi. Taxonomy (NCBI): domain Eukaryota; kingdom Metazoa; phylum Arthropoda; class Insecta; order Coleoptera; family Chrysomelidae; genus Crioceris; species Crioceris asparagi. Next base: position 48,168,307 of record OY293829.1, read on the forward strand.
TTTGGGACACTCTGTATAATGCAAAATAATCTCCCGAAATAGGCCATATGTTACAGATGAGGTTTACAGAGTATCAAAATCTCAACTTAACTAACAATTGAGCTACAGAAGACGGGAGCTGAGCTGCAGGACCCTGTATAATTCACGGTTGTAATACATTGCAAGAAAATATATATTCAGTGCCTGATGTCTTGAAATAAAAAGCCACCTCGCATATTATTTTCAAAATGGCGATTAAAATTGTTCAAATGAAAATTCTGCATATAACTTTGAGTTCGTAACTGCGATAAAAATGTAATTAGAAAAATGTTTGTTCTTTTTAATTCCACATCGAATTGGTTAAAAATGTATAGAGAAGGTGCTTTTATATTTTTTAAGTTTGGCACTAAATTGATTAATGACACTTTTAGACCTTCTTCAATGAGTTCCAGGTATGATTTTGTCAAATTAAAATGTATGACATGGAAGGTCAGAAAAATACATCCACTATCTAAATATGAACTCAAAAACCCTTCCAACGCTACCCACACGTTCGTCGCAAACATTATACACATTTTACATGAATTTACTCCAACCTTCTTATCTCACCTCATTTATTCTGACATAATATGCATATTCATAGAAAACATGCCGTGCGGCATTCTATCAACTCAATTATTAAATTCCCTCTTGCGACTTGGAAAACACCACGCATTAATTTTCAAATAATATCTTCCACATTATGCATTGCTGCAGAAAATAACAAAAAAATGCAGAAGAAGAAAAAAAAACATTTCTGGATTTAAGTAGGGTAGGTATAGAGGGTGATTCAGATTTTATCTGAATAACTTCAGGAGTTGATAGAACTTGTGAAAATAATGTTAGTTCTCAATATATTTTTTTAGCTAAAACCTCTTAGTTTCGGAAATACAGGGCATTGAAGTTGCGTATTTTTTTATATTTTTTATTCTTAACTTTTGATTTGGTTTTCCGATTTATCTCAAATTTAACACAGAAACACTTCTTATGGTTTTGCATAAAGTTGAAGTAACAAACTGCCCACTCTCTATTAAGTGGGTTTTAGGGGCTACCCCCACCTAAATGTTTTCAAAACTTTTACAAATAATTTTTAATTGTGATAACTATCTAGGTCTATACCTTGATTTATTTTAAAACTATTTTCATTCTTGTATTTTTATGATATTTTTCTCTGTTCTTGAGATATTTTATAAAATTCGAGGCATAGCACTATCCAGTTGCAAGCATTACTTAATTATCATTTCGTAGTATGCCATGAAAAATCAAAAAATATCTAAAGAACTAAGCAAAATATCAAAAAACTTAAGAATGAAAATAGTTTTATAATAAATCAAGGTATAGACCTAATTAGTTATTACAAGTAAAAAATATTATTTGTAAAAGTTTTGAAAACATTTAGGTGGGGGTAGCCCTTAAAAACCCACTTAGTAAAGATTAGGTAGTTTGTTACTTCTAAGGCTTATGCAAAACCATAAGAAGTGTTAAATTTGATATAAATCAGAAAAATAAATCAAAAGTTATGAATAAAAAAATTAAAAAAATACGTTGGTTTGCTGAAACAATACGGTCAGTAAATATGGCAAATGGAGCGGTCCCAGTATAGCCTAAAGTTGACGTTCTCCATTACCGAACGGCACTGATCGTCAGAGATTTTTAATGCTAGATTAGTATTTCCTTGTTGGAATTATTTGATCTTGAGTGGCACACTCAAAGCCTTCAGTTTCAGGAAAGTTGCCCAGCAGTCAACCAATAGTCATAGTCGTAGCTTGAGACTATTGGGTTGTCGTCCATGAAATGCGTTGCTCATTCACCAATTTGTCCAGTTTATTTATGAGATGATGTCATGATTCGTTGCAATTCTAATGCTGCTTTAACAGGAAAGAAGGCTGATCATTTGATAATTCAGTTGATCGTTGATATCAACCAGACTTCTTCCTAAATTATTCGATAGCATTGTTCTTTCTATTTATAACCTTGGATGATGCCTGTGCGGATATGGCATTTCTCTGCATTTCCTTTACAACTTTCGTATTGTATTGAGACAATTAAATTCGCATGCAATATATGCGGTCATTCTACGAACTCACTACAATCGTCAAAATCGGGTTTTTCTCTATCAATCACTCTGACATTATTTGTCGCTAGTGGCTTCGATTTTTAATCAGGAACACCAGCGCCGCCATTCCTGAGGTGGTATTTTTTTCGGCTGTAGTGTATGAGTATTGCTTCTGTTCAATATTCCAAATAATGAATAAACTAAAACTGTTGTGAGTTCTGTGTTAATTGCTTTAACCATATTTTTGACCTACGAAGCCAGATGGAGGAGATATACAATTCGACTGTCTGATTTTTCCTTGGTTTGTGTGCATGCTGTTTATAGTAAACGTACTCCGATTTCGATAATTTTTGTAAAAACTCAAATCCGGAATCTCCCCCCCACCAAAAACGCCCCTGAACGGGGTGGAGGGGAATATTTTCTCGAAAATCGAAAATCTGAGACGATAGACTTAGAGATCGGACAATATCCGGAAACGTTTAAATTGAACATTTTTTAAAAAGAGTTACGGTTTTAGAGTTACAGCGATGGTAAAACCCCAAACATGTGTATTTTCACAATGAGGAATGAACAATTTCCTTCGAAAATTAAAAATATGGGGCAATCAGATTATTTGTAGCAACATTTATATTGAATAATTTTTCCATAGAGTTACGGTTTTCGAGTTACAGTGGTGGTAAAGTCTAAAATATGCATATTTCCGCGACGATTTTTTATTTCTGAATAATACCAAGTACAAGCAAAACTATACATGGGTATTAGTGAACGTTCAACGATTTTCGTCACTAATGTTACACTCAAAAGTGTGAAATAAATATTTAAAAAAAATGGACCACTAAAAAATACAAAATAATATTAATTCTATTGGTGCTGGTACTCGTGAAGTTGGTGCCAAAATTTTTCAATCTAACTGCAGCTGCACAACTTCAAAAGTACGAACACCAATAGAATTAATATTAATTTGTATTTTTCAGTGCACAAACTAATAACGTCGGTCCAATTTTTTATAAAAAATATTTATTTTATTAAGGACAGCTTTTAATATTTGCAATTTTGCAAATTCATTTGACAGCTGCTGCTTCATACGAGGTTGGTCGATGTGTAGGTATATGTTTGCCTCAAAGTTTATATAAACATAACTCGGCAAATGCTTTTGTATTAATCTACGGGGTGTTGAACTTTTAAGGTTTTTAAATTTTGTTCCAAATAAACATAGGCAGACAGAGGAGATTATTCAAATATAACTGGAGGCTACTAGATCCTTAAAATAAATTACGCAAATTGAAAAAGTTTTCTTTTGTTATCAAGAAATGGTAACAGATACCTACAAAAAATTTTGGAGTTTCCCGATTCAATAAAGCACAAGATTGAAGCATTTGAAGCAAATCGTATTATGGTAAAGTAAAATGTTGAACAATTTGCCGTTAGTTCCATTTCCATTCTCCAGCTTATTGCGATTCGTAATCCCATTCAGTTTCATTTACGTCTTACGTCAACCCCATGTGAAATTGGCAGTTATAATCAACAATTTTAGTTTATGCAGCAGGATACATACCTACTAATTAAAATATATACCCAATGCTTTTGGTGAGAAAGGTAATTCTAAAATATTCAATACACACGATAGTGATGCGGAAAGAAAAACCTTTATAATGTTTGGCTGAGATCAAAAACATTTTTTCATATATTCCAATCTATCTGTCGCTGGCTGTGTAAAAAAAGATTGGAATACCGCAAGATGAAAGACAACTTTTATTCAAGACGTTCCAAAATACTTTGTTAATATCGACATTAGAAAATGCAACAGAAGCATTTAGGTTTGTTTATAAAAACACACAATTAGCAAAATGGAATAGCTTAATATAAGTGAGTACTGGAAAAGGCGAGAAGATTGGTGCATGACTTATAGAGATACATCCATCCATGGCCACAAAACCAACAACTCTAGCGAAATAGTGAGGCTTTTTAAGGGCATGGTTCTACATAGAAATAAAGATAAATAATAATAATAATAATAATAATAAAGATCCTACTTCATAATGACAAACACCTAACGACAGATTGGCAACGAATAACGATATTTTAACATTAACTGACAGATCTGTCAAAATATGTATGCAATTATTTCAAGATGACAGTGACACATTAAAAACCCTTTTTTGCAACCAGCACATTTTTGTGGCCTCTGGAATTTTTATGATTGTCTCTCTCTTATTCATCAAACGCAGATGTCCTATCGTTTTTAAAATACGGCTGTCTTTATGTCGTTATTTTTTTCAGGATACAAGTAACATAGCACAGATTAGTTTGTCGTAGATTAATTCATTTTCCGCCTCGTTAAGTGGAAGGCGACTATACATATAGAATTTTCAATTCAATTAATAATATTTTTCTTCCACTGGTACATAAATAAAATCGCTTGAATATATCACATGAATTATATCTACATCAGGTCTCCCATTGGAATCTTATTTCTGCTGATATAAACATTTTTGTATATAGTATAAATATAAGATCGTTAACAATTAGAATAGTCCTGTAGAAACCTTTGTAGAATAAACATTGTAACTTTAGTTAATAAATTAGTTTTTAAAAAGGCAATCTCGAGGATCGAAATTATTTTTGGCGCAGTCAGTAGGATTGTCTGAGAATAATCAAATCGTTTGATTATTTTTCGTGTCAACGATTAATCGGACATTCGAAATTGTTGAACTGTGAGTGATAGTGAAAATCCAGAAAGGCAAACCAATCTTGGCTCATCCCAGTCTATCGAAGACCTGGAAACCACAACCCACTGGCAGATCATCGGAATTTAGAACCCAAATCGTCTAAATTCGCAAGAGCTATCGACCTGGTAAAGGACAACCATCGCCGATCCAGCCGAAGCCCTTATAGAGAGGATGCTCAGAGTTGCCTTAATAATAATGTAAGTCTAACTAATTTTTGTTCATTTTATGTCTTTCGGAAATTTGATTGACCTTTACGAAAGTTTGGAAGAAGCGCTTTCATCACCTAATAAACCCTTAGAAGATTCAGAATTACCTAGTTCAATTGTAGTAAGCCCAGTTATTAAGCCAGCTATTTTAAAATTGTTATTAAAAGAAAAATTTAAAATGAACCAATTCAAGCCTGAATATCTTAATTGTCTCCCTGAATTTAGTGGCGACGCTAATGATTTACAGAGATTTCTTTTGGTTAGTCAATCGCTAATAAATCAATTCTATGATGAAGCAAATCCAGAAAGTTTTTCAAATACGTCAATATACAAGGTATTAGCACATGGACAGAATTAAGAGAATTATTAATTAGGAATTTTGCTGATCAACGTGACGAAATTTGTCTAAATAGGGATCTTGTCATGTTACGACAAACTGTTGGTGAATCAACACAACATTTTTACGATAGAATCCTACATATTCTAAATTTATAGCCACGTTAATTCTCAAGTTTTAACTAAGGAAGCACGAGCGGCTAAGATAGATTTATACCAAGATTTAGCACTTAAAACATTCTTAGCAGGCATACGCGAACCGTTAGAAACAACATTTCGATCTATGAAACCGAAAAGTTTGAGCGAAGCCTTACAGTATGTAACTGAAGAGGAAAATGTCCATTATTTTCAGAGTGACCCTAACAAAACAAACCAAAAATCAGAAATTTTCAAGCCACAGATTCCAATGAAACCACAGGTTAATTTACGACCTCAATTTCAATTTAGAAATAATCCAAATAAAATATTTCCTAGAAACCCAAATTCAATGCAATCTTATCGGAACAATTCTTTTAGACCCCCGTTTTGGCAAGTTCCAACACAACAAAGTTTCAATCAACCTCCGCAACAATTTGCTCATCATCCACAATATCCTAGAGCTCCACAAAATTTCAGAGCTGCTACCCAGAACTCCAGATTTTTACAAAATTATCAAAGTACTTTTAAACAAGAAAATCCTAGCCAATTAACAAAACCAACTCCAATGAGTATTTCATCTCAAAGAACATTCAAACCTCATTCGAATTTCTTCAAACCATCTAATCAACCTCTTCGCTATAAAGTCGAAGAACTGTATAACACAGAAGTAAATACTTGCGAATCTGACTATGATCCAAATTATTTTAACGAATATCAAAATTACTATCCTAAAGCAGAATGTGAGAATCAAGAAGATTTTTCAAATGAAAACAACAATGAGACTGAAAATTTTCATACGGATCCTGCCAATTCCGAGGAAAGATAACCCCTAAAGTTTTTTCATTCAATTTTTCTGAATCCAATGAACTTCCCTATATAATGATTTAACAATATAATTTGAAACTATTAATTGATTCTGGCTCTAGAAAATCTTTTCTTGACCCAGATTAGGTTTAGCTAAATTATTTCCAGATAGAATTGAAAGTGGCCCTTTTATAGTTTCCACAGTGTATCAAAAATCATCTCATAAATATAGCACATAAATTCCGAATCCTCAAGTTTTTAACGTCCCTGGCAACATGAAATTTTATCTCTTCAAATTCAACGAAAAATTCAATGGCCTCATCGGTCTAGACAATATGAAAAATCTACAAGCTAGTGTTGATTTTAGTAGAGATATTCTTATTACTCCGAATGCAAGGATTACATTACATTACCATAAAGTGAATAGCGCCAACAATACTCATTTAATATCCGTATCACCACGTGTTGAACAAGTTATCAAGATAAGAACATCTGTAAAACATGGCGATATCATTATCCCACTTATTAAAATTCATAATTGCGAGATTCCAGAAAGCCTGAGCGTTACAAAAAACGGAGAAGCGTTAACCACAATCCTGAACACTACTAACGATACCATTAAACTTGACCTTAGTGAACCATTCGTTGTAGAGAAATTCCAGGAAAATTACACACTAGATTCGAACTTAAATTATATTTCGAGCGAAGAAAATAACACATTAGATTTAAATAAAATTAGATTACACCATTTAAATTCTGAGGAATCTTCAAAAATACTATCACTGTCGAAAATACTCTGACATATTCTACAATGAAGAGATGCCCTTAACTTTTACAAACCGTATTAAACATCAAATCAAAACATCCGACGAAAGCCCCGTTTATACGAAATCATACAGATATCCATTTATTCACAAGAACGAAGTAGATAACCAAATAAGAAAAATGCAGAAAACCAATATCATCCGGCCCAGCAATTCGCCTTGGTCTTCCCCAATTTGGGTAGTTCCAAAAAAAATATACGCCTCTGGCAAATAAAAATGGCGCGTTGTAGTAGAGTATAGAAAACTAAATGAAAAGACTATCGATGATAAATATACTCTTCCGAATATTAATAATTTGTTGGACAAACTCGGAAAGTGCCAATACTTCACGACTTTGGACCTAGCATGTGGATTCCACCAAATCGAGATGGAAAAAAAGGATATCGAGAAAACAGCATTCAGTACAGAAAATGTACATTATGAGTACCTCCGCATGCCATTTGGGTTGAAGAACGCCCCTGCCACGTTTCAACGTGTAATGGATAATATACTGCGAGGAATACAAAACGAAAAATGTCTAGTCTACCTGGATGATATCATCGTTTTCTCGACTTCTCTGCAAGAACATTTAGAGAGGTTAGAAAGTGTTTTCAAGAGACTCAGAGATTCAAACTTCAAAATACAGCTTGACAAATCCGAGTTTCTCAGGAAAGAAGTCGCATATCTCGGACATGTGGTAACACCACAAGGAGTCAAGCCGAATCCGGACAAAATTAAGGCTATTCAAAATTTTCCAATTCCGAAGACCACCAAACAAATCAAAGGATTTTTGGGACTCTTAGGATACTATAGACGTTTCATCAAAAATTTTGCTAATTTAAAAAAGCCGCTAACAAAATGTTTAAAGAAAGGTGCAATAATCGAACACAACGAAGAATTTATTAATTGTTTCGAAAATTGTAAAACTATTTTAACAAACCAGCCAATTTTACAATATCCAGATTTTTCGAAACCTTTTAATCTAACAACAGATGCTTCAAATATTGCTCTTGGTGCCGTCCTTTCACAAGGCCCGATTGGCAGAGATTTACCCATTGCATTTGCGTCTCGTACTCTCAACGATTCAGAAATTAACTATTCTGTGATAGAGAAAGAACTCCTCGCCATCGTTTGGGCAACCAAGTACTTCCGCCCATATTTGTATGGTCGTAAATTCAATATAATAACAGATCACAAACCTTTGCAATGGTTATTCTCACTTAAAGATCCAAACTCAAAACGTATGCGTTGGAGAATTCGACTAGAGGAATTCGATTATAACATTATATACAAGAAAGGAAAATTAAACACAAACGCAGACGCGCTTTCAAGAGTCGAAATACATAGGAAAGAATTCTGGGAACAACTAGATGATATACTGAAAGAATATCCAAATTATCAAAACCCATCAGTAACATTCGATTACCAGCGAGAACCATTAAATCAAGATCACAATGAATTGAATACCCCGGAATATAGAGAAATCGAACTTCGTACACAATCTCCAAAATCACCTCGAGTTTATCTAGATTTAGATACTATGGAAAGAACTCTGGACGATGACGACAACATTTCAATGATTGTACATCATGATCAATCAATTGCAGAAGTGCAGGCGCAGTCGTCTTCGAAAGAAGATAAGCCAATTACGAACAATGTCAACGATGATAGCGATGAACAAACGATACATTCAAACGCTGACCAACATCCAATAGCAGATATACCAGTCACAGATCATGCAATAAATTACGGATAAAACCAAATCTTCATAAAATTAGTACATCATTCACCAGCAAAACCGAAGCTATCTCATCTATTTGAAAAGAAATTAAGAATTCATCTCCCAATATCCGAACAAAATTTTGAAAAAGATATAGTAAACTTTATAAAAGAGTATGTATCTCCCAATGTAAATTATCACCTATATTTCGAAGATCCACAAATTTATGAATCGCTTTCTGCAATAGTCCAACAAAATTTCAAATGGCCCTCTATTAAATTTAGATGTACTAAAAAACTAATTGACGTTATCGATAAAGAAGAAATCTTATCAAAAATACAGGGATACCACGAAGGTAAAACCAATCATCGAGGAATAGACGAAACATTAAGTAGAATCAAGGAAAATTATTATTGGCCGCTAATGAAAAATTCAATTACAACTTATATAAATGATTGTGAAATATGCCAGCAAGCTAAGTACGAGAGAAAACCCTAAAAAATGCAAATGAACATCACACCGACAGCATCTAAACCATTTGAAATAGTGCATATGGATACGTTTACATTCGAACAAACAAAATTTTTAACAATTTCGGACAACTTTTCAAAATATTCACAAGCATACCCAATATCTTCTATGTCTGGAACAGAAATTGCTAATAACCTAATTAACTTTTTCTCACATCATAGTATACCTAAGCTTATTATTGTAGATAACAGAATTTAAAAACTCTCTTATTACCGAGCTTTTGAACTTACATAAAGTCAAAATTCACTTTTGTTCTCCTAATCATCCCCAATCAAATGGAATAGTTGAGAGATTCCATTCTACAATCACAGAACATCTCAGATTACTAAACACTCAAGGTTTCTCAAAAACACCAGTGAAAATGAAAATGCTATATGCAATTTTGGCATACAATAATTCAATCCACTCTGTCACCAAATTCAAACCTATAGACGTTATAAACGGACATGTCACAGATAACGACCCATTTAATATTGAAATAGATAAACTTATATTGAATGACTATGTTAATCAACATAGAGAAAAGTCTAGATTATTATACTCTAAGATAAATTCAGCGTTACTTAATCAAAAGGAAAAGGTTATTGAAAAAGCTAATGATAAACCAGAATTATTTGAAGAAAACCAAGTAGTTTTTCCCAAAAAACACATTAGGCAAAAGCACGCCAATAAATTTGATAAACCCTCAAAATTATCAAATATCAATACCGAAAGAAAAGTGGTGAAAACTGATCAACATGCAAAAATTCACATGAACAACCTTAAGCGTCCCTTAAGAAAAATTTACTCTATCGATTAGTAAAGATAGATTATTGTATTACAGGTTTCCCGTAGTCTTGGGTCTCCGAGAAACTATCAGTGTAAGAAACTTACAAGACAACCCAGGATTAATACCCCTAAAGATCGGTACCGCTAAACTACAAGAATATTCACATTCACTCTTGCATTACTACGATCTGAATCCTATAATTTTAGAAATCAATAAGCTTAAAACTAAATCTACGAATTTAACATTATCGCTTCAAATGAATGCAAATTATTCCAGAGATGTTTCAAATTACCATAAAATATTAAGATATGTTGAAAATAAGGCTGAGTCAAAACTTTCAGAAATTATATCTCATTCACAAAGAACGAAACGAGGGTTGATCAATGGATTAGGATCCATATTCAAATCAATTTCAGGTAATCTTGATGCTAGAGACGGCGAGAGATATGATCTACTAATTAGACAACTTCAAGAGAATCAGAAAAAAATAACTTCAAGCGTAAAATCTCAATGTTCACTTGCCATTACCTTGATAGACAAATTTAATGGAACAATTAGCCAGATTAATCATAATGAAAAACTTTTGGAAGACAAGCTAAATCAAATCTCATTAATTGTAACTACACGAGCCTACAGAGAGAATAGTAACTTTATAAAGGATGTTATGATTCAAATAAATAATTTGTACGAAACCATAATATCTATTTTACAGGATATAGAGAATTCTATTACCTTTGCAAAACTTAGAACTATGCATCCAAGCATAATGCCTATATCAGATTTATATAATATATTAAAAACTCTTCAAACAAAATTCACTCCTGACCAATTTCCAATACCTGTTGATCTAGGAAATACCCTTCTTTTTGAAAAATTAATAGAAGTGGAATGCTTTATTCTCAATAATAGAATTGTGTATATACTTAAAATTCCAATAACTTATCCTTCCGAATTCAACCTTTATCATTTATTTTCTATACCAGTCTTCTCGAAAGGTCAATTCAGAACTATTCTTCCGAACGGTAAATTTCTGATCAAAACTGAGTTACATTATACACTATTGAGGAACTCTTGTGAACAAATAGCAGATAGGCAATACATCTGTCAAAATACTGAAATCTACGAGATTTCAGCCCCTGCAAGTTCAACTACTACGGATGAAGAATACTTCTAGTTGTAACTATGCACAAATAATCATCACACAAACTACATTTAGAAACCTAGATGAATCAACTTGGATAGGGTTGTTTCCTTCCGAAGAACCAGTGACTCTTCGATGTACCAGCCAAGAAGAAATATTAAAATTACATGGTACCTATCTATTCCAAATTCCACAAGGATGCAGACTATCAACAAATCCCAAAATAATCCAAAACTAAAAACAAGAGCCAACTGCAAATAAACCAATACTATTTGCAGATCTCAATACTAATCAATACGACTCAAAAATACCCAACATCAACATACAATTAGATCAACTTCAGCTCGATGAACTCGAAGATCTGAAAACCAGGTTCGTTGAAAATATTCCAACGATCAAAGAAGACAGCATGGCCCACCTATATATTCCCGATGCCTGGACGATCATTATATACTGCATTGTAATATTCTTGATCATCTACTTCACCTATAAGAAAGCCAAACCAAATGGGAACCAAAATGGTCCAGCCCAACCAATAGAGCTTATACTTATTAACCAACTGCAAAGTTTTATCAAGCTTTGATTGATTCGAATCAAAGTAAGTACACATGCAATAAAACAAATTTCTCCTCGATCGAAGATTAGTTGCTTGCAATTATTATGTTATAGTTACGGAGTACGTAGTTGATATGTATACCAAAATCGAAAGTGAAGGATTACTTTTTCTCAGGCTGAATCAAAAAAAGCTTCGTGCAGAAGATTATGTTCATCTCAGAGATGCAATTGTACAACTTGGTCGAATGGTAATATTGCCATCATCATTTCAGGGAATTCCCAGGTATATGCAGGACTACACTCAAGATCCTTTGACTTACGTACGACACTACGGCCGCCCACATCTTTTTATAACCTTTACATGTAACCCGAAATGGCCGGACATATAATGCCTTCTTCTACAAGGACAGGTAGCATCTGACAGACACGATTTAACAGCAAGAATTTTCAAACAAAAACTCAACAAGATGATGGATGTCATAGTTAAACACCGCATTTATGGAGCTGTCTGCTGCTACATGTATACCATTGAGTGGCAAAAAAGACTGTATCAAACAATCAGCTCTAACATGATCCACAGCCCATGTGGGGAGCTAAACCCTTCATCTCCATGCATGAAAGAAGGTAAATGTTCTAAAAAATATCCTCGAGATTAATAGCTGAAACTCAAACAGGACACGATGGTTACCCGAAGTATAGACGAAGATTGCCAGAACACGGAGGTAGCGTAACTACTATCAAAGTTAAGAACATGGATGTTGAAGTTGACAACAGACGGGTAGTCCCTTACTCGCCGTTACTTTCTAAGATGTTCCAGGCCAACATCAATGTTGAATTTTGCTATTCGGTGAAATCGATAAAATACATTTGTAAGTACATGAACAAGGGAAGCGACATGGCCATTTTCGAAGTTACCCACGGAAACGACGAAATCGCTCAATTTCAAATGGGACGCTACAATAGTAGCAATGAAGCATGTTGGAGAATATTTGGCTCTCCTATTCACGATAAGCATCCAACGGTGGTGCATATAGCCGTACATCTCGAAAATGGTCAGAGAGTTTACTTTACAGAAGAAAACGACCGGTAAATGGCAGACAATCCATCAAACACAACATTGACAGCGTTTTTTGAAACGTGCAAAAATGATTCATTTGCGAAAACACTACTGTATCCAGAAGTCCCCCGATCTTATACATGGAATCCATCGCAAGGACAATCTTTAAAAATAGTTGTTCTTAAGGCCTATTCTCACCTAAGGTGCAACGAGACAAAAAAGTTCAACTATTTCGTTTCAGCTGCTACCAAATGCCGCTATTAGGTGGATATAGTTCCCTGTGCTTCGCTTCACTCGATGCCCCTTAGGTGAGAATAGGCCCTTAACCTTTCAAATCCCTGGTTTGCCAATTTTAGTTCATGTTGCCATTTCTCGAGTTGGTACGGCACAATCTTTATATATAAATACTCTTAACATTGAAACACGAAACATACTTTACCCCAATGTTTTAGAAAATTAAAACTAAACCGTTAACAATCTGCTAATATAACTACGCAATCAGAATGAAACATCTCCATCATTTGTGCAAATTTACAATTATTGTTATACACTACGTACTCAAAGATGATGGTTCTTATGTTAAATTAATGTTTATAATCACGTTTTTAATGATAAATTATAATTAACAAACATTTATCATATATTTACTCAGAGACAGACTGATTTCATGTGTTTGTTGACACAGTGTAATAAATATTTTGAGTTATTGGTTTTGGGAATATAATATTCTGTTCCTTTCAGAGTTTCAATTTAAAAGGCTACTTTTCCTTGAGAAGTTACAATGATTTTTAATATTAAGAATCAGGTACTTTGTTATGGTAAACATTTTGTTATCAAGTTCATACTTTAATACTTTTAATTTCCATAACATGCATCATATTGTAAAAAAATAATCATGAATTAATCATTATATTAATACTTTTTTGTTCTGATTTTTGTTATGTTTACTATCCTGTAAGAAATTTAACGTTTACATTCATTTCCATAAATACATTCCTCATGCCCATTTTTCAATTTTGAATACATAAGTAAAATTACAATAGGAGATGTATACAACTGTTTTACAATACTCTGCATACGGTTCATTGCTCTTCATATAAAAAAAATGCAAGATAGATAGACAGGATTTGTGGAGCCAAGAAAAAGCTCCAACGATCCACGTGGGCAAAGCTAGTAATCAACATAAAAGTAAATAGCGTGATCAAATTAAATATGAGACATTAAGTATTAATATGAAATAGATAGTCAATCTGTCAATCAAATGGGGGGAAGAGTTGAGCAATTCCATGGTCCTATCTATTTTTAATTCTTGTTTGTTATTCTGAAGTTCTTTCGAGAGCTAGGATTCAATCTATCAATACTGGAAAAAATTGCTGCTCTTTATGTCTTATGGAACATACTGGAAAATTACCAGCAGCGTTAATTATTTTCCATTAAATTATCCGATAAAGTAATGTAATGTAATTGAAAAAATATGTCATATTTTTTTTCAATTCGTTGTTAAACTTATGATCATTCACATGGCCGCTTTGGTCCAATTAGCTGACGATGTTCCATAGTTGAGCTGTGTGAGATCGAATAATAGGGTCGTTGCTTGCATTGGACAATACAGTTTATACCGCGAACAAACTATTCACAATTAAAATTATATTCAGACATATTATAATTATCGAAATGTTAATTTGAGTTTGTCCACGTCTTTAAAAACGAGATCAAATTCCCGCTTAAAACGTCACACTTTCCGGCTCCAATCATGAACAAGTAGTTTGTTCGGGTGCGATTTTTTAAGGTAATTACTTATCAAAAGTAGATTTATTTTTGGTAGCTTTCGAACACCGACAAAACCTAGAATCACAAGATTTGAAAGAAATTGGGGAAAAGAAATCATTGAAGATCGTGCTGTATGGGTTGAAACGGGAGTACCCAATATTTGAACCTTTATGATGTGATTGTTTTCTTCCAAGTTCTAGATGAAGCGCCTATTGATGATTTGTTCTAGTAACTTACACGTAGTATGTATATGTAAGAGCTATTGGTCTATAAGAATCATCAGAATCAGAAACTATGGTTTTCAGTATTGAGACTATGATTGCTATGATTTCCATTGAGAACTTATTTTGCGTCTAGATCAAATTGAAGAAGTCAAAAAGAAAATCAAGTGCTTCTTCAGGTACATGTTTAAGGAAGGTGGCGGAAATGTCATCTGTTTTAGTGAGGCAAGGGCTTCAGTAGTTCGGTTTTTGGATACTGTAGTATTGATGAGATTCATATTAAGAATGGATTTTCCTCCTCTCTCATTATATAAACCAAGAATTCATTATAATATTTGTTGATGACATTTCGTAGAAGTTTTCAGCAAGTTCCTCGGAAATATCAAGATGATTAGTAATAGTTCTTGCTTATACCTCTAGATGATCGATGCTATAATGAGAATTTGAGCCGCATATTCTTCTAATTTTTCCACACATTAGTTAGTGGTGTAGGTATTAGTTTTTTTGCGTTTTTAGTTACTTCTCTAGCCTCTAGCAATAGCTCGTTGTCTTTTTAGGTCGATAAGGATATCTATGGTTCTGTGTCGTATCTGTATTCCACCAAGGTAATATCTTGGTTTTTTTAAATATATTTTGTTTTTCCTATCGTGACTAAGGCTGATCTAATCAATATGTTGTTGAACTGTTGTAATGTATTATCAACGGAGTCATCCATTGAGATGGTCGATATTTCCTTCGTAACATATTCCTGAAAAATGTTCCATCTAATCGTCTCCAATTTCCATCTGGGTTCAGAATTGTATTATCTATTATTTTACCGATCATTTTCCCTATAGCTGTGGTTTTGGGCGAATTCCACAAAACATTGTGCCCGTTGAAGTCTCTTAGAATCATTTTAGGAGAGGTGATCTAATCAATTAGATTTTGAAATGTGACTCTTTGAGATGAATTTCTTGTATACTTATGGGTAGTCGAGCTCGGAATCCATTTAGATTCAATTGTTTAACTGTTTTATACATTATATGAGTCGTTGGGCGTGCTTAAATACTTTTGTAGAAGAATACAGTATTCAGTATGATGATGAGTCACTTTCGGTTTCGATTTTCCCTGTAGCGATTTATTTTAGCAATCTAGTTTTCAACTTCGTGCATTTAGCTTTTATTTTCCTTTCGGTTAGTTGAGGTCAAATTTCATCTAGCGTTGTGATTATTGATAGAGGTTCATTTGTGTAGTCCTTGGCGACAATCAGCAAATTTGGTTTGTGGTTATCTATGAAATCTTTCAAGGGGTGAGGTAGATTTAAGACAAAATTTGTTTGATTTTTCTCAGATTTATGTTTTTTAACGTGTGAATTTGATGGTGTTGCATAGACCTTAACGGAATCCTCTGAGGTGGGTGTCAATATTTCTGATGCAGACCGTTTATTTGATGTATTTACCTATCTGTGTGGGTTATTTTATAGACGTCTAAGATTGTATCATGCGTGATTTTTGTTGTTGGGTGTTGCATGTTGATAGTTGGTTCTCCGGATTGTTTGTTTCTAATGGCATATATGAAGCAAGGGAAGCAGATTGAGATTGTGTTGATAGAGATTGAGAAAGTAGGTTGGGAGATTGAGAGTTGATGAGTAGATCTTGGGCCGGAGGAGTATACTTTATTGTTTTGTATTTCATCTTTTACAATATGTATACCTATATATATTTATGAAACAATAAAAATGTAGCTGTTGTAAATTAATGGCTTTACATTGGTACTATTTTATTAAAGGTTCATGTAAATTATTAAATTGCACAAACTATAATAAGTATATGGTCCATCAAATAAAGATTATCATGATTGACCGTCGCACGCAGTTGACAAATATTAAATTCTCTAATTCTTCGTATAACTCTCTCAATATGAATATGAATAAGAGATGCAATTTTTGTTCATCCTAACTTGTGCTTTTGTAAGCTTTTCACCTTTACTTACACTGGGTGACCTGATCAATTTACATCCTATTTGAAGTAAAGAAGCATCTATGTGCTAGAAGCCCCGATCGGCCATCACGCATGTACCTACCACTATGCAACACTTTATAATAGTCACTTGTTTTGCAAATTTCATTGCCTGATATGCTTCCACCATAACCATCTTATATAAAATTTACAATCCCGGTTTGTGTTGACGAAGCCAAATAAAAAACGAAAATTTAATCTCACAACGTGTTGACAAATAATTGTTTCTGTCACAATGATTAATTCATAAGATCAGCCAATACCAGATGAGCGGGAACTGTGACGTCATAGGGCGCTAAAAAGCACACATTTTAAACCGATTCAATTTTTAGAGTTTTTGAACTTTTTTTTCTATTATTTAATGAAAATTTGAAAAAAATAACAAAAAAGACAGGTCAATTTTTTTAATAAAGTTTCAGAATCATCAATAAAAAAATGTGTGCAATGACCGACTTAAGGTCAGGTGATGACCAGAATGTAAAATACATATTTGCGATAAGGCTATTGTTTAATGCGCAAAAATATGCTATTTGAATCTTGACGAAAAACATTCCGAACTTAGCGCAGTAATAGTGGTTGGAATGATATAGTATGTACCTGTATTTGACTCTTACTTTCAAAATGAATAGAGGACCTTAAAAAGCATTAGTTCTCTAGTTGAATCACTCCCCATATGAAACATCAACGCCTTAGTACTTGAACTGTGGAAACATTCAGTTTAATTATAACTAGTTAATTAAATATTCTACTTGCTTTAAACGCCGATAAAGATCTATCATTTTAATTTCCACATAATGCAACGCTTATATTCAATTTAAAGAAATCGACCCTAGTTCCGTAAAACATTTACAATTATACCTAGATTGTAAGAAAACTTATTAATGAGCATTTTCATGCGCTTCAGTCATAAAATTTGTTCACTTATACATGGAATTGATCCATTTGCTTGAGTAAACTTGTAAGACCAAAGTTGGAAAACCAGGGTGAACATACTTTGAACACACAACGTACCTAAAGAAGTTCGTAGTTAATACATTTGTAGAATTTAAACATTTTAGTCCTGGACTTGTCTGGTGGGCACCTCCTAAGCTGCCCAAAGAGATCGGTATTTTTTTATTTTCATCCAAATATCGGTAAAATGCGGCAAAATCGGTTAAAGACTTTGAAAGTGAAACTCCTTAATGATAGCTTACGTGATTTTGATCTCGTACAGAATTATGATGAACGGTGTGTAAAGTCTTTCAAATGTGTATTTAATTTCATTTTCCAGAGGGAAACGGTGAAAAATGTAAGTATAAAGTCTGCATTATCTCATCTGATAAAAACTGTCAACCTTTCTTGAAACAATTGGATATTATGTGACAGAATTGGAAGAGTTCACTGTGCATACCGCTCTCAAAAGAATTAAAGTTGTTTTTCGGCAGGTGAGAGAATTACGTTGACTACTTTCATAATTTTCAAAATGCATCACTTTCTACGTTTTTTTTTTTGTTTTCTACTTCAATATTTTTTTTATTTTTAATGTATATTCACGTTTTACCATCATTTTGTATTCTTGACTGGTTTAATATTTAATAAGAGAGATAATTCTTGAGAATACACTTATTTAATAAATAAAATTCTTTGAATTAAGCAAAACTTTCCAGAATATTTACTCTCTGTCTCTCTCTCTGTCAGGATAAAAGTCGTAGATTTGGAATAAATTAACAACAAACAGCAAATATTTCATAGCCATCAATTACATTCTACTACATAGGGAACCCAAAAGAACTTTTGCTACAAAATTCCACTCTGGCGGACCATTTATAACTTCAGATCATTTTATAGATTAAACTGCATATTACCATGTAATTGGAATGGGTCAAGGGGTCTAGGTATCAAACTAAATCTCAATGTACTAGGATTTGTTTAAACAGTGGTCTGAAAGTGGTATCACAGTTTAAGGTTATTTATATCATCTTTCCTGGAGTAAACTTTTTAACTGCGATTGTCATTGAATATGCTTCACTTAAAGGGGGTAAATGAACGCATCTCTTATAATTCTGAAATCATGTATATACTTTTATTCATATTTATTTTTATTGCCTCAATAATATATTATACATAAATCATGTATCTAACATAAAAATATATTGCTAAATATATAATGTAAATACATTGTTAGGAAGGGGTTAACTTCTCTATTGATTTCGTCTTAAACAATAATTACATCAATACTATGATCAATATTAAATACTGTGACAATTGATTTGTACTGAGCGCAATTCTTCATCTTTATCGAAGTCAATATTGCCGGCAATTACAAAGATCATGAAAACAAATCTGAACCAAACTCATTATGTGCTAACAATGCCATGTTAATAAAATCTATAATGTCAGTGACATTCTGATTGACAGAAATCACTTGAACTGGTTTCCTCCACATCTTACAATATTTTATTCTTCTACTGTACTGTTTATATAAATCTATACATATAAAATCACAGGTGTGTGACCCTATAATTCACTTCGCGGCTATTACTATACATCGCAGACTCATAGTGTTATGTCGCAATAGGTACAAGGCTCCCATCGTGCACTATGGTGATTGCAAGTTGATACCTATAAGGGTGTAGAAGATAATGGGGTTGAAACATGTGATTTCTGAAAATGTGTGATTATCATTAATCTAAAATTATTTGGATTGTTCGAGAAAATGTTAGAATCATCTAGAGATTTTTAGAATTATTTAGAAAGTTCTCAAAAGTAAGTCTATATTCTAATCAAATGAGAATGTTCTAGAAAATTTTAAAATGATCTAGAAATTTCTTGAATAATCTAGAACATCCCAGACTAATTTGGAAATCTCTGAAATATATTCCAAGGCTCTGAATGATCGAGCATATTTGAAATGTTCGGAAAAATTCTAGAATGACAGAAATTTCTAGAAATGATTTAGATTGTATATCAATTTTCTGATCAATATAGAAATTCCTCCGATGAACTAGAAAGCTCCAAAATGTATCTCAACTTTCTGATCGAAATAAGCCAGCGAAGCGGGTATTCACAGCTAGTACATAATATATTAATATAGTATCAGTAGATATAAACTTAAATGTAACTATTCCACAATTTGATTTTGGATATTTGTATACTGATTTTACTTATACTATATATAATATAACATTATTTCTTAAGAATAATACATGTGTTTATTACAATATTACGAAAAGTTATTTGATCTTGCTTAAATGCCGCTTTTTTAGCGCTCGATTTTACTTACCATAAAGTTTTCCAAAAATATCAAATTCGTCATATCGTTTCGCGATATATTCAGACATTTTTTCAGATTATCAAATTCAAACGGTTTAAGCGAAATGTGATGCGCTTCAATAAGAAAAAGTTTATAAATGATGCAGAATGCGGCTGCATAAAGTTTCCGAGAATCTGCAAATGAAGATAGCAGAGTTGATTTGGCATTTGTCCTTCTACGAGGAACCTTCAAATAGAAAACCTAACGCATTTTGTAACACTCGATTTTACTACGCACCAAATCTTCATACAGGATAAGCGGAATCGATTATCTATGGAGTTATCTTAAGCGTAATAAATATTTTTTACAAAAAATTGGACCGACTGTATTGGTTGGTCCACTGAAAAATACAAAATAATATTAATTCTTTTGATGCTGGTACTTTTGAAGTTGTGCAGTTGCAGTTGGATTGAAAACTTTTGGCACCAACTCCAAAAGTACCAGTCCCAACAGAATTAGGGCCGATTTCATAATGAATCCGTAATAGGAGATTAGTTAAATCTCCAATTTGCTTAACTCATATCTCGATGACCGAATAAAAATAGTGCATTTTCAATAACTTTTACAACGTCAGTCACCTTATCATTCGTTCTTCTTAAGTAACTTTGAATTATATGTCCAATCAAAAAAATTATGAAATTTATAATGTGAGATTAAAATTAATAGGAGATTAAATTTGATTACGAAATCGACCCTTAATATTATCTTGTATTTTTCTACTAATAAAGTCGGTCCATTTTTTAATATTTATTTCACAATATTTAGTGTAACATTAGTCATGAAAATTGTTGAGCGTTCACTAATACCAAAGAAGATAGTACTTATAGTATGTACTTGTTACTTGTTATTATAAAGCGATCTCAAAACATCGCGACGCAGATATACATATTTCCGACTTTACCGCTGTAAGTCTAAAACCGTAACTCTTTTGAAATATTTTAATTTTAAATCTTGACAACTACATATAATCTCTTCTTTAATTTGGACGTCTCATATTTGCCCCTTCTACATAGCTGAATCTCATATTTCAGACTGTAACGCGGAAACCTGTGATTATTTTTAAAAATGTCGCACTTAAACGTCTCCGGATATGGAATTTCCTTTAATTCTGCCATCTCGGATTTTCAATTTTCTGCAAAATTGCCCCCACCACCTCCTTTGGGGGATGTTCTTGAGGAAAAGGGCATGTATAATAATGTTTTTTTTTCAATGCAACCAATTCTCAATGCTACTCTCTCAAATGAAATAAACATCATCAAAATCTGAGCACGTTTACTACGCAAAAGTCGCGAACAAAGATTAAAAAAAACATGCAGACATATAGTCGAATTGTATACCTCCTCCGTTTGTTTCGTCGGTCCCAATACGCGTTGCTCATTTAAACAGTGTTTATATATTTTATCATTTTATTGACCGACTTAAAAAAATGGAGAAGGTAACAATTCGGTTGTAAGATTGCTTTTTTATGGCTGTTCGCGCGTTTTACATAGTAAACGTACTCCGATTTAGACGATTTTTGTTTTATTTGAAAGAGGAGAGTTAAGAAATGGTTCGTTATTCAGGAAAATCAAATCCAAAATCTCCTTCCCTCCAAAAACCGCCCCCAAAGGGGGTGGAGGGAGTAATTTTTCTCGAAAATTGAAAATCTGAGATGACAGAATTAACGAAAATTCCATATCCGGAAATGTTTAAATTGGACATTTTTAAAAATAATCATACGTTTCCGCGCTACAGTCTGAAATATGTGTTTCAGCTATGTGGAAGGGGCAAATTTTTCTGAAAATCAAAAATTCAAGATTTTAAAAGTAGAAAGGGGACCATATCCCGAAACATTTAAATTAAACATTTTTTCAAAAGAGTTACGGTTTCCGAGTTTCGCAATGGTAAAGTCTGAAATATGTGATATGCGTATTTTCGCTAGTACAAGCTAAACCTACCTCTAACTTTTTGGGTATTAGTAAACGTTCAACAATTTTCATGTCTAAAGTTACACTAAAAAATGTGAAATAAATGTTTTTTACAAAAAATTCGACCGACTTTATCAGTTGTTGCACTGAAAAATACAAAATAATATTAATTCTATTGGTGCTGGTTCTTTTGGAGTTGGTGCCTACAACAACAAACTTCAACTGCACAACTTCAAAACTACCAGCACCTATAGAATTAATATTATTTTGTATTTTCCAGTGCAACAACTGATAAAGTCGGCCCAATTTTTTGTAAAAAATATTTATTTTATCCTAGTTGTTTTTTTTAACAAACCTCAGAATATTTTGTTTACATGTTGTACCGAAACCAAAGGTCAACAACACAGTCAACAGTCAACTACTAGCTACTAGGACAAAGAGACAATGGAAAGGCAAGCACAATATCAACTCTAATTGCAACATATGCAAGCTTTGAGACTTGAAGTGCTTTGCTTATTTCGCCCCACTGTATGACAAAAGAATGGCACATAGTATGTACGCAGAAACATCTTCTAATATAGATAATTGGTATTTTTTATGAAAAGACTGATCTTGAGATATTTTTTTTACTTTAGTGTCATTCAAACTGAGAATACAGTGTCCAGTGTCACAGGCATATTGCGCCGCTTGGGTTTAAGTTTTGTCTCAATATTTTTATTTTCAATAATAATTGATTATAATAAACAATGAATTTCAACATAAATCAATAGAAATTATTACAGGTAAATTTAAAGAACAGCAACACTATGTATTATTTTCCATTTAAAATACATTTATGTACAGGGTCTTTCATCATAATTAAAGAGCTTCTGCTGGTTTTATCATACGAGGTGGAAGAAAACTTTCAATACGAGTCATCAAGTCAAGTTAGCAAAACAATTTTTTTACTAATAAAAATATCCAAAAACGAATTAGTGGAGAATTTGCCGCTTTTCTGCCGTTCATTAATTGTGGAAGAAATAATTTTGCCGTTCTTTTTTTTCTCCTAGAAAAATGATGTCTCACTCACTTTCAATAAAAGATTCAGATAATACATTGCTAAGTAAGCTATGTTAATACATCATATTAATCATGGGAAGAACTTCCTGTGTGAACGAAATCGTCTGTATTTTTGTGGTTGAATTTACTTTTCAAGAAAGCTATTATTAATAAGTAAAAATGAAACGTATAAATGAACAAGAACTATTTTTTTCAAATATGGGAGAATTACCAAAAAATTACATCTTCATTCATAAATAGGTAACATAGATTATATAAGATTTACTTCTTTAATATAATAAAATTAGATTATATATTTTTTTATTTAATTAGGTACTATTATTGACCTATATTTTCGGGCAATTGAAATCATGTTAACAACTGTTAAAATAAGTTTATATTTTTCAATATATAAAATGTAAAAATAAGAACTGAAGAAAACAGTAGTAACTAGTAGTACTAATAACTCAGGTCGCGCTTTTCTATTTTCTTTTCTAATGAGAATGGTCTTTGGTTTAAAGTCGCCATCAACAACCCAATTATTATTCCAGCAGTGCAGTCACCAATCGTATTTGGTCTTTCGACTGAAATGACGCAATGACTATTGCGGTATTGCCTATATAATTACCGCCCCTAAGATCTTAAATTCTCGTCCGGATATGGGACATTCGAATATTTTCGGAATGGACTCGATGTCAATTTCCTGCCCTATGTCGACGCCCGTAATTCTATATAATTGCTTTTTTATTTCCATTATATACATAGTTTCTTCGTTAACTTGACGTCAATTTAGTGAGACACCATTTTTCTAGTAGAAAAAAAGAGTGGCAAAATTACTTCTTCCACAACTAAGTACTAAACGAAATAAAGCGGCAAATTCCCGAATGATTAGTTTTTTTGATATTTTCATTATTAACAAAGTTGCTTGAAGTCAAGTTGGTGAGAAATCCATTTCCTAGTAGAGAAAAAAAAGCAAAATTATTATTTACACAGTTAATTAACGGCAAAAAGCGGCAAATTCCGCACATATTAGTTTTTGGATATGTTCATAATTAATAAAGTTGCTTCGCTAACCTGACGTCAAGTTAGTGAGATATCCATTTTCTAGGAGAAAAAAAGAGTGGCAAAATTATTTTTTTCACAACTAATTAACGGCAAATAAGCGGCAAATTCCTGACCTAATGGCATTGTCATTTTCCAAGGTTGATATACATAATACTTTTAAAATACATGGCTATACCTGTGTCAAACGCAGTACAGAATTTTTACAAAGCATCGCACTCTGATCGCACACTGGAATAACTACCATTATGTTGAAAAATGCTTTCGTCTTAACCGTATTTCTGATGTTATTGTATAAATCACCTTCTTATCAAGTTAAAGCGCAATCACATCATTGACCTTAGAGGTCACATCCTTCAATACGCATTTTGCTCTTTACTTTATAGTTTCTGGTGATTATAAAACTAAAATAGTGCGTAATACTTGGTCGATTTTTTACATTACAAATAAACTGCCATCATTTTCTTTAATTTTTAATTTCAGTTGGGATGAAAGGTGTGGCAGCGATTTTAGCGGTGTTCCTAGTGGCTCAGCAGGCTGAAGCATGGGGTGGACTCTTCAACAGATTCTCACCAGAAATGTTAGCAAATATGGGCTATGGGGGCCATGGAGGAGGCGGCTTTCTGGTAAGTCGTTTATGTTCGTTTCAATTATCGTAAGATATCATCGCTCCTGTATCCAGAATAATTCATGAAATTTTCGTCTCCACTGAAAAACCGCCATTCGGGTTCCCCCACCACTAAAAATTTGCGATTATTATTTATCCACGATAAGATTGGGATACCATTACCAATAAAAGTAATAGATACAAAATCGGTTAAATGAAGAAAAAATTAAGAAATTTGATATTCTGATGGTTATTTCTGTCATGTTTACAAAAATTTTGGTTCCTTTTGGTTCTCAAGATTGTTAGGAAAATCTGATTTAAGCAATTTTGAACTTTCTCTGACTTTCGCTGAAATGCTAGCAAATATTCAAAAGTACTCCTTTACAGCAACTTTTTCAGGTCTGCATGATAGCTTTGAAAATATTATCGTGTCATGTTTCGTTTTCGGGAAATCATCATCTTCGCTTTTTATCTGGACTGAAACAAAACGCAACCTTTACTAGATAGCACACTTCATTACCAAATCAATAACGTCAAAATAAAAAAATCTTTTTATGCAATAAGCATTCAAAATTTATTAGTACGCAATATTTACCTAATGGAATATGAAATTATTCGGTGTAAAAAATTATAATATTTTGGTTTGTGCGCGTGCTGTACCTATATATAGTAAACGTTCTCCGATTTTGATGATTTTATTTAATTTCAAAGAGAAGAAATCTAACCTCATTTACAGTATCCCATGCAAAGATTGCAACCAAGAGTATATTGGTGAAACAATGCAATTACTCGAAGATAGAATTAATGGCCACAAATACATGAAAAAGTCCAATATTGCCTTAAACAACCATACTCCAATGAAAAGCACAACCCTGATTTCCATAACACAAAAAAACTAGCATACGAAAAAACTTATGACAAAAGAAACATCAAAGAAATGATTTATGTCCAATAAAAAACACACGCAATGAACTTTAGAACAGATATCAATAACCCAAGCCGCATTTATCACACTATATTATAAACAGTTGCAAAAATCCATCGTACACCAAACATTCCATACTAAGGCTGAACAATAAAAATAATACCAACAAATACAGTAATAATTGGAAATTACCAAAGAACGTCACATCCTACTACGTATAGACGTAAAACAAGAGATAGCTTCCTTCCAAAATCTATTAATATAATCGTATTCCACGAATAACAGTTGATACCAAACCAATATATGTAGAAGATCCGAACATAAATTGAGCTCCACCAAGCTGATAATGGAATAAAACTTATTTTATAACAAAGTAAGTATATTAGAAAATATATTAAAAATGGGTTGTCAAAAAAAATCCTGGACAAAATATTTTTAATTATTTAAAAAAAAATGATTTTTCATTAAATATTGTAACATCAAGATAATAAGAAAATTTTATACTGGACTTAAAGTAAAAAACATATAGAATATGCAGACGTAGGGTTGTCTATATTTACCTGGAGAAACTACTAGGTTGTCAGGCATAAACAGGTATGTCGATGCCAGTTAGTTTCACTTGTTATGATAATAGAAAAAATTTGATATCAGCATAAGCGCTTTTTTATTGCGAACACGTTGATATAGGGTTGTCTGCAAAAAATTTGGTCCTAATAGAGGTTTGCGAATTTTAAATATTTAAATTTCATAGCGTGTGAAAATGAGTGACAGAGTAATCCCAGGTAAGTATACTGTGAAATAATAAAGGACCGAACATTGCAGTCGTCTGATTCTGTATTTGCGAAATTAAATCCTATAAACTACGGTTGGCATTTAGATGGTTTTTTAAAACCCACAGGTTTTATCGGGGATCAAACTCCTTTGAAAATCCAGAACATTAATGAGAAAGAACCTAATGAATCCGATCAATTCGAGAGTCACAATTTTACTTCTGATGAATCAGATATTGAGTAGAAAATATTTATTAAAATTTATTCGTTCCTTTATTATTACGCAGTATCCTTACCTGGGATCTCTCTATTTATCATTTTCACACGCGTTAAATCTTTAAAATTCGCAAATCTCTATTACGACCAAATTTTTTGAAGACAACCCTATATCAATGTGTTCGCAATAAAACAGCGCTTATGCTGATATCAATTTTTCTATTATCATAACAAGTCAAAGTAACTGCAATCGACATAGCTGTTTATACCTGGCAGCCTAGTACTTTGTCCAGGTAAATTATAGACAACCCTACGTCTGCACATTCTATATGTTCTATACTTTAAGTCCAGTATAAAATGTTCTTATTATCTTGATGTTACAACATTTAATGAAAAATAATTTTTTTAAATAATTAAAAATATTTTGTCCAGGATTTTTTTATAAACCATTTTCAATATATTTTCTAATATTCTTAATTTATTATAGAATAAGTTTTATTTTATTATCAGCTCGGTGAATGTCAATTTAGGTTCGGATCTTAGACTATATATATATACCTATATTTTCCCACACAATGAAACCAAAAATAAAATGGTACTTACTATAATCAATAAAATATAAGGTATGTACTTAATCACATATAAATAGTCAAGAAAAAAATATAAAAAGTTAACATGACAATCAAGAAGAAAAAGGAAAAACCCATGGAATAATTAAGTGAAAATGTGGGGAGTTGTTTTTAAGTTAATATTACACATAAAAGGATGAGAAAGAAGAATTATTTTGTTTTTTTTTATTTCATTGTTGAGTAATAAGAAAATACAGGTTTTCGAATGCATGTCGTAGTTCATCATTATATATTTTGCAACCATCAGATATCATTTTTTTAAATCCGTATACAAGGTTAGTCGAAAAATATGAATTTTCATCAAGAGTAAATTACCTTTATTTTTAAAAATATCGAAACATTTATTAAAAAAAGTTGGTCATAATTGAAAACTATTGTCAGATATCCAATATTATTCATCTACCATGAAAAAACATATTTTATTATTTTTAATAACTTCTGTGTAAGTATTAGCATTGATAATTTACGTCTACCGATTAAACATTTAATCTAGGATGCTCTGACCGCTAACGTCAAATCGCTAATTCGTTTTATAAAATACAAGAAATGGCGGCTCTATTAACTATTGAAGAGAAAGTTGAGCTAGTTTTTATTGTTCGAGATAATTATAAAACTCATAGAGAAGCAGCAGCTATTTTATTAGTCCACAAAGAGGCGCAGGAGGTAGAAGGTGCTTCGGCCGCAATAGAAGAAACAGCATGAGGCGGCGCAGTGACCGAAGCTGTAGGCGCAATCGTAGTAGTTCACGCACTATTGAATATAGTGAAATTTACTATCGTAAATTGAGGTCTTCTTGCCACGTACCTAGATCGCATGAATGCAATTTAAGATTGCGTGGTGTTGAAGGTCGTTTGTCAATAAGTGATCGCATTGGCTCATGTAGAAGCAGTTCACTTGTTCGAAGATGTTCCTCCATAGAAGGAGTTAGTCATACTGCCTTGAAACATTTTTATGATCTAGAAAGAAGATCAAAAGAAACACCGAGTAACCTGTCTTCCTCGGAAAGCGAGAGTACTACTAAGGAAGGTGGTGTACAAGGTGTTGCAAATAAATATTTTGTAAGCAAAATGCGACCTATTACGCAAGTGAACTCACCCCACAACGTTTAGCATGTGTTGAACGGTACAACACCTATTTTAAGCGTACACGAAGGCTATCAACTTATTAAATAGGTAATCCGCTGATTCTAATTAGTGCTAATTTTACGATTTTACTACGTTGGAAATTTGAGGCGTACCTACCAATAGTAATACAAATGATTAATTAAATTATAAAAGCCAAATCTGCTTTCATATGAATATTGGGATTTACAAAATTATTTGAAAAGATTGATATAAATATTATAAAAGTTGATTCGGAAGGAATGGACCAAACTCCAGGAGTGTAAAATATACTATATATAATGTATAGTTGTAGTTAGATTGAAGATATTGGGTACCACATTCTAAAGTACCTACATCAATAGAATAAATATTATTTTGTATTTTTCAAAGTTCAAAGTTTATAAAAGAAAATAACACTTGGCTTATATTTATTAAGAGATTTCAAAACAAAAATATCTTTCTCCACATATATTTCACCGCATATTTCACACTTTCAGTGGGACAAACTCTCAACAGTCCCCTTCAAATGAAAGAAGAATCATGAAAATTGAGACACGTTTACTATTTAAAAGTAGCGAACATTCATAAAAATGCAGACAAACATTCGAATTGTGTATCTACTCCCTCCGTTTGGAAGTCGGTCAAAAATAATGAAAAAACTCATATACTACTATTCAATTTTCATTTGCATTCAGGATACAGCGTAATCACAAATAAACAAAATTTCATACAGAAATATTTTAATAGCCATTACTTTGTTCATATGAATCATTTCTGCTAATGTAATTATGTAGAGGCGTATCCATAATCGAAACTTAGGACGCTACTAAATTAAGTGCAGAGGTCTAACCTCAAATTATGTTTATGACTCTCATGTCAGTGTTATGGTTGGATAGTGTTTCGTTTTTTAATTTTAATACGGTACTAGCTAGCTAAACTAAGATTGGATTATGAATAAGCCTGGTTGTTTTTAACATTTACCCCAATTCCAACATTCAATTTTAGATCTCTATATAATTATTTTTTTAATAGTCATCATTTCTAATCTGGTCTACATTTTGCGTCTCAATGCGAAGGATTAACACTTTTACAGTTTGCACCACAATTCTACATATGAAAAATTTAATAATTATAACGTCTTATAATCTATAGTTCTTTTTATGGAGAAAACAACACTCATTTCATTGTTTGCTTTAGTTGTGGTTAAGCTTTTCTTTCCATTTACAACCACGACGAGCTCACAGTGGCCTTAATAATATATTTTTTTTATTCTCAGTGTCTTTCCGGCCGCTTATAATTTATTCGTTTATGAAAACTCTCAACATTCCAAGTCTCCAACGAATATTTCTCATAGGGAAAATAATTCCACTCATAATCTCTATGATGGCAGAGAGAAAAATATTTGTATATTCTTTTCTTGAAGCCCATATCTATGCAATACAAAAGAGGCATTTTTCCAGTAATAGAGACTTCGTTTTTGGATTTGTCCAAAGTCCAAGAATATAAGTTGGCTCAGTATTGTAACATCTCCCAGCCTGTCTCGCACCCAGCTCAGAGACCAGCGTCCGTTAGATTTATGTTGTGATGATATTTGAGACGAAATTTGAAAAATCTATAACTTGACTATAGCTACACTGATATACATTAAAGAGGTATCATATTCCCTTTACAACGAAAATCGAATATTTATTATCGCGTATGTTCTTAATGACTATGTAAAATCATATTTTGTCTACTAAGAGTTATACTTTTATTTTATTAATACACTAATAGATATTTTCATCAGGAACTGGTTAAAATGTAGAAATTTACATATTCCTAAAATTGTATCATAGTTATAAGGTACAACCACGGTAATAGCTTACTTTGCATTCGCATTCTATCATATTACATTTCCCGTGTAAGACGTAAGAGCCTAAATCTTTAATAACGCAATTTGAATATGAGAGAGAAAGAGAGAGAGAGAGAGAAAGAGAGAAATGTTTTATTGTCGAAAAAATGTAAATTTTGTAGACAAAGCAAAATAAAAATATCAAAATCAAACAATACACCAACAAAACAAAGTCAAAACTAAAAATTGAATTAAAATCAAATAAATTTATATAATATAAAACAAAAATATAAAAATATAAAGATGTAAAAATATAAGATAATAAGTCTAAGAATGTAACCTACAGCTGTATATTCGGTTAGAAAGTAAGTTAATATACAGCTGTATATTCAGTCAGAAGGTAAACACTAACTAAATCACAAAACAAAAACAAATTTTGTACAAACAATAAACCAGTGCGTGAGCTGAGCAGAAACGTGCCTTAGTGAAAAAAGTCGTTAACTCCATAAAATACATTATCTAGGTAGTAGGTATTTAATTGACAGTTTGGCAAAATCTGGGAGAAGCCGACTATAATCATTTATAATTTGGTATTATCGTAAACTCATTCGAGTATCGTGGAAACATCACTTGGCAAATGAAACAAACAGGCCCGTAAGACCTTCGTTAAAGTACCGAAAATTATGAATTATGTGCTAATTTTAAGCCAAACAAATTTTGTGCTTTTCCTGTTTTGGCGGAAATTGCACCTATATTAGAATTATAGCTCTGTTAGCTTAACATTAACCTAGCATAGCATCCGACTATTTTTACCGTAATTGAATTTTCATTTAGCATAATAATTATGTGCTAGCTTTGTGCTACAAAAAAAATTTCTTCTTTCCGTTTCAACGAAAATATCAAATTGATAGTGCTCAACATTAAGCTAACAGAGCGTCCGGTTATTTTTTTCGATAATAAAATTTTTAATTGGCATAATAATTATGTACTAGCTAATCATAAAGTCAGAAGGGCATTAGTTTTTTTCTACAAGTATATTTCAGTGACGTAATATTTATATATCTTTCAAATAGCACCTAGAAAAATCCATTACTGTTTTATTCCTCAAAACTAACTCTTCTGAGACCCTAGCTGATCTTCAAAATAAGCTTGACATAGCCGAATCAAATTGGACCACATTGAATTGCTATGTATATGCTCACAGAATATTTCAAGTCTCAAAGTTTAAATCGTCAATCGCGTCAAAATACTACCCCTAGGAATCAAAAAATACTTTTCACATGTTTCTGTATTTTTAGGATACCTTATAGAGTTCCTCATATAACTTTACTTCTAAAAACTCATGATAAGTTCAAACGATCTCATGAATTATTTGTTCGAAATCTGCCTAGTTTTCTTTTCATTCTTTGTTGTGCATTGTCTGTTATTCGACTCGATCGCTTGAATCTCTGAAAATTTAGTTATAACTCAGACTGTAAATATGAATATATATACCTGAAATGAAGAGAAAATGCTGCAAGTCGAAATTTGGAAATTATTTTCCCGGAATTGCACACATTGTTTTATAACGAAGCCAACATTAAGAAAGGTACGACACGATTAATGTTGGTTTAAAATTTCTCAATACTAATAGCCTTGAAAAACGTATTTAAACCAAATGTCATCAAGTTCACAGGCTTCAATTACTTGTAACAAATAATAGACTGGGCTATAACGGATCCATTATTCCACCAGCCAATATAATATTACACACCAGGGCATTTTTCTTACGTAAGTGCAAATGGATAAGCGGGTTGCGATTGAGCAATTGGATGCCCACATTATTGGTAACAGTCATAGAAAATTGTTTTAGAATGGACGATGTTAGTCGCAGCTACCTCCAACATTTGAAACAAATAATCTCGATGAAATAAACGTTAAGAATTGGCCCTGATAAAAGCAATATGTACAGATTCGGGAAAATAATTTTCAAATTTCAAATTGCAACATCTTCTCTTCTTTAGAGATATACATCTTGATATTTTTAGCCCAAGTTACACCTAAATTTACAGAAATTCAAGTCCAATCCAATCGAATTACAGACAATGCACAATATAAAATTAAATGTTATATAGGCAGATCGAACAAATACTTGATGATTTCGTTTGAACTTATCATGAGTCTTCAGATGTAAAATAAGTACATCTGAGAAAAGTTATAAAGATATCCTAAAAATATAAACATATTTTAAAGATAGTGCTTCTTAATTTTACGACAATCTCTTAGGTAATCTTAGAGGTAGGATTTCGAGAAAAATATAAATTACCAACTTGGGCCTTAGATATAGGAGTACATTATTATGACTTAAATATGTCATATTTCGAATTGGTATTATCGCAACATATACTTCCCAGAGTTTATCTTGTGATGATTTATTTGGTTGTCAATAAGGTGGCAGGCTTATTTCAAAGGCAGTCTGGATCTCCGAGGTGCTGTTTTCGGGGAAATAAAAAAGATGGATTGGCTGGTGGATATTTGAAAAGCACCTTAATATTAGGCTAATTCAGTTACATGTATCGCAAAAAATAACTGAAGTTCTCCTTCCTTAATTTGCAATTTCCACTGAAACGGAATGAGCTGAAAATTTTTCAATTCAAAACAAAATTAGAACATAATTATTATGCCAATTGAAAATTCAATTATAGAAAAATAACCGGATGTTCTGCTAGCTTAACGTTAAACTAGTAGAGAACTTTTAATTTACAACTTCCACCGAATCGGAAAGGCACACACATATCATTCATTTCAAACTACAAACTACCATGTGCCCCAATTTTTTCTCATAAATGTTTCTATTATGTAATCTAAAATATTATTCCCTAATGAATTTGCATCTTCTTATTATAATATTGCATTTTCAATTTGTTTTGTGTTAAATTTCAAATTTCTGATTCTCTGAGATTTGAAATCGATTATCAGAAAGACAAGAAAGCAAATGAATAAAACCGTGCTTATTAAATAACTGATCCCCAACGTCTAATCTAAGGCATGAATAAATAAGCATACTGTAGAATTATGGATAACTTTTCTCTTACAGAGAGCAGATGGCGATGAAGGAATCTTAGAGGAGTATATCACCGAAAATACAGAAGAAGAACCGTGTTATGGTCGTCGCTGTACCGCCAATGAAAACTGCTGCCCGGGATCTGTTTGTGTCGACGTTGATGGTGGTGAGTTTATTTGTTTAATATATGTAGTTTTCCTGAGATATGGATAAGAAAAACATTTTTCTAAGGAACTATTTTTTACTATTTCATTTCAAATATCATATTCAAGCTGCTGAGACTTCTTTTTTTTCAAAATTTAGCTACTAAACTATCATCACGTTCGCTGTTATCGCTATCATAGGAACTAATACGATGCCAGTTTAGCAGCTACTAAGAAGAGTTCCTACTCTTTTTTTATGTATTACCCAGAAGATCTTCGTGCCCACATGCCACAATTTCAACAATTATATTACTTCCTATGTACTGTAGATTGGGAGTAGCGGATTTAAGCAGTACTTGAATCAGATTTGCAATAAAAAACGTACGCATTCAAACAAAAAAATCGTAGAAAATAGATAAACAATTGATTGTTTAGATATATATATATATATATTTGTTTTTCACTCCAAACTAATATGTGTTTTATTTTATTCAGCCTTGATAAGGAAAATAAAAAATTTTCGAAAGCTTGGACAGTATAAAGAGTGTATATATATATATATATATATATATATATATATATATATATATATATATATATATATATTCTCTGGTAAAGTCAAAGGTCAGACATCAAGCTTTTTTATAACTCAAATTGGAATCTGACGGCGAGACGTGGAAGTCCGCTATCCTCCACAAATATATTGACTACATTAAGAATGTATACTGACTAAAGATAACATTTTCCCGCTAACAACATTCTGTAAATCCGAGATAAGAAATATAAATACATAAGACATTCTGACCCAATGTATGGAGCTCAACATAAACAATAATAAAGAGCTTTATTCAAAAAAGCAGATGAGAGATCTGCCTGAAGGAGAGATCAAACCCTACACAGCTGAAAGTTAGTCCGAAGAAACTTATGAACTTAAATTTTGATTTATAGATATAAGACAAACATCTGCCAAAAGGAATGGCTGACCATATTTAACTTTTTTTGGAAATAAGCAGATCAAAACCAATGTTATAAGAAGATTAAAGGCTGAAAGAAGAACTTTATGCTGCCAAAGTAATGCGGTCACCAGCTATATAAGAATCAAATTTGAACTTATCTCGTTCGCTAGAATAGTAGAGAGGCATAACAACCAGCTAGGGGAAATCAGTAGAAGAAATGAGATATCTAGGTCGGGTTTTTTTATTATGCAAAAGCTTTTGTGTCAGCAAAAATTATCAATAAAAATTAGGTTTAGCGCTCTAAAATGTGTAATGTCCCTACTTTTATATGAATGCGGAATATGGACTTTGAAGAAATAGGATATGAAGAAATACAACACATTAGAAATGTGGATGTATCTTCGAGAACTAGGGATAAGTTGTACCTCCTGAAACCGAAATGTAAAGAGTTAGCAAGAATGAACACTTGTATACCAATCTGGAATAATCACAAAATTCGCTTGCCCTGCTCATGTAATGTACCATAAATAATTCAAACACATACAGCTAATAATAGAGGCAACATGGAAAATATAAAAATTGGACCGACACCGATGGAAACACCTTTATCAACCAAGCCTTGGCCGGGAATCATATACCATATTAATTGCCATACAAAACATAGAGTGTCATGAGTAGATTGGGGCATGGCTGTGGAGAATAGACAGACAGCAGCGTGATCCAATAAGTGTTCTTTTTTGGGTATATTAAGAATCGAAAAAAAAACAATAAACCCAAGCAACATCCTCATGAGAGAACAGATTAAGTTGGAAAAAAATAATTATATTATCACTGGAAGAACTGGACTGGAAGAAGAAAGACAAAAAGATGTAAAATAGCAGGAAAAGATGAAAAACACAGAGTTACATATATACAGATATTCAAAAGCTTTCTAAAAAATTAATTACTAGAGGAGTCAATTTCATTTACTTCAAGATTTTGCATGCGCTGTAAATTCTAGGCTGCTTCTAAATAAAAAATCCTATACGATGATTAATATCGAAGTTATCTACATTGATGACCACAATAATAGACTATAGTACCTGTTTGAGTCCTCAGATAAATCATTAATAATGAATACTTCTAGAATCAGATGGCTAGAGGTTGGTTTTCTGCATTATTCATCGTCTATTAAGAAACATGTTGCTTCACGTGTCATTCTTGATGGATACCTCTCCATCCTTATATACAATAAATATAAAACTTTAACGACACAGTCTTTGACATTATCAACTCTCAATGGGCCATTATTCTTCTTTGTAAATGTCGTAGTATAGGTTTATGTTGGTCATTTCTACACTCCAGTCGTAAAAAGGCGCAAGCTTAACGACAAGGTTTTGATCTATATTTAACGACAGCTATATTGACATATAAAGAGTGCTGTTTAGAGTGTGAATCTTTTATTATGGTAAGCTTGCTAGATTGGGAGCCCGTTGCTGTACATCTTTTATGAGAATAATGCGTGAGTCACATACGGCATTAGTGCTATTAATTCAACTACCTCCGCAATAGGACCATTTCGCACTGTTTGAAAACAGAATAATAATAGTTATGTTTAAATGGAAATATGAAACATATAATTAATTGAAGTAAAAAAACTTCTTGAGTCAAATCATGTTTCAGATGTGAAAAATTAAAAATATTATCATATATTAAAGAATCCAAAGGTAGAAGCTTATTAAAAAAAATGGATATAGCAGCAGTCATTTTTATTTTGATGATTGTGAGTAAACGGCTTTACAGCTGACCAGACCTGCTATTTTGTATCAAAATACATATTATGGAAAATCAATAAACAAGGATTTCATTCATTAAGCTCTATAAAATTATATTTATATAAGTATTATCGAGAATGACATCAAGAAAAAAGAAAGGATTCTCAACATTTCAACTTATTTTAACTAAATTTATTACAGTTGTAGAGAATTTCATACACTATAATTTTAGTAAAAACTTCTTTGCCACAACGTTCTTTTATTATTATTTACAAAAAACGCATCAGCCAATAGGCTATTAGCGGGGATCTGTTTTTACATTGGGATCTTATGTGGTATCTATTATAATCTCTTGCACACTTAGATTGCTGGGGATTTTTCTTTCATATTCAAAACGCGGACACTCCACTCAAACATATTTGATGGTAAGTGGCACCTCACATACATAAATAACACTCTGGTGGTTCTTTTTAAGTGTTCGTGTGTGATGCGCGTATGCCCTAGTCG
This sequence comes from Crioceris asparagi, assembly GCA_958507055.1. NCBI lineage: Eukaryota > Metazoa > Arthropoda > Insecta > Coleoptera > Chrysomelidae > Crioceris > Crioceris asparagi. The sequence goes on from OY293829.1 coordinate 48,204,941, forward strand.
GGTGATGATTACTTGTTAAAATTTATTAACCATGGCTTTTGCATTTTGGCATTGCTTTTTTTTCTCTCAATTTTGATATTATTGACTGACAGATTTGATTGTATTCTTTGATTATTTTAGAATGAAAGAATAATTTCAAATCTGCTACTAGGGTTCTTGTGATGGGACATAGAGCTGGATCTTCCAAAGCTTTCATCGCATATTTGTCAGCTAGGTCGTTTCCTTCTATGTATGTATGTATGAGGGAACTCAGAGAAAAAAATATGGTTTTGGATATGGATAAAGGATGATGGTTGTATGTTTGTTATGTTTGTATGTTATAATATGCAGAGAGTTTAAGGAGTCTGTTAGAATCATAAATTCTTATTCAGTTGCTGCTTTTGTGTAGCAGAGGGTTTGTAGATTGCAAAAAGTTCCCCCGTTAGAACAGTAGAGACTGAATTATGTTTTTAGTAACAAATGCACAAGCTACTCATCAATTCCATTTAGATGCATCGCTGAATATTTGCTGAAAGGCTGGATACTGGGATACAATGGTTTGGTAGCCATGATGGGGATGTGTGGATGTTATGTGGTTGGGTTGGTGGAAATTGTAGTAGCCGAATGTCAACAAGAAAGCGTTAGGTCCTTTCATGAAAGGAGATATTCCTCTTTGCCGTTTGATTGCTTTGGAGGTGTGTGTTGGGAGTTGTGCTCTGGGCTTGAAGTTTTGCTGCAAATGTAAGGCTCAGTTCCTGTCTTCTCAAGTTCAACGGAAGCTCGCCAAGATCGCAAAGGAGGCTGTCTATTGAAGTTGTGCAAAACGCTCCAGTTATAATGTAGACGGCATTGTTCTGGATTGTATTCAGCACCTTTAGAGTTGTAACCGAGACTAATGAGTAAAACATGCAGCCATATAGTCTAATTTAGAGCGAATCAGCGTTCTATACAGTGTCAGTAGTATTTTGTCGTCTGCATCCCATTGTTTGTTCGTGAGGCATTTTATGAGATTCAGTCTTTTATGGCATGTTACATATTGGGCGTGAGGTTTTTCCAGGATAGGGATTAGTCGAAAATCAGTCCCAAGTATCTTATTTCCGTGCTGTATGACAGTATTTGATCCCTGAGCTTGAGAATGGGTAGATTCTGAAGCTTGTTTAGTTTTTTTGATGAAAATTATGTTTTTTTTTTTATTTCAGCTGAGAATCTCAAACCATTCCTTGTGAACCACGTTCTAGTCTGTTGAGTTCTTGCTATAGTAGTCCAGCCATACTTGGATATTTTTGCCATTCAAGAATATAATAAAATCACCAGCAAAGGGCCTAGCTTGAACTGTTTTTTGCAATATTAAAAATGAAGTTAGGCTTATTAGTGATCCCTGAGGAGTTCCATTTTGCTAACTAATATTTTGGGGAGAATACTATGCCATTTGTCTTCACTTGAAAATATATGCTTGTGAGGAAGTTTTGAACAAAAGCTAGGATGTTTCCCTGGTATCCCCATGACTCTTAAGGTTTTGAGAATCTTATGATTCCATGCCATGTTGAACGCTTTAAATATATCAAAATATATTGCCATGCACTTCTGGTTGTTAGAGAGAGCTTCGTTAATAATCGTTTCGAGGTCTACAAAATTGTCAGTAGTGGATCTTAAAGGTCGAAATCCAGCTTGTTCCTTGATTAGCTGTTTGTTTTCTTCCAGACTCCAGATGAGACGTTTGTTGATAGTTTTCTCTAACAATTTACATAACTTACACGTTAATGCTATAATAGGTGGAAAATAATCTGCATTGTTAGGCGCTTGTTTGGTTTCAGAATGGGGATTATTAAAGCTGATTTCCACAGCTTAGGAAACTTGTGTTTTGCCCAGATCTAGTTGAAAAAATCTATTTGAAATTCAATTGCTTCGTCTGATAGTTGTTTTAAAAATGATGGAAGAGCCTTGTCTGGTCCAGCGCAAGTGTCTTTCAGCAATTTGAAGACATCAAGTAACTCAGTTTTGGTGATTAGTGCGTTGATGGGACTCATCCTGGAGGTTATTGTGACTGAATTTTCTTCTTTTTCGTTAAAAGCTAGTAACTCGCAGTCTTAGTTTTGGTCATGTGACATCCTACTGATGTTGTTGGCTAGATCCTCAGAGATATCATTACTATTGGTAATTGTTTTCTCTTGTGTTTCAAGCTCCTGGATTCCAAATTGTCTTTTTGACACTGTTATTTTCTTAATCCTTTTCCAAATGTTACTGAGTGGTTTGTCCCCCTCCACATACCTGCGCCAGGAATCTGTTTTTTGCCTTTTTGGTAATTAGTTTGGCAACAGCCCTCTTTTTTATTTCAGGTCAATCAGGTTATCCAATTTTTTTTGTCGCTTATAGGTGCTTAGGGCATTTTTACTTACCTTAATTGCTCTTCCACAATCCAGATTCCACCATGGTACTATTCTATTCTGCTCTGATCAGGATATTGTTAAAATTTGTTAAAATGTTATCTATAGTGTTATTCATTGATACAGTATTTAATGTGCTCCCTGAAGAGATTCCAAGTTTGCTGTTTCCAGTTCCCATTTTGGTGATGACATCTGTTGTAGTTATTATTTTTCGGAAAAATTGGAAAGTGGTCACGTCCGCATAAGAATGGTCTACTAGCATAAACGGACTGCAAAGGGAAAGATCAATTGTGGATGAATTTCCTGAGACCAGATTAAAATGTCTATTCGAGCCATTGTTGAGTATTGCTAGGTTCATGTTGTTTGCAACTTTACCAATAATCTTACCTATTGTTGTGGTTTTTCGGGAGCCCCATATAATGTTATGTCCATTGAAGTCTCCCAAGATGATTTTAGGTGAGGGAATCTGGTTGATTAGATTTTGTAGGTCTTCTCTCCCTTATCAGATTTTGATGGTATATAGATACTGCAAATGTGAATCTTTTTTTGCAGAACCAATTTCTATTGCGATGGCTTCTAGGTTTGTACTGAGGATGATTTGTTTGGAGACTAAATGGGATTTGAGATACATTCCCACTCCTCGAGATGCATAATCCATATCAGTTGTATAGTCATTTTTCGTGGACAGTGAATTGATCTGACCCTTTATGTTGTTACGTGATGATTCCAGTTAATTGCAGCAAATAAAAGTGAATCATTTGCGTAGCTCTGATGTCCTGGATTGTACCGATCGACAACAAGAACCAACTCTCCTTTGTGCCTGATATCGATACCATGATATAAAAACAAAGGTATGCTGACTTCTGAGTCATTAGTCCTGACTTCATGTGGTTAGCCCACCGGAGAAGTTACATTCATTCATGTTTTATTTTTATTATGATCAAAGCATGGTTACGAGTAAATATTTGAGTATCGCCTTATATGAACGATAAATTGAATCAAAAAGGCTGCTTGATAAAACATCGTAAAAAGAGTGAGAAAGCTCAGCAGACGAATTATAGCTGATGGCTCACAAAATGAACCCAATAAACTAAAACATTCACTTCATGGCCAATTCCCGGGTTATCGAATAACAACCAGCCATTCATAGCTAAGTATCAGAGAACAAGAATTCATAATTTCCAAAAGTATCCACAAATAAGCAGCAAAATTTATTTATAAATGTACAAATTTATAAAAACGTTTACGTTACGTCTCTGGTGTGTCTATGTTTATCAACTGGAAAAGTTGGTTGCTAGTGCGATAATTTTGTTATTTGGTGAGTTGTAAGATGAATTCTGCTGTCCCTCACTGCAATAACGCATCCAAAAAAAAAAACAGAAAAGTTATTTATTTAAGTACGTTCGATTCATATATATCACCTCTCAAAAAGTGCAGCATTATTACAACTAATTTTCACCTTGAGGACGACCATCTTATTCCAGTCGTCTTCTTAAATGAATACAGGTATTTTCTTTTATCGTTTGATGTACTAATGAAAGTTCATCGATAATTTATTAAGATTATCAATCTCGCTCTTAATATATAAATATAGACGTGTTATATACTCCATAAATTCTATTTCATCAGATTAATACATAATTTTAGTGATTCTTGGTTATTGTCATTGGGCAGGTATGTCTTGTTTATGATACCTCATTTATAGAAAGATAGATCAGATCATATTCGCACATTCAAAGATGACTCTTTGGTAAATTTAATAGGTAACGATTTTTCTTAGTAGGCATAAGTGCTTTAATGCAAATTGGAGAAAAACAAAGTCGAACTTCCACAAAAGGTAATTTAATATTGAAAAGTTAGTACATGTTTCGACCGTTCAGGTCATCATCAGCTAAAATGTAGAAAAACGAAATAGATACAAATCGAATACAAAAGGTATACCTATAAGAATTGATGAAGGTAAGTTGATAAAAGGTTATCATATAACAAAAAATATAATCTTACCTTATTATTAAAGCACTTTAGAAAATGAAAAACACAAAATTAAAATCAAAGAGGCTAAATAGCCTAGCTTATACAATTGAAATTATATGTGGAAAAAACTGAGAATATGTTTGAAAAGGAAAAAACCAAAGACCGTGAAGCGGAATTGGATCAGGAATAAAGAGAACATTAAATTGGAAACTAGTATTTAAATGATTTTGCCGGAAATGGAATGAAACAAAATTTCTAGAAAAGAAAAGTAGATAAATACGGTGTGAAGTTTAAATCAAGTGTTGAAAGACATTTAGACATTTAGAAGACAAATTAAAATTGAAAATAACTAGAACCGTCAACAGTTAAATCAGAAAAACGAAAACAAGAGTAAATTATTTGAGGTTATGTTCCATAAAATTGTGACCGCTTCACGGTCTTGGATTTTTTCCTTTTCAAACATATCATCAGTATAACCTGGGCTATTCAGCCTCTCTAATTTTAATTTTGAGTTTTTCATTTTCTAATATGCTTTATTAATTAGGTAAGATTATATTTATTGTACCTAACCTAACCTTTTATCAACTAAACGTCATCAATTCTTATATACCTTTTGTATTCATTTTGTATCTATCTTGTTTTTCTATAATTTAGCTGATGATCACCAGAAGGGTCAAAACATGTACTAACTTTTCAATATTAAATTAACTTTTGCGTCTTTAGTTTTCTCCAATTTGCCCACCTCACACCTTCCTCTTTGAGCTATGGATCTCTCTTCATATTTATAAGTGCTTTTTATGAAATGAGGAGTGTAAGAACAACAATTAAAAATTGACCAACATTCAATTCCGCAAAAATTGTGATAATGATTTTACTATTATTTGAATTCGTTATGAATAAGGACCATTAATATGTACCTACTTGCAGAGTAATCTTTTGATATGTAAATTTAAATTAAAAAACTGAATACCTAGATACTTTTTCACAAAATTTATTTGAAAAGTAAAAAGCAACTTCTCCTTAAATAGAAATAATAATTTACTTTTACTTAGTATATTTTTCACGTCGCCAAATTCATGCTAAATTGAATTTATCTGAAGCCATTTATATTTTTTACCAGTTCTCTCGTCTCTCGTCTCCAAAATCCATTAACCTGGGTACGATTGAATTTTCGTACAACCAGTAAAGCTAAGCAACAGCGCAGAAAAGAAAAATTACGCAATTCTCGTAAATTTATCAAACTTTCTATTCGGTGCGCTCTTTTCTAGAATTTAATTAAGTATACAAATGGTAAGAAGAAGTCCATATCTCTAAGTAGAGTGGTGTAACCAGTTAAGAAGAAAGAAAACCACAAAGTCGTCTTCACAATTTACTAAAGGATTAAGATGAAGTTGTTAATAAGACATGTTTCTGGTGTTGTGGAGATGAAAAAAAAAACACTACATACCAGAATTGTAGTTGAATAAATTAAAAAATCATTGGTTTCAATTAATTCTACCCATTATCTATGTACAATAAAATAAAATATAACTTCTACAAAAAATAATTAACCATAACTTCTAAATAAAAATAAGAAAGAGAAGAAATTAAATAAGAGTAAGTTTCAAATTCAGTTTGTGAAATCATTCCAAACTAATATATATTTTTTTTTCATATATATTTTTAGCCTTGAGAATGGAAATAAATAGTTCCGAAAGCTTGGACAGCAAAAAGAGTTTTCTTATTTAAGCCCCATATAACTTCGGCAGAATTCCCATTTTTTTTTAACATTTTGTTATTTAACACGTACTGCCGTACTTCCACCTACTATATACTATATATATATATATATATATATATATATATATATATATATATATATATATATATATATATATATATATATATATATATATATATATATATATAATCGGTCCCTGAGTGGTGTTCGGCGTTATCTCGTGTATAGGTATCAGGTTACACTCTAAACTAATTGATTTATTAGCCTCTAATTACATTTGGAGGTGATTGGTATTAGTAATACTTGCATGCTGTTTGAGGGAATTATAATAGAATGTGTGCTAAAGATATTTTCCAAAAGAACTGCAGCATATTATGCAGCTGCGTTAAAGGTGAAAATGCCATTTTTTTTCATATATATTTTTAGCCTTGAGAATGGAAATAAATAGTTCCGAAAGCTTGGACAGCAAAAAGAGTTTTCTTATTTAAGCCCCATATAACTTCGGCAGAATTCCCATTTTTTTTAACATTTTGTTATTTAACACGTACTGCCGTACTTCCACCTACTATATACTATATATATATATATATATATATATATATATATATATATATATATATATATATATATAATCGGTCCCTGAGTGGTGTTATCTCGTGTATAGGTATCAGGTTACACTCTAAACTAATTGATTTATTAGCCTCTAATTACATTTGGAGGTGATTGGTATTAGTAATACTTGCATGCTGTTTGAGGGAATTATAATAGAATGTGAGCTAAAGATATTTTCCAAAAGAACTGCAGCATATTATGCAGCTGCGTTAAAGGTGAAAATGCCGGCCCGTGTACTCCACATCTAAACGGTTCCATACAATAAATTGTGATTAAGAGGCTTCGGCAAGAATCAATAATATTTTCAAATCAATCAAATATATGATTCTTCTAACTTATAGATAGTAAATTAAAAACATGACTATAGAGAAAAATTACAGCAGTGCCACGATTCAAACAATGTAAGTAATCATCGTATTATTGCAAAAAGCAGCAATAATTATTGGCGGTCTATTTATGCCTCTTTCAGCAGCGGGCGAGATAGTCGGTTTTTGACTTCTTATGCATCATGTTCTTTTTATAAATACAAGTACCTAGGTACACGCGTTTTGCATATGCCTTTATCTCTAAAAGTTTCATTGGTAAATCCGAAAACAAGCAGTAGTATCGAAGTTTGTAAACTAGAACGATAGTATAATGTGACGAAATCTGACCGGAATAGTACCGTTGGCAAAATTAAAATAACTATTTGGCCAGCTACGGGATCATTGCAGTCAACCTGAAAAAGTGGCAAAACTACAACTAATCTGAATAGTGATGTGTGCTCAGTTTGTTTCTCATAACATCGTTTATATCCTGAAAAAACAAAGCCTACAAGTTGCGAAAATGAATCTTCAAAATCATGATTGTATAGCTTACCTACCATCAGTTCTCTTCAGTGTTAGGCTGCTCGTCCATTGAATGCGTATTTAGCCGGCACTGTATACGAATGACAGAGATGAGCAGATTATGTGCAGAGAAAAGTAGAGTCTAGGATCCGACCGATAGAAGAACGATCTCGTATGAAATGAAGGGGTGACACAAAGGCGAACCTTGAGACATTGGGAATACGACTGAACCCAACAATTTATGTTAGACCGAAAAGACAGGAAGAGGATTGTTCACTCAGCCAGAATCCACCCAGTTGCAGCGTTACGAGACATAAAGAGTATAAGAGCAAAGCAGCCACCAGAGAAGCGGATTCAAGCAACTCCTCTCCTTGAGTCTTCGCGATTTTCAGTTTGTTTTAAATTGTTTTCTGGTGTGGATACTCGTAAAAAGAATATCTGGCCAAATTTGATGAGTAACATCAGCATTTGGAAGAAAATCTTTAGTTACTATCGATTATGTTCAACGATATTTGACTGCATTAAAGTATCGATTGAGAAATCTCTTAAACTACTAATTTCAGAAACACTAATCTCTTGTTTGAATGTGACACTATGGAAGGAAATTCCGAATTATATAGATTCCTTGATTATATCTAGTGTATTCAAATGAGCAGATATTTTATTGACGTTCCAACATAACTTGACATTGATTGATGCATAGATAATGTGTAGAGAAATTATTTTCCGACAGGGCAGGGCAGGGCCTCCCTTACAACTCAAGGCAAATTCATGTTTTCACGTAGGTGCTTATCAAATCTAAAACGGTAGTTCTCTCAATAATTACGAACGACCCACCACACAAAATGTAAGGTGCCGAAGCACTACCTCCAGGGTTCATGTGGAAAAGTGCAAGTTATATTATTTTAGTAATTTTGTAGAGTTGGCCCCCTCTGCAATAAATGTAGCGAGCCGCCACTGACTCAAATAACGGTGGACAACAAAACATCAACCTAACCTATTTACTCTATGAAAACTAAAACAATATGTATGTTGTACCTGTTACTCTAATTACATTACATATTCACTCACACTTTTGTTATCCCAAGTAACAAAAAAGGAAAAGCAAATTTCTCATTAATAATATTTTTCAGCATATATACTTCACGATTGTCTAATAGTATTTGTGTTCTATTGTTAGACATATTTATTTCGTTTATAAAGAGAGCCTTTCAGTTCACCTTTCAGTGTTTGTAATAGAGAAAACATAGCTCCAAGTATGTATTAGCAAAATATTCTTATAACAGACAAAACTTGCATACAGGCCGCAAAGATTTTTAGATTTATAGCTCTTGGCGCGTTTCCTAACCGCCAATCTATTTTTTGTTCACCTCTATTTAATATTGGCGCACTACTTTCGCCAATACCATGGAACATTCTCTTATTTGTAGGTTATATTTCGTATTTAATTATGACGTTACTTGCTAATACCAAACCAATTAAATGTTCGTTTGTTTATGTCACATATTTTAAACGTCAAATGTAACATATGATCATATTAAACCGGTGAATAGGTAATCAGTTAATTTTAATCATTGTTAATTTTACGATGTTACAACGTTGGAAATTTCAGGCGTGCCAACTCACCTGTGATGTAATACAACTACTTAAATTAACTGTAGGCACAGTATAAAGAACTATTCTTTATACTGTGCTATAGGTGAACTTTTCAAGCATGTATTAAAATGGCGATGCTTATTTGGCGAGTTGTTGAGATGAGAAAAAAATAATCTAAACTATTGTAACGGGAATTTATATTAAAACTGGTTTCCATTTATTTTCACACACCAATAACTACACGACTATATACACATTTATATTCACACTTATTTCTCTGACTATATACGACGTTCTACTGTCGATGATCTATGACCGATCGACTATCTATCACTAACTATATACTTCCGTGGTCCGTGTGTTTATATCCACTTAACCTCCTATCTCGAAGCTTCTCGTCCTTTCTAATATGTTGTTCTGAATGTATTTCCCAATATCCTTCGAGAAGAGACCAAAACAGTATATTCTCCATGTTTTTGGATTCCCAGGATGTTATTACCAACATTCTCCTTCAAGAGCAATCGAGACGCTTCCAGGGCTCCAGATATTTGTTTGTGTGTGTGAGTGTCTTTTATTATTTGGGTGAGCTCTCACGTTACACTGTCCCCTACTTAACTTCTGATCGTCCCGATCAGAATTATCCTTGGTAGTACCTTGCTGCTTGTCTGTTTTATTGAGGAATCTGCACTTGGTTCCTACCAGGCAAACACCCTTGTTGAAGAAGTAACAGTCTATTGTCTTTCCCGAGTACACTCCTTTTGGATTGAAGCAACACACGGTAATTTGCACACCAGTGTCCTGGAAGATGTATTCGATCATGCTCCTTACAATCTTCCAATCTAGCCCGTCCAACCCGTAGCCTATTTTCGGAAAAGCCAACTTCTTGATGTCATAATTCCTGACTTCATTCCTTAGGCTCTTCAGTGCATGCCAGATGTCCTTGTAAGTGGGTTTTCCTCTAGACATCTTCCTCGTAAGCAAATAGAAGAGGTTCCGATTACCATCTGCTACTCGCAGAACTTTTCCTACTCTTGGTCGTTGGGCTGACAATTCATCCCGGCTTCCAAACTTCCTTTTAAACACCAGAGCAATTCCTCGGCCTATACGTAGATCCTCCGCTACACAATGGGCAATAGAAACGTCGGCTGGTAGTTTGAAAAGGTTTTGTTGAACCTCAATTGTAACACCGAGTCTGACATTCTTCCGATCCGCGTAGTTGGACATGAAGTCGTTGAAACTGACATTTCGCTCCTCAACGTTCTTTTCTAGAAGAGCTACTCGTGCTTCCTCCTGGTTGTTCTATCCAGCGTATGGTGCGAGTCGGTTTATGTGCACCACTCTAGGTTTTCCCCTTGGTAACTTTCGGATACGATATTGTAGTGATGCTTCATTCGATCACTGGCAAGCTGGATGTTCTATGTGGCTAACTCATGGACTTTATCCATTCTGGCTCTCAATTGGTCGATGTATCCATCTCCTGCGACACTGTCCTCTGTAGGTCTGCAGCCGAATTCCAGGTCACAGGGTAAGCGTAACTCGCGCCCCAACTTCAAACTGGCCAGTTGTTTCATTCACAGCCTCCCGATAGGGCATCAGGAACAAATGGATGTACTGATCCCAATCTCGCTGATGTTTTGAGACAACCTTAGAGAAGTGCTTGCCCATGGTTCGGTTCATCCTCTCTACCATTCTGTCCGATTAAGGATGCAAAGGGATCGTTCTGGTCTTGTTTGCACCTATTAGTCTACAGACATCTTGGAACAGGGCTAACTCGAAGTTTCTTCCCTGGTCCGAATGGATTTCATGAGGAACGCCAAAACGTGAAAAGAATTCTTTCACCAACACCTCGGCGACGGTCGATGCTTCTTGGTTAGAGATTGCGTACGCCTCTGTCCATTTTGTGAAGTAATCCATGGCTACTAGGATAAACTTATTCCCATTGTCCGTTTCAGGTACTGGCCCCGCAATATCCACAGCAACTCGCTCCATGGGACTCCCAACATTATACTGCCTCATAGGTGCCCGCTTTATGCCAAGTGGTCCATTGCTGGCTGCATACACTTCACACTTACGGCACCACTGTCTTCTCTAAAATTCACCCAATAGAATCGCTCTCGAACCTTCTGCAGAGTCTTGGTGATTCCAAAATGTCCACCCGCGGCTCCGTCATGTAGCTGACGTAATATCCCCGGCACTTTGCTTCTTGGCACAACTAGTTGTAATCTAGATTCAGTGCCATCTTCAGACTCAAAGGTTCTATACAGCAGATCATCTCTTAACCCAAGACAGTCCCATTGGCTCCAGTATGCTTTCACTTCCGGGCTCCGCAAATTTATATCCTGCCAAGACGGCCTCTCCTTACGGCGCATCGACTGCAAGACCACTTTCAAACATGGGTCGTTCTCTTGGGCCAGTTTCATTTGTTCGGGCTGCCACTCCACATTCTCTACGGTTGTTCGTCGTATAGGGCAAAGCTTCTCTTCCATCTTCGAGCAGTGGGTGCAGTTATAGTTGCACGGTCTTCTGGATAAGGCATCTGCGTTTCCATGATTTTTTCCTGCCCTGTGCTCGATGTCATAGTCATATTCCTGAAGAAGTTCTAACCATCTTGCCACTTGTCCTTCAGGATTACGGAATTGCAGGAGCCACTTCAACGCTGCATGGTCAGTTCTAACTAGAAAGCGGCGACCATACAAATAATTATGGAAGTGTTTGAAGGCTTTCACTATTCCCAACAGTTCCCTTCTGGTAACGCAATAATTCCTCTCCGATTTGGACAAAACCTTGCTGAAGTAGGCAATCACTTTCTCCTGCCCGTCTTGAATTTGAGAGAAGACAGCACCAATAGCTGTATTACTGGCATCTGTGTCCTGATAAAGGCTTCTTGCAGTTGTTCGAAAGCTCTCTGCCACTCGTCACTCCAAAAATATTCTTTGCCTTCTTCTGTTAATTTAGTTAAAGGTTTAGCAATGTTGGCAAAACCTTTCACGAACCGTCGGTAGTAGGTACACAAGCCCAGAAAACTTCTAATCTCATGCTTGTCCTTGGGAATAGGCCATTCCTTAATGGCTGTTATCTTTTCTGGATCTGCCGTGACGCCGTCCCCAGATACGATGTGTCCCAGATATCTTACTTCACGTCGGAACAGATAACATTTCTTAGGACTCAGCTTCAGGTTGGCCTCACGTAATCGTTGGAGAACTTCTTTTAGATTCTTCGAATCTTCCTCAAATGATTTTCCTACCACGATTACGTCATCCAAATAAACTAGGCAGGTTTGCCATGTCAGTCCTCTCAAAACTGCTGCCATGAGCCTCTGAAATGTAGCGGATGCATTGCATAGTCCAAACGGCACCACAGTGAATTGCCAGAGCCCTGATCCTATCGAGAAAGCAGTCTGCTCTCGATCTGCGGAATCCATTCCAACTTGCCAGTAACCACTTTTCAGATCTAGTGTAGAAAGCCATCGTGACCGAGAGAGTGTATCTAGGGTGTCATCTATTCTGGGTAACGGATAACTATCCTTCTTAGTGACTGATTTCAGAAGTCGGTAATCTACACAGAATCTTGTAGAATCATCCTTTTTCTTCACGAGCACTACTGGCGAGGTCCATGGACTATTTGATGGCTCAATGACTCCTTGTTTGCTCATTTCTTGAATCATTTTCTCGGCTTCGTCTCTTTTGCCCAATGGAAGTCTTCTTGGCTGCTGTCTTATTGGCTGAGCATTCCCCGTGTTTGTCTTGTGAGTCACTATTCTTGTTTTACCTTTGTATTCTTCTTCCATCGCAAATACGTCCTGGAATTCCACAAGCATATCTCTCACTTTTCGTAATTGTTTGTCGTCTAAGTCCTGGACAGTCTTGATGACCACATCAATCAGCTCTTTCAAATATCTGGTCCTGGATGGTTTACTAGTCGTTCTTACAGAGCATATCGCTGATACAGCAACACAATTTCCAACCATACTTCCCTTGCTCAACTGAATGGGGCTCTGCTTTAGATTCATTACTCTGACAGGAACGACATCTCCTACTCGAACAAGAGCTTTAGCTGTCAGAAATTCCTTATTATTCATTTCTTCTACCAGTCTCAGACTTCCAGATTTGCAGTATCCGTCCGGATTGGTCATCAATATTTTTTCACTATAGCCGGGTATTATTATATCACTAGGCGTTATCAATCGGACAACATCTTCGTTATCCTCGTGAAAGGACAGTTCTTCATTGTCGACCTTCAAGACATCATTTTTGACTTCCAACACAGCCACAAGCTTCTTCAAAAGGTCCATTCCCAAAATAAACTCATCAGATATGTCAGCGGTTAAAACTCTGTGCTTGATGGTGATTTTGCCAATGCTGATGGTCATGTTCGCTTCATAATGTATTCTTATTGTCTCTCCAGTCGCTGTTCTAAGTTGGACCTTTGTTGGTAATATCCGGGAATGATATTTGATGAGCTCTGGCCTTGCTATTGTTCTTGTTGCACCGGTGTCTATTAGGAGAGTTCTGTCTTCTCCATTGATTCGACCATCGATGTATAAACTTAAGGCTCCGCCAGAAGATGACACGTTGACCGTAATCACTGGGGTACTATTTCTGCAGGTCAACGATTGTCCCCTGATCTCGACCCATCCTAGTTTTCCGACTGTGCAACCTTCTTCTTACAACTGCGGCGTACATGTCCCAGCTCACCACAGTTCCAACACCTTGGCTCTCTCTTCTTCCTCGATTGTATACTTGCTGAGGATGACTATCTCCATACCGATTCTCTAACTTAGAAAGCAAGACATGGTAGTTTGCTTGGCCAGCTGGAATAGACCTTAGGATGTCTGCTGCAGCACCTCGTAAAGCAGCAGTTAACAAAACAGCTCTCTGATCTTCGGTCCACTGGTTAGCCATTGCCACTGCTTCAAATTGCTTTCGATAGGTTGACCAGGAGCACTTTCCATCAAAGTTTGGCAGCTTAACTTTCATACTGCCTGCAGCTAAGTTCCCTGTATCCTTGCCTTTAAAGGTCTGGCTCACAATCTCATCTTTTTGTATACTGCAGTGACCATTCTCAACTTCCATTTCCAATGTCTTGATTTTCTGTTGCATTAGTTCCATGTTCTTCTCTGTCGTGACAAATTTTTTGTCAACTATTCTTGAAATTTTTTCAGACTTGTTCGAGACTTCATCGAATTTCACCCCAAATGTCCTGGTTACTTCCTCGAATTTTTCGTCATTTTTTCTAGAAATTTCTTCGAACCTTTTCGAGACTTCATCGAATTGCACCCCAAATTTTCTGGTTACTTCATTGAATCTTTCGTTATTATTTCTAGAAACTTCTTCGAATTTTTCATTATTATCTCTTGAAATTTCTTCAAACTTTTTCGAGACTTCATCGAATTTTTCATTATTATTTCTAGAAATTTATTTCAGTAACGGTTCTTCCGGAGGATCTTCCACATTATCAATCAGAGTGTCCCTTAACCGTTTCTGGAGGGTCGCTTTATTACCGGAATCATCACAATCCCGCTCCACCAACTGTTCTTTGAGTTGTTTCACGGTTAACTGCACTAATTTCATTTTGAATTGTCTTTATTAACAAAGTCAATTAGTCAATAGAGTTTTTAAAGTCTTTAACACGAAAACGAACAAAATTCTTCACACTTACCCGAGAACGAGCAAAAGTCTTCTCATTCACACGAAAACGAACAAAAAGTCTTCACACGAATAACGAACTAAAGAGTCATAGCAAAAAGTCTCGAAAACACTAAAATCTGTACGAAACCGCAGTCTCTTCAAGTCTGTCCAATTTTACAATCACTCACTTCTGACACCAATTAAACGGGAATTTATATTAGAACTTGGTTCGATTTATTTTCTCTTATTTATTTACACAAATAACTACAAGGCAGAACGCGCGCTGCAAATATCGTTTAACATAGATGGATCGGTTGATAAATAATAGTTTCATCTTAATTTATTATACAGTGAGTTTTTGAGAAGTGTTTATTCATCTCGGTAAGTTAAAATCAATCACACCTAATATTGAAAAAATGAAGCCCCTGGATTGTGTTACAGGAATACAATAATTGTTTTCAAATGAAGTCATTTGGCGCAACAATAGTTATTCAAGACAATTTTATGCTAACTTTCAAGGTGCCTGGATACGTTATTAATTTTCAATTAAAATCATATATCAATTAAAGTAGCGTATAGTAGGTTTATAGCTAGGTGAATAACCAAAAGCAGCCAGTCAAAAGTTGATGGGGGAATGGCAGTGCTGACAAAGTATCTTGAAAGTCACATTTTGGTACAATTTTTGCAAATTTATTTCATGGGCGATTCAGCAAAACAAGTCGATCAGCGTTATGCACACAATAAATCGGTGAACAGAACAAGTGTGGAGTAACTTCAAATGTTCAAATGCAAGACTGCATTAAACCGCATGCCATCTGATTACCACAAAATTGTCAGCAAAGCCGATAAGACGCCTGCAGGGCAACTCACAAGACGCTATAATACGGCAACAATTGATGAAGTTGTTATTAAAATATAAAATGAAACAATAAATATATTTCCACTAATATATTAACAAAAACACATGACAATTGTTGCGACACACTGTGTCTTTATCAAATGTGAGTGACATAGTTGCTATTATTGTCATGGGTGAAAATTTAGAAAACCAAGATATTGTTTTTGCTCTTGTTAAGATAGGACAACGTATGTCCGGTCAGCTAGTTTATAAATGAAACTAAATAAAAAGATATATATCAATCATATAAAAATAGAACATGCATGGCTCTTTAAACAATAACTAAACTACACCATGCTATGGGCCCAGAAATTCTTTAAATAGAAAAGCAGTAAAATTCCTTGTGTTATTGAGGAAGCGAGGGTCCGAGACACTCAAGATAATGGCGTATAAAGAAGATGATGATTTTGCTGGAATTCAAGTCCTTAAAACAGCTCAACATTTCAGCTGTGGAATTGTAAATTGAAAATTCTATTCGGAGCAAGAGATCTGCTTGTAGAAGAAAGATAGAAGAAACCAACCGCCGACAAAACAGAAGACGTCAAGAAATGGAATTCAAAGGATTGTAAGGCCAAATATTGTATCATGAGAACCATCGACAAGAAAATTAAAGTGCGTATTATGAACTTGTGATACATCTCATGAAATGTATTCCAAACTAGACAGAATTTTCAAGAAGAATACTGTACAACAGCTAAAATGGCATAGGACATCTCAATTTTTCAGGCATGAAGAAAATTAGTGATTTGTGTGATGGTGTAGCAGATATTTTAAAGATAGCAAATTTGTCTGAACCTTGCTCAATTGCCAAATTAGTGAGGAACTCTTTTGATTTTGTAAGAAAAAGAGCAAATAGATCACTACAAATTATTCTCACACACTTATGCTGTAAAATAACACCTGAGACCAAGGAGGGAGAGAGTTATGTGATGACTATCATGGACGACTATTCCCATTTCCTAAAGGTTTATCTTCTCAAAAACAAAGATGAGACGCAGGATTACATGAAAGAGTATATAGCTGAAGGGGGAGAGTACAAAAGTGAAAATTTCAGAGAATGGTTCAGAAATAACGGTATAGTGCTGGATTACACCATTGAAGATACGCCTCAGTACAATGGTAAAAGTGAACGAGTGAATCTTACTCTTTTCAATAAAGCCAGAGCTATGCTCTATGAATTTAAAATGAATGAAAGTATGTGGGGATATGCTATTGAAACTGCCGCTTATCTCTTAAACAGAAGTCCTACACATGCAGTAAAAGTGACACCAGCAGAAATCTGGTATGTTCACAAACCAGATTTATCAAGACTGGGAGTATTTAGTACTGTTGTTTTAACCAAAAATTTAGGAAAACTGAAGAAATTGGAGGACAGAGCCAATAAATGAATTTAAGTAGGATATCCTACAAATGGCTATAGAATCATGGATCATATCACGAAGAGAATCTACTGTTCAAGAGATGTAAAATTTCCAAATCAGTTGCTTCAGCAAAATGAAAATGATATTATTCAGATTTCTATCGAAGGAGAGGAAGATTAAGAAAATGCGCAACATGATAATGAAGAAAATATACATCAAGATAACCCAGAATATTCTGAACTAGAAGAGCAGGAAGATCACATTGAAGAGAAACAATTTAAAGAAAATGTGAGGGAACGACAAGTTTGAGAAAACATAAGAATCCTGAGAGACAAAAATAATCCGAAAGGACCACAACGCTTTGACGAATATGTCATGCTGACAATCTAAGAAATTCAAGGCAAGGACAAATATGAGAAAAAAGCATGGAATAAAGCAATATATGATGAGAAAGAAGCACTTGAGAAAAGTAATACTTGAGAAATAGTGGATCCTAAAGAAGCTATAGGAAAAGAAATTCAGACTGGAAAGTGGATTTTTAAAGTCAAGGATGACTGCAGATATCGAGCCAGACTAGTTGTCAGGGGATTTGAACAAGAAACAGGAACTGATTTCAAAGATCTGTTTAGTCCTGTTGTGGATTTTAGCTCTTTGAGACTGTTCTTTGCTATTGCTGCAGAGGAAAATTATCACTTGAGAGTTTTTGACATGAAAAGTGCATTTCTCTATGGAACATTGGAAGACAAAATTTACATGAAGATACCTGAAGGTTGCAAAGAAACTGGACAAATATGCCTGTAAAAAATGCACTCTTTGGATTGAAACAAGCAACATGTAGATGAAATAAAAATTTTACAGACTTCCTGAAGAAAGAAGATCTAATTCAACTGAAGTCAGATCAGTGCATCTTCAGAGATAAAGAATGGAGAAATGTACATAGCGTTTCACGTAGACGATGAAATTGTGATTGGCAAGGATATTAAGATAATGGAAAATTTACTGAAAAGCTTAAAACAAAATTTCAAATTTCTATTTTAGAAAATCCAAACATGTACTTAGGAATGCAGATTCAACAGAACAAAGAGGGAATATTTATCTTTCAAGAAAGTTATGTAACCAAAGTTCTAGAAAAGTACCACATTAATGATTATAAGGCTATGAAGACACCACTAGCTCCAGAGGGAACTATACCTGAAAAAGACGCCAAAAAAAAATACTTTCCATACCATGAAGCCGTAGGTAGTTTACTCTACCTAAGTTGCAAGACTCGTCCTGACATCGGTTTTGCCATTAACTGTGATAGTCCGCAAGAACACAACTGGCAATATCATACTTTACAATGGAGGACCAATCAACTGGCGTTCAAGGAAGCAGTCTTTGCTGGCTACCTCGTCAACAGAGGCAGAGTATATTGCGAAAAGTGAAGACTACCATCTACATTCTACACTAGCACCATTCAAATGGTGAAGTCAGGACGGCTAGTGAGGAGGAGGAAACATATTGACATCAAGTTCCACTATGTGAGTGAAAAATAGAGAGAAGGTCTTTCTAATGTGAAATATCAGCCATCTGATGACATTTTCACGGATATTTTCACAAAACCCTTATCAAGACTAAAGTTTGAGAAATTCAAGACTGCTATCATGTTCAAGATGCTACAAACCATAATATATTGCAGTTATTTTCAAAATGA
This sequence comes from Crioceris asparagi, assembly GCA_958507055.1. Lineage (NCBI taxonomy): Eukaryota > Metazoa > Arthropoda > Insecta > Coleoptera > Chrysomelidae > Crioceris > Crioceris asparagi. Next base: position 48,223,612 of record OY293829.1, read on the forward strand.
AAGTGTTACTAAATGTTTTAGAAAAAAAGATTTTTTAGTTTTGTACCTCTTGTTATTTTTTTTATTAATTTTAACAAACATTTGCATTTTAAGAGGGTATGTTAGAGTGCAAAATGACAAATGTTTAAATCATGTACGTTAGCAACGTATTTATTTATAAATGAAAATAAAAAAAGGATATATGTCAATCATATAAAAATAGAGTGAGTCTTTAAACAATAACTAAATAGAATTTAAATAGTTAATTACAACACATCATTCTTGCATCACCCATAATCTATATAATCTAGAAACGTAAGAGTCGAGGTGTCACCTGGACCCTTGTCCATCTACAATTGTAAGATCTGTCTACTTTAGCACTGAATTAAAGCTTCCCATTTATCAAGCTCCACAATAAATTCACATAATGACATTCCTCGTAATTAACCTTTGAACAATGACACCCGCAGCACATTTACGTACCTCAGTAATATTTAAACACAAATGGCGTAGAATGATGAATGCATTAAATCCTGCACCATAGCCATCAACATTTATCCACTTTGTTTCATTTTGAAGATTAATTTGATCCGTTGCCAAATTGGATTATTCCTTTATGCAAGAAGACTATAGTTTCTCATAGGATCATAGTAAGCCTTCTATGCTAAAATATTAATTAATATTGTTATGAATAGCCGCAGCCAAAAGCAACCACTAGCATAATAATCAAATTCCCAGCTCAAGGCTTCTCTCACTACATGAAGGCTTATAAAAATACAGGGTGGGGCACCATATACGACACGGTCTCTCAAGGAGAATCCATAAAATATAAAGTATTTGTTATCAACGAAATAGATGCAGAATCTTTCTGGCCACAATCTAAAATTATTTTTCTATATACAGGGTGCTTCAAAAAAAGATATATATCAAAGTTATGTCTTTTTTAATTGAATGCACTATATTTTTTTTATTATTTTCGGATATAAGAGCCAAAATAAAAGTGAATTACTTCAGTATTCCCTATACCTATCTCTTTCCATTTTGAAAATAACCAAAGATTTGTTGAAATGTAAGGTATGAAGTATTTTAATTGTATTTCTAAAGTTGCTCATTTTGATCTTGAGCTATAGCTTTTATCGTACTAATGAAGGTCATTACTCTGGATCATATTTCAATGTCAAAAATCATACAGGGTGTTGGAAAAATATGGTTTTAATATTTTAATATAAAAATATTGAAAACCGTCGTTATCTTAAATGGAACACCCTGTATATTATTACATATTCTAATGGAGAATCGAATACCTAACTCAACGCATTTCTTGAATTTTGCTACTTGCTCTGTTATCATGGAAATGTATTTTAAACTGACATATTTAAAGCGTTTAATTTATAAATACAATTTCAATCAGTGTAATATTCAAATAAAGCAAAATGAAGACATATCCTATCGAAGAGAGAATAAATAATATGCTTCTGATAATTGGTGAGTGTTACAAAAATTGCCTATTGGCTTCAAGTGTATATGCTGAAAGATATCCAGCTGTAACTCATCCAAATAGAATTGTGTTTGAACGGTTGTTGAGAGAATTTCGGAATTCGGGAACTGTATCTTATTAAAAAAAACTACGCTTTCGGTCATTGGATCTCGCAGAATTGGCCATCGGGTTCTCCGGATCTAACCTGATTGGATTTTTTTATGGGGATACATTAAAAATATTGTATATTATGACACCCTGCCCACAACAGCTTAAAATATGAAAGAGAGAATGAGAGCTGCTTTCCGATCAATGACACCACCGGTGTTAAGGAGATAAAAGCACTTTTGAAGAGAGATTTCAATTATGTATTCAAGAAAATGGACGACATTTTGAACATTTACATTAGTGTTTCTTATATTATTATATTTTTTATATCATTCAATAAAGGTCTTGTTATTTTTACTTTCTTACGCCTAGTAGCTGTGTAGGAGAACTATTGTAATCGTGTAAAATATTCGATACTCTGTTTTCAACAGATGTTTACGTTTCAGGGATTTTTGGGTCCAACAAACATATTTTTAGCCATTGGTCTGTCCGTCTGTATGCTTAGTCATATTCATCGGTATTTGTTTGGGAGAGGTAGGAAAGTAGAGTGAGGGGACATACCAGATTGTTCTTTGTGCTTTCATATAATAATACAGCATCAATAAATATTTATAGGTATTTATCTACGTTTCACAGTATCTATGTTAATGTAAAACGCTGACGTTCCAAACAATAAAATAATAATAATGCTATAGTTGTCTTTCAAGCGTAAAAGCGACATCAATAGAAAGAATAGTATCATTACCCGTCAGTTAATTTGTCTAGGTTTCGGATATGATATGCAAACTTTAAGGAATTATTTCATATGTGTTTTCAAATTCTAGGAGATTGAATAATAATTGTGATTCATTTAGTACTGAAATAATGACAATGGAATCCAACTATAATGATTATTATCTTAAAAGGTGACGCAATCATAATGATATTAGGAATATACCTAAGTATGAATTATTAGAGAAATGCAAGATTCAAGGAATGCAATGAGTTTAGGTATAACGAAGATAACGAAGTTTTTCAATTTTTTATATTGAAATCATACAACCATTTTCCCAACACCCTCTATGACTTTTGACACAGAAATATGATAAAGAGTATAACCGTAACCTTCATCAATATGATAAAATCTATAGCACAAGTTCAAAATGACCAACTTTGGAAATAAAGGAAAAATACTTCATACTTTACATTTAAACAAATCTTTGGATATTTTCAAAATGGAAAGAGATAGCTCTAGGGAATACTGAAGTAACTCACTTTTATTTTGGCTCCTATATCCGAGAAAAAATGTAGGGCATTCAATTTAAAAAAAAAACTTTGATATGGATCTTCAAACCACCTTGTATATACTAATATAATTTTACGATGATTTACTCCGAGATTCAAGAAAATATTCTGAAATAAAACATATAAAATTACATAAAAAAGACTACCAAAGCCTCCTTTAAATTATGTACTGAAAAGTGGAAAAGAACAACACATTATGTAAGATTTATCGAGATTTAGAAGTTTTGTGTCAGCTATAAGTAGATAGAAGACTCTTGAAACCAATTTCAGAATCTTCGTGAATCTCAAATAACGTATTATTTTATACTTTCACTGCTTAATCATATGAAGTCAGTCCTCGTTTTCATTAGAAGTTATTTATGTCGCAATCTTAAGCAATAGTGCTTAATAGGTCACAATGAAACGAGAAGGAACAACTTCTGACATTTCATCCAAAAGGAAAATACAACTGAATACTGAAAAATTTTCACACAATATTATAAGCATATTTTTTATTTTCTGATGTCATCCATAAATTCACTAATTCAAATTCAAAATTATTATTTTCTCAATAATTATTCATATTACCCACAAGAAATATGTTTTCTGTGATATTGTCTATGACACTCTCTGGAAAAAGAGTTGACACATTTATTTCATTAGAGATAGAAGGAACTCACAGTGGCGGACTCGAAGACAAACCTCGCTACTACAAATCAGGCGCTATTTCACACTGATAATGAATACTACGTGGCCGGAGAGGACCGGTAAATTTACCTGTAATATTTTCATCTGTAACATTAAAAATCATTGTTTATTATTATTAATTAATGAACATTAAAATATTGAGATAAAATTTAAACTCAAGCAAAGAAATTTGCCTGAGACAAGACTTGATGGTTGGTTGATCCCGGAATAACGCACTGGCAGCACTACATTCTCGTCTGAAACGCACCATAGACTACAATCAATTTGAAATATGGTGTATTGGCCATAGACTTGAATAAAATGTTAAACAGTAATCACGATTATACAAACGAGCTCCCTACTCAGAAATCTGATCATTAATGCGCAGGCTATTATCTAAAATAAACTTACTTCAAATTTACAGCCTTAAAATTGGTAGGTACCCATCACGATAGCTGATCGAAAAGGAACTAAGTGGGATCGAAAAGCGGTCTCGATTATCTTAGTAGTATCTGAGATTTATTTTATAAATTAACACATATATGCATCTAGTTATTAAATTTATTTAATTGTTGTGGCTCAAAACTCGTTTAATTCTCTTTGCAGCTACTCTATAGCTAAACTATCAATAGCATTGCCATCCTCATTATTTTCAGAGAAGTATTGCTTATCAGCTCAAATGAAAAAAATGCATTTTAGGAAATGACATATATTAAACAAAATTAAATGTATTATAAGCAATCATTTTGATAGAATAAATTATTATCCTTAGACCATAATTTGGTAACTTTTGGCATCTGCAAGCGCAAATGCCCTTTAGAAATTTCAGGATTTTCTAGGAATTTGACCAATATTTCCGTCTCTATATAGGATGGATGAGACGTTTCAGAAAAAACGTTCACTACAAAAACATATACATTTAAATATTTTCTTGATACATTATTATTGTAAAACGCATATTACTCATTACACTATAATCATAATATAATAATAATAATAAAATCGATTATAAGTTGTATTTACACATGTTATTTAAAAACATTAGCTTTAATAAAAACTTTTTCGTATAACGCGTATAAATAGAGGCTTTGAATGTTTTCATTTTTTTCTAATATTTCAACACTGTGACTGCGGCTAACCTTGACACTTGATGATTCATTCCACAGAACTTAGAATTCACGTAACTCGATCGACTTAATCGAGAGTGAAGAGTTTGGTCGATCAAGTTCTAAGTCGAATAGAGAATAGATGGAATTTCACTCGGATCATATATTTGATTGAGCAAAACAGTTCCTTTATATTGTCATTTGAAAGTAGGTACTATTATTGTAGTAAGTTCAAAAATCACTTTGAGGAGCCAGCTTCGTAGAGCTAATATTGACTGCTACCAAGGCCTCCATCGAAGCTAGATCATCCGTGTAAATTCAATTCACATAACGCCAAAAAAAATAACGTGAGATCAGCTACTCATTGAAATTATGTTCACTTAGTTAATTATTTCACGAACCACAAGTAAGTCTTCTCGAAACCAGATATCACGACTCTAATTTGTATGTTGAATAATACAATATAACGAGATAAACTTATATATTATTATCTTGGCATATAGCACTAATATCCTTCAATTCCATAACTTGTAGCTGCTGCTCCCGCATTGGTAGATACGATCAAATGGTATTGGTCAGTCCGTAATGACGGCTCGATATAAATTATGGATGATCTACCAGAAAATAGATAGAAAAAAGAAGCTCAGAATGAATCATCATTTATCAGGCCATCTATTTGATTTTCTCAAAGTCAGAAAATTACCTTGTGTTACTGAATTGTCTATAAAAGTTCACTACATAACAAGTATCATATCCTAGCCATAAAATCAAGATTCTTTAGGTTATCTTCAAATGATAAAAAAAACTTTAATCTTGATAAATTATTTTCAGTCCACGTATATTATATTTCGTTTACTAGCACAATTCTTAAACTGTAAAAACATCCAGCTAATTTCTAATTTGCTCATTCATATACGATTGCAAAGACTTCACGAAGTGATGTTGTTACCTTATTGTGAGTGTGAAAAATAGTATTTTTTGAGGAAGTACAAAAAATCGGAGGTATATTCATTGTAGCTAGATTGTAAATATATTTGTCGCCACTTGAAAACAGCCCTTTTAAGACAAAAGATTGCACGTAATGCTTGTAAATCAGTCTGATAAGGAAAATCAAATATTATTAGATATAAGGATAGTAAAAGCTACCTGCAACAATACACAGATCCTGATTCTGCAGCATTAGTAGCGTTGTCGACGTGACGAATAATAACTTATTATAACAAATTATTTTTACTCAAATCGAAAGCCGATAGTTGGTTGCTTTTAATACCATTATGAATACTTCACTTTGCTCTGTCAGAACCCCCACAGAAGTTCATAAGTTAAAAGTCTTTGTATATGTGAAAGTTTAATTTGAATTAGGAATGGCGAAAGAATTATTGATATATGTATATAAAGTGGATTGTGTTTTGCATTTCTTGATCAGAAGTAGAGCAGCATAAACAAAAGCTAGTTTTTATGCAATAAACATTCACTCGGGGATATGAAGTGTGTGGAAAATTACATTGGAAAAATTATTTTGACTTTGTTTCTACTTGCATATTACTAATAAAATGCCTTAGAGTAAGACATTTGAATTATATAGTAAATATTGAAAAATGATTAAGAAATAAGTCAATTGGTCGTCGCCTTGAAAGAATTTGGAATACATTAAACTTCGCTGATCCGAACATCTTACATGTTCAATGTAAATCCCATATTTTAAGGCAAGATACCAACATTATATTTCTTATTTCAGTTGTCGGCTCCTGCATGTTTGCTTATGGCCGTCGAGTGGGAGAGCTATGTCGACGGGACAGTGATTGCGAGTCTGGTCTGGTGTGTGCAGAGGCTGAAGCCGGTGTCTCTACAAGGGTATGCAGACCGCCAGTTCATCAGGATAAACAATACGCCGAACCGTGCAACATGAGCAGCGAGTGTGACATATCCAGAGGGCTGTGCTGTCAGCTACAACGCAGGCATAGACAAGCTCCACGAAAAGTAAGATATAGGTGATCTATAATTCACATATTAATTTGTTTTATATTCTGGCTAAATATTTCGTATTCCGGCAAAATTAAATGTTACCAAAACTTAGATCTACTTTTCACAGCGAATTAATTTGATGTATGATCCGCGACTGGTTTGCCGTGGATATCACTTGAAAAGTTATGTTCTCAACACGAAATTATGTTACAACAATTAAAATAAACAGTAACGTTTATTTAAATGACTGTTGACAACAATACAACAAGCTTCCTAAAGAATACTGATTTCTAACTACTTACTGCCTAGTTATAAATACAATGTTGGAGGTCTGACTGTCATTAAGACAACTGGGGAGGGAGATGTGGACATTTCTACCTATTTTAGGTAAGGATGGGAAGCGTCATTAAGAGCTTAGGATTATATTGCAGCAAGAGATGGGTTTAATAATATAGTTGATAGATTTGTTACGGCTCAAGTTTAAACAGTACACAGAATCTAAACCTATTAGCCTGAGTTTATTGGTGGTGATATAATTATAGTACGTGAAGGTACATATTTCCTCTCATAATTATGCTTGGGAATTTCAAATCATATTTCTGTGCCCTTCATAGTATGTCTATGAACAAATGTAAAGGCACTTATAAAAATAAAATAAAAAAATCAATGCGATGCAGCAGTCCGATTAATTGCTGCGACCATTCATGAATAAAAAGATGGAATGTATGAAAAGCAAAAAAGACTAAAGCTTGAGATAGACCGTCCGAAATTTACATATTGGTACCAGCCATATTATGATATTTCTGAATATGAATTCAAATTTCTATATAATCAAGATGATCATAATATAATATCAGCCGTTTTCTGCTATTGCCCTCAAAGTTGTGATAGTAAAAATTAAAAACCGTTCATCTTACCTATCCGCTGGCTACGAGCCGTCGGGAATTTTTTATATGAACTTGGCTGTCTCACATGTTTAATCAAAAATAATAAGCACAGAATTACCACTTTTAGGATCGATTTCATAATGAATCCTTAATGGGAGATTAGTTAATTCTCCAGTTTGTTTAAGTCATATCTCGATAACGGAATAAAATTTCTGCATTTTTCAATAACTTCTACAACGTTAGTTACCATCTCTTTCGTTTTTCTAAAGTAACTTTGAATTATATGTCCAACCAAAAAAATTATGAAATTTTTAATCTAGGATTAAAATTAATTAAGAGATTAAATTTGATTATGAAATAGGCCCTAAACACCAAAACTTTTTATTGTCAAAACCCGACAATTGTAACTCAGTTACAGGTTAACCCCCTGAAGATGCCAACCTTGTTGGCGAAACAATTGTCGGGTTTTGACAATAAAAAGTGTTGGTGCTTAAAGTGGTAATTCTGTGTTTATTATTTTTGATTCTATTTACGCCAACGGTTCCAGATTCCAAACAGTATTCTCATGTTTAAGTATATTTTTGATGGGAGATCATTATCATTTGTTAAGTTTTTATCTTCTCTTTATTTGAATAAAAGACTATCAATCATGTTTATTCTTACAGAAAAAACGCCACAATATAGCATACTTCTTTTGTTGCCAATGCATCTAAAATTCTGGGATAGGTATATAGATAACCTTCCAATTCACATTTAATACGTAATTAATTTCCTGCGATAGCGACTAATTTTCTTCCTCTGTTAATTTTACGTCTTATCCATTTACAGTTATTTTCTTAAGTAAAAACAGATTATGGGATATTCCTAAAACGACAATAGCAGGTATCTCTATGCTAACGTTCTCGCTATATTTGTTGTTTTCAAGAAAAGCAGTCCTATTTTCACACCGTTGATTCTTTCTCCATTAGCTATTTGTATGCACATAGTATGTTCCACAGTCTCCACGTTTTTCATCTGTTTCTGCAGGAAAGAAATTCTTCATCCTTTTACTGTTCTTTTTCTTGAACGACATTTGATTTCTCGCTGTGTCGGATAACAAGATTACCTCTTCTACCGCGTCTACGACCTCTAGAATTACCTATTCCGCGGTGTTTTTTTTAATACATTATAGTGCGTCGACTGCTAAGGTCGTTGGCAATGTTTGATGCTATAACTGATGTAGTCGGTTCTGAGATCTTCTTAAATTTTATTACACATGTGTATGCTTTTTATGAAGCTTATAACTTTCCCTAGTTTTACTGAGTCAGCGAGGTTTTCTTTCAAATTATCCGTTAAGCCAAAGTTCGTCCTGATTTTTTGATAGGCATTAAACTGACACAAGACGTGTGAGACTGTGAGACGTTCGCTGCAGTTATTGGGTTCTTCTTCCATGAGTAGATGTCTAGTAATAAGCGTATGTCTAATTCTAGTAGATCCTCTATCGCTAAGGTGGTTCCATCGGCTTACATTTTCTTTTAATGATCCTAGATTATTCCTAGGTATTTCGTTCGTGTTGCCAGTTTTGGTGAATGAGTGATTTCATAAGGCATTTAACATCTGAATGTTTGGTTATGTTTACTTCAACATTGTCTATCTCAGCAGCGTTACGTGCGGCTTCATCAGCTTGTTCATTACCTTGGATCCCAATGTGTCTAGGTACCCAAACGAGGGTTATATATTTACCTTCGTCATTCAGGTATTTTAGAAGAGAAATCACCATTTGGACGAGTGGGTCTTCTGAAAAGAGATTGGTGATTCCTTGAATGGCGCTCATTAAGTCTGACACTATTATAAATATGTACCGTAGGGCTTGCCAGATTGCGTAGACCTCAGCAGTATAGACCGAGGAAATTTTAGGGAGTGACCATGTGTATATGTTATTTTCTATAAATAATGATGCCCCTACCCCTCTCGAGTCTTGGACCCATCTGTCTACATGTGTATAGTTCCTGGATATTCTCCTAAAATCTTGAGAATTTCTTGAAAACTTATGATTGGAGGTTGGTTATATTTGTTGAATGTGGAGAGATTGTTGTTGATTCGACTATGGGATTTATTTGTTGTCTCTTTCGAATTTTAATGCGAGCGTCATTGAGCTTATAATGGGTTTTGCCTCCACATGAGTGTCCCGTGAGTGTGAGTTGTTGCGTAAAGCAATAAACAAATAGTTGTTGACATTTTCTATTACAGACTTTTTATTTTTGATTCCGCATCTAGTAATCTGCTTAGAAAAATCTCAAATGGTCTTTTTCTGTATTTAATGTTCCTTGTTCTTATTCGGATAGAAATTTACATACACACTGAATAATAAAGTCTATTTATTTAATATAACGAAAATTCACAAGTCACACCCACGTATTACAATTTATATTCACTAATATTCACCATTAATTAACTATTTACAATTTATTCCACAATATGTATTTAACTGGGTTAGCACCTTCAAAACTGGATTACTTGTCGCCCTCTCGTTGCCATATTTCAATCTATCGAATAAAATGTTCAGAAGCATACCGACTGCGCGCGATGTTTCTGGAAGATATTACATGTTGCATCGAAGATTTTCCATAACAGTGACTCAGAGAACGTCACAACACAGTGGCGTGGGTCAGGGTAATATTACACTGCCCCCTTCTTAAGATCGTTTCGCCCTCAAAACGTTCTCTTTTGTACCATGTCTAAAGTGACAACGTATACCCCTCTAGCACTGGAAAGTGTGCTAAAAACTAGTCTACGGTCTTGCGTCGAGTTGCACCTGATAGATTGAGACTCAGCAGCGTTTCCCAGACAGTTCTGTAGGATGGTCGATCGACGACGACTCCTTGGATACCAGGTAGAAGATTCGCACCTGGCCCTTTTGCAACTCTAATACTTGTCCGACCTGACCATTCTGCCTTTGAAGTTCTTCTACACGACTGAACAAATCTTTGAAAGCTTTGGTGATTCCTCGAGACATTTGCAGATCTCTTGCAACACAGTGTGCCAGCAAGTAGCCTTCTGGCACCTTGAAGATGTAGAAATGCTCCTCTTGAACCACGCTAAACCTAGCTTTAGCTATGTCAGAGTGGGTTGCCATCGAAGTCCATCTTAGCGTATAGCAGAATAAGCTCTCTTGTCTATGCCTCATCAAATGGAGCCAGTCTGTTAAAATGCACAACTCTGGGTTTTCTTCCGTAGCCTTCTTTTTCAAGTAACTACATCACTAATCTTCCTGAATACTGACCATTATGAGGCTTAGATAGCCAGAAAAGATTGCCTGGTTCGTATCTCGAATCACAAGCATCAACGTCATACGTCATCTCCATGCAGCCACTTGCAGTTTTGATGTTGTGCCGGACCTTCTCATGGGCGTCAAACATTTCCTTGCTTAGCTTAGAAACGTAATCCTCATCAGCGCAATCATCCCCAGGTTTACAGCCGAACTTAAGTTCGCAGGGAAGTCGCAAATCTCGCCCAAAGACAATACTGGAGTTTGTCCAGTAGCGTCTTAGATTGCAGAGCGGTAACCAAACAGGGATAGATGAAGCTAGCTATCCCAGTCTCTTTGGTGTTCCAAGATAATTTTGGAGAGATATCTGTTTACAGTCCTATTGATTCTCACAATCAAGCCATCTGACTGAGGATGTAACGTCGTAGTCCTTCTATTTCATATCCCAAGGGTTTTACAATGGTTCTGGAATAAGGCAGACTTGAAGTTTCTCCCTTGATCAGAATGTAGCTCAAGCGGTACCCCGAACCGGCATATCCAATCCTTGACCAAAGCATCAGCTAAAGTTGTAGCTTCCTGGTTTGGAAATGCGTATGCTACTACCCACCACAATGCATTTGTTCCTAGATTCACTTTCAGCAAAGGGTCCTGCTACATCTGTGGCTATTCTCTCGAATGAACTTCCGAAATTATATTGGCGCATAAGCGCTTTTGGACATTTTTGTGGTTCATTGCAAGCTGTGCAGATCGTAAATTTCCTCTCCTGCACCAGTTGTTTACGTCTTCCTTGCAGTTGACCCAATAAAATCGCTCACGGAGTTTCTCCAAGATCTTTGCTACACCTAAATGACCTTCGCTGGCTCTACCGTGGATCTCTCCCAAAATTTCAGCCCTCCTGCACTTTGGTACTACCAACTGTTTTCTGACATCTGTAACATCCAGTTTCTCGAATACTCTTGCCAAGTCGATTGTTGATCTTTCTTTTTCCATTCAATCAATACCTTTAGGATAGGATCTCCCTCCTGGTCGTTTTGAAGTTCATATAGTTGCCAGCGGCCATCTATAACGGCGGTTCTTCTAGAAGCGACATCCTTCTCCTCAGCTCGGTTACAGTGGGACAGTCACCAGGGCAGACGAAATCATTCATAAAAAAACTGTTCAACTGATGCTCGAGCAATGGAACTGAGTTCCATTATCTTTGCTTGTGCGTAATATCGAACTAGTGTCGAGTAATAACGAACATAGTTTAACTATTTGAAAAGTTAACAAAAATGCATCGGGAGTTCTTGACTTGCTTTGCTCCTTTATATCGCTTCCTTTCTAGTTTCTTTTCCGCCTTTGAAGCATTGGAAGTCAAAACTTCAGATTGTTGCTTTTTTCTTTGTCTGCGAGTTTGAACAACACTTCCAGGCTTCTTGGGAAGTGAAACAATTTCCTCGAACGACTGATTACTAGGATTTTCACCCGGTCCGGTCCGGAGCAGATTCATTTAAAGTCGGTTCAGGCGTTCACATTTTGGCACAGCCTGAAATAGGTTCGTTTAAAGTCGGTTCAGGTGCACGTATTTTGGAACCGCTCGGAACAGGTTCATTTAAAGTCGCCTGTTAACTACGTTCTGGGAAATTCCGAATGACAACGGCAAATAGCGAACAGGTGTTGGCCATTAACCGAATGTAAACAACCGATTCCATTTATCATTATCTGATACTTGATATTTCAGCAAATGAAGTTATTCTCCCTGTACCTAACACATTTTAGTATACTTCTGCAGAATTAGTGAATTAAAAATCAAAAGAATACGTGCTACATACCTCTCTTAACTCAAATCAACAATAGCATCTGACAAAACACACATGCGGGTGTAGTTCACTGGGTTGCTGTGGAAACTGAACAGGCACAGTTTCCTATAGATCTGGGCACATAAGCTGTCAAGTTTATAGTAATTGCATACACATAGAGATAGAGTAGACTAAAAATGTTAGCTGTTCGCAATAACCCTCGGGTCGTCATTTACCCTTCGCTCCCCTATAAAATAAGTTCATATGTAAATAAATTAACAATAGGTTATTTTACATCTGATTCATAACATTATCGTATGGATACTATTTTTATCATGGAATATTCCGAAAACCGTGCTTATTGCTCGGATTATTAAGAAGGCATCATTTACAAATTGGTTAATAAACGTATTTTTCATTCGCTTTCAAACGTTATGGTATTTATGAATTTATTATGGAATCTTACTATATAAAAGAAGTTGATTTCTATCCAGGCATTGACAAAAAAATAAGAACTATTGTCTCTATTTTTCAATACTCTTTTCAGATTTAACCACTATCTCCCTAAGATATTTGAAATAATGATGAAAAAAACTCGGATCCATCAATTTTTATTTCAAGCGAGTTATGCTGTGACGGGGAATTCTGCCGCCTCTTTCCCCTTCACGTGACATCCATTTCCCCTTCTTATGTTTTCATAACATGTGACAAGGGAAACCCTTGCTTTTTTTCGTCCGATGCTCCCTCCCCTTTATTCTTCGAAGATAGAAAAGAGAAAAATGGGTTTATATGGTTTGATATACAGGTTGCAGGGAAAATAGAATTTTGAAATTCCATTTTTTTAAATATCATCTAGGCCAAAAAGGAACATAACATCATTGTCAAAACGAACACGAAAAAAACAGTATTATATATACACATAAAACGCAAATAATATTGAAAAGCTTTATAAATGGAATTTATATTTTATCTTATACAAGCTGACCCAAAGAATTTTGTACCGCACAAGAGTCAATGTGTGCTGTATCAGAGACGCTGTATTAAGTTTTAGCTAAACTTAATTTATCAACATATATACTGTTTTTGGTAACCTTTTGAGGAATAATAATATTTTTTTATAAGAAATAGGGATAATGATAATATGAGAAACTAAAATAATATTTCTATTTATGACATATTCATTCACACCTTTGATTAATCTCATACTAAAAAAATATCTATTGCTTTAACTATGCTTAACTATACTATAAATTTGCAGAACCCTCGAGGTATGAGTACTACTCATACTTGCCACATTTTTTTTCATAGTATGTACACTTTTTAATGAATTACATTTAAGATATCATCTGTCACATAATTCGGAAATAATAACGAACTGGTAGGATCTGATATGAAGGTGATGGAAGAGGAGGCAGAATTTTTTTGTTATTAAATGTCTCGTTCAAAATAAAAAAATGACGAGTTTGAGTATTCACCATCATGATTTCAAATAACGTTTAAAGGGTGGTGAAAGATTCTATGTTTTGTCAGTTTCTCTAATTTACTAATTATTTCTATCTAATATCTATCACCTTTGATGTTGTCATTACCATATTAATTAACATTCTACTAATTTTAGTAACTTGATTTTTATTAACTTGATTTTAAATACTGATGTACAGTCTGAAGTTGTAAATCTTGAAGTATATTTGAGATGACATTCTGAAGAGTGTTTCTAGATAAGATATTTAATAACCTGTATGTGTCTGTTATGAGCTCTGATATTGAATACAGGAAATTACTATGAAAATACTTTGTTTAAATGCCGACGTTATAATAATTGTGGTGATCTCTTTAGAAGAAAAAAATATTTTATCATGCAAATCCTTAATTTTTTCAGATCTGCTCCTACTTCAAGGACCCATTGATCTGCATTGGGCCAGTTGCTGTTGATCAGGTCAAGACTCAAGTACAGCATACAGCTGGCGAGAAACGACTCACAGGACTAGGTACATTCAAAAGACCTATGCACTAAACCCATCGTAAGCACGCACAAAGAAGAAACACAAATAATTGAACCAAGCAAACTCTGAAAAAAAATCTGAATGTTACACACAGAGGTACCTACATAAATTATATACGTTATGAATTATGATTTATCTTTTTCGAATAGTTATAGTATTTCTTTCACTCTCAGACAAATTAGTGAGATAGTAGAATTTTTTTGATGTTTTACATGTAAGTAGATAAGGTATGAATTACGTTAGATAGAATTCTTGTTCTCATAGAAGTAATAAGATGGTCTCGGTTTCCGGATGATCAGTGAAGGAAACCGTTCTAAAGGATTCTAGAAAAAAGTTATGAGTTGTCCATTTGATAGATTCTCTTGTCTTGAGAAAACTCTGACCTTTTTAAAAAGAAGGCAACAATATATAAGCAGAAGTAGGTTTCATTTCAGACTAGCAATTGAAAATGTCTAACATCAAAATTATTCACAGTATCTCTCTAGTTTATCAAAATTTCACTTTAATGTATTGGTGGAAAATTCCCGGTGACAACCGACAACCCTTTATATATATATATATATATATATATATATATATATATATATATATATATATATATATATATATAAAACGCATAGTGAATCATATATATTTTTACAAGATCCACACATTTGCGAATGAAAAAAATTATTATATATTTTTGAGCCCTCCATGATTAGTGGGATGATATCACGAATTTTCCCGATATTTTTTTGTGTTGTCCACAAATCATCTCTCTACGTGACATAATAACGTAAAATATGTGTATACATGTAAATTTAGAGGAGAAAATATATTGGCTGAGGTATTTAAATATTACTTATATATTAGTAGATAATTAATAAGGTTCCAATCAAACTTGTTTTTTGGCCTAGAAATACATACTACAATTATTATAATAGAATTAAATAATAAGTCGTAGAATATAGTTCGGAAGCTATTCAGAGAAAAAAGTTACTTAAATAAATATGTGAATTATTGTATAGAAGCACAATATTTAGTTCACGGATTTCTTGTATTTTTGTCTTTTGACCGTCTATCTGTGATGATTTTATTGAGGGTTGCGCTGAAATCAACTTTCAAAACGTCACTATCAAAAAATATAGTGGTCAAATAGATTCATATATCAGTGAATGGCAAAAAACGATTGCATTTGTCATGCGAGATTTTGACGTTTTGTGAGGTTGATCTTCGATAGAAGTGTATATTATTCTAGAGATGGCGCAATTTCTTCTCGGAAAACCGAGAGTAATACATATCATACTATACATATCATATTATATGGATGTTATATTTAAACAAATATTTAATAAATGTCTACCAGCAACTCAACAGGTACTTTTATTTTTAGTTTCAACTAAACTTATTTTGCTTGTTTCTTACTTTTTATAAATTTACTACATAAGGCACCTAAGTCACCTTGTCCAAGCACTTATCGTTTTTCTGTAATTATTTCTCACCATAAATAAATTATGTACATAGACATCAATGTCGCTATCTGAAAAATTCTAATCTTACTGGCTCATTACGTAACTTTGGATGGAAAAAAATCCAGATTGAAAAAAAACTCGATTGGATAGCAGAAGAATATTTCTCTTGGAGTTGGGACAAAATTTAATTAGGGGAAATATGCAGTCATTAAAATACATCATAAAAAAAGACATGACAAGCGTTTTTCCAGAAATAAACATAAGGAACGAACAACCTCTTCCCGTAACTCTCAGACCACAGCGATAGTACTTATGCAGCTGAAGACAGGAAATCTCGAAAGTTTTGTATTTGGTGCAATCAACATGTATGTGCAGAACATTCCACAAATCAAACCGTTTGTAATAAGACTGATAATTGAATTCATGTTTTCTATCTCTCAAAAATCTCTTTATGGGTTTATTTGTAAATCAATGTACTAAAAATACATTGCTTCAGGCATTCAAAATGTGTTTGTTTATATTAGAATAACAGATTTACACAAAAAAAGAATGGGTACACTTTTACCCCACCCCGCCTTTAATAACTTTCTGATTCCGGGTTTATGAAGGTTAAAATGATACATGCTATTTGTGTGATTTATAAACTACCAGAAATCAGCTATATACCGAACATTTACAGACCAGCTTGAGGAATCTTTGGCTCTTTGTATGATGCAAAATCGACGTATCATATTTTTTTGGGATATTTATATTATTCTATTAGATTTGTATTCTTTATCATGCAAGTTTTTGTGCAGAATGCTTGTGATTCAGTTGGCATTCACGACATAATAACTGAAGCTACAAATATTACTAGATACTTTCTCTTTGATATAAATAATATTACGCAGTGATTTATCACTGAAACACACACTCACATACTGTAGCGGCTGTAATATTTTTAATCACGAACTGATCTCTTGTAAACCGCTATATCAAAAAAAAGGTTAAATCTTTTAATTTTAGATTCAGAAGCTTCAAAAAATTTAATATAGAAGCATTTGAGAGCTCGACTTAAAAAAATACTTGTTGTTTTAATATGTTAAACATATGTCATTCAAAACGTTTAGAATAACTAAACGCAGGTCTCGATGGCATAATGACAATCTTTAATAAAAACAAGGGACAAGGCGAATTGCAAGTTCAGAAGATGATCGACGGTATATTGGTGGATCGAGTTCTAAGTCGAATAGAGTAGAAAATCGAATTGAGTTTCGGGAATAAGCCCCCAGGTCTATGGTACTCCCGAAAATACTTTGATTTCCTTCGATTTCATGCCACCAATAAGAATTCACTGTTGACGTTCCTGAAGATAACTCGCAATCCATGCCAAATAACTGGAGCCATTTTCTAGGCGATCGAGTTTTTTGAGAAGAAGCTTATGGGAAACTCGGTCAAAGGCCTTTGATATGTCGTCTGGCATATCCAACGGTGCCAGAGAATGTTATGGAGAGATTGTCCCTCCAAGCATTCTCGGACGGGCTTCGTGACGGTGAATCAAGGAAAGCCTTTAATACTTGCACGTCCGGAGCGCTTACTGGATGCACTGGCTCGTACACTAGAGTGCGAGGCCGCGACGAGGAGCTGCAAGATCCAAGCTCGCATAAGGAGGATAAAAGTGAGCGAATCCCAGGAGCCATTCGAAGAAACAATAACGCGAGTAGTGAAGGAATTTTTGTCAAAGAAGAAAGAGATTCGATGTTGTTATTGTGGTCAACCTGGTCATGTGGTAAGTCTCCGTAAAGAAAAGAAGGACATGGAACCGCAATATGAGGCAGAAAAACTATGTGGGATCGAAGAGAAGAGGCGGTCATCGACCTATGTCCGGAATGCCTCAAGAAACATTGCTCGAGTGGCATCCATAAAGCATAAGGTGAATAGTTTGTTTGTGAATTGTTTCGTAAATGGTAAACAAAAATTGCTGCTTCTGGATACGGGAGCGACGAAAACCATTGTTAGACCTGATGCGGTCATAGGGAACAGTAATCATCAGTAATCATGGCTCAAATGGGTTACAACTGGACTTGAAGTGTGGCGTTATCCAAGTCAATGATGAGGAGGTTGTTCTCCACTACAGACAAGAAGAAGCTGTCAGAGTAATACTATCCGAAAAGGCTGTTATACCAGAAAAAAGTGAGGTAGTTGTAGAAACTCGAGTGGAAGATGGCTCTTATTATATATAATAACCAGCAAATCGGCCGTGAAATTGCGGTCGGAAAATTTCTGGTTCGAGCTGATGATGTGATTCCAGCAAGGGTGATGAACGTGAATGGCTTTCCTGTACAGCTACAGGAAGAGACACAACTAGGACGGTGTTCTTCGGTTTCTTCAATAGTAAGGAGATCATAAGTTACCGCCGAAACCTCTGCTCCGTTATCTGATAAGCTTTCGGAATTAATGGCTATATCATCAAAGGGATTGAGAAGCGAACAGCGAGCAAGATTCAGGATTGTTGTTGATGGAAAAGGGAGAACAAATATCGCATAAAATTAACACAGAGGAAGACCGCCCTATTCGACAACCAGTGAGGAAGCTACCATTGGCTAAGCGGGAAGAAGCCAACAAAATTATAAAATAAATGGAACAATAAGGAGTGATCGAACCATCGATGAGCCCATGGTCATCGCCAGTGCTACTGGTTAAGAAGAAGGATGGCTCGAAACGATTCTGTGTGTAATATCGGCAACTCAACAACGTTACCAAGAAGGAAGTTACCCATTGCCAAGGATTGACGACACATTGGAAACATTGGCCGGATCGAAAATCTTCTCTAAGCTGGACTTAAAGAGTGGCTATTGGCAGGTTGAGATGGATCCTTAGGACCGAGAGAAAACTGAATTCACCGTTGGCTCCGACCTGTGGCAGTTTACAGTTATGCCGTTTGAATTGTGTAATGCACCAGCCACACTCGAGAGGCTAATGGAGAATGTTTTGGAAGGGCTGTCCTTGGGAAACCTGTTTGGGCCGACCTAGATGACATCATCGTTGAAGGAAATACATTCGAAGGCCACCTTAAGAACTTGAAACAAGTATTCCTGCGATAACTTGAGTCAGGTCTCAAGTTGAGCACCAAGAAATGCCAATTGTTCCAAAAGGAGGTTCGGTATAATATTAATAGGAAAATGTTGGATTTTCAAAGTCAGGTAATGGTTTTTCTCGATTAATTTAAAAATATGGCTTGAAATTATATATATATATATATATATATATATATATATATATATATATATATATATATATATATATATATATATATAATGGAGATGCTCTACACCTTTGTGCATTTATTTAGTCGGACACAACCATCCACTAGAAGCGGATCACGTGATTTCAAGCTTGTAAGCTTTCATCAGCGCACATAAGTGGAAGCTGTATCCGACGAAACAAAAGCAACTGGAAGATAGTCAAACTTTTCTGACCTGATCTACCACTTATGTGGCGCTGATGAAAGCTAACAAGCTTGAAATTACGTGATCCGCTTCTAGTGGTTGGTTGTGTCCGACTAAATAAAAGCACAAAGGTGTAGAGCATCTCCATTACTATATTATATATATACTCTTTCATTTTTGAAATATAGTTATCTCTAAATTACATATATACTTACGTTAAACGTAATTAGGCTCTCGATACCTAGGTGGCGCGAAGTGTGTCCCGCTGGTAGATCAGGTCAGAAAAGTTTGACTATCTTCCACTTGCTTTCGTTTCGTCGGATACAGCTTCAACTTATGTGGCGCTGATGAAAGCTAACAAGCTTGAAATCACGTGATTCGCTTCTAGTGGGTGGTTGTGTCCGACTAAATAAAAGCACAAAGGTGTAGAGCATCTCCGTTATTATATTATATATATACTCTTTCATTTTTGAAATATAGTTATCTCTAAATATATATATATATATATATATATATATATATATATATATATATATATATATATATGCAAAATTTTATCTCGGAATCTGGTCTAACGATTTCGATGAAAATTCATATGTATGAGTTTTAGAGTGTATTGAATCGATTGGTTGTATTCACTTTCACGAGAAAAATCGTTTTGAGCAATTAATATTCTCATTTGACGAGTTCTACAGATTATATTTAGTAGATCAGTATGAGCCCATAGGAAAAAATAGTCCTATGGTTAAGCTTCCGAGTATTGATCTAGAGTTTCTGGATTTGAATTTTGATCACCTTAAAGTTTTTTTTTATTAACAAAACCCACTTTTTTAAATAAAAGATGTTAATATGAGTTTCTAATAATTTAATCGTAAATTTTTAATGAAAATTTGTACATATCTAATATATTGCTACCCTTAAGATACACATTAGCTATTTCAAGGAAGGGTTAGCAGATTATGGTAAAAATTAGCAAAAAGGGGTTTTTGGAGTCGAGAAATCGATTGACGATACTTTCATATTTAATCGGTGTGACCCTCGAAGTCCATCCACACTTGCTTTTCAAGAGTTTTGGTATATTTATCATTCATATCACACATTCATATTTATATCTAAATCTATATCTTACGAATACCTATTTTAACCAGAAATATGCACATTTTTTAATAAGTTTAAATATCCATAGTAACTCTTATAGACCCATCTTAAATCCTGTTTTAACCGAGCAAAGCTCGGTATCCAGATATTATTTATATTATCAATATATGTAAAACCAAGTTGACGGATTTCACAATTTATTTTTTTCAAGACTCTACGGTGTTGCCGATGCTAAAATTTCACCTGTTTATAAATACCTAAAAGATATAAATGTCGGATAAATGCCTAAGTGAAACCAACGATGTAATAAGGAACGTGATAGTAAAATCATTTTTTATTTAAAAAACGTGCAATAAACTTCGCTTCTATTCGAAAATAGTACATTTTTAATACATTAATAATATTTTTCAAACGTATAACTAACGTATACTCTAACTAAACGGCAACACGGTAGCAGTATTTCTCTCAAAACTAACAAATGTCATAAGTCACAATCACAATACAAGTGACAATGGCTGTATTCAGGGAGTCGCTATCTGCACTATCAATGCAAACCATAGAGATATAATATTTAACATAGAGTAGGCAAGTCCTATGCAGCACTGCAAGTGGATGTGGTCCATAGATAAAAAGAGATAGAGAATATCGTGTCCGTGTCAATCTTTGTTTCATGACGCATACAGAGGGAAGAGTTTATATTTACGCATAATTCAAATTGAAAGAAATGCACACTTTGATAATAAATGAATTTTATACATTATTTATTACAATTTTTATGGTCCTCTAAAAATAGGTCATGTATTATATAAAGTAAATTCTAAATCTAAATTTTAGGTCATCTAATATGTGACTTTCATGTCTTAGGCCTTTAGGCAAATATCTATGTAGTTTTTTACTAGGTATAAGGTATATAAGCTGCTGTCTGTGATCGTAAAGAGGTTCTTGCTCGAAAATATTTGTCATTGGTTAATATTTTTAAGGTTTCACTTACAATTTTGTAATATATATTTTTCTTTTATAAGGAATATTTATATAAACGCAGTATTCTTTCTGTGTAATGGCAAATTAGATTTACATCATTTGATTCAAAGTTTAACTTTTTTAAACAATTTTTCAGTTCTACATTCTAATTTATCGGAATTTTCTAAAACTAAAAAATTTAAACATTACTCTCAGTAAATTATTTTCTTTAATGTATAAACAATAAATCCAGCGGTATGTTTTATGATTTATTTATTTATTTTTCTTGGAGTAATCATGTTCCAGTATGTTGAAACTACTATGAAGCATGTCATCGAATAACAAATAATAAATATTTTATTTTGTTATTTTTGGCAGAAGTCGTTACCAGAAGTGTGAGATCTTGAAGTGCGTAATTGGTAGAAGCAGGAACTAATACATTCACATTATTAAGAAGTAACTTTTTAATGGCTGATTGAAACTGAATCGTGGTAGGAGTATTAAATCAACGTATTCTCCTAATAAGCGCTAAAAACATTTGAACATTGTCTTGAGATAATTTATATGATAGAGAATATTTTAATATTTTTTTGTATGAGAAGTTTTGCACATGAAGTATATACATTTCTTAAATAAATAATGAAAACTAAACAGCCAGTTCGAACTGATATTGATTTAAAAACAGGCCTGTGAATAGTTTTATAAAACTGAGGTGATTTAAATGCTTCAAATTGGATTGTTTAAATTTACTTATCTTAACTTTAACTTGTACCTACATCAATTTCTAATTATGGTTCTATGTAACTAATATATACTTTAATTTTTGTTTCCAATTCAGGTAATGATTATTCAGTTATACTCACCTTTCCAACTGTTTTACAAAACAGATTCTTGGTATTTAACAAATAAAAAAGCATTTTCAAATTCACTATCCTTTATTTCGAATTTAAGTTAGTTTACTGCTGCTGAAGTACTTGAACTTGCGCTGCGAGACAAACTTTCTTTTTTTCATTATAAGTATATTGTTCACCATTTAACTATTAACTATTTCCGTATTTACAAATTGAGTCGGATGCGGATGACAGGATAGGTACAGCAATCCACCAATCTAGAATGTTCAAAATAAAAGAGATAGATAATCTTGCCTTATTTTCTGTATATTTCTATTGAGGGTACCTTAAAGCATGAACTTACCTAGAAGACATCTGAGAACAAGTGAAGCCAATGGAGGTAACACCATATTCTTTTTTCGACAGCGACTCTTGTATCCAAGAGCCTCGCATTTCACCATTGTCATAAGATAAAAAAATCTTTGTTTTCATTAAAAAAAAATCCAAAAAATTAAAATCAAAATAAGCTGTAAACACCAAGAACGAAAATAATGGCGGCCAACAAAAAAATGGCTTCACTTTTGTTTCACGGTGGCTATACAGAGCAGCATCTCCTGTCGTGTACGCACGATTTTTCCCTACTCTAAGGTTACGCATTTTCCATCGACTTGCCTGCTTTATGTTATATATTATCTCTATGATGCAAACACTACCGATGCTGTTCATAGAGCCATAGTATAAGTATAATAAAATTGACGATTCATCTTCTTCAAAATTTTCAGTCCCTGAGTGCATTATTTTATACAGAATAGTTTTCGAAATGACCTAATGAACTGTATGTCTCAGATTTTGCAATTTCCCTTATTTTCAAAGATGATTTTATAGTAATTTTCCAACCATTGATACATTTTATTGTAGAAGTAATGTTGTTCCCCATTGAATTCACAACTTTTATTTCTTCGAACAGTTCATAAAAACCAACGAGTAATTCATTACGATCTTCTGTAAATGTATACGCATCTTGGTATTTGCTTTTTCCTAATTTATCAAAAGAATTCAAAAAAGTTCTTGATTTCTCGAATAATTTAAAAAAACTTAACGAACAATTTTTCTACGAGTTCAAACGCCCAACAGCAGCACAGAATTTTGTATTCATTTTTGTCAGTCCGACTCTGTATGAAGTATATGTTACCAGCTCAGGCGAGGGATCTCAACTGAACGCTCTACATCCCGCGAACATCCTACGGATTTCTGTCGGCAGGCTGAAAATATTCGCTCGAGTGCAACTACTACTTTACTTATACTATGATAGAGCTAAGTGTATGTTAGTGACAGCAAGCTCCATGAACACTATTTTGCATTTGCTTTCACATTCTGTCATTTGCTGTCCCATTGCGGTTAAGAAGTAAAGGTTCAACAAAGAATTAGTACTCCTAGAAGGCTTGTATATAAGAGTATATAAGCAGATCCACTCACGAAGAAAGAGAAACAACAAATCCATGTATTAGAGAGAAATGCTAGGGTTTAGAGACTGTTGCGCATGTGTCCAAGATTGATTATAGGAGGGCATCTCAAACGGTACCAACAGGGGCCAATAAAAAAGTTTTGTTTTCACACTGAAATATTTATCTTTTATTTTTTAAAGTATTAAATTATTAAACAAGTTTTTATGGGGATTGAGCCAGTATATTAGAAAATAAATTCTTCTGTTATATTAGTTTAGATATGTTATCAAAGTCAAAATAAAGATATTTCCAATATATTTAATTTCAATATCAGCTAATATTTAAATTTTCTCAAGTCAGTTTAGACACAGTTGAACTAAAGTACTCAAAAGTGATAAGAAATGTTTTATTAAATAGTAACTTATTTTGTCCTGGAGAGGATAATAACTCTATAAAATAAAACATTGAAAAATAAAAATTTCTCAAAATTTTAAACTCCATAGATTATTTTTTATTAATATTAAGTAAATTTCCATTATATATATATATATATATATATATATATATATATATATATATACATATATCAGATAAGAAGTAACGCTGCACTACGTGATTGAACAGTTTAGTAGATATAACGATATAACGATATAACAGCAAAAATTGGCCAATTTCGTAAACTCTATATTTCACATCAACGTTTCGACATAATACATGTCTTCATCAGGATGCAAAACTGTGAGGGTATTAAAAATTGACAAATTTAGAAAAACATCAGGATATACATATCAACAGTAATACTTGGACAGCTTTTTTATAAATTATATGTTAAAGATCTTCATTTCAATAGCAGCTACGAAATAATTTTGAAATATTCTGTCAAACGACTAATTATTTTTTCTCCTCACGATCGCTATTCCCCTAACGAAAATACTTATTTATGTAACATATGACAATCAATGCGACGACACTTCTTTCAATTCTCAGGATTCTACACAAGATCCGCAACAGACAGTATAAAACACAAATTTCCAAACGCCCTTGACCTATATCTTGATTAAACCCAATAAAAGCACGGAAAAAGAAATTATATTTTTGATAGATACAGGTTGCAGTTTAAATATATTACAACCAGACATAATAGATTTTTATTTTCCGGGTTCAGTTTTTGACAGACCAACATAAATTAAAACGCGGGCGCCACAGTAGTAGCTAACGGAAAAGCATTTATACCTTTGTTGGCATTAGTTTTAGAGGATCCAAATAATATGGTACACGATAATGTCCTGTTAGAATACGCGAACTATCATCCTGAATGTGTGGCATTTGATTCTCATAATTATTATAACGGAGTATTGGGCGTAAATTTCCTTAGAGATCTCAATTTAAATATTGACTTTGAGAATCAAAGACTTAGTAATGCATATATTTCCATACCATTCTATTATAGAAAATAAACTATAGAACATGAAATTAATTTTACATTAAACCCATTTGAAATAAAAGTTGGGAAACTGCCAGTAAGTATTTCTAATGGTAAGATACTCATTCACAAACAACAGTGGAATGACATTATCATAAACGAATGTGTAACAAATTCTATAAATGGGGAAGCCTACCTAGAATTAGAAAATCATTCAAAAATACCCCAATCAATGAGAATCATAAAAGCAATACCTTGCACGAGATTAGATGAAATCGAACATGAATTATTTACTGTAGAGCAGGTACTAGATAACAACTATGTACCAGATTTCCAGCCTATTGATGATTTAAATTCCTTAATAAGAACTGATCATTTAAAGAGAAGTCCAATTTATTAAAACTTTGCTATCAATTTAAAGAAATATTCCATAAATCCGATGAAAAATTAACAGTAACTGATAAAGTCCAACACTATATTAGGACAACCGATAAGATTCCAACTCATCCACATATATATAAGTATCCTCATGTACATAAAGAACTAGTTAAACAAACTATTGATCAATACCTACAAGACGACATAATAAGACATTCACAAAGTCCATATGCACACCCAATTTGGATAGTTGACAAAAAGTTAGACGAATCTGGGAAAATAAAGTATCGCATGGTAATTGATTATAGTGCGCTTAATTCTAAAACCATTAATGATAAGTATCCTTTGCCCGATATTGATGCGACGTTAGCGAAACTAGGCAAAAGTCAATATTTTACGACTAGTGATTTGGCCTCAGGTTATCATCAAATAGCGATGCACGAAAACTCTATTGAAAAAACTGCTTTCACTTGCGACCGGGTTCATTACGAATTTCTTAGAATGCCGTTAGGGTTGAAGAATGCTCCTGCAACCTTCCAAAGGGTCATGGACCACATTTTACGTGATCATATTTCCGATAATATATGTATGGTGTATCTAGACGACATAATTGTTTATTATGTGTCCTTGCAAGAACACCTTATTGCTTTAAAACGAATATTTTCCACTCTAAGAAAATCCAATCTAAAAATACAATTAGATAAAACCGAGTTCCTTAAACGTGAAGCAGAATATTTAGGTCATATAATATCTGATAAGGGTGTAAGGCCCAATCCAATATCGGCCATACAAAATATTCCTATCCCTCAAACAACAAAACAAATAAAATCTTTCTTGGGTCTGACCGGATATTATAGAAAGTTTATTAAAGACTATGCTAAAATAGCTAAGCCCATGACGAGCTATCTGAAGAAAGGATCAAAAATTGATATTCATAATACCGATTATAAAAGTAGTTTTGAGGCCCTAAAAAACTACTTATTTAACGAACCGATATTAATATATCCCGATTTCAAGAAACCTTTTACCATCACTACAGGTAGTTCGAATTATGCAATAGGTGCGGTATTATCCCAATCCGATAGACCGATCTGTTATGGAAGTAGAACCCTCAACAAAGCTGAAATCAATTATTCAGTTATCGAGAAGGAACTGCTCGCAATCATTTATTTTTGCAATTATTGGAGAAGTTTCTTATTCGGAAATAAATTTACTATTCGAACAGCTCAAAAACCGCTTAAGTGGCTTACAAGCATAAAAGAACCGAATTCCCGACTTTTACGATGGAAATTAAAAATGCAAGAGTTCAATTACGATGAAATACAATACGTTAAAGGTAAAGATAATCACGTAGCAGATGCTTTATCCAGAATAAAAATTGAATCTGATAACGAGTCAACATCAAATAATTATGACACAACGGAAGATAATCTATAAGATTTTTACATTCTAACAAATGAAACAGACCCACAAGTTAAACCATCCACCTCGGAAATGGATCAAATTATCGAGGAAGCTACAGCAAATGAGACACAAGCAATTCCTAAAATTAATATATCTGATTTTTAAAGCCAGAAGATCCATTAGATAC
Source organism: Crioceris asparagi (assembly GCA_958507055.1). Classification (NCBI taxonomy): domain Eukaryota; kingdom Metazoa; phylum Arthropoda; class Insecta; order Coleoptera; family Chrysomelidae; genus Crioceris; species Crioceris asparagi. The sequence goes on from OY293829.1 coordinate 48,250,716, forward strand.
TAATGAAACTGTCCATACAGCTCTGGAAAATCCAGTATTAGAAATACCCATTTCTGAAAACCCCCTGAACACATTTAAAAATCAGATTATTTTTCATGTCAGTGACAATGCTTTAACGTCAATATCCATTTGAAAATAAAACACGACATAATGTAACACTTAGGGTTCGACATTTCAACAACGATCTATAGTCAATTTTCTGAAAGACTATTTGAAACCGAATGCAACTTATGGTACACTACTACCAACACAGTTTTTAAGTGAGTTTACGAAATCCATTCAAACCAACTTTCTGGATAAATCATTCAAATTTGTAAGATGTACATAAATTTTGGAACACGTTAAAACGAAAGATGAACAAAAATTAAGAAAAAAATATCATCTCGAGACAAAAACGATTCATAAAGATAAACGAAACCAACAAAGCTCTTGTAAGAAAATATTACTGACCTACACAGAAGAAAGACATAATCGATTATATTAACCTTTGTGCAATTTATCAGAAATGAGAGACAACCGTATAAATTAATATTCAAAAATACTCCAATTGGAGATAAACCTTTCGATCACATTTATATGGATACCTTCCAATAGAGAAAGTTAAATTCCTCACAATAATCGATAGTTTCTCTAAATTTGCACAAGCATATCGAACAACAACGAATGCTATCGATGTAGCGGACAACTTGTTGAAATTTATTTCTCATTACGGTATAACAACAAAAATCACTTGCGATCCGAGACCAGAAATCAAGAATAGACTTTTCGAAAATCTCTGCAGTTTACACAAGATAAATTTACATTACACCACAGCAAAACATCCAAATTCTCCAAAGTCCCGTGGAAATATTACATTCCAGTCTAATCGAGAGTTCACGAATTTTGCGATTGGACCAAAAGAATACTTCAATAGCTAACCTGATGATATATGCTTTAATAGGCTATAATAACACAATCCACACTTCAACAAAATTTACACCAATGCAGGTCGTAAAAGGAATATTGAATTATGCGACACCAGCTGAGATGACTGATTCACAAGTTGTATCAGAATACTTAAATAAACATATTGAAAATACTAATAAGATAAACCAAATTATAAGTGAAAACAACGCAAAATCCAGAGATAGAATTAATATAAATCAAGATAGACAAGACCCCTTAGAAATTCATATAGATAAAAATACAAATGTTTACATAAAAGATATGACCCGAAATAAAGTGCAACCAATTTATCAGCAAGCAAAACCTCTTTTAGACAACTTAGACAAAATAGTCACAGATGAGGGAATATCCCATAAGAAAATAATAAAGCCCATTAGAAAAATCACTAATACTAATTTGTATTTGCATGGAGAAGATGAAGATCCCCCAGATACTCATTCTCATAATCCATCCGTTTCTGATGGGTGCAATTAGTGTAATACCCTAACCAATCCAGTTTTTCCATACAAAATTGGATCATCTTATATAACCTCGAGAAAACACACTTTCATTAAATACATTGAAACCTGCCAATATGAGCAATATTTATCAAAAATTCAAAAGACACTTGATAGTATTTCTTTAGACGCAGATGAACAATCAGAAACTTCCGTATTATATGAATTCAATGATTCAACACCGGATCTAGTACCATTAAAAAATCATGTACGGGACTCTATACAACATAAAACTGTCCAATTTGAAACCTCAATTTATTAAACAGAAAAGGGCTGCTTCATTAAATATTGTTGGAAGAGCTCAAGGGTGGCTTTTTGGGACTCATGGATGAAGATGGCGAAAGATACGATAAAGCAATGGCGAGTTTAGATAAGAATCAACCATCTACATATTTACCATGATTTTAGCAAATTTGTGTCTATAAGTAAAAATTTCATGAAAGAGACTACAAAACTAATTGAAAAATTGAATAACAATAATGAAGTCATTAAACAAGATCTAATCGACCTGTCGCTATCGATTAAGAAAAGAACTCGTTACATGGGTTTACAACAAATATTGAATGTTTTACTAATCGACTGCAATTTATTGATAGAAACTATAGATAACATTGAAAACTCAGTTACTTCTGCCTATTTAAAGACTTTAACAAATTCTATTTTATCACTTAATGAATTGACAGAGTTGATATTAATAATGAAAAGTAAATATAACGATCGAATCTTAGATTTTCATGTAAAACAAGGGTATTATAAATATTTGTATAAAGAGTTAAAATACCACAAGCATGACATAATGATCTTGATACATTTTCCAATTATTGAGAAAGATGTTTTCGCTCTATTCCGTTTATTCCCAATTCCCATCAAAAACAAAATAATCATACCATACAAACCCTATATCCTAATGAATTCTTCAACTCATCATTATCAAGAGGAAAGTTGTCATCCCGTTGACAAATATTGTATATCCCATGTTTCATAATGGGCGAACCAAAGAGACTGTATACCCGATATACTACGAGGAAATGCAGAAGTTTCTGGATGTGCTACTACAACCAACAATCTCCAAACCACCCTGATAGAATCCATCAACGATGCCTTCGTGATAATATTACCGATAAAACCTATCAGAATAACACAGAAATGCCAGCCGAATGGCTTTACGGATGTATCTATCCCTAGCCTAATACAGATGCCTGAGCATTGTACCATCATAATTAAAGGTACTAATGATGAAACTCCAATCCAAGGTGCATCCTTTCATTTGCCAACCATCCCAGAATTACAATGCAGCGACACTACGCAGAAGATCCAGATTCCCAGAAAAAATCAGTTAGATGAACTTTCCAAGATCCAAAGTGAAGCCAGTGAAATTGTGATTGAACAATTGGACACCGTGAATAATATTAAAGGACTTGAAGTGTTAGATATAGTTTTCATTGTAATAATAGGTGTAATAGTAATTTTTGTCTTATATAATTTTTTAAAATTCTGATCCAAAAGGAATTCAAATAATCCCTTAATTTTGTGGTTTTCTAAATCTAAGCAGACTATGACTGTTGAAAATCAAGATACACTTAACGATGTCTTCCCATAATTTTCAATCCTTGAGGGGCGCATTATATTCTCAGAAAATGCTCAGTCAGCTTAGATGAGAAAACTCTATAAAAGAGCGGATTCTTTTAGATGTAAGAGATAGGCTTTGTCCGCACGTAGCTTTGATTCATTCTGTAGATAAAAAATAAATAAATTATAATACAAGTTTTGAGTTATTCTTACAAAAAAATCATCATTCAACTTGCTATAACATAATTCCTAGACGTGTTATCCAAATCTAATGAGTTTAGTCTTGTTTGAAAGATAACTCGACGCTTATTTTAAAAATGATGTCGGATGTGTTCGCAAGTTCACATCTTTAATCCTAGAGGGCGCGGATTAACCAATACTCAGATTTCATCTTTTTTTGTAAAAAAATTAAATGGCACCATACATTTATTAATTATTGCTATTAAAAGCCACATAATTAGCTACATTCTGGCTAAAACCGCGACTCGATATCTTTACCCGTTTTTGAGTTATTGTAAAATTAATATTTTTGTTTTATTAAGGATGTTCGTTGACTCCAGTATCGGGTGTGCGGGAAAAGCGGCGGTCCTATTGAAAGTATAGAAAAATATCAGATTAGCCAACATTGGAACTATAAAATATTAATCTCAATTTAATCTCTTAATTTATTGAACAAGAAAACCTTAGATATTGCTCGAAACACTTGCTCTAGGTCTAGTTAACTACCAATCAATCATATTATTGTCTTTTTTGCATTTTTAAATTAAATAATTTATCATGTTATATTCATAATTATCTCTGAGAATTTGGCAACAGCACATAAATTAATTTGTCAGTTTCTATGTCTCTGTCGTAACTTTCAAATTCAGAGTAAAAAAAAAGAATAAAAACATCAGGAAGGAGCATCTCTATTATTTTTGAGAGACAAACAACACCAACCGGTGATGTACAAATATGGCCGCCGGCTATTTCCACTTTCCAGTGCCGTAAAATTCCGAATAATGAAAAAGTATGATAAGAAATATTTAACTAATTTTCTTCTGATCGTTTGAGATTTTTTCAATTACATAGTGATATATATCAAGAAGATTTTACGGTCTATTTATTTAGCGTGGTTCGCAGTCGAAGGGGGATGTTGCTTAAAACATAAAAATAGCAATTCAATGGATGCTGCAAAGTTGTAAGAAGATTTACACTGTCTCCGTTAATATATTCCCATCTCGAACGGTCTTGATATTATGCATCATAGTATTCTGCGCTCATAAACTCATAACTTTTTAGTAAGATTGAGGTATTTCATGTTCAAAGTAACATCCCCTTTTCTCAATTTCACAGTGCCATAGGTGACTTTGACATTTGAGAAATACGCTATGCGACATACTTGCTACCTATGTAATTCAACCTTCGAATCCAGACCTGTTTGAACGACCGTGACAATAATGAATAGAAGTACTGCACATTATTTAATTGAATAAATTGACTTGGATGATGAAATATTTTGAATCATAGGTTATGACTTGTATAACTTTATTATTATACAAAAAATTGAAAATATAACAAAATATAACAACTGAAATGTATCTGTCCAATGGCTAAAGGCCACAATATTTTCTAAAATTTATTATGGGCTTGGATTCGAAGGATTTCGGAAATAATACACTTTCATCTAATTTATTTCAAGGTAGGTATTTATTAATAAATTATTTATAATATTTTACTGGCCATTAAATATAATTACTTTAAGATACATTTTATATAACTTTTCACAAGATTTACTTTTTAAAAAAATTATTCAAAATTATAAAATTCAAAATGAAAACGAACATAGATTTGTCTTACAACTAAGATTCTTACTAACTATATCGGAGCAACAATGCTCGTGTATTTATACTTAAATTAATGCACAATTAGCAGTTTTAGTCACGTATGAGTTCGTGTTCCCATGGCGATTCTTGCACGGTGAGTTATCTGAGAACACATGCTATGCTGCAAGTTGATATCCATGGATACTGCAAGTTTTGCGGAGAGTTCTTGGAATTGATGAAGGCTATTGTCAGGCGATGAACTTGGTATTCCGGAACTGCTAGGTCATCATAAAGTCCCATATAACAGCTCCCCCTATTAATTAAAAGTTGATGCCATGCAACAAATTTTATTAAATATTAATTTAGTCCATTTCTTCTTCAGTTTTTTCGATATTTGGTCTTCTTTTCTATAGGGAGAAAGCTTCTAATTCTCGTCAGTGGAATTGAGGGTTGAACCATTGTCTCTCGATTGCATCTTCTTATTACTTTTACCGTTAGGTAGCCAAATGCGAGTGTGCATATGGCGGCTATTGTAAAGTAGGTCATCCAGGATATATGTCTGGTTACAAAGGGTTGATTTATAAGAGTTTCCAAGTCCTTTGAGTACTGTTGTAGTTTGTGGTTAGCGATATTTAAATCTTCTACATTTACATCATTTAACTTGAGGGGCTCTAGTTTTGGGAGTTGGTTCTTGTCAGCTATGTGCTTACAACATTCAAATGGGATAACCACAGGATGACTGTGATTCTTTGATTATTGGCTTGTACCTTGGTGATGCCAATAAATGCATGGCACTCCGATTCAAGTTTAACAATAGAGTTTTGGGACAGGGTAACAGTTTTTGTGTTTGCTTGAGGGCAGTTTACAGTCATTTGTAAGGGTTCCGATATTACAACTAGCCATACATTGTCTTTTAACTTGTACACGTTATATCCGCACTTTCACATGTTTTCGGTACTTCATGACGGTTCTTGAGAAGTTGGGCTTCACATGCTGCATTGTCGTCGATTGGGTAGGCATACAGGTTAGAGCACAGTTTCTTATGTGGACCTAGATCTTTACAATTTTTGGGGTCCTTTACAGGAATATACATCAAAGAATCATCATTGCTCGCGATATATTTTTGATTTATTGACAGGATATGATGAAGACCAGTTCTCTTATCCAATATGAGGATAGGGAACAGGTGATAAAGGGTGTAAAGTTGTTGTTCCACTAAAGGTATTCTTAGTACAAATACAATGTTATCATCTTGTTGATATGCCTGGAGTTCTATGATTTCTAGGTATTGGGAAATTTTTGATAGTTTGACTGGTAGTGGTAAATTGTTTCTAATAAGATTTTGGGATATTTCCTGAAGGATTGACATAAGATTTTCAGGGTTTATGATTGAAGAATGAATAATTTACAGTCGTGCGAAAGTTATGGCATTTAAAACATCGTTCAGATTATCTTCTATAATCAGATAACTCTCTAAAAGTTTTTCGCATATCTCGAAGAATTTAAGTCTAGATTCAACTAATGCCAATTTGTCGTTTAATTGATGGATGCTCATTTCAATTTTTCTCATGTCATGGTTAAATGTTTTTCTGTCGATAGTCAAGTTCCTGATTTATTCGTTAAAGGTCCTTATTAAAGATGTTGATACCGAAATTTGGTTTTTCAAAAGGTTTTCTATGTGAAGTTGATCCTGATTCAATTTATAAATACTATCCGTGTAGAATTTCCTGTCATCTGCGTCTAAATTGCCTGTTAGTGCTTTAAACAAACTGCCAATGCCGTCTATAGCTCCTCGTTTTGTTCGCTACGTATTTGTGATTACTTCACTAAATTTATCTTTTATTGATTTGGATATTTGGCCTAAAAGATCGACATGCGTTCTTACGTCTGAATGGAAGAGATTCATATTGTGATAATCGGGTCCTGTATAGCGTCGAGAATTTTGTTGTTTTCGTATGCAGTCAGTAATGCTGAAATGTTCTTGTGTACAATTAAAGTCCATCTGGCATTCGATATGATAATAAGGTTCTCATCGTGATAGAACACTCCAAGAGTATTATTTATAGGTTCTATGGAATATTGGCATAGAGCCGTTCTGACCAGGACGAAGTACCTGAAACGAATTTATATTTCAGCACACAATTTTATGCGGACGAAATTTGCTTTACTTTTCTGGTTTGTATTGGTATTAGGAAGGGTTGCTGAATTTTGATGAGTTTTTAGAACTTCAAAGGGTCCGTTGAATTGGATAATTTGTTTTTTAATTGGGATTTTTTTATGAATACTCTATCACCTACTTTAAAATCTTGAGTATTATTCTGGACGTGTTGATCGAACCGAAGTTTTGCCTTTTGTTTTTGTCTGTCAGTCCGTTCCCTAGCTACTTTGTAAAAGTGAGACAGTCGGTTGTTCAAGTCTCTAACGTATTTCATGATTAATTCTTTTTCATTATAAAGTTTCTCCGGGGTTCTACTGGAGCTATGCCCGAACATAGCTCATATGGTGTGAATCCATGTGTCTTATTTGCAGAATTGTTGTAACATATGACTGCATATGGTAGAATATTGAACGGGTGTTCTCGGGGATGATCAGCTAAATGTACTCGGATCATTTTCAAGAGTGTAGAATGGAACTGTTCCAGAGAACCATTCGACTGAGGGTGTCCTACACTTGAGTAGGTCAGTTTGATATCGAATAATTTACATACGTCCTTAAGTAGCGCGTTATCGAATTCCCTTCCGTAATCGCAGTAGATTCGGACAGGTGTCCCATAGTGTTGAAAGTAGACTAAAAGCGTATTAACTACCGCTTTGGCTGTTTTATTTTCAATAGAGTAGGCTTGACTAAATTTTGTCAATTCGTCCCTAACTGTCAAGGCATAGTTTCTCAAGGGTACTTCCAGAATATCGATATTAATCCTCTCGAATGGGGCTTTTGGCGTTTCTATTATTAAAAGTGGTCTGTCTAAGTTCTTTCGACACGCTTTATTTTTCCGGCAAATCTCGCATTGTCTAATGAATTTCTCGACATCCTTTGTTAGTCCTTTCCAAGAGTATTTTTCTTTTATGCGTCTGATAGTTTCGTTCACGCCTCTATGTAGGTTAGTCTTACCTTTATGATATTGGTCTAGTATGGTAGGAATTTGTTCGTCTGTTGGAGTCTGGGTGACGTTTTGGAATACTTTAAATTTTATCTCCTTTTCACTATTTATGAATGAGAGCATTTCTAGAATAGGGAGATCTACATTTGTCTCTACGCAGTATGTTTCGTCAGTTTGTAGTAAGTCTTGACTCAAATATAATGATCCGAATAGATATTCATTAACACGGTCGGGATTGTAGGGCAGCGCAATAAGGAAATATTTTCTATTTTTCACTGATTTGCTGGAAAGTATGTTAATTCTAAGGTTTTCGAAGTCTGTGTCTTCTTCGAAGATGTCCTCTATAATTTTGTTATTAGTTTCAGTGAGGTCATTTTGTCTAAAAATACTTATAATATTCTTGTTCTTCTTGTCCAATAGTTGGTCATTGGATATTTCGATTTTTGAGTAGTCAATTACGGATTGTGTCTTATATAATTCAACAAATGTACTGAACACTTCGTACATCTTATTGCGTTGAGCTAACTTCCTCTCCACGTCCTCGATATTTTCAAGATTCTCGTCATCAGAATCTTCGGTTGTTAAGAGAGTCCTAAAGGGGATCAGTTGCATTTCTTTTTGAAATTTGGAAAGGTTTTTAAAGTGATTGATTCTAATTCTAGAAAGTGCGTCCGCGTTCTTATTTGTCTTTCCGGGCTTGTATCTTATCTCGTAGTCGTACTCTCCTAATTTGAACCTCCAACGGGCTAAACGTCCACCGGCATCCTTGCAAATAAAAAGCCATGGAAGAGGGCGATGGTCAGTTACCAGTATGAACTTCCTACCAAAATGGTATGGTCGGAAGTGCTTAACGGACCAGACTATGGCGAGCAGTTCGCGCTCTGTAACAGAGTACTTGACTTCTGCCTTGCAAAGGGTTCTTGAAGCATAGGCAATCGGAAGATCTTTTCCTATAGTTCCCTAAGATAATACCGAACCGATCGCAAAATTACTGGCGTCCGTCGTGAGTACGAACGGTTCTTCAAAGTTTGGATAAGTGAGGACAGGTGTGGAAGTTAATTTTCGTTTCAAATTTTCTAAAGCTTCTTTGCAATCTGAATCAAATGCGACATTCTTTTGAAGAAGGCGGGTAAGAGGCTTGGAAATTTTCGCAAAGTTTTCTATGAACCACGGGGGTTATCAAGTAAATAGCAACTACAACGCGACCGCGACTATCGCACAATCGTTGCTGTCAAAACGTCGATTTGGTACAGTGTTGTCGCTCTGTCAGTCTTGAGCCTAAACTGATACTCGAGTAAAATTATCAAAGTGAGGTTGATTGTATGTATTTGTGAATAATACATTATTTTTAACATATTCCAATGATATTGCTATTCCCTTTTTCATATATCTAATATTTTATAGACATCGTATACTAGACTGTGGCAACACTGAGACAACAACGCGATTGCAACTAGTTGCTAAATTTTATATGATACTGGGGCCGGTATATATAATCCAAATCCAAAAAAATCCCGATGGCCTGTAGTCAGCGGAAAGGTAAATTTTTCAAAATTCATTGAATTGAAATTTTAACAACCTTTTCATTGGTATACCTACATGTAATTAAATAAAATTGTCATAGCCTTGTGGTTAGAGGTTTTTGTTTTGGCTGTTGAATATAAAGCAGACAGGGTTCGAGTCCACTTCAAGGCAGATTTTTTTTTCGTCTATTTCTTTTCAATAAATATACTATATATTTTTTTAATCAGGGTCTATATTAAGATCTCCAGAAAATGTACAATTACATCAAATTTATATTGAGTGTTCATGTTTTATCAATATTTGTTATTTTTCTTTATTAATTTTTATTTTTTTACCTGTGTATTTTATGAAAAATTGCTTTGAACAAAAGTTGTAGGTACTGATTATATCTATAACCTAAAATTATTTTTAATAATATTTACACTACTGCTCTTTTTTGATAATTTTTTTAAATGTTTGAATGGTCGCCATTTTGAAACTACTTACCCGATATTGCCCAATAACGAACTCGACCGAGATATTTGAGAGATTGATTTTTGTAGCAAATTTGAACTTGATACCTTCAAAACTGCGACCTCTATCGTGTTAACAAATTTCGTAATATCCCATATATATATATATATATATATATATATATATATATATATATATATATATATATATATATATAAACTTTTGAACCAAATGTTTTTTTGGACTAACTTATAGACATATAACAATATGCCATTGAAATTTTTTCGAAATTCAAAAGTGTGAACGATCGCAATAGGTATATTTCTATAAGAAATTTACCTAAAAATAATTTTTATAAATGTTTTAACGGTCGCCATTTTGACACTACTTACTCGATAATGCCCAATAACGAACTCAGCCACGATATTTAAGAGATTGATTTTTTTACCAAATTTGAACTTGATACTTCCAAAATAACAAATTTCATATTATCTCATTATCTGTCCTTTGACAGAATATTTCAAAATTAATTCGTAGCTGCTATTGAAATGAAGATTTTTAACATATAATTTATAAAAAAGCGGTCCAAGTATTACTATTGATATGTATATCCGGATGTTTTTCTAAATTTGTCAATTTTTAATACCCTCACAGTTTTGCATCCTGATGAAGACATGTATTATGTCGAAACGTTGATGTGAAATATAGAGTTTTGACCAATTTTTGCTGTTTTCCCGTTATGTCTACTAAACTGTTAATCACGTAGTGCAGCGTTACTTTATATCTGATATATATATAAAGATTTTCTTGGGGATGCAGTCATATATTCAATAAAATTCTTTGATTAAAGCCGAGCTTTCGAGAATGTTTATTCTCTTCTTCAGGGCAAACTACAAATCGTTACAAAATTATTTCAACATCAACTTAAAGTATTATAAAAATACTTACAATCGTGAATTTAGAATAAATTAGCCAAAAACTGGAAAGATTTCATAGCCATCAATTACAAATGTCATTATTTATATTTGTCATGGTAACACAATAAGTAAGAAAGTATCTAGATTTTGTTGATAAAAATGAATATTACTGAATGATCTTTATATGTTTGTGGCTATTTGAACAAGGAGCAAAATTAAATTAAAATTATTATTAAGGCAGATACAGGTTCAGTTAAAAAAAATAATAAATAATATAATTTAAGTATATTGCATAAATACTTACATATATACCCATACATAGACTAAATTACTTTTATTCTGGGCTTGAACTGACAGTTAAAAGAAAAAGGTACATAATATTATGTAAAATTTCTATATAAGTGTAATCATATTCTCTCACAATACGAAACATATAAACATTATTATTCTCAAAGTGCACTGATACTTATTCCATCAAAAAGGCCGATTTCTCTCACGAATCAACCTCTAAATTTTTGGGTGAAATAGATGTTTTGAAATCCTAAAATACTCTTTAATGTTCTTTCAAATATTCATAAATATTCAAAATAATATATAAAATCATATTCTCTCACAATACGACATGAGAAACATTTTGAAAATCATTCACTTTTGAACTAGAAAGTGAACAATGTCTTCCTTTTTTAGATATGATGGTATGTAGAGATAATACAGGTATATTACGTACAAAATGGTACAGAAAGCCTATATGCAGTAATAGATACATAAATTTTTTCTCCTATCATCCACAAAAAATGAAAATTAACTTAATTATGGCATTAAAAAGTAGAGCTATTAAACTTTCACATAATTTATATAGAAATGAAAGTTTAACTAAATTAAAACAAATGCTACTAGAAAATTATTTTCCTCTAAAATTGATAAACAAATGTTTGATGCATCCTCAACTTAATCTAGAAATAAATGAAATAGTTCCCAATAACGCACCAAATCCTAATAATATTTCTAATGCAAATAATATTTTACCTATCTATAGATCTTTACATTACATCAATGAACTCACTAGTAAACTTGTTAATATCTTTAAGGGGTATAATGTTATGATATCGAGAAAGAATGTAAAAACAGTATCTAGTTTATTTTCTAAATTAATGACTCCTTTAAAAATAACAGAAAAATCTGGAGTAGTATATAAAGTAAATTGCCTAGACTGTGAATTGTCATATATTGGTCAAACTTCCATAAATATTTCGGGAAGGATTACATCTCATAAAAGTGATATTAGACGAAATAAAAAATCTTGTGCCTTGACAGAACATGCTATCAGTAAGAAAAATAGTATTGATTTTGATAATACTATTGCACTATTCTGAGAAAAATTATTTTAAAAGTGGTTTCTTAGAAATGGTGAATATTAAGAAACATAATAACACTATGAATAAACGCTCAGATATAAAAGGACTTAGTTCCATTTTTTCTTATATTCTAAAATTATATAATGATAATTATAATAATTTTTCTCCAGCTGTATCTCAAAATTAATATGGATAGATATTTATGTATAGTAAGGTATGTAATATGTACCTATACATGACATGTAATATTTATTTTATGTTTATATATGTATTTATGTATGTATGTATGTGTGTGTATGTATATATGTGTATGTATGTATATGTATATATATATATATATATATATATATATATATATATATATTGTATATATGTATATGTATGTGTATATGTGTATATTGGTTATAAATGGATTAATGTATATGGATATATGTACCTATATATAGATGAAGGACTGGTCTTAACTGATTTTATAGAAATTATCTTTAAAATTTTAGGTTTCCATAAACAATACAAAAATTTAGATCAACTTATTAGTGAGAGAAATTTAGTTGATCAAAGGGAATTATTCTCTTAAAATTCATTATATGTTTATTTGAGATTAAATGTATAATCTATTTATGAAAGGTTTTCATAACATTTACTGTTTTCGAAAATATCCATGCTGATTAGTGAGAGATATCAGCTTGTTTCTGGAAAAGTGAATGATTTTCAAAATGTTTCATTCTCATGTCGTATTGTGAGAGAATATGATTTTATATATTATTTTGAATATTTATGAATATTTGAAAGAACATTAAAGAGTATTTTAGGATTTCAAAACATCTATTTCACCCAAAAATTTAGAGGTTGATTCGTGAGAGAAATCGGCCTTTTCGATGGAATAAGTATCAGTGCACTTTGAGAATAATAATGTTTATATGTTTCGTATTGTGAGAGAATATGATTACACTTATATAGAAATTTTACATAATATTATATACCTTTTTCTTTTAACTGTCAGTTCAAGCCCAGAATAGAAGTAATTTAGTCTATGTATGGGTATATATGTAAGTATTTATGCAATATACTTAAATTATATTATTTATTATTTTTTTTAACTGAACCTGTATCTGCCTTAATAATAATTTTAATTCAATTGTGCTCCTTGTTCAAATAGCCACAAACAAACATATAAAGATCATTCAGTAATATTCATTTTTATCAACAAAATCTAGATACTTTCTTACTTATGTGTTACCATGACAAATATAAATACCTAATGACATTTGTAATTGATGGCTATGAAATCTTTCCAGTTTTTGGCTAATTTATTCTAAATTCACGATTGTAAGTATTTTTATAATACTTTAAGTTGTTGTTGAAATAATTTTGTAACGATTTGTAGTTTGCCCTAAAGAAGAGAATAAACATTCTCGAAAGCTCGGCTTTAATCAAAGAATTTTATTGAATATATGATTGCATCCCCAAGAACATCTTTTTATTTATTATAAAACCAGTCAAGAATACAAAATCAAAATATATATATATATATATATATATATATATATTTGTAAACAAAAAGTTTTCTTAGACCTACTTATAGATACCTATACAACAACATGCTGTTGAATTTCCTGAAATTTACCTAAAAATAACACCAAAAAAAATAATTATTTTTCGTCATGTTTGGTGCTTATCCATGGTATATTATATATTATGAAACATAACTGTTGAATACCTTCCCTTTGCCTGTGGGCTCTGGATGCAAGTACGTTGAGCTCGTGGCTGGTTCAATGCTGGAGTTTCAATTAATCAACCATTCTTTAGCGTAATCTTTATTAGACAATTTTAATACAGACATGCTGCTTACTATGACTACGAAGATATATGTATTAATGGCCGATCCACGGGATGCCGGATGCCGGTGCTGACAACTCAACTGTCGATGCCAATCGCCAAATAATCTTTTTAATAAGCGGCGTTGCCACTGTTCACAAAATATGTTAAACGGCTTAACATTCCGCCCCTCTTGAAAGAATGGGCTTTCAAAAGAACAATCTAATCCAATAATCTATACGATATAAACAGAACACAAAGTTATTAACAACTATCTAACTAACTTATCTAGATAACTCAAGGCAACTAATATTTCAAAAAAAAATAAAAATAAAAAAAAACATTTCTTATGCACTCTCAGAAATCGAAGAAAAATACTAATTACATAATAAGTCTTAACATCGCCTAAACACTTTCACAATCGTCCAAGGGTAACAAACAAAGCTTTGCTATAGCACGCTTGACAACACCATTCTTAGTCTTTACTCTAGCCACTCGCACAGAACCATCAGAACCTGGATGAAGTTCGACGATCCTCCCGAGAGGCCGGCACAGTGGTGGTAGATTATGTTCCTTCATAAGCACCATGGAACCTCACTTAAGCTCTGGATCCTTTTCGAATTGCCACTTTGTTCGTTGCTGCAGCATATGTAGATATTCAACTATCCATCGAGACCAAAAATGTTGGTAAATCTGCTGCATGTGACAGTATCTCTTTACAAAATTAACCTTTGTGCCAGTCAAATCTTGTTGAGGTACAGCAGTCAGAGGACGACCGATCAAAAAATGGCCAGGTGTCAGAGCTGCTAAGTCATTAGGGTCTACCGACATGGGCATCAGCGGTCTAGAGTTCAAGACTGCCTCCCCTTGTATTAAAATTGAATAAAATTCCTCATAAGTCAATGGTGTTTGATTTAGAACGCGTTTTAAATGGTGCTTGCAACACTTAACCGCGGCTTCCCATAATCCACCGAAGTGTGGCGAACGAGCAGGAATAAAGTGCCACTTAATTTTTGAAGACATGAAGTAGTTCTGAAACTTATTATCTTCCACAATATTTTGAATAGCCGAAAGCTCATTTTTGCACCTACAAAATTTGTGGCATTATCGGAATACAAGTCGCTGCAAAGTCCCCGCCTTGAGACAAAACGTTAAACCATTAAGAAAACCTTCGCTGGTCAAATCCGTAATTAATTCGAAATGAACAGCTTTACTGGACATACATACAAATACACTAATGTAACCTTTGATAATTTTTTTGTTTTTTGTTTTTCCATCCTTTAATTCAAATGGTCCCGCAAAGTCTACAACAGAAGAAAGAAAAGGAGAAGATGGAGAAACACGAGCACTAGGGAGTTGTCCCATTTTAACAGTTAATTCACTAGGATTGGCCTTGAAACATTTGACACATTTTCTAATGCATGACTTTACGGCATTTTTTTCGTTCAAGGGCCAAAATTTCTGTCTAACGTGGGAGAGCGTAGTATTTATACCGGCATGCAATGCTCTTTTATGTTCACTATCTATTATTAGTTTTGTAAAGGTATGTTTTGAAGGCAAAACTATCGGGTGTTTCTGATCAAATAAAAGAGTATTATTGTCTAGTCTGCCTCCTACTCGTATCAAATCATCAATAATAATCATCCAATATAGGGGATAAGGATTTAAGCTTACTTTTATGATGTACCGATTTATTATCTTTAAATAACTGAAGTTCCTTCGAGAAGCAGGAACTTTGAACTACCTTTGTTAAAATATTTAAACTTAAATCTATCTCAAAAGGAGTTAAATGTCCAGTTTGACGATTCTTAGGACATCTTAAATTATTGACAAATCTTAAGCAATATGTTGTTACGCGCAAAAGCTTATTATAGTTCGAGAACCTTTCAACAAGATCGAAGCATTAGTTGGCCTTGTGACATAGAAAACTTGTTACTGGAGGTGCTCTAAATTCTTGAGATTTATCTAAATTTCGAGAAAAGTGCGCAATATAAGAGCCCTTTGGCCAATTCCCTTTGTTATACTTTAGAAAGGTGGGGCCATGCCACCATAACTCAGAATTAATAAGATCTGTAAGATTTGATCCCCGTGTAATAATATCTGCAGGGTTGTTGGGCGACGAAATATAATTCCAGTCTTGGACCTTTGTGAGAGTTTGAATTTCTGCTACGCGGTTGCATACAAAGGTTTTCCACATACGTGGTTGCCCTGATATCCAGGCCAGGACAATAGTCGAATCTGTCCACATAAAAATGTTATCAATTTTTAACTCTAGAGATTCCATACATTTATTTGCTAGCTTAGCAGCGAGAAGGGCGCCGCATAATTCTAGCCGAGGTAATGTTATGGAACTTATGGGCGCAACGCAACTTGGCACAAAGAAGATGGCATTCCACCTGGTAGTTACTATCCTGTGATCTTAAATAAATAGCAGACGCATATGCCTTCTCACTGGCATCAGAAAAGACGTGTAGCTCTATGCTCGTGCAATTCTTTATAAGAACGTGTCTTGGTATTTGAATTAAATGGAGCTGTGACAATTGAGACCTAAAGTCGATCCATTTATCATAGATTTGTGTAGTCACTGGATCGTCCCATGCCACTTTCAATTGCCACAAGGCCTGGATTAACATCTTAAATCGAATAATTATCGGACCCAGCAGTCCTAAAGGATCAAAAACCTTCGCTACAAAGGATAAAATCGATCTTTTTGTAACATGGTCAGTATTTTTGAAAAATACCTGACAGTTATATTGAAAAACATCTAAAGAAGGTTTCCAATTTACTCCTAGCGTTTTGGTAGAAGAATCATCCGTTATAATATACTGCGCCTCTGACTTCAAGCTAACATTTTTAAGAAAATATTTATCATTTGATTGAAATCTCCTTATCTCAAACCCGTAACCAGACAATAAATTAATAAGATTATTTCGAATTTTGTTTAAATCGGCGCTATTTGATGCCCCACTGAGAATATCATCCATGTACATATCGTTGATAATAATTTCACATTCCTTTGGATAAATTTCTTTATTTTCCATTGCGATTTGTTTTAAGCATCTTGTAGCTAAAAATGCAGCCGGCTTTGTCCCGTAGGTTAAAGTTCGCAGCTCAAAATGCTTAATATTTTCTTCCGTACTTTTGCGCCAAACTATTCTCTCTAAGTTAGTCTGGGAAGGGTGCACTAAAATTTGTCGATACATTTTAGTTAAGTCCCCAATAAAAACTAATTCGTGCTTTCTGAATTTTACAAGTATTGCAAATAAATCCTTTTGTATATCTGGACCATTTTTTAAAACGTCATTTAGGGCTAACTGTGAAGATGTTTTTGCAGAAGCATCAAATACAACACGCACCTTTGTAGTAATGCTATCTGCCTTTATTACACTATGATGCGGTAAATAATATGTAGGAAATTCAGAATTAGTTTGTTCGCGAGAGATTTCCGTCATGTGATTTAAATTTTTGTATTCCAATAAGAACGCATTATATTGTTCGCTTAATTCGGCGTTTTTTGATAACCTTTGCTCCAACGAAAATAAACGATTAATAGCCCTGCTCTCCGATTCACCCAAATGCCTTACATTGTCCTTCAGAGGAAGTTTAACACAAAATCTACCTTCCGGATTACGCGAAATATTTTCAGCAAAATGTTTTTCACAATCGCGCTCTTCTTGCGTCCATTTAATTTGATCCTTAGCAGGAATTTCCTCCACGACCCAGAATTTCTCGAGCTGATTACTTAAGCTATCGCCATTTTTTTGCTTTATCGTTTCTTGCGACACGTTTACAAAAAGGCATTTCGATTGTTTATGTGCAATGGGTACATTTCCGGACACTAACCAACCAAAAACACTATTTTGCAAAATGGGCAAATTCTTACCAAGTTTTATTTGGCCAGTCAATAATAGATCATAAAACAGAGAACAACCGATAAAGTTAAAGTTAATATCAGCTAGATTTACAGTGGGTATCTTTAAATCGGACACGCTAAACGTTAATTGTGGTGAAACATCAGTGATTTGCTCTATGACCAAGCAATTAATTTTAGCTGTAAATTCATTACAACGAGAGGCAATTTTTACCGTTATTTGATAGTTAATTTTGGTTTGTATTTGGTTTATGCCACTAATAGGTAAATTAAATTTCCTTAAGGACAGATTTAGTTTTTCTGCGAGACTACTCGTAATAAAGTTAGACTGAGACCCGCTATCTAATAAAACTCTACATGAAATGGCTTGATTATTGGAATCGTATACTTGCACAATCGCAGTTGACAAGAGTACAAAATTATCAAAAGGCCTTTGTGAATGATTTGAGAAAAGTGTACGATTTATGGGAATTTGTGAAGGACCTTCTGTTGTACAATTAACTGAATCATTATTCGTTGTATTTGCATTACTATTATTTTGTGCAGAGTTAGGATTCTGTTGTCGATTATTCTTATGATAAGATCCATTATTATTGTTACTGGAAGATTCAGACTGCCGATGCAATAGTGTGCTGTGTCTGGCATTACATTTTCTACACCCCGTTGACCTACACTCGGTAACCCTGTGACCCTTACGAAAGCAATTTTTGCACAATTTTAATTTTTTAATTTCTGTGTATTTCGCCTCAATTGATAAACCTTTAAACTTCTCGCAATAGTAAATGAAATGCTTCTCTTTAGATAAATGACAAGCTGTATTTTCATACCCTTTTGAAGCATAAAAGACCTTCACATTCTCGTTTATGCGGCGATTTCCTGCCTTTGAATCAAGGGATTCGAGCATTTGACATCGCTGATTTAAAAATTTAGTAAAATCATCTAGACTAGGTTTTTCTCTTTCTCTACTAAAGCTTTCCCATTCGTGCCTAGAGAAAAAATCTAGTTTTGTGACCAACATATATATATAAGTATCGTATTCTAGCTAGTAACTGGTTCAACTAAAGCTTCTAAAGCGCGAAAATTTCTCAAAAAGGTATCGTAAAATTTTCTTAAGCTGGCATGAGATTCTTTAGGCAATGAAGGAAGATCAAATATAGCCTTTAAGTGAGTGTTAATAATTGCTTTATGATTTTCATATTGATCTTTAAGTAATTGAAACGCCCTGGAATAGTTTACATTTGAGATTTGAAGTGAAGCTATTACTTGCGCAGCTTCTTCCTTTAAACAGCCTTGAAGGTAATAAAACTTTTTAATATCTTGTAAGTTTGTGTTATTGTGAACTAAAGCAGAAAATGTGTCATGAAATTGTTGCCATTCAATATATGAACCTGAAAATTCTGGTATTTTTAGTGCAGGTAATTTAGCAGCGCTGTTCACAATAGATAACCCATTAGGAAGTGAAGTGGTAGTGGGAGAGAAAGAATTATTTTGAAATTGATTTATAAAATCCTTGGCCTTTGAAACTGCGTCATAGTAGTTATTTTCGAACTCATCCCATTCTTTCTCCGCTGTCTCCTCATCAAAGCTCTCTTTTGCAATAAGAGCTTCTTCGTAATCATTCTGTGACTTTCTAAATCTTACTAAAATATCTTGAATTGCCTCAAAGCGTGTCTCCAACTGTGTTATGCTACAAGTAACTAGATCAAATTTATCTAAATATGAGTGAAAACGAGTTAATTCTGATTTGATTTGCCCGCGATGAGCCTTAAGCGTCTTTATATCAGCCATATCTATTATCTGATAAATTAGTGACTTGAATTAGGTAGCACTCAGTTTAATAAATATAAATTAGCGAGAGAACGTGAATTAAAATACGAGGAACAACGTGAGATAATCAATACATGTGATCGATAAACTTAATACTAAATCATTTGAAAGCACCATTCAAATTTTAATTTTTCGTGAACAAATAAATCAAGTGAAGACAATCGTTTAGACTACCCTTGACTTCGAGAGAGATAGGCACATACTTAGTTGACCGTAAAGAGTGATATAGATTGGATCTGACCTGTGTTATCGGTGATTCCGTGTTTCTACACTTGCTTCGTGTTTCATGTAACTTCCAATCTTGAGAATTGCAAAAATGGCTGCTTCGGCTAACGTGCCTCGTGAACTAATATCTGGTTCGATAGGACCAATGTTGAATACCTGCCCTTTGCCTGTGGGCTCTGGATGCAAGTACGTTGAGCTCGTGGCTGGTTCAATGCTGGAGTTTCAATTAATCAACCATTCTTTAGCGTAATCTTTATTGGACAATTTTAATACAGACATGCTGCTTACTATGACTACGAAGATATATGTATTAATGGCCGATCCACGGGATGCCGGATGCCGGTGCTGACAACTCAACTGTCGATGCCAACCGCCAAATAATCCTTTTAATAAGCGGCGTTGCCACTGTTCACAAAATATGTTAAACGGCTTAACAATAACTATAATCGATGGCATCTTCCATGTATCTTATTTTACCACAGGAAACAATTTATATTACAACACCGGTATAAAAATAATGATCAATGACGTCCAACAATAAGATTGGCATTGTTGCCTAGTCTAAGGTACAAATTACAAAATGGTTTAGTATTGGTACTAATTAAAAAAAAATATGTTGTTTTTTTAATATTCATTTAAAGCATGATAAATTTAAAGTTTTTCATATTATATAAATCAAAAAATAATACTCAAAGGTAGGTATTTACTTTGTCTTTTCTATTTCAAAATTTTCCAAAACGGGAAATTTCTTCAACTTTGACAGCACTGTTCTTATAAAAGGTACATAAACGAATATATAAGATAGACTTTCGCATAAGCGTATATCATCCGAAACCCTATTACTGTTGCTCTTTCTTCGTGAGGGACTTCTCACTCTATCAGCCTTCAAGGTGTACTAATTCTATGACGTACAAATTGAGATAAGAAAATTGACTTATTTTTTGTCTATGGAGAGACTCATCTGAGAAACATTACTAATTGAAAATGCTGGAATAGAAACAGCGTCAATACATGGGATAAATTTGGGTACATAATAGCGAAGATGGTTCCTATATTTTATTAGTATCCTCACTAAAGCTGGAAAATGTACATATTAAAACTACTCAGCAGTAACGTAAGTAATTACCCTATAAGCCTGCGCAAAGATCTCTGCCTGAATATCTGGTTTATGCTTCTAATTTCCTGCACGTTAGTGCAACCCTCAATAATGCTGAGCATCTTGTTAGTTTTTTCTCAGAATGGTCATTCTAATATCAGTGTTATAAGTAAAAATTACTTAAAATGTAAACTTTTAATAAATTTTGGTTTAAATAAATAATATTTGTCATTAATTTCTTTAATTTTTGGTAAAATTTACGAAGCTTTATTTTTTCGGTGCCAACATATCTCAAAAACTAGATTGAAAATAATTCCAATAATAGTGAGGATTGAATAATTAGAATAAATCAAACGTAGACATACTGGTATACCAGTATACTCTTGCAGAAGAATTTCAGTTAAGGCCGGTCCATGGGTTATTATGTCAATGCGTGCCAGACAAAAATTAATGACGTCACGATAGCGTTTGTAGTACTATCTGTACCATGGTACTATCATTGAGCTCCGTGAACAGCTGATAATGCGAGATAGTACAGATAGCGACTCCCTGAACATAACCAGAGATCAACAGAACAAAAAATGCTAGGAATAACACTTAAAGATCACAGAACCAATGAGTGGATAAGAAAGAGAACCAAGGTCGAAGATATAGCGAGGAAAATAGGTAAACTCAAATGGAACTGGGCCGGACATGTTGTCCGAAATACAACAAATTGGAGCGAAGATGGAGACCTTAGTGGGGAAGCAAAGAAGCACCGGCAGACCACAACAAAGATGGTATGATGACATCAAAAGAACAGCCGGACTTAACTGGTAACAAGTGGCACAGAACAGGGAAAACTTGAAAAACATGAGAGAGGCCTATATCCAAAGGATAGAAAACGGCTAAAAGAAAGAAAGAAAGAAAGTTATGTTTGGATGTACCGCCAGAGTTGGGTTGGCATCAATACCTATAAGTTTACCACAGAATGACCAGGATGGAGACCGTTTATTTGAATAAATATTATTTTATAATTATTTATAAGCTCTTATGAGCTTGCGCACATTGAATAATTAAAAAAAACAAATTTTGAATCTTAAGACCTATCATGCTGAAATCATTCATTAATTTTCTGAAGTTTTTAAAATACCATTCATGATAGAGAACTTAGCATAATAAATTACGAGTATTTCAATACAATATACATATTATAAGAACGAAACATTAGATATTAAAATACTAATATGTACCTAAATAAATAAATTCAAAATTTTTATTTGCTGGTAGTTACATCATAATATTATACAACAAATGCCTAAAATAAAAGTACCTACAATTCCTTGAATAATTGAAAATAGAACATATTCTCCGTTATTGTCCAGTTCACCAGCAAGCAAGAGTAAAATCGACATATACCAGAAACATTGAAGGGAATTTTGAGTGAAAAATGTAACATTAATATTAATATATTTTCTTCATACTATAGGTATATATGGTCGTATTAAATACTTTATTTTACTATTGTATAAAAAATATAAGTACAATCAGAAAATTTAAAAATTAGGTTGATAATTTCTTAAGAAGTAACTCTAGAGAATTCATCAGAAACATTATTCAAAGGTGATAGAACTTATATCTACATATTATATTCCATACTTTTATTTATTTGTAATACTTTGTTTCTTACCAATTAGCTATTAAATGATTTAAGATATGTTATTTATAATTACCCTACAAACAGACTTTTTAGTCTCGTAGGTATTAATGTTGTTTGTTGACAAAAATGTGAATTCTCAAATTGTCAATAAACGTTATTTATTTATTTATTTATTGTAATTATTAACTATTGATAAATATACCATTTTCTCTTTGCCAGTGGTTATAACATCACCTTAATATTATAAAATAGCATACTGAACTACGAGCGTCTCAAATTTATATTGTGAACTATTTCTAAATTATATATATATATATATATATATATATATATATATATATATATATATATATATATATTTTCTTGATATATGTTTTTGAGTCTTGTTATATGTTTGTTGATTGAGATTTATTGGGTTTTGAGACTCGGTATGGTTAAAAGGTTTGTATGGAAATAGTTTATTATAATTGTTCCAAATGTTACCAGAGGGAGCGTGGGTTCGAACCACACACCTGACACCAATTTTATATCACTTTATTAACAACGTAGAATACGTCATCCACGATATATTCCTTGTTATAAATGGTTGGTTTATGAGTTGGTCCAGATCTCTCGCGGATTGTTGAAGTTTGTGATTGGCAGCGTCCATGTCTTCGGCGTTGATTTCGTTAAGTTTGAGGGGTTCTAGCTTCGGGATTTGGATTTTCTCAGAAATATGACTGCAGCATTCGTAGGGGATCATTACGGGGTGTGTGTTGTCCAGAAAGTCGGAGGTCTTCTGGCTGTCGGCTTGTACTTTCGTTATTCCGATAAACGCATGACACTCTGGTTCGAGTTTAATGATAGAGTTCTGGGCAAGAGTAACTGTCTTTGTATTTACTCGCGGGCAGTTTATGGTCACTTGTAGTGGTTCTGATAATATCGTCAACCACACATTGTTCTTGATTTTGAACACGTTATATCCTCGACTAAAGATTATCGCACTGTCACAAGTTTTGGGTATCTCTTGACGGTTCTTCAACAATTGGGCCTCACATGCAGCATTACTGTCTATTGGGTAGGCATATAAGTTTGAGCACAGTTTTTTGTGTGGACTAAGGTCTTTACAATTATTTGGATCCCTGATGGGGATGTACATCAGAGAATCATCATTTCGCGCGATGTATTTTTGAGATATACTAAGGATGTGATGCAAACCAGTTCTTTTATCTAATACTGGAATAGGATATAGGTGATATAGGGTATAGAGTGTTTGTTCTACAAGGGGTATTCTTAAAACAAAGACGATATTGTTGTCTTGTTGATGAGCTTGAAGTTCTGTGATTTCTAGGTATTGGGCGATTTTAGAAAGTTTTACTGGTAAGGGTAGATTACTTCTGACAAGGTTTTGTGATATTTCCTGTAAGGAAAATATCAGATCATTAGGTGTTATTATTGATGAGTGAATAATTCTTAGGCGGGCAAATGTTATAGAATTTAGAATATCGTTCAGATTGTCTTCAATAACCAGATAACTTTCCAAAAGTTTTTCACAAATTTCGAAGAATTTCAGCTTAGCTTCGACTAACGCAAGTTTATCATTTAATTGATGAATAGCTCTCTCGATGTTACTTATATCCCGATTGAATGTTTTCCTGTCGATAGTTAAATTTTGGATGGATTCATTGAAGGTTTTAATAAGGGTTGTTGAGACCGATATTTGATTCTTCAATAAGTTTTCCATGTGGTGTTGGTCTGTATTTAATTTATTAATGCTATCAGTGTAAAATTGACCATCTGCTGCGTCCAAATTTCCCGTAATCGTCTTAAAGATACTTCCGAGTCCATTGATGATTCCTCGCTTGTTTCGTCTAGTGTCAATAATAACTTCATTGAACTTTTCTTTGATCTATTTAGATATCTGCGTCAGGAGATTAACGTGAGTCTTTACATCTGAATGAAACAGATTCATTGAATAGTGATCCGGTCGTAAGGTGTTGTGTGTGGAGTCCAATATCTTGTTGTTATTTTCGTAGGCCGTTAGTAGTCCAGAAATATTTTTATGTACTAATAATGTCCACTTGTCGTTGGATATGATGATTCTGGTTTCGTCATGGTAGTAGACTCCCACAGTGTTATTGATTGATTCTATTTGATACTGGCATAGGACCGTTCTAACCAGCGTAATGTACCTGAAACCAATTTTAAGTTTCAGTTCCGGCACATAACTTCATACGGTCGAAATTTACTTTAGTTTTCTGATTCGTTTTTTGATTTAATAGGGTAGCCGAATTTTGATGAATTTCTAGAATTTCGAAAGGTCCGTTGAATTTGTTCGCCAATTTATTTTTCAGCTGGGACTCCTTTATAAACACTTTGTCACCAACGTTGAATTCTTGAATATTCTCCTGAACGTGTTGGTCAAATCTTATCTTGGCCTTTTGTTTTTGTCTCTCAGTCCTTTCTCGTGCTATCTTGTAAAAATGGGACAATCGATTATTTAAGTCTCTCACATATTTGGTAATTAATTCTTTCTCATTATACAGCTTCTCTGGTGGTCTGCTGGAACTGTGACCAAAAACGAGTTCGTAAGGAGTAAACCCGTGTGTCTTGTTTGCAGCGTTGTTATAGCAAATTACCGCATACGGTAATATATTGAACGGGTGTTCTCTGGGATGATCTGCAAGGTGGAGTCTGATCATTTCCAGAAGGGTTGAATGGAACCGTTCCAAGGATCCATTACTCTGGGGGTGACCTACACTTGAGTAGCTTAGTTTAATGTCATATAATTTACATAAATCTCTTAGGAGGGCGTTATCGAACTCTCTCCCGTAGTCACAATGTATTCGCACTGAGGTTCCATAATGTTGAAAGTAGATAAGGAGAGTGTTCACGACGGATTTAGCAGACTTATTTTCGATGGGATAGGCTTGACTAAATTTGGTTAGCTCATCTCTGATGGTCAGAGCGTAGTTCTTTGTAGGAACTTCGAGGATGTCGATTGGCCCCTCTTCTCAAGTATTTAATCTCCATCACTTGCAGCTTCTTCTTTAATGTTTCTGTAAGCACTTTCACTTCCGAATAGTAGTGTTGGTAGGTATATGGTTTTATAGACGATGATTTTGGTTTTAGGGCTAACTTCCTTATTATTAATAAATCCTTTTCTCAAAGAATGGTACAGTTTTGATGCTTTCAACTTGTTCTATTTCTGTTCCTTCCATTGTTGTTTGTCCTTATTTCCTGGTTTGATATGACTATTATTTTCGTTTTGTTTGCATTTATTCTCATACCTTTTTCTTTGAGGCTTTCGCACCAGACATTTATATTGTATTGAGGTTTTGACTGACTGTTAATAGGAGGTCGTCGGCAAATATGCATTCGCTTATTGTAACATTCTGCAATCTGCCATATCCCACGTCATGTGATGTCTTCGTACATCGTCGAACGCTTTCTCCAAGTCAATAAAACATAAGTACATGTCTTTGTTATATTTTAAATTATATATATAAAAATAAAACTTGTTCCTTTGTTGATAATTATAACACCACTTTAGTATTATTATTCAAGCCACACGTTACTCAAAAGTCAAATTCTGATAACAGCTGTTTTGCTCAAGAGAGTTTTTGATGTCTTTGACCGATTTTTCCAGACGGATGAGGTATACAATTTGGTTAGGTTTGTTTTTTTAGTATTAACATATTCGTATACCTAAACGTATTTAAAAATAACATGATTATTGAAAATTAAAAGTCCGTGACAGATAACCGATTTCCAGAATAAATCCCCAAAAAACATTCCCAATGTAAAAATTTTGGAGGTGAGAGCTATATTCTGCAAAACTGAACAAAAAACTCAAATCTTTCGCTTATGCTCAGTTAGAGCTGAACCACACCGATACAATTTTTGGTATGTGGTTTTGTATAAGAATTTTGTTTTAATGGTACATTTTCATCAAGTGATTCTATCGCTTCTCACAGCCCCCAAAATTACTTCCATGAAATTAGAACTTGATGTATTACATTCATAACCCACATTGACAGTAAATCCGGACTCGAGTATTTCCATTTCCTCACCAGCCTGCATTTATGATTCGCAATATTAACGCATTTTGATCGTCATCGTCAATTGTAAAACATTATACCTTCCTTCTCTTGCCCCTGGTCAACAGTAACAAGTGAAATTTTTGAAAAAAAATTAAAATAGTTTTTATTAGGCATTTAAGATGTGCCGTTGTAGTTTGTTGTAGGCACCAACTCCAAAAGAACCAGCACCAATAGAATTAATATTATTTTGTATTTTTCAGTGCAACAACTGATAAAGTCGGTCCAATTTTTTGTAAAAAATATTTATCAATATCACATATCGTGAATTACGATAGAAGCGTATGTATTCATTGATGATATTTTATAGACATTCTCAGCAATATAAAACATGTTTAAACTATTTTATTTGTGCAGTGAAAGTAAACATTTTTATGTATATATACATCTATATCTATCTAATATATTAATACGAGCAATTCTTGTGTATATATATATATATATATCCCCAAAAAACATTCCCAATGTAAAACTTTTAGAGGTGAGAGCTATATTCTGCAAAACTGAACAAAAAAACTCA
Organism: Crioceris asparagi; assembly: GCA_958507055.1. Lineage (NCBI taxonomy): Eukaryota > Metazoa > Arthropoda > Insecta > Coleoptera > Chrysomelidae > Crioceris > Crioceris asparagi. The sequence continues at coordinate 48,277,956 of OY293829.1, forward strand.
AATCTTTCGCTTATGCTAAGTTAGAGCTGAACCACACCGATACAATATTTGGTATGTTGTTTTTTATAATAATTTTGTTTTAATGGTACATTTTCATCAAGGGATTCGATCGCTTCTCACCGCCCCCAAAATTCCTTCCATGAAATTACAACTTGATGTATTATATTCATAACCCACATTCACAGTAAATCCGGACTCGAGTATTTCCATTTCCTCACCAGCCTGCATTTATGATTCGCAATATTAACGCATTTTGATCGTCATCGTCAATTGTAAAACATTATACCTTCCTTCTCTTGCCCCTGGTCAACAGTAACAAGTGAAATTTTTGAAAAAAAATTAAAATAGTTTTTATTAGGCATTTAAGATTTGAACCGTACCAATGAGTACTATTGCCATCTGTCCTTTTCTCGATTTGAAATATACTTATGTATATCTGTTTGCAAGCAACAGCAATTCCATAACAAATTACTGTTTGCCTACCACAACACAAAATTAAATTAGCGGGACATAACCATAGAGTGGTAATATATATGACGATCTGCCAGAGAGTATCTATATATAGGTATATAGGTATACCAGAGAACAGAGACGCTTCACGCTCGTTCGTAATTCCCTTAGACTAGGATTCCTAGTCTAAGGTAATTCCAGTGACTTATCCCATTGTCAGACGCAACATTGTCTTTCCATGTCGAAAATATATTTTTGATCTTACTTGAATACTTGAATGAGATAATATAATTAATCAATATTGGATCACACTTGGAGCTTAACAAGCGGCGAGATGTCAGCGATATATGTACGATTTCGAGATTTCAAGTCTCTAGAAACTCTCCTCAATACGGTGTTAGCAATTATGTCCATTAGGTCTAAGTATATTTTAAAGATTAGATCGAATCGTATCTGTGTATATTTGGCGTGTGCAAAAATATTGTAAATTACTAACAAATTTAATTTTTCTCCCAAAAGAAGCTTTAGTACATGACAATATAGTTAAATATTCGCATGTACTCGCAAAAATGAAAAATGTTTACATACAATATTAATTCTGTTTCATTCCATCTTTTTTTTAAGACTAAATATAGTGCATTCATTTCATGTAAATATCCAAGATAGTGACAATTTTATCATTGAAAGCCCGCAGGTTAGTGACTGAAAATGCTCGAGTCCAGATTTACTGTAAATGTGGGTTATGAATGTAATACATCAAGTTGTAATTTCATGGAAGTAATTTTGGGGGCTGTAAGAAGCGATAGAATCACTTGATGAAAATGTACCATTAAAACAAAATTCTTATACAAAACCACATACCAAAAATTGTATCGGTGTGGTTCAGCTCTAACTGAGCATAAGCGAAAGATTTGAGTTTTTTGTTCAGTTTTGCAGAATATAGCTCTCACCTCCAAAATTTTTACATTGGGAATGTTTTTTGGGGATTTATTCTGGAAATCGGTTATCTGTCACGGACTTTTAATTTTCAATAATCATGTTATTTTTAAATACGTTTAGGTATACGAATATGTTAATACTAAAAAAACAAACCTAACCAAATTGTATACCTCATCCGTCTGGAAAAATCGGTCAAAGACATCAAAAACTCTCTTGAGCAAAACAGCTGTTATCAGAATTTGACTTTTGAGTAACGTGTGGCTTGAATAATAATACTAAAGTGGTGTTATAATTATCAACAAAGGAACAAGTTTTATTTTTATATATATAATTTAAAATATAACAAAGACATGTACTTATGTTTTATTGACTTGGAGAAAGCGTTCGACGATGTACGAAGACATCACATGACGTGGGATATGGCAGATTGCAGAATGTTACAATAAGCGAATGCATATTTGCCGACGAAATGCCGAGGAAATGGAAATACTCGAGTCCGGATTTACTGTGAATGTGGGTTATGAATATAATACATCAAGTTGTAATTTCATGGAAGGAATTTTGGGGGCGGTGAGAAGCGATAGAATCCCTTGATGAAAATGTACCATTAAAACAAAATTATTATAAAAAACAACATACCAAATATTGTATCGGTGTGGTTCAGCTCTAACTTAGCATAAGCGAAAGATTTGAGTTTTTTTGTTTAGTTTTGCAGAATATAGCTCTCACCTCTAAAAGTTTTACATTGGGAATGTTTTTTGGGGATATATATATATATATATATATATATATATATATATATATATATATATATATATATATATACACAAGAATTGCTCGTATTAATATATTAGATAGATATAGATGTATATATACATAAAAATGTTTACTTTCACTGCACAAATAAAATAGTTTAAACATGTTTTATATTGCTGAGAATGTCTATAAAATATCATCAATGAATACATACGCTTCTAACGTAATTCACGATATATGATATTGATAAATATTTCTTACAAAAAATTGGACCGACTTTATCAGTTGTTGCACTGAAAAATACAAAATAATATTAATTCTATTGGTGCTGGTTCTTTTGGAGTTGGTGCCTACAACAAACTACAACGGCACAACTTCAAAATTACCAGCACCAATAGAATTGTTATTTTGTATTTTTCAGTGCAACAACTGATAAAGTTGGTCCAATTTTTTGTAAAAAATATTTATCTCACATTTTTGAGTGTAAAATTAGTCATGAAAATTGTTGAACGTTCACTAATACCCAAAAAGTTATAGGTAGGTTTAGCTTGTTCTAGCGAAAATACGCATATCACATATTTCAGACTTTACCATTGCGAAACTCAGAAACCGTAACTCTTTTGAAAAAATGTTCAATTTAAATGTTTCCGGATATGGTCCCCTTTCTAATTTTCAAATCTCGAATTTTCGATTTTCAGAAAAATTTGCCCTTTCCACATAGCTGAAACACATATTTCAGACTGTAGCGCGGAAACGTATGATTATTTTCAAAAATGTCCAATTTAAACATTTCCGGATATAGAATTTTCGTTAATTCTCTCGTCTCGGATTTTAATTTTTTGAGAAAAATTTTGGAGGGAAGGAGATTTTGGATTTGATTTTCCTCAATATGGGACCATTTCTCAACTCTCCTCTTTCAAATGAAACAAAAATCGTCTAAATCGGAGTACGTTTACTATGCGAAACGCGCGAACAGCCATAAAAAATAAAAATAAAAAAAAGCAATCTTTTCTTGAAGTCGGTCAAAAATATAGTGCCTTTTATATGTATATACCTACATATGTTCTCCCAAAAGAAGCTTTAGTACATGACAATATAGTTAAATATTCGCATGTACTCGCAAAAATGAAAAATGTTTACATACAATATTAATTCTGTTTCATTCCATCTTTTTTTTAAGACTAAATATAGTGCATTCATTTCATGTAAATATCCAAGATAGTGACAATTTTATCATTGAAAGCCCGCAGGTTAGTGACTGAAAATGCTCGAGTCCAGATTTACTGTAAATGTGGGTTATGAATGTAATACATCAAGTTGTAATTTCATGGAAGTAATTTTGGGGGCTGTAAGAAGCGATAGAATCACTTGATGAAAATGTACCATTAAAACAAAATTCTTATACAAAACCACATACCAAAAATTGTATCGGTGTGGTTCAGCTCTAACTGAGCATAAGCGAAAGATTTGAGTTTTTTGTTCAGTTTTGCAGAATATAGCTCTCACCTCCAAAATTTTTACATTGGGAATGTTTTTTGGGGATTTATTCTGGAAATCGGTTATCTGTCACGGACTTTTAATTTTCAATAATCATGTTATTTTTAAATACGTTTAGGTATACGAATATGTTAATACTAAAAAAACAAACCTAACCAAATTGTATACCTCATCCGTCTGGAAAAATCGGTCAAAGACATCAAAAACTCTCTTGAGCAAAACAGCTGTTATCAGAATTTGACTTTTGAGTAACGTGTGGCTTGAATAATAATACTAAAGTGGTGTTATAATTATCAACAAAGGAACAAGTTTTATTTTTATATATATAATTTAAAATATAACAAAGACATGTACTTATGTTTTATTGACTTGGAGAAAGCGTTCGACGATGTACGAAGACATCACATGACGTGGGATATGGCAGATTGCAGAATGTTACAATAAGCGAATGCATATTTGCCGACGAAATGCCGAGGAAATGGAAATACTCGAGTCCGGATTTACTGTGAATGTGGGTTATGAATATAATACATCAAGTTGTAATTTCATGGAAGGAATTTTGGGGGCGGTGAGAAGCGATAGAATCCCTTGATGAAAATGTACCATTAAAACAAAATTATTATAAAAAACAACATACCAAATATTGTATCGGTGTGGTTCAGCTCTAACTTAGCATAAGCGAAAGATTTGAGTTTTTTTGTTTAGTTTTGCAGAATATAGCTCTCACCTCTAAAAGTTTTACATTGGGAATGTTTTTTGGGGATATATATATATATATATATATATATATATATATATATATATATACACAAGAATTGCTCGTATTAATATATTAGATAGATATAGATGTATATATACATAAAAATGTTTACTTTCACTGCACAAATAAAATAGTTTAAACATGTTTTATATTGCTGAGAATGTCTATAAAATATCATCAATGAATACATACGCTTCTAACGTAATTCACGATATATGATATTGATAAATATTTCTTACAAAAAATTGGACCGACTTTATCAGTTGTTGCACTGAAAAATACAAAATAATATTAATTCTATTGGTGCTGGTTCTTTTGGAGTTGGTGCCTACAACAAACTACAACGGCACAACTTCAAAATTACCAGCACCAATAGAATTGTTATTTTGTATTTTTCAGTGCAACAACTGATAAAGTTGGTCCAATTTTTTGTAAAAAATATTTATCTCACATTTTTGAGTGTAAAATTAGTCATGAAAATTGTTGAACGTTCACTAATACCCAAAAAGTTATAGGTAGGTTTAGCTTGTTCTAGCGAAAATACGCATATCACATATTTCAGACTTTACCATTGCGAAACTCAGAAACCGTAACTCTTTTGAAAAAATGTTCAATTTAAATGTTTCCGGATATGGTCCCCTTTCTAATTTTCAAATCTCGAATTTTCGATTTTCAGAAAAATTTGCCCTTTCCACATAGCTGAAACACATATTTCAGACTGTAGCGCGGAAACGTATGATTATTTTCAAAAATGTCCAATTTAAACATTTCCGGATATAGAATTTTCGTTAATTCTCTCGTCTCGGATTTTAATTTTTTGAGAAAAATTTTGGAGGGAAGGAGATTTTGGATTTGATTTTCCTCAATATGGGACCATTTCTCAACTCTCCTCTTTCAAATGAAACAAAAATCGTCTAAATCGGAGTACGTTTACTATGCGAAACGCGCGAACAGCCATAAAAAATAAAAATAAAAAAAAGCAATCTTTTCTTGAAGTCGGTCAAAAATATAGTGCCTTTTATATGTATATACCTACATATGTTAGGGTAATAATGGATATCAATGAAATGAAAAATTTCAGGACTTAAAACATTTTTTCACACAGGTTCACAATAGAATACCTGCTATAATATATATATGCTACGCCAGAATACCAAATGACAAAAATTATTCCTTCTCACAACGACACATGGGTATATGTGTTATATTTCCATTATTCGAAAAAAAACAAACCCAAGTCAACGTCGCGTTCTGGATAAGAATTTATGACTTTGAGCGTAACATAGGTACATAAAGAGAAATCGAAGAACTAAAATGTTTCACCAATAATTAATTTAATTTTTATATAAAATGTTCATTTTTCAGTGTTATGCTTAATAGATTTTCTACTTATAAAATTTAAAGGTTTCATTTTGCTACCTTTCACAGATTAATTGTTTAATATTTTGCGCCCGTAAGATTAAAAGCACAGATTTCACTATACATATTGGATCGGAACATTTAATTGAGAAAATTTAAGATGCGAACAATATTAAACATTGAATTCATAAAAAACTATAGATGAATCTGAAAATTAAACGATATTATGAACTACTATCACTTTTTCCTTATGTTGGAGTATGCGCAAGAACGAATTTAAATATTGAGTAGTTAGGCATTCATATCCCAAGTCATCCATATAAATCTTCCTGATGATATACGTCGCCTCGCATCATTCGATCAAATGAAAGAAGTACAGATGCTTAGTAGATATACTAGGAGAGTTCTGGAACGGAAGTCACAGTAAACATGCTATATTTTCCAAAGGGGTCCCGAATAATGGTGTGTGGGCGTGCTGGATATTTTTCCAACGGGGTTTCATTATTTATTAAATGTTAGATTCCTACATTTCATGAGCGCCATCTAGCGGAGAGGGGATAAGTTACTGCATTTAGATTCCTACAATTCATGAGCGCCATCTAGCGGAGAGGGGATAAGTTACTGCATTTAGATTCCTACTTTTCATGACCGCCATTAGGGATTATTTAATTATTTTATTGCTGAGGAAAAAAGTTCACCATTGCGCGGGATCGAACCCACAACCACACACACCAACACGCTGACAAGCTAGACGTTTTCCAAGCCTGCCATCTCGGTTACCCATGAGAATGGGAGAAAGCAATGTATATATTTTGCATTGCGGCGCGTGCGCACTTACATCAGATAAGCCGCGAGCTCATAAATTGAAATGTTGTCGATGTGTTAACACCGCTTCGACGTAAGCATGGGCGATAAGCCGTTTGGGTCTGCGCGCTCGGAAAACCCTTCTCGTTTCAAGCAAACGACTCCCAAAATCGTCTTCTGCCGAAAATTTGATGGCGATTCAGTTTTTGATTCGTTTAAATCGGCCAAGATTTGATTTTCGTATAGAATATACGAGTTAAATTGCAAATTATACTTTTTCGACATAACAGCATCATTAAAAGTGCTTAAACAAGAAATTAGGAGTGAAAGAAAATGTGTTATGTTTAATATTGTATTTATTATATATTTATAAAATTTGCTTTATACCTGTGTAAATGTGAGAAATCAAAGAATGTATGTTGGATGACGGCGCGTGCGCACTTACATCAGATAAGCCGCGAGCTCATAAATTGAAATGTTGTCGATGTGTTAACATCGATGTCGGCACCGCTTCGACCTAAGAAAGGACGATAAGCCGTTTGGGTCTGAGCGCTCGGACAACCCTCATCGTTTCAAGCAAACGACTCCCAAAATCGTCTTCTGCCGAAAATTTGATGGCCATTCAGTTTTTGATTCGTTTAAATCGGCCAAGATTTGATTTTCGTATAGAATATACGAGTTAAATTGCAAATTATGCTTATTCGACACAACAGCATCATTAAAAGTGCTTAAAAAAGAAATCTGGAGTGAAAGAAAATGTGTTATGTTTAATATTGTATTTATTATATATTTATAAAATTTGCTTTATAACTGTGTAAATGTGAGAAATCAAAGAATGTATGTTGGATGACGGCGCGTGCGCACTTACATCAGATAAGCCGCGAGCTCATAAATTGAAATGTTGTCGATGTGTTAACATCGATGTCGGCACCGCTTCGACCTAAGAAAGGACGATAAGCCGTTTGGGACTGCGCGCTCGGACAACCCTTCTCGTTTCAAGCAAACAACTCCCAAAATCGTCTTCTGCCGAAAATTTGATGACGATTCAGTTTTTGATTCGTTTAAATCGACCAAGATTTGATTTTCGTATAGAATATACGAGTTAAATTGCAAATTATACTTATTCGACACAACAGCATCATTAAAAGTGCTTAAATAAGAAACCAGGAGTGAAAGAAAATGTGTTAATGTATCTATCAAAAATGATTTTCTGAATAAAACAACATTTTACTTAAAATTTGCTTTATTTAATAAATGATTTTATCAAACAAAATTTTTAAATACAGTACGGAGTGATTCTTCTTGATGGCATCTCATTGCGTTGACGAAAACGTGTAGGATTTTTGAAGACCTTCTCATTCCAATCGTTTTCACTGAATTGGGTGGTAGGATTGATAGTCATATCATTAAACAATGTAAACACCTTTTGTTTTTCCTCAAAAAAGTTTAGAATATTTTTTAATTCTTCCAAACGTCGAATGTGTTGCTCCAACCTTTCTTTCAACATCATCGTAACTCTATGACTCTCAGACTGAAACTGTTGTCAGACAAAAAAAACTTGTTTCTTGTCTCCCTCCCCCTCCAATAAAAAACATTTTTTTAAATCTCTCTATTGCTCATAAAGGTAAAGTATTACAAAATCATTTATACAATTCATCAACATTTCTAAGACTACAATAATAGAATTGACTGTTGCTATATGTGTGGTGCATACATGATGTAAATTCGCTGTTGTTGAACGCTGGAACAGTGTGCCATGAGTCATCAAATTCCTCCAAATTCACGACTCTACTAGCTTGCTCTCCGTAGAAAGATTGAAGTTTATCATCCAAAAATTGCTTCTTCTGATGTCCTCGCACATAGATGATATCAATTTCGTTGAGTTTTTCCTTCAGAATATCATCCAGCGATTCGTATGGTATAAAGCCGGAAGAATATTTGAGGTTATGTACATGCTTCTCCAAATAACAAACGCCATATCGGTCTGCTTTGCTTAGCGATGAGAACGGTATTGGTGGTAATAGCAAATAATTACTACATCGACGGCCAATCCTTAAGGCAATTTCTTTGGGGTGGAATTGACATTCCACATTGAAGCCTTGAATGTCTACGAACGCTATTCTCATCTCTCCTCGACGATGGTTGAACTTAAACTGAGGACAGAGGTCTTGTCATCCTAGTTCCATCTCTTTATAATTTCACTTAGAGGATGTTGTTCAATTATGTTATCGTGAATGATGATGCAAAAGACACAAGTATTTGCTGGAAAACCTTTCGACGCTTCTATTTCAAGCTTGACATCAACACTTGAACTTTTCACGCTTTCATCTCGGTGAGAACAATCGATGACAAATAGAGGTTTATTTGCAAATTCAGAGTAACTTAGTAGCGGCGTATGTAGATAAGAGTGTTTGTAGCTCTTTCCAAATTGAGTGTAGTTGAAGTAAGCTTCGGTAAAATCCCCCTTTTCAAAGTCCAAATGCATCTTCTCCTTTGGATAGCTGTCTCCGTTCAGCGTCAAGGTGATATTCATAATGTTTGCAAAATTAAATTTTGTAGGATCGTTATTCACTTGGTTCTTTTCGTGGTTGCTCTGGAAACAAACGATGACATAGCGAGGACTTTCGAAAAATGATGAAGTTTTCACCGACCAAATTTCGTTGGTGGCTGCTGTAGTGAGAGCAGGCAACATGTGAATTTCCCATTTTCTAAACGGTATCAAGATGGGAGTGTCAGCTTCATCAACAACAATCATTCAACAATCATTAATGTTTGCAAATTTATTGAAAAATTAAAAATATCTCAAGCTAACCGTTCAGTTGATAAAACGATGTAACATATTGGAAAAAATGTTGCTCTGATTAAATGATGGTGTAGAGAAAATCAAACTTTTTTAGTCATATAGTTGGAAATAATGAAGAGTATATCTGAAAAATTAGAACTTAGAAAAAAAACACACAACTGAATTCAAAACGTGAAAAGAAAATATTTTATTCAGTGGCCGAGCGTCTTAGACAGGAACAGAAGAAACGAGGAAAGTGAGAACGCACTACAAGCGGGGAGATCCGTTTGAAAGATAAGAGCGAGAATTAAACATGGCTGCAAATGCGTGATGAATGGAAGAGCAGGAAGTGTCTCAAAATATTTTCAATGATTCCCTCAGACTTTACATGAAAATTAAGGTGGAATTGCAGGTTTCTCAAGAAACAAAGTATGTCACATTAAAAAAATGAGAGCTCGTAAAGAAGCACTTATATCAAAAATCCAAGTTACCATAATTACAAATGCGTTGGGAAGAAACAAATGAAAAGATATTGAAAAAAACGTTACACAAATCAGGGAAAACCGGTGAAAGAAGAGCGAAATACTTTCAAACTTCATAAAAAAATTTTTGGTATATAGACAAGACTGAACAATGAAATTTTATATTTCAAAAACAAATACATGTAGAATATAAAGTACATTACATATCAGTTGAAGTGCAAAATCTTTCAAACACAAGTCTGGGAGAGACATCCAATAGAATTTATTAAGAAGTAAGTCATTTAATGACAACATAGTATTAACAAAAAAGCAGTCTGGAAGTATGAAAATGAAAAGCAATATGAAAACATGTAAATTGTGTCGCTCATTATACACATTGTTTAACTTTCAACGTTTTTCATCTATGCGAGGACAATTGCTAATTTTGTTAGAACAAAGAAAAAATTAAAAATTGATGACAAGAAACGTTGAAAAAGAAGACCACCACCCAATATAATTTATTAATAACCTTGTAAAATAATGCTGGCACTTCATCGTGGTTGTGATTTGTTCCTTCTTATCAACGTTTTTGATCCATCTGTTGAGTCGTATTTTTAATGTCTTTTTAAAATTCCAATTGCTTTTCGTAATATAAGATTGAATGTTATTTGTTGTTTCGAAAAATATTTCTGATTGATACATCTTTGAATCCATACAAAAAAAAAATAACTCGTGTTTCATTCAATTTTCTTTATTGTTTAAATCAAATAACATATTGTATAAAGCATTAGAATCAGTTTTAATCACCTCTTCACATCTCAAATAATTTGATATTTTTCAAACTTGGTGGTGAAATGATGCATCTCCTTTTCACACCAGAAATTCAACCAAATGGCATCGTTTTCACAAAAGTTGGTTAATTCACACACACATACATACTTGTTTTGTTCAATGAAATTTTGAGTTTTGTATCAGAAATTCTTCAAATCCGTCTGGAGAAAAGATGATTTTCTTGTAAAACAACATCATAGACGTCAGAAGCATGCGCATTATTCACCTAAACTCAGCTGTTGTGTTTGCTATTCAATGTCAGTCGTTTGACATAAATTTTTCTTCTTGTTTCCTCAGTACTTTTTGAACCAGACAGATCTGATGTAATTTAGATACAATTCTTAGAAAGCTCTTCCAATTGATGAACCCAACATATATTGAGGAGACATACATGAAAATTCAATGAAAGTTTGTAAATAATTTTCTTCCAAAAGCTTCTGTTCAATCGTTGGGAAAAAAACAACATCATAATGATGGAATTATCTTATTGTTCAAAGGCGAACACAATGAAAAACCATTTGGGTCATCTCTCTGTATCACATATAAAATTACGTATAAGTATCGAAACAAATGAAGAAAATATAGTTCAAAATATAATTTCAAAGTCAATCCAATGCAAATTGTTATGGTAGCAGTTGCACAGAGAAAATGGTAAACTCAAGGAGTGGTAGATGAAATACCAACAAAAAAAGAGGAAGAAATTCCTCACAAGCCGAAAAATGTGACCGATATATTTGTTTGTTTTAACATAGACATAGACAAAAAATGAAACTTGTCGAGCAAATTAGACAAAATGGCACGAATAGCATACAGAAAACACAAGAGACCACATTAATATCAAATTTGAACATTGCTCACATGCCGAAAAATGTGGATGTTATAATTGTTTGCTTTAATACTGATTTAGATAGAAATGAAACTTGTCCAACAAAATAGACAAAATATCGTTTGTAGGATGCAGAAAGCACGAGAGAATCACTTTAATATGAAATTTGTCTTAGATTCTATCATTATAAATAGATAATCATCATCAGCTGTTCTCCTCGACTTTTGTAATAACAGTATGTCAAGAAGCTCTTGCTTATTACATTTTATATAAATAAAATAAGATATTAGTAAAATAGTGTTTTATTTAATATATAGGAAAAAAAAGATCATTCATAAAAAGAAGTTACTTTGGAAAGCAAAGTTTTCAATTCTTGCAAGAGCCCACTGCTTGGACATTGTACTCCAAACATATTCCAATTAAATTCTCGTACTTGCACAAGTTTTCGTTGAAATTCGTTGTATTTGAAGTAAGTATTCTTCTTGAAGAAATATATATGTCCATCAATATAACGAAACGCTGAAGTTAAATTGCTTGGAATATCTGGAAACTCGTATCTAGTATTACCCATAAATTTTCGAGCTCCATTTTCATTATATTCTCGATAGTCACCATTTGTCAATAAAATATAGATTTTTCCACTGTTTGTCTGAAACATAGCTTCTACTTTAACTCCTCTAGGTATATCATAAGCAATGGTTCTGATGCTACCAACGATGTTTAAATTTGGAAATTGACTAAAATAAACTTTCTTATTGCTTGCAACCATAAGATTACCATTCGAAATTTGAAAAGCGTGATTCACTCTGGTTATTCCAGTGTTAATTAAATAATCATGATATAGATTTTCAGATTGATGAATTTTATTGTCTTTTTTATTAGCATTTATGTCTATTTTCCACAAGCGATTTTCAGAAATTACGTATAATTTATGGTTGGGGAATCCTGGTGAATATGCCAAAAACATTACGTCAGGATATTTCACATCACACAAGTTAAATGTAGAGCTAATATCTTCTGGAGAAGGTTGCTGCTGTGTTGTTTTGGGTGTTGTAGTAGGCCTCGGTTTGCCATATAACCTTTGAATTGCTAATTTATCATCTTCGTGTAGACTGTTTGCTGCATCTTGATAAAACGGGTACATTATTGCATGAGTATTTAGGCTGTGACTTATTCCTAGAGAATGTCCAATCTCATGTACCAGTACCATTAACAGATTTATCCCTCCATCACCAATCATGTTTCCATCATCATCAATATATTGCCAATTTTCATCAGCTTCTATATGAACTTCAACACATGAAGCATAGGATGCAGGGGGAAACGCGTGTCCTAAGACTACTCCTGGACCATCTAATGGATATGGACAGATCTCTTTACCCATGCATATGGTGCGATATTCGTGTTCTCTTTTGACAAATGCTACTAAAATATCTGGAGTGATGTTATTAACATGATCTCTCTTTATCATACTAGCAGTAGTAAGCATTTTAAATGTTAGTCCAGATGCATTTTGCCACATATTGAAAGCTTGTTGAACGACGTTTCGATATTTACCGACACCCTCGACCAAATACCAATGCAGAGTCGTTTTGTTCCATTTAGTTGAAACTACAAATTCATTATCGCTATAGTGACATCGTGGTTTTGATATTAACTCAATCGTTTCTGCATTAAGGCTGCCATCTATCGGTAAATTGTAATCTTCTTGAAACTTTGCTAGACTCTCTTCGAGAGATGTATTTGTATTATTTTGAATATAACCATACTTTTGCAAATATTTCTGTGCATCAGGTAGAGTCAGGTTCGATGACGCGATATGTACCAGCAATAGCAAGGAAACGATCACCTTCATTGTCAACTCGTTAATGATTGAATTATCAAGGTGATAATGAATATATTTTGGTGGAGATATGAAATAAAACAAAAAAAAGTTTATTTCACAGTATATTAGCAGTCTATGTTAGATGTAGATTCAAATTCATTATCTAAAAAATTCTGTATAATATCTGAACTATAATAAAAGAGATATTCCCTTAAGGTATTAGTATACATACAATCGATTGAGGATGCTTCACAAAATCCATAAAGAAGGTCTAAAACACTCAAATTTACATTATCTAACCAATTTCTTACAATATTAAATAAATTTCGATAAAATTCGTTGAAATTGAGGCATTCCAACATAGCAAGTCAATTTGAAATCACATGCATCTGCACATTTAAAATGGCTGCAATGTCTTCTTCATATAGATTCATGCCGACATTGAACTTGGAAATATACAAGAGGTTCGTATAGGTACCATACTGATATTGAGTCACTTTCACAAGGTCTCCACATTTTGTTTCTATAGGATCAGCAGCATAATCTTCGTTGTCTTCGACATTTTGTTGTATTTCTTATAGCAAGGTGATGATTGAATCCCACTCGTAGGTGGAGAATGAAATTTCCCAAGGTGTAGACCTTCGCTTCAGAATAACGCATGCACTAAAGTCTCTTGTAGGACTCAGACCACATCGCACCTCGTAGTTACATGTTTGAGGTAGAGGAAATGACATTAAAAATAATGGTTTTTCGGTTTGAGCTTTAGTTTCGAACATGATTAAAGCTTTGTCATCAGCCTCATCATCATAGAGTTTGAGGAGCCTTTTAGATCGAACAAAGTTACTCAGCTGATTCAACGTAAAGGCCATCTTTTATGATTGTAGATTGTTTATCACACATGTTATAATAATGAATTAATTTTATAATATCAGTATACAAGATGTGTCGGCATTGATTTGAATTAATATGTATATTTCTCATAACTGTGAAAAAGGTACAACTATCAAGAAAAATGAGGCAAGTAACTCAACAAATGACTGAAAATGACAAAAAAATGGTACAAATATCAAGAAAAATGAGACAAGTAACTACAAAATAGCTATGTGAGATCTGAAAAATTACAGAAAGAAATGCAAAATACATGAAATGAGAAAGAAAAATGGTACAAATATCAAGAAAAAATTATACAAGTAACTACAAAATAGCTATGTGAGATGTGAAAAATGACAGAAAAATGCAAAATACATGAAATGAGAGAGAAAAATGGTACAAATATCAAGCTGAGAAAAATACAAGACCTTGTATAATCAATGCTCTGAGGAAAGATGAAGCCATCAAGGTCAACGCAGTATTCGGAGGCGAGTTTGTAATCGTGAAAGGTGACCAAGTTCAAACGGAATATAAATATTTCACTACAGCCAATTCACCCATCTTCACCCACCTGGGGTGTAAATTTGTTAATGTTCACTCCTAAATTCATTACTCGCTTCAGTGCCCATCCACTATCTCTCTCTTGAAATTCTTCTAAGTCTTTGAAAATGAATTTAGGAGTGAACATTAACAAATTTACACCCCAGGTGGGTGAAGATGGGTGAATTGGCTGTAGTGAAATATTTATATTCCGTTTGAACTTGGTCACCTTTCACGATTACAAACTCGCCTCCGAATACTGCGTTGACCTTGATGGCTTCATCTTTCCTCAGAGCATTGATTATACAAGGTCTTGTATTTTTCTCAGCTTGATATTTGTACCATTTTTCTCTCTCATTTCATGTATTTTGCATTTTTCTGTCATTTTTCACATCTCACATAGCTATTTTGTAGTTACTTGTCTCATTTTTCTTGATATTTGTACCATTTTTTTTGTCATTTTCAGTCATTTGTTGAGTTACTTGCCTCATTTTTCTTGATAGTTGTACCTTTTTCACAGTTATGAGAAATATACATATTAATTTAAATCAATGCCGACACATCTTGTATACTGATATTATAAAATTAATTCATTATTATAACATGTGTGATAAACAATCTACAATCATAAAAGATGGCCTTTACGTTGAATCAGCTGAGTAACTTTGTTCGATCTAAAAGGCTCCTCAAACTCTATGATGATGAGGCTGATGACAAAGCTTTAATCATGTTCGAAACTAAAGCTCAAACCGAAAAACCATTATTTTTAATGTCATTTCCTCTACCTCAAACATGTAACTACGAGGTGCGATGTGGTCTGAGTCCTACAAGAGACTTTAGTGCATGCGTTATTCTGAAGCGAAGGTCTACACCTTGGGAAATTTCATTCTCCACCTACGAGTGGGATTCAATCATCACCTTGCTATAAGAAATACAACAAAATGTCGAAGACAACGAAGATTATGCTGCTGATCCTATAGAAACAAAATGTGGAGACCTTGTGAAAGTGCCTCAATATCAGTATGGTACCTATACGAACCTCTTGTATATTTCCAAGTTCAATGTCGGCATGAATCTATATGAAGAAGACATTGCAGCCATTTTAAATGTACAGATGCATGTGATTTCAAATTGACTTGCTATGTTGGAATGCCTCAATTTCAACGAATTTCATCGAAATTTATTTAATATTGTAAGAAATTGGTTAGATAATGTAAATTTGAGTGTTTTAGACCTTCTTTATGGATTTTGTGAAGCATCCTCAATCGATTGTATGTATACTAATACCTTAAGGGAATATCTCTTTTATTATAGTTCAGATATTATACAGAATTTTTTAGATAATGAATTTGAATCTACATCTAACATAGACTGCTAATATACTGTGAAATAAACTTTTTTTTGTTTTATTTCATATCTCCACCAAAATATATTCATTATCACCTTGATAATTCAATCATTAACGAGTTGACAATGAAGGTGATCGTTTCCTTGCTATTGCTGGTACATATCGCGTCATCGAACCTGACTCTACCTGATGCACAGAAATATTTGCAAAAGTATGGTTATATTCAAAATAATACAAATACATCTCTCGAAGAGAGTCTAGCAAAGTTTCAAGAAGATTACAATTTACCGATAGATGGCAGCCTTAATGCAGAAACGATTGAGTTAATATCAAAACCACGATGTCACTATAGCGATAATGAATTTGTAGTTTCAACTAAATGGAACAAAACGACTCTGCATTGGTATTTGGTCGAGGGTGTCGGTAAATATCGAAACGTCGTTCAACAAGCTTTCAATATGTGGCAAAATGCATCTGGACTAACATTTAAAATGCTTACTACTGCTAGTATGATAAAGAGAGATCATGTTAATAACATCACTCCAGATATTTTAGTAGCATTTGTCAAAAGAGAACACGAATATCGCACCATATGCATGGGTAAAGAGATCTGTCCATATCCATTAGATGGTCCAGGAGTAGTCTTAGGACACGCGTTTCCCCCTGCATCCTATGCTTCATGTGTTGAAGTTCATATAGAAGCTGATGAAAATTGGCAATATATTGATGATGATGGAAACATGATTGGTGATGGAGGGATAAATCTGTTAATGGTACTGGTACATGAGATTGGACATTCTCTAGGAATAAGTCACAGCCTAAATACTCATGCAATAATGTACCCGTTTTATCAAGATGCAGCAAACAGTCTACACGAAGATGATAAATTAGCAATTCAAAGGTTATATGGCAAACCGAGGCCTACTACAACACCCAAAACAACACAGCAGCAACCTTCTCCAGAAGATATTAGCTCTACATTTAACTTGTGTGATGTGAAATATCCTGACGTAATGTTTTTGGCATATTCACCAGGATTCCCCAACCATAAATTATACGTAATTTCTGAAAATCGCTTGTGGAAAATAGACATAAATGCTAATAAAAAAGACAATAAAATTCATCAATCTGAAAATCTATATCATGATTATTTAATTAACACTGGAATAACCAGAGTGAATCACGCTTTTCAAATTTCGAATGGTAATCTTATGGTTGCAAGCAATAAGAAAGTTTATTTTAGTCAATTTCCAAATTTAAACATCGTTGGTAGCATCAGAACCATTGCTTATGATATACCTAGAGGAGTTAAAGTAGAAGCTATGTTTCAGACAAACAGTGGAAAAATCTATATTTTATTGACAAATGGTGACTATCGAGAATATAATGAAAATGGAGCTCGAAAATTTATGGGTAATACTAGATACGAGTTTCCAGATATTCCAAGCAATTTAACTTCAGCGTTTCGTTATATTGATGGACATATATATTTCTTCAAGAAGAATACTTACTTCAAATACAACGAATTTCAACGAAAACTTGTGCAAGTACGAGAATTTAATTGGAATATGTTTGGAGTACAATGTCCAAGCAGTGGGCTCTTGCAAGAATTGAAAACTTTGCTTTCCAAAGTAACTTCTTTTTATGAATGATCTTTTTTTTCCTATATATTAAATAAAACACTATTTTACTAATATCTTATTTTATTTATATAAAATGTAATAAGCAAGAGCTTCTTGACATACTGTTATTACAAAAGTCGAGGAGAACAGCTGATGATGATTATCTATTTATAATGATAGAATCTAAGACAAATTTCATATTAAAGTGATTCTCTCGTGCTTTCTGCATCCTACAAACGATATTTTGTCTATTTTGTTGGACAAGTTTCATTTCTATCTAAATCAGTATTAAAGCAAACAATTATAACATCCACATTTTTCGGCATGTGAGCAATGTTCAAATTTGATATTAATGTGGTCTCTTGTGTTTTCTGTATGCTATTCGTGCCATTTTGTCTAATTTGCTCGACAAGTTTCATTTTTTGTCTATGTCTATGTTAAAACAAACAAATATATCGGTCACATTTTTCGGCTTGTGAGGAATTTCTTCCTCTTTTTTTGTTGGTATTTCATCTACCACTCCTTGAGTTTACCATTTTCTCTGTGCAACTGCTACCATAACAATTTGCATTGGATTGACTTTGAAATTATATTTTGAACTATATTTTCTTCATTTGTTTCGATACTTATACGTAATTTTATATGTGATACAGAGAGATGACCCAAATGGTTTTTCATTGTGTTCGCCTTTGAACAATAAGATAATTCCATCATTATGATGTTGTTTTTTTCCCAACGATTGAACAGAAGCTTTTGGAAGAAAATTATTTACAAACTTTCATTGAATTTTCATGTATGTCTCCTCAATATATGTTGGGTTCATCAATTGGAAGAGCTTTCTAAGAATTGTATCTAAATTACATCAGATCTGTCTGGTTCAAAAAGTACTGAGGAAACAAGAAGAAAAATTTATGTCAAACGACTGACATTGAATAGCAAACACAACAGCTGAGTTTAGGTGAATAATGCGCATGCTTCTGACGTCTATGATGTTGTTTTACAAGAAAATCATCTTTTCTCCAGACGGATTTGAAGAATTTCTGATACAAAACTCAAAATTTCATTGAACAAAACAAGTATGTATGTGTGTGTGAATTAACCAACTTTTGTGAAAACGATGCCATTTGGTTGAATTTCTGGTGTGAAAAGGAGATGCATCATTTCACCACCAAGTTTGAAAAATATCAAATTATTTGAGATGTGAAGAGGTGATTAAAACTGATTCTAATGCTTTATACAATATGTTATTTGATTTAAACAATAAAGAAAATTGAATGAAACACGAGTTATTTTTTTTTTGTATGGATTCAAAGATGTATCAATCAGAAATATTTTTCGAAACAACAAATAACATTCAATCTTATATTACGAAAAGCAATTGGAATTTTAAAAAGACATTAAAAATACGACTCAACAGATGGATCAAAAACGTTGATAAGAAGGAACAAATCACAACCACGATGAAGTGCCAGCATTATTTTACAAGGTTATTAATAAATTATATTGGGTGGTGGTCTTCTTTTTCAACGTTTCTTGTCATCAATTTTTAATTTTTTCTTTGTTCTAACAAAATTAGCAATTGTCCTCGCATAGATGAAAAACGTTGAAAGTTAAACAATGTGTATAATGAGCGACACAATTTACATGTTTTCATATTGCTTTTCATTTTCATACTTCCAGACTGCTTTTTTGTTAATACTATGTTGTCATTAAATGACTTACTTCTTAATAAATTCTATTGGATGTCTCTCCCAGACTTGTGTTTGAAAGATTTTGCACTTCAACTGATATGTAATGTACTTTATATTCTACATGTATTTGTTTTTGAAATATAAAATTTCATTGTTCAGTCTTGTCTATATACCAAAAATTTTTTTATGAAGTTTGAAAGTATTTCGCTCTTCTTTCACCGGTTTTCCCTGATTTGTGTAACGTTTTTTTCAATATCTTTTCATTTGTTTCTTCCCAACGCATTTGTAATTATGGTAACTTGGATTTTTGATATAAGTGCTTCTTTACGAGCTCTCATTTTTTTAATGTGACATACTTTGTTTCTTGAGAAACCTGCAATTCCACCTTAATTTTCATGTAAAGTCTGAGGGAATCATTGAAAATATTTTGAGACACTTCCTGCTCTTCCATTCATCACGCATTTGCAGCCATGTTTAATTCTCGCTCTTATCTTTCAAACGGATCTCCCCGCTTGTAGTGCGTTCTCACTTTCCTCGTTTCTTCTGTTCCTGTCTAAGACGCTCGGCCACTGAATAAAATATTTTCTTTTCACGTTTTGAATTCAGTTGTGTGTTTTTTTTCTAAGTTCTAATTTTTCAGATATACTCTTCATTATTTCCAACTATATGACTAAAAAAGTTTGATTTTCTCTACACCATCATTTAATCAGAGCAACATTTTTTCCAATATGTTACATCGTTTTA
The DNA here is from genome assembly GCA_958507055.1 of Crioceris asparagi. NCBI lineage: Eukaryota > Metazoa > Arthropoda > Insecta > Coleoptera > Chrysomelidae > Crioceris > Crioceris asparagi. The sequence continues at coordinate 48,298,061 of OY293829.1, forward strand.
TCAACTGAACGGTTAGCTTGAGATATTTTTAATTTTTCAATAAATTTGCAAACATTAATGATTGTTGAATGATTGTTGTTGATGAAGCTGACACTCCCATCTTGATACCGTTTAGAAAATGGGAAATTCACATGTTGCCTGCTCTCACTACAGCAGCCACCAACGAAATTTGGTCGGTGAAAACTTCATCATTTTTCGAAAGTCCTCGCTATGTCATCGTTTGTTTCCAGAGCAACCACGAAAAGAACCAAGTGAATAACGATCCTACAAAATTTAATTTTGCAAACATTATGAATATCACCTTGACGCTGAACGGAGACAGCTATCCAAAGGAGAAGATGCATTTGGACTTTGAAAAGGGGGATTTTACCGAAGCTTACTTCAACTACACTCAATTTGGAAAGAGCTACAAACACTCTTATCTACATACGCCGCTACTAAGTTACTCTGAATTTGCAAATAAACCTCTATTTGTCATCGATTGTTCTCACCGAGATGAAAGCGTGAAAAGTTCAAGTGTTGATGTCAAGCTTGAAATAGAAGCGTCGAAAGGTTTTCCAGCAAATACTTGTGTCTTTTGCATCATCATTCACGATAACATAATTGAACAACATCCTCTAAGTGAAATTATAAAGAGATGGAACTAGGATGACAAGACCTCTGTCCTCAGTTTAAGTTCAACCATCGTCGAGGAGAGATGAGAATAGCGTTCGTAGACATTCAAGGCTTCAATGTGGAATGTCAATTCCACCCCAAAGAAATTGCCTTAAGGATTGGCCGTCGATGTAGTAATTATTTGCTATTACCACCAATACCGTTCTCATCGCTAAGCAAAGCAGACCGATATGGCGTTTGTTATTTGGAGAAGCATGTACATAACCTCAAATATTCTTCCGGCTTTATACCATACGAATCGCTGGATGATATTCTGAAGGAAAAACTCAACGAAATTGATATCATCTATGTGCGAGGACATCAGAAGAAGCAATTTTTGGATGATAAACTTCAATCTTTCTACGGAGAGCAAGCTAGTAGAGTCGTGAATTTGGAGGAATTTGATGACTCATGGCACACTGTTCCAGCGTTCAACAACAGCGAATTTACATCATGTATGCACCACACATATAGCAACAGTCAATTCTATTATTGTAGTCTTAGAAATGTTGATGAATTGTATAAATGATTTTGTAATACTTTACCTTTATGAGCAATAGAGAGATTTAAAAAAATGTTTTTTATTGGAGGGGGAGGGAGACAAGAAACAAGTTTTTTTTGTCTGACAACAGTTTCAGTCTGAGAGTCATAGAGTTACGATGATGTTGAAAGAAAGGTTGGAGCAACACATTCGACGTTTGGAAGAATTAAAAAATATTCTAAACTTTTTTGAGGAAAAACAAAAGGTGTTTACATTGTTTAATGATATGACTATCAATCCTACCACCCAATTCAGTGAAAACGATTGGAATGAGAAGGTCTTCAAAAATCCTACACGTTTTCGTCAACGCAATGAGATGCCATCAAGAAGAATCACTCCGTACTGTATTTAAAAATTTTGTTTGATAAAATCATTTATTAAATAAAGCAAATTTTAAGTAAAATGTTGTTTTATTCAGAAAATCATTTTTGATAGATACATTAACACATTTTCTTTCACTCCTGGTTTCTTATTTAAGCACTTTTAATGATGCTGTTGTGTCGAATAAGTATAATTTGCAATTTAACTCGTATATTCTATACGAAAATCAAATCTTGGTCGATTTAAACGAATCAAAAACTGAATCGTCATCAAATTTTCGGCAGAAGACGATTTTGGGAGTTGTTTGCTTGAAACGAGAAGGGTTGTCCGAGCGCGCAGTCCCAAACGGCTTATCGTCCTTTCTTAGGTCGAAGCGGTGCCGACATCGATGTTAACACATCGACAACATTTCAATTTATGAGCTCGCGGCTTATCTGATGTAAGTGCGCACGCGCCGTCATCCAACATACATTCTTTGATTTCTCACATTTAAACAGTTATAAAGCAAATTTTATAAATATATAATAAATACAATATTAAACATAACACATTTTCTTTCACTCCAGATTTCTTTTTTAAGCACTTTTAATGATGCTGTTGTGTCGAATAAGCATAATTTGCAATTTAACTCGTATATTCTATACGAAAATCAAATCTTGGCCGATTTAAACGAATCAAAAACTGAATGGCCATCAAATTTTCGGCAGAAGACGATTTTGGGAGTCGTTTGCTTGAAACGATGAGGGTTGTCCGAGCGCACAGACCCAAACGGCTTATCGTCCTTTCTTAGGTCGAAGCGGTGCCGACATCGATGTTAACACATCGACAACATTTCAATTTATGAGCTCGCGGCTTATCTGATGTAAGTGCGCACGCGCCGTCATCCAACATACATTCTTTGATTTCTCACATTTACACAGGTATAAAGCAAATTTTATAAATATATAATAAATACAATATTAAACATAACACATTTTCTTTCACTCCTAATTTCTTGTTTAAGCACTTTTAATGATGCTGTTATGTCGAAAAAGTATAATTTGCAATTTAACTCGTATATTCTATACGAAAATCAAATCTTGGCCGATTTAAACGAATCAAAAACTGAATCGCCATCAAATTTTCGGCAGAAGACGATTTTGGGAGTCGTTTGCTTGAAACGAGAAGGGTTTTCCGAGCGCGCAGACCCAAACGGCTTATCGCCCATGCTTACGTCGAAGCGGTGTTAACACATCGACAACATTTCAATTTATGAGCTCGCGGCTTATCTGATGTAAGTGCGCACGCGCCGCAATGCAAAATATATACATTGCTTTCTCCCATTCTCATGGGTAACCGAGATGGCAGGCTTGGAAAACGTCTAGCTTGTCAGCGTGTTGGTGTGTGTGGTTGTGGGTTCGATCCCGCGCAATGGTGAACTTTTTTCCTCAGCAATAAAATAATTAAATAATCCCTAATGGCGGTCATGAAAAGTAGGAATCTAAATGCAGTAACTTATCCCCTCTCCGCTAGATGGCGCTCATGAATTGTAGGAATCTAAATGCAGTAACTTATCCCCTCTCCGCTAGATGGCGCTCATGAAATGTAGGAATCTAACATTTAATAAATAATGAAACCCCGTTGGAAAAATATCCAGCACGCCCACACACCATTATTCGGTACCCCTTTGGAAAATATAGCATGTTTACTGTGACTTCCGTTCCAGAACTCTCCTAGTATATCTACTATGCTTCCATATTTTCTTCAATCCTTAAGAAATACCACCCAATGCTTGTTTGGTAATTTCACTCTCAGACTTCACGCAGAGCCCTTTTAATTCATATCCATAGTATTTTACAGACCTTTAAGTTACAAACGTGGAGTGGAACACAAGAATAAAATGCTCTCGTTCACAAAAGCATAACATTCTTTGATTTAATATCATCACAACAATGATTTTATATTGCTCACAATTCAAATTTGATGACAAAACAATTACCTCAACTGACTATTCTAATGGATTCAGAGCATGTTTTTGGTAATGTAATAAATAGTATATAGCATAGATATTAGAGATGTTAAAACGTTAGGTTATAGCCAGAGACAAGACTGAGACGTGCAAATCCATGGTGAAATATTGTTCTATAACGCATGTTATCTTTGTCAAACAATGCTGAAGGTTTACATAGAGGCGCTAGTAGCAGCAAACTGCTAGGGGCGGGAAAATTTAAATCATGCATATTCATCTGAAGACTTTTAGTCATATTCAACATCCTCTTTTAACTAAAAGTTCTCTTTAAAAATCATCTGTCACTATTTATCTTATAAAGTTAACAGTGGCTAGACAAATTTTAAAGATATATTTTAGTTAAAAGGGGATGCAGATAATTAGTCCGAAATTGACTTTTTTTTTGATAATGATTAATAAGAAAAGCAACTTCAAACAATTTTTTAATGTAGAAAATAAAGAAATACAGACTGAAAATAGTTAACATAACAATTTTATATTAATTTAATGCTTTGCTAAATAATGATGGTAAATAAATGCCACAAACCAACACACACGGACATAACTATACACAATACATCTAATCATCCAATCTCACATAAACTAGCAGCATATAATAGCATGATAAATAGGTTAATAAACATTCTCCTCAGTGAAGATAATTTTTATAGAGAAATTAACATAATAAAACAAATAATAAATAATGGCTACCAAAATCTTCTACTAAAAACAATACATTAAGGAATTAAAATCATTAAAAAAGCAATAGAATTGGTTTATCCAAAATCAAAAGAAAAATCGGGCAACAATTATGTAATACTCACATATATTAATGGATATTCAGAAAACATAGCTAAATATTTTAGAAATAAGTATAGTTTAAAATTTAAAAATATCATATAAAACAAGCTCTACGTTAGGCAGAATAGCAATGAATAATGAAGATATAACTTCGAAAGGTAAAAAATCTGCAGTTTATAAATTGACTTGGGTAGCCAAAAAGTATATATAGGTCAAACCAAACTTACTTTCCAGAAGCGAATCCTCGAACACTGGAAAAGTTACACAGATAAAAAGCAGAATTCTACTTATACATGAAAATCATTGATTCAATAAAGAATATCAAGTTTTATACACAGCAAAAAAGGTGAAAAAAGGTTTTTTTTCTCAATATAAAACTATAAAATTAAATATGTTTGATTTTTTTTATTTTTTGTCGCTGTGCGTTGCTAGCATTCTGCATAACAATATTTTGACGCTTACACCACCAAGGGAGTGAAATATTTATAACAGCTTTCACTATCTCCTCTCTAATAATACTGGAATGCTCGTCACAATGAAGAAAGGCAAAGGAAATCTCGTTTATAATGATTTCCTTTAAAACTTGAACACTGTCCTCGTTAGTTATTCGAGAAGAACCTGCTTCTGCATCATCTGATAGTCCTACAAATAAGAATACTCAATTAAGAAAGAATTGTTATAAATGTAACATGTATTTAAAGTGTTAATTAAACCTCGAGGTCAGAGCTTAAAGCACTTATTAGAGGTAATTATTATTTATTAGCAATAATATAAAGATGATTCAAAAAAGTCAAGCCAGTTTAAAGAGAGATAAAAATTACCTGAGAGAGGCGTGACAGAGGGAAAAAGTGTAGGGACTGCGTCTCGACGAAGTTTCCAGGTAGCAAGGTTTAAATAGGAATTTGCTTCAAAATGCCTACTGCAGATTCGATAATTTCTTAAAGAATCATCGGACACCACCATTCCCATTTTCTCTTGCCACAATTGAGATCTATAATTATTTGATATTTTAGAAACTACTTTGAAACGTATGTTTTACCAAAAATGCCACTTAAAACACAGGCAGACAAACTCTCAAGTAATACTTGATAACTTGGAGCAGAATTTTAATTTGTAACTGCAGTTAGTAAACAACCAAAATGGGCAAGTAGTACATTAAATTATCATTGTTATACCGTTATTTAAATTATTCTGAGATAAGTAACTTTTGCTTTGTTGCTTTTAGTGTAAACCTTGCTACACTATCTATTAACTAGTATCATAACCATTATTAAAAAATGTAATGTGGAAGACACTACGTCGAGTAAATAGGTTAGGTTTTAGGTTCCGTCTTGGCGCAAACCCTGTGTCCAACACACATATAGCTAAGAAAGCGCTGCAACATTTTTGACAGATTTTGGTATGGAACCCTTGCGCTTTTTAAGCTGCAGCATCAGAAATACCCCAACAGTTATTTTTAAAAGCTTCTTTATAAACCAGCTTAAGAGCGCAAGACGTCTAATAGCGAATCCTGTCAAAAATGTTGAAGCGCTTTTTTAGCTAGATGTGTGTTAGACACAGGGGGAATATGATATTAATAACATTTCACTGCTCCCGACACTAACAAACAGCGATTAGCTTGACAAATAGGACAATCTTGCACTTTAGGTGGTCTAATTTGGAGCTTCCATTGCGCATGCGTAATTTTCAAAAAAGCACGTCAACGTTGCCGGATCTTTTGCTGTCATAAAATATAAAGTGAATATAAATGTGCATTCAGTAGGTCAAACTACGTATTTGAATTGATTGTTTTCTGTGAAGATGATATACCATAGAAAACAAACAATAGATATAAAAATGATTAAAAATATATTCTGCCGTCTTCTGCCCTGCCTTCTAATAATTATTACTAGAGGTTAACTTATATTGATAATATTCTCAAATTACAAATTCATTGACTTATGTACAATATAATATACTTTGTAATGTAGAGTTAGTTGCCTTAGCTTTGAAATAGAAGACTTTAATTTTATTGAACAACTTGAATGTAACTTGTAATGTTTTTTCTCAAGCTAGCAAATTCAACAAAGACGTATTTGCTACTTGCTTAAAGGATACCTGCATTTTGTTTACTATAAAACAAATTAATTGCTCTTATAGTTTTTTGAAAAATGGCTGCTTTGCTAGCTTTAGATCTAAAGCTAGCAGAGCAAACATTAAAATTCATATTTTCTGGGAACTTCTTTATTAGTTCTTGTAGGGCTAATTAATTGCTAATTAAGTGCTGTATTCTGAAAACAACTGCTCTTATAGTTTTTCGGAAAATGTCTACTTTTCTTTGAAAAAACAACTTTTTTGAGAAAATCTTATTTGTTGCTTGTAGAGCTAATTAGGTGCTAAATAATTGTTGTATTCCGAAATTAAATGCTTTTATATTTTTCTGAAAAATGGCTGCTTTGCTAGCTTTAGATCTAAAGGAAAAGCACCAAATAGAATTTTCTCAGAAAGTTGATTTTTCAAAGAAAAGCAGACATTATACGAAAAACTATAAGAGCAATTAATTTCGGAATACAGCACTTAATTAGCCCTACAAGAACTGAAAAGGAAGTTCCCAAAAAAGTTGATTTTTGAAGTTTGCTCAGCTAGCTGTTTGTTCGGGTAAAACAGCTAGTAATAATATAAATAAATAATATAATATAATATAAATAATAATAAAAATATAATTGCGTAAGCTATGATAGATGTAAATTTTCTTTTAGATTTTGCAATTCTAACATGATTCTTTAAACTAATATTATATTTCTTTCAGGTGAGTAGAAGATTGCCAGTTTCTGATTAAATCTGTTTTGTGTTATCCAAGCATATCTAATTGGCTTGGATATGCCCTTAATCAAGTTTTAGGCCAGCAGTCAGCAGTAGAAGATATATGAAGAGGAGGATTAACGAATAAGCAAGTAAAGTGGGTAAAGTATCTTTTTGATTTTATTATATTTATGAATGTTGCTAGCACGTTCTTAGCTCTAGCAAAGATCAAATACAATATTTGGCTCTGGTATACCTTTTATTTTGAATTTTCCTGTATTCATATTTTCGATTTAACTGATTCTTTTTAAATTTTATTTAATAATAATAATAATTTAATAATAATTTTATCATGTCTGGTCCTTCTGAAAAATTAATTCCTGTAATAATTCACATTACTAATGTAAAGTTTATTGGTTTAGTGGATCTATTCATAACCTTCTATATAGTTTTTAGACAACTAATGGCATTGCATTAATCTTGAGAATGATTCTCGAAAAATATGAAGGATTTTTTTTTAAAATTAGGTTTTCTGAAACTCATATTATTGACAGTATAACATATTAGTACTGGCCATTTTATAAAGCATAAAATTCTCAACTTTAGCTTCAATTTAACAGCTAAAAGGTTTGTTATGGGTATATAGATAAGTTTAAAAATCAACTGAGTCAATTTATTTTTCACTAGAGATTGTCTTTCTATCTTATGATTTGTTTAAAAATTAAAATGTTTTTCTTGTTTCATGAGCAAACACAGCAGTGGAATCCTATCTGATACATCTGAATGAGAGTTCTGGCCTCATTGAATTTTTCCATGCTTTAATGACCATCTAGTGACCAAGCCAAATAATTTTTATTAAGTTTCAAAAATTTATTGTTTTGTTCATTTCAAGAACTCTTTTGTGTTATAGCACACTGGACCTTTATCAACACTGATTTATAAAACAAGAGGATAATACTCATAATGCTTGATAACAATTTCTTAAGTACATAAGAAATGTATTTAGTAATGGTAAACACATTCCATCGATCTGGTGATTGAGAAGATTACTTGATTGTTTATGAATATTGATTTCTTAAGATTTAAGTAAATTTAATTTGATTACATTATTCCTTTATTCTATGTATATATTATCTTGAAATTATCATTAAATCTGTGACAAATCATAAAGGATTAAAATTAAATTTACTTAGATCATTACAAATCAATATTCGTAAACATTCAAGTAATCCCCTCAATGATCAGTTCGATGGCATGTCTAGCCAATTACCATCCAATTACTAAACATATAATTGCCTTCTTATTATATTAGAATTTAGTTTCGTACATTTGATAAAGGTACTGTGTGCCTATAAAATTGTCATGTGTGGAGTTAAGTGACATTTTACTGTGTTACTTTTATGTTTTACTGCATTATCCATTCATTATTTGTATTGATATATCTTTAATAAATTGTTTGCTAATGTTGATCTTTTTATTTCTGAAATGTATCTTGTTTTAAGGTAGGACATAACATTAAATTCCCAGACGACTAAAAACAATAAACTTTTGAAATTCCCGCTAGTGTTGCTGTCATCGCTAAAATAGAAATTGGTATCGTTGCTCCCGAATAATGGCCGCTCTTAAATGTCAACGGTGTTTCTTTCATTTAACCAAGGAGGATAGAAGGTATGGAGGTATCATAGGCGAATCCAATTATCACACCACGTGGGAGGGCGCCACTGTAGATAGGTAATGTTTATCGGAAAGAACAGCTGATTCTATGCAATCTTTATGAGAGTACGTTAGTGTGAGTTGTTTGATCTGTGTTTGAAGAATATTATTGTATTTTGGAATAAAAATAGTCGTTGGTTATTATAATATACGGATTCAATAATAAAAAGTAAGTACGATCATTCATTAAAATTACAAAGCGAAAGAAATATCTACACGTAAATTTTGCTTATCTTGCAGATATAATTGCTGGTATCATGGAAGCGGAGATACAATAAGTGTTTTTATATTTATCCTAACTGAAAATCTAAAAAAGGTGGTGATATAAATAAAATTAAAATGACTTGCCATACTTGCAGTTTTGTTTATATATTTCCGTGTAAATGATAATAAACGACCAGTTTGAAAACAAGTGTGTTTTTTCCCGCATTCACTAGATACATTTTAAAGATGAGTGAATCAATATACATAAGAAGATACAGCAAAATCTAAAGAAATACAATATAAGGTGTTTATCGTATTTCCTTAAAAGACCAAGTATTTTTATGTGAGAATACAGTTCTATTACAAACAAAAATCAATTAAGCAGTACAGTGACTCCAAATGAGATGTTTCGCAAATTTTCTGAACAGAGCAAGTAATTTACTAATAAATTATGAGCCATAATACATAGTAGATATTATATGTACATTAAGGAACATAATATAAATGAGTTAATTACATTAATAAGACTGTTTCCTAAGCTAACCTTCTATCCACTTTCTCGACCACTCCAAAATTGTTCTTAGTATAGACAAATCCTGATTCTTTATTGGGAAAACGATGAAAATGGATTGTCCTGTACTTATTTTTCAGCTGTGACAACTATATTACACCACAATTTGTATTAAAAACAATTTTCTTCGGCATGATGAGAGAAATTCACATGTTAACAAATACGAATGTAAACAAACGATTACCTATCTATTCTGAGTTGGCACTTTTACCAGCAGAGGGCCAACGCTTGGCTGGATTCGCCTATTGGTTTAGAGTGCATATCGCGGCAGTGAAGCACCTGACGTATAAAGCAACCCGCGAAATATGAACATCATAGGCGCGAATGCATGCTGCACTTTCCCTCATGGCATGGCAGAAAAATAGAGATGATTTGCTTTAACCTTCCGCTGATTTAGTTAAAATCTGCTCTATAAGTGATGTTCATACGTCAGACCATGGTAAAAGTGGTGGAAAGACTTAAGCAAGACAATATACGGCAGTGTATTTGTCCAATATGGTTTTGCAATATTTTTCAAATTCTACTATTTTTTAAACCCTCAATGACCACGTTTTCTACCAACCTCCCTTCAACCAAACTGATAATTTTCTTGCAAATTCCCTTTGTTAACGCGCGCACCGGTGTTCATACATGACGGGTTGCCTACATTCCGCGCGGCTTCACTTTATAACTTAAGTACTCCCTCCTTATCTTCTGTCCTCCTTGCATTTAACACACAGATAACATTTCTTATTTATTAGTATTCTGTGGGTTACCTCATTAGAATTGGCCAGGCAACGGTCGTACTATGGAGGGTACAGCAGGAGAGATCATGGCCTGCGATCTCTTATGGGAATGACAGTTCGTTTACTGTAATTCAGTCCCGACCCGATAGATCTCACTACTAGTTCTCTTCCAACCTATCAGCCTATCAGAGAATACCAAAGAATAAACAGTTGTGTGATCTGTGTATATAAGCGAAGAAAAATTGACGCGACACAATTTTATATTGGACAGTGTAAGGTTTCAAAAGTGAGAGTTAAATTGATAGACATTAAGTTTATTTGAATTTATAAGTTTTATCAGTGACTTTTTTGTAATAAATAGACAATAAATAGTTGGTGAATTGTGCCTGAACAACCGAAGAACCAAAAATCCCGATACATTATTTCTAAAAATGGGCTATAAGTGTTGTGTTCCTGGTTGTAAAAATTACACAAACAGAGTTCAAATGCATATATTTCCAAGAGATAGAGGGGTGAGTATTTACTTACTTACACAACCTAATGTTATAATTATCATTGGTTTTACTTTGTACTTTCTTTAAATATACTATTTAAATATAATTCAATGAACATAATATTTTCCTAATCAACATTATACTCTTGGAAGTTTATTTTTATTAAGATATGTTTTGAAACATGAATCTACTATTTTAGCTATGTGATCTCTGGATACAAAGAATTGGGAGAAATGACCTTAAAGAATGGTCTGTTGATACTCTTCGGTATTTTTATCGCGTTTGTCATGTTCATTTTGGCCCCGAAGATTTATATGTCGGAACTAGGAATAGATCACTTATTAAAAAAGATGCTATTCCATCTCTGAACCTTCCAGGTGAGATGTTTTAATGTTTTAGATAATTTGTGTAATTATATAATGTAGATTATATAATGAGGCTCTTAAATAAATAATGCAAACAAATTTTATTTGTAAATAATATTGATGATAGAATAATTGCATTATTCTGGTACGTTTCTAGAGAATATAATTAAGTATTTGAGAGTATTTAGTGTAAATTGTACATTGTTTGTTGATAATGTCTCGTTTCCAACTTTTTCAGATCATCAAAATCACAAACATTTTGTCGAAAATCAGCTGTACATCATGAATTTTCTTTCTGAAAATTTTACTATTAATTTATTTACAGCTAATGAATATCCAGAGCCCCTACAAGCCGTTTTCCAAGAAAAATTGCCTTCCACGTCTCTGACTAATGAAGACATCCAGACAACTCGCTGTGTTACTCCTATAGCAAAGGGTAGTCCAGAGAAAATATGTACTCCAGCTAAATTTTCGAGTAAGTTTACGATTGGTACCTGTTTGATAGTTTTCTGTAATTCTACTTGCAGTAGAAAGTAATAGTTTAGTTAGTTGGTTTTCACGGGTGGTATTTACTTCAAGTTAAATTCTGTATTTGATCTGCAACTATGAAACATAATATTATCATAAGTAAGATGAAAAAACAGAAAGGATACATGTATTGTGTCAATGTCATAGATATATCGATTTTAATTTGTCTGGTTAAGCATATCAGATCAATTACTTCAAGAGCTATTGAGTTTAACAATCGCAATTACTATTTCAATATTAGTTTGGCCAATGATTATTGCCTATATCTCAAACTGGTTTTTGGTTTATAACATGGTTTTTCATATACATATTATTTTTTAGGTCTACACAAGCGAATCAACTTGCTATCGTATTCAAATATCAATGGAAGAAATGAACTCTCACCCAAATCAAAAAAGTTGTATAATGTGGCTTCTAATTTAAGAAGAGTAGCCAGGCGACTAAATTTTAGTCGTTTAGACCTAAAAAAAAGAGTCAAGCGCATGGAATCCACGGCATACTCAACTGAGTATCTTAGGAAGAAAGTTAATAAACCAACATTTGACTTCATTATGTCTCAGTTGAGATGTCAAAGTTTAAAACCTAAAGGAAGACGATACTCTTTAGATGAAAAAATTCTTTTTCTGTCATTTCTGAAACAAAGCCCCAGAAACTATAATCTCTTGAGAAAATTGTTTGCAGTGCCTTCCAGAAAAACTTTGACTAACATTTTAGGGAAAGTACCTTTCAATACAGGGATAAACACAGCTGTAATGGAATCTTTGAAATCCAAAGTAGAGTGTATGAAAGAAACTGAAAAAATGTGTAGCATCATCTTCGATGAAATGGCATTAGATGCAAATCTTCAGTATGACAGAAAAAAGGATTTGATTGATGGTTTCGAAGATAACGGATGCAAGGAGCGAAGATCATTGATTGCTGATAAAGCTATGGTTTTCATGGCCAGAGGCATAATTAAAAAATGGAAGCAGCTCATTGCTTTTTATTTTAATGAAGGAGGAATGAAAACTGACACCATAACAGCCCGAATAAAGGAAGTCGTACTGGCATGTCAAGAAGCTGGTCTAATAGTAAAAGCAATTATTTGCGATCAAGTTTCGGCAAACGTGGCTGCGATTAATAATCTGTATGCAGAAACAAAGGACTTTTTTATTAGAAGATCAGAACAAAATAAAATGTTTGGTGTTCAGATTGGAGGCACTGAAATTATTCCTCTATATGATCCGCCTCACCTACTAAAGGGAATGAGAAATAATTTTTTCAAAAATAAATTACGTTTTCGATGGAGAAAACCTGAATACGAAGTAGTAAGTTGGGACCATATAAGAAAATTGTTTGAAATAGAGAGTTTGGAAGAGGATGACTACAAATTGTGTAAACGGCTCACTATCAATCATGTTGAGAACACAAAAAAAATGAAAGTCTCCGTGGCAGCACAGATATTCAGTACAAATGTAGCTGCAGTCATCAAAAGATTGGCTAAAAATGATATTGCCAATATAAATAACCAAATGCCTAGTGAAGCTGAAGGAACTGCTGAGTTTCTATTGTTTATGGACAAATTATTTGACAGTGTGAACGGGAGCAGCATTACACCGAGACATGGAAAAGAACTAAAATGTGCTTTGAGTTCAAGATCAAGGCATATGGAATTTTGGAAGGAAGCCATTACTGTCCTGGAATCAATCTATTTTTTCAATGAAAAGAAGTCACATATAGTACCACCTTCATTGAAAAATTGGATACACACCCTAAGGGGGTTTGTTTATTTGTGGAAAATCCTAAGCAAAGAAGGTATCCGATTTCTATGTCTTCGTAACTTAAACCAAGACCCTCTTGAGAATTTTTTTGGGGCCATCAGAAGCCATGGAGCTCGAAATGTCAATCCCAACGCAAGTGCATTCATTAGTTATTACAAGTCTTTAATAATCAATAATTTCTTTCTTAGCCATAGAGCTTCTTTCAATTGTGAGTCTGACAATTTGCATGCCTTAGATAACCTAAAGCATATGTTGACTTCCCCATTACATATTACAAATTCAAGAGTTGATAGGAGGGGACAGAAATGCAGGAGAATATTTTGTCATTGATGCCAGAGCATTCTCTCCGAAGGCGTTACTGGCCCCTTCTACAAATTTTACCAGACTTTTTCAAAAGATGATTTTTGTACTTAGTGAAATTTTGCACCAAATTTGCCACTTACAGGATATTATAAAGATTGCCAAAACTATCCTTAAAAATATTTGTAAAGACATTGTTTTTTCTTGTCAGCAACATGATTTGTTCAAACTAATATGTGATTATGTTTGCAAATTTCACATATTGGTTTGGATTAAGAATATCAATAATATTTTAAAAGGTAAACTCACAATAAGAAAGTCAACAGATAAGATAAAAATATATGCAGCACAAAAATTTAGGAGAAATCAAAGATATTCCAAATAACTCGAATACAGTAATACAGTCAGTTGTTTATATAGTTTGAGAGAAGCTCATTAAGGTTTTATAATTCTTTTGAGAATAAAAATAGGCAAATTCTTATTTTTGTGATTAATGACCTGTTAATATATTTTTATTATCGAGCACTATGCATTTAGTTTTATGTATGTATAGATAAATTTGTTAATTATTGTTTACAAGTTCGTATATACTTATAATAAAATATTTTAAAGCATTTATATTTGTTTTTTTTTTCTCGTATAGAATAAATAAAAATTCAAAACAGCATGAAAGCACCTCCTAGAATTTCAGATCTCCCGCCTAAAATTTGACTGTACCGCCATCTCTCGGGTCGGGAGTGAACTGCCTCTTAAACGGACGAAAAATTAACATTGAGTTACCCATCTAAATTTATTCTATAATCTATGGGAGAGATATCTTAGGTTAAAAAAAGTTGACTGCACTTCCGTGTCAACCTCGGTAGAGTTCACTTCGGGCCTGAAGGAAATCAAAAATTTCAGTACGGGAAGTACACGCTGGTAGAGGACGTGATTGCTGGGCCCCCGAGGTGGATAGGGAAGTCTCGGCCGTGATAATCAAGAGTGGTTCAGGGTGTGCATTCGAAAAGAGGTCGATTCCTATTGAACTTTTGAGGTTAGAAGCACGTGGCAGCGTGGTCTAAAGGAGACAAGAGGGAAAACCTTGCGGATAATAAGAAGGTTATACTCGGATCGAAGCACGTTGCTGGTCTTACCTTGACACATGCATTGAAGAATAATTATATTTAATATAAATAATTAGTTAGGCACAAGTTCGTGGTTTCCGGTTTGGTCTAGAGCCAGTCAACACCGAGGCCACATCCCGAATTGAGCTGGCAATTGCCTAGTAGCAGCGCCATAAACAAGCAAGCAAAAGTTAAACGATTTTGGTTGCAAATAAGGGTGGCGCTGTATGTTAAATTGAACATTCTCAAGTAGATCTATAAAACGCGAGAATCAGTTGCATTCACAGAATACTATTGAAAAAAATATTTATTAAATACGTTATAACCAACAAAAGTAAAATAAATAAAAACTTTTTGTGTGAAAATAGTCAACATATTTCCAGTAGAGTAATCTAATGAAATTTAAATATAAGCATCATATGATTAAAAATAGAATTAACATTGAAGGTAAGTCGCTACTATTAAAGATTATCTACTCTTATACTCTTATATAGTATATGATTATCTACTCTTATAATCTGATATAGTATATAATTGTTGCTTTGTAATAATATTAATATTGAAATATGAATATATTACTGGCAAAAAACATATATTCCTTAGGTAGGTACATCGGCACAAAGGCAAAGGTCCATTTCTTCTTAAATTGTTTATTTCTACAGATTATGTTTCATATATAAATACAAGATATTTGTAATCTATAAAGAATACTAATTGTCAGCAAACTTGGCACTTTGAAGTGCTTTAAGCCTTAGCAAACTTTATAAATTGTTGAGATTTGTGGATCGTTTTCAAGTGCTAATGTTAAAAACTTTGTTGCTTATCTGCTTTATCACCACAGCATATTTCAGATGCACTGAAAATAAATAAAATAATAGTAATCCTTTCTATTTATATTTGCGCTGGAACATAAATTTATATCATGTTAAAAAAGTAACCAAAGTAGACAAGAAAAAGAAACCAAGTTATTTTTAAATTCAAGCTGGATTTTTGTTGCAAATGAAATGAAACCTACGAACATTCTAAACAAATTAGAAATTCAGGTTTGTTATGACAATCAGTGGTATACATTTCTTTACTTACCTTTACAGATATATTCTCATTTATGAACACATGAAGCTTTTCTGGGTATTTTAAAGACTCTACATGTATCAATATCATTTCGTTCTAATGAACAGAGAACCCTACCTCCAAACATTTAATACCAAGTTGGAGGAATATTAATAAAACTTTAAATGTCATTGACGTCTAAAAAAGCAAATAGAGATTTCAGTGAAAGGGTTCGCATGATCAGTCCATGACCTAAAAAACCTTGTCAGAATTTATTGTTTTCAAAAATACTTTCACGTGTATAGGCTGGTATATCTCTCTTCATTATCCAAAGAAGTTTTTGGAAAGCCCGATTGTTATTTTGATGTAGCTGACATTGCAAATGCAAGTGTTGGGGTTTACTATCAGAGTTTTCTATTTCCCGTTTCTTAAAATTGTCAGCAATCCTGAAGCATTCTCTGATAATAATGAATGAACGTTTAATAGAAGGTAGGGTTTCCAACTGTAGGAGCGGTTTACGTACCTCCACATTATAATTCTAAAAATGAAATATTAATTAATAAGATTTCATCAACTTAGAAACGCATTAGTTGATATTTCAATTAGCAAAACAGCACTCCAAATTTTACAAGCATATGAAACTAGAAGCTCAAGGGAAAATTAATTATATCAACTTACCAGTGAACATTAATTATCATGGAAGAGTTGAGCCTTTTGACAACACAAGACAACCGTTTTTTCCATCTTCTACATTGTATTGTTTTAATACTATTTAAATTGATCTTAAAAGTTTAATTTTATTAAAAAAACACTTTGTATATGAATACTGCTGAAGATAGCTATATCAATTTGATTAATGTAACTTCAACATTCAACTTATTTGCATACAAAATTTGACCTCAATTTGAAGGCTTCGTACATAAGAGATCGCTGTCCTATACGGTCGAATCGAACTTCGAATTACATGGGTAGCAAGCACGGACCGTGGGTAGAAAGTGAGTCGCAGGGGCTGTAAACGTAAACTCGAATAGCCGAAGTGATTCCAATATGGCGCCATAGATCTCCCAAGCATGAGGGCGCTGCGATCATTGATTTGACTGTTAGTGTTGACAGAACGAATTCAAATATTCATTTTTATCAGTTGCTTGTTGTACTTTGTGTCGGCTTGTTCTGTGTGATTTGGAGATTTCTTTGTCAAGTGGTTACGATTAATTGTTTTCTAATTATGGGATGTGCAGTTAGTGGATGTGTTCCGTTGAAAACTTCTGGACGACATAGATTTGTCAATCCACAGAAAAACATAAAGTTGTTCAAAAAATGGATGGCGGCCATTTATAATAAGATGCTTTCGAATTTGGATCCTCTCTACATTTATCAACATTATCGTGTCTGTTCTAAACATTTCAAAGAGAGTGATTTTGTTATGCTTGGATTGAAATCAGTTTTAAAGAACACTGCTTACCCAACGTTGATGTTACCTAGTAAGTTGTTTTGTTAGCTATGAATAGATATTTATTTTCATATAATTTGGGTGTTGTAGAGCCTTAACGTTTCATTACTGCTTCATTAAGTTTTATTATTATAATTTATTATACTTCAGTTGGTTTTGATGAAAATTGTAATAACCTTTATTTTGTTTTAGATGATCATCAGATAGAATCACACTGCGAGGAAGTCAGTATTCCAGCAGAAGATTTTTCTATGGACACTGCTGATGCCCCAATTTGCTCTCTTCTACATCTGCTAGCTTTTCACCTGGCCGTAAGTAAAAAAAGATGCTATTATATATGATCACCAATAATTCTCTAATTATTTTTTAGGTCCTTCTAAACTGCTGGATCGATTATCTTTAAGAAATGTTTCGGAACTGACTCCAAGAAAAAAGTATTTATATCAACAACTGCAATATATGAAGAAACAGAAATATTCAGTCGCAAGAAAACGGTTGGACTTTTCATCTCGTATCAATAAAGCATCACAGATGGCCAAGTGTGAATATTTTGAGAAATTAACAAGAAATCTGAACATCATAAGCAGAAACTTTTTCCAAAACCAGATTCAAAATGCTAGTAAAAAGGTGCAAGCACGAAGATTCTCACTCAGAGATAAAATAACGGCTTTAGCTCTATTTAAGCAGAGTCTACCTTGACAAAATTATTGCAGAAAATACCTATCACAACTGGCTTAAGTGAGTCTGTAGTTCAAGGTTTAGAGAAAATGGTCGCGACAATGCCGGCAGTCAATAGATACTGTTTTTTGATGTTTGATGAGATGAGTCTTTCTCCACATCTTCAGTTCAACCAACATCAAGATCGAGTAGAAGGTTTTGAAGATTTTGGTGAAAACGGAACACCTCATATAGCAGACCACGTTCAGGTAACTGTTTTAAAATTATTTCAGAAATAATAGATATTGTTCTAGAGTTTTAATATGTTAATATGTATTTTAGGTTTTCATGTTGCGGGGTGTAGCGAAGAATTGGAAACAGCCTATTCTTTACCAGTTTGTGAAATTATGCAAACCATTAATACTATTGTGGTTGCTATGAAAAAAATAGGACTCACAGTTATTGGTACTATATGTGACCAAGGTACCAATAATGTTAAGGCTATAAAACAATTGGTCACCGATACCCAATCTGAATACTTGAGAAGACACGAACAATTGCGCGAATACATATTCGAAGTTGATGGAAATAGAGTTATTCCACTATTTGATGTTCCTCATCTTCTCAAGGGAATCCGAAACAATCTTTTGAAAAATGATATTTCTTTCGAATTAGGATCAAAGAAAACAGCTAAGCGGGATGATATCAGAAAAGCTTGGCTTCTGGACAATTATGGCGAGGATTTAAAACTTATGCCCAAGTTGACGGAATTCCACATCGATAAGGATAAGATGAGAAAAATGAAAGTCTCGACCTGTGCTCAAGTATTCAGCCATGGGGTTTCAGCTACAATCAATTTTATGGCTAAAACGAGTATGTTTAAATATACTTGATAATAACGAGTTCTTATATTAACGAACATATTTCTGTTTTTAGAACATCAAGTCGACGACATCGTTACGGAGGAAAGAGCTGCTGATACGGCTCAATTTTTGAAGCTGTTTGACAATTTATTTGATAGTTTAAATGGCTACAGTAAATTTAACAAAAATGGTAAAATTCTGAGGACTAGCGTGAACTGTGCCGATTCGGATGAAGAATAATATTCATGTTCAATGTTGGTTGAAGTCGAGGGCAGTAATATCAACTTTTCACATAAATGGAAATAAAAGGACCGTGCCACCAACCTTCAAAAATTGGATAACTACAATAAACAATTTCATGGTCCTCCGGACATTGTTAAAGAGCTTCGGTTTCAAAAATTTTAAACCAAGATTTTTGAACCAGGACCCTCTAGAGAATTTTTTTGGAAAAATTCGTCAGAGGGGCATCCGAAATATAAATCCTACATGTTCTGCCTTTCAGCAATATTACAAATCTCTCCTAGTGAATAATTTGGTAGGAAAACATTCGCTAGGAAGTAACTGTGAAGATGATAAGGCGAACATGTTATATTCGTTGGAATTATTACTGGAGGTACAGAAAAACACTTTTCTTTTTCTTAATAATACTAAACAAACCTTCGTATGTTTCAGGATCCAAGCTCAACAACAAGACCCGAGGAGTCGAGGGATACAATAGAAGTGCCATCAACTTTGAATATCAATCAACCGTTGGAGGAGAATGCCATTGCATATGTAGGATTTATTTGCTCAAAAAAAAAAATTTTGGAAGTGTCACACTTGTAAGAGTAATTTCTTAAATCAAGGTAACGAGAGTAACACATTCTCGGAATTTTCAACATGGAAGGAATATGGAGGTGCGAACATGAAAAGATTGAAATATATTAATAATAAATTCTTTAAGTATTTGGTGCAAGTGTACAACATAACTTTATATATAATTAAAAATCATATTTGCAAAAAATCTCTTTTGGATGAAATCTATAAGGTAATCAGTGAGAAGGTGGAATTCAACTTCACTGATTGCCTTCATAAAGAATCCATGAAGAGAGACATTATCATAAATTTTTGTAAAATTATAATATTTAATTATGTTAATGGTGCCAATGCTATAATAGACGGTAAAGAGCGTCGTCAAAAGAAATATGCCTCAAAACTGTATAATGAGGCCTATCAAGTGTACTTGAAAAGAAAGCATAATAAATACAAGTAAAGTATATATTGTTGAATATATTAAGTTGTTGATTATATATTATGGATAACTATATATTGTTTTATTTTAAATTGCCCTGTTTAGATTGATTTCTCTTGCACAACTTAAAAATTAATTAAAATGTTATTTTGTAATTCCCAATGCCTATTCTGATAAAGTCGGTGGTATTTTTTTATAAAAAATATTTGGTTTCAATGTTCAATCATGAGAAATCAAATTTTATATTTCGCGCCATTCAATTAGTTTGAAACACAGAACATAAAAATTGAGCTCTAAAATGCATTCAGCCCCCTCCTGTTTTGTGGTAGATTCTGTGGCTTGGGAGAACTGAACCGCCATTTTTGATTTACTCTCTTTCAAGAGAGATTACATTCTAAGGTGTAAGGTTTATATTGTTCTATGGTGAGTCGGTTATCGTCTTGTTAAAATGTCAAAGTCACCGATGGCACTGCGATATTGAGAAGAGAACATAAAATACCTTAATCTTATTAAAAAGTTGTGAGTTTATGAGCGCAGAATATCAAGACATATCGAGATAGAAATATGTTAACGGAGAAAGTGTGAATCTTCTTACAACTTTGCAGCATTCTTTGAATTGGTATTTTTATGTTTTCAGCAACGCCCCCTTTCAAATGCGAACCACACGGCATAAATTCAAAGCTGGAACTGAGTGGACGATAAGCGAAGCACTTTTTTACGCTTGTTTCAAGACCTTTCTGTATGACCCGCCTGGCTAATGGTAGAGACGTATACTATTCCCTGTTAATGGTTTATATTTCGGAACAAGCTCAATAATATATATGTTTTGAATTGGAGGTATACAGTATATAGTCGCCAGTTTGGTGGGTTGCCTATGTAAACAGACAATAAAATTAATGGCTAGATCTGCCGAAGTTAGATTTAGACTATCTCCAATGATAATCATTATCAAAAAATATACATACCTACTATACACAAAGATTGGAATCTTCGTATATATATATATATATATATATATTTTCAGAATTGTATAGATTGTATAGATTGGGTATAAATTAATACAAAAATAATAGAAAAACACATGAACCACACTAGCAAACCGCAATATTAAATCTGCCACATTCATTCTCAAATACAGACAGGAGTCAATTCCTTGATACAAATAAGAAAACGCAGGTAAGAATTTCTCTTTATTAGTCTACAAATAGTGACTATACATGGTATAACGAAAAAGTCACAATAAAAAAGTGGAATGAAGGCACTATATAAAATACAAAAAAGTAACATCCAATAAGTAGGTTTTTTCTTTCTCAAGTAAGAATATAAATAATAATAATTAAATGCCATTTTTCAATAGTAATACTTGTAGGTTACATTCTAGCCCGACATGATCAATCTAACAAATTCTTCGTAATTCACATTACCCTGAGAGTCTTCTTGACCCTGGAGAAGTTGCTCAACCTAAGAAACAAATTGGTAACATAGTACAAATTAAACAAACCCAAAAAAACTCTTCCTCAGCTTTCTGTGAAATGAGTTATCAGGTCTCATAATGTGACATATATAACATTTATTTGTTATTCCATAATCAAACTGGGCAGAGCAATGATGTGACGACAAAATGACAACTTCGAATAAACTCAACATATACATACAATGAACGCTATTTAAGTTAGTCTAGTTTCTTAGGTATATATCTGACAGTAACAAATATTTATTTCAGAATTTCAACAACCAGTCATGCATGGTAGCGCTTATTTTGCCCTCCAGGTGAATCTGAACATTTGTAAGGTTATATAATCATTCCAAAGAATACCCGCCAGGCAGGCCAAATAATGGAATACTTTTAACTGTTTTTTGCTTTATTAGCATTCAAAATGAACTGACTATTTAAAAGAACTGAAGATCTCTCACTGTCAAGAAATCAACAATTTGAAAAATTACAAATAATGTTTTTGAATATACTATGTCGAATGAAGTTTAAAAATATTTGGGAGGGTAGAGGCAAAGTTATTTTTGACATTTGCCTTGATCAACATTCAAGAATTTCTTTCAATTGATCAATAATATTTAACGAATACGATAAAAAGTGAAAGTGATCGTCCATTATTTAGTATTTAATTAAGTTAGAGACGTGAATTTTAATTTCAAAGGTTATTACGGAAGAATGTTAATTCGATCCATAATGCGAGTGTCCTGAATTCAGTCAAGTGCACTGACCATTGTCAAGAATGTATGATAACCGATATGTCACGTTATAGTGGACATTATACTGGATCGAGTTTTTGGAACACATGCATTATGTTTTGACACTGAATCTTACCTCATCGTCCGTAAGTTTCTCGCCTAATGTTGTAAGAAGATGGCGAAGTTCAGCTGAGCTAATATAACCATTACCATCTTTGTCAAAATGACGGAGACCTTCAATAAAGTCATCTGCGGTATCGGCACTCCTTGTTTTAGATATTTGCTATCAACAAACAGAGAGATATAATAAACGATATAACATATACTCTGACAGTTCATTAGAAGTCATTTTACCTGATAAATTGGCAAAAACACTTCAAAAGACACCCTCTCGTCAGGTTTGTGTTGTTGAGTGTACTTTTTTACATCAGATTCTGTGGGATTCTGTCCAAGAGCTCTCAAAGCATCTCCAATTTGTGCTACATGGATTTTGCCATCACCTCGATTATCAAAAAGCTGGAATGCCTCTTGGAACTCTGAAATTGAATACAGGCAAAATAAGGTACAAAATTCACTTTTGAATGATGAAAAATGAGAACCTTCAAGGGATGAAAGGGTCGGTTTACTGAATGGTTCGAAAAAATACATGACAATTGAAAACACTTCACGACTCAGATCATACACCTGCCTTCGATCAAATGCGAATGTATTACGTGCACATATGCAGTGAGTGTGCAATAAGAAACACATAAACTTTCAAAATCATTCCATATAAGGATGAATCGGCATTACATGACTCAATAAACGGTTTTTATTGACCTACCTCAGTGCAGGCATAAATAACATACGTGCACAAATGTTTTGATTTTACAGAAATTAATCCACTTGCTCAAATAAAGTTTGAATGGATTGAAGAACAGAACTAAAAATAACATATTTTGATTGTTCTTGCGATTATTTCAACAATACCAAACAAGGCAAATTAAGGTAGTTGCAATTAAGAAAAAACGATAAGAATGTGTATAATAGGCGGGGCAACGTAACCTAGATTTTTTCCCTTGTTTCTGTTTCACTTACCAGCCATCTGATCTTCTGTGTAGTTGGCCTGCAATGAAAAAAGGCTTGAATTAACAGGACAAAATAATCGAACATTTTGAAAACTTGACTTGATCGCTTACCATTGTGTTATTTGTGTTGAACTTTGTAACTTGTAAACTTCTATGTGTAATAGATTAACTGTCATGCCATAACTGTCATAAATAACGTAAATTCTTTCTACGTACGTTACCCACTTTTGATGACGTTTGGAACGTGAACAGCGGCGGGTGTAACATTAACACAGCGCGCGAAACTCAAACTGGCATTTATATTCTTTTTCCACTCGTTATCGGAATCCATTATTTTTTTGTGATATATATAGTGTGAAAATTATTAAAAATCACATGCTGTTCGTTGGCAAGTAATCACAGACATATAAACAAGGGAGACAGAACTTTCCATTCATAAATTTCGTTTGTTTACAATCAGACATCTTTTCCAAACTTGAACGAGTTAGAAAGAGATCGCTTTAAAAAACGACAACTCTGTAACCCTAGCGTCTACTGTTGAAATCATCTTTGCCAATGGCGTGCAGTTTTTAGGGGTTAATAAAAAATAGAAAAAACATTTAGCATTTTATTCATAAATCTACGTACATTTGTAGAGAAACTAATTCAACATGTTATGTATATTTCTATAAAACAAGGAATCAATAAATATGCATATCTTTAGCCTGTTCTTAAGCAACTTCAAACTATAGATTATCATATTATTAAACAGTTTAGTTGAAACAATGAATCACAATCTACATAAATGTATGGATGTTAGACATATACATGATAGTAGATTTAGGTACCCAAACACATTTTATACAGGCTTCATTCTTAGAACTTGCTGAGGATAGATAGATAGATAATATTTTATTGTTCCAGATATAATCTCCTGAATAAGGTAGAATATGCCAAAAAAACAACAACATTTGTTTGCATTAAACTAGGATTGTAATATCTAGAAAGAAAAACATTTTACTGCCTAACTCTAGGAACTCTTGCGTTCAGTAATATGCTTTGTTTATAAGAAATTTCTTTAGTTTTGCTTTTAATTGTTCCAGTGGCAGTTTTGATTGCAAGAAAGTTTATTTCAAAATTTTCTTGATGGAAAAATCAGCATATTTTATGTAGCTAAATTATATAGTATATTAAATCTTGTTTTTAACCATGTATACCTGTGCTATTTTCAAACAAATCGGGGTTTTTCTTAACAAAATTAATAGATTCTAGGGTATAGAGACCATAAATTATTGTTGGTACTTTATGTTTTGTGAACAGTCACATTAGTCAGAAAATGCTTACAGTTCAATGCTGGCATAATTGTAAATTCTTTGACATTTGATGGACCACCTACAGATTTGAATTTGGTAAAGACATTGGCAGCAGATTTTACCAATCTAGTGGAATTAAGAACAAATTTTAAGTATTCGATCACGAACGATGGTGTATATATCATATATACCTATATAATATATAACTCGTTTGATCAAGTGGAACTTAACAAAGTAAGTGAAAACAAAATATAGAAGTAGGTACTACACGCTGCAAATAAAATTCGGATAGGCAATTTCAGTACAAGCTATAAAAATTCAAGGTTCGTTTAGTAACCTAAATACTTACCAAAAATGTTAGCGATACTATAAGCTTCCTTTGGGAAAAATTCGATAATACCTGATTTTAAGGACACGGCAATATCGGTTTGACGCAAAATTCTGTAGATGTTTTGATCAACTGTATTGCTTGTAAGAATAAAATATCTTTATACTTACAAATTTGAGGGTCCAGCAGTATTCTGTTCAACGGGGATTGTAGGCGGATCAGAAAATTTTGGATCGACATCTAAAGACCTGTCAGATATGAAAACGTCTATAAGAACAAAACATACAAGTATAAAATCTAATCAAATTTAATTGCACCTGGTTGTAATAATGAGCCGTTTCTAAAATTGGACCAGTATGTTAATACTTTATATAGTTTTCCTACAAATGTATTCAATATCTTGCAAAAATAATTGTTTATTTTAAATTCTTGAGTTTACCATATACAACAAAGTAAAATTAACTTTCCCAAGAGATTTTATATATGATAACTCACTGACGGTTGAGTCGGAACTAAAAAAATAAATACTTTCATTAAAATATACAACAGGTAAGGAGTGTTTTTTACCTGAAAGACAAGGGCTGAGTAAAAACGGTGGTATTAAATTGGGGCTCAGCAGTTGGTCTTATTTGTCTTCGCCCGGTTCTCTCAGTAGTAATTATATCACTTTGATCAAAGTGATCTGAGCAAATTTGGGCAGACTTTATTACATGCTGGTTACCCAACTCTAAGATCGAAATCCACCTCGCTCTGCGTTCTGCATTTACAGGAATGCTACAATAATTAACAAAAAGTATTATATTATTTTAACT
Organism: Crioceris asparagi; assembly: GCA_958507055.1. Classification (NCBI taxonomy): domain Eukaryota; kingdom Metazoa; phylum Arthropoda; class Insecta; order Coleoptera; family Chrysomelidae; genus Crioceris; species Crioceris asparagi. Next base: position 48,323,846 of record OY293829.1, read on the forward strand.
CACCCCTAATTACACAAGGTCGTTTAATAATAATTTGAAGGCCCCCTAAACGTGCAGTAATACAATATTAGTATTACACAACTATATTGAGCTTTTAGGACTGACGTTGATGAAATTACGCAATCATTATATTATTGCAGAACGTTTCTGCAGGTTTGAATTTATTTGATGCAATGATTGCGAATCTGGGTATTTATAAGTTTTTAAGTACATATTCAGATTCAGCAAGATAATAAAGCTACTATGACTTGCTTGACTAACAATATAAATATTGTGCAATATTTATTAAACGTCTTGGAGGCCCTTTAACTTCTTTGTAACTACACCACTGTTTATATGTATATGATCTGACTTACGCGGTTGGAATATCCATTTTTCTTGCACACCACGCACTGGAGAACCATAGTGTAGAGCAAATATAGATAAATAAAAGTTTTATTTCTATAAATATACTCAAAATCGAAGAGAATCACAAGATGGCACAAAGACCGCAAGTCAAAACTGTAAATCTAACGATGAATGAATTTAAAACAATGACGTCTGTCATAGTAAATTATGAGTAAATACAACCGTCCAGCGTGGCCACAAATATTTACCCAGTATCTTACAATTTAATTTGATTATGAAAATATACATAATTTTGGGGATACAAGAAACGTATTTTAATAAAGAAACGTAAACATTTATTTAATATAATAGTTTTACTTGAGTATCACTTAAACGCGCTTATTTTAAAACAATAATTTTGCTTTCGTTCCGAACTCAATCGGCAAATCTAGGGCAGACCGCGTAAGTCCGCCAACACTGCTTTTTGTTGAAAAAGATGTGTGATCGCAGCAAAATGTAAACAGTTCTGTCTCCCTTGTTTATATGTCTGTGCAAGTAATCCACATATGACTGGATCGATTAGGCTGTACAGGGTGTCCGAAAAGATTGCACCGAAAATGATAGGGCTTACAAGGGCAGTTGTATTACATCACAGGTTAGTTGGTTGGTACATATGAAATTTTCAACCTTGTGGAATCTTATAATTGTGGTACTAATTGGAATCAGCTGATTAACTCTTCAATAGTAAATAAACAAACTTGTTTTGTGATTGGTTTGGTAGAGACAAGAAAGTAACTAAATACGAATTATATATTATAAAGAATTGATTTGACAACTCTGTAAAACTGTACTATTCAAAGTGATAAATTTCAAAAATATCTCCTTATACATTACCTATGCATTTTTAATGTCAAATAATGTTGGAAAGTCAATAAAAAATCACTAATGTCCCTAGCTGATGAGGTAATAGCATTGTTTATTTAAATATACTATACTTGTACAAACAATATTCCTAACCAGCTTCGTAATGGACTTATTCACATTGACCATTAGAATTTGAAAAAAATATTTCAATATCCATTAAATGATTGCCATATTATCAACAAACTTTGGGCAATTGAATTAGGTAATAGGTTTTGCTATAAAAGCCTTAAAATCAAATGTTTGCTATAATGGATGTTTGTTAACATAACTTTGAATAAAATTGAGGTGGAAGACATTTTTAATGATTTTTTATTAAAAGAAAGGGGAAATTGGTGTTCTTAGTACTTACAACTTTTAGCTGGAATTTTCGATTTGGAAGTTTCTTTTCAATCCCAAATAGTTTATAATCATCCTTGTATTCTAATAAACACTCACATCCTTCAAAATAAGCAAAAATATGCGTAAAAATAGTAAATATAAGTTTGCGAAAAAGTAAGGTTGAACAATTTGTTGATTGATTTATGTAGTATATCAAACTTTCAAGTGCTATTTGGTATAATGTTGCCAACTCTGTCAGTATATCTTTCGTAGTATTAGATTATTTTATGAATTCCACTTCCAAGGATATTTGCTTTAGAAAGTGAAGCAATCACTAAATTCATATTTTCGATGAAGACAGAGTTCGTCACCTTCATCATCAAAAGTTGCCATAATATCGTATTTTTGCTCTAAAGCAAGTATTTGTGAAAAATAAATTCTAAGTAAATTTTAAACATGGAACTAAACCTTCAGTCATTCAAAATCTCACCACTTTATGCTTTCGTTATCGAATATTTAAAAAAATGTGAAATATATATATAACATTATATTGGCAGCTTTGACAACATTGGATTTGACAGTTTCTTAGCTTAAGGCATACTACATAAATCAAACATCAATTCGTTTTACCATACTTTTTCGCGAATATATATTTACTATTTTTACGCATATTTTTGCTTATTTTGAAAGATGTTAGTGTTTAATAAAATACAAGGGTAGTTATATACTATTTGGGGTTGAAAAGAAACTTCCAAATCGAAAATTCCAGCTAAAAGTCGTAAGTACTAAGAACACCATTTTTCCCTTCTTTTAATAACAAATCGTTAAAAATAGCGTCTTCCGCCTCAGTTTTCTTAAAAGTTATTTTACCTTACATGTATTTTTCAAAAAAATGATTTTTAGAGCTTTTATGGCAAAAGCCGCTAAACTAGACTATTACCTTGAATTAACTATTGTTCTCATATTGTGTAAACTTTTTTTCAGTATTATTCAGTATTCAGTTAAATTTATATTTATTTAAATTAGGTGTTCATAAATTTGCCTTTTTTCTTTTATTCTTTCAACATTTTGCTACAATGAAGATATACCTGGTCGAGTATTATTTGTTGTTGAGTTATAGTTGTGTATAAACAAGTGTATGTGTAGAGATAGAGGATTAGTCCACTCCTACACAGAATGTCTCGACAATAATTTCGCGTGTTCACTAAGAAGAAGTCATCCAGGTACAGATGTTGGAAGCTAGTTAAGTATAAGATGTGCGTTAGTAAGAGACTTGGGGAACGAGCCCAAAAAAGTCCTGAAAGAAGTAGGAGCGCAAGAGAGGCGACAAGCCTTTCTTACTAGAATCAACTACTTGGGGTATCATCCCAAGGAAGTCCTGAAATATGAGAGTCGACTACTTGGGGAACTAGCCCAAGAAATTCCTTAAGGAAGTGAGAGTGTAGGAGAGTGAGAAGCTTCTCCTACCAGAGTCGACTATTTGGGGAACTAGCCCAAATAAGTCCTGAATAGAAAGTTAAATTAGCGTTAGAGAATTAGACAAGATAGCAAGACCAGTAGTGAAATAAAACTCTCGGTATATATGGGAAAACCTGCAGAGAAGATTCCGAAGTGACTCGAAGAAATTGAATTTCAATGCGAAGCAGCACGCCTTTTATACTTCTGATCTGCTTAGCTATTGGTGGAAATTTATTTATCAAATTTACCTTTTGGTTGCCACGCGATTTCTACTTCATGTCAGCTGGATACAGAATGACATTTTTTTCAATATTTACAAGGTGATTTTTATAATTTTGAATTAAAAATAAATTATATCGAATAAAAACCAAGTGTCACAACATACCTCCCTCCAAATCAACAGTAAATATATAACAATAATAATTAATAACATTAACAATGATTAATAACAATCATTAAACAATTCAAATAACAAAAACGTAGCAATTTAAACTTTATTGAACATAAAATGTTCGTATATTTGTTTTTCATATCTCCTTCACACTGCCCTCCTTGACCTGGCACGGTCTTATATTTCCACTTTTTTGGCGTCTGCGTCCTGGTAGTGGTCTTTATCCCCACCAGCACTTGGACTGGTGTTGGCTGGTATATTTTATGGGAATTCTTCGATTCTGTTGTCAACCAACAGGAATATATGGTTCATCTTTAATAGGTGTGACCATTTCCAAGTGTGGGAAGATTCTTACCTCCCACATTCTATTTATTTTTACGCTGATATCAGGAACTGGGATTTCGACCTTTTGCAACTTCCATGAAAGGTCTATTTGGGTTTGATCTCTTTTTTTAACTATTATCAGTTTTGGTGAGTTACTGCCGTTATATATACTATATTATTATTTGATTATATCCAGGAAAATAAATGGTCTAATTATTTTTCTTTGACTAGGTTCCTTGTTTCCATGATTATGGAAAATTGTGTCATTCTGTTTTGAAGAACCTTCTTTACTTGAATCAGAAAATAAATATGCTGGCTTTATTCTGTCTAATGAGATTCTGACCTCACGATCATTTGTAAGTATCTTTATAGTTTTGTTATCCCGGTCCAGAACTTCATATAGTCCCAAATATGCTGGCCTTAATCCTTTTTTAGAAATATCATCTCTCAGAATGTGAGTGCATGTAGACAGGTCTTTACTCACAAAAGATTTGTCTTTTATTTCTCTAAAACTTGTCATTTCTTGTTTCAGGCGTCGCAAAAGTTCATCAGACTCTATATTATTGGAGCTTGGAGTGAATATATCTCCTGGGAGTCTCAATGGTTGCCCATTAAGTAGCTCAGCTGTAGTAGCATCTTCGCCCTGTCTAAGTACTGCTCTTAATCCCAATAATACGGTAGATAAACTTTCAGTCCAACTCCTAGTTTCTTGAATGTGAGCTGTTAGGGAGGCTTTTAATAAGCGATGCCATCTTTCGATACATCCGTTACTTTGAGGATGGTATGGTGTTTTTCTGATTCTAGTAATACCGAGTAATGAAGTTAATTTTTCAAATAGTTCTGATTCGAACTGCCTTCCTTGATCTGTAGTAATTTTTGCAGGAACTCCGAATCGTGCTACCCAGTGTTTATAAATGCTACAGCAATTGTAGGAGCTTCTATATTGCTGAGTGGAACTACTTCAGGCCAATGTATGTTCCTATTTATCATCGTAAGGCAATACTTTTTCCCATTTGATGGAGGTAATGGTACTATTAAATCTATATGGACATGTTCTAATCTTCTTGAAAAATCGTAGGTGCCTCGTGGAGTAATGGTGTGCCTATTGACCTTTGAAGTCTGGCATGGTACACAACATCTAGACCAATTTCCTATATCCTTCATGTTAGGCCAGAAATAACGTTTGTTAATAAGACTTCTTGAAGCTCGAATCCCAGAATGACTTAAATTATGGAATTTTTGGAAGGTTGGTGATCGAAATGGTTTCGGTAAATATGGCCTAGTTGAATTTGTCGATGTTTCACACCATAGACTAATTTCTGTTCCTAGTACTGTTATCTTCTGAAGGTGTATATTTTTCCATTGATTTAATTGTTTGATTATTTTATCATCTTCTTCTTGTGCTTTAGTCAAAAGATGAAGGTTCTCAGGGAGACATATTTCAGATAATCTTGATAATGTGTCTGCTGTTATATTGCTACTGGTTGTTGATTACTCTTCTTTATTAAGAAACACACAGATATTAATTAAAAACTATATTGAACCTCTAGATACATCCTTACGCTAGCACAGCTATTCAACAAGAGAGAGAGGAGAGGGTTTGTAGGCCAGGTTGCCAACATTTCTCTTAATATAGTTACCAACTTAAAATATAAACATAACTATGTAACATCTCCCTTCTTTTGGAAGTTTAAAAATACTTAAACTTAAAATTAAAAGACAAATTCAACTTAAACTTTATAGATAAAGAGAGGACACGATAGTTTAAAATTAAACGTAATCTTTTAAATAATTAGGTTTCTTTATAGGTCGTCCGTATCGTGTTCTTTCTTTGTCTTCACATTTCTTCTCCCTTCTTATATGTGTATTTGGTTCTAAAACAGTCATAATCGGGTTTTCAAAGTCACAATTTGGTTTTTCAGTTATTTGAGGGTTTGGTACATCTAACAGTTTTTCGTTATTTTTCCTATCCTGATTTACATACTCATCCACTAAATTGTTATATAAGTCTTCATTTTCATTTTTAAAATTATCAATGTTAAATCGTCTCAAAAATCTCCTATTTCTATTAAAAATATGACCGCTTTTATTATGCTTAACAAAATATCCTCGAGGTCTTTCATCGTCCATTTTTACAATTTTACCTGGTTCCCATACATCATTTTTCATTAGAATCATAACTTTATCACCTATTGAGAGGGTTGTCAGATCTTTAGCATTCTTGTTGTAATAATATTGTTGTTGATTATGTCTACCATCCAACTCATCAAGACACGAACTATCCATCACTTTGGGCATCAGAGATCTTTCACAAACAGGCATTTCTCCTTTTAACTTTCTACTAAAGAGTAACTGAGCCGGTGACGGTAGGTTAGCGCCAATAGGCGTGTTCCTATATTCAAGTAAACTAAGATATATATCTTTTTGATCATCGTAAGCTTTCTTAAAAATTCTTTTTATTGTTTGAACATGTCTTTCTATAAAGCCGTTACTTTGAGGGTAATTTGGAGTGGAAGTTTTATGTTCTATTGACCATGCCTTAAGAAATTGTTTAAATTTATAACTTGAAAATTGCGGACCGTTATCACTAAGAAACTGATCTGGTTTTCCTTGACGAGAAAAGATTGATTTTAATTGTTTTATTACATTTTCCGATGTGGTATTGTTATTGAGACAAATTACTTCTGGGTATCTCGAAAAATAGTCCACTACCAATAAATATTCTTTACCTTTAAAATGGAACAAATCTCCAGCTATTATTTCCCATGGTCTTTTTGGAAAATCACTACTTATTAAGGTTTCTTTTTGGTTTTTATTTTGATAACTTAAACATATTGTGCAGTTACTTACAATATCCTCAATTTCTTTACCCATTAGAAGCCAATATACATATTCTTTAGCAAACAGAATTGTTTTTTCTATCCCTAAATGATTATAATGTAATTTTGATAAGAGGTTTCTTCTAAACTTTTTGGGTACTACTATTTGTTGATTTTTATAAATTACACCTTCAATTATTACGAGTTCATGTTTGTAATTCCAGTAGGGTTTTACTGTACTCTTCAATTGTGATTTATGATCTGGCCACCCTTTTTTTATTATGTGCATTAAATCTATCATTTCTTGGTCCACCAAATTTCCATCAGCAAACATTTTTAATTTCTTATAACTTATTACATCATTATCATAAATTATACTTATTTGCGAATTTAATTCCCCTTCATTAATTTCAAATTTTTTATCATTATAAGAAGCTCTACTTAATGCGTCGGCAAAATATAATTTACTACCTGGTTTGTACACAACTTTAAAATCGTAATTCTGTAGTATAATTCTCAATCTCTGTAGTCTCAATGGACAGTCACTTAATGGTTTCTTAAATATATATTCTAATGGCTTATGATCTGACTCTACCACAAATGATTTTCCATACAAATATTGATGAAATCGTTGACAACCAAATGTGATTGCTAACATTTCCTTTTCTATTTGTGCATATTGTTGCTGTGAAACATTTAAACTTTTAGATGCATACGCTACCGGACCACCATTTTGCAAAATTACTGCACCTAGCCCATCCTTAGAACTATCAACAGATAAAGTTATTACTGCCTTTTCGTCATAATATTGTAAAACTGGTTTTGTCATTAATATTGACTTTAAATTATTAAACTCTTGTTCATGAATGTTTGTCCAACTAAATTCTATGTTTTTCTTTGTTAAATTGCGCAAATTGGTTGTCAGTTTGGACAGGTTTGGTATAAACTTTGACACATACGTTACCATGCCTAAAAATCTAGTTATCTCTTTTGAATTTACTGGAATATTAATTTTGTTGATTGCCTCTACTTTGTCTTTATCTAACTTTATCCCTTCACTTGAAATTACGTGCCCTACATATTTTACTTCATTAAAGAAAAACCTAGATTTAAATCTGTTAAACTTAACGCCTTTCTCTCTAGCCCGATTTAAAACTAACTTTATTGTATCTTTATGTTCACTCTCTGTTTTTGAATATATTATAATATCATCTATGTAAATTTTTACTCCAGGAATACCTTCAAATATTTCAGTATATGTTCTGTGAAAAATCTCTGGTGCTATAGAGATTCCATAAGGAAGCCTGCAAAACCTGTATCTCCCAAATGGTGTTGCAAAAGTTGTCAGGATAGAAGATGCGTGTGTCAATTCGACAGCCCAAAATCCTCTATTTGCATCCAGGGTTGAAAATATTTTTGATCCTGACATCTCTCTCGTTAGGTCTTCAAAAGTAGGCAAGTGATAATGTTCCCTACAAATTGCATCATTTAATTTTTGCGGATCTAAACATATTCTAATATCATTATTTGGTTTCTTGACTATAATTATAGGATTTACAAATTCAGTGGGTTCTGTGACGTTCTTTATTATTTCATCATTTAACATTTGATCTAATTCAGTCTTTAATTTATTCATTAATTGAAACGGTATTTTTCTGCAAGGCGAAACAAAGGGTTCATAATTATCTTTTAATTTAAAATTACATTGGTAACCTACAATCTTACCAATGCCTTCAAATAAATCTATATTTTTATTGATTAATTGGTCAATGTCCACAGTTTTGTTAGAAATTGAGCTTATAGAACTTAAAATATTTAATTTTTGAATTGTTTCAAGGCCTAAAACTGGTGCACTTTTGCTAACTGTATCTACAATTATGAACTCAAGAGTGTGCACTTTACCTTCATATAGACAGTTTAACTTACTTTTACCAACTACGTTGATTTTACTACCCGAACAGTTAAAAATATTATAGTTACAACGTTCCTGCTTACTATCATTTAAGTTTAAAATGTGATAAACATTACTAGGTATTGCATTTACTTGTGCCCCTGTATCAACTTTAAACTTTACAGTCTTATTACAATCTAAAATTTTAATATTAACAAACCACTGTGCAGTTTCATCAGTATAGATGCTATCTAGTACATAGTTAGAGTTTGGCCTTGTTTTAGATATTTCATGTAATGGTTTTTTGTTTTGTGCTTTGTTTCTACAGACAGTGGAAAAATGATTCAATCTTTGACAATAGTTGCAAGTTTTCCCTTTTGCTGGGCAATAACCATTAATAACATGAGAATACCCACAATTATAACAAGTACTTATCTTATTTTTATTTTCATTGTTGCTGCCTCTCTGCTGATTTCTGGGATTATAACTGCCTTGTTGCTGCTTTTTGTTACCATGACTGCCTTGGTACTGACTGCTGTGACCATAACTGCCTTGGTGCTGATTGTTGTTACCATAACTGCCTTGTTGCTGCTTTCTGTGATTATAACCTCTTTGTTGACTTCTTTGACCATAACCTCCTCGTTGACTTTTGTTTTCTTCACTTTGTCTGCTCTCTTTATTTACATAATTGATTGTTTTTTCTTCTCTGTATCCCGCTGCAAGGGCTCTAATATTCTTAGCTGCTGCTTCAGACGCTTTGCATATTTTTATTGTCATATCCAATGTCAGGTCTCCATCGTAAGTTAGCAATTTATTTTTAATCTTCTCTTCTCTAATTCCACTTATGATTACATCCTTGATAATACTTTCTTTTAACTCTCCATATTCACATGGTTGTGCTAATTGTCTCAGCTCTTTAAAATAAGTATCAAAATCTTCCTCAACACCTTGTACTCTGTTGTTAAATTTTTGTCTGGCTAGACTTGTGTTAGCTTTTGGAACAAAGTATTTTTCTAATTCTTCGAGAATCTTGTTTTTATTCTTCATATCTGCCTCACTAATGTTCAAAGTGTCCAATATTTCCAATGCTTGCTCTCCAATGCAATGTAATAGCACTGCTGCTTGAACTTCTTGAGATTTATCAGTGCAACCTGTAGCCATAATATATAGTTCAAAGTTCTTTTTAAACTTTCTGAAATTTAATGCTAAATCTCCTTCCATGATCATATTCTTCGGTTGTTTTAAAAACTCCATTTTTAACTCAATTCTTCTCTGCTGCTAACCTCACTTTTTTGGTTTTTTCTTCGCTTTTGATTCTGTTTAATATTATTTCACTTTCAAGAAAAATACTTATCTTCTCTGGTTCTTTTATTCTGACTGCGCCATGTTATATTGCTACTGGTTGTTGATTACTCTTCTTTATTAGGAAACACACAGATATTAATTAAAAACTATATTGAACCTCTAGATACATCCTTACGCTAGCACAGCTATTCAACAAGAGAGAGAGGAGAGGGTTTGTAGGCCAGGTTGCCAACATTTCTCTTAATATAGTTACCAACTTAAAATATAAACATAACTATGTAACATCTGCCACTAGATTATCTTCACCAGGATGATACATTATTCTTGTTGTAAATTATGAGATAAAATTTAGCTGACGTAGACGTCGTGGCAGGCTGATTTAGAATTTTGAATAAATGCGTGGGTTAGCGGCTTATGGTCAGTATACACACTATTCTCTTCAATAAGTGGACGAAAATATTTGATTGATTCGTAGATTGCCAAAAGTTCTCTATCATATTATATAGAATAATTAACCTGAGCCTTATTAAATGCTCTGGAGAAAAATTGTAGAGGTTGTTGTTCTTCGTTAACTAGTTGTTAAAGGACCGCTCCCATTCCGGTATTGCTTGCATCAGTTGCCAATGATAATGTCACGTCAGGTGCTGGATGTGATAACTTTGTAGCATTGATTAGTGCTTGCTTTGTTTCTTCGTAGGCTGCATTTGCTTGGTCTGTCCAAACTATGAGTGATTTATCTCTTTTCTTGGCGCCGGCCAGAATTTCATTCAAAGGTTTCTGCACTGTCGCTGCGTTTGATAATTTTTTTCGATAGAAGTTAACCATACCCAGGAAACGTCTTAATTTAGATTTATTAGTTGGCTTCTTAAAATTGATTATTGCTTTGACTTTATCATCTAAAGGAGTGATACCATCTGGGGAAATATTATAACCGAGGAATTGAACTGGAGGTAGCCCTAGGTTGCATTTAGCTAAATTTAGGGTCAATCTATTTACATTTAGACGTTTGAGTACTTCATTTAAATGTTCCTCGTGTTGTTTGCTATGAGAAGCTATCAATATGTCGTCCAAGTAGACAAAAACATATCGAAGATTTCTAAATAAATGATCCATGATCCTTTTAAAAGTTTGTGCAGCGTTCCTTAAACCAAATGTCATTCTAAGGAACTCAAAAAGCCCGAATGGCGTAATTATTGCCATTTTCTGAATATCCTCTTCGGCTATTGGAATATGAAAATAAACCTTATTAATGCCCAAGGTTGAGTACACCTTTGTGCCAAACAGTTGATTAGTGAAATCATGAAGGTTAGGCACTCCTTATCTATCTGGTTTGGTGCGAGAGTTTGATAACCGGTAATCTCCGCATGGTCTAAGGCTACCATCTTTTTTGGTTACCACATGTAGTGGACTGGCCCAAGGACATCTTCGATGGTCTACAAATTCCTTCTTCCATCATCCGGCGAAATTCTTCTTTAACAGCTTGATATTTGTTTAAGGGCAGTCTTCTTGCTCTGCAACTTATCGGAGCTCCATCTGTTTCGATATAGTGCTTAATTGCAGAATCTGGCAGTTTGCCAATAACTTTCGGCCTGGTTATGTTAGGATATCTTCTTAGTATTTTTTGATAATTATTTCCTTTGGGAATAGTATTTATTGTTTCGGTATGAATTGAACTGACACGAACAATGACTCTCAATTTAGTAACTTGATCAATCAATTGTCGATGTCTAATATCCACCAAAAGGTTATGGTAATATAAAAAATCTGCCCCAAATATTGGATGTTATACATTTGCAATCACAAAATCCCATGGATAAGGTCTCCTTGTTCCCAAATTTAATTTTCTACGTTCAATTCCATAGGTGGGTATTGGAGAACCATTGGCAGCGTAAAGGTTATAATTTGTGTTAGGTTTCCGTTTACTGCATTTATTTGGCAATGCGAAAATTAAAGCGCCAGAATCTATAAGGTAATTTTCACCAGTATCTCGATGGCTGAGTGGACTAAGGCGCTGAAAGTGCGTTCGTAGCTTGCGACAGCTCATCGTGAGCCCGGGTTCTAATCCCGCCAGAGCCATGGTTGTTTGTATACTGGACCCGTGCACAGGTATCCTGTATACCTCTTCGGGAATGTATTCCAGATATTAAAATAATAAAATAAAAACAAAATAATCTCTGGTGACACTGTGGTGGTGGACATAGTATTATCCGTTGATTTGCCCACCGCCGGCGTTAGTTTTCCTGATCCGATTTAAATTTCTTTGTGTTCTAATTAGATGGTTGGACACATTTGGTTGCCTTCTCTTTAAATCTGTAATGGTAGTAGCAATAAGACTTTCTTCCTCGTGAAGGAGTTCGGGATCTTGACCCTGTTCTTTCATCCCATCGGAAGAAGAAGAAGAAGAAGAAGCTGCAATTGAAGGATTTGTTCCAAATCCTCGCTTGTGAAAGCAGCTGGAACGGCCCTAACCCGCTGAGGTGACGCTCTAAGCCATACTGTTTAGATAATTTGTTTTGATGCGTTATTGCCAGCGAGATTTTGCATCGTTCGAAGAAGCTACGAGGGTTTCGAATCTCCTAATTGTGTTTCTTCCAACAGCGTTAATAATTTCTTCTCCTGGCTCTCAGTCAAGCGTTCCTTAAGAGCGTTGTATGGGTTGTCACCTGGTTCTTTGATCAATCCTGAGACTTGGCTCAGTACCTTGTATGGTAGCTAGCTTGCCACTAAGTTACATTTTTTCATTTGTTTATCATGTTATTGGCGACGAAAATCATCTCAACTTGAGTGAACCATAGAGACGGATCTTCTTCCCAGAATTGAGGAAGTCCTAGTAGAAGTTGAACCGCCTGATTTGCATTACTTGGTTCCATTTTCCTATCTTCTTCCATTTAATTAATCTTGCGAAAGTCTGTTGTGTTAAGTCTGTCAGTAGTTAGTCACGACAGTAGTATTATTCACGCTTAATTACCATAGCTTTTAATTTACGACAGTCTTTGAATCATGTCGGTCTCTGAATCACATTGGTCTCTGGATCACGTCGGTCTTTATATTAAGTCCGGGTCACCAATTGTCGAGTATTATTTGTTCTTTAGCTTCATTCAAGTGTATGTGTAGCTATAGATCATTAGTCCACTCCTACACAGAAGGTCTCGAAAATAATTTCGCGTGTTCACTAAGAAGAAGTCCTCTAAGTACAGAGGTTGGAAGCTAGTTAAATATAAGATGTGTGTGAGTAAGGGAACTAGCCTTATCTACTAAAGTCGATACTACTTGGGGAACGAGCCCAAGAAAGTCCTGAAGGAAGTAAGATCGTAAGAGAGGCGACAAGCCTCTCTTACTAGAGTCAAGTACTTGGGGTACCAGCTCAAGAAAGTCCTGAAATATGAGAGTCGACTACTTGGGGAACTAGCCAAAGGAAGGAAGTGAGAGTGTAGGAGAGTGAGAAACCTCTCCTACCAGAGTCGATTACTTGGGGAAATAGCCCAAATAAGTCCTGAAGTCAAATTAGCGTTAGAGAATTAGACAAGTTAGCAAGACCAGTAGTGAAATAAAACTCTGGGTATATATGGAAATAGAATTTCAATGCGAAGCAGCACGCCATTTATACCTCTAATCTGCTTAGATATTGGTGGAAATTTATTTATTTTAATTGCTACTATGGCAATCTTTAAATGGATTAAAAATTTGGAAAAGGCATTTGAAGCCTGTAAGACAGCTCTTTCCAATGCTACACTCATTTTTCTTCCAGTCACGGACGCCCCTCTCAGCCTGTTCACCGATGCTGTTCAACCACGTCTTTTAGAGCCAGCCAGCTTAATGCAGTTCGTTGATAATATTTGACAGCCTCTCGCAATCTTTTCACGTAAGCTTTCTGCCCAGCGTTTATCAACTCCTTTTCGCGTCCCAGCCACTCCGGCGGAGAAGCTTGACTCTGCCACAGGATTCATGTTCAACCAATGTGAATGGCCAGCCTATTATCGTGAATTAATTGCCGTTTAAGAAGCTGGGCAATATTTCTGCCATTTCCTCAAAGCGCATCATGTGAATATTTACACGGACCATAAGCCCCTCAATGTCGCGAGAAGCTACCGCCAGTGCAACTTAATCAGCATTCTTTTATTGCTGAATTTACTACTGACATCCAGCATATTGACGGTTCATCGTGGCAGATGTATTTTTTCGCATGGCGACCGTCACTTCTGTGCCTGTGGATCTTCCTACCCTAGCAGCAGCTCAGGAAGCTGACAATGAGCTCTCTAAGTTCCTGAAGGATGACTCTACAGCGCTCCGTTCGTTTCGGGTACCTATGCCTGGTTCCACAACATACTTGTTTTGTGATGTTACCACCAACCGACCACGACCATTCGTGCCAGCATCTCTCTCTCTCTGATTTCTGAACGATTCGTGTGGCCAAACATAAAAAGTGACTGCCGTATCTGGGCTCGCAGTTGTGTACAGTGCCAGCGAGCGAAGTTTACTCGCCATGTTAATTACCCAGTTGGAAGTTTCACCCTGCCGTCATTTCGTTTCCGGCATATCCACATTTTTATTATCGGCCCACTCCCTCCTGCTGGACCATATCAATACTGCCTTACAGCAATCGACCGGTTCATGCGTTGGCCTGAAGCCTGGCCCATGGAACGGATCACTGGGGAAGATGTCGCCACGGCTCTCTCCAATGGCTGGATCTCACGGTTGGCACTCCGTCAATTATCACTACCGACAAAGGACGTCAGTTTGAGTCCCAACTTTTAAGGCTATTGGTGCATGCGTTGGATTCGAGCGCACTCGCACTACAAGTTATCATCCAGCCGCGGATGGTATGGCTGAACGCCCCCATCGACAGCTGAAGGCCGCTTTAATGTGTCACTCTGGATCAATTTGGTTTCAAGCTCTCCCCGCTGTCCTTCTAGGAATGCGGAGTGCTTTTAAGGATTGCCTCCAAACATCTGCCACAGAATTAGTGTACGGAGAACCCCTACGCCTCTCCGGCGAGATGCTCGCTTCTCCTGCTTCTAACAGATTTCAACTAACATCACCGCTTTCACTGACCACCTCCGTCACATTATGGCTAAAATTCTTCCCACACCTGCATCTCGTCACGCTCAACCCGCCGTCTTCGTCTTTAAGGAGATCTCAACTTGCACCCATGTATTTTGAGAGACGACAACGTCCGCGGTGCCCTGGAGCCCCCGTATTCCGTTCCTTACCAGGTGATTAGCCGTAATGACAAGACTTTCACGCTACTCATCCGTGGCGAGCCTATAACCGTATCTATTGACCGACTCAAACCAGCCTTTCTTATCAAAGACGATGCCTCAATTGGTCCTTCTGCTTGTCATCGTGAGCGCAGCATTGACGTCGGCCATTTACCAACACATACTGCGCCACCCATAGCACTCAGGCCTAAGTCGCCGTTCCCAACGCCTACTCACAAGCCTGATTCGCCCGCCTACACCACTCGTTCCGGTTGCCGCGTCCGTTTTCCAGCGCATCTTCAATCCTAGGTTTTCCTCACTTCCCAGTGGGGTAATGTGGCGCCCTTCATTGGTATTGTTTTACCTGCCATAGCACGCCTGCTCCTCCCACCGATAGAGCGCGCTAGGAATGTTTTCTTCGATGTGCCACATTAAATTCGATGACATAGCTCATAGAAAATGTCTATAGTCAGGCCAGTCTAGTTCGGTATTTCTCAATACCCAGCGAATATAACATTATAGTAAATAAAGTCTAGTTAATATAATTTGTGTTTGAGTTTGTTCGTCATGGAAAACCTTCACAACTTCCTTCAGCCTGGATACAAGCATTCAATGTTCTCGTCATTGACTGCCGAACTCTTTGAAACACGCCAGGGTCGTTTCTAATTGATTTATCCAGGGGGTTTAAGTCTGGGGATAGAGCAGGCCATGCGTGTGGCTCACCTCGACCAAATTTGGCCACCCTGTAACTTCGAAACAAAGAGGTTTTTAAAAAATCATCATAGTACAGAATATTCTTATACTAGATCAAGGAATATCCCCTTGAATTTTTATCGCATGTTTACCTAACACCCTGTATAATACACAGCATTGTAATTGTACATCCTTTGTTAAATTTGAGGTGAAAACCAACGGAGCTTTCGTACCCAAGTGACGGGCGCCACCGTCAACAAGCATGAATGCTCCTGATATCCGCTTCAAAATAAATATTACATTTTTAATTTCTGATTTACTATCAGATATTAACAGCCATATTCATAATCCAATCTTGGATCAGTACAAACTAGTACCGTATTAAAATAAAAATAAAAAATAATACTGACATAAGAGTCATTAACCTAATTTAAGGTTAGTTTAGTTAGATTGTCACTCAGGTTATGGTTACAGTCCATAATTCAGGTTATGCGATCTCAGATTGCCTAGTCTGTTTTTGATAGAGCTGGCGCCATCTCCCAACTGCGCTAAGAACTTCAGAAAAGCAATGTTTCTTTTACAGGAATCTGCATTGAGGCATATCATGATCATTTACGGTTATGTGTCAGTATATTAGCGACTATCAGATAGCCAACACGAATTTTATCTCTATTTTATACTCAATTTATCAGAAATCGTTTGTGAAACACAAATATAATAATGAAATGGTTTGTGAATGCGTCTATTGCTTTAGAAAAATCTAAATTGATTTTAAAATTTGTAGGTTCAGGCAACCAACTATACATCGTTGTTAGATCGTCAATAAATATACTACGTGCATAATAATAATATGTTTATTGTGCATAAATAAATAAAAAAAAATCACATTGTGATTGATAATTACAACAGCAAATAAATATGGTTACGCCACGGAAGTGTACATAACAATAATAAGTTGTTATACCACTTGTGTGTGACTGCTTATTCTATTAAATAATTACTATCAGTAAAATCTTAAAAAAATTAAAAGTAAATCTTAAAAATATAAATATTAGAAATAGGTACACATATTATTGGGAGTTGATTGGTAATCAAATAAAATATTATATATAACACATTAAAATGAGATCTACGACATAAAATGATAAGGACACATTTACAATTATGGGTAAAATTAAAGTTGTCTTATTAACAAAGAATTTCAGCAAACTGTAAACAAAGAAAAGGTAGGTACATTTGGCACAATCCAACTCAAGTAAGCTTTTAATCTCTTTAGTGTATGGAAGTTAATAAAAATAACTAAATCTAAGAACTTGTGGATATTGATAAATGTCTGGATCATATTTGTTTTACAAAATCTCCAAAAAAACTCTATTTGATCTCATTATCCATATTCTGGTTTGTCTTCTGAAGCTATTTTTATTTTGAATGGCTTTTATAGGTGTTGGTAGTAAGTTGTAAAGTCGAGGTCCGAGGTAAGATGCGTTACGCTGGCCTATATATTTTTCGCAACGAGCTTGTAATACACTTTTTTCTTCTGTTATGGTCGTGATTCGTAGATTGTAAAGCCATACATACTTTATTAAATTTTTTAAAATGCTCCAACATCGAGTACACCAGCTTCTTTGAACAAGTCATCCTTAGGATAAGTTGGCACTTTACGATACATTATTTTAAGATTATATTTTTGCATAATATTTAAGACTCGACTAGTGCATAGTATAATGTTCTCAAATTTCCATTGTCAAGAAAGTCTCTCAAATATTTGAATTTATATAGTAATCTAGCTTTCTCACAATATTTTTTATTTGGAAGTCCCATCGCAGACGACGATCTATTATGATTCCAAGATATTTTACTGACGTATCTTCTGGAATTTCGTAGCTGTCTCCTATTTTCGAAGGACCCATATTCGGTAAACCGCTGGTGTACGAGGAAAACGGTAAGCGTTTTATCGAAATTCAGCGTCAGCTTATTGTATCTGAACCATTTTTCTATTTGCTGAAAATCATTCTCTACTAGCGTTTTCAATTCTTGCCAAGAATTAGATTCATAGAGAATCGCTGTGTCGTCGGCAAAACTTACAATGTTTCCTTTAGTTTCTATGTCGAGTAGGCCGTTTATGTAAATATTAAATAATAATGGCCCAAGTACTGTTCCCTGTGGGACTCCGTAGGAAACTTTTCTGGTCTCACCTATTATACCATCAATACTTACTCGTTGCTCTCTTCCAGATAAGTAACTCTTAAGTATTTCATATACATTCCCTCTTAGTCCATAAGATTACATTTTTGATAAAAGTTTTCGGTGACAGACAGTATCGAATGCTTTGGATAGTTCCACGAATAGGTATATATAAGGTTGATTTTTTTATTGAGTGCATCATAAATGTGAGAAGTTAAAGCAAATATTGCATCTTCAGTCGATTTACCTTCCCGAAAACTATATTGTCTGTTCGAAATGAATTCATATTTATTAAAAAAATTCAATATTCTTTTTTTGAGGATTATCTCTACTCTTTTTGCTACATTAGAGATTAGAGAGAGTGGTCGGTAGTTTATCATTTCTGTTTTATCCCCACTTTTATATAATGGTTTAATTATCCCTGTTTTGAGAATTTTCGGAAAACAACCTGTATCCATACATCGATTTACCAAAAATGTTATTGGGGCTTTGATTTCATGAACAATCTGTTGTTTCTGTCCGGATATCGTCATCACCTGTTGATTTCTTTAGCTTCAACTCTCCTTTTATTTGCTCAACTTCAGTTTCGTTGGAAGGGTATAAATACAAGGTGTTTTCAATTTTTTTATCACTGAAATACATCTTCAGGTTCAATAATTTCATTTGCGTATCTCTCCCCCACTTCACTATAGTATTTATTGAAACTGTTGGAAATTTCGATTTTATTATGCTTGATTTGGTCATTTACTTTGATTTGATTTATACCTATTTGTAGTAGGTTTTTGTTTATTGCAAATTTCGTTGACACAATCCCAGATACACCTTTTGTGTTGTTTATGTTCTGTTCTATGTCACAATAGAAAATAATATGAAGTTGTGCAATTATATTAGATATAAGACCTTTGGCACCAACTTCAAAAGTACCAGCACCAATAGAGTTAATATTATTATTTATTGTTACGTTCCATAAACAAATTATATTTATTGAAGATTTAACCGTGATGTGCAGTTAGTTGCCTGAATCTATAAATTATGATATAAATTTAGACTTTCAAACAATAGAGAGTCTCAAATGATTTCATTATTACATTTGTGTTTCACAAACGATTTCTGATAAATTGAGTAAAATATACAGAATGTAAGGTCTAGTTTCAAGAAATTTTGTCTAATAGGTGTTAATTATTTAACAATTTGCTGATTACTGATGCATCGCTAGTTGGAGGTATGTTTTCTCTGATCGCTAGGCTCATTTGTCACAATCTTAGAGAATGACTTTTCCCTACTCTAAGGTCACACTACTTAGAGCGATCTATACACGCTCTAGTCCGTATACTTAAACTTCTATACCACTAGCATTGTGGAAAAAAATAAGCAAAAATGAAGCCAAAGACCTGGGGATAGCTGGCGATATGCGCATGCGTCATGAACATTTTTGGCTGAGAGGAGGGACATATCATGCTACTAAGCTTACCATTGGCACAGTTTATTTGGTAATCTATGCCATTGGTAAGCTATGATGTTACCATGGATACCATATGATGTAACTCCAAGCCACTTCGCCTATGCGTATTATACTCGCAATCCTCATACTTAAAGTCCCTATAAGGGTGTTCGAGCAGCAGTTCAAACCAGTCCCAAACCGTCAGACGCATGCGCATTTCAATTTACGATGAATAATTTATTCCCAACTACTAGTAAGATGTTCGAGCAGTAGTTTGACCAGCCCGTGGCAACTCTTATGGGAAAATTTTGACCGTAAGTTGCCAAAGTGTACCGATTGATCGCTAGTATCGCTTCCGACAATTAGTGGCGGTAACATTCAAATACGTAAATGTTCTATTATAAATATGTTATCTGTCTAACACCTCTAACCTCATTTTTCTGAAGCGTTGTTTGTATTTGTATTTGTGGTATGTTTTCTCTGGTTTTGTAGCTTTTGTATGTTTTGAAAGTACGTATCTGAGAAATGAGAGAATATGCACGTTTTTTCTGCAATTCTCTGTTGTTGAATGTGAATTTTATTCTCTATTATTATTTTAGTATCTTATTCTTATCATTCGTATCTTATTTATTTCAGTGTTTGTAAGGCTCAGTGGCAAGAAAATGCCACTAAAGACATGCTGTAAGGCTGCCGAGAAAGCTGGTTAAACCCAGGAAAACATTTGTAATTAGGTATGGCATGATGAAAATACGAAGGAAAATGGAGAGCAACGCAATTTATATATACAAAGTTTTCAAGGAAGTTCATCCTAAAACTGGAGTATTAAGCAAAGGTATGAGTATAATGAATAGCTTTTCGATTCACATTTTCGGACGTATTGTTGCTTAAGCTTTCCGTCAAGCTCATTATAAATAGTGATCAGAGTAAACAAAAGAGATCGCAAATAACATATAAGAAACAACTGTTAATTTACTTCTACCAGGTAAATTAGGGTACCATGTTGTAGGTGAAAGAACCAACTAGTACTCCGGTGAAGCTAAAAATATAGAAAAGTTGTTGAATGAGAATTTTATTCTCTATTACTATTTTAGAATCTTATTCTTATCATTCGTATCTCATTTATTTCGGTGTTGGTATGGGTCAGTGGCAAGAAAATGCCATTAAATACATGCTGTAAGGCATGATTGATAGTTTATAATGTATTGCTGTTTAGCTCATTATACAAAGAGATCAGAGAATACTTAATAGATTGTTTGTCTTGTGAACTCTTTACCGAGCATGCTTCTCTCATATCAACCCAGATTTGTAATGATTTATTTTTTATTGCAGTGAAATGGTGGTGCACAAGGTAAAATCGAATGTTTGCAGATGGACAACGGAAGAAGAAGGCTGTGGTAAAAGTAAAACACCTCAAAGGCATTTGAAGAATCTAGTTTCCGAGTCCTGGTGGTATAGAGAGAGTATAATGAGTGCATAAATGTGAGTATAGCTGAATTTTGCTTGTAACTATTTCAGTTTAATTTTAATATACGGTGCAGATGTTTAAAATTTGTTTTTTTATTTACATGTCTACTTGAGGCGCAACAGAAGAAGGCTGAAGGAGAAATGGAGCAATGCAAGGGCAGATGAAGTATCCAGCGTCCGAGTCCTGGTGGTGTAGAGACCATAATGAGTGCATAAATGTGAGTATGAATTTTGCTTATAATTATTTCAGTTTACTTGTAATATACGGCGCAGATATTTAGTTTTTTATTTTTATTTATTTGTCTAATTGAGGAGCAGCGGAAGAGGACTGAAGAAGAAGTGGAGCAATGCAAGGGCATATGAAGTATCCAGCATCCGGGTCCTGGTGGTGTAATAAGTGTTTTACAAAAGCAGTTATTTGGACAGTGCTCTGGGTAATAATTTATTATAATAATAAGTATATTATATAAGTATATTGTTATAGTAATGTATGTTGATGTTCACATTGGCGACCTTCAAGTTATTAAAAAAATACTTCTAACTTTTCGTGTATTAATATGACTATTAATTTCCCTTAGATATAGTGAAAGGAGTGAAACTTTCAGAAATTGTTGGAGAACACTTAATAAAAAATCTATGCTGCATTCATATAATGTTTTTTTTAACTTTCTTCAACAATTTCTGAATGTTTTATTCCTTTCTCTACTTTGCGCTGCTTTTATATTCCACCGTTAATTTGAATATCCGATTTAAATCTGCCGCCACACGTAACTTCGTGAGTGTACCGATTGAGCGCTAGTGTACTCAAGGTCAAAACATGGTCAAAAAGATTAACATGGGAGTTACCATTCTCTTGGAGGTATGTATTCTCTGAGTTTGACGATTTCCAAACTAGTCCGGACTCAGCTTGAGACAGGCGCAGTTGAAGCGTCTTCTTCTTCTTAGGGTATAGTGTTCTCTGTTGTTGGAGAAATCTTTTTCAGAGAACACTACCACAGTCCAAAAATAAACCCTGGTTTGTGTTTTGTCCATCAGTCTTTCATTGATGTTCTCTCTTATCTTTGGTCATAAAACATATCTATCGGCATCGTCATTTGGTCTATGACGACGAAAATGTAAGAAAGTGGAAGGGGTTGTTTGCAAACTTCAGTTTGGTGTTCGAGCAACAAAATCCCAAACCACTTGGAAACTGTTTCAAACCGCACATGCGCATTTTAAACAGTTATCAAACCGTCCCAAACTACTGCTCGAACAGCCTTTATATATGAAAGTCTGGACAGATACATTAATGCGTGTGCGTAAAAGAGAGAAGACGCTGTCCTTTACATAATATTTAAATGGCGGCTGTCATAACTTAGGAATTATGATACAAACAAATGTTGAAGTAATTGTCGTGAAATGAAATTTATAACATGTTTTTAACCGAATTTATAATAGTAGGAAATAGCTTGCTATATTGACTTAATCTTTTAGGAAACTGCCTGTTTGTTGATTGCCACATAGCAAAAATGATTCGATGGATACAGCTAGAATAAATATTTGGATAAAAAAAAATTTGGAATAGAATCTACATCATCCAAGGGTTTAGTTTATGCGAGGTATTTATTGTGTTCTTCCGAATAATAACATTTTTTACACAAGATAACAATGTAATGTCTTTTTCAAATAAAATTCATTTATCGTAGTTACTACCTAATTATATCTTGATTTCTTTACATCTGCTGTGACGTTTATACGTAAAAGTATTGAAATTTACAAAAACAATAATATTTAAATTCAAATTTATGTGAAAGAAATTGGAATGTATTCAAAAATTAACTTTTAAA
Organism: Crioceris asparagi; assembly: GCA_958507055.1. Classification (NCBI taxonomy): domain Eukaryota; kingdom Metazoa; phylum Arthropoda; class Insecta; order Coleoptera; family Chrysomelidae; genus Crioceris; species Crioceris asparagi. Next base: position 48,346,409 of record OY293829.1, read on the forward strand.
TAAATTGTGGTTTTCCGCGCTTGTTTCATTGGTGCCGCCATTTAAATATTATTTGGTTGTAGACCAATCCCGCGAACGACCCGATTCCGATCTGTCCAGACTTTCATATATAGGGACTTTACTCATACTGGGCTTCACATAAGGATCAAATTATAGATATATAGAATTATGTGGCTCTAGTCCAGTTATATCATAACAATAATGTGGAATGAAACAATTATTAATTTGTCATATATTTTATCTATCAGATACATAATATACTTGAACATTCAATGTCCTATACAATACAAGTGAATATTTCCTGTATTTTTCTAAGACAATCAATAAATAAATGTAAGATAGTTTAATTTAATTTGATTTGAGCGTGTTCACCTCATAATTTTTAAATAAATATATGTAAAATTATATAAATAAACAGATTATTAGTTAATTCACTTGTTAGAAAAGATGTACGAGCACCAGTTTGTTTTTTTACTATTTTGTTATTTTTTTATAATAGTTTTATTTATTAATTAAAATATAGTAATAATAGTGAAGAAAAATAAACAAGCCTAATCTAAACAATAATGATAATGTTAACAAACTGCCTAACTTATCCCTAATTAACCAACACCGAAGTCCAAGACGAACGCACCTGAAAGGAGAGAAAAGCATCTGTGAGTAACCAAGTTTACCAATAGTTAATTACCTAGTAATAACCATTAAAATTATATATATGATTAATCAAGTGATTTTGCATTGAACATATCAACATTAAAATATAGGCACAAAGGAAATATACGTCTGTATCACTATTCCACTAGCACCGCAACACCATAATCGTCAAGCGGTGTAAACACAAAAATCAACTCCAATCAATAAAATCAAAATAAATGTAAATTGATTGACTTCTGCATCAACACTAGTGCCGCTGCACCGTAATCGCCAAGTACTTACTGTAAATACAAAAGTTTCGGCGTCCCCCAGACGGTAGGGCAGGTATGTTTATGCCTGGTACCCCACTAACATAGCTCTCTATGTCATAATCGCCATCGCACAAAGAGCAAAATAAAACAGCGGTAGAAAAATGTTAGGCCACAAAATACTGTTCGGTTGATCCAGCATAAATAAGGACCTTTTAAACAAATATATAAAGACCCAACATTTAACCACTAGTATAGTGCTCTATACCTTAATCGCTTTCAAATAATAAATCAGTACAATCAATACATACGGTGGAGTTAGAGTGGAGGTAGAGTTAATACAATGTATAACGTGGCTATTAATTATTATTAGTTTTTAAGTAGGTAAAAACAATATATTTAGTCAATTTAGTACATTCAAATAGAAGAAAGTAAATAGCATTAACCCAGGTAAACACGGAATACTCAGTGAGAAAACTCACCCTTAATATGATTAAATACAATCAAAAGCAACCACTATAAACGCTCGGACAACAAATAAAAACAGTCTGGTTATTAAGCACTTTTTTAAACTACAATGGTAAATATTCAGTGTTTATCGAGAACAGTCGACTTACGTAAGTACTGAATAACCAGCTGAAATGAACATATTAGATCTAGATCTCGCTTACGTCATTATAAAAACTCTTGAGAATTTTTATTACCAAACTAACATAAACAAATGTCGTGTGCCTTCTTATGGGTTTTGCTCGAATTCGATCACCTTAAGAGATCAGACATTCTCTCTCTAAAATATGCCGGTAAATTGAAACTAAATAAAAAATATAATTCTTACATAAATATCTATTATTTTTTCTTTTACTACCCCTAAAACTACAAGTACTTTTTTATAATATAACCGATACAAAAAAGAAAATCTTCAAAATAACATAATAGATCATAATATAGGTACCTACTTCAACCTATTGGTAAAGTACTTTCCTGATCTGATGGGGCGGTTTGTGAAGCACAGCCCGTCTTTTCCATGTCTTGCTGCAGCCCTCCGTCTTCCAGAACCATTCCTCGTTACAATATAAATAGTAAATTTAAATATTTTACAAATAACTTCACCTTGGTAAACAATAACAACGATACTTGGCTGGCAAGTTTAATCAATAAAAAAAAATATGTTATAAAGTGTAAGTGGTACAGTTTTCAGTTTACTTAGTTGGTTTATTAATTATAACGTAGTCGATTAGAATGATAAATATTCAAATTTCCTGCTCTTTTGCCACTTCCATTACAGTTTTTGCTGTTTGTACAATTTACTACAGCTAAGTTATGCTATAACTGTCAAATAAAGCCCGCTGCAGACGGAGTATGTTTTGCTGCATGTTACCTTGACGGGAGCCATAGATAAAATATTTATATGCGGAGCGGGAGCTAGGCTTGGTTCTGTGCATGCTTCCGTGTAAGAAAATGACAACACGTTCACGGTTGGTTGCTTGAACTCGTGCATGATTTGATGATAGAACCGGTGCTATTTTCGGTGACAGTTTTCACGTATCGTGCCTTGTCGGAGCACTCGGAACTAGTCGAGTCGTACTCAAAAGTTATTTTCCACATGAAACATGTTATTTTTGATTGTTGGGACATTTTTCCTGTTGTAGCAATGATTACAAATAGAGCTTGATTAGAATGTTCAATTTTGTATGATTTGTCACAGTCTGTACTGTCATTTTACATACAAGATGGCCTGCATCGTGTAAAGCCAACACAGGCAAGGGAGCCATCAACACACCATGCGCGGCAACATTTATCGGACCGTGCAGCAAAACAAGCAAGCAACCATGCAGCAAAACATACTCCGTCTGCAGCGGGCTTAATAGACACAGAAGTTCCCTAGTTCTTCAAAAATGTTCCGAGGTACTTACCAGTTCTCTTTGTTCGCGTGCCTCTGTACTTAATTTACTTCTTTTGTTGTTCTCAACTTTCGTTCCACATCAGACTTTGGCTTCAGATGTATGACGCATGAGCTGTGATGGGGGGCTAGGTTTTCCTACTACAGTGTCAGGATATAGGATATGTTTATATTAATAACATAATGGGTGCGGTCGAGAACACACTTCGTTCACTGGTGGTCTAAAATTCACTGACGCAAGGTTTGTTTGCTATTAGATGCGATACTGCGCATGCCTTAACTTTACTGCAAATGCTATATTTACTTTTCCCGTGGAGGTGGTGTAAACAAGTGCATTGAGAGTAGCAGCAGAGAACACTACCTCCAATGTAGAAGATGCCATATTGTTGTTTATGTTAACCTGTTTACTCTGTGGTTTATGTATAGATGATCCAATAAAAATATTTGTTCATTCAAAATAATAGGTATAATGGAATTAATCTTGCTGGATGAAAGTACCGGGACAAATTATAAAATAAAAGTGACAAGAGAAGAATTTGATAGAGCTCATAATGTTAAAATTATACCTATTGATTTTTTGCGGTTGGTTATGGCGTTGAAAATTCACTACCAAAGGTAGTACCTTAATGTAAATCAACAGTTCAATTTCCCTGTAACTAACAGTTTCATTGTTATTTATATCTTAAATAATTTCAGCAAAATGACAGCTTGTCGGTCGGAAACAAATTTGCATCAAATGTAGCCAACGACTAAATTTAATAAAAAACCGCTTGCTGTGTTTACTTCATTTTTATTGCTGCAATTGTTTACAGCGTGTTCTCGACCGCACCCAATGTGTTCTAAACTCAACAGAACCATGTCTGCAGTTTTGTTTACCTGTATTGAAATGTCTGCTACATACGCTTTGATTTCTTAAAGTCGATTCTGTTAAATCATCCTTCTTGATCGCAGCGATCCACATGTCGCTTCTTTTTCTCGATAAAAATCAATATATGAGTATTGCTCCGAGGTTTAACAGCAGGTATGCGAAAATGATGAATTGAATGGCCCCGATCCGCCCGGCTTCCACAACCAAACACCGATCATCTTACCGGTATTATTCTTTCAAAATGAAAGCACTTTGTTTATTATAAGAAAATCTCAACGAAATAACGCCCTAACACTCTCAAAACAGTTGACAAAGCTTTAGAATCCAGGAAAAACACAATTAAACAAATGCGACGTTTTAGGTTGTTTGCCACATATACTTAAACTTCTATACCGCTAGCATTGTCGAAAAAAATACGGAAAAATGAAGCCAAAGACCTGTGGAAAGCTGGCGATATGCGCATGCGTCATGAATTTTTTTGGCTGAGAGGGACATGTCATTATGTTACTAAGCTTGCCATTGGCACAGTTTATTTGGTAAGCTATACCATTGGTGAGCTGTGATGTTACCATGGATATCATATGATGTAACTCCAAGCCACTTCCCCTTTCGCGCATGAGTACTAAACTCGCAATCCCCATACTGAGCTTCACAGAAAAATTCAAGTATCAAATTATAAGTATATAGAATTATTGATATATATATATATATATATATATATATATATATATATATATATATATATATATATATATATATATATCGTTGTCGTTGGATTGCTTAATAGCGCCAAATACTAGATACAAAAAATGGGTTATGTTTTAATTGTTTACTGATAGCTGTCATATTAAAGATGTCAACTTTTTGATTACTAATTAGTAAGCGATTGGTAATCAGGCACTGCAGTGGATACGACCATTGCTTTTATCCTATTATTTAGTCTCTTACTAGCTTTTGCCCAGGACTTTGTGCGCGTGAAAAGCTCCATTCAATTCTATGCGATAGTTTTCGCATGATTTGGCTACAAACATACAGACAGGCAAACAGGTAAAATGGAACCTAAATTAGAAATTAGACCTCTACCAATACATTGGTGAAAACTGCATTCGATTCCAAGTAGTAGTTTTTGCTTGATGCGTGTACAAACATACAGAAAGACAGACAGACGCCATAAAATTAAGCCTATATTTTAAGTTAGACCTCTATTAATACATAGGTGAAAACAGGATTCAATTTCATGCTGTTGTTTTTGCGTGATGCGCGTATGAACATACATACATTCAAACCAAAAATTTTTACGATTCCGGTCGGTTGTCGAACGAGTGAACATCGCTTGTACAGCTTCAGTGTATTTAATAGTGACAATTAAGTGTTTATCTCAACTACAACTTCAAAACCAAGAACTGTATGTACTAAATATACCTTTGTGTTTATACAAAAGAAGAACTACTCACAATTTTGTAAAACATTTATTAATTTACAACCAAATAACACAAGATAGACAAATCAGTCAGCCATCTGTGGTGTAGGCAACGAACACCACAGGATGCGCGCTAGATTAGTAGTCTACTCACAAGTGGAATTTTTGAAAAAAAAAAGTTTTTATTAGGCATCTAAGCCGTACCGATGAGTACTTACTATTGTTCTTCTTCTCTCGATTTGAACATAATTATACTTATGTATATATGTTTGCCAGCAACAGCAAACAGCAATTCCGTTACAAATTACTGTTTGTCTACCAGAACACACATAACCATAGAGTAATATATACGATTTGCCAGACAGTACCTACATACCAGAGAACAGAGACGTATATATACGATCCATGCTCGTGCGTATTTCCAGTGACGGATCCCATTGTCCGACATTGTTGTTCCATGTCGAAGAAAAAGTGATCTTGCTTGAATGAGATAATTATAATTAATAAATATTGGATCACGCTTGAAGCTTAACAGGCGCGAGATGTCTGCGATCTAAGTTTGAATTCTAAATTTCAAGTCTCTAGACCGTATGGGGCCTGAGAAATCGCTGCGGAGTCCATTGATACAAGAACCGAAAGTAATAAAAACTATTTAAAAATTATGTCTACAACATTAGACAATCCAAATTTTTCTACCTTTGACTACAAGGGGAGAAACACAAATAACACAACATCAATTGTTACTACCGAAATGACACTACCTTCAGCCAACATCCAATCACAACCACAACCATTTTATGTTTCGAAACTCAAAACTACCCCAAAAACAATGTTTCCAAAGAAAGATCAAGCAATCGCCATGCATGCCGATGAGAATCTAAAACTACACGACTACATGAAGGCGGTAGGTAGCATCGTTGGTACAAAAAATATAACATTCGCTTCCAGAATCTCAAATAATAGAATCTGTATATTTCTGACCAGCTCCAAACTTGTTAATGAATTTCTCAAATCAAATACCAATCTAAATGTTGAAAATATTAAACTAAACGTTTGTCGGCTAGTCTCTACAACTAAGCGGCTAGTCATATCCAACGTTTCCCCTTGCATACCTCACGAGCTAATTGAAAACTCAATTAAGAACCTAGGGTTACAGATAGCATCTCCAGTTTCATATCTTAGAGCTGGCATCCCTGGTGATGAATACTCACATATTCTCAGTTTTCGTAGACAAATCTATATCTTCCCTCCCAATCAGAACTTCGAACTACAAACCTCATTGTACCCTTTGACGGTAACGAGAACAGAAGTTTCCTTTCTACGGACCGGATGGAATGCTTTATATGCAAAACCTCTGGACATATCGCAGCAAATTGCCCAAACCCAATACCAACAAATCCTATAATTGAACCCTCACATCCTTTAGCATCCCAGTCAGCCTCAGATCTCACTCTCGATAACTCAGCTACCCCATCGTCTAACAATCAGCTTCAACAAGAGATTCATGAATCTATTAGTGAAGATTTACTAAACGTCGCGAATAGACAGGCATATCCGAAATATTAACCGTAAGTGATAGAACAAGCGTAGTCTAATCACACCCTGATGATACCCAAGTCAAGTAAAATTTAATGCCCCTTTCAAAAGAAGACGAAATCACAAAAAAAGAAAAACAAACAATCCCAATGAAAGTAGCCTATCAATAAAAACAAAAGATATAATCAAAACAGTTTATCAACAAAACCCTGAAAAATTCATTATTCCATCTGAAAACCCAATTTCATTCTTAGAGAACTCTTTTGTTAACAGCAACCCAGTCCATATTGCACAACAGTATACAAAAGACATAAAGTCACTACTATTGAACATACACTCAATATACCCAAACCTAGAAGATAGATCTATCAAGAACAGGATTACTCGACTAACAAAAAAAATTAAAAAACAAATCACAGAAAGTGGAAATCCAAGTAACTTCTCAGACTTAGACTCAATGTCAGAACATACAGACGATGATTATATTTCAGATTCTCCCGAAATGCCCCAATTCTTTTGAAACACTCAAAAAATCTAATAACTATAGACACTGCATTCCTCTTCACCCTTTATTACAATTATAAATTGCATTCAAGTTAATACAATGGAATTGTGATGGTTTTTACCCACGTCTAGAGCGTATACAGTAGCTTATTCGCGATTACTCTCCTGAAATTTTTTGCCTGCAAGAAACTAACTTCACACATACCCATAACCCATATCTAGAAACTATACTATACTACATCCGAACTACACACCAGCACGCCAGTGGTGGAATATCCATATTTATGTCAACAGACGTATATCACCAAGAACATCCAATAACCACCGACCTTGAAGCAATAGCAGTCTCAGTTTTTATTCCCAATAAAATAACAATTTGCAGTATTTACATTCCTCCCAACTACCCCCTCACAAACCATGACATCGATAACATAATACATCAACTACCTGCTCCATTTATATTAGTAGGAGACTTCGATGCACATAATGCAATATGGGGATCAAACCACAACTCCACGAGAGGTAAACTGATAGAGAACATAATGATAAATTCAAACATCAATATTTTAAACTCAGGTAAATACACACACTGCCAACTAGCATCTGAAAATTTCTCCTCGATCGATCTAAGCTTATGCGATCCAAAAATTGCACCCTCCCTTAGCTGGAACACGACAGACAGTTTATATGACAATGACCATTTCCCTATTGTTATCTCAAACAAACAGACAAAGTCCACTTGCAATATAGTAAAATGGAATTTAAAAAAAATCCCTACTGGAATCTATTCAGATTAACTACTATGCAACGAACAAATGATATGATTTACGCCAATGAATAAACGAAGCTGTAAAACAATTCACCGATTGTATTACGATATCAGTAAACGAGACCATTGGACAACAGACTATTTAATTAGACAAGACAACAGTTCCTTGGTGGAATAACAAGTGCAAGGCGGCAGTACAAGGATGCAAAAAAGCGCTGAACCGATATCGTAGAACGCGCAATGAGCAAGACTTCATCAACTTCAAAAAAATGAGAACAAAAGCAAAATATTTATTAAAATCAAGAAAAAAGGAATCCTGGAATTATTATACCCACACAATAAAAACTAATACACCCCCCAAACAAATGAAAGGTAGAAACATATCCCATAAAATTCCAGCTATACTTTATCAAGGCGGTAAATATTGCCAACATATTTGCATTACATTTCGCGAACAAATCAAAAACCAACTGTATCATGCCTAACCACCCACAAACTCCAACATCCATAATGACCAAAAATTGCAATGATATTAACTTACCCCTAACGCTAAATGAACTTCAAACTGCTTTCCCATCTGTAAGAAATTCTGCCACTGGACCAGATAATATACCACTAATATTTTTAAAACACCTACATTCAAACACACTAATAAAACTTCTCGAACTGTACAGTAAAATCTGGAGCACTCAACAATTTCCAACATCCTGGAAACAATCAATAATAATTTCGATAAAGAAAAATGACACATTGCCATCCACTTCTAATTCATACAGACCAATATCTTTAAAATCCTCACTTTTCAAATTACTAGAGAAAATAATAAACAAACGACTAACTTGGTTCCTAGAAAAAAAACAACTCTATAGATAACGCTCAATCAGAATTTAGACCTAATCGTTGCTCCATGGACAATCTTGTCCAACTTCAAACAGAGATCGCTGAAGCTATCCACAATAAGAACGATGTTATAGCTGTAAGCCTCGATATTGCCAGCGCTTTTGACACTACATGGAGACCCGGAATTATTAAAAAATTACAAAACCTGAACATATCCGGAAACATGTTCACATTCATAGAAAACTTTCTGTCTGATCGCTCCTTCACAGTTAAAATAAACGGAGAAATGTCCCATCCTCACATCTTAGAAAATGGTGTTCCCCAAGAATCAGTACTTAGTTCAACCTTATTTCTTCTGGCCCTAAATGACATATCCTCCTCAATAACCCCTCAAGTCAAATATACTATATATGCTGACGACCTAATTATTTTTTGCCAAGGAAAATTTACCCAAACAACATGCTCTCTTCTACAAACAGAATTAGACAACATTTTTACTTGGTCCCAGAAAACAGGATTTCAGTTTTCACTATCGAAATCAAAAGTTATACAGTTTACTAGAAAACGCGTCCTACTGTCTCCAATTCTCTTCATAGATGGAGTCGAATTGGAAGTCGTAGATCATATCAAGCTACTTGGAATAACATTTGATAATAGGCTAACTTGGCGACAACACATACATGAAATAAAAACTAGTTGCTTAAAAAGACTAAATATTATAAGATCCCTTATCCGTCAGTCATGGGGAGCTGATGAAGAGATTTTACTGAGAACATACAGAGCTATAGTAAGATCTAAGCTTGACTATGGATGCATCCTCTACATGTCCGCTAGTAAAACAAACCTAAAACACCTAGATACTGTACAAAACACGTCTCTACGCATCTCTACATTCTTACTAGTTATTTCAAGGGAATCATCTATTTAATTTTAATACATATATATGCTATAGTTGCTATAGTGCGGGAAAGTTGCATAGGTATAAAGAAGAAACAAAATTAAATCGGACTTCATCTTCCGATCGCGCAATCAGCCGAAATTTTCATAAAATTAGTGAAAATCGTAATTTTCCTTATTTCTTTGTAGTGTTTTTATTATTATTTTAAGTTACGATAGCAAAATTTTTATTCTTCAAGCATTAAAAAACTGTAAAAAAGAAATATTTTTTCTCTAGGAGTATATATTCCGATCGCGCAAGTCTAGAGAAATCGAGAGAAAAATATAACGAAATTCGCAATTTTTGGTCATATTGAATTTGTTTGGAAAATGAGGGCAAAAAGTGTGACTTTCGAGTTAAGATCATTTTTGCAGCTCTTCACTTGTTGAAGATGGCTGCACTTCGAGGTCTACCCACACCCTTCCCAACCATCCAACCAATATGAAGGGTGTGTGTTTGCTGTTTTTATTATTCACATTATACTTACTTACTTATGTTTGGTATTTACTTTGGTTTAGCCTTTTTGCTTAGATTTATTTTCTTATACCCAGTTTACTATTTACTTGTGCATGGTTTGGAAGAAACTCTGTGATTTTCTTTCAAAACTGGGCATTATTTATCAAGATTTTAGTGTAGCTCTGATATAACCATCTCGTGATTGGGCCCCACATACCTTGAGTGACGCTTCTGTTTACGCTCCTTTCGGCGGCTTGAATGTGACATAGGAATCTTTTGATATCCCAATCTGGAATAACACCAGTCTGAATTAACAATGCTATTTCGTCATCAGGTACACTTCGAAGAAGAGGAGGAGAAAAGATACTGTTGTTACTCCAATCGATCATCTCTGTGTAGTCTGACGCATCGAAGTTCAAAGTAGGAGTGAACCTAAGAAATGGTAGATACCAAAATTTCAAGCTATTATTTTGTACTGTTTGGATTTTACAGCCCAAAAACTTATCGATGTATTGCAACTTTGAAGAGCTGCAACTTTTCAAGGGTGCGTTTTTGTATATATATATAAATGTTGTCAAATCGACTTAAATTGACCATAGAAAATGCCATTAAAAGTATGACTATTCTTTATGAAACGCCCCGTATATAGAATAGGTAGCTGTAGAACCGTGAAGCATCTTTTAGTTGACTCTCGTTTTATCCACATCTAATTATTAATCTCTTTTAATTTAATATATTTTTTAATTTACCAAGGAAAGTTATTTAACAGTAAATTTATCTCTGTATCCTACGATCATAATAAACTTTTATATCACAAAATAACAATTTGTTTTAATTTTTTTAAAGAGAATTTAATAAATACATATTAATAAAGTATTTTTTTATTTCCCCGGTTTTTATTAGTATTGTTAATTCTTATCATCATCATATTATTAATTAGTTTCTTAGATTTCTTTATAAAGCTAAACAATAAAATTCTACTTTATAGGAAACCTCCGAAATTGATCGAGAATATGATTTATAAAATAACGTAATATTATTTCAAATTACGAGATATTATTACAATTCAAATTTGCCACTGGCCAAAAAATCCTCATTTAGTTCTCAGGGCCATGTAGAGATGGCAAGGAGGTACTTAAATTTTTGACAATTTTTACATCATAGAGTTGCTACTCTGTATAACCTATTTATTACTCTATGTTGTCATTTACGACCGGATACGGTCATACAGAAAGGTTTTGAAACGAGCGTAAAAGTAGGTCGCTTAGCGTTCAATGTTTTTTAACTTCCAATTTCTCCCGCGTGGTTCACAGTTGAAGGGGGATATTGCTTGAAACATAAAAATATCAATTCAAAGGATGCTGTAAAGTTGTACGAAGATTCTGACTGTCTCGGTTAACATATTTCCATCTAGATAGATTGTAGATTGTAGATTGAAAGGGGGTTTCAATGCACTGCGACCTTTAGGTCTATTGTGCCCCCCGTCAGAGCTGTTCTCGCTATTTCGATTTCTACAGCTCGCCCTCCAGTTCCAGAGTTCTAATGAACTCCAGTATCTGGGATGGCTTCAAGCGGATTACTTCCTCACTACTGACAGTTTCTTGTCCAAAGCATTTTATGCGTTGGCTGGCTATTGCGAGGCATTCCGTCACCAGGTGATCCGGAGTTTCCTCCTCTTCCCCGCAGAATCTGCACTCGTCGTTTTCTGCTAGACCCAATCTCGACAGGTGCTTCCTGAGGCGGCAATGTCCTGTAAGGAATCTAGTGAGCAGGTGTAGCATATTCTTGCTAAGATCCAGATGTTTCTTAGATCTCGCAGTGTCAAAGTTTCCAAGAAACTTTTTGGAATGATCCAGCCCAGGAAGATTCCGCCAGAGGTTTTCTCTTTCGGTTTCTTCCTTCTCTTGGAACTCTTTCTTGTAGGTACATTTACCTGTGCCACAGAAAGGTTCTGGGCCAATAAAAGGAGCTTGTGCTCCTTTTTTGGCAAGTGTGTTGGCCTCTTCATTTCCTTTGATTCCGGAGTGGCCGGGAACCCAGATTAGATAGACCTTGTTATTCTTGCCGATTTTGTTGAGTTTTCTTCGGCACTCCCATACTATCTTAGAATCGATGATATGGGAGCTCAGTGCTTTAATCGCAGCCTGACTATCAGAGTGTATGGCTATATCACATTTCTGATAGTTTCTTTCTAGGTTCATTTCCACACATCTTTCGATTGCAAGTATTTCTGCCTGAAAGATGCTTGGACAGCGGCCTAACGGTAGTGAGCATTTGGTGCCAGGCCCGAATACTCCAGCGCCAGTCCCCGTCGTGGTTTTAGAACCATCTGTGTACCATTTGATGGTATTTTTCTTAAGGGCTTGGGATGTAGACTCCCTTTCCCAATCTTCTTTTCTACTTAGCATCGTGGTGAACGTTTTCTCGATGCTAGTTTTCTTTATCATCTCGTCACTGGGAAGGTTAGCTGACAGGATATATTTCGTCAGAGAGGACCAGGCTCTCTGATTCCTAATTCCCTCATGGCCAGTACCTTCCCTGGATAGTCTTAGAATGGCCTCATGGGCTACTCTATCTATCACCAGATGTAGAGGTGTGAGATCTGTAATGATCTCCAGTGCTCTAGTTGGGCACGTTCTCAAGGCTCCAGTGATACAGACACAGGCAAGCCTTTGTAATCTATCGAGGGCAGTCCTCGTATAGGTTTGCCTTGCCTTGACATGCCAAACTATTGCTCCATAAGTTATTATAGGCCTCACAATCATGACGTACATCCATCGCAGTATTTTTGAGTTACAACCCCAAGTCCTACCAGCGAGTCTTCTGCACGCCATCAAGGCCTTTGTTGCTTTATTGGCAGTAATCTCGAAGTGTTTGTTCCACAGAAGTTTGCTATCTAGGGTTACTCCCAGATATTTAACTTCCGACTTCCATCCTATGATGTCTCCCTGTAAAGAGAGATATTTCGTAGTTGGAAGTTTCCTTTTCCTGGTAAATGGAATTACTGTGGTCTTGGTTGGGTTGATATTTAGTCCTACTGACAAGCACCACTGTTCAATAGTTTTGAGGCCCTCTTGCATCAAGTCGCATAAGGTATTCCAGAATTTACCTCTAACTATTAGGACTATTCATCTGCATAGCCTATACATTCGAAGCCAAGCTCCGTAAGCCTGTGGAGTAGTTCATCCACTACTAGACTCCATAAAAGGGGAGATATTACTCCTCCTTGAGGTGTTCCGCGAGTGGCCCTAACGGAGGTGGTTTGATTGCCCACCTGCGTCTCAGCTATTCTCGTCTTTAACATCTCATACATCCATTTAATAATGGTTTTGTTCACCCCTCGCCTTTTGAGTGCCTCTTCGACCGACACGTGAGTTGTGTTGTCAAAGGCCCCAGATATGTCTAGGAAGGCACACATGGCGATTTCTTTGTTATTCAGAGTGCTCTGGATGACTTCGGTCAGCTGATACAGGGCCGTCTCTGTTGATCTGCCCGCCCTGTAAGCATGCTGACATTTGTGAAGTGGTTTATTCTCCAGATACTCCGTTCTTATGTGGTTATCCACTACTTTCTCCATTGTTTTCAATAGAAACGATGTTAAGCAGATGGGTCTGAAAGATCGAGGATCGGTCGCATCTTTTTTACCTATTTTTGGTATGAAGGTTACCTTTGCCCTTCTCCAAATTTTAGGTATATGACCCAGTGCTAAACAGCTTCTTGATATCCTCAGAAGATGGGGAAGAATCTCCTCCATTCCTTTCTGCAGGAGTACTGGGGAAATTCCATCTACTCCTGGTGATTTATACGGTTGAAAGGTGTTTATTGCCCATTCCAACCGTTGCTTTGTAAATATTTTCTTAGCAATATCCCAATCTTCCCTGCGAGGATTCTTGATTTGAGTTGCTATGTCCATACTGATTGAGGGTTCACTACCTGGGAAGTGTGTTTTGAGGAGGAGAGTGGATCGTTCCTCTTCTCCCTCAGTGTATGACCCGTCTGGCTTTTTAAGCAACATTGTGGGAATTATTCCCCCCTTTGCCATGACTTTTTGAAGTCTGGCTGCTGTGGGAGTGGAAGTGATCTTTTCACAAAAGGCTTGAAAATTAAGCCTTTTAGCCTTCCTGATCTCCTTATTGTACTGAGTAAGCTTCTCAGTGTACCCCTGCCAATTACCATCTCTTTTGGCCCTATTAAAGAGCCGACGGACCTCTAGCCTGAGGTTTGACAGGTTCTTGTTCCACCAAGGTGCTTCCTTACTTGTTCGAACTTTCGAGAGTGGACAACTTGAGTGAAAAGCCTCAGTTATTGCCGCACTAACCTGTTCGACTTTTTGTTCCAGATCGTAGTGCGGGTGTTTTGCCCCATTCTTGTCGATCTGTTCCAAGTTTTGCTTCAGATGGATCTTATAGATAGACCAATCCGTATTTCTAGGATTTCTGCTTGAGGTCGACGAGGTAACCTCCCCCGTTATCCTGAATTCGATAATCCTATGGTCTGAAAGTGATGGTTCGTTCATCACTTTCCAACCTATAACATTTTTCCTCGCAGCAACATTAGCAATTGTTACATCCAGGACTTCTTCTCTTGCTCTCGTGACAAAAGTGGGAGTTGTCCCCACATTGAGGGTTTCGAGGTTATTAGCTAAGAGATATTCAAGTAAGCACTCCCCTCTGGAATTGTTGTTCGTGCTTCCCCAAATAACGTTATGCGCATTGGCGTCACAGCCTATTATGACTGGCAGTTGTCTGCTGTTACAGTATTGTACCAGCTCCTGCACTTCTGCTGGTGGTATTGTTGGCCCATCTCCAGCGAAGTAAGCGGATGCTATGACAATGTCTCGGTCGATGCCCCCAATATTGAGGTGTACCATTATTGGAGTTAGATCCCGAGTCATGTATTCTGAAACACAAATATATTTAATATTGTTTCTTATGAGCACACAGGCACGTGGGGATACTTGCCTCTGGTCATAAATCAATATTGAGTCTTTACAGGCCAAACCTCTGATTTGGCCTACTTTGTCGATCCAGGGTTCCTGGATCAGTACAATATCCAGTTTTAGCTTTGCGAATAACCTTGCAATCACTGCTGAAGCTCCCTTCGCGTGATGCAGGTTCACCTGCGCTGCCTTCGTGAAGATGAAGGGTTATTTGTGTGGGGTGGATGGGCTGGGTAGTCCAGCCTCTATAAATCCCCCTGCCTTCTCTCTTCCTGTCCTTCCTCGAATTCCATACGGGAGGTGTCCTTTCCGGAATTCGAGGAAGTTTCTTGGGTTTGGCCCTCAACCTCCAGGGGTGCAGAGGTATTCTCCGTCCCCCCGGTTGTCTCATTGGAGTCAGTCGGAGCCCCAGTTCGACCCGAGTCAACTGGAGCTCCCTGCTCCCCAGATTTCCGGGATGTGGAGGGTATCTCCGCATCTCTGGAAACCACCACTGGGTTTGGTTTCTTGCCCAGTCCTGAGACAGGGATGTGCCCAAACCGAAAGTTCATTAAGCACCCCCCTGCTTTCAGTGCTTCTCCCGATTGGTGGTCAATTCCAATCGTGAGAACCTTGCCACTTCCCTCTTTCTTGGAGCTTAGAACTTTCCAAGCTCCAGTGCTGAGGTTAGAGTTCTGAACCTCAACGAGTCGGAGGATTTTCTCCGTCTCCATGTCGAGGCTTCGTGGGAAGAACACGGTTATGGTGACGGGTTTAGGGATGTCATTCTCTCCCAACGCCACCAACTCGGGTCCCTCCCAAGAACTAAGTGTCGGCACTGACTTCATGAGCCAGTCCGCCGATTTCTGGGATCCACAGTCTACCAGCATCATTCCACAACGGAAATGAATGCCGGTGAAGTGGATCCCCCTCTCCTCGCTGCGGCACATCTCTTCCACTAGCATATCCTCTAGTGAGGAGAGCCGCTCGGCTTCCAGGATAACCTTCGGGTATTCCTTGGGTAATATTCCTACCCTGGTCGCCTTCTTTGCCTTGACTGCTGCTGCAAATCCAGTGGCTTGCCCGGTTTTTGCCGCAGCTGTCTTCGGCTTCTTTGAGTGAGGCCGTTCCGGAGGTGTGATGTGCTCCGAACCTCTCTTGCCTTTCCCCTTACCCGTCGGGGTTACTCCCGGGGTTGAGTGGATTGGTTTGATGGGGTGCTGAAGAGCCTGTTTTCTAGCCTCCTCAGGTGCAAGGCCCTGATGGAGGAGTCGCAGGTACTTCCGCACTCCTGCTCCACTGAGGCCCTGCCTCAGTGGATCGTCTCTACCGCCGGGCTGTCCTAATTTGGGCAGCTCGAATGGCAGGCGATTTTTCTTTTTCCCTTTTTCAAGGGGCCCGGATGAAGAGGTGGAGGCTTTCTCCTCCTCTCCTCCGGTGGGTTTACTTTTCGGTTTGTCCATAACTGGTCCCACGAGTAGCAAGGGTCACGTCGGTCCGCTTCTGCAGAGCCCCGCATGCAGAAGTAAGGGGTTTGTTACAATGGAGTTCCCCCCGGTGCTCCAAGGTTGAAGCCAGTAGGGACTAGTCCTCTAACTAGCCATGCATCCTTAGCCTGGCTTCCCACTTTGGATTTAGAATTTTTGACGAGGTTATTTCCTCTTGGTCCAGGCGGTCAAGCCAAGACCCCCCCCGCACTGGCCCGCGAGACATGACCACAGACAGCCAGGCGTTGGTTTAACAGGTGGTCTCAAGAGCTCACCTGGCATCGTACTACCTGTGTGCAATCCCTTAGCCACGACACTACAGCTGGGACAGGTGAATTTGGTCCGCGGCAGGGTATTGTATTGAGGCTGCCAGTTGAGTTTTTAGGCACAACGAGCCCCCTTATTTCCCTGCAGGCCTCATCCTCATATTAAAATCATCGTTAGAGGCCCCCTCCTATCCGCCACCTGGAGACGCGCCGGGTTGGTACTTCACCCCTACCAGATGTTGATTGACAACATCCGGACCCGGTCTAGATAGGTCTTGATATTATTCATCATAGTATTCTGCGCTCAAGAACTCATAACTTTTTAATAAGATTAAGGTATTTTATGCCCTAAGTAACATCCCCTTTTCTCAGTTTCGCAGTGCCATTGTTGACTTTGACATTTGAACAAGACGCTAAGCGACCCTCTTGTTACCTATGTATTTCGAGCTTCGATTCCAGACCTGCTTGTAGGACCGTGCCGCGGACTGAAGATTCTGTCAGTTATGTGTTCTAGCAGCCATAAACTTCCGCTCTTAATTTACTAGCGTAGTTTCGATTATGAATACGGCTATAAAACTCTAACTCTTCGATTAAATTAGTTTTCGAAATCAACAGTAATCATCTTTAAATAGAAACAAATATTTTGCACCACCAAGATACAAAATATTCATTTCTCCTAAATCAATATGAGCTTTATCAAGAGGAGCCTCAGCAATATTATTGTTTCTTGGATATGATACTCTGTGTTGTTTTCCATGCACATAACTTACGTCATTTCTGACCGACGAACCCCGAACAGAGAAGGTATACAATTCGACTGTCTGCTTTTTTTGGTTTGTGTGCGCGTGTTATATCGTAAACGTACTCCGATTTTGATGATTTTTGATTCATTTGATGGTCCTATATTCATAAAAATGCAAATCCGAGATCTCCTTCTCTCCAAAAACCGCCCATGAAGGTAGTGTAAGGGGCAATTTTTCTCGAAAATCGAAAATCTGAGGTGGTATAATTAAAGGCAGTAAAATATTCGGAAACGTTTAAATTAAAATTTTTTTCAAAAGAGTTACAGTTTTCGATTTAGAGGCATGTTAAAATTTTAAATATGTGTATTTTCGCTATGTGGAGAGGGCGATTTCTTGAGAAAATTGTTGTAGCAACACTTATAATGGACATTTTTTCCTTAGAGTTACGGTTTTCGAGTTAGACTAGTGGTAAAATGGTAACATCTAAAATACGAACGCACCTATTTCCGCAGCGATCTTTTGAGATCTCAATAATAACAACTTCAAGCAAAGAATGTACGCGGCTAATAGGATAAATAATACCTTATTTTGTATTAGTGAACGTTCAATGATTCTCGTGACTAATGCTACACTCAAAAGTGTGAAATAAATATTTTTTACAAAAAATTGGACCGACGTTTTTAATGTGAAGTTGGTGCTAAAAGTTATCAATCTAACTGCAACTATACAACATCAAAGTTAACAGCACCATGATCCATAATCAACAGTGGTTTCGTCTGGTCTTACAAAAGTCCCTGTGATATTATCATTATTATTATTATTATAATTCAGAAGTGGGATAGCTGCTAAGCCATTTCCGCAGAATATGCAAAAGCACTCCATCTTGTAAAATTGTGGATGGTGAAAATGTCGGATCCTCTTTCGAAACGTAAATACCGTTGCTGTGATACAGATACCAGGGAAGAACTAAATAAAACTTCTCAAACTATTATTTCACGCTTGAGTACACTGGAAGAAGCGTCGCGGCGTGCCACCAGTTCAGACTCTTCCACAATGCAGCAAACACGATCAAGAACACTTCTCTTACCACAGCAGAGACGCTCTCATGTAGAAACAGCTACTTCCGAAGCAACCCTCAGGATCCATGACGTTAATTGACGCAATCAATGAATTGGGCATAAGATTCAAAATTGTTTTGCGAAGCAGCGTTAGAATCTCGTGGTAAATCCACTATACATTTTTGCCATGAAGTTGATGCTTAATGAAGCAACGTTATGACTGCCGTCATACAGGATGTAGCGATAGATATTTTGATTGATAGTGGCTCATCACTCTCACTCATCGCCGAATCGGTTTTAAAATATTTCATTTAAAAAATATCGTCGCTTAGGGTTTTACCTGGTATCGGCAGCCAGGAAATTGAATCTAACTATTTTGTAATAAAGCTGATAGTAGAATTTCCAGATATTAGAATAGAAATAGGTTTTTATGTTGTTCAAGGTATGAATACGTCTGTAATTGTTGGAACCTATGTTCTGAATAGACAACACGTAACCTATTTCGAACAGCTGCTTAACGGTCTGTTTTCATTGCCGATTCTAGCGCTTCAACCTTCTATTCATATTAACAGCCCTTTAAAAGGCATAGAAAGACATAAACTAATTTCTATTATAGAGGAATTTTCACAGTTAATATACGGCTATATCATTTATAACAACGGATTCAATGCAAATTAAACTCATTAACGAGAATCCCGTCATATACCTACAGGCCCTATAAATTATCACATCAAGAGAAATTATTTATTACAATATTAGATACTAGTGTGCTGATCATTTCCTTCTTCCTAAATTGTACATAAATGTTTTATTATTTTAATTAGTTATAAACTTTAATTAGTATTTGTTCTGTGATAAATTTATTGTTTATCATCCTTTCTACCGAATATATAAATAAAACCACGATTACTGATATCAGTTCAATCAACTTCAGTTAACGTAAGTAACTTTGTCAAGAAAACTTCTATACTATCAAACTAAACGTTTTATTTATAGTATCCCTGATGATGGAATAAAATATATTCTGAAAGCATGGGTGATTCATTAAGAATGGGAATCTCTGAACTAGAGATACTACACACCAAAATATGGCGATTGAACTTAACATGTCTCATACAAATGTTGTAGGTTTACGAGATACAGGGTATTTAAAGTTGGAATTTTAATTTTAAATTACTTAATAATTTTGTGGTTTTCAGCAGTATCTCCTTGAAAATTGGCAACTTTATGTTTTTGGCATGAAAATTACGAATTTTATGCTGAATTTAGCACTATTTATACAGGGCATTAGTTACACCCTGTTACTTAGTTAAATTACAACATATCTTTTTTGCCTAATGAGTTATGGCTAAAATGACTAAAAAATCTAAAAGGCAGCTTAATTTTGAATAAAAAAGGTACTTATGTTTATTTCATGTAACTTTATCAGTTTTTAAGTTATTTGCATTTCAAACATTCAGCGTAAAGACTCCTAAGCCAGCGGATATGATTTGTGTTGTTGGTCAGTTAAAATTATAGTGGACTTGGTGCAGTCAGAAGGTATTTAGAATTATACCCAAATCGAAGACAACCCAATCAAAAACTTTTCAGACATATTTATACCCGCCTAGCCGAAACAGGGTGTTTTCGTCCTAAAAGCTTAAATGGTGCTCCAAAAAATATCAACATCGATGATGAAGAAGAGGTTTTAGTTCGTATTTCGGAAAATCCAGGTATTAGTACTCGTCGGTTATGTGCGGCAACAGGAATAAGCCAATCGTCTATTTGGAGAATTTTAATGAAAGAATCTTCGTCCATATCACTATATTCCTGCCCAAAATTTGCTACCTCATGATTAACCAGTTCGCCTACAGTTTGCTCAATTTATGCTAGATAAACAAACAGAAAACTAAGATTTTCTTAATAACCTCTTTTTCACCGATGAGGTGACGTTTACTAGACAAGGTGATTTTAATTGGAAAAATAATCATTTGTGAGACTCTGAAATCCACATGCTGTAAAGGAACGACATTTTCAGCATGATTTCAAGGTAAATATTTGGTGTGGTGTGATATCTGCTTTTTTTTATTGGTCCTTTTGAAATTCCTCCTAATCTGAACGGGCCCCTCTGATTAAACTTCCTTGAACAACAATTAAACACACTACTAAAAGATGTATCAGCCATAGGGCTGAACATGAGGTTTATGCAAGACGGGGCGCTGCCACATTTTTCTCTGTCAGTACGGCAATACCTGAATGAAAATTTTCCTCACCGGTGGATTGGGCGTGTCAGTGAATTTGTTTGGCCACCTAGAAGTCCAGATTTAAGCCCTCTAGACTTCTCAATATGTTCACAAATGAAGGACATGGTTTACAAAGATACAATTAATTCCAACGAAGAATTACGACAGAAAATTTAAGAATCTGCTAATATTATTAAAAATAATCGACAGATGCTGTTTAATATTCAAAGATCTTTAAGGAGACGACTTTTTTATTCAAGATTAAACTGCCTTTTAGATTTTCTAGTCATTTTAGCCATAACTCATTAGGCAAAAAGATATGTTGTAATTTACCTAATTAACAGGGTTTAACTAACGCCCTGTATAAATAGTGCTAAATTCAGCATAAAATTCTTAATTTTCATGCCAAAAACATCAAGTCGTCAATTATCAAGACGATACTGCTTAAAATCACAAAATTATTAAGAAAATTCAAATTAAAATTCCAACCTTAAATACATAAGACATGTTAAGCTCAATCGCCATATTTTAGTGTGTAGTATCTCCAGTTCAGAGATTACCCATTCTTAATGAGTCACCCTGTATTCCATTGCAAAAATGTAGTAAAGTGAGTTATATCTTACCACAGGTGAATATGTTTCTTCTTAATTTACTCCATAAGTCTGGGCACATTCTCTGGCTACTAATCGTGCTTTGTGTCTTTTTAGGTTTCCTTGCTCATTTCGTTTTGTTTTAAAAACCCATTTTGTCTGTAAAAACTTGCGGTTTTGTAGTGGATCATTTTATTTTAATGAAACATATTCACTCTTCATCGCTTGGAACCTTTCTACCTTATTATCAGTTTTTATTACCTCATCTATATTTTCTGGATCTCTACTATTTGTCAGAAATGTTACAAAATCTGGCATATTTATTGGCTTTGGCTGCCTATTTGATCTTCTCAACTTCATTTTGATGTAAAGGTACTACTATCTAACATCTTCTATGTTAAATTCCTCTTCTGAATTTTGTGGAGTTTTTAGTGAGTCAGTGGAGCTTTCTTCACTTGTGATTTCTGGTGCCTTTTCACGATTTTCAAAATCGAGTAAGTCTCTTTATATTTCTTCAGCCTTACTCATATCTGTGATTTCCATAGCACAATTTTGCTTCTGAGCACTTTGGCTTTCAAAAAATATTACATCTCTCACCTTCTGGATTCATTCGATTTTTCATCCCATTTTTTACATCTGCAACGTGTACCATTGCCTTGTAACCGAAAATTCGAGAGTGACCTAAGTCTGGCCTTTTTTTAACCAGTTTTCATATGGTCTGGTTCTTAGTTGCAGCTGCTGGAGATCGATTTATTAGGGAGACTGCTGTGCTCTAGCCTCTGTCTAATACTCTTTTGCTGATACTCAATCCGAAAACATGCTTCTTGCCTTTTCTAAAATTGTTCGGTTCACCCGCTCGGCTAGCCTGAGATGCTCTCGGCTATATGGCACGGCACTTTAAACAAGGTTGGATTCTTATTTCCTTTAAAAATTATGAATTTGCAGAGTGGCTCAAGAGCCAGGAGCTCAAACCCTAGGAAGGAGCGAATGTTGTTACCGTGGGAGAGGAAGATCTTCCCCGACCAACGGTGCTGACTGGCTACTTCAGGGATAGCCACTCTGAATAACGTAATGACATGGGATATATGGAGTCCCAAAATGATGGGCTGGACACCAGCAAATGGAGAGTTCTGCGAAGGACTAAGGAAATCAAATCAAAAAAAAAATCAAATTCAAGTTTGGCTAAGTGAAGCTATGACTGAAAAAAAGATGCTTCCCAAGCAGTGAAAAGTCCTTAAGGAGGGAAGGATATGGGTCTGGGAGGGGAAACCCAGAAAGATCCTGGCCAAAAACCCACCTGATGGTCGCTGCGAGAGCAGACAGCTCAAAGGCTATAGGGCCTACATAGACACTAGAAGAAGGTTCTTCAACAAGGACAATTCTAACATAAGGGGAATTAAATTTGCCCAGATTTATCAAGCTTGAACTTTATTGTCGGCTGTGACACAAATGCTCATCAAATGGCATGGAGTAGCTTAAACATTTATATTTATAATTTACAAATTGCGAACAAAGGAGATAACGCAACTTTCATAAATAAAATAAGACAAGAGGTTCTAGATATTACGTTCATAAATGTCCTTATGTCTACAAAAATTTCCATGTAGAGAGTTTCAGACGAATCCTCAATGTCAGATCATAATTATGTTCTGTTTGAGTCCAAGAAACAAACCGGATAATCACATAAAGTCTGAAGTAGAGTACATATATGGACTGGGCCTATCGAAACTATTGAAGACTTGGAAAAGGCTGCAAATGATCTGACCAATATGTTGAATAGTTCCTTCGGAACCAGCTGTCCCGTTCAGTAAAGGGCATCTAAGAAAAAGATTCGCTGATAGAGTGGGGAGCTGGCACAATGCCGAAAGCTTGCACCTAAAATGCGAGGAAACTGGAAAACTTACCGATCAGCCCTCACCAAATACAACAAAACTCTGAGAGAGTCTAAGAGAAAATCATAAAAATCAATGTGCGAAGGGATAGAAGATTTCCCCACCTAAAGAAGATGGTAACTACACTCAGGACAGAGAAGAGACAACTCCTGCTTAAAATGCACTTCTCGGACTGTAGGGTAGCAAACAATCAAGTAGAGGTAGCCCCTTGTTACGAGGGAATCAATATGGCTATAAATATATTTAAAAAATCATCACATGGGACACGATGGAATGGGCTGTTAACAACTTCAAACCACAAAAGTCCCCAGGAGGCGGTGAAGTGGAACCTTTAATGATAAAAAAATTGAAACAAATAGATCCATAACTTAGTGAAATCTTCAGAGCAAGCCATGCACTAGGTTGGGTACCGAAAGTATGGAGAGGAACAAAGGTGGTCTTTATACCAAAGGCTGGGAGAGCAATCGAGCAGTCCAAGTCATTTAGACCAATAAGCTTATCTTCTTTCTTCCTTAAAAGCATGGAAAAGGTACTGGACCTTCACATCAGAGAAGGATGCCTAGCAATAAAAATCAGTATGCCTACCAAAAAGGCGTATCGACAATCAATGCTCTTGATGATCTGAATGGAAGGATTCAAAAGGCGATAGAGTGAAACCGCTGCCAATAAAAAGGATATAAATCCCGTTGCTGTCAGTTGAATAAAATAAATGCTGACAAGCAGAGAAATAAATGCAAAAATGGGAGAAAAAAACAAAATGA
This sequence comes from Crioceris asparagi, assembly GCA_958507055.1. Taxonomy (NCBI): domain Eukaryota; kingdom Metazoa; phylum Arthropoda; class Insecta; order Coleoptera; family Chrysomelidae; genus Crioceris; species Crioceris asparagi. The sequence goes on from OY293829.1 coordinate 48,370,478, forward strand.
TAGGGACTACCAGAGAATGCCCTCAAGGCGGCGTCCTTTCTCCTTATGGTCTATCTATGGTCTATCGTAGTGGATAACTTCTTTGCAAACTAACTGAGATGGGCTATGAGGTTATCGGCTATGCTGATGATATCACCCTAATAATCTCAGAAAAAGATATGGAAACCCTAAGAAGAGTCTAATAAGCTGTGCAAGGGTATGGGACTGAACACCAATCCCAAAAAACCGTTATCATACCATTTACCAAAAAAAAATTAAAAGTTGACATTGAAGTCCCCATTCATTTAGGAAGTAAAGAAATAATGCTTTCCAAGAAAGTTATGGGTATAACTGGACCAAAAACCATAAATTTTGCCACTATTGTGTCGAACCACATTGATACCAACTCTCAGACTTTTGCTGTTAGGCCAACTTGACTGGGAAAAACTCGATCAACCGGTCCACGTATGTTGAAAGTCACATTCTCTAATACTGATGTCGTCACCAGCCTATTGCATAAAAAGAAGAACCTACTCCGTATTCCCAAATAGAAACATATTGTACTATCTGATGACAGAACACCTAAACAAATCGCCGAACTAAACGAGCTTTGTGACGAATTGAGTTCCCAAGAGTCTGCTGGTGAACAATATTTGACCATCATATATATCAACGGTGCCCCAGCTATTGTCACAAGAGATCTTGGTAAATATTAAAAAACTGATTTTCAACCTCTCAGAGTGGACGATCATATATTCGAACGTACAATCTTTATGTTCCAAATACCGGGAACTCCTAACATTTGCTCACTTTCACAATCCTTCTTTCATTTTGGTCTCAGAAATTTGGCTTCAACCCAGCAAACTCGATTCAGTGGTACACATATCAGTCAATCAACTGTTCTGAAGTGACAGAATTTATGTAAGGTAGGATATCGTTTGCACGTCCATTATTCGTACCTCTCGAGTTCATACTCCAGAACAGACAATCTCTTCATGGATATTAAATTCAACGATTTCTCTCTAAACTCCGCCGTTGCCTGGTCCCAAGTCCAGGATGAGAAAGGAGGAGCGAGGGGCTGACTACCCACCCTTGTAGAAACAAACAGTTCGGAAAACAAGACACACGCCTCGGAAAAGGACTGAAAACTCAAGACGAAAAAACAACGACAAAGGACAATGAATATTGGAACATGGAACGTACTAAGTTTATATCGCCCCGGAGCATTAACTCAGGTTGTCAGAGAACTGGAATCCAGAAACATGGACATCACGGCGGTACAAGAAATGGCACTGTAAAATCCAGTAAATCTATAATTTTGTTCAGTTGAAACGAGAGAAAGCACAAATTTGGTAAAGGTTTCATACTCAAGGAAAGCCTGGCAGGGTCAGTCTTATCCTTCAAAGCTGTCAACGAAAGACTCTGCTACATACGACTAAAGGGAAATCTACACAATTACTCCTTCATTGCCGCACATGCTCCAACTGAGGACAAGGACGATCGAACAAAGGACAACTTTAACGATTAACTTGAGGATCTCACAAGCAAACTCCCGAAACAGGATATGCAAATCATCCTCGGCTATTTCAACGCAAAGGTTGGCAAGGAGGTAGCATACAGACCAACGATAGGAAAATATAGTCTCCATGATAACAGTAACAATAATGGCATTGATTTTGCAACATGCCATTGATATACTATCAGTAAACTTCCTGGTCATATGCAGCGAACGGAGGTTTTCAGAAAAAATTTTTAGACCCTGAGTTATCCAACATTTTTTACGTTTAGGCTTAATGATCTTAATAGGAAAAGCTGTGTTGAATTTAGAAATTAGTATTTTATGAAATTCATGAATTTGATCTCTGGCAGAAGAAATGGAATGCCAGTCTACGTCCATAGTCGTTGGAACTTTTCATAAATGAGCTTGTTGAAAATCCTGCCGCGTTTTGAATGGGGTTGGTTTGGCTTTGGCGTTATGAAAAATCGGCCCAATACAGCCTCGTGATTAGACACGCCTGCGTCTATCACGGAACATGATACGTTTTCGATATTAGAGCAAATATAGTCAATTGTTGTAGACGAGAATTTAGAAAATCTGGTAGGTCCATCAACATGAATATAGATACTGAACGAACCCATTAGATTTTTTAGGCTTAATGTGATATTGTAATTATCCTTGAAATCCACATTGAAGTCTCCAGTTAGAATAACTTTGGCGCGATTTGGTAAGTCGCACAAGATAATTTCAAGCTTATTCATAAATTCTACTACACAAGAAGAGGGGGAACGGTAAATACATATGATGTATAAATTGACGTTTCTAAAAAGTACCATCGACAATTCAGAAGATTTTTCTGCAATGTGATTATGAAATTTATTTATTCTCTGAAATGGGTTATTTACAAGAAAGCTAGATTTTGCGAGTATGATAGGACCACCATGTATTGAATTGGATCTACAATAAAGAGAGATTATCTTAAATTTAGGTATACAAAATAGTTCGTTTGTTTTGAGCCAGTGTTCAGTAAGAAGGACAATTTCGTGATAATTTACTTGCTCCAAGAATAAGGATAATTCATGTGACTTGTGTCTGAGGGACTGAATATTCAATAGCAATATTGTTAAATTATAAACATTTATGTTAGGCTTCTTTGATTTTGGAGTGGAGATAAAAAATCTTTCGACATGGTATTTGTCTTTGTATGTGGGTAGTTCGACTGCGGTGTAGATGAGTTCGTATTAGTTTCAGATTTACTACTGTTTTTTTACATAACGTTTTTCCAATATGTTTCTAGCGATATTTTTTGCAAAACATTTTTTGTTGATCAGAAAGTTATTGATATTTGTATTCATAAGAAAAGTATGACTAAATGGGTTGAGGTATTTTTGTAACATTCCATTAAATTTATAAATTTGATTCCTAGTCCAATCATCAAACTTACCAAATGGTACTGAGATAACCACAATATTGGTGTGGGCACAATTACTTAATTTATCCACTATTTTCTTTATTGGTGGAGTTTTTCCATTTCTGTAATCGTTCAATCCAGCAATTACTATGACATAGTCATTTAGGCTATAATTAGATGTTGTTGGTTGTTTTCAATTACAGAGAGGAAAGATGCTCCTGATTTTATAAAACTTTCCACTGAAAACTGGCTACCTAATGATTGGAATATCTTATTGAAATTTCGACCTTGCTGATCAGATAGTATCATAAGTTTATTAACAAGAGGTTTCACGCATTCCTTGGAGCTCACTTGTTTGTAGCTTGTAGACTTCAATGTTTTTAGGGCTTCTAGATCCGCATGGTTCATATTACTGAACACAGTACGTTTTAATTTATTCAACTCACTTTGGTATATCATATTTTCACTCTCCAGTGTCCTGATTGATATGATCATATTCCTGTTTAATAGGGTTAGTTCCTGGGCATCAGATTCAAACTTTTTCCTTTCTAAATGTTTGGATTCTATTTCTCCTAGCAGAATTTCTCTCACATAGGTTGCTAATCTCTTTTTCCAGCTGTGCTATAATTGTCTTTTGTTCGTGGAGCTTACCTTCAAACTTTGATTCGGCTTCGACCACCTCGTCAAAAAAGTTTTGTGATCTTCTTTTTTCTCTTGCAAAAAAAGTTTTCCTTTTCTTCACTTTCTCTACATAGACGCAAAATTTCTAATTTAAGTGCTTTTACTTTATCTTCCATTTCCAACTCAAATTTCTCTAGCGATTGATCTTTTGAATTGTTTGCCTGTCTTTCTTTCGTCAATTTCTCGAGAAGTTCGTTATTTCTGGTGGTTTCGTCTTTGTACTTTTGTTCACATACTTTAGAACAGTATAGTTTTTGGCCATCTATTATTTTGAACTGCTTATTTCTTTCAGTTATACAACTCGGATGAAAAACATTTTGGCATACTCTACAAATATAGTTGACGAATTTTTTATTGCAGCATTTGAATTTATTTGTATTTTTTGTATTTTTGTCCTCCATTTTAATCTAAGTCTGAGCTAATTATTATAATTCGAGCTGATCATTGGTGGAATCGTTCCCAGCCTTCACTTATTTATTGTAGAATCTCTTAATGTAAACATATACAACTATAATAACATGTGGGAATGGTTTACTTTAGGATAACACCTGTATACGAAATACACTTCACATTCACCTTTATCACTCAAAACAAATTTATTACATTTATTATAAACACTAATATATTAATTTAATTTCGGAAAATGTGTATGTCTGTCGCCGCAATAAACGGGTATGGATGTGTTTAATGTTTAAACTCAAGGGTGGCAGAAAGAAAATGAAACGTGTGAGCATCAAAGAAACACAATTAAGGAACTGGAACAGAACCGCCAAAACAGACAAGCGAGACAATACTTCCAAGGAGTTGCAAAGGCCAAAGCCGGGTATCAACCAAGAACTGGAAATTTCCTGCAAACAGACAACGGGGAACTCATAAGTAACGACAAGGAAATTCTGAAAACCTGAAAGGAATACTTCCGCCAATTGTTCAACGACGGATCGAGTACAAACATCTCAAACGAAGAGCTACAGACTGCCGAGATAGAAGACCAATGCCTTTCATAGGAAGAAGTTATACATGCAATCAGAAAGCTTAACAATAATAATGTTGTGCCAATCCACAAAAAAGGAGACAAAAAGCAATGTATCAACTATAGAGGGATCACGCTTCTCAACACAACTAATAAAGTTATTTCGAATATCCTACTAGAAAGAACCAAACCATATACTGAAGACATACTTGGCGACTATCAATGTGGATTCAGTCCCGGACGTTCAACCATTGACCAGATTTTCATCATTAGACAGGTAATGGAGAAATGTTGGGAAAATGATCGAGAGCACTTCCACCACAACTCTTCAACATAGCTCTGGAACATATAATAAGGAGAGCGAGAATTGAGGCACCAACGTCAGTTATGTTATGGTTGGACAGTAAATAAAGTGGCAACTAACCAATGTTTTATGGACTATAATTCTAGATAATATATTCAAGGCGTGGCTTATTCTACTGAAATCATTTATTTTAGAAGAAACTTTTTTTGATAATTGAGTAGTATGATCTTTAAAATTCAACTTTGAATCAATTGCAATGACTAAATCTTTCATTTCATTAACTATATCTAAAGTTTCATCGTTTATTAGTACTTTGTGAACAATATTGACATCATAATTACCCAATATAATAACTTTTGATTTGTTCACATTATTAATAAGTTGATTATCCATCATCCACTTAGAAAGGACTAATAAGGTCTCATTCATATTAATCACTTCACTATCGACACTGGAATCAAAAACAACAATAAGGGTGTCATCCGCGAACAGGTTTACAAACACATCTGGATCAACGCTAACATTAATATCATTTATATATGCCGCAAGCATTTCGAATAATCAGGTTTTTTCCATAAAGACCAAGCGTTTGGCAAAAAATCGGGACAAATTATAGTAATTGAATGGTGATTTCCGGTCATTTTGCAAAGCGCCTGAAAGCAGTTGGGCTTATTGAAGAGAGCGTGAAAGCGCTTTCATAATGACTAAGCTTTTTTGAATAACCGCGTGCTTGAACTGTATGTAGCTGTTCTGTTCCGTATATAAGAGATAATTAGAACAATGTCAGCTTCAGGTGTGAGTCATGACGGTGATAATGAAGGAGACGTTGTTGTCAACAAACAACAATTTGTGGAAGAAACAAATAACTTCTATGATAGTCGTCCAGAGAATAATACGAAAAGGTCTTGAATACGCACGCGTGTATTGTACTCAACGAATTAGTCGAAAGATTTGTTAAGCAGAATTAGTGCCGACGAAGAACTTGAAACAATCATGAATGAAACAAACGAAGTACGAAAGAAGCTGATGATGAACAGACAGAAAGGGAATTGAATAATTGTCATAAAAACCAGAGTAGCACAAGTTTGCTGCAGTTGAATAAAATGATGATGACACCGGTCTAGCCGAGCATTACCATCAAGGACTTTCTGAAACGTATTTTGTATGCTTCATATTGGCAACAGATTCGTCCAAACAGTGTTCAATGTGCCAGAAGGGAATACACGATGAATGCAGTCATATTACAGACGCTAACGATGCTGTGCTATGTCCGCTTTGTTTACCGCAAAGGCAGATCGCCTCGGAGGGCGCAGCAAGTTATACTGGCCAAAAGAGAGCTGCCGACAAAATTATGCAAAATTCGCAAAAACAATAAAACCAATACTGATTGGATGGGAGTAGCAGTAGCCGTGCCAAAAGTGGTTAGGAGGCCAATGGATCGAAAGAGTTTAGTGCGTAGATTATCGAAATGGAGTATGCAGATTTAGTAATGCAGCGGGAATACTAAAACAATGGTTACCCAGGAACGAAATAGAATCGTGTTGATCTTGTCCGGAAAATGTACCAGAAAAGTCAGTTACGCTAAGAGAGACGCTGTCATTTGAGTCTGAGTTTCAAGGTCAATGGTTTAAGAAATGTCATTATAGAGCATCGACAATTCAATGTAATACAAAAAAGCTGTTGCCTAAAAAGTGGAGTACAGTGCAACGCACGTTATCATACTAGCAGCACTTGCATAAATAAATAATACTTACTATATGGAAAACACCAGTTAGGTAGATTATTTGCTACCTGCGACGACGTTATATGAATGTTTTATCATTTTAGATTTGTAAGATTATTATATATTATAATAGATAGAATAGATTTTCACATAACGATCTACCAATTGCTGTCACGAATAGACGTACGGGTAAGTACCTAATTGTATTTATTTGTTTGGTATATTCATTATGAACGCGCTTCCATACTCTCTTCAATAAGACCAATTGTTTTCAGGCATTTTTCAAAATGACTGGAAATTACCGATCAGTTACAATAACTTGACTCGATTATTCAATATGACGATGTTTTGCAAAATGCCTAGTCGTTATCGAAAAAGCATGATTATTCGAAATGCCTGCGACATATACACAAGAAAAAACCGGGTTCCCAGTATCGTATTTTGGGCAACTCCATAGTTGTTGAGGACAGTTGACGATGAATATCCATCAATTTTTGTAATTTGTGATCTTTCTGATTAGTAGGAATGAAACCATTGAAGTGATTTACCTCTAATACCATAACTTTTTAATTTATTAAAAAGTATGTCCTTATTGATAGTTTCAAACGCACGTTTAAAGTCTAGAAAGGCAGTAACAATTATATTTGATCTGGTGTCAATCCATTTTTTCCAGCGAGATATTACGAGTTGTAATGAAGATTCGCATGAGTTTATGTCTGAGGCGGCTGAACTCTCCTCCTAAGGTCTTCGTGCTCCCAGTTCACGGACGACACCAAGTTCTATGAGGACACAGACAAAAATTCGACTGCTATACAACATGACCTCAATATTGTCTCACAGTGGAGTGAGGACTGGCTGCTTCCACTGAATCATGATACGTGTACTAGGGGTAAAAAACCCTAGAAATCTATATAGACAAGGCGGGCCAATATTATCAACCACAAATAACCATAATGACCTGAGCCTAACAATTTCGGATGACCTCACCTGGTACAGACACGTCCAAAAGACAACAGATACGGCAAAGTCCTCTAATTAATATGATCTCCAAGACCGTCCATAAATGTGACTCAAATATCTTGTGCAGCATTCATAAATTATATGTTCGGCCAATTTTTGAGTTTTCCGGACCAGTATGGTGTGCTAATCTTAAGGGAAACATGGATAAATTGGAGGCAATTTAAAGATCAGCTACCCGACATCCATATGGCTTTAACCACCTCAGCTACGATTACCGACTCCGACTATTCGGCTTAACCACTTTTAAGGACAGACGCGAGAGGAGAGACTTGATTATTAATTTTAGATCCCTGCATAACAAATTTGGGACAAACTTATCTTCTTTGTTCCCACTCAATACCAAAAACTGAAATTTCATTGCTACAAACTACATAAGGAAAACTTCAAAACCACTCCTCACCAGATCTTACTATCCAACCGAGTTTTAAAGCCTGGAATCGTTTGCCCTCGGAGGTCGTTGATGCTGCCACTGTGAATGCCTTCAAAAATAAGTACGAGAACTTTACCAAGACAAACAGTGCGACGCAGGATTTGCGATGTGTGTTTGACAATATCTGAGCTTTGTTATTTTTGTTGTTGTTTTTGTACTCTCAACAGGATCATTAATTGGTTTAAATTTAGAGCTACTTTTAGAACTGGAATAGACAAATGACACATATAAAGGAAAAAGCCCTATTGAATCTTAATGTATGTAGGCAGCTACTGAGAAAAATATGGGGACAGTCCTAATATGGCCGGGAAGGTAAATTTCTCAAAATTCATTGAATTGAAATTTGAATAATCTTTTCATTGGTATACCTACATGTTATTACATGCCAATTGCCCATTTTTAACCGCATGTGTCATAGCCTTGCCGTTAGAGTGTTAGAGGTTTTTGTTTTGGCTGTTGAACATTAAGCAGATAGGGATCACGTTCCGCTTCAAGGCAGAATTTTTTTTTGCCTATTTCTTATCAATAAATATACTATATATTTTTTAAATCAGAGTCTATATTAAGATCTCCATGTTTTACCAATATTTTTTCTTTATTATTTTTCTTTTTTTTTCTATGCATTATATGAAAAATTGTTTCGAACAAAAGTTGTAGTTACTGATTATATCTATAATTCAAAATTATTTTTGATAATATTTACACTACGGCCCTTTTTGATATTTTTTATAAATGTTTGAACGGTCGCCATTTTGAAACTACCTACCCGATAATTCCCAACAACGAACTCGGCCGAGATATTCAAGAGATTGATTTTTGTAGCAAATTTGAAGTTGATACCTTCCCAAACCAAATACTGGCACGTAAAGCAAGCCAGTCAGGCCAAACGCCTGCTAGACTGGCAATACTCAAAGGAAAATAACCCACTTCTTCCAAAACGAAATCATCTGAGAAACTTGGTTAGAATCAACACAGGTCCTTATCCCATGAAAAACCACTTAAAAAGATGGGTTTTGTTGAAGATGATCCATGCTAATTCTGCACAGAAGCAGCAAAATCTGTAAATCACTCACTAACTACATGCAAAAACATAGCGCACAAAAACTAAGAGTCGTAGGAAGGGCGTTTCCCACCTATGAGGACCTAAAAGCCTGTGGTGCAAGAGCACTTATCAATTATTTCAAGGAACTGGATCTAAGCCCGAAAATAAGTGTACAATATTACAACATCACGGGTTGGTACAAAAGACCATAAGGTCTAGGTGCCCCACAATGGAAAATGTCCCTGGTGTCAGTTGCTTTCATAATAATAATATGGCACGATTAACTGATGTTGAATACCACGATCACCTAAAATTTGTTTGAGATGATCATTCACATATTCCCCTCCATTGTCTGTACGCAGAGCTTTTATTAGGTAAATTTCTTATAGAAATATACCTATTGCGATCGTTCACACTTTTGAATTTCGAAAAAATTTCAACGGCATGTTGTTATATGTCTATAAGTTAGTCCATATATATATATATATGGGATATTACGAAATTTGTTAACACGATAGAGGTCGCAGTTTTGAAGGTATCAAGTTCAAATTTGCTACAAAAATCAATCTCCCAAATATCTCGGTCGAGTTCGTTATTGGGCAATATCGGGTAAGTAGTTTCAAAATGGCGACCTTTCAAACATTTAAAAAAATTATCAAAAAAGAGCCGTAGTGTAATATTATTAAAAATAATTTTAGGTTATAGATATAATCAGTACCTACAACTTTTGTTCAGAGAAATTTTTCATAAAATACACAGAAAAAAAATAAAAATTAATAAAGAAAAATAACAAATATTGATAAAACATAACATAAAACACTCGATATAAATTTGATGTAATTGTACATTTTCTGGAGATCTTAATATAGACCCTGATTAAAAAATATATAGCATATTTATTGAAAAGAAATAGGCGAAAAAAAAAATCTGCCTTGAAGTGGACTCGAACCTTGTCTGCTTTATATACAACAGCCAAAACAAAAACCTCTAACCGCAAGGCTATGACACATACGACAATATTTTGTAATAACATTTTTTCAATTTCAATTCAATGAATTTTGAAAAATTTACCTTTCCGCTGACTACAGGCCATCGGGATTTTTTTTCTTTCTGATCTTTTTGATTTTCCACAAAATTTTCAAAATTCATGAACATTTCTGGTACTTCAGACTTCTTTCTGAGAAAATAATCTAAGAAGTATCTGTAGAAATTATCAATAAATGTAGGAATGTACTTCGACAATCCAATAGAAAGATTTTCCATTGGCCCACATAAGTCTGAGTGTATAAGGTCAAGTAGATTCTCTTACATAGTTTTACTTCTTTTAAATGGAGATTTAGCATGTTTACCTTTTACGCATGCTTCACACGGCTATGCCTGGTAATTTCGTAATGAGAAGCCTTCTGATCTTTGTTCCAATAACTTCATATTTGCCTGGTTTAAATAACAAAGTCTACGGTGCCATGGATTTAGGATATTATTTTTAAGGGAGGGTGAGGCAGGATCATACAATTTCAACATTTTATTTTTTTTACCCTACTCATGACATTAAGAAATTAGATTAACCCCCGTGACCATTTTATTAAATAAATAGAAAAGTTATTAATATTTCAAGACACTGATGTAAAATGTATCAATATGCCCCACTGTGGGGCAAGTTGTTACACCATGAGGGGTAAGTTGTTACAATGCATGTTGGACAGAAAATAAATATTATTTGAATCTAAAAACATATTTAAAGTACGAACGAAATTATAATTATTTATTGAATGGCTCATAAAAACAAAAAACATTAACCATACCTACTAAGAAAAGGAAAAAGTTATATACTTTTTATCTTACAATCATTCACTATCAGATGTACAGTTCAAACAAATATAATAAACTTTATCATTGCCACATGACAAGTGTGCCCATCTTTTGCAAATGGTACACTGAATCCAATCTTCATTAATGGATTCGGAGTAAGCCATCAAACAGACCAGGCACAGTTCATCACCTTCTTCAGAATCTGATGACGACTGATCTCTTGTAACTTGAATTTTCTTACCTTTTTTTCTATTTTCCAACATCTTGTTGTTCATGTTAGTGATATTCCTCAAGATTGTTTTGCCCTTTTTCTTTCTTTCTTGACGTGCAGTAGCTTCTGCTTCAAGTTCAGCCTTTATTGGTGTATCTGTTTATATAGCAGATTTGCGTTTCCGGCGATTTATTTTTGATTTTCTCTGACCAGCTTTTGGAAAGGGCTTCAACTGTTGAGTTGTCACACCGAATTTTTGTGTAGGAACTAAATCTTTGGAACAGCAAAATGGTGTGAATTTCTGATACTTCTTCACTCATTTTATCTTCACTTGATAGGTCATTATTTTCATTTCCATCATTACCAATATTTGCTTCTCTGTTTGTAACTTCTGATGGTAAAAATTCATCCTCTATAAATATATCCCTATTGAATGGCCAAATGCCTGTAATTACAAATCCTCTTTGATTATTTGATGGTGTAGTTGCATGAGGCAATACTTCTTTCAAAACTGTTGGAATATCGTAGATACTCATTGGGATCCCTAGACGCGATTTGAGCCATCCATCAGCATAAGAACTATAGTATCTCTTGAGGGGACCGTAAACTGTCCTATCCAGGAGTTGCAGCGGGTGAAAAGTATGTGGGGGAAAACTTAGAAGCACTATACCATTGTCCTTTCAATGATTTAGGAATTTTATAGACAGGTGCGACTCATGGTTGTCGAGTAGAAGTAAAATGGGCTTGTCTTTAGAACAGCGAGTGAGTGAATGCAGAAATATGTTTTATAAATTCCAAAAATATTTCGCATGTCATCCAGCCAGATGATGAAGCGGCCCCTACACAACCGGGAGGTGCACTTGAAATAATGAACTGCTTGAAGTTTTTCCTTGGGAATATTAACATTGGTGGGACAGTATTCCCACTTGCATTTATAGCCAAGCACATGGTTACTAGTTGTCCCCGTTCACCTGAAGTTATTGCCCCAACTTTCTTTGTTCGTTTTTTGGCAATAATTTTTGATGGTTTTTGGACTGTGGTAAGCCCAGTTTCATTCACATTGTTAACATCATTGATGTTAAATTTGTATCTTTCATAAACAGAAGCAAGGTTATCGAAAAACAAAGCCACATTATGGCGATTGAATGCAGTAGCTCTAGAGAGGCTAGTAGCTTCTGGTGTGCGAATCGACAAATTGGGATTCCTTTTGAGGAAGCCATACAGCCAATCTTTCGATGCCATATCACTCCTCTGTCATATATCCTTAACACTGATGTTATTGGCAATAACTAAATCGAAAGCTAGCTTTCTCATATCTCTTGTGGAGAGTCCATAATACACTTTTGCAGCTTGTTCAGCGTAGTTTGATAGTTCGATCTCTTGTTGCACAGAAAAAACATGGGAATATACAGCGTAGCCCATAGATATTTTGTTGCACGCTTCTTTTTTACGTATCGATACAAAGTCATGAAGTTTTTTCCAAATCTATTCGCCGCATCTCGAATAGATATTTGTTTTTCCGCAATTTCATGAGCTGCCTGTTCAAAAACAGCGAGGGGTATGTTTCCCCTATCCGTCTTCTTTTTATAGTTCCTCACCATTTCGGCATAAATGAAATATCTAGAAGCTCATTAGAACTAATGGATCAATCATCTTTTGAAGGGGGCAGGTTGTTACATGTAACAGCATGCCCCACGATGATTGTAACAACCAGCTCCGTAGATGATGAGTCTGGTTATATTAATTTTTTGTGCATCGTTGACTTATTAACAAAAAATATATGGACGAAATGTGAGACAAACAGTTATAGTCATCAGTCAATGCCAATAGATCAAATGATTACCCACCGTTTAGCAGATTGAAACCGATTATTACAAAAGTAGCAAATTCACTTCACAGGCGTCGAAACAATGATATCAAATAATGTCGGTTCTGTGATAGAAATTCATTTCAAACTTCATAGGACTGTCCAACGTCACTAATCGTATCACCTCTGTCAAAGAGAGGGCGCTGAGAGAAGAAATAAAGAAATTATTTACAATGTAACAACTTGCCCCTGTAACAATCTGCCCCACCCTCCCTATACAAAACTATTTTATTCGGATTTTTATTCGGTATATACATACCATTTTCAACAATTCCTTCAGCAAAAATTTCATTTACTATTTTACTAATAGACAACAAGATTGCAGTTGCTTCTGGTAAATATAAAACATCCTTGATCAAAATTTTATTTTCTCTTTGGCCCACTTCAGTTTGTATTCGTTAATCCCTGCCATTTTTCAGTTCTTTGCTGTTAAAAAGTCGAAAAGACGAGGCACACGAGTCGATATACTACTCTCCACGTTTGATTACGTCTTCTGATGTTTTAAGTGCGTAAAAGCATTTTTTTGGTTCACTCACTTTTTCTTTTTCTGTACGTTTGTGGTTTCGTCTACTCTGATTTTATCCTTTTCTATTTTGCTTGGAGTTTTCACTATTAATCTTCTTTGTTCTACAATACATAACACCTGGCTTTTCTTACGTCAAATTCAACTCTTATTTTCTTTACATATAAGGCTGCCATATTATGACTTGAATTTGGAAGCCGCATATCGTGAAGATTTTTTTTTATGATAGAGTCTCCGGTAACAGCTGTTTCACTGCTTTCTAAACCTATTATCATTGTTGAGTAAATTTCAGGTCCTACGAGCAAAAGAGTCCCTATCCATTAATGATTTACCTTGAAGCCTAGTTCATCTAATTTGTGTTCTGCAGACATTATGCTGTGTACATAAGCATCCAGTGATACGCTTGAATATAATGTAGTTGTTACTAATTTCCTGACAATAATCTTTAATCTTGCTTTTGCTATTTTTTTCAGTTAGTCTCAGTACCTGCTATACATGTTCATAGGTCTTCATGCTTGTAATGTAAATTTTCAGGAACTAAAATTATATCTGCCAGTTAGTTTTTCAATGGCAAATGAACTGTTGCTTGACGATGCCATCGTGATGTTATTTTTATTCGCTGTTTTTGAAACACACTGCTTTGGGATGTATGAAAAAATATCATTGTCCAGGAGATCACTCCTGGACCTGCTGAATATTAGGTTTTAACTAGTTTATTTTACTGGATGATAAAATATGTATTTTTAATTTATTACTTTATTTTTTTAGTACAATCATCAAAAGTATTGTAACGGTAATTTATATTAAAACTGGGTTCGATTTATTTTCACTATTTATTTACACTAACAACTACACGACTATATACACATTTATATTCAGAGCGCCACCTAGCGTTTAGCGCTATATTTATTTATGTTCAGTGTTCTCTGCTGCTCGCGTTCAACTCACTGACTATGCTCTCTGTCATTGCCGTCGGTATTATATATCTAACCTAAAAAACTCTGGAATCTTCGAGTTGATACCAGTCTTCGATTTCCTATTATCAGGGCCCCAAATTCTCGGTGCATTTAGAGTGATGTTCTTCCCGTGTGTTCTGGAATGTGTTTGTGTGTGTATTTCATTATTTGGGTAAGTCTTCATGTTACAGTATATCTCTACCTGATATAAAATATATATGATACATGACAACAATGACATTCGAAATGAAACAAAAATTTTACCAACTTGAAAATTAAAATGTTAACTTATTCTCAAATATTGACCCATGCGATAATCCTTTATCTTAAAATACACACAACATTGTCTCAAATTCTTCCAGGCCGATGCGTAGGTTTTCCAGGTGGACTCTCTTCATGCTGATTTCAATAATTCATTTTCTTAGATCACTCCAGTCCCCATATTCCAGACTCCCATGCGCAACGTCTTCACACCCTGAATTGTTTGATTCTTTGACAGGTCTATCAGATGGTTTTTCAAGTCTTTGATTTGAAATGGAGCATCCGTGCTTCTGTTCTTAAGGTCTAGTATTCTCCCATCTGGGTGCCACTACTAAAAACGTCTCCTCAGTTTACAGTTGCCAGCTTTAACAGTTACATATTTCTCTACCATCCGAGATCTCCTCGTCGCAAACGGGACAATCTGTGATACCTATTCAGAATTTCTTGAAAACGACTTGGGTTATCTCTTGACTAGGTGCCAATGTGGAAGCGGATGTTCTCTTGAGCGGCTGTCCAACACACAATTGAATTTCTCCGGAAGGTAAAAGGGAATGAGATGGATATGATATTGTTTAGCTAGAATTAACAACTCCCAGGTAACATTCAGCAATACTTGGGATTGGATCCCTCCCTTTTTGTGGATATATGCTACCTCTGTGCGGTTGACTGTACCATTACCAATGAGTTCCGCAAGCATTCCTTGAATCTTGCGATCAACACTGTAAAGATCTCTTTTGGATTAATGTGTCAATTTAGTTTCCCATCTCCCCACACAGTTCTTGTTGTCAACTGGAACCCCCAGCTTAATTTTGATGCATCTATCGTTAGAAACTGATTCGTTTTTTTCCAAGATAACATGTTTGCTCTGTAAATTTTCTATCCACCATCTACTGATTGCAATGGAATATGGCTGATCTTCTCTCAACTTCCGGCTTGCTGTCTGAAGACTTCGTGAGAACAATTCGGCTTGCCAAGCTAGACAAAGGTATCCGTGGTGACTTTTTTCTTATGGCTATTTGAACGTATACCTGCACTAATTCTAGCTTAATTATGTAATAATTTTCCTGTAAAAATCTTGCTTCTTCTTGCTGGCTTATTATTCGGCTTTTTGTAGTTCCAAGTATTCGTTTAATCGATGAAGGTTGAAGATCTGACGGAATGTGCCATTTGGTTTTGGTATCAGGAACATCGGAGATATAAAACCAGTTTGTACCTCTGTCTGCTCCAACAACCCTAATCACCGTAATTATTTCAGCCCTACTGACATTCGTCTGTTTTTTTTACTTCGGATTTTCGAACGATCCTTTGAGCATGCTCAATATAGTTTGCGAGTCTTAGGTCCTGCCATGCCGGAATATAATACATAGTCTTCATGTTCTGCGATCTCATTTAATTGGCGGCAATTCTCTCGAGCATGAGCCTGAACCTTTTTTGGGATCTTTCAGATTTGAGTGACGAACGGAAGATGAATTATAGGGTTTGTAAGATCTATTAGTATGTCTATTGCCTGCACTCTCAACCCTCGGCTTCTCCTTCCAGTTGACCCATACGTTCTATTCTTTAAAAAAATGCGTTAGAGGAAAATCCTTATGAAGCCCGGCTTGTTTTCACAACTTTACTCCTAGAGGGCGCTGATAAGCCAACATTCAGTTTAATCTTTTTTTGTAAAAAAATTAAATGGAACGATACATTTTTTTTTATTATTGGTATTAAACGCCACATAATAAGCTATATTTTGGCGAAAACCACGACTCGATATCTTTACTCGTTTTTGAGTTATTGTAAAATTGATTATCACTACCTATTTATAAAGATATCAGTTACTTACTGCTTCTTCAGATAGTGTGCACTGAGTAAAAAAATAATATTATAACTATTCTTTAGGTAATTTAATCATAATATCCCTAAAAATGTTGATAGCTGCGCAGTTTTACTTTGCCTATAGACCATTGGATTATTTTTATTCGTTCTTAAGTTAGCATAAAATTAATTGTTGATAAAAAATTGTTGGGACTATAGAAACAAATGGTTTTTTGATATAGAAAAAAAAACCGAGAAAAAAACATAATTATCTATTTAAGCAATATTAGTGGATTAATAAAACGTAAAGTAAAACACAAAAATATTATTTAAGTGAATTAATAATTTTAATAATATGGACATGGACATGAAACTACCGTCAACTTCGGCTGTCAGGGATAACACTGAAAATGTTGGACAATTAAGTGTTAGTGTGAATGTGTACTGTGTGTGCTTCCCTTACTTAAGATTTCACCGCACGCCACTGCTTATAACAACAAGTATTGATAACAAATATGTGCTGGTATTTCTTGCTATTTTCCAAGAAAAACAGAAAAACATTTTGATTTATTTTCTTTCTAATCAGTCTATCAGTATTTTTGCTTCGTTTCAGATTACATTTTACAATAATTCAAAAACGAGTTAAGATATCCAGTCGTGGTTTTCGCCAAAATGTAGCTATTCGTATGGCTTTTAATACCAATAATAGAAAAATGTATCGTGCCTTT
The DNA here is from genome assembly GCA_958507055.1 of Crioceris asparagi. Taxonomy (NCBI): domain Eukaryota; kingdom Metazoa; phylum Arthropoda; class Insecta; order Coleoptera; family Chrysomelidae; genus Crioceris; species Crioceris asparagi. The sequence goes on from OY293829.1 coordinate 48,387,691, forward strand.
TAATTTTTTTATAAAAAAACGATGAAAACTGAATATTGGTTATTCCGCGCCCTCTCGGAGTAGAAATTTGCGAACACATCCGACATTATTTTTGAAATAAGCGTCGAATTATCTTTCAAACAAGACTAAACTCGTTAAATTTGGATAACGCGAGATTACAGCGGTTTAAGAAAGTACTATTTCGCAGCTTCCCCCACCCTTATAACCAAAAAAACAGAAAAAGTACCAAAATTACACAGAATTTCATGAAATTTCCATTTCTGGTACTTCAACAATACATTATTATATCGATTTTCTGAGAATAAAATAATTTAACTTTATATCATGGTAATTACGCCACCTAGCGGTCATTTTAGAATTGAAAATATTTTAGCTGGATTTATTTTAGTCGATTTACTCAAGATTTTTTTTCCGAAGTCGTGGGTTCTCGGTTTCCCTATTATCTTACTTCGCTGACCTTAGTTGGACAACCAGTATAATGTAGTACGTTATCCGAAATGCTTTTGAAAGAATATTTTCCCAATAAAGGGTCTTTGTATTATTATAGCCATTAGGATATTTTTTGACAAACTCCCTTTTCTCTTCCGAAATCTTCTCTCTCTTTCAATTATTCATGGCACACCATATCCAGCGTGGCATCCATCTTAGTAAGTAACGAATGATTAAATTACCTCTGGTTTAACCCAGCTAAGTGCGAGTTTACTTTTAGCGAGTCAAAACTGGGGAAGCCTATAGTTTTTTTGTACTTCCTTATATCAAATTTTGATTACTGGATTTGGCGATGGAATTGAAGGCTCACATGCTTTTGCTTCCGGCTCAAGTAATAACTTCCTCAGCCAGGCTGTTTCTCCCGTGTTCGAACTCTCTAAGCTCCTATTCGATTGTGTTATTTGGTTCAGTGAAAGTAACGATGTGCGTTAGCACAAACTGTCACTTTTCTTCTGTTTTAGACTTTACCAACCCGGTAATTTTGTGGCATAAGTACATTTTCTCTATACTGTCTTTCAATAAATATATCCTGGAACTTTTGGCAGGTGCACCAGCCACTAAACTATTCATGTCATTATTATTGTTGCAATTATTAAGTTTAATCAAATAACTACAAATGCTAAACTTAGCGCCATCTAGCATAAGGATGTATAACAATATATATATATATATATATATATATATATATATATATATATATAGTAAGTTATTTGGTAGAACGACTGTCTAGTTAAGACACAAGATTTAAACTTTCAAGTATTGCAGTCTGTTGGCACAAAGAAACTCTTTATCTTTTATTCAAGCTTTCGAAACATTTAATGTTTCTTCGTCAGGAAATCTACAATATTTATAATATAATACAATTTGTAACAAATGATAATAAAAGATTACTTACAAGATTTGATGTTGCATAAACTATTGTTGTACAGATTCATATAATAAAATAACTTAAGACTTCTTTTAAAATATTTACATTATGTTCCTGCACAATATAATAACTGTGGAAATCAATCCTTTATTGACTATTTTTGTCATTGAAAAATACCTCGTAATAGCAAATGTACCTAAAACAAAGGTCGCAAAAAATTACGACAAGTGGGCGTTTGATGCTGCCTGCTGCGGATAGGTATTCATAAACAAGAATCGTCAGAACAGTTCCGTTGACGAGAAAAAGGACAAAACTAAACTTATAATGACGATTGACTCATCGATTTATGTTCACATTAACAACGAACAAACAGTACAAGGTGTTTGGAAACGTTTCAAGACCCTGTATGATGGCTCCACGCGTCGCATCAGTCTACTTCGTCAGCTAATATCAATTCGACTATTCCAGATCACTGATGAGTGGATTGGCTCATTATTATTTGAGTTGCTAACAGAAATATTTGCTCCGATGATGGCCATAGAACATTCTGGAATAGTTATGAGCAGAAGTAAAAGTTCCTAACCTATTACGGGAGTGTTGCCATCGAACTATGTCATAATACGCTATTAGTTGCTTGCAGATTATAAACACTTCCCCAATAGGTCAAGCCGTAGGCACATACTCTAAATTGAACCCATTGCTTACTTCGAAGGGATGAGAAACGGTTATTTCAGGTCATGAAAAGGCTTGACTACAATAGTGTTTGGTCACAGATTACTTATCAATCTGTGGTTTGGTACTTGGTACTGAAGGCAGATGCGGAAACGAGAAGACCACTCTAGCTATCACGCAAAGCAAATGAGGGAGGGGGTGAAACATCGAGAATCTCTGGCTCCCGCAACGATGTTCGGCCGGATTCGCCTAAAAGGCACGACGGGTAAACTCTGTATGTCAAGCCTTGTTAAGACCTGAAATAACCGTTATTTGTCCATACGGGATACAAAATGGGGCCTATTTTTATAGTGTCTTCTCCAGCATTCATTTATTATGTGTCCCGGTTTTTTAAATAATTCCATACATTACGTTATGATTTTAGCGTTCATTTGGTCGTTCGTGGTTATAATTGTTTGGGTTTCTTAATCTACAGTTAACAGATGTATGTAAATTTAGCTATTTTTAATTTTGATTTGATTTCCTGCTCTTTATTTTAAGTTTTTGGGGTTTCTGGGTTTATTTAATTGTTCCGCCTCGGCTAATTATAAGGATATATTTAAGTTGTAAATATTAAAGAATTTGGTTGACTTAGAATTCCCGAACATCATTCAACACTAACATTTATCATCATAATACTTATATTGCTAAATTAAGGTATTTTAAACAATAAAAATATCTCCAGCCGATGCATACTTAAGGCCCTATCCTTTACTGTCACCCTCTACGTCATTATGCCATACTCCTAGAAATATATGCAAGCACAATTCCCTTTTCTAATTCTAGTTTCGTTTGTTAAATTATTCCACCCTTTCAGATATTTCTTGTATCCTGAGTGAAGATGAGTCTATATAGACTCGAAACATGTCTCAACCCCTAAGAATTTAATCTGTTAATAAATTGTGGAGAAGACTATGAGATTTATTTTTCTCAATCAATCTTCTCCACTTTGATAAATGGACTTATTCTACGAATTAGTGCAATTTATTCCTGTCCCAATCATATTTTGGGATTATTATTTGTGTCATTTCTAGGGTCTGTAAATACGAGCAGCTTCAGTGGATGATTTAGGACTGATTTTGATTTAATAGTTGAGCTCAGATTTGGAATAGTTTCTCATTTAAGAGTTAGAGATTTAAATTTAAGATTTAATAATTTTTTTGCGACCAAATATTGGATTTTCAGAGAAAAAGTAAATGATTTATAACTCGCTTATATTTATAAATGACACGTTGAAACGAAAGGTTATCACAAATTATTAACTTACATGAATAATTTGAGAGTTATTGTAGCAGTAGAAGATCAATGTTTCCTTGGAGATGATAGTGTTGCAGGAAGAATAACAGATATCGTAGATTCAGTTAAATAGTTTCAACGAGGTTTGGAAATTCAGTTTGAAGACTGACTGGAGTTTCTGGATGTCGATTTCAAGGATATAGTAGATGAAGATTGAATCAATGTTGGATCATACATTGCTTTCTTTGTAGTATGCGGTTCCTCCGGACTTAGTTACTGGATTCTTCTGTACGCTCTTAGTTCAGCGTCTATAACAGTTGAGAAATCCCACTTCTGACACCAGAATTTTTATAATGGATCAGGAGAATTTAAAAAGCTATTAAATACTACAACTATCTATATACACTTGTAATTCAACGTAGATTACAAATGATGACTTGGAGGTTCACGTACTTAGAATATATATATATATATATATATATATATATATATATATATATATATATATATATTATATCACTATCACTTGAATTTGCTTTTTAAAAATTAACTTTACTTTTGTTACAAGTTTTATTTATTAATTTTATTACAAATTACAAATTGGTAAAGTAACTACTAGACTGAACTAAAATTATAAGAAGAATAATCACGAGGGCTTGGAGGAAGAGTTCTTTTATAGAAAATTAGTGCTGATTCAGCATGACGTCAATATGGTTAAGCCTGGGAAGCTCGTCCACTTGAGGTTTCCATGGTCCTCGGCAGAATTAACATTTCTAACGACAATTTCTTGTAATAACCTTGAAATACAATCTATCTGACTTCTCAAAAATATGATGCTATAATTCAAAGAATCTATGTTTCTGACTGTGAGAAATGAAATATGATATTCTAGCAGATAGGTTGTTAACATTATTATAAAATACTTAAAATAATATGGGGTATATTTTATATAACAGCTCCCCTCTTTAAAAGAAAAATTGGTGTTATACAGCAATTTTTTGGCAAAACAAGAAAGAAGAATATAAAAAAATATAAAATATAAAAATGAAATATTGACAATAGTCATAAAATCTTAAACGGCTTCTTCTTGTTCTGGTTGCAGATTTGGTCTTCTCCTTGGGATGATACTTCTTATGCGTTTCAGAATTTCACCTTCATCATGGATCTCTGGATTAGTTGCCGTCGACTTCTTTTGAGGTAGAAACTTGTATATTATGTAGCTAAGTGCAAGAGCTACGATCATGAGTATGGTAGAGTATGTGAACCATGATATATTCTTCTCCACGAATGGTTTGTTGATGAGTTCGTCGATGTCTCTTGAGTACTGGTCTAACTTTTGTCTAGATGAAGCTAGGTCGTCCATGTTGAGATTATTGTAATTCAGTGGTTTTAAATTTCCTAAGTGTATTTTCTTTCTGGAACGTGTAAGCAACAGTTGTAATTTATAACAATTGGATGAGGATTGTATGAAACATCAATTATGTTACGGGTTTCGGCTTGAACTTTGGTAATTCCAAGAAAAGCATAGCAATTAGTGGATAGTTTGAAAACAGAATTCTTGTTGATGATGATGGTCTTTGTGTTGGATTTCGGGCAGTGTATTGTAACGTGCAATGGTTCAGAAACTATTACTAGCCACATGTTGTCTTCGAGTTTCTGGACATTATATCCTTGATCATATATAATGGAGGTTTTGCAGTTTTCTGGTAGCTGTTTGGAATTTCTGAAGAGTTGGGCTTCACAAGCTGCATTGCTATCTATTGGATATGCATAGACATTGGAACATAACTTTTTCCTAGGCAACAGTTGTTTGCATTGACTGGGATCTTTGATTAATGCGTATGTTAAAGAATCATCGTCTCGCGCAATTAGTTTTTCATTGAATGATAAGATATGATGAAACCCAGTTCTGTTATCATATATTGGAATGGGGTATAAATGGAACATAGGATAGCTTTGGGGGTCTGTTAGAGGAATTTTCAAAACAAAAACAATTTCAGCATTGGTTTGGAATGCCTCTAATTCTATTATTTCTAAAAATTGTGCGATACTTGAATACTTTACTGGAAGTGGTAGATTGTTCCTAACTAAATTTTGAGAAATTTCCTTTAAAGAATTAATTAAATTATCAGGTGCAATTATTGAAGAGTGAATAATTTTTAGTCGTGCAAACGTGATAGCATTCAAAATGTCATTTAAATTGTCATCAATAGCGATAAAGCTTTCCATTAGCCTTTCACAAATGTCGAAAAATTTTAACTTTGCTTCAATTAGAGCTAATTTGTCTGATAATTGATGGACTGCTCTTTCGATCTTATTTATATCCTCATTGAAGGTTGCTTCGTCAATTTCTAGCTGTTTGATTGTGGTATTAAAAACGTTTATAACTGAACTGGTAACTGATATTTGGTTTTTCAATAGGTTCTCTATTTGATTCTGATCTGACTTAAGTTGGTTGATACTTTTTACATAGTACTCCCCGTCTGAGGCGTCGAGATTTCCTGTGATACTCTTAAAAATAGTTCCTAATCCGTCTATAATTCCTCTTTTTTGGCGTTTAGTATCTGCAAATAGTTCATAGAGTTTAACTTTAATAGATTTTGATATTTGTTCCAGGAGGCTAGTGTGTGCCTTGACTTCTGATCGAAATGAGTTCATTGCTGTATAATCTGGGCTTGTACTATCTAATAGGGATTGAAGTATATTGTCATTGTGATTAAATGTTTCCACTAAAGTAGAGATGTTTTTGTGTATCAGCAGAGTCCACTTGTCATTTGTAATCGTAAGTTTTGTCTCATCGTGGTAAAATACTCCTACAGTATTGTCAATTGGTTCAATTGAAAACTGACATATTGCTGATCCGGACAGCAGAAGAAACCTGAAAAGTTTTTTAATTTTCAGAATATGGTTTCATCCTGTCAAAGTTTACTTTACTTTTTTGTTTAGTTTTAGGGTTGTGAACAGTTGCTGAGTTTTGATGAGTCTCTATAATCTCAAAAGGGCCGTTAAATTTGTTTGCTAGTTTATCTTTAATCTGTGATTCTTTTATGTAAACTTTGTCACCTACTTTGTAGTCTGGACGATTCTCTGAAATATGTTTATCGAAACGGATTTTTGCTTTCTGTTTCTTCGCGTCTGTCCTTGCTTTTGCTACTTTATAGTAATGCGATATGCGGTTGTTTAAGTCTCGTATGTATTTTGTCATGAGTTCTTTGTGATTATATGTTATTTCTGGTGGTCTGCTTGCGGTATGCCCGAAAACTAATTCATATGGAGAAAAGCCATGTGTTTTATTGACAGATCGGTTATACGTTATGACCGCGTAAGGTAGTATGTTGAAAGGATGTTCGTTCGGGTGTTCTAGTACGTGAATTCGTATCATTTCTAAGAGGGTGGAATGAAATCTTTCTAGCGATCCATTCGACTGTGGATGACCCACACTCGAGTTTGTTATTTTGATGTCATAAAGTGTACAGAGATCACGGAATAAGGCGTTGTCGAATTCTCGTCCATAGTCGCAGTGTATTCTACTCGGTGTACCGTAATGTTGGAAGTATATTAAGAGTGTATTGACTACGCTTTTTGCAGATTTGTCCATAAGTCCGTATGCTTGTGAGAATTTTGAAAGTTCGTCTCGAATCGTCAGGGCATAATTTCTACCTGGTACTTCTAAAATGTCGATGTTGATTCGCTCAAAAGGAGCTTTAGGGGTTTCTGTTAAAACTAAAGGACCATCTAGATTTTTTCGGCATATTTTGGTTTTTTGACATGTTTCGCAAGCTTTGATATGTTTCTCCACATCTTTAGTTATTCCATGCCAATTATATCTTTCGCGGATTCTCCGTATAGTTTCGTTTATTCCACGATGTAAGTTTGATTTTCCATTGTGGTATTGGTCGATTATGATGGGGATTTCTTCTTGATCGGGTGTCTTAATTATATCTTGACATACCTTGAATTTCATTTCTTTATCGGCGAATATAAAGGATAGCATTTCTAATGTCGGTAGATCAGAATTATATTCAATAAAATAAGTTACATCTGATTCTAAAATATTTCGATCTCTATAGAGAGATGCGAATAGGTATTCGTTTACTGAATCCGGGTCATAAGGGATTGGTATAATATGATATTTTCTATGTCGCACAGTCTTGCTAGAAAACACATTTATAAGATTTTTGAAAAAATCAGCGTTTTCTTCAAAAATATCTTCAATGATCTTATTATGGTATTCTTTTAAATTATTTTGTTGAAATAACTTAATTATATTTTTATTTTCTTTTGCTAATAGTTGTTGATTTATGAATTCAATTTTCGAATAGTCTATTAAAGATTTTGATTTGTATGCGTCTACAAAGGTTTTGAATTCTTCGAAAATAAGTTCGCTAGTTATTTCGTCAGGTTCGTCGTTGTTGTCGCTATTGTCTTCTTCGCTAGATAGAGGGAGGGTGGAAAAAGGAGAGTTTTGGGATTTTGTGCAGTTTGAAATGTGGTTAACTTTGATACGGGATAGTGCATCTGCATTTCGGTTGATTCTGCCTGGTTTGTATTCGATTTGATAATCGTATTCCTCCAGTTTTAGTCGCCAGCGTGCCAAACGACTGCCAGGGTCTTTGATAGAAAAGAGCCAAGTTAATGGTCTATGATCTGTTACAAGTATGAATTTTCTTCCAAATAGATAGGGGCGGAAGTGTTTAACAGACCAAACTATTGCGAGAAGTTCGCGTTCTATTGTAGAATAGTTCGTTTCTGCTTTACATAGTGTCCTGGATGCGAAAGCTATTGGGAGGTCTTTACCAATAGGTCCCTGAGATAATATACTACCGATGGCAAAGTTGCTCGCGTCTGTAGTAAGTATGAAGGGTTCTTCGAAGTTGGGGTATCTTAGAATTGGGGAGGTTACAAGGGCTTCTTTTAATTGTTCGAATGACTGTTTGCAAATGGAATCAAAGTTGAATTTCACATCCTTTTCGAGGAGTCTATTGAGTGGTTTGGATATTTTCGCGAAATTAGGGATGAATCTACGATAGTAGCCTGCTAGTCCTAAGAATGATTTGATGTCTTTTGGGTTACTAGGTTGTGGAAAGTTTTTTATACAGTCTATTTTACTGGGGTTTGGTTTTACTCCGTCCTTTGTAATGAGATGTCCGAGGTATGCGACTTCTTTTCGTAAGAACTCGCACTTGTCCGGTTGTATTTTTAAATTTGCGGTTTGGAGTCTAAAAAAAACTTCTCTAAGTCTTTGTATGTGTTCGTGTATTGTCGGTGAGTATATTATTATGTCGTCCATATAAACTAAGCACCGTTCGTTTTGAATTCCTAATAAAATGTTGTCCATGACGCGTTGGAAGGTCGATGGAGCATTTTTCAAACCGAAGGGCATTCTTACGAATTCATAATGTCCATTTTCAACGGTGAAGGCCGTTTTTGGAATGTCTATTGTGTCAATTTCAATCTGGTGGAACCCAGATGCAAGGTCTAAAGTCGTGAAATATTGGCATTTTCCTAGTTGGTCTAATAGGTCGGAAATGTTCGGTAATGGGTATTTGTCGTTTTCTGTCAACTCGTTCAGTTTACGGTAATCTACGACTACTCGCCATTTTTGTTTCCCGGAAGCGTCTAATTTTTTTGGAACAACCCACACTGGTGAGGACCAGGGAGAGTTCGAGGGTCTAATAATTCCTTGATTTAACATTTTTGAAATTTGCTTTTTAACTTCCTGTTTGTGAACGTATGGGTAGCGGTAAGATTTCGTAAAAACGGGTTTTGCGTCTTTTGTGTCGATAGTATGTTTTATTTCGTTAGTAAATGTCAGTTGGTCGTTTTCGAGGTAAAATATATTTTCAAATTCTAAGCATAAATTCGTGACTAGATCTTGTTCCTCTTCATTTAAATGTTCTAAGCGTAGTTGATTTAGAACTTCGGTTCTTCTATTAGTTTGTCCGTATGAGCTTTGGGTGTTAATATTGTTTATGGTAAAGTTTTCCATGGGTTCTAATTGCAAATTTGAAAAATCTATCGACTTCGGAGTTGCGTTCGCATTCAACACAGTTGTGTAGAATTCACCTTTTTCGTTGATTTTCACAACTGAATTTGCTAAAAACACTTTATCTTTCACTTGTCCTGTGAGTATTGCATCAGTATTGGTAAGGGTTGTAGTGAATTTACAAACCTTCTCTGTCCTGGGTTCTATTGAAATATGGTTTCCTAACTGCTTTTGGTCGTCAATACTTTGCGGAGATTCTAAATTTCCGTTGATAATTTGTATGTTGTTGGTGTGGTCATGGATTGAGGTGTTCTTAATGTCATTGTCGGTTACTTTATACAGGGGTACAGTTTTGAAATTAGTTATAAGTTGTCTGTTTTTGAGATCTATGATACATTTATAATGTTCCATAAAATCTGCTCCTAATAGTCCGTCAAATGAAATGTCTAAGTTACAAATAAACACTTTATGTGGATGGTTTTCAGTGAAATGTATTAGGACTGATTCCTTTATAAGTATTCTTTGGTCGGTAATGCCTTGTATCATTGTATTTTCAGGATATCTATTATTATAAGCTTCACAAGTTTTAGGTTTAAATATGGATAGTCCGGCTCCGGTATCTATTAGTATGTTGAATTTGTTAGTGGCGTCTTTTATATAATATAGATTTCTTGAATTGACTGTTAATGTAGTGTCTACATGAACATCTGTTGGAAGTCGTTCTGAACTGTCTGTATGTCTGTTTTGGAAGTTTTGGTTTCTGATGTCTTGTTTTCTGAAATATCGGGAGGTGTTGTTACTATTCCCGATTGAAAATCCTGTTGATTTTGAGGGCCTACAGAATTCGTGTTATCTGGAATATTGTTGTACTGATCATTTGGCGTATAAAAATCATAAGTATCGTTCTGATAAAAATCTTGGGAATAGTCGGCTTCATATGGAGCGTTGTAATCGGAATAATAATAATCAGAATCATAGTTATTATAGGTGTAATTCGATTGATCACTGTTGAAATGATGTGTTCTTTGGGAATTGAAACTGGGATTTGGCTGTATCACGCTTGGTCGTTGGAAATTTGCATTGGATCTATGAGAATTTGGATTTGGTCGTTGGGAGTTTGAATTTTGTCCTTGAAAATTTGGATTTGGTCGTTGGAAGTTTGGATTTTGTCCTTGGAAATTTGGATTTGGTCTTGAAAAATTTGAATTTGACCTCATAAAGTTTGGTGGGTTCTGTGAAGTTTGATTTGGGTTTTGATTATTCGGATTAAAGTTATATTGTGGTCTTTGATTAAATTGTGGTGAGTTTTGTCGTTGTCTAGTCAAGCATTCCTGAAATGAATGTCCTAAACGGTTGCAGAATGTACACTGGTTAGGTGATAATGAATTTGGTTTTTTCATAATATTTTGTGGTTTTGGAAATTTTTGGTTTTCGAAATAGGAAAGTTGAAGTTCCCGTTTTATTCTATTTGTGGCGGAAAGCATGTCCGTTGGATCGCTAGCTCTAACTATTTGTCCAAGCTTTGGTTCTAGACCAGTTAGTGCTGTATTTAAAATCATAGAATCAATCAGACGTGTTTGCGCTATTTTTTCTTGTAGTGATACGTCTTGTTTATTAATTGCCGAATGCATTTTAGATTCGTGTGTTTGAAGTCGCGAAATAAATGTCAATGGTGATTCGTTTGGAAGCTGCCTCATTCTTTGAAGATCTTGTATTAATGCTGTGAGATCACGAGAGTCACCGAAATGGGAATCTAATAAATTTTTTATTTCTTCCCACGTACGAGGACTTCGTGAATTCACTAATTCCGCAGCTTTTCCTTTTAATTTATTTTTTATGTGAAGGGCTAAGAGCATTTTTTGGTTACCACATGCCATGTTGGATGCTACCGTGCACGCGTTAATGAAGCTACTTAAAAATATTTGATTTCCGTCATAGTCCGGAATTATAGAGAATATTTCAGAAAGTTTATATTCTTCTAAAACGGGAGGATCAAGGTTAGACGAACCTTGTGTTGCCGGGGGACGTCTTGTTCCGCGGGAATATTCTGAGCGCGTGTAGTTGGCATATTTCTAAATTTTATATATAGGGGATAAATTTTCGATATTTTTTCTCAATATCGATAACAGAAATGGTATAATATAAATGCAATAATAAATTGGTTGATAACAATTATGTTTAAATGTTAAATTTGATTAAAATTCGAGATGATTCTTGACTTACATTAATATCTTCATTCCTGGCAGGAGATGAAATCCTTCTTCCATGCACTTTGTTACAATACAGTGAGCGTCTTCTTGCGTGTTCTGTATTGCTGGAGAGACCGTCTGCGCTGCTGGAGATGAAGTCGTGGATTATTCTTCTAGGGCTCGGTCCGTTGTTCCTCTGAAGGTTTGGAAACCACCGCAGGCAGTTAGAATACTCGTGTTCTGTCTGCGTGAATGGAATCCTACTGACTGCGCCAATTTTATATCACTATCACTTGAATTTGCTTTTTAAAAATTAACTTTACTTTTGTTACAAGTTTTATTTATTAATTTTATTACAAATTACAAAATGGTAAAGTAACTACTAGACTGAGCTAAAATTATAAGAAGAATAATCACGAGGGCTTGGAGGAAGAGTTCTTTTATAGAAAATTAGTGCTGATTCAGCATGACGTCAATATGGTTAAGCCTGGGAAGCTCGTCCACTTGAGGTTTCCATGGTCCTCGGATTAAATGCAGAATTAACATTTCTAACGACAATTTCTTGTAATAACCTTGAAATACAATCTATCTGACTTCTCAAAAATATGATGCTATAATTCAAAGAATCTATGTTTCTGACTGTGAGAAATGAAATATGATATTCTAGCAGATAGGTTGTTAACATTATTATAAAATACTTAAAATAATATGGGGTATATTTTATATAACATATATATATATATATATATATATATATATATATATATATATATATATATATATATATATATATATATATATATATATATATATATATATATATATATATATATATATATATATATATATAATGTATCTGAGTCGAATGTTGTGAGGGTTTATTTATATGGATATTTTATAATTTTGAGAGGTTACGATGGCTTAGTTGGTTAAGGTGCTGGAAATGCGTTCGTAGCCTGCGAGAGCACATCGTGAGTAATAGTTCCAGTCCCGTCAGAGCCATGGTTGCTTGTACTGGACCTGTGCACAGGTATCTTTATACCTATTCGGGAATATGTTATTAAATAAAAATAAAAATCCTTTAAGATACGAACGATAAAAAAATATTTTCAACAAAGTATTGTTTGCCTTTTGTACATATTATTATTGAAAATTTACATACAAATAAGATATCTACCTATTGGGTAACTATTTACATATTGTCAATATATAATTGTTGAGTCCATCGATCACTACTTCTGTTCAAATATAATTAATAATTCTTTGTTAACTTGAGAAAACCATAGGCGTAAAGGTGAAGTGGGAGAAACTCTAGAAGGTTTTGAACAAAATTTCACATAAAGTTTTTCTGAAACTGTTTCTTCCTCAATTTAGCCGTCTAAAATTTTGGCTTTTCGAAAAATGACCTTTCTAGAGAAATACAGCTTGAATTAAAATAGAATAATGGGATAATTTCTCAGCACTCCTCTTCCTAAGAATCAGAAAAATTGCAGTACGTTCACTATGCGGAACGCATGATCCACCATACATAAAAAAGATAACATACAGTTCAATTATTTAACTTCTCCCTTCATAGAAGTCGCTCAAAAACTGGGTATATTGTCACTATTATTGATTCATTCAGAAAAAAATGCAGAACATTCTTCATCGCATCTTGATTTATCGGTTAAAATAGCAGATCCCCACTGAGGTAATAGCCAATCCTGGAGTATTATTGATCGATATTTTAACTGAGCTGGGACGTATCTGTAAGGACGATGCAACTATATCGAAACACATTGCCACTACACTTATTCCGTAGGTACTACAACTTTAGTGTTTTTCCGTAGCTATCAAAAACCATCGAACACCTCTGTGACATTACTTCCTCAAATTAAATTTGTTGAGCTGTAATCGTCTTCAATTTAAAAAAATATTAATGAGAGCTTATTGGTCGTCGGGTATAAAATTAAAAACTAATTCTCTTGTAATTTGAACGGAATGAAATGACGCGAAGGTAAGTACTGGTTGTATCAATAAGCCGATCCTTCGGCTATATCTCAGGAAATATTCATCGTAAAAACTTGGGAAAAATAACTATTGCTTTGGCAAAAACGGCGAAGAGAAATTGCTTAAATTTATCCCTAATTTATGAACAAACTTTGTTCAGTTTTTCTTTTATCTTTTCAAATAAAGGGTTTGGGAAAGTGGGTAAATGATTACGAAGAAATGTCCAGAACTTTGGTTTGGTTAAACTGACATCACCTTATTAGCTTTATGCGGAAGAGCATAGATCAGATAATGACATATCCTATCCAATTTTGTAGGAATTTTCGTAGGTATAGATTGGACTTTTCGGATAAAACATATTAAAACTAATTTTTATTCGACATGTCAAAAGGAAATATAGAATTATAGTGAGCTGACATGAGAACAGATTGAATTCTAAACAAAATGGCACAAACCGAATGTCGCTATCGTTTGACTAGAATAAGATATGTATAGGTAGAAAGACATGAACGTGGTAAACTATTATTTGCAGACACCGTTTTATAAATTAAAGTCACAGATTAGTATTTTTTGCAATATAAGATTCTCTCAACTACACAAAGAAAATGGGGTATATGAAATTGTAAATAATAATAATTAGAAACTATATCCAAATATTAATGGTATATTATTATTTTAGAACGAAAAACAGTAGGAAGAAGATCATGCTATTTAATATCTTTATCAATAAAACTGGTATGTCCACTTAAATTTTCAAATTGTTTTGCATCGTTTTCTAAACAATGTTATTTCTGGTATGGAAATAACAGCCACTTCCATGTCAGTAATGGGTATGATATTTATTGCGTTTTTAGCATAGACATCTCTGAACACCTAGACCACGCATAGCCTCTTTCAGAGCAATCCAACATGTCAAGACCATTATTCTTCTGGTCCATAATGGTTCGTGTCCGCCCGATACGATTAACATATTTGCCAAACTTCTTATTTTTCATGGCAACTTCTGATTTATAAAGTAACAATCAAATACACTCAGACGTAATTAAAAGGTGGTCGTTGTAATAGTTACAATTGATTATTCAGACACACCTGCAGATTAAATTATGTACCAAATTTATATTTTACAACACGAAATAATTATTTTTCATTTGTGAAATAAGAGGATCATCAATCGATATCGATCGACTGAGTTAAGTGCGGCAACACAGGAATATATAATTTAGGCGTCCGTATGAATTCGTCGACTTTCGTCGCTAGTCGGAATATTGTCCATTCATAATTTGAGTGCTGCTACTACGTTTTACACATTTATACGCTTCTACACAGGTACACTGTTGCCAAAATTTCCTATAGGAAAATTTTGTCCCTCTCTTACACATGGAAAATACCCAAACAATTCTCTTACAATAACAGATCGTCTTTAGATACATGTTATGAATTAAATGCTTGGTCTAGGTGTTCAGATGTCTATGGTTTTTAGCATTCTATCATGTTATGCTGTCCAGTTGGTTGACTTTTAGAAACAAAATTTTTCAATTTTCCCTATAGATAAAAGTTCAGATAAATGTGGTCTGGTGACCTAGCTTCCCAAAAGAACATACTTCCCTTTTGATTAATGCCTTAGTAAATCTCAAATTCAAATTATCTATGACTTTCCTCGATAGGCATTCATCAAGCTGAAATATCATGTTTCATCTCGTTTAATTTATGTATGAGTATGAGCAAATACTAATTTACCATGTTTATGATATTTTACTTATATTTCAATTTAGACAAACTGTCGGTTTGAGTTTTAACATTTTTCTTATAATAATTAAAACTAAATCGAATTGATCTATATGAAATGTAAATGGCTGATCTACGTTCTCCCGAATGAAGCTAATTTCTTTGAAATAAATTTAACCCGACTAAAGTTTTTGGCATTTTTTCGTAAATATTTATCCACTCTCCCCCACTATTTGTTTGGAAAAAATAAGAAAGGCATTCAACTGAAAATATCTTTTTTTTATATTTGTATGCTTCAACCACGCAAGGTTATTAGCATTGAACAGTTACAATAATAAGTAGATTATATTATATATATTTCAAAAGATGTGTTTTGCGAAGGAAATTTATTAATTGTTCATAATCACAAGATTCATTTAGAGTTTCTTTGAGCGTGGTGGGGATATTGTGTTGCTGTCTTTCTTGGCTGTATAACGGGTACTCCACTACTAAATGCTGCACTGTTAATGTTACGTTACCCATGTTCCACACAGGGGCGGGTTCTCTCTTGAAGTGGTAGTCGTGAGTTATTCTGGTATGTCCTATTCGTAATCTTGTGATGGCTACCTGGTCTCTTCTCTTAGTGGGCAGATTGTTCCATTTTTGTACTGATGGTTTTATTAATTTCAGCTTATTATTTGAAGCATCCCATTTGTTTTGCCATTTGCCCATAATTTTGTTCCTGAATAAAGATTTCAAATCAGAGAGAACTATGGTTGTTATCCTTGAGGTAATTGGGTTGGTTATCGCTTCTTTTGCAGTCACATCTGCGTTCTCGTTTCCTCTCACACCACAGTGAGATGGTACCCATAGGAATTGGACAGAGGAATGATTCTCGTGTGATTTGAGGAGTTCGGATTTTTTAGAGATAAGGGCAGGGTGTTTGGGATATAATTGGTCGAGTGCTGTTAAGGAACTCAATGAATCGCTAATGATTAAAGATTTATCTAGTTTTTCATTGTTGGTAAATTTTATTGCTTGAAGAATAGCATATACTTCTGCAGAAAAAATGGTGGTATCTTTAGGGAGTTTGTACGAAAATTTCTGGTTCTCTGTTACAAAAGCAGCACCGACTCCTGTTTCTGCTTTGGATGCATCTGTATAGATATGCCTGTAATCTCTGTATTCTTCCAACTTATGCAGGAATTTTATTTTAAAGTATGCTGGAATAGTGTTCTGTTTTTTGTGGCAGGTAAGGCTTGTATCGCACCTGGGCTTTGGAATTGTCCATGGTGGTGGAGGGCTTCTGTCCTCCATATGTATATTGGGCATTGCTATGTCAAGATCACTGAGGTATTTGTTAACTCGTATGTAAAAAGGTGTATCGAGTCTTTTTCTTGAATTGACGATTGAGGTAAATCTGTCTGCAAAAGTATTTCTATGCACTGGGATATTGGGGTTGGAGGAGATTTTCGAGGCATATGTAAGACTAAGATATTCTCTTCTGTGTTGTGGTGGAAGCTCCCCTGCTTCGCTGTAGAGACTTTCTATGGGGCTTGTATAATGTGCTCCCAGAGCTATTCTTATGGCAGAGTTATGTATTGTATCAATCTCTTTAAGTACTGATGGTTTCGCAGAGTTGAATGCAACTGCTCTGTACTCAAGTTTTGAACGGATTAAAACTTTATACAGGGCTAACAGTGTTGTGCAGTCGGCACCCCAGTTTTTATGGGAGACACTCTTCATTAAATTGAGTCCGTTTTGAGAGGCCAAGCGTAGATAATGAATATGATCCTTCCACGTTAGTTTTTGATCAAATATCATGCCCAAAAACTCTATTCTTTCTACATAGTCAATCGGCGAGTTATAAAGGTATAGCGTAGGTGGTAGCTCATTCCTTGTGGGATTCTTGGAGAATAGCATCGCTTTAGATTTAGAAGTGGAGAACCTTAGGCCAGTTGCACTTGACCACTTCTCTAAGCCGTGGATAGCTTCTTGTATATTCTTATATATGGTAGATTTGTTTTTGCCTCTGGTAAGTATAACGAGAGTATAACGAGGTCATCCGCAAATAGTCTAGCTTTAACTAGGTTTTGTCTTGATCCAACTATGTTGTTGATGGCTATGAGAAATAGTACTACACTCAAAGTAGATCCTTGAGGTATTCCATTCTCCTGGGTTTTCAAGTCAGAGAACGTTTTGCCTACTCGGACTCTGAAGTTTCTCTGATTTAGGAAGTTCACAATAAATTGTAATATATTTCCATGGATTGACCATTTTGCCAGGGAATGTATGACATCATTTCGCCTTATCGTATCATATGCTTTGGTTATATCGAAAAAGACCGCTAGGCAGACTTGACCAATGGCGAAAGATTCGTGGATCTCAGACTCTATGTCCACAAGGTTGTCTGTAGTAGAGCGTTCTTTCCGGAAACCACTTTGAATTGGTGTGATTAAGTTTTTCATCTCCAGTAACCATGTCAGTCTATTGCTCACAATTTTCTCCAATAGCTTACACATTGCACATGTTAGGGAGATAGGCCTATAAGAATCTGGACTGGATTGTTCGTATTCAAATACCGTGGGTTCATCTAGGGGTATATTTTAGTTAGTGTATTGAGTAAATCTTCGATATTATCTGTCTATATTTTCGCTACGCTGAGGGGATCAGGCGAACCACAAGCATTTTCGAAGAAGTCTATGAATTCATCGCTTGTTAAACATCCGTCATTCGTATTCTCCTCGAAGAACTTTTTTGTGCTCTTTGAGAGTTCTTCAAATGTATTGAGATTTTCTTCCGATGTTGTTTTCACTCTTTTGGGTCGATTTGTGGGGGTGACGAAATTCTTATCAGTAGATGTAGTTGGAGGTGAAGTAATTTCAGAGGCATTTCTTTTGGAGTTGTTTTGCGGTATATCAGTATGTGTTAATGTTAATATCCTGGTAGGGGTTTTGTTTTCGACGTTTTCCGATGAGATAGCAGGTTGAAGTGTTTCATTGTTTGTGTTTCTAGGAGTTGGTTGAGAGGTTTTTGTATGCTGGGATGATTGTGTGTATTGTGGGGGTTGTGTTGGTTGAGAAATTTGTGTTGGTTGAGGAAGTTGTGCTGGCTAAGGAAGTTGTGTTCGTTGAGATATTGGGGTTGGTTGAGTGAGTAGTATTGGATGTTCGGTGTTGGCTTGTGGTGGGTCTTGTATTGGTATTTCTGTGGTTAAATCGGTAGGGACTGAAGTCTGTGGAAGTATAGTGTTTGTGTTTGTACATTTTGATGATATGTGCCCTTCCTGTTTGCATATGTAGCATATTTGTTTTTCAATTGAGAGGAAGATTCGGTAACTGGTGTCGTCATGACTGATCAATAGTGAACTTGGGACTTTATCGATATTCGATGGGGCAATGTATGTGTGTCTTCTGAAGCTTAATATATGTTTAAATTCCGTTTTTGTTGTACCAATCCTGAGGAAATCTACAGGTGAAATCAATTGTTTACCAAGGTTGTTTAGTTCCTTTTCGATTATATCGTGCGGTATGGTTGGGCATACATTAGAAATAATCAGTCTTTCATTAGGAGTTATTAATTTCCTAGCTTGAAGGACTTATTGGTTGACTACAATTTTTCCATTATCTATAGCTAGAAATTTGTTGACAGTCTGTTCATTTGTGAAATAGATACAAAAAAAAATATCTTGATAACAAACAAATGCACAAATTTCACTGATAAATATTTGTTGAAATTTTTGTCCAGAGATAATTCTAGAAAAAGTTTTTGGAGACTCCATACATACTAACCTACAGCATACGCTGTAAATAAAAAATAATAAGGGGCTCAAGCTTTTGCTGTTTAGTTTAGTAGGGTATTTTGTGTTTCAGCAAAGAAGTATGTTGTGAAGATCGGTTGCAGACGCACTGCATCTAAAAGAAATTTATTTACCTCTGTCAGTTGATTGAGAGTGCTCTTACCTAGTTTTTCCTGGATCAAATTCTGAAGCATCATTGTAACCAAGCAGTTGAAACGATTTTGTTTTTTTTGTTTCAAAGGTCAAAAGCGCAACACCTAAAATGATGTGCAGTTTCAAAACGCTATAACTTATGAACGTATTGCTCGATTTGAATGTTTTTTTTTATTCAAAGGGTCTACTCTTAGCCCACATTTCTGTATGTGCCCTCCCATTTTGGCGCTCTTCCATTTCAACAATGGTGAAAAACGCTGTGGGGTGCACCGACAAAATAAATTAATTTGAAACAAAAGTAGCTTGTAGTCTCATTTTTTCTGATCACATCAGTGTTTTTGTCAGGTTTCTAATGTTTTGATTGCCAAAGTTACAAGCTCTAAAAGATAACGCAGCTTCTTCGGTAACGCCATGGAAAAAAACGAAAACAATTTAGTGACGTTCAAGTGTCATTAATGTCGTTGACTGTTGCTAGACAAAAAATGCCAAAGATATGTAGAAGTTGCCCAAGCTGCAGCTTTGGTGAAAGATGGACGCAGCATTCGTGTACTCGATTACAGTTTGCACAAGATCATGTCCAGTGGACCAACGCAGAGTGGCTGTTTCGTCACACTACGTTTACTGCTCTCAGACGAGTTAAGGTTCGGCTTGTACTCTTCAAATCGTCGAGATGGAGTTTTGAGAAGAGAATGAGAGGATTATACTCAGTGCATCTTCTCTAAAAGAGTACACTATCAGGGAATAATTAGCTGCGAAGCCCATACGGAGCTTTGCATTATCAATGGCAACCTAAACGCGGCTCGGTATATTGAAGACATTTTGGCTGAACACGTGGTTTCTTTCGGCCTACTCATTGGTGACAAGTTCTTGTTTATTCACGATAATGCAATAAACCCAACGCTAGATGGTCTTCCCAAAAATGAAATTGTTAATTTGATTCGAAGTATGCCTCGAACGATAAGGGATACAATTCAAGCGGGGCCAAATTACCAGTTTTTAAAATTTTCTTTGGTGTAGTTGTCACTGTTCAATTAAATCTCTTTGGTTTCCATGGCTTGCTTATTTTATAATGGCCCTGCCGAAGCAGCTGCGTTATCTTTTAGAGCTTGTAACTCTAGCGTTAAAAACTATAGAAACTTAGAAAAAAAAGTGTTCAGAAAAGACCAAACTCCATTTGTTTCAAATTAATTTCTTTTGGTGGTGCACCCCACAGCCAGTATTAGAATGTAAGAAAAGTACACGTGTTAGTGTTTTTCACCATTGCTGGAATGGAAGAGCGCCAAAATGGGGAATGCACATACAGAAATTTTGGCAAAGAGTAATCTTTTTAAATAAAAGAAAACAAAAGTTATAGCAGTTAGAAACTGGTCATTATTTTGGGTATTGCATTTTTTTGCCAGTCAGTGTTTATCATTGTGGTTAAATCTAATATTTAAATATTGCTGCTCACTACTGAAAATTATCCTGACCTTTTAAAGTTCCTAGTAAATATATGTTTTCTCATTTACTTATATAAAATTATTCTAAACTATCTAAAATTTCGTTGAATTAGACTTCAGAATCCTATTATTACTGATGGCATATTGGCAAACTACCTACTTATATGCACATGTTAACCCTTCCTCTATCTTATTTGAAGTCTCAAATATAGAATCTCACTGAAATGAGAAATATATGTTTTTCTATATTATATAAACTAGCTGTTTTACCAGGCCCTTCCTGGGCAAACACTATCATAGATTGTGCTACGAAAACATAAAATCATTAAATGTCTTGAGTATGGAGCTCTTCTATTAGTCCTACGCGCACGTAGAACCAGTCCGAACACCAGCCCAGATCAATCCACAGATATGCACCAAGAGAGAACAGCATCATAATTTTTCTACATTTGTCTTAAGGATTGTCCGGTATGGAACTCTCCATCCATAAATTCCAGTCGCACTGACAGACTCTCACAAAACAGTCCAGTGACATACTACACACAAATATATACCGAAAAATCCACGAAAATTCAGCCATAGAGCGCAGAGATACTTCTTCGGGAGTTACTGATATGGAACCCTCAACCTAGGAGGCCCAGACACACATAGAATATAGCCTATGTCACTCGCGCAAATATGAAAAATTCAATAAAAAAATATAGAAATCGGATAAGTAGTTTTCGAGATTTTTGTGGTCATACGAAAAGTCGTTACATACTCGTATATACAGGCGGTTTCAAATTCCACTCTCACCATTGGGATCTCGGAAACTATAGAGAATACGAAGATGGTTAAATTGGGGCAAAGTTGCGCATTTATGTACTCAATAATACGCCGCTTAGAAACTTTGAAAATTTTGAGTAGTTCCGGAGATATCCGGAAAAAACCGAATTTTCGGGAAATAATTTTATTTTTTCCTGACTTTATTTCCTAATGAATTTCTAAGTAAATACCATATTTACATTGCCACTTTTTTACTCTTTCCAATGGTGTTAATAGTTTTGTAACCTAACGTTTCCTCTATGTGCAACTATCATGAACTTTTTTTTATGGTAGCCATATTGGCATTCCACAAATTTGAATAGCCCTTTGTTACCTTTTTGATGATGTAAGTTGGCCTTATTGTCCTAAAAATCCGAGAAATTAAAAAAAATACTTTTATAAAGTACTTAGTTGGCTTTGATTTTTCCAATCGGCGACACGTAAATAACACTCTGTATTATTGTCGATTGCCGAGTCGTTGAAAATGGAGTTCTCCAATGAAAAAAAACGAGATATGATAAAACTTTATTACAATAATGATAGAAACAGTGTGAATAAATACATTGGAAGTGTATCTTAAGAAGTATGCCGAGAGACGACAACCACAACCTAATTTGTCCAAATTAATGAACAGAATTCGCGATGGGCTCGTTTGAAAAACTTAGGAATAATTACCTCATTAATAATGATTTCTTTAGTTCTTTCATCAATCCTGTCTCCAGATTTTTGTCTAGGTTTTTTTAAAGGAACCATGCTCAGCTAAATTTGTATCCAATAAGTTGAATAAAGATCGGTAGGGTTGTCGTCTCTCGATAAACCTCCTACATGTTAAGATGATACACTTCCAATGTATTATAATGTTTCTATCATTATTGTAATAAAGTTTTATTATATCTCGTTGTTTTCTATTCGATAACTCCATTTTCAACGACTCAGCAATTTACAATACTACAAAATGTCATTTACTTGTCACCGATTGGAAAAATTTTCTCGGATTTCTCGGATTTTTAGGACAACATGGCCAACTTATTTGTGGAGTGCTAATGTGGCTCTCGTAGGAAAAAAGTTCATGATAGTTACACATGGACGAAACTTCAGATTACAAAACTATTAACACCATTGAAAAGAGTGAAAAAAGTGGCAACGTAAATGTGCTATTTATTTAGAAATTCATTGAAAAATAAAGCCCGGAAAAAATAAAATGATTTTCCAAAAAAATATTTTTTTTCTGGATATCTCCGGAACTACTCGAAGTTTTCAATTTTTTAAAAAGGCTTATTGTTGAGCACATAAATGCACATAGTTTCCGAGATACTAATGGTAAGAGTCGCATTTGAAGATATAAGAATAGATTAAATGTGATGAGTTAGTTCTATTGTCATCACTAGTTTTCTAAAGTATGTGTTTACCTACCTGCAGAATTGTGCCAATTATTATCTGTTCTAATTAAACCGAGAAACATATGAGCATTCGGACACCATTTATATTGCTGATGGTTAACAATAATATGCCTGTATTTGAATTTCAAGAACACTTTTAGATAATAATGAGATAAGATTTTAATTGTGAAACTTATTTAAAAGAGAGTTCTTTAGATTCGCCTGAAATCAGAATTATCTACCCAGCGAATAATGTTATAAATGAGGTCAATTATCCGAATTATAATACCTAGTAATTGCCTGTAAGGAAGTGAATGTTGTTAGCCTGTGATTGAAAAATATCGTTTGGTCAAGGTTTTGTTCGACCGAATACTTTCAGATCAGATATTCCAAAATTCCGAAACTGATTTCCTTGAAAATCAACAAATATGCACACACGTCTAAAATTCTCATTTTAAGGATATCCGCTTCATTGAACATTCTTGCTGATTGAATAATAAAAATGTATTGGTGCTAGGTAATAATTTCTCAACTCCTATGTGTTACAAGGAATTGAATTATTTATTTCTTGATACTATCATAATTACATATGTCGGTGATTGTTGTTTTGGTTGCGCTTGGACTCAAAAAATACAAAGGTGTGATAATTTTTAATGTCTGCTACAACCGACTCTGGAACTAGAACTAGTTTAATGAGTGCGTATCTACCGTATTATATCCGAGACAACATTCAAGGTTAAGGTTAAGGGTAAGCGGAAAAGTAAAAGCATACTTGTTGTTGGCGTTACATTACTTGTTCTTGTCTACCTGTGATTACTGCGGCAGAGTGGTAGTATATTTACGCAACAGCAGCACTTTGGCCGAACAAAGAAACAACATTTATTTCCGATACCTTTCTTCAGCAATAATTAATAAAGCATTTATAGCAACAAACATTTCAAAGGTACGCACCTTACCAGGAAAGGTTTTTCAACATAAAGATATGTGTAGATTTTCTAGTGCAGAACAGAATCTACCAGGAATTGAGGTCGATTATGCAGAGGCTGGGTTAAATCCCTCGCAAATTATTGTTCTTAATTTAATGCGCTGAATAGAATGTTTTGTATTTAGTCACAGTGAAGCTGTATCATCTTTAAAATACGCAAAGTACATGATAGCTAGCTCGAGATAAGAAGATCATTCTATGTGATTCTCTGTATGGAATTGATTCGTTATATTAGGTATACTGAATTCTGAATATAAAAATTTGATCCCAGATCATCCAATCATAATTAAAGGTATGTACCTATCCACTCTTGAGATTTTTACGGCTAACACGACTCTAAATTTGCGATGTAGGTACCTACCTATAAAAACCATAGTTTGTGACATAGTAACATGAAGTTTCAGACATTATTTTCTTGGTCTTTCGGCAAACTGACAGATAATAGATAAGATGATTGATTAACTAACCTTAAAATATATCAACTGGTCGTATCAGTTTCATAATAAATAGTGAGTTTTATTAAAATATGACCATCACTTTGATTGAAAATTTGATTTTGTTTCCATTCTACTGCGAATAGTATCAACACGACAAGCGTTCAAAAAAAATCTTCGTAAGCGTAGTGATTAAAAATTAACTCTAACACTTATAAGATCTTTATTATTTCAAATAAAAAAAATTAATATACAAAAAACGCAAACAATTTGTGATGTTGAGCTGTTTGCCAAATACAAAAAACAAAACTGAACACAGCAAAAGTATACAATTTCTTCAAATTGAGATTATTGAGTGACTTAAATTAACTAAATTAGAATTTTTGTGACACAAAAACATGTCGTCAGCTGGCAGTCTGAGATGTTAAAATATGTTGAGGAAAAAATTAAATTATGTGCAGAAAGGATAGTTGGGGCAGGCGCGGGCATCAACTCCAGCGGGAATTTGACCAACTCCATGGGTTTGGGCAGCATTTGGTGGGATACCTTGGTAGCCACCTGGGTTCTGGTTGTAGTTGTTGCTGTTGTATGTTCCTGATATACAAAGAAAATAATTCAGCATAATTTTGTCGAAAAAATACACTAGAAATATATTTAAATTTCACTTACCGTAACCTGGAGCAAGAGCTTCAGCCAAACCTTCACCGTGATAGTCCCCATCGCCGATGTACTCTCCTCTGTTGAGACGGTCTTGTGCATTGTTGTTCCATTGTGGCACTGGGGCGGCATTGTTCCATTGATTTCCTCCGTTCCATTGACCGTTGTTACCATTCCATTGTCCATTGTTGCCATTGTTCCATTGGCCATTGTTGCCATTGTTCCATTGGCCATTGTTGCCATTGTTCCATTGGGGAGCTGCGCCATAGGGAGCGGCCTGTTGGGGATTAGCGGCTACAGCGGGATTGGCGCAATTGGGGAAGTTGGGGCAGGCTTGGGGGCTGACTCCGGCTGGGTACAGGGCGGCGGGTTGACCACCTGCCAAGGGACCATTGTAGACGGCGCTGGCAGCAGCCAGGGAACAAGCAATGACGGCCTAAAGCAAGAAAAACATTTAATGGCTTAAAATTAACAAAACTCAATTACTTGAAGTTATAAGCGAAATATACTTATTAGTTTAATGAAAGTTTTGATATTATAATCTTAAGAAATGGATTACTCTTATAATGTCATTTTGTTACGAAGCCTTGGAAAATTTGGAAAACAGTAAAACTAATGATAAAAATCATTTATAAAATCATATACACATTCTATTTTAAAATTACGGACAGTAATAAATTATGGGATATTTATTTCATTATGCTATTTAAACAGCAGATATTCTTCCAGTATCTTAATTTATTACTATATGTATATTTCAAATGGAGTACAGTAATTTGTTATCAAAGTATAGAGTATAAGAACATTATTTCAATACAAATTTTTGATTTATAGAATATTCCGAAGATGTATTCTATTCCGAAATCGTGGTTCTAAATTATATTCCTGGAAAATCTACTCTACGTATAATAGAGATAGAAAAAAATATGTTACTTAATAACAGGCAACAATAATATAAATTCGTTTATCAATGTTATTTCTTTTGGATGTTTCATACTAAAAATTATAATTTTCTTTCTCATCTGGATATATTTAACTCACTCCTGAGAGCTACCATAATCCAAAATTCTCAAAAATGAAGCAACAACACTGATATCCACAATAACCGAGTAAAGAAACACATCACTGCGACGGTATCACTTTATCACTAGAAAACGTCCAAAAATTTTTTTTTTCACACTGTAACTATAACTAAGTCACTACTTACCAGTTTTACAAACATGTTGTCACTTTTCTGGATAACTGATAAGTTTATGCCGGGTGAGGAAAAGCCTCCGTTTTATATATATATATACAGAGTGTCGTACCCACCACACCCTATATATTATATAGAACCATTTCACAGTCACATAGCTTTTTTTCCTTCAACCGATCCCACACATGAATGGAAGAAAATATAGAGCACAAGTACTATTAGATAAAGAAAGCCCGACAGGGTATGGAACTTTAGATTATTATAGAAAGCACACTGCAAGCCATAATGTGTGTAATTTATAATTTAATTATAACAAATATTATGAATATAAGATTACAAATATTACAAATTACAATACATGAGTATTACAATACTCATCTTGTAACTATTCAAGAGAAAATGGGTCTTAAAATATTATTATTCTTATTTCAAATAATCACTTAAGAACTTCACATTTTTTTATTGTTGCATTAGTCTTTATTCTTAAATAACTTCTTCCATTACTTTATAAAAATCTAAATAGAAACTTTCAAAGCTTGATTATAACTTTCCTAATAGCTTTTTCAAAAATTTCTCAAGAAATACAGAAACAGCTACAAACATCTTATTGTATTGTTTTTCATATACCCAAATGAGGCGAACAAACGCTCTTGTGACATTAATAACCATATTATTACAAATCTGTATCTACCTATTATGGTTTGAAATAGACACAGACATTCCAGTAATATTGTATTACTACATAGGTACATTTTTATTAGGTAACAGTGTAATTTGTAAGAATGTTATATAGCAGTGAATGTAAAAATTAAAGAGAAGAATAAGAGACTCTGCCAGATACCATGTCGTAAATGTTGGTTTTGGCTATATTAAAGTTTCTGGGTCTCGCCCTGTACGTGCTTCAAAACTGTTTTCCGCACAATTTGCTTTCTGTCACATTGCTCCCAAGGTTTCTTTCTGTTACACTTCATTGCCATGGTAAATATTCAGCAATTCCATAAAAATGGACTATATATCCAATAAAAAAAAGTTGAAATACTTGTGTTAGGTGAGGCTTTCCTTATTCTAGTTTTGTAATGAGGCAGTGTGACCTTTTTATTATAAAGGAGGAGATTTTCTTTGCAGCAGCGGCAAGTGCTTGTGTCTTAGAAGAATTGGAGGAATGTGATTAAAAGGTTGTTGTAGTACACCCCCTCAGATTGTTAGAGGTGTGTACGAATAATGATGGGGAGTTCCTTAATTTTAAAATAATGTTGGTCGGAAGTAGTTGTTTAACTGGTATCTATAGTGAAGCCTGATAAAAAACAAGTCAATTACTATTTTTTAAACACAGAGTGATCTAGTTGTTCAAAGTGAAACTGTTTAGTGATATCAAGACAGTTAGAATTCATCTAGCTTTGCACTTTTAATAACAAATACCAGTATTGCTCGCCAATTCATAAAAACTCGTTTCAACTCAAGGGTCTTTAGGTTGTTTCTATAAAAATCCATCTCTTTGCTTTCCTACCTCTAACTGAAATAGCTAGTTTCATACCTCTAACCGTAGTAGCTAGTAGTAAAAAAGTATTGTAATCGTGTAAAATTTTCGTTGTGCGGCGTCCAACAGATAGAACATATTTTCAGCCATTGATATGTCTGTCGTATTGTTCCTAGATTATCATGGGAATTAATAAATGAATTTTGATGACCTCTTTTTGTTTTGTAGAGTACCAAGCCCGCTCGCCTGTGGATTCAAATAGACACGTTGCTCGCAATGATTGGTGTGGTTTGTCGTGCGAAAATATTTGAACCGACTAGTTTTTGTCGTGATACGCTGAAAAATAATTAATGGTTGCACAAGCCACTCAGGCGATTTTTATATGTGGTGGAATCTGTTTGAAAGCGGTAGGATTTTTTTTTGACTGGAAAGGCTTTCAGGATATCTCTCTATAGGATTATCTAGCTACTGAAATGACACAAACGTAGCCACATGATTTCTTGTTAGGTATAGTTTTTGCCTTACTCGGCAATGTTTCCTCTCAAATAGATAAAAAGACTGTTTGATCAAATTCCCAGTAGAAAGTTGTTTTGGTGCCGATTTTATAAATAAAATACTGATTGTGATAGGTATATCTCAAAGTTTTAGTCTCTGGAATCGAACAGAATTATTTTCTTTCCAACTATCTGGATAACAAAATGAGGAAGGAACGAGTGGTTGGTAGCAACACTGGATTTGATAAACTAAGTTAAGCAGTGCAGAATATAGCGAAGGTTTGGACGTTTTATAGTGATGAGCCCAGGTGATAATTAATTGAGCAAGAGTAATTTGTAAGATCCGGTTATAGTCCATTCCAATGGAGTTGATAGCTCGAGTACCTCATTATTAATTCAAACCAGTGACCTGGTGTGTCAACAAATGTTACCTCTCAAAGGACCTTTTTACATGCATTCCGCAAAAAGATCCAAGGATTATAGGTCAGGCCACCCTGTAACAGGTAGTCGAACAATAGGGGCATAAAATGCAAATGAGGAAGGATGTATTGAACCGGGAAACCAGTGCCGGAGAACGGACGGTGCTTAGTGAAGTTAACGAAAATTAATACTACTTTTAAATGTCGTTTATTCTAAAAATACATCGTACAGAACATATTTAAATATATAACAAAAAAATTGTAAAACTATAATTAAATATTCTTCAAAGAAAATGAAAGAAGAAAATTGGCTTATTAGAATTCCATTAAATCATCTTCAGAAAAATCTGAAGAATCGTCATTTACATTTATTATTAAAGGCTCAATTTCTGTAGTTTTGTCGATTACATCGTCAAGTTCCCACATTCTTTGTTCCTCTTTTATTGTGTGTTCTATGGCGTTTTTCCAATTATCTGCAGATACATTTGCCAATGAATTTAACAAGAGCGTCCGAACTTCTTGTATCTTAAATGTTTTATTGTGTCTAGCAACATAGCCTTTTACCTGTGCCCATATCAACTCTATAGGGTTCAGCTCACAGTGATATGGGGGTAACCGGAGTACAGTGATACCTCGATCCTTTGCCATTTCATCTACTATATATTTTTTAAACTGTGACTTTTTCTCCCTGACCATTTCCAACAGCTCTTTCTTAACTAAGTCCGCCTCACAATGCACACTCATCTGATTTAACCATTCAATTATTTCCGCCTTTCTCCATGCACTTGTTGGAACCTTTTCCACTACCCTAGAGTGATAGCTGGCGTTATCCATCACTATTACTGAATTTTCAGGAATATAATTTGCCATTTGCATAAAGTATTCCTCGAAAACATCAGCTGTCATCTCTTCGTGGTAATCTTTAGTTGAATTTGATTGGAATTCTAATAACCCTTGATCTTCACTTCCTATATGAGTAATGATAAGTCTGCGTCCCTTCCCAGATGGCGGTCTCAGTCCCGTTGACCAGCCCTCCATAGTGGCTTGTCGAGAACTCTGAATGTTTTTATCCTGCCAGACCTTGGGTACGGTGTGCCCTTCGTTCAGCCATGTTTCATCTAAATAGAAGATATTTTTGCCTTCGCTGCGGTATTTTCGTACAGACCTCAAATATTGTCTCCAGCAAACTATTTCTGGTCTATCAATCAGAATAGATTTTCTATTTACCTTCTCCCAACGAAAGTTCATATCTCGTAGAAGTGTCCACAGCTTAGTTCTTGACAACGGAGGCATGGTTTCGTCATCCTTAGTGGCTTGTAGAATCTTGTCCATTGTTGGTATTTCCTTGGCGAAATATAGACCATGCACTTTTCGTCTGATGGAATTTTTAATATCGTCAGCAATTTCTTGTGGTTTCTTCCCTGGATGAGGTTTTGGTTCACTCAGGATTCTGTTTCAAGAATCTATAAATAGTTGCTTCTCCAACTCCTACCATATTAGCACAGGCAGTAATTATGTCGCGAACATCATTTGTAGGTTGCTGGTATACAAGAGCATCATGAACGTTTAATATGAGAGTTTTTTCTCGTAAAGAATATGCACTCTTACTTATTCCTCGAAGAGGAACTGGAGAAAAACTTGAAGACATTACAGCACTTATCACTTACTCGACGAACTTGAAATAAATTTTGCAATAATGGAAAAGTATCGAATCTGTCGATCGTCGATAACTAAGCACACAGTTTGAGAATCGCACAGAAAGTGATATATCACGGGGTGATAGATTCCACCTCAGAGCTGACGGAGCAGGTAGAGCGCTTAAGGATTAATTACTCGTAATCTCTGTCACGAAGGCACTGTGCAGTGAAAGTGCTTGAGAAATATCGGTTAAACAAATTAAATGCAGGTAGGCAGTGCCAGAGCGCCTATGGTTTACGATAGTTTTATTACTCTGACCCTCGATTTGTGCTATCAACTCCATTGGAATGGAGTATAGTAGTTTTTAAATTTTTCAATACTCAATTGGATGTGGAAACGTTGGATTTTTCGACACTAGAATGGAAAAATAAAACAAATATAAACAATGCAAACTATTTAAAAAATATATATTGTTTATATATGTAAACCACAAAATGGGAACAATTTCCAAAAAGCAAATTTCATGCATTAGCATCAGACCTTTCATTTAAAAAGTTATTCTATTCTTGTGTCTTCTCTCCCAATTCCAGTTCGTCAGAAGACCGGAAATCATCAAAATACAAAACTGGTTTTTTAGAATCCTGTGATTGTGACTGCGGCTGGATGACTATTTTGGAGGCTATTCTTAATTTATTTTCAACGGAATTGACTATGTACGATTCAGCCACTCAACTACTTTTTCAATTTCTATGACACTTTAAAAGAGTGACCGTCAGCCCTAGCTCAGAGTAGTGTTGATGAAGTCCTCCGGAAGCAATTTCCAGTATATATCAAAGGATTTCGTAACTTTAAAAACTTTATAATCTTCTTTGTTATTACAGCAATGGTGTTTAATCCCCACAGCTTGTCCCGTACATCTGCCATTACGGTAGCCTATAAAAACAAACTATCACATCCATAGCACTAACACACCACATGAAAAGGAACTTGATTATCTTATTTAAATTAAAAAATAAAACCTATTAACCAAAAAATAGAAAACTTTTTATCGGATTTTACAAAATTTTATGTGCAATTCTTTGGAAATAGTATCTTTTTCCGTTGACGACGCGTCTAGAACGGAAAAATCTAACTATTCCCATCTTAACGCACAAATAGCTATTTTCTGATTTTTCTCAAAATCCTAATGACTGTATCCAATGGCTTATGCGTAGCAACTTGTTCATGTGAGGTATCCATTTTGTGTTACAAGCTAGCGGTAACAAAAATGAAATGGGTATCGAATTTGTTATACCTACCTATCCGTTTTCGAGGTAATCTTGAGACAGAAAGACATATAGACAGATGGGCAAAAAACAGACAGGGACTCCCAAGTGAAGTAAGTAATCGTATGTTTGTTTGCTTTTGTTATGTCATCTCGCGTGTTTTAAACATTGAAGGTGCTCCGATTTTAATGATTAATTTTTCATATAAAGGAGAACTATTTAGTTTTCCATAGAAAAAAATTAAATCCAACAAATCCTTTTCCCTAAGACCCTCCAAAAGAGGAAGGAGAGGGTATTTTTTTGAAAATTTTAAACGTAAAAACTAAAGTACAGACTATATTCGGTGACGTTTAAATTGAACATTTTTTACGCCATTATGAATGTGGAAGATTCCTGAAGCGTCGATGTGTAGAGAATTTGCTGAATATAAGTGAATGTTTAACAAATTTGATAAACAATGGTATACTCAGAAATGGGAACTAAATATTTTTTACAAAAAATTGAATAGACGTTATTAGTTGGTGCACTGAAAAATATAAAATAAAATTAATTCTTTTGGTGCTGTTACTTTTGAAGTTGTGCAGTTGCAGTTAGATTGATAACGTTTGGCACCAACTTCACAAGTACCAGCACCAATAGAATTAATATTATTTTACGTTTTTCAATGCATCAACTAATAAAGTCGGCCAATTTTTTTGTAAGATATATCCCCAAAAAACATTCCCAATGTAAAACTTTTGGAGGTGAGAGCTATATTCAGCAAAATTCAACAAAAAAACTCAAATCTTTCGCATATGCTCAGTTAGAGCTGAACCACACCGATACAATTTTTGGTATGTTGTTTTGTATAAGAATTTCGTTTGAATGGTACATTTTCATCAAGTGATCTTACCGCCCCCAAAATTCCTTCCATGAAATTACAATTTATGATTCGCAATATTAACGCATCTTGATCGTCCTCGTCAATTGTAAATCTTTTCAACTTCCTTCTCTTGCCCCTGGTCAACAGTAACAAGTGAAATTTTTGAAAAATATTAATTATGAATATAATACCTCAAGTTGTAATTTGCTCTAACTGAGCATATGCGAAAGATTTGAGTTTTTTTGTTGAATTTTGCTGAATATAGCTCTCACCTCCAAAAGTTTTACATTGGGAATGTTTTTTGGGGATATGGATTTATTTTGGAAATTGGTTAGCTGTCACGGACTTTAATTTTCAATAATCATGTTATTTTTAAATACGTGTAGGTATACAAATATCTTAATACTAAAAAAAACAAACACAACCGAATTGTATACCTCCTCCGTCTGGCGAAATCGGTCAAAGACATCGAAAACTCTCTTGAGCAAAACAGCTGTTATCAGAATTTTAGTTTTGAGTAACGTGTGGCTTGAATAATAATACTAAAGTGATGTTATAATTATCAACAAAGAAACAAGCTTTATTTATATATATATATATATATATATATATATATATATATATATATATTTTTTTTTTCTTGTTGATGGTTTTTGAGCCAGCTGGATTTATTTTATTGTGTTGGATTTCTTGGGGATACGACTCGAAATGAATTGGAAAAATGTGAAATTGTTATGAAACAATTATGTCTTTATTTAATGTAATAATTGGAAAAATATATATACGTTTCGGCCATAAACTTTGTGGTCTTTTTCAATATGTTTATATTATTCAACTAAATTAAATAAATTCTTTAAAAATAGAAACTAAAAAATGGTCATTCTGTAATGAAAAATTTTTTTTTTTTTGAAAATTAGAATTTATAACAGTTAAAAAACATATACAAAACAACATACCTTTGACATAAGGATTCGAAAAACCATGGTTTCCACAAAATAATCAAAACTAAAATATCATTCTTAATAAAAAACTTCTTCTTTGATTGTCAGTTACATTGTTAATTAAATTTTTATTGTTTTTATATCCATTGTGCTGAGGTTTCTCTCGAGATTAATAATGATTGTAGTGTTTCAGTTTCTGAAATGAGATGCGAGTGGAGTGGTACGATATTAGGTAGATGAAACATTTGGTATTTGTTGACGTTTTTGTGAGCATTGGTAGCGTACGGTGGGTAGTTAGAAATTGTTGTTTTATATTGGATAAGCTACGTTGATGTAATGTTATTCATAAAAGATTACTGTAAATATTGCTGAGATATTTTGTGTCGGTTCTAGAGTTCACTGTATTTGGTTTTTTTCTGATGTAAATCATTTCCAAAATTTCCCGTTTAAATTTATTTTTTTCGGTAGCCAAGATTTTTGTTTCGTTGTAGTTGAAATTATGTTTTTTATCGTTTTCGTGATTTGTTAACGCAGTTTTGTTTCTTTTATCGTATTTGTGTCCCTTTATTCTCTCCTCTATATGTTGGATTGTTTGTCCTATGTAGACTTGATTACAATTATTGCATGGTATTTCATATACTGAGTGGGTTATTTTGTTTTTTTCTGTTTTAGTTTTCAATTTGCTGTAGATGTTTTTTAAGAGGTTATGAGCTTTATTGCTTGCTGGTATATTTTGGTCTTTGAAGATTTGTTGTAAATTATTAGATAGATTTTCTATATAGGGGAGTGTGAGGTATTTTTGATTTTCCTGCTTTTTTGGTTTGGAAAGTTTATTTGTATTGTAAACAGTTGAGATTTTATATTTGAAAATAGCGTTTATTAAACTTTCGGGGTAGCAGTTTTGTATAAGAACAGTTTTTGCTTTATTTATTGCATTTTTTCGGAATATTGGGTCTGATAACTTTATTGCTCTGTCTGCCAGGCTGTTTATAACGGTTTTTTTTGTGATAAAGGATGTGATGAGTAGAAATGCAAATATCTTCCGGACCATGTTTTCTTTGTATACCATTCAGTTTGTAACATATTGTTGTTGTGGTATAATGTTAAATCAAGGAAGTTTATTTTATTGTCTTTTTCTATTTCTATTGTGAACTTTATTTTATTGTGATATGAGTTGAATAAATTTAATATATAATCTTCCTTATGTTTTGGAATTGTTGTTAAGCAGTCATCAACATATCTAAAGAAAAATGGTATATGACAATTAGCTTTTGGTAAAATTTCACTCTCTAGATCTTCGAGTACGAGTTGCGCTATACAACTCGAAATTGAGGATCCCATAGCGCAACCATAAATTTGCTGATAAAAATTATTTTTATATTTGAAATATGTTGAGTTGAGTGTTAGTTCAATAGCTTTTTTAAATTCTATTTTGGGTATATCTGTGTGTACTTTAATCTCGTTCCATTTTTTGTCGATTATTTTCAATGCTAAGTCTGTTGGTATGTTTGTGTAAAGTGATACTACATCTAAGGAAATTACTATGTAGTTATCGGGGATTTGTATGTTTTTTATTTTCTCTTTGAATAGCCATGAGTCTTTAATGTATGAACTAGATTTATTAATTATGTTGTTTATTATGTTTTTTAAGAGATTAGCTAATTTACTTAGTGGTGATTGTATGGTGGATACTATTGGTCTCATAGGGAAATTTTCTTTG
The DNA here is from genome assembly GCA_958507055.1 of Crioceris asparagi. Taxonomy (NCBI): domain Eukaryota; kingdom Metazoa; phylum Arthropoda; class Insecta; order Coleoptera; family Chrysomelidae; genus Crioceris; species Crioceris asparagi. Next base: position 48,422,524 of record OY293829.1, read on the forward strand.
TGTAGTTTAGGTTGGCCGTATATTTTAGGAGGTAGAGCATTATGTATAGTTAGTTTTTGTGCTGTTATGGGTGAGATGTAATTGTTTTCTTTCCATTTTTTAATTAATTCGTTATTTAGCTTTTGGTATTTATTCGTGGGGTCTGATTTTAATTCTTTGTATGTTGTTCTGTCAGAAAGTAATTCTTCCATTTTGGAGTCATATGTGTTGGTATTCATTACTACTGTTTTATTTGATTTATCAGGTTTAAGTATAGTTAGATTAGGATTATTTTTTAGAAAAATTCTTGTTTTTTTAAATTCTGTTTTAAGTTTTTCTTCGATGGTTTTCTTTGGTTTACTTAGTTTTTTATTGTTTCTTTTTCTGTAATTTGTTAGTATATTACAGCAATTAGCTCTTATTTTATCTTTATTTTCTGGCGGTAGATCTTTTATAGCTAGTTCTATATTAGAGATGAAAACCGGTGTTGGTATATGCTTGTTATTTTCTAGTGGCATAGCAAAACCCGGGCCTAGACTGAGGATGTTGGTAGCATAATTAGGTAATGTTATATCAGATATATTTTCTATCCAAGTATTAGGTGTTTTAAAATTTGTATTTTGTTGAGATTTTTATTTGATGTTATTAAATTTTTTAATGTTCTTAGTTTTGATCTTGTTAAACCTGTTGTTGAATTTTTGATTTTGATATTGAGAATATAAATTGAACATGTTTAGTGGGATTATTGTTTTAAGTTTTTCATTGTGATGTGTTATTTGTCTAGAAATGTCTTGAATCAGTTTTATTGTGTCTGATATGAGTAAATTTAATACGCTTACCTTGAAATTATGTAGGGTATGGTTTTCGAATTTATGTCGCAGGCTTACAGAATGAAATTGGATGTGATTGAGATTTGTATTGAGGAATTTAGGTAAAATGTTTTCGCTTCTGCATCTTAGAAGGAAATTTCTTCTGTTCTTGAGATTGGATAATTTCATGCTTAGTTTAGTTGTAGCTTTCATATGTTGGACAGCTTGGATTCCATAATCTCTAGCAATGTTGTTAAAATGGAACGGCATATTTTCACCCATGCTTGTATTTTTCTTGTTGATGGTTTTTGAGCCAGCTGGATTTATTTTATTGTGTTGGATTTCTTGGGGATACGACTCGAAATGAATTGGAAAAATGTGAAATTGTTATGAAACAATTATGTCTTTATTTAATGTAATAATTGGAAAAATATATATACGTTTCGACCATAAACTTTGTGGTCTTTTTCAATATGTTTATATTATTCAACTAAATTAAATAAATTCCTTAAAAATAGAAACTAAAAAATGGTCATTCTGTAATGAAAAAAATTTTTTTTTTTTGAAAATTAGAATTTATAACAGTTAAAAAACATATACAAAACAACATACCTTTGACATAAGGATTCGAAAAACCATGGTTTCCACAAAATAATCAAAACTAAAATATCATTCTTAATAAAAAACATATTGAAAAAGACCACAAAGTTTATGGTCGAAACGTATATATATTTGTCCAATTATTACATTAAATAAAGACATAATTGTTTCATAACAATTTCACATTTTTCCAATTCATTTCGAGTCGTATCCCCAAGAAATCCAACACAATAAAATATATATATATATATATATATAACAAAATGATTCTTAAGAAATTGGGAATTCTGCCGAGTTAATTTGGGGCTTAAATAAGTATACTCTTTCTGCTACCCAAGCTTTCGGTAAATTTTATTACCATTATCAAGGCTGAAAAATTTTTTTATACAAATTATTAGTTCAGAGTTAATTAACTTGGGTAGCAGAAAGAGTATACTTATTTAAGCCCCAAATTAACTCGGCAGAATTCCCAATTTCTAAGAATCATTTTGTTATACAACCATTACTGCCGTACTTCCATTTACTGTAATATATATATATTATTTAGAAATAATTCACAATATAAATTTGAAACGCTCGTACTTTAGTATGATATTTTTTAATATTAAGGTGATGTTATAACCACGAGCAAAGAGAAAATGGTATATTTATCAATAGTGAAATTACAATAGTGAAATACAATATTAAATAATACTATAAATACCTATAGTATGAAGAGAAGATATTAATGTTAATGTTACATTATTCACTCAAAATTTCCTTCAATGTTTCTGGTATATGTCGATTTTATTCTTGCTTGCTTTTGAACTGGACAATAAGTTGAGAATATTTTCTATTTTCAATTATTCAAGGAATTATACTTTTAGGCAATTGTTGTATAATATTAAGGTGATGTAACTACCAGCAAATAAAAATGTTGAATTTATTTATGTACATATTAATATCTAATGTTTCGTTCTTATAATATGTATATTGTATTGAAATACTCGTAGTTTATTATGCTAAGTTTTCTATCATGAATGGTATTTTACACTTCAGGAAATTAATGAATGATTTCAATACGATAGGTCTTCAAGATTCATAATTAGTTTTTTCAATTATTCAATATGCGCAAGCTCTTATCTATAATATAATATTTACTCAAATAAACGGTCTCCATCCTGGTCATTCTGTGGTAAACTTATATTGATTCCAACCCAACCTGGCGGTACATCCAAACATAACTGCATAGGGCGATTCACCGATTCCTATTATTTTTCTCATAAATATTTCTAAGACCCACTTAGTTTTACTCAGCACTACATATAAAAAGCTAAGATCTCCTGGAAATTGATATATTTAATATCCTTGCACAATCTAAAGTCTTGTTTTTCGGCCAGCTAAGCGGTAAGAATTATGTGGTGAGGCTATCAATAAACTCACCTTCTTGTCCAGATAAAGTTTTACCTACTTGAACTTCAAATGTTCTGCAAATCTGCATGTGCCTTAACTTCAAAACATCCCGACACGAAAGCTTATATACGATCCTTTGGCTTAGATCAGTCAATGGCGATCTTGCAATTTAGTCCACCTAAATATTATCCATGGTATAAATTGACACTTCTACGAAAATAAAAATTGATTCACCTACCTGACGGTACGGGAAAGGTTTCTGTTTCTCTTTAAAAGTTAATGGTTCTTGCTATATTTTGGTCCATTTGGACCAATTCTCTTAATCGAATTATTAAAATCACTGAATTAGAATGAATATTGATTAAATAACATAATTATCGATTGGTATCAAAAGTTTTTCAATATACGAGAGTTCATCATCTGGCGCAGTGCTGGTGTGTATGGAGAGTGTGCGTTTGCAAGCCCCAATCATAGAGGCCACAATGACAGGAATACTGTATATCTGACATAGACTTCATACTGACACTGACATAACAAACCGATAATCTTTTATGATCCGGACAGTTTTCTAAAGCTGAGAGGGTTAAGTTTCTACTTTGGGATAAGTTAAATAAATAATTTAACTGAAATATTTTCACGCGATGAGGAAACTCAGGTGCAATTAAGATGCAGTGTTCACCAAATTCTTCTGCAAGAGTATACTCTTATACCAGTATGTCTACGTTTGATAACAAGATGCTCACCAATATTGAGGGTTGCACAAACGTGGAGAAAATTATAAGCATAAACCAGATATTCAGGCAGAGATCTTTGCGCAATATTGAAATTAGTCATGGTATGGGAAAGAGATATGCTAGTCAGTACTTAAGTTACTACTAAGTAGTTCCAATATGTACATGTTCCAGCTTTAGTGAGAATACGAATAAAATATAGGAACCATCTTCGCTATTATGTCCCAAACGAAACCCTCATAGACGACTCATTGTCCTCATCTAATCTGAAAAGTATACGTAATGGGATGTTCATAATATGGAATTCTAAAGTTACACAAATGCAGCTGACAAAAATAATAAAGTTAAAATTGAAATATTTTTTCAGCATCTCTGACGTATCGCATGAAAGAGCCTTGGTAGGTAGGTACAACTTTTTATATAATTTTAAAATTTGGAACGTATTCGATATAACAATTTCTTGCAAAAATAGAACACGTTATACAAAATTCAAACAATGCTTTTGTAAATATTTTCAAGCATTAACTTTACGTAAAAAAGGATTTCTCTTGATGCTTAAAGATTCATGAGAACCAATATATATCAATGAATATCCTGGATATTATTCTTAATAATGGGCTATCTTTATCCTATCTTAAATGAAGCATAACCGAGTGGATCGAACAAACAATGCTTGAAAAACATGCCATATCTACCGTGTTTCGAATTCAGTTCTTCATGAAAGCAAGAATGTCCTACAGAGTAATCTGGTGATAAGTTTCATTCAGATGCATGCACTATTTTTTGTTCCTATTTAACTAGGTATATGAGTGAAAGTTTCTGAGGGTCGGGCAACTTAAAGTTTTCAAATGATAATAAAAAAATAATACCTATCGAGAGAGAACTATCATCTGATCATTACTAAGCACACAACACAAGTTGTAGCTACACAGATACAGACCAATAGTTGTCAAATTTAAATGTAAAATAGTTACATCAGAGTAATATAATTTTCAATCTAAATCCAAATCCTTTCATCATGCTACAATTGCTCAAGAATAAAAATGTTCCAAACAATTATTTACCTACCTTCGGTTGTTTAATAAATCATAAAAAAAACTGAGCGACTCAAATTCAAGCTTACTAACGCTTGGTGTACTAGGTATAACTAGATATAAACCATTTTGCATTTATTCTACCATATTGTGCATCAACATCATTATAGAGCTATGTTTATTTTAATTTATTAAACACATATTTTGTAATCTTGCTTTGAATAACAGAAACGCTTACATGTGAACTAGAAAAAAAATTAGTTTTATGAACAAGTCATCGGTTTCTTCAAAAATACTACTCGCACTACTTTCTTCCAACTCTCAAGCAAATTCCTGGCTCGTGCGACCATTCATTTTTTTAGCATACCAAGACTTACAACAAAGGTCATAATATATTTGTTTGCAAGCAAACCGTTTATCCAGAACATGAATAATTTGTAGAAAATATAAAATTTCATTTGAGTTTAATTTTTTCCCAGTTTCTTCTTAGCGGTCTCCTGTAGCCATACCGGCTGGACTATGACCACGTACCTACCATCATAACAAAATACCTAAATAACAAAACATATTCACATGATACATTATACTTGTTCAATTCAGTGTTGACATAATATTGATAATATTAACTTCGTTTTGTATTTGTAACATATTTTTGAGTGAAATATACTTTAGTCAATAGGATTGTATAACAGCAAATCGACATCCGACAACTCTTGAGATTGAATTCTTTGGTGATCACTCGAATCACATTCATATCATGTGAATTTGTTGAACTTTCGAAGAGTCCATCATGGACACCAGTTGAAGCTGAAGAGATCTTCAAGGATAATGGAAACAACAAGGAAGTATACATTTTAAGTTACATTTTTCTCATTTATGTCAGATTCCTCTTGGCTCAAAATCTATTCCATTGTCCATTTGTTAAAACGATTAACTGAACAAAGATTTACCTAGGTAGTGTTGAACAACTTTTATATAATCTAATAATCGCAAAATTGTAAAAGGGCCGATGTAAGTACAATATAGAAATTTAAGAAAAACTAATATGGGCGGTCTTTATTGGAGCAGCAGAAGCCAAAACAACATTTTCTAGAATTTTTGTCTTTCTGTCTATGTTTGTACGTACATCACGCAAAAACTATTGCATGAAAATGAATTCAATTTTCCACGCGCACGAATTTGCAGGCAAAAGCTAACAAATAATAAAATGGCTCCATTATTAGATATTATGACTTTATGTGTAATTCCTACCGTTAATGGTAATACCAACAAATTAAATCGTTTTATTACTAGATACTGGAGAATCTATCTTGTTTCACTGCTATGTCAGTGTTAATCTGGCCAGTTTTCAAAACATTTTACTTTTAAAGAGTGTTGTTTATAAGTTAAAAGGGAGAGCAGAATAATGTATCGCAAATACTGACAGAAAAACAAGGGATGAAATGAAAGATACCCTCATTCTCAATTTTGGGGATCAAAGACAAGCAAATTGTTTAAGCCAGGATCTAATCAATTTTCGGAAAAAGTCAAATAATTCACTTACCAATTTGAGAATTAAATGAATACAATTCGAAATCATATCGATTTGAAATACGACCTAGCAAGTCGTGAGTCCAAATGAACTTGTTCACAAAACAAGCATTAAAAATTTTCATTGTTGGATTACGTTAGTCCTTAGGGCCTATAATTCGTTCCATGAGAACTAATAGTTTATTTATGGCTCTACAATTTACGGAGGAAGAGAATATAAAGTTTTATCAAAGATCTCAAACAACTCAATCCCATGTTCATAAAAAACCAATCTTTAGAACAAAATTATAGTAACTGCTATAGAGAAGGGGCTTCTAACAATCGTCTTCGTCCACAAAATACTTCAGACATACTTATTCGAACACAAATTCAAAATCCTTACAGATCCTGGACCATGTTACTTATATCTCTAAAAGAACCGAATTAGAAACTAGTAACGTGGAGGTTGAAGCTAGAAGAATATAATTACCTTCGTGATACAATATAATAAGGGGAAGAATACGAAGGCAGGCGCATTATCCAGGATAGAGATACATACAAACAAATTCTTATATTACATGGAAAAGTTCGATAAATCTCCAGAAAATCGAAAAAATTCAATCAGTCCGCATACAAAATAATGATATGCAACTGTTTCTTAGAGGGTGTAATAAATCACGTTAAACAAATTAACAATAACAAAGTCTCACGAAGGTAAAATTAACCATCGTGTGATAATAGAAACGACAACGCGCCTAACGAGATTATATTACTGGCCTGGTATAAAAGATGACGTAACTAATTACATCAATCACTTCGAAATTTGACTAGAAACATATAATATCGAAATTCATCAAAATAAAAGTTAAAAATAGTACCAGCACCTTCTAAACTGTTTCTCACCTGAATAGATACATTTTCTAAATACGCACAAGCTTATCTTGAATGGATTTCCAGCGATAGAAACTATTGTGAAATCATTTGTTATTTTTATAACTCATCATAGCCTACCCTCTTCATACGTAGTGAATAATCGTACAGAATTTAAAAACTATATCATTGGAGAATTTTTCAAAGTCCATAAAATCATTACTTATCTATTATGTAACTATCAATAGTCCACGATCCAACGGAACGAAAGAACGTTTACATTCGACACTCACTTAGATATCGATGTTAACTACAAAATTATAAGCTACTAAATTAGAAGATTGTCAGATTACGAAGAAAATAATGAAAAAAAAAATGAGCAATTAACTACCAAAAAACATTGAGAAATCGAACACCGCAATAGAAATGGCAAAGACCCTTTAGCATATGAACTGAATGACAACAACATAACAATCGAAATAAATATTGTCAAAAAGTCAGGAAGAACAAAGCTATTGATAATAGACACATTAAAGTAAGAGTTAAAACAGCTGACAAAGATATTGCACAAACAAAAATTGAAAGGACCAAAAATTAAACAAAAGAAATCTGTAAAATAATTCATGGATACTTTCCTATAAATTAGAAATCGCAAAAAATTACTCTCAAACCCATTCCTTTATATATTATTTCGACCAAATCCTGTACAAAACGAAATCTAGCAAATCAAAAATCTATGCACCAGAATTGTTACCATTTAAAAAAAACAGTAATAAAAAATCGCGATGGCCAATAGCCAGCGGAAAGGTAAATTTCTCATAATTCATTTTCAAACAACATCAATAAAATTGTGTATCGTTTGATTATTTATGAATCTGGATTAAACTATCGCTTTCTTTATCAAATAGATTTTTAACATCACATATGTTCAATTTATATTGAAGATCTCCGATTGATAAGAATTTTGTCGATGTCAGGATGGCTCATCGGCTTGGGTAGGTGGGTGATCCGAGCGGGATCTTTTTTTAAATGAAATATTAAAAACCAAGGTTTAAATCACCAACCCTAGCAAATATACAATTAATACTAATTTCATATTGAGCTTCCATGTTGTTAACAATAATAAAAATAATTTTTGATTATTAATTTTATTTTCTTATCTACAAATTTTTTGGAGAAAATACTTTAAATCAATGTTGTAGGTACAGTTAATATCTATAGTTTAAAAATATTTTCGAATACATTCAGTCAATGGTTACTTTTGTGATTTTTTTAAGTTTGACCGGTCGCCATTTTGAAACTATTTGTTTGATCATAGCCATTAATGAAATGCGATCTCTATCGTGTTAACAAATTTCGTAATATCCCATAGTATATATATTTATATATATATATATATATATATATATATATATATATATATATATATATATATATATATGTAAACTTTTCAACAAAAAGTTTTGTTTCGGATTTACTTATAAACATATAACACACCATGCCGTTGAATTTTTTTCGAAATTCAAAAGTGCGAACGATCGCAATAGGTACCTTCATTTCTATAAGAAATTTACCTAAAAATCGATATCTGATCTCCATATATATTGGGTACGTCTTTGCTGTGAATAATTTAGAAATTCACAGGGAGCTCCAAAAGACCACGTCATATCAAACATATAATTTTTAAATAGAACCCAGTGTAAATTATAAGTTTTTTTATAAAGAACATATATAAATAATGTTTGTGGGCCTAAGCTTTGTAGTTTTGATACTCACTTGTTTTTTGCGAAATATTGACTTGATTTTACCGTCTGTCCATCCAATTATACAAAAACATAAATATTTTTTCACAAAAAATTGAACCGACTTTATTAGTTAGTGTACTGAAAAATACAAAATAATATTAAGCTGGTACTTTTAAAGTTGTGCAATTGTTATTAGAAAAAAAATTGGCACCATGTTGGACCATTTCTCAATTCTCCTCTTTCAAATAATCAAAAATCATCAAAATCAGTGTCCGTTTACTACATACAGCACGCGCACAAATAAAAGAAAGCAGACAGTCGAATTGTATACCTCCTCCATTTGGGCAGTCGGTCAAAAATAAATTGGTGATTCTTTTTCACCACAACAACGAGAATCTTATCTTTTTTAAAAAGATTAAATTAAAAAAATGGCTGTTATTTTGACATCTTAAGTCAGATTAAACAAGTTAGTTTTACATGTGCCACTTTCAGGTTTTATTATTCTTTATTATTCTCTTCTACTGTGTTGGATCGAAATTTTCAAATGCTTAATTATTCTTATTTTAAAATGAACTACACACAGCAAGAGTTATTTAGTATGATTTACATTATTGGTGAATGTTTTGAAAACTGGTTATGGCCCAACGGGTATATGCTCAAAAATATCCCTATACAAGACATCCAAGTGAGAATTTTTTACAAAAATTTATTGTGCGATTTGAACGTTCTGGAACTGTTGCGTAAAAAAACCTCAAGAAGAAAAAACAGTGTTATATGAAGAAAATGAATAATTGAACATACTCGTACCTTTAGCTGTAGTGGAAAATCCTGAAGCTAGCGTAAGGAGTCTAGTGATTTGGAAATCAAAAAAAATCTTCTGTTGTGAAATGCATAAAACAAAATAAATTTTATACATATACAGCAAAAATTAACAGAAAATGATTTTAAAAACTCTTGAATTTTGTAATTGGTCACAAAATTAGATTGTGGAAGATGACTTTGGAAGTGCATAGGTACCTCTACAAAGATACCTAAAAAATTTCATTATAATCGTTATTGCCGTTCTCGCCGTAGTCTTGACAAAAACATTTTTTCGATTCTTGCATGGCAGCTTTTGTATATAAGCATAATTTCCTTCTTGTGACCCTGGCGTTCGAGCCAAAACAAAAGAGATAAATATTCCAAAAAAAATTTGGACCGACTATATTAGTTGGTGCACTGATAAATAAATTTTAAAAAATGGACCGACGTTATTAGTAGGTGCACTGAAAAATACAAAATATTATTAATCGTATTAGTGCTGTTACTTTCGAAGTTGTACAGTTGAAGTTAGATTGATGACTTTTGATTTAATATTATTTTGTATTTTTCCACCAAATAATAATGTCGGTCCAATTTTTTTAAAATATTCATTTCACACTTTTGAGTGTAACATTAGTCACGAAAATCGTTGAACGTTCACTGATACCAAAGAAGATGTAGGTACTTATCCTATTACTCACCTATATTCTTTGCTTGTACTTGTTATTATTTAGAGATCTCAAAACATCGCGGCGGATATACGCATAAGATTTTACGATTTTTCCACCGCTGTAACTTGAAAACCGCTACTTTAAGGAAGAAATGTTCATTATAAATTTTGCTACAAATAATCTGGTCTCTCCACATAACGAAAATACACGTGTTTGAAATCTTAACATCGCTGTAACACGAAAACCGTAACTCTTTTAAAATAATGTTCAATTTTAAAGGTTTCCGGATTTCTTAAGTCTCCTCTTTCGAATGAATCAAAAATCTTCAAAATTGGGGTACGTTTACTATTATACAACGCAAGCACAAACCAATAAAAGAGCTGACAGTCGAATTGTATACCTACTCCGTTTGGTTTCGTCGGTAAAAAACAACAAGGTCTATCAATTCTTTAGCGAGATATTAACTGACATTCAGATCAATGACTGAAAATAACGATATTTTTTTCCAATATAACAATAGAATTATAAAGCAATCAACTTTTAGAAATCTATTAAACTTCTAAACGAGATTCACTAATCAACTATTATTATTAAAGGTAATCAATTATATGTTTCTTATCAGCATTATTTTGTTGATGTTAACATTATGGAGGTATGAATATCAATGTGCATAAATAATTAGTAAAACTGGTTAATTACTATTATTGTTTTTCACCTCTTGCGCTATCCGATTAAAAGAGTTATTGTTATAATTTAGTTTATATACCTGAGGTTACTGCGTTTGTAGTACCATTATTAGCTGAAATATTATTGAATCAGAAAATATTTTTATTGATGAAATAATTATTTACCAACATTTAATATTGTAGGTATAGTATAATTGTATATTTATTACAACAATCACATTAGACAATAATCTGTGTTGATGTGGATATAGGTATGCTTACTCAGTTTAATATAAGTTTTCTATTGAATATTTCGTCATCATGTTCAAGCTACAAAGAATGAAATATTAAAAAGGAAAAAAAGGAGTCTGACCATAACATACATTATAGTTCATGTTATAAAGAATAAAATTCTTGTCATTTCTTCATCAACTCATAACAAACAACTATAACGTTTTTGATAAATCATGTTCTAATGAGGAGACGCAGACAAAGTGAATCTCAGACAGCCCATTAATTTGTCTTTGGTACCTTCACTGACAAAAGTGAAATTCCACTAGACCTTTTCACAAAAGCTAACAGGACACTAAAAAATATTTTTCACAGAGAGTTTATTGAGTATATAACTGGTGACAAAAGGAACCCTTATTGACTCGCTTTTTTATGCCCGATCTCGACCTCCTTATCTCCTTAAATAGCGAAGTCGGAAATCTGAAAAAGTTGGTTGGTATAGAGTATGGTATATAAATGCTTGTACATTGAACTATACTCAATTTGAGTAACCTGTTGTATTACGTCACAGGTAAGTTGGTACGCCTGAAATGTCCAAAGTTGTAGAATCATGAAACTCACAATGATTAGAATCATCTGTTTAATAGGTTATGATAATCTTCGACGTTCAAAATATCTAACATATATGATCAAACTTACATTGAGATTGGTTTGCTAGTGACAAGTAACGTCAAAATGAAATACGAATCATAACCTATAAATATGAGAATGGTCCTTGACATGTTTACAGATGTCAATAACGAATCGATTGGACAAATCTGTAAAACTACATACAATTCAAAGTGATAAATTTCAAAACAATTTTTGTATACATTACACATATATGCATTCTCAATGTCAAATGATGTTGAAAGATCAATAAAAAAATAAAGTCCTTAGTAATCACATTGCTCAATTAAATACATTTTATTGTCAATGCTTTGGCAATGGCAGCTTGTCTCCGCAGATTATGAGGTCGTGAGTTCAAGTTCAAGTTCAAGCTTTTTATTTATATAAAATAGCGTAATTTTAATATGCTTCAGATTCATATATTGATTCTAAGTATGACATTTTTTTACCTTCTTAGAGCTGTAATATTTCAACAGATAATATGATCTTTAAGATAAACAAAAAAAATCAATTTTAGAAAAAACATAATTTTTCAGCATTTAAGCAGCTTTTTATTTACATAAAATAGCGTAATTTTAATATGCTTCAGACTCATATATTGATTCTAAGTATGACATTTTTTTACCTTCTTAGAGCCATAATATTTCAACAGATAATATGATCTTTAAGATAAACATAAAAAAATCAATTTTAGAAAAAACATAATTTTTCAGCATTCGAAGGACTAAGCTGGATCAAACCTCGAAAATTGGATCCATCTCTAACACATCCTCTTTCAATTTAAAAAAGAATCATGAAAATCGGTGCTCGTATTAGAAAAGAGCTTATATGCACATACAGTTGAATTGTATATGTAGGTACGTTCTTTTTTGGGAAGTCGGTAAAAAGATCGATGATCTTTGGTACTTTTCAATATACAGCTAATAAAATGCGTGTCTGCCTGTCACAGACATTATATTCAAAAATTGGTAAAAGCCTTTACCTATGATTTCCCTCGACAAACCACCCCGCTTCGAGATGGAAACAACCTCGTCGCTTCTACCGTTCTTATATTGATACTTAATATTTTGGACACCCTGTATATATGATTAACGAATTACATTGCGTCGCCGGTAGTCGTTCAATATGCATACCAAAATTCGTTGTCCTAGGTCAAGCCGTTATTGAGCTACAACGCCAACAGACTACAGACAGACAGACAGACCGACGGACTTGAGATACCATGATTTTCGTGATCTAGGAACCCCAAAACGTTAATATCAGCAAAAATCTCTAGGTAGATTTTTTACGTGAATACAATACTTTTTTGCATTCCATATTTGAAGAAAAATATCCAAAACATGGACATGTTGAAAATAACATTTTCTCATTAGACGGGGTTATTTTGAGGAATAAAAGGAGGATAACTATACAGACACTTTCTCATGTTCTTAGATGTGTCTCAATCAGAATAAACTGGATGATATTATATTGCCATATTTAATGTACATGTAATTTGTTTAACGGAAACTTAGTGTACAGTAGGTAAGCTTCTTCCATTATAACGATCTTTTTCTACAAAGCCACTTCTGCCGAATAGAAAAGAAAGGTGGGGAAGTGGCAATTCTGACTAAAAATAATTTTAACGTTGAGTGTTTCGATCTGAATAGATATTGTTCCGGCACAAGAATGCGAGATATGTGGTATCACGTGTAAATTAGACGTTGATCCATCAATCATTTTATGTTGCTACAGATCGCCATCTTCAGACGTAAATGTATTTTTTTTAATGTTGGATGATGTTTTTAGTGTTACTCTTAGACCAAAATATAATATGCTGCTTTGTGGCGATTTCAATATTGATTGATATAATAATTTAAATTAGATTTTAGAAAGCTGTGTAATATATTCACTTGTTATAACATTATATATATGGTGGGTTGGCCAACCAGGGTAACACAGGGGATTTTTTGATTATGGAATAGAGCAAGTTCATTCAAAAGAGGATGGCGACTTTATCCGTTCATTCACTGAAACTACAATCTCCTCTTTTGTGAATGCCCTTCAGGAGGAGAATTGGGATAATTTGTTTGATGTATTTGAAATGAATTTATCTGATCATTATTTTTGGGAGAGATTTTCTTATTACTTTGAAATTAATTTTCTCAAAGCGTAGATTCAATAAAACTAATATAAATAATAGTTGGGTCAACAATGAAGTTAAAATTTCAAGTAGAAATCTGAAAGACTTATACCATCCTAAAAATATTTAAAAATAAATATTGGACCGACTTTATCAGTTGTTGCACTGAAAAATACAAAATGATATTAATTCTATTGGTGCTGGTTCTTTTGGAGTTGGTGCCTACAACAACAAACTACAACGGCACAACTTCAAAATTACCAGCACCAATAGAATTAATATTATTTTATATTTTTCAGTTCAACAACTGCTAAAGTTGGTCCAATTTTATTTTTAATATTTATCTCACATTTTTGAGTGTAACATTAGTCATGAAAATTGTTGTACGTTCACTAATACCCAAAAAGATATAGGTAGGTTTAGCTTGTACATAGCGGAAATACGCATATAACATATTTCAGACTTTACCATTGCGAAACTCGGAAACCGTGACTCTTTTGAAAAAATGTTCAATTTGAAAGCTTCCGGATATGTTCCCCTTTTTAATTTTCAAATCTCGAATTTTCGATTTTCGGAAAAATTTGCCTCTTCCACATAGCTGAAACACATATTTCAGACTGTAGCGCGGAAACGTATGATTATTTTTAAAAATGTCCAATTTAAACATTTCCGGATATGGAATTTTCATTAATTTTGTCGCCTGGGATTTTCAATTTTCGAGAAAAATTGCCATCTCGGCCGGTTTTTGGTTTTTGGAGGGAAGGAGATGTTGGATTTGATTTCTCTCAATATGGGACCATTTCCCAACTCCTCTTTCAAATGAAACAAAAATCTTCTAAATCGGAGTACGTTTACTATGCAAAACGCGCGAACAGCCATAAAAAAAATATAAAAAAGCAATCTTACAACCGAATTGTATACCCTCTCCTTTTTTTGAAATCGTTCAAAAAAGGTCGAACGGATCTTGAGATTTGTTATAAAAGGAAAATCAAAAACACTTTACGTCAATCAAATCAACAAAGAAATAATATTTCCAAAAACGAATCGATGAATCTGATAACCCTTTAAAAACAGCATGGAGAGTTGTTTCAAAATTATCCAATAAACCAAAGTGCAACACTAAGAATATTTCAATAGAGATCAGGGACACAATAATTATTTCATTGAAGTAACTAAAGCGTTATCTGATCAAATTGATAAGACAAATCTGGATTATTATTATTTTTCGAGAAACATTCCATCTCCAAGTAATTCGTTTTTTTTTAATTCCTTATACGGTATCTGATCTGTAGGATTTGCTGAATAGCAAACTTAAAAATAAAAGTCTATGACCAACTCCACTTTTGTCTTTTGAAAAGGAGTCTTCAAGTTTTAATTAAACCTCTACTTCATTTGGCGAATCTGTCATTCAGCGAAGGTTCATTCCCAAAAAAATCATACCTGTGTATAAAAAGAATAATCCAAATTTACTGGATATTCTTAGGCCCGTAACAATTCTATCAATTATATCGAAAATATTCGAATATGCTTTTTCTAAATAGACTTCTATCAATTGCTGATGATCATAATATCTTTACAAATAACCAACATGGATTTCTGAATAAAAATCTACAACTACAGCTATAGGTACATTTATATCATAGCAAGACTGTGAACTATATTGAAGCAGGCGAGTGCCCTGTGTTGATCATAATATTCTCTTAGATAAACTATCTTTCTTACAGAAAACAATACGTTGCTATTAACAATGCTACTTTCAACATGGTCTTCTATAAGTAAGGAGTACCTCAAGGATCGATATTGGGAACCATTTTGTTTGTATTCTATATCAATGATCTGGAATATTCAACACCTGGAACATTCATAACAATGTATACAGATGACTCATCAATCATAATCTCTGACAGATCAGATTCAGTTTTGAAATGGTTTTCTGCAAACAATTTGTTTTTAAAAGCGAAAAAATAATAAGTTTCAGAGCCAATGATAATTCTGACACTGTAACATTTTTAGGTCTTCACAATGATGCAAATTTGAACTAGCAGAATCACTTCCTAATCAACAAAATGTTCTCTATTTCATATCAGTTCAGAAATATAAGGAAGGTTTAAGATGTTGATCAGCTGCTGAAGCTGTACTATGCTCAGGTGGATTCCAGACTGAGATATGGAGTGTGCTTCTGGGGTCTTTCCTCTAGCTGCTCTGTTATCTTCATTGTTCAGAAAAAACTCATGCGAATTATTAATGGGATAGGGCTCCGTGATTCTTTCAGAGACGCTTCTAGAATTTTTAAAATTTTAACTGTTCCTAGTCTTTTAATTTTTGACTTGTGCTTATCTGTATTTTAGAATAAGAATAAAGTGTTTGTATTGAATAAACGTAAGCATAATATTGATACAAGACAAAAAAAAAAACAATTTTTATATACTTACCATTTGATAAAACCAAATTAGGTTTTGAATCTCCTGAGCGGATGGCTCCACGTGTTTATAATTTGCTACCAGATATAAAAATATCCAAAACTGTTCCAATCGTTAAACGAAGACTTACTTTCTTATTAATAATTGTTACTATAGTTCTGAAGAATTTAATTTCTTTAATTTTCATTCTCTTTTTTCTTTTTCAGTTTTATTTTTTATTTTTGTCGATTCCTATATAAAATAACTCTGTCTTAAAGGAAAATAAAGGTTATTGTTATGTTATTATTATCAAAACATCTCAGTGCAGAGATATTGTCATTTTTATTTTAAGATTTACTAAAAACGCTTTGAAATTTGCGGCCGCTTGCGTATATCCGAAATTATAAGTCAAAAATAATGATGACAATGTTGAGATTGAGGAAAACTATGAGAAATCTTAAGTAATACGTATATGTAAGTAATAGTACACTAATTGTTTGCAATTTTATAAAATTATAATCAATTACCTTCTATGAAGAAAATATTCCTATTAGACAGGGCACACAGATTCAGGTTGGTGATTTAATACATCTTTCTTGTCCACCTACAAGAGCAACAATTCAGCGACGAACCTAAACTAGTCCGATAAAATTTGACAAATAAGGAAAAGATCCGGATCACCAGCGGTACAGACGAGGAAGGCCTCGAACGCACTAGGTTGCCGTAATAATTTTATGCCATTGAGAAAAAAAATAAAACAGCGCTGCTCTTCGACGCCCCGAAAAATGGGTGCGGTCAAGGGGTACCCCGCATCTATATATACATATAAATAGAACAAAATTTCGAATGACAACCATTATTCAGTAGAGTAACACAATATCAACATGTTCGTAAAACTGGTGAGTACACAAACCTACGAAATAATACAAGTGACGAAATCTTATTTTATGTATCAAAATAATCGTCGCGGTCCGAGTCTCCATGTTGTAATAGTCCATTAAAGAAAAAAGAAGTATGAATATGTGACTATAATAGTGAACAACATCGAGATTGCCGTAAATGATTTCATACGATACTGACACGGTGAACAGTTACGATATCGATGATTAAGTTATATTTGTGGTGTAGCAAAATACTCGTTATATTCGAAAATTACAAATTTCAGAAAGATAACTGAATAGTTAAATTAGAAATGAGATAGCTCAAGGTTATCACTATTTCAGGATTATTATAAGTCTTAGATTATTTGCGACATAAATATACGACTTCTAATTTTAAACCAATTAAAAATAACGATTATACAGCCAAAAAATCAGTCGTGATATAGAGCGGTGTTTTTTTTTGGTTTTGATCAGTATTCTTCGTATCAGTCAATCTTGATGAAACTTTTGCATATGGTAAATGATAAGGTCAAGGATTTTCCTGGCTCAAGTCTCTGAGAATATCCCTAAGAAAACATAACATACAGCATTTCTTCTTTCATAGGCTATCCTCACCTGCTCTCTGGCCCTCGCCTCAACTGCCTCCTACAATGGTCCACTTGCTGGTGGTCAACCTGCCGCTCTTTACCCAGCTGGCGTTGATCCAAAAGCTTGTCCCAACTTCCCCATATGTGGTAATCCCGCCGTAGCCGTCAATCAAATCCCTGAAGCCAACAATGCCATTCATCAGCAGTACCAACCTCAATACCAAGCCCAGTCACAGTACCAAGGTCAATCACAATACCAACCCCAGCCCCAGTATCATGCTTCAGCTCAGTACCAGCCACAGTACAACCCAACTCCTCAGCAATACGCTCAAGCCGCTAGTGCATCCCATTACCCATCTCAAATCCAAGAAGCCTTGAACAGAGGTGAATACATTGGCGATGGAGACTACCACGGTGAAGGCTTGGCTGAAGCTCTAGCTCCAGGATACGAAGGTAAGTGATACTCATTATAAAACTAACGGGGGTTTACTTGCTTAATTTGAAAAATCGAGAAAAGAAGAAATTCTTTTAACTACAGAAACATTTCGGTCCATTTTTGGGTGCTCTCAACCATCCTTGCTAGTTTCGGAAAAAAATTATCCCCATATTTAGCCCTTGCAAAATATTCTTATATCGTTAAATCTTCTGTTAATTAGAAAAATCATGCTTTCGACTCTCGATCATTGATTTTAAATTATGTAGTAGAAACTGCTGTTTGTACGACATGACTAGGTATCACCCGACGCATCTTCCAAATAGGTCTCGTAACTTGAAAATTATGGTACCTATATTTTAAGGCCGCCAACAACAGGCCTATAATGCAGCTCCTGCTGCCTACCAACAAGCTGTCCAGTACAACCAGGCACGTGCTCTTCAGTACAATGCTGCCCCCGCCACCCCTTACAACCCCGTTCCAGCTGCAGTACAGTACAATCAAGCTCCTGCAGGAGCCATCAACTATCACGGCGTTAATCCAGTACCAGCTGGAGTTGATCCAAGCTCATGTCCAAACTACCCATTCTGCAGTTAAAACGTTAATTAAACGACGAGAGTAAGCGGAGAAGGAATGAACTGATACCGCCGAGCAGCCAGCTGACGTCATAGTTGTTGATTATGTGTATATTTTGTTAAAGCTATAACTTAATAAAACTAGTAATTGAAAACTTTCATTGTTTATATTTTAAAAAATGACCAATGATAATAAATTACCATGACTTCCAAAACCGAATATAAGAAAAAATTTTCTACATAGGTAAAATAAAATTTCAAACCAACAGCGCTCTCGAATTATTCCATCTTATCGATATCTTGTTGTAAAATAGTCAAATTGGCTGAATGATCAGCTTTTTTTTATAAACGGGCACAAGCTATTTATTATCAATGCAAACTGTAGTTTGCAGAGGTGAGAGCGGTATCTCTCACTTCTTCGTACAGAAGCATTATTTACAGAATGAATATTTTTTACAAAAAATTGGACCGACTTTATTAGTTGGTGCACTGAAAAGTATAAAATAATATTAATTCTATTGGTGCTGTTACTTTTGAAGTTGTGCAGTTGCAGGTAGATTGGTAACTTTTGGCACCAACTTCACAAGTACCAGCCCCAATAGAATTAATATTATTTTATACTTTTCAGTGCACCAACTAATAAAGTCGGTCCAATTTTTTGTAAAAAATATTTATTTCACACTTTTGAGTGTATCATTAGTCACGAAAATCGTTGAACGTTCACTAATACCATTGAAGATAGTACTTATTCTATTACCCACGTATATTCCTTGCTTGTAGTTGTTATTATTGCGATCTCAGTACATCGCTGCGGAAATACGCTTGAATATTTTAGTTGTTACCATTTTAACACCGATTTTACTCGAAAACCGTAACTCTAAGGGGAAAATGTTCAGTATAAATGTTGCTACAAATAATTATGTCTTTCATGTACTGCAAACAGATTTTCAATTTTCGACAGAAATCGCCCTCTCCACATAGCGAAAATAGGTATATTTGAGAGTTTAAAATGTCTCTATGTCGAAAACCGTTACTCCTTTGAAAAAATGTTCCATTTAAACGTTTCCGGATATTGTCCTATCTGTAATTATATCAACGCAGATTTTCAATTTTCGACAAAATTTGCCCCCTCCACCTCCTTCGGGGGCGGTTTTCGGAGGGAACGAGATGTCGGATTCCCGTTTTTATGAATATGGGACCATTTCTCAAGCCTCCTTTTTCAAATGAATCAAAAATCATCAAAATCGGAGTACGTTTACTATATGAAAGGCGCGCACAAACCAAAAAAAAAAAAAATGCACACAATCGAATTGTATACCTCCTCCTTTTGGGAAGTCGGTCGAAAATGTTGGATTATCAAGGTCACGTAATGGTTTTTCCCGATTAATTTAAATATATGACTTGAAATTAACGAGATATTGTATTTAATACAATCCTTCAATGATAAGTAATCATTTGAAAATGTTTTCAACTCGTAAAAGGCTGTAATAATTATATTATCAATATATTGTTACGTGGGTAGTTTATCATGTACTTACTGTTATTATTTCTTTTAGTTTATATTCATTCTGCTACCTTATTTTCAATAGTGTTGCTTTTATATTGCATTATGTAGTTCTAGAATTATGGTAGAGTTATTCTCGATCCTTCCAGACACTATATGTGAGGTACAATTGGGCATGCTATTGTCAGTTTGACAAGGATCTAGAACATTAATTATGTGCGTCTAGATAATCATAGAACATTCTCGATGAATGTCATATCATGATTCAGATATATAAAGCCGTGACGATCACGGGACGGGGTCAGTTTATTGTATCAGTCAATTGGAGACATAACTCGAAAGTAGTTGGAACGCTATAGTCAAAGTGACAAGTAGTGACAGTTGTACTATAATAGAAAGCCGTGTACAGTGAGTTTGAAAATAAATCATTGGAAGCAATCTCCGAACTTTGAGTCTTACAATTACAATTGGTGTCAGAAAAAGGGATCATCGCATTTTGCTGAGAATATATGGTGAATACCAGATTCAAAGATTACGACGAAATGGCAAATTTTGCATAAATAATGGAGTTCCTGAAAAAGAATAAAGAAGAACAAGAAAAAATGAGACAGGAAGATCAAACAAAAATGAATCAATTCCTAGAAAATCAAGAAAGAAGTAGACAACAAGATAAAGAAGAACAAGAAAGAATTAGAAAGGAAGACCAAACAAAAATAAGTCAAATCCTAGAAAATCAAGAAAGAAGTAGACAAGAACAAGAAAGAATTAGACAGGAAGACCAAACAAAAATAAGTCAAATTCTAGAAAATCAAGAAAGAAGTAGACAAGAACAAGAAAGAATTAGGCAACAAGGTAAAGAAGAACAAGAAAGGATTAGGCAACAAGATAAAGAAGAACAAGAAAGAATTCGAAATCTGGAAAAAGAAGAACAAGAAACAAGAATAAGACAAATCTTAGAAGAACAAGTAAGAGTGCGACAAGAAGATAAACAGGAAGTTGACCAGAAATTAGAGAAAGTTGACCAAAAATTAGAGAAAGTTCAAGAAGAAGTTGAACAGAGATTAGAGAAAGTTCAAGAAAGTTTTGATCAAAAATTTCAATTAATAGAAGAAAAGATGTTGCAAACGAAAGCTGAAGTGCCTTTGAGAAGATCGTCCAATGAAATTCAAAATGGTGTAGTTAATCCAGTAAAAATTGAAGCCCCAAAATTCGATGGTAAACAATCTTGGTCTACATATAAAAAGCAATTTGATGCTGCTGCTTTGGCTAGTGGTTGGTCAGATGTAGTGATGCGCAAAGCAAGACCAAGACCAAGACCGATATGGTCTTGGTATTGGTCTTGGTCTTGCACCCTTGATATTGGTCTTGGTCTTGCATCAAATCCTTAGTCTTGGTCTTGGGTCTTGGTCTTGCATATACGGTCTTGGTATTGGTCTTGGTCTTGCTGCAAGAATTGCAAGACTTTGCAAGACTCTTGCAAAAATTTTGATCTTTTTATAAGTGTGAAAAGCTGTTGCGATTTTAAACCGTAATTGCTTCATCCAAATGAAGAAGAACCCTGCATATGTATGGGAAGTTTGTAATTCATAATCTTATATGATTGCCTATAATTATATTATCATTCGAAATGGATAAATATCGACCGTATAAAAAAATTGTCATTCTCCAAAACAAACACGCCTTGTAATGTAGAATAAGTAATGAGAATAAAACTAGGTGCCTAGAATTAAGTTAGGGCAAGTGAGATGCGTAAAAGTTTATAAATTAATAATCACCATTCACATATGAGAATCGTATCTTACTAGCGCGTGTTTTCTTGGTATCATCCGTCCCAACTGAGCACTCATTTTACTACATACTTCTACTTCATACTTCTATTTCATAATTCATTTTCTAGCTCATTCTACAATGGTTTTGTACCATTTTCTTTAATAAAATAGAAAGAATCTCTGAAAGCGATCAAAAGTATTTCTGATAAAACTAACTTCAATTTTTGCAGAAAGCTTTTTCCAAAAAATGAAATTTAAAAATAGTTAGAGATTTAATACGCGCATTTATAAAACTAGGTATCTATTTAAAAAGTCAGTCGTGTGAATATCTCAGTTGAGTTAGTTAATCAGCATGATCGAAAAAATAGATTCAAAATAAGGGCAATATAAAATTTCAAATATCTCCAAAAGTGGCAACTGGATAAATGTCATCAACAAAATTCAGATTTATAGATTATTCTTAACGTTTGCTTAAAACATTCTGCGCGATAGAAAAAATAATAAAAATAAAAAACCATGTAGTTTACTTTCTCCTGGCTATGAACTGTCGGGATTCTTTGAAAACAGCTCGGTAAGGGAAATCCTAGAAGGGTTGAAATTACGGTATAGGTATAGGGTATTTAAGAATTTTTTGAAATCCGGAAATCCCAGAAGGGTAAAATGAACTCGCTTTTCACCCAAAAACTTTTAATTCAATATTTTTAGAATCTGTAAAATAAAGATCGATCATAAGAGAGTTCAAAGATTAAATTAATTAGGTTATTTATTAGCATTTCTTATCTAATCATTGAGTAAAATAATATGTTTCCTACCAATTTGGTGTTTGGTTACGGAACTGCAAGAGTCTTGCAAGTCTCGCAAGTCTTGCAGCAAGACCAAGACCAAGACCAGGTTAGTCTTGGTATTGGTCTTGCATTCCAGTATTGGTCTTTGTCTTGGGTCTTGGTCTTGCATAGACGGTCTTGGTCTCGGTCTTGGTCTTGCAATTTTGCAAGACCAAGACCAAGACTGCAAGACCAAGACCAGTCTCGCAGCATCACTAGTCAGATGAAGAGAAGGCCACTTCATTGATCTTGGCTCTACGTGGTGATGCATTAAATACCCTAACTGGCGGCGAACATTCGTATGAGATTTTAGTGGATCAACTTGAAATGCGGTACGGTGACCAACATCTACAACAAGTTTACCAAGCACAGTTAAAGAATAAGCAGCAAAGGTCTGGAGAAACACTACAACAATATGAAATTGATGTTGCCCGGCTCGTTCGACTGGCATATCCTACAGCACCAAAGGACTTTCTTGATAGGTTAACGGTACAAACATTCATTGATGGTATAAGAGACATTGAAATGCAACGAGCCCTTCGGTTAAGTAGTCCTACAAGAATTGAAGATGCCCTTGCACGTGCACTTGAATACGAAGCTGCTAAACAGACGTCCACAAGTCATGTCAGACTGCGACAGACACGATGGGTTAATTCAACCCAAGAGAAGTCGTATGGCAATGGTAACTCCATAAAGCACATTATTAAAATGTTACAAAAATTGGATGGGCAAACAAATGAACAAAGAACTAAGACTTTTTGTTGGAATTGTGGACAAGAAGGACATATAAAGAAGAATTGTCCACAGCCTCAAAATAGCAATGTGCAGGAAAACTCCAGTTAGCCAGTTTTGCGGGGCGAAGACTGGCTTACTCCAACCAAGCCCCATTAAAAATCAAAATTTCCCGACTGAGTCATGAATGATCCAGTTTGGTTGTGAAAGGAAGAATATGCGGTCGGGATTGTAATATTGTTATTGATACAGGTTCATGTTCTACCATTGTGAGAGCTGATGTTATTCCTGTTTGCAAAATTGACCATCCCAATAGAAGTTATATACTTGAAACTGCAAATGGAGTGACAATACCCGTCATTGGTACTCACGAGGCATATATTCAGCTGGGAAAATCAAAATTCAGACATAAAGTATTTGTTGCCGAGATTTTGGACGAAGTTTTATTTGGGCTAGACATCATGAATAAATTTGGCTTCAATCTGAACCTCCAAGACCGAATACTCAAAGTTAATGAAGAAGAGTTGTTTATGTCAACATCTGAATCTAGAATAAGAAAGATTAAGGTAAACAGGACCATTACGATACCTGGATGGTCTGACAATCTCATCCATGTTAAAATAGAAGGTTCTAAGTGCAAGGAGACACTGGTACTGGAAAGTAATCCAGAATGTCTGCCAAAGGAAATGATTATAGAAAACGCGTTAATAAATCCATCAAGTGAGCATCCAATTAAGGTGAGAGTTTTAAATCTGTCCGAAGAACCTAGAGTTTTAATGAAAAATGAAGTAATTGCCTGTGCGGAACCTATAGTATCTGTCAAAATCTCAAGCAGTCAAGGGAAAACCATGTGCCAGAAAGGAAGAGAGCTGAAAGAGAGAATCATTTCTCAACTTCATAACCAACAGAAGGCAAAATTTGGTGATTTATGGGAGAAATACAAAGAACTATTTTGTTTTTCGGAAACAGATCTAGGACGAACTAAAATGGTACAACATAGCATTAACACAGGCAACCAACAACCAATAAAACAAATTCCTAGAAGGGTACCATTAGCAAAACAAAATGAAATGGCAATACTTATAGATAACATGAGGAAACAAAAGGTAATTGAACCTTCGAACAGTCCTTGGTTGTCACCGGTTGTCTTAGTCACAAAGAAAGATGGCTCGACTAGGTTTTGTGTTGATTATAGAAAATTAAATGAAATCACAAAAAAAGACAGTTATCCTATTCCTAGAATAGACGATACACTGGATTGGTTGTCAGGAGCGAAATGGTTTTCTACATTGGACTTGAAAAGTGGATATTGGCAAGTCGAAATGCATCCTGAGGATAAAGACAAGACAGCATTTTCAGCCAATACTGGTCTATGGCAATTCACTGTAATGCCATTCGGATTGTGCAACGCTCCAGCGACTTTTGAGAGATTGATGGAAAGAGTACTACGTGGACTCATTGGAAAGAAATGTTTAGTATACCTTGATGATGTAATCGTTTTCAGTGAAACATTTGAGGAACACTTGAAAAATCTAGAAAAGGTATTTCAACGATTCTCACAAGCAAATCTTAAACTTAATCCCGAGAAATGTGCTTTCCTAAGAACTGAGGTGAAGTATTTAGGACACATTTAGGACTCCAGAATGTCAGAATACTTTCGAATATCTGAAAGGTGCTTTGTGCTCTTCTATTGTTCTGGCTTATCCCCAGAGAGAAGGAGAATTTATCCTAGATACTGATGCCAGTAAAACAGGAATTGGGGCAATTTTGTCCCAAAGAATAGAAGGAGTGGAGTATACACTAGCATATTTCAGTAAGAGTTTATCAAAGGCTGAACAAAATTACTGTGTAACGCGGCAGGAGTTACTAGCTGTAGTCAAGGCAATAAGACATTTCCACAAATATTTATATGGTCAGACATTTGTTCTACGGACCGATCACGCATCACTTAAATGGCTGTTTCAGTTCAAGAGCCCAGAAGGTCAGATAGCACGCTGGCTCCAACAACTTCAAGAATATGACTTTAAAATTGAACATCGTCCTGGTATTAACCACAGAAACCCTGATGCATTGTCAAGACGGCCTTGTGCAGAGGACTGTAAAAACTGTTCAAGACTTGAAAATAATGTGCCAGAAATTCTTAAAGTCAAACGAACTTTGATAAATGGCGACCCAAACTGGAGTTCGGAAGTACTCAAGCAAGACCAACTGGATGATAATGATATTGGGCCAGTGATGAGGTGGAAAATGGATGGAGCAAGACCTACTTGGCAGGAGATATCAGATTTGTCTCCTGTCATAAAGGGATACTGGTCACTTTGGGAATCTTTAGTAATTGATGATAACGTTTTAAAAAGAAAATGGGAAAGTAATGATGGTAAGACTGTTCATTTGCAAATAATTCTTCCACGGAAAAGAATTGCACAAGTACTGCAAGAGATTCATTGTGGAGCAAGTGGTGGCCATTTAGGTATCAATAAAACGTTATCGAAGATTAGAGAGAGGTTTTACTTGTTAGGAAGCCGTGCTGACGTAGAGTACTGGTGTCGGCGATGCGATACCTGCTTTACCAGTAAAGGCCCAAATACCAGAACCCGCCATAGGATGCAGCAGCACAATGTGGGTACCCCATTTGAGCGAATAACCATCGATATCACGGGGCCATTTCCAATAAGCAGCTCTGGAAATAAATATCTCTTGGTCATCATGGATTATTTCAGTAGATGGCCAGAGGTAGTCGCAATTCCAAATCAGGAGGCAAAAACAGTGGCTGATGCCCTAATTGAACATTGGATAAGTCGGTTTGGTGTGCCGTTAGAAATTCACTCGGACCAAGGTCGAAATTTTGAGTCGGAAATTTTTCAGAGTGTGTGTAACCTAATGGGGATTAAGAAAACTCGTACAACTCCACTGCATCCACAATCCGATGGAATGGTAGAGAGATTTAACAGAACACTAAAAAATGATTTGAGGTCAGCAATCAATGAACACCAAACAAAGTGGGATAAGTGTAAAGTAAAACATAAAAATAATTATTTGAGTGAATTAATAATTTTAATAATACGGACATGGCCACAAAACTACCGTCAGCTTCGGCTGTTGGGGATAACATTGAAAACGTTGGACAGTTAAGTGTTTGTAAATGTGTACTGTATGTGCTTCTCTTACTTAAGATTCCACCGCCCGCCACTGCTCATAACAACAAGTAATGATAACAACTATGTGCTGGTTTCGGATTTGCTATTTTCTAACAAAAGCAGAAAAACATTTTTATTTATTTTCTTTCTAATCAGTCTATCAGTATTTTTGTTTCGTTTGAGATTACATTTTACAATAATTCAAAAACGAGTAAAGATATCGCGTCGCTAAACTGTGGCTATTTATATGGCTTTTAATACCAGTAAGAGAAAAATGTATCGTGCTATTTATTTTTTTACAAAAAACGATGAAAAGAGAATATTGGTTATTCAGTGCCCTCTAGGAGTAAAAGGGTGAATTTGCGTACACATCCGACATTATTTTTGAAATAAGCGTTGAATTATCTTTTAGACAAGACTAAAGTCGTTAAATTTGGATAACGCGTCTAGGAGATTACAGCGGTTTAAGAAAGTACTGTGTCCCAGCTCCCCCCACCCTTATAGTCAAAAATACGGAAAAGTATGCAGACCAAAATTACGCAAAATTTCATGAACTTTCCATTTCCGGTACTAGAACAATACGTAATGCATCGATTTTTTGAGAAAAAGTTAAATTTAATTTATACCATGGTAATTACGCAACCTAGCGGCCATTTTAGAAATGTGAAAATATCTTAGCTGAATTTCTCTTAGCCGATTTACGGTTTCCCTATTATCCTACCTCGCTGACCTTAGTGGGACACCTGGTATATATATAGGGTGGCTCATGGTCGATGGTTAGTAGGTCATCGAGATAATGTTTATGGATTCTGAATACAGAAATTAGTCCTGCGTTATACAGGGTCGTTCAAAATGTGTGATTTTACTGCTAGATAAAAAAATGTTTAAAAATGCGTTTTTTTTAAATGGAACACCCTGTATATTATAAAATATCCTGAAAGATACCTAAATTTCCTTTTATTTGATGTACCATGATCTTATACCGAAGTAGCTTAAAAAAATCAAATTATATTTCTCATATTCATCTAGGTTGCTATTAAATGTCATCATTGTACATGACATAATGAAAATTTGACAATTAGTGCATTATAAATTATATCTTTAAGTATTTCTCAAAGTAAGTGATTTGAAATGAATGAAATAACATTTTTAACGAAGCTCTATTAAAATTGTTTATTCTTCATGGAAAATGTGTGGAAACTATCGCAACGATACTCTTCCAATGACAGATTGTCCACGAAGTCGTTCACAACTGACCTTAGAATTTCCAAATATTTCTCAGAATTCAACGGTTCATCGTAAATAAGAAAACTTATTCGGTGATCCTTTTTAAGGCAAAATACGTTGAAACTAAACTTCTCCTGATATCCCATTTCCTTGACAATATTTGGATTTTGATCAGCCCAGAAATGCCCGTTCCTTCTATAAAAATTCCTTCTCTGGAAAATTTTGATTCGTCTGTCTAAATAATTTTTTTTAAAAGTTTATGATCTTCTTGCGATGCGAAATAGGATTGTTTTGCAAAAGTGAACCCTACTTTGATGATCTTCTGGTTTTAGAGCTAGAACTTTAGTAAACTTGTACGGGCGCATTATGGATGGATAATCAACTGCATTGAAGAACTAGATGGCAGTGAAATAAGGAGGGCTACAACTATATCTACAAATAAACGGACATCGAAATGTTTGGAAGCCAATGGTCGGCATTTTGAAAACTAATTATGAACATTTTCTAAATTTTAACAGATAATTAATGAAATTATTTTGTGATCGTACAAACTTCCTCTTGTTCATGTAAATCAAAGTACGTTTCATTTAATTATCTGCACGTTGTTGCAATTGTTTCCACACATTTTCCATGAAGAATAAACAATTTTATTAGAACTTCGTTTGAATTGTTATTTCATTCATTTCAAATCACTTACGTTGAGAAATACTCAAAGGTATTATTAATAATGCATTATTTGTCAAATTTTCATTATAATGACATTTAATAGCAACCTAGATAAATATGAGAAATATAATTTGATTTTTTTAGACAATTGCTCTTATCTCGGAATTCTGGCTACTATAGGAACATGATACATCAAATCGAAGGAAATTTAGGTGTCTTTCAGGATATTTCATAATATACAGAATGTTCCATCTAAAAAACGCTTTTTTAAACATTTTTGTATCTAGCAGTAAAATCACACATTTTGAACGACCCTGTATAACGCAGGACAAATTCCTAGGAAATGAAATAACGCAGAAATAAACATTTAATTCGAGCTTTGTTTTGGATAAAAAATATGGAAAATAATATCTCGAGAACCGTTAAAGATAGGTGTAAGTGTGGCGAAAATATTAAGAAAGTGAGGACAAATGCAAAACGCAGTAATATATAGGGTGTTCTATTTGAAAAAACAAAGATGCTGCTACTTTTTGGTATAAGCGACAACGCTGCATCGATGAAAATATTTTAGATCGATAGATTAGGAGCAATTACTTGAACAACCAAATTTTCAGAACGATCCTATGTCCCGTTCTCCGTAAATGTCTAAGGTACCATCAACCGTGAGCCACCTTGTATATACTTCTATATTTGTATTTACAATCAATATGATTATTGAAAATTAATGTTAGTCCGTGACAGTTAAGCGACTTCCAAAAAAAATCCGTATCCCCAAAAAACATTCCCAATGTAAGACTTTTGGAGGTGAGAGCAATATTCTTCTAAACTCGACAAAAAAAACTCAAATCTTTCGCATACGCTCAGTAAGAGCTCCACACCCATATATACAAGTTTTATACATACTCCACGTCTTTCTAAGTCTCCTTAATACGGTGTTAGCAATTATTTTTATTAGGTTTAAATATACAGGATGTCTCATAATATATGCGCAGGACTTGAGGATGTGATGGCTCGTCCAAAAAAATAAAAAAACATATTAACTTATCTTCTAGAATATCGTTGCGTGTTTTTCTCCCCATTTCCTACGCCAATGGAAAAATTACAGTTTTGAGATGCCCATTTGAACCGCCAATGTTTTCTACAAAAAAAACCTATTGGTCGTGAGCTCTGAATTCGACCGTTTTCGTGAAAAATCAATTTTTGACCGACGAACCCCGAACGGAGGAGGTATACAATTCGACTGTCTGCTTTTTTTTTTTTTTTTTTTGGTTCTTGCGCGCCTTTTATATAGTAGACAATCTCCGATTTTGATGATTTTGGATTCATTTGAAAGAAGGGGATTGAGAAATGGTCCCATATTCATAAAAACGCAAATCCGAAAACCGCCCCCGTAGGGGTGGTGGTGGCGAATTTTCTCGAAAATCGAAAATCTGAGTTGGTATAATTAAGATAGGACAATATCCGGAAACGTTTAAATTGAACATTTTTTCAAAAGTGTTACGGTTTTCGAGATAGACGCATGTTAAATATGTATTTTTGCTATGTGGAGAGGACAATTTCTTTCGAAAATTGAAAATTTTTCGATACTACCTGAAAGATATAATTATTTGTAGCAACATTTATAATGAACATTTTTTCCTTAGAATTACGGTTTTCGAGTTAAATCGGTGTTAAATGGTAACAACTAAAATATTCAAGCGTATTTCCGCCGCGATGTTCTGAGATCTCAAAAATAACCACTACAATCAAGGAATATACGTGGGTAATAGGATAAGTATTATCTTCATTGATATGGTATAGTGAACGTTCAACGATTTTCGGGACTAATGTTACACTCAAAAGTGTGAAATAAATATTTTTTACAAAAAATTGGACCGACGTTATAGTTGATGCACTGAAAAGTATAAAATAATATTACTTCTATTGGTGATGGTACTTGTGAAGTTGGTGCCAAAAGCTATCAATCTAACTGCAACTGCACAACTTCAAAAGTACCATCACCAATAGAAGTAATATTATTTTATACTTTTCAGTGCATCAACTATAACGTCGGTCCAATTTTTTGTAAAAAATATTTATATAATTAGAGGTCACGACCAACAGTACCTTTTTGGTGTAGAAAACATTGGCGGTTCAAATGGGCATCTCAAAACCGTACTTTTTCCATTAGCGTAGAAATTGTGGAGAAAAACACCCACTACTCCTTCAAAATCTTCACCATTTATGACAAAAATGTTGTTCTGACTCAAAACTTATACGATAAACGGTTCAGGAGATAGTCACAAGAAACATTTTTTTTAATTTCAACGCCCTGTAGGTATCTCGAAAATGACGCATTTTAAACTGTAAGTTAATATAAACTTTTTTTTTCATATTTTTGGACGAACTATCACATCCTCAAGTCCTGTGAATATATTTGAAACACCCTGTATATTAAGAAATAGATTGTATTGCACTTTTGTATTTTTGATGTGTGTAAAAATATTGTAGATCACTAACAAAGTTGATTTTTTCTCCCAATAGAACTCTTTAGAACTTGACCATATAGTTCAATATACACATGAAGTTCGTAAAAACAAAAATAAGTTCAAATGCGATATTAATTCTGTTTTATTTCATCTTCTTTTCCAAGACGGAATATAGTGCATCCATTTCAAGTATGTATGCAAGGTAGTGACAATTTTATCATTTAAAGTGAGCAGGTGACTGGAAATGCTAGTCCATATTTAGTGGAACAATGGGTTATGAATATATATATACACTTCCATGTTCCAATTATAGTTAAGCTCTAATTCATACCCACAATATTAATTAATTTTCATTGACTCTAGGTATGAATACGCAATTTTAGGTCTCTAGCCCTTATGAAACCTTATAAATCGCTGCATACACACCTTACACACTTAAACAAAAGTAATAAATACCTGACCGATCGAGTAGCGGGGTAAAATGCTTTGGAAATGTTAGATTTCACAGCGGCCACATGGGGAAGACCAAGGAGTGTCTGGCAGAATTTTACACTTTTGTATGACGTCTCTACAGGCCATTTTTGTCTGGCAATCGTCCTTAATTTCGAATTTCAATTCAATTTCAACGGTACGATGTTATATGCCAATAAAGAAGATCAAAATCTTTCTTTTACATTTAGGTATATCAATACAGTAGTCGACCAAGAAACAATTTAAAAAAGTAGGGCTTCAAGGTATTGTCAAAGATTAATTCTAATTTTTGGCATTGGGCCAAAACGGGGCGTACATTTACATATATGTTTCTTCTCTACTGAGTAAATACCTACTAAGTTTTAAGAATAATTTTACTCTGCCACTTTATTGTTATGGTTGCTGACGCTGAACAGAAAAATGACCACAACTCGTAGTCAGAGAATAGGTAAATTTGACCGTTTTTAATTTTTACGTTAGCGAAACATGTTTCAAACAAAAGTCTTATATGTTGCTCGTTGCTCTTTAATCAAAAATTCTTACGAACATGTAATATGAAATGGTATCTCAAGTGGGCAATTCATGTAGAAATTAGAATTATGATTTAGATTAAATTCCAAATTGAATCTATTTATTTTTAAAATGATTTTGTAAATATTTCAAAGAACATCCGGCCAAATAATGGATTACCAGCTTTGACGGAAACTAATAGACAATCAACTAAAAAGGATTTAAATAAAATTCACGAAAGTTATAGAATATAGACGAGCTTTGCTACATCTGCAGAAATTTATTTCTTTCCAGTAGCTTTGAAAACAAGAATTACGAACGAACCGAAACCGAGATTAAATGAATAGTGCGGAAATTATCAATTCACTTATGTCATTTCCAAATGTTGTTAAGGTCAATGTGAATTTCAAAAATATTTCTATGGACATATAGACATTTTAAACTTTTGTTAAAATCATTACATTAGTTCAGGTTTATGAATTTCTTCCAGTATTGATCAACAAAATGTTTCTGCTCCAAAAAGTGACAAGTGATGTTTCAAAAGAATGTGAGACTTTCCAAGTCCTGCTCTGAAGAATATCTTAAACTAATTTCACTCCAGCGATACATTATTTAATTTAATGCATGGTTTAGGAGAGAACCAAATAGACATCAAGACTAACCAAAAATGAAGAATGACTTTTTTAAACTGCACTGATTTTATCAGTCAATGTCCTAGAAAGTAAAAAATAATTGTCTATTATGATGCAAGTAAGTTCAAAATATTTAACTTTAGTTGATAATAGGTATAATTTTGTCAAAGTCACATGGTGAGTGGGGCAAAATAATATGATTCTACAAGGGAATTTATCGTTCAGGCCATGAAGTTCATGGCCAAGAGAATCATAGCTAGAAAATTCAACTTTCAAGTTATGTGCTTACTTGCGACAAAAACACTATTCTCGTTTGATACTAGAATTTTTTCGTTTTGAACCAAATGTATTTACATACTTAAGTTTTTACCAAATTATCATTTATAATTTATGCTCATTAGAGACTAATTTACAAAGAATCGCAATGTACATTATTATTATGTTTTCATGACGGAGGTGAACATATAGCCTCCGTCATGAAAACATAATTTTTAAATTAAAAAATTAATAGCAAATGGTAAATTTAAATAATGTCGAGTTCAAGAAGTAATAGTTTTTTTCTAGCATTCAAAGGGTTTTTTCGAAGAGATGAGCATTATGAAACTGAAGTGAAAATAAAATCGGTGCAAGTTGGTGAGCAATATGATAAGCCTAGTACCCAAGAAGTCATCTTTAAAATAAAACGGAGTATAAGAAAATCTTTCTCGTCACATTAAATTAAAAAGTAGGTATCTATTCGAAAATTCTGATGTATTATATTACCAATCACTTACCTAGAACCATTTTCGAAGAACATAAAATAATTAGAGAGAAATAAAGCGCGTTAGTCTGCTCGTAGGGTAATAAATCCAAAACCATACTGAACTATCATTTATTATAATCATGTACATAATAAATTACAAAAGAAAAATACATTTAAAATCTACACACAAAAAATGATATAGAACAACATGTTTGTCAGCTGGCAGTCTGGCTTAGTCTTTGAAATGTTTTTTGTTATACATATACAGAACAATTTATAAATCTAACTACAGAAAGGGTAGTTGGGGCAAGCTTGTGGGCTTACTCCAGCTGGGATTTGGGCGGGTTGCGCATGGACTCCTGGGGCAGCAGCATATTGAGCGGCTGGATTGTAAGCAGCGGCGGCATTGTAGGCAGCAGGGGTTGGATTGTATGCTTGTTGGGAAGCTGAAAAGGCATACTCGTGAGATAGTTGGAGAAAATAGCTCGAACCTTTTAGATGCTATTTATGCGGCATATCAAAAATTAGATGCCTAAAACCGGAACCGTCGACATTATTCAAGCAACAAATTTGGCAAGTACGAGAAGAACTGATAACCTTTTATCATATTTTTTCTTATTATCATTATATTATTTCAAAAAGTTGAAAAAATCATTTGCGATAGCATAATAACTATTTTAGTGCTGTGTGCTGTGCTGTGCGGGCTTCTATTGTTTTATATTTTACCTGTATCTACAGAGTGTCCCATTGGGAAAAGGAAAACGTTTACATTGGATAGAGGACAACCAGGTGGCTCTGAATATACCATAAATGTCCTTTTATAACCAAGATATAGGATGTTTTATTAATATTGGTCATTTCTTTTTTGGGTGGTAACTTACAAGCCAACCAGTATATTTCTTTTATATATGATTTACACGTTCATCTACTTGTACCCAAATTATTTGGCTATGAATCAGTTGGATTTAACAATTTTAATCTTATATGTTATTCTTCATAAATAACCTGTATTTTCAAATTTACAAAATCTACTTATAATTTTCAAAATTGCACAAAAAGTTGAAACGAAATGTATAGGTAGGTACATTATATTTCCACATGCTTTTTCTCCTCTAAATTTCTGAATCTGAAAATAATTCTTATTTTGTTCGTGGTGATGACAGTAGATCGTTTTCTCCGAAATGACATTTCTCAACTAATTAATTTTATTAGTTTGAAGACTTTTAACTTTTATTAGAGATATTATTTTATTTTTCCTGCAAATGAGGATTTACTTATCTATCTTCAGAAATAATGGGGGCGGACGGACAAAAGCGACACCATAGAGATTCCTATAATGGAAACAGCTATGGCTAAATGAATTTAATTATTATCCTGAATATTGAAAAAATAAAACCTTATTTCTTGAATTAACTTTAAAAAAATGATCAGTTGATTGAACAAAATATTTTGGTTTATATATCCAGACTTACCAGCGTGACCTGGGGCAAGGGCTTCGGCCAAACCTTCACCGTGGTAATCACCATCACCAATATACTCTCCTCTATCCAAAGCGTTTTGTACATTCGCTGGATACTGAGATTGTTGGCTTGGAGCGTACTGTTGAGGGGCGGCGTACTGGTTGTACTGTGGCTGTGGTTGGTATTGAGGTTGAGGTTGATACTGAGCTTGAGGTTGATATTGAGCTTGGGGTTGATATTGAGGTTGAGATTGTTGATACTGATACTGGGGCTGCTGGTATTGAGGTACGGCATTGGTTTCTGGGATTTGGTTGACGGCTACGGCAGGATTGGCGCAATTGGGGAAGTTGGGGCAAGCTTTTGGGTCAACGCCGGCTGGGTAGAGAGCGGCTGGTTGACCACCAGCAAGTGGGCCATTATAGGCACCTGAGGCGAGAGCCAAAGAGCAAGCAATTACGGCCTGTAACCATATTTCAAAATGAAATTGACATAGAAAAATATTTTCTTACATTGAAGCACAGAATAAGTTAACAATCACATATAATAAGTTAAGAAGAATTGTTGTTTCTTTAAATGACGGAAAATATGTGTTATCCTATGAAATTTCATCTTTCAATGTGAGAAAAGAGAAGAATTGTATTCTTTATTTTTTGTGCAAATTCATATTTGTGAATTTAACACACATTAAAACAAATTAGATTTTTCACACCCGATAATTGTTTTGATAGAAATCTGATATCTTCAGTATTAGAACAGGTGTGAAATCTCAAGTGATAGTAAATTATGATAGTTTTATTGGTGATGTGTTTATCTGTGTTAAGTCTACAGAAGAGCAGGAGTATTTATTCGTCTACTGTACTAATTTATATCTTTACATACTTGAATACAATAGAAGTGTCTGTTTATAATATTAAAATAACAGGTTTTAGCTAATTGCTTATGGAAGTATATGTGTTACTTATAACAAAACAACAATTTTAATAATATGTCTGTCTGTCTGTTCCGGCTAATCTCCGTAATGGCTGAACCGATTCCAATAGAATTTTCACTGACAGATAGCGCCGACGAAGTCACGAGTAACAGCTAGTAATAACAATATATTTGTAATCCTTTTTTTCATATGAAAAATACGAAGGTAATATTTTATGTTAATGATGGAATCTCTATTGTATAATGCATTTATACGACAGAATGCCATAGATATCCCACCATTATTAATTTTTTTTACTATTTTTTTAATAGAGCACGATATTAATTGCTTGAAAACAAGCATATTGGCAATTTTCATTGAAAGTGAAAAATTAGTCAAGTGTGAAAACATAGTAGTAGTAGTAGGATAATAATTATAAATTCTTCATGATTTTCCAGGACAGTTGAATCAAATAGAGCTTTAGTTGAGTACTCGTACGAAGTATTTTTAGGTAAATTTCTTATAGAAATGTACCTATTGCGATCGTTCACACTTTTGAATTTCGAAAAAATTTCAACGGCATGTTGTTATATGTCTATAAGTTAGTCCAAAAAAACAATTGGTTTAAAAGTTTATATATATATATATATATATATATATATATGGGATATTACGAAATTTGTTAACAGGATAGAGGTCGCAGTTTTGAAGTGATCTAGTTCAAATTTGCTACAAAAATCAATCTCTCAAATATCTCGGTCGAGTTCGTTATTGGGCAATATCGGGTAAGTAGTTTCAAAATGGCGACCGTTCAAACATTTAAAAAATCATCAAAAAAGAGCCGTAGTGTAAATATCATCAAAAATAATTTTATGTTATAGATATAATCAGTACCTACAACTTTTGTTCAAAGCAATTTTTCATAAAATACACAGGTAAAAAAATAAAAATTAATAAGGAAAAATAACAAATATTGATAAAACATGAACACTCAATATAAATTTGATGTAATTGTACATTTTCTAGAGATCTTAATATAGACCCTGATTAAAAAAATATATAGTATATTTATTGAAAAGAAATAGGCGAAAAAAAAAAATTCTGCCTTGAAGTGGAACTCGAACCCTGTCTGCTTTATATTCAACAGCCAAAACAACCGCAAGGCTATGACACATACGACAATTTTATGTAATAACATTATACCAATGAAAAGGTTGTTCAAATTTCACTTCAATGAATTTTGAAAAATTTACATTTCCGCTGACTACAGGCCATCGGGATTTTTTTTTCTTTAACGATTGACCTAACAATATTATAACTTGTATCTGCGTCCAATAAAAACTATAGTAGCTGGTGATTTTGCAGCTTCATACAACGAAATACAAGAGTGAAGTATAAACCAACCGTTTTCTAGCAGTGC
This sequence comes from Crioceris asparagi, assembly GCA_958507055.1. NCBI lineage: Eukaryota > Metazoa > Arthropoda > Insecta > Coleoptera > Chrysomelidae > Crioceris > Crioceris asparagi. The sequence goes on from OY293829.1 coordinate 48,459,699, forward strand.
GCGGAAAACTGAAAAACCTAATTTATCAAACTAATTTAAACAATTAATGTTTTGAAAAACTATGTCACATCGTTTCACCTATCATAGGAATTTATTATTTTTCTTCAAGAACACAGTATTCACTTCCAGATTCCGGAATGCTAATAAACTCATCGAAATCCATCAATGATTTTTGCATGATACTCGGCGAAGGGTAGGTACAGTCGTAGACACAATACGAAAATAGTAAAAATTATATTTCAAAGTTAACCTATTTCATGTCTTATTCTCCTAAAGTTTATATATTTTATATAAAGAATTAAGTTTTTTTTATTGACAGATACATTTTCTTTTATTCAGACGAAAAATATGGAACTAAAATGAATTAATAGTAGGATAATATGACATCATAAATCACAGGAATCCTTGGCTCACCTTAAAACAACAAAAATACCTATACAAATTATTAATTGCAAAATATCCAGTAGAGAAAAACTTCAACCGCACACACACTGTTATACTGCGGGACACTTTTATTGCTTACTAATTCAGTAACGAAAATCATTTTAATAAACATATTCTTGTTAATTTTGGATCACTTACCAGTTTTACGAACATGTTGTTATTTAGCTGTTCAAGTTCACAATGCTAATACACCAAAAATGCCATCGAATTTATATATATACCGATAGATAGCGCCACACCCTTTGGTGGATACATTAATATAGCCGTGAACTTCTCTTGAACAAAATTCTGCTTTGTGATTTTCAGTGAACGCGGCGCCGGATTGGACCAGTTTTGCGCGTCGTCGTCCAGGTTGCAGCTAGGTAGTACTGCACATCTCTCTCTTCACTCCCTGCTTGATGCACTTCATTGTTCTATATTACACGCTCATTGAGTGGGGTAGTGCATTCTTATTATGCACTAGGTATATGGATGTTGGTTAATAATGAAAGGTACCTACTTATGGTTTGCATGGTACATGGCTTGATGGTTCATTGTGTTTTCAAGAGAACAAACGAATTAGGCCGAACAACACTAGAGCTTCATAATGCTTGCCAAATTTGGCTCTCAAGTTAAGCCCCAAAACTCAATATCAAAGATTTCTTTGAATATCATAAAGCGTGAAACTTTACGTGGGTCTTATAGGGAGCGCACACCATCAATATATTTATTGATGAATACTGACCGTCAATATATTCTATCATCCTACATTCAATATTTATACAACCGCACAATATTTTCGTCATTTTTCCTTTCAACATATGTTCCCGTATAGGTCGTACCTAATGTTGGTAGAAACTTGAGTGCGAGACCCGGATATGAAGTGGAAGTTGTGACAAAGGATTGAACCGTTGAGGTGTCGGGTTTTCAGAAGAGTTGATTCCTATTAGATTCTGAAGTACATGATGGTACGTGATACCGTGGTCTCGAACAGAAGATAATTTCAGCTTGTTTGAGAAGTTCACCCCATCCAGATCCTCTTGAGATACCGGGAACTGATCTTTGACTATATTCAATGGTAGTTGTAACGCCGAAATGGCAGTTCATCCTCCTTTCATAAGTATGACTGCAATCCCGGATGATGTCAGTGCAAATGTGTTTTTGCACTTATTTCCGTCAGAAGTAGATTTATTAAAAACGTTTTCCCGTTGCCGCCTGGTGTGTCCAAGTAAATAATTTCGCCAGATTTGTTGTTGATGCGATCCATGGTAACGTTGTAATTTTTTCTGTTGTCATTGCAGTAGTTCGTTGATTTGATTTCTTTTCTTTTTTTTCAGAATTGAACACAGAAAGCATCTTCGCGGAAAGATGGCATCCCAAGTTTTACTAAGGTCTGGTTTTTTATTGCTAAAGATTTATCTTCTAAGCAAATAACAAAATTCTCTTTTTCGTAAAACCCGAGCATATCCGTGTCTTAATTGCTTTTTGATTTCTGGCCACGATGAGTTGCATGTTGAATGACGAGGTCAGGTCATTCATATTTTCTTACGTAGGTCATGGCATCTTGTATTTGTGCATATATATCGAACATCCTATGTATAATGAGGGTAAGATTACCATTGTTCCAATGTCGTCAAAGTTGTCATTTATGATCGTGTCTCGAAGGTGGATGTATTCTACCTTGCGTAGTTTTTTCTGGTTCAGTCTTATGTAGAGCATACGTTCCGCTTCTATTTCTGCATAAATAACTACCAGGGATTGTTGGAATAAACCGCAAGTGTAGAAAATGTAGTTGTATGTTTCATTGTCCCTGATCATTTAGCGGTAAGCATGAAACTTCTTGGGAGTGACTTTTTTGTTTGTTCCTGCGCCTGTTTCAAGTTGATTTGTTTCAGATTAAATAATATTAATTATACCTAATGTTGCTGGTAGCTACTATTGAAATTGAGACCAAAAGTCTTGTATGCACCTATAACTGCAATAAAGTCGACCCTAGCTTTCGTAAAAAATACGTACATAATAAATCTTAAACTGGCTACCCATGGAATAACCGAATAGACGTTTCTACGCTAGAATTTTCCGTTTACATAGGGCCAGTTACTTATAACAAGTTAAACTTGCGGCCAATTTCCAAAGCTTCTCTTTATTAGGCTGTTAAAACTTATAATTACATATGTCAAATAAATTTCCATTCCATAAAACAATAGAGTGAATTACCTGAAAAGGTTAGGAATGAATACCACCTGTCACAATTTCACATAACTTACAAAAAATATAAGTATTAGACAAAATATTGAAGTTTATTTTACTACAGTATGCCTAAAGACATTTTCTTTATTTCAATTGAAAATTATTTATAAATATAGTTAGTTGAGTCTTTTTTGTATACCTATCAATAGCCAATATTCTATTAATGAAGACTATTATTATTATTATTATTTCCCTATCGTCACATGAATAACAATTTATTGTATAATGATCACTTAATGTATCTATTCCCATCAAAGAACGGAACGTTCGCACTCTATAAATTTTGTGATATGCAAAATACATAACAACCGTCATACCTATACCTATCTGTGTAATTCTGTAATTTAATATACCCAATTTCATTAAAGGCTGGTGTAATATTATTTTTTATTTGTTATTTGATATCTGTTACATAAAATTCGAACGGTGAACTGATACTTATAAATATATGTTATAATCTTGAATGTATGAAATATATGTATCTGCAAAAGTTATACACGATTTCTGATATTATTATTATTATTATTATTATTAATTATTAAGGGGGCTCGCTACCCAGTGATATTGTAGTTCTATTATTTCTCTTAAACTGATTATCCTATTAAGGTGAAATTTTGTATGCTTACTGAGAAGAGTATGGACAATCGCGGATCACATGGGAAAAATAAGAATTCTAAAATTTCACTTGAAAACTTTGTTATTATTTTTTATTGAAAATAAAAAATATGATCCGCGATTCTACAGTGGATTCCAGGCATATTTGTTCCTTGAAAAAAAAACTCTCTTTCTAAAACCAAAAGAGTATATTGGAACAACCGCTACTGTTCATTAAAACTACCTGTAATACGCTTAATAAGGGTTATGAATCAACCTTCATACTTCACCTCGGGACGTTAACAGAAAAAATCATCAAAAACGATCAGCTGGTAGCGAGGCCCCTTAAGCTCGATATATTCTAAGGCAACAACGGAAATATTGGGATAAATGAATAATGTATTGTACACTGGGAACGCGATATACCGTGGATAGACATATCCAAATGGCTATATCGTCATGGTAAAATAATTCAGGACACATATGAATCCTTACATAGTTTTAGCGTGATTTTTATGAAAACCTTGAATGTGGATTTTATTATCTGAATGAATATGAAGAAGACACAGATAATCATACCGTCAAGCGATGAATGGGAGGAAAATCCCACAGGACCTTAGCAGCGAAAAAGATAAGATCGAAAGTGCTAATGAGCAGTCGGGGAGCCCGGTATTCCCAAAATCAAGGTTAGGCTTTGCTGAGTACTTGGGCACAATAATGTAGAAGATAGTCAAAAGGAAGATAAACTAGCTAAACTTTGAGAAGAAAACACATAAGGAAAGCGTTAGACAAACCACAACCATCAATGAAATCACTAAGGGAGACATTAGATGAAAAATTTAGAGCTAAACATAACAAAAGGTGGTGCCAGAGAAGAGATTGCATCATGTCACGTTCCTTGTGGTCAAATCTAGTTGGGAGGGGACATCGAAAATGCTCGATTCTACTAGTAATCACAGGACATTAGAAGGTTGAAATAGGAGACGTGGTCGACCACCGATACAGAAAAAGAGGAAAACAAAGAACACCTATAGAGTTTGACTCTGACCCGCGCTGGTAGTTTGACGCCAGATAATTATGGAACAAGAAATACTGTCGACATCAGAAATCCCAAGAAATTCATCTCAGAGTTGCAATGCTTGAGAAGAAGGATAATAAAATGGCGTAAGGCTACAATCGTTGGTGTCATGTATCTGAGGAGTATTAGATATATAGCTGTAGCCGCTCTAGTAACATAAGTTATCTTATATGCAGTGTCCAGCATCTCAGCTCCGGTTTTCTATTCAGGTGTGAATATAATAATATAAACAATTCAACTTCAACGTTATGTAAGTACATTTCGGAAAATTATTTAAGATTAAAGGGAGTCCCCCAAAACAATTGTGACAGCATTTTGATTTAATTTTTCAACAACATCTATATATTTTGATACCTGCTATTGCTACCTACATGGTCATAAACTTTTCCTAAAAAAAATCACAAAAATATAAATAGCACCTCGTTAATAATATCATAAATGGTACTCACTGAAGAAGAATTAATAGTCTCATTAACCAAGTCGGAATGATTATTCACAGAGTATTCAAAATATAGTGGTAAACTTTACTAATGTCAAAGAACTTTTTTATCTAAAATTGGCCCCGTTGTATATTTCTATATCATTCGATGCGAAATTAGAAATAAAACATCTTTCTAATTACAACCAGAGTAACATCAGGTCCTCATTGGATCAGGCCGATAAGGCTAGATTGTCTGTAGGCACCTTAAGAAGTAGGAGAGTCGCACTTCTTGAAGACGATTTTCTTAATTCAGGGTCTGGCCGCGTAGAGCGCTGTAATCGAATGTCGTTGGCGTTTGCCGAAATAAAGATTTTTGGCTTCACTTGCAGAAGTTTTTCTTCAATAAAAATTGGTAGAATTTTAAAATCAATAATAGTAATACACCTAACGAAGTATAAAAACTGTCCATTATTATTCACTGGATTCTATAATTGCAAGCAACAATTTTTGTAAAACAAAACTTCGAACTATCAAATTTATGTACGAGCATAATTCATTGTCGTACCCAAGCATCTGGTTGACGACTTCTTCATAGGCCTCTTTAAAAAATTATATCAAATTTGAAAACCTATAAAATATATATATAGAGAGAGAGAAATGCTTTATTGTCGAAAAAATATAAATTTTGTAGACAAAGCAAAATAAAAATATCAAAATCAAACAATACACAAACAAAACAAAGTCAAAAATAAAAATTAAATTAAAATTAAATAAATTTATATAATGTAAAACATAAATATAAAAATATAAAGATGTAAAAATATAAGATAATAATTATAAGAATGTAACATACAGCTAAATATTCGGTTAGAAAGTAAGTTAATATACAGTCAGAAGGTAAACACTAACTAAATCACAAAACAAAAACAAATTTTGTACAAACAATAAACCAGTGCGTGAGCTGAGCAAAAACGTGCCTTAGTGAAAAAAGTCGTTAACTGCATAAAAGGCATTATCCTAGGTAGTAGGTATTTAATTGAAAGTTTGGCAAAATCTGGGAAAAGCCGTTATAGATTTAATTTCGTGTGACAGATGATTTTACATTACAAAAGATCCTTAGGATATCAAACATCAAATAATATTCACTAAACCAGTGGGTGTAAGAAGCTTAATATTAAGTATTAACAATTTTTTTAAAAAAAGTCGCTTGCTCCATAAAAGGCTCTCTCCAGTAAGTATGATTTCAAAACTTTTCGAAATTCAGGAAAAGATCTTATGGACTTGATTTCAAATGGTAGATGATTGTGCATTTTTTGCATTGTACAGGATAGAGCTTTTAACCAACTCTGAGCGAGGGGTTGGCAGATAAAGATCATGCTCCGTGTTTCTAAGCGGATAGTTGTGAGATGGCCTCTCTGGAATAGAAGATACGTGCTTGCGAATTAAGGATACAGATTCAAATATGAATAGGGACGGAAGAGTTAATATTTTAAATTTTTTAAAGTAATCCTGGCAGTGAGTCCTACTGCTAAGTCTCAGTGAATACCAAACAGCTCTCTTCTGCAGTTTAATAAATATTTTTTACAAAAAATTGGACCGACGTTATTAGTTGGTGCACTGAAAAGTATAAAATAATATTAATTCTATTGGTGCTGTTACTTTTGAAGTAGTGCAGTTGCAGGTAGATTGATAACTTTTGCCACTAACTTCACAAGTACCTCCATCAATAGAATTAATATTATTTTATACTTTTCAGTGCACCAACTAATAACGTCGGTCCAATTTTTTGTAAAAAATATTTATTTCACACTTTTGAGTGTAACATTAGTCACGAAAACATTCACTAATACCAATGAAGATAGTACTTATCCTATTACCCACGTATATTCCTTGCTTGTAGTTGTTATTATAGAGATCTCAGAACATCGCTGCGGAAATACGCTTGAATATTTTAGTTGTTACCATTTTAACACCGATTTAACTCGAAAACCGTAACTCTAAGGAAAAAATGTTCATTATTATATGTTGCTACAAATAATTATATCTTTCATGTAGTATCGAAAAATTTTCAATTTTCGAAAGAAATTGTCCTCTCCACATTGCAAAAATACATATTTAACATGCGTCTATCTCGAAAACCGTAACACTTTTGAAAAAATGTTCAATTTAAACGTTTCCGGATATTGTCCTATCTTTAATTATACCAACTCAGATTTTCGATTTTCGAGAAAATTCGCCCCCACCACCCATTCGGGGGCGGTTTTCGGAGGGAAAGAGATTTGGGATTTGCGTTTTTATGAATATGGTACCATTTCTCAATCCCCTTCTATCAAATGAGTCCAAAATCATCAGAATCGGAGCTCGTTTACTATATAAAAGGCGCGCACGAACCAAAAAAAAAGCAGACAGTCGAATTGTATACCTCCTCCGTTCGGGGTTCGTCGGTCAAAAATATGTTCAAATTGAGTCGCACAACACGTACCCCAGAATGGAAGGGCGTATCGGAGGTGCGACTCAAAAATGGCATAATAGACTGTTCTAGAAGTACACAAGTTGAGCTCCTTGGAAACTGATAGCGCAAAGGAGGCAGAACTTAACCTTTTTGATAAAGCATCGATGTGCGAGTCCCATTTTAAACGGTTGTCTACAATAAGCCCCAAGAATTTCACAGATTCAACGGCCTCAATAGTGGTGTTATTAAGCACCAAAGATTGCAATGTACTTTTATATGACAAAACTTTTGTTTTAGAAACGTTGAGGCATAGGAGATTTGAATCGCACCAAGATTTTATCGTGACTAAGTCTCTAGATACAGTCCTATGAAGTGTTGTAATATCCGGGTTGCTCCACGTTAAACTAGTATCATCCGCAAAGAGGCAGATTTCACCGCTAATGTCCAGACTAGCAATGTCGTTGATAAAAAGCAGAAACAAAATAGGGCCCAGTACTGAACCTTGAGGCACTCCATATTCAATTGGCTTGCAAGAAGACATCGACGTATCAACCCTCACGATCTGACTCCTGCTGTTGAGATACGACTTAAACCATTCGAGAGACACTCTTCTGAAACCGTAGTACTCCAATTTATTAGTTAATATATTATGATCTACGCAATCAAAAGCGTTAGAGAAATCACAGAAAATTGTTGCTATAGAGTGATGGTTGATCAGGTTTGAATATACATTATTAAAGAGGGAAAACATTTGCATTTGTTACTTAAAAATCCAAATTGATGGGTAGAGAGTATATTATATTTAAAGAGAAAAGATAGAAGCCTTTTTTTAAACAATCTTTCGATGATCTTTGATAATGTGGGAAGGAGTGCAATTGGGCGATAGTTCGAAGATTGATCTTTATCTCCTCCTTTATGCAAAGGAGCAATTATTGCTGTCTTAAAACAGTTTGGAAAAACTCCATTTTGGAATGATTTGTTAATTAAAGTAATAAGATGTTTCAATGTGCATTCCGGCAGGTTCGAGAACATTTTCAGAGTAAGATCATCAGCCCCAGATGAGGATTTGTTTTTAATGTCGTTAATTGTACTGTTAAGCTCTGCTAATACTATGGGCGTAAAGAAGAAACTGTGTAAATTCATATTAGCATTAGGGAGAAATGAGAGGGGGTCATCGGAAGGAGTTATGGTGTTCTTTAAATTTTTTGCTACATCTACAAAGTAACTATTTAGGTTCTCGGGTGAAATAGAGATTGTGTTGATGGAGAGGTCTTATTTCTTAAGTCATTCACAATAGACCACATTTCTTTAGCAAGATTACCGGAATTGGCCAGCCTCCTATTATAATAAATGTCCTTGGCAGCTTTTATAGTCTTATGATAGATTTTTCTGTAACGTTTTACGTAATCATGGTAGAAGAGGCTGTCCGATGATTTTTTTTAGGTAAGATAATGAGCGCATGTTCTTTGCAGATGTACGTAACCCTTTAGTAGACCAGGGTTTATGTTGTTTGATTTTTAGAGGCCTCAGAGGAAAGGATTTGAATGCCAAGTTAGATAAAGTTTTTATAAATCTAGGAAATTCGATATTGACATTGCCAAAGAGGACAAACCAGTCGCAGTTAAAATTGCAATCATGAGCATAATTAAAATTACGCATTGTTTTAGTTTGGCGATTATTTCTATCAAGTAATCTAGTTAGATTTTATATTAAAATTCCCCAGATTCTCCAGTACTTGAAACCAATTCTTGTCAAGCATCTTAGATTACTTCAAATTCTTGAGATGAATTGATATGACAACTGATTTCTAATAAATTCAAATTTTATCACTTGGCAACGTTAAACCATTCCAGCAGTACCAGCTCATCCATTCAGTAAATAAGGCATTCCAACAAGTGCTTCTTGTTGTACACACACCATGTATACCTCAAAGGCCGTGAACGTTACGATTATATCCTTCTCGTTGAATTGTATAAAGCTCTCGACGACCACGACTTCATCTACAAAGGATCTTGGGTCGAATTACACCAATCGATCGTGAAGTATGGTAACCTTAGAGAAATTCGAAATAGCTTTATGACTTCGCAGGTATCATAAACTACCCAGAGTACCTACATGTAGTTTCATTTGTCATATTTTATTGACCTGGTTTAATAATTATTTTATAATTATTGTCTTTATAGTTTTGTTCAACAAATCTATCGCTATAATAAATGTACTGTTTTTTTAGATGTTAGGCTACGTGAAAAATATCATATATTTTGTTTAAGTTAGCGTGATAAGTTTTATCCTGGAAAAGAGTGTCGTTTTTAAGTAGGACTCAAAAATTAACTTCCCGAATTAAATTTAAAGAATATTACAGGCTGGGATATATATTGATGTATAGTTAATCCACAGGCTCATAAGACAATATGGCGCAGCTAAGTTTGAGTTCACTCCATGAATTACTAACTCAGTTCACACTTGACAGAATAGATTCGTACACAAGCGACAAAAGGCGGCAATTCCCGGGCTAACACTTTGGTAGAATTATATAGAATCGAAAAGGATGCAGGATGATTTCTGAAATGCAATGCGCTGCGGTCGTAAGTAAAGTTAGCACCAACACAATAGCAGAATAGATTCATAGAAACCTAATAATTATTTGCGATCTAGTTGCTAATTATTGCTATATTACCCATTTAATTGCTCTTGCCGATTGCTGAAATTGCGGTTATTGCCACCTTCACATTCAGCTAGCATCAAATGCAAAAATGAGCAGAATTATTTTTTTTTATATAAGGTTATCTTTTTTAATGCTAATTATTAGCTTTATTGTTGATGTAATGATTATTGTTTCACAGTTGAAGCGTCTTGAAGCGCTTTGTTTATTTATTAGAATTAGAATTTAGTAGAATCCGTTGGTTATTTTGGGTATTTACTATATAATGGCTATTGCTTATTATATTTAAAAAATATTAACAAATACCCGCGACTTCGCACGCGGTAGTTAGTGGAATCATCAACAAATTAGGTACGTCCCAAAAAACCTCAATAACAACCCCTATGTCGATTTTTGTATAAAAAAACAATATTTTTATACCTTTATTTACTTACATATAATATAAAAACAAATCCCTCTAACATAAAATTGAGCTTTAGGAATGAAGACTCTCCTCAGCACAGAAAATTTTTAATAATATTTGATGTCTGTTGATACTCGGGATTTGCATCAAAAGTACTTTGATTATTTTAAGCCTAGACGAAGGCTGTCATTCCCAATCACCCTTCCGTCAAAATATTCATAGATTATAATATATTCGAGTAATCATCCAATAAAAGTCCTCAGTATATAAAAGGAGTATTTGAAATCAGAAAAGCCATAGGTATGTCTAAACTATCTAAGGACATTGAGAAGACATAAATTGTACCGCAGTTAAAATCACAGAGGCTCTAAATAAACAAGTAGACTATTCACGTGAAATTTAAATCATCTATTCAATGTTCCTAATCTTAGGTTCAGAGGTTTGTCTAAGGGATCAAGCTACGGGACCATGCCACATGTTATTTTCTAGATATGTTCAATGACTTAATAACCACTAGAAGCCAGATCTGCTCAGATACGAGTATTGGGATTTAAAAAATTAATAGGAAAAATAGTAAAAAAGTATTATAAAGGGCGAGTCCGGAGGAATGAACCAAACTTCAGGAGTGTATTATAAACGTGTGTGACGTCCTCCGTTGGCATTGCTTAACTAACTGCCTACTCCATTCACCGACAGCGCGCACTGGGAATCTTTTCCTGTATAAACTGCGCTAAATCTGATGATATAGTTCAAAAGAGATCAAACTCTGGATAGTGATTAAGTGGACACTCAGGTGAAAATGTGAATATACCATATCCACAGATAAAAAGCTGACATTCAGAAGACTGCGATCATTACTCCATTTTGACTTTTCGAGTTCCCTACATGAGTTTTGGTCTCCGCAAAACAAAATAAATTTTCCAAAGATTTATTGACGAAGTCCTCTATGATCTTGAGTTATATTGAAGAACACCATAAACATCTGCGTTTAGTTATCCAAAGCCTTGTGGACTATGGCCTTTTTGTCAACATCTCCAAAAGCACCATTGGCAAGCCGCAAATCAGCTTTTTAGGATACGATGTCTCCGCTGCTGACACGCTATCCCTAATGCTACACTCTTCTTCCATCCAGTCACGGATGACCCTCTTGGAGTGATCACTGTCGCTTCGGCCACTTCTCTTGGAGTTAGCTTAATGCAGTTCGTCGACAACACTTGGCAGCCACTGGCATTAATTTCGTAGGTATATATTCTCTGCAATAATTTCAAGTAAGCTCTCTGCCCAGAATGTACAGCGTCTATCAAATCGATCTCGCGTTCCGGCCACATCGTTGGAGAAGCTCGACCCTACCACAGGACCCACTTCTGACCCATCTGAATGGCCAGCGTATTATCGTGATTGTCCGATTTTCATTTGCTCTCAAGTTATAGCGTAAAGTAAGTAAAGTTCCGTACAGTAATATTTTTTACTAGTTATTAAATGTTCAAAAATAACCTTTCATCTCTAAAAATTTTCTGTTTCATCAAGATTGATTCACGTATTTCTTTAACATCGGCACAGAGTTTCTGCTCTTCGAGGCGCTAAGGAATAAACAGGGTTTTGTTTAAATGTTCGCTCAATTAAATAATCAAATGAGCAAATAATTAGCATATAAAAAATATGAGACTATATTCACAAAAAACAATTCTGCTAGCTTAATGTTAAAGTGGCATCAACCGCGATTTTAGCAAAATGGTAAGACCAATTGAGTTAATAACACAGCAAATAATTATCAATTAAATAGCAAGTTATTATTTATTATATTCGTATGAATCAATTCTACTAATATGTCGATGCTAGCTTTACATACGTGTGCTAATGTGCGCGATCTTCTGGCAAGCAATAAGCTATTTTGTCATATCGTGAAAGATACTATATAATATCCCCTTTTATCTGCGTCTATATAATGTATATCTCAATGTGGCATTTCGAGACATTACTATTACAAAATTTAGCTCGCTCCACTGAACTGCTGACCGACGATGGTTAAAGTTTAGTATCACAATAATAAATAGTTGGCCTTTTATGGAGCATTAAGATTATAGGAAATATTATGAGTTTTTTCGTTGCGGTATTGCGGTAATATAGATTTATAAATTTGAAGGTAAAATACTGCATCAGTAAGTAGAAAAAGGCATAGAAATTTAAGTATAAAATATTTTTCTATAAATCGCACATATTCATAAGTGTAGCGAAAGGCGTGAAAATAGGAAACTCACTTAGTTCTTAGCTTACCAGTGCTAGAAATATCCATGGTCTATAAAGAAATATCATCGTAATGTATTGTCGGCCATGGTCAGGTTTTACCACACTTTTACTACATTATATTAAAACCGTCTTTCTATTAGTAGGTAGCTCAACACGGTTCCTCCAAGCTCAGCTTGAGACTTGCAAAATTGTATACCTATAGGTAATGTAAACTCCGCTCTGACAATTATTTTGGAAGTCAGGTCTGGTAATTTATTTCCAAGTTATTGAATATTTATGAATTGTCCGAAATTCTTGTTTTAATGTTTTATTAAATTTTCCATATCCTACCTACTATTTGGGTATTCTTTGTGGATCTATTCGATTTCTTCTATACGACCATACTTCTTATATTATAAATGCAAACGTGTGTCTGTTTGTTTTCACGCCCAAAATGCTGAACAATAATTTGTCATTAAAATAAAATTTTGAAGAGGTGGAATAGGTATCTTATAAGTATTTTTATCTGTAGTCTATACTCGATATAAGTACAAAATAGGGCATAGTTAAATTGATCTATAGTACAATTTCTCTAGAAATACACAGAATGTACTGTCAATTTATTGTTATATCAAATATGACAAGAGTCATATCTCTGCTTAGAACGGATTCTAGTAAAATATGATACATAAATCTTTTTTACAAAAATTGGACCGACTTTATTAGTTGGTGCACTAAAAATTACAAAATAATTTGAACTCCATTGGTAATGGTAATTTTGAAGTTGTGCAATTGTAGTTAGATACAAGACTTTTGGCACGAACTTAAAAAGTACCAGCACCAATAGAATTAATATTATTTTGAATTTTTCAGTACACCAACTAATAAAGTAGGTCCAATTTTTGTGAAAAAAATATTTATTTCATAGTTTTGAGTCTCATTTAAATGTTGCTGCATATAATCCCTTATTTAATTTGGCTGTCTCCTATTTTCAAGAATTGCCCCTCTCCACATAGCGGAAATGCACATAATACATACTTTACCATTGCTTTAACACAAAAACCGTAACTCTTTTGAAAAAATGCCCAACTTAAACGTTTCCGGATTTCGGAGAAGATTTCGGATTTGAATTTTTCTAAATATGAAACCACTTCTCAATTCTACTCTTTCAAATAAATCAAAAATCATCAAAATCTGACATTTACTATATAAGCGCGTGCACAAACAAAAAAGTCGAATTGTATACCTCCTCCGTTTGGGAAGTCTGTCAAAAATTGTATTCGTTAACGTTTTATATGTTGCACAAAATTACGCGTGCCCTGGATGGAACTGATATAGATACTTTGTTACCGTGGTTTGCTTCCTTACAAAGCGGGTAGGCGTTTCTCGTAAACTGTTAGTTTTAACTTTAATACTACAAGCATTGGGTAGATTTTAGAAAAAATAACGATATTCTAATAGATCTTCAAAGATTAGGACCTCTAGCGATAAAGATAGGGTCTCCAGCGATTTCGATTTGTTCCCCACAGTTGTACGAAGAACATTTCCTGAGAGACAACCAGAGGATCGACTTATTGGTCAAACCGGTACATTTAGTTGCATCTACTCAATAATGAACTTTATTCTTTATTTAACCAAAAATATTTTTAATTTTCAGGTAAAAACCCAAGAATTGATCACATTTATATTATTAAGCACTATATTCGTAGGATTAGGTATCTAACAATAAAGTAGTTTTCTACGAAGTAATGATTTTCTATGAGCCTTTCTTATTATAATAATACGAGTAACTATAGGTACCGATCCCAATGCTGTACACCAATATTTGGTCATAATATAGACACTCCGCCTTCATGGTAACCTTTTGCTATTATTAAGGTGTAGTAGTTGAATTTAGATGTGACCTCAGTAAAAGTACCAACGCCTCAACACTACAGTTCAAAGATATCATTTATTTATTTTTCAAGAGCCTTGCAATATGGAAAATGAACTTATACATACCTACATATCCTGGTTGTGAAATGGATCACGTCAGTCATATTCCATGTTACCTATATCGGAAAGAATTTAAACTGTTTTGACCGCCTTTATAATGTACCTAACAATAGTTACTGATTCATTTAATAATCAATTAATGTTCAAAAGGTAATATATTTATTGAATCGCAATCAACATTAGAAACTAAAGTGTTGATATACAGGGTGGTGCGAATTATAATGGAGAAACTTTAACAGTGTATTCAGCATATAAAAATAATTAAAAAAGTTCATATAAACTTAAGTCCAATAACGCTTCGCTTTGGAGATACAGGGTGTTGAAATATCGAAAAAAATCGTTTTTTCTTATTTTTAAAGAAACTCTTGTAGATTTTGCTTTCAAACTTAGTAGGTACTATTGCCACTTAACAAGAAATTTATAGCATAATAAACACTTGTTTTTGTTTTACCAGTGGCGTTCGTGAGACCGTTTTAATTATTTTAAATAATAAAACAGTACGTCAAGGTTTATCGAAAGTTTGTTAATAAATTTAGATATACTGATCAATTCTAAACAAAAATGATCTCTATAGTCTTTCCGCTAAAACGAACCGTTCCCGAGAAAAAAGTAATTTTTGTTTACATGTACACCTAACATCTGAGGTTTGCAAATTATATAAAGATAATTCGCGATATTTCAATTTATTTTTATTAACATCACATTTGCAAACCTAAGATATTTGGTGCAGATGTAATCAAAAATGTTTTCTCGAAAACGGTTCGTTTTAGCGAAAAGACTAGAAAGACCATTTTTGATTAGAAGTGATCAGGATATCTAAATTTGTTATCCAAATTGCAATAAAGCATTGGCGTACACCTTTTTTTATTATTAAAATTAATAAAAACGGGCTCACGAACGCTACTGGTAAAACAAAAACGTGTTTATGATGCTATATTTTTGGAGATAAGTTTATATGAACTTTTTAAATTATTTTTATTTGCAGAATACACTGTTGAAGATTCTCCATTATAATTCGGACCACCCTGTATATAAAGATATCAAAACGTAGTTAGATATCATATAAAGGAAAAAACGGTTCTAACAAAAAACAAAGAATGTGGACAAGAAAATAGATAATACTCAATACTCATACTCCTTCCTTCATTTAATTATATGAAACCGTATGGAATCAATAGCAAATAATAAAGATGTATCAAATCAAACATACTTACTCACAAAGTGTAATTCTAATTGTAAAAAAAACGTGAAATAGCTTCAACTGTCTTGACAGTATCTGTCAGCTATCAGGCAAAACCTGATAGTTTACATATGGTTTACATCATGACAGAAGGTGCGACAGTCACGATAGTGACAGTAAACTGTCATCATGTAGAAGATGCTTAACATTTACATAAACATTATAAACGCTGTGTTACTGGTATTATTTCATATGTTTTTTTGAAAATAATAAAATTTAGTTGTTAGTTAGTCGGCTACACGTAATAATAGTTGTCTCTGATAAAAGTGACATCGGTTCGCCATATTGTTACTATCTTTATGTCATTGTGACAGCAGTTTGCGTTAAGTGAATTTTATCGAGACTTTCTGTGCTACTACTAATTATAGAAACTGCATTTTTTTGAATATTAATTAGTTATTTTAATGAAATATGGTGGTTTATACCTTAAGACGCAGCAGAGACGCTTTATACAAACAGAAATCATCCGAAATTCCAGAAGTATGAATAAACAAATGTCAGAGTCATATTCAGAAATTTTATATGCTCCTCAGGGTAGAATTTTTCTATGAAAAAATCATATTGGGAGTTATTTGATAAAGTGATTTTGCACTTAGTTAATGGAACTTTATTTTCACACGACATAGAGTGTACAACTAAAGGCGGAAACTATATAAGGTGTTTCCAAAATAAGTGCGAAAGTTTTTTGGGGGTGAATCCTTGTCGAAAATTAAAGGGGTCTTTCATATAAACAAAAGCTCTTAGACCTTACATGCTTCCAAAAATGCGGAAGAAAAATCATTTTTTGAAAAGATGAAGGAATGGCATTTTGTGGGCATAATTCTGAAATATAACGATTGGCGTCCCAAATTGTGCAAACAAAACATGTCAGCCACCTATTAGATTTTTTCGATTTCATTCACAGAAGATTGTATTTTATATTTTTATTAAGAAACAATTAATTACTTTAACGGACACAACAAAACAGTTGAAAAAATTGCAATAAATTGTCCTTTTCAACACATAATTTTAAATTGATAAATTTTATTTCTTCAAAAAGTTCTGATAAAAAATGTAATAGGGGTTGCATGTTTCACCCCTTTAAAAGATCACAACAAACTTGAAATTTTTCTCCCAGCTATCCTTTTTATTAGTAGAGAATGTCCACAAAATGTCATGTGCCTTTAATTTTCGACATGGTTCACCCCCTAAAAACTTTCGCACTTATTTGGAAACACCCTGTATAAATACAATGAAAATGTTGAATATTTTTGTTTGCATTGCGATCCAACGGACATGCTTTCCGCCACAAATAGAATAAAACGGGAACTTCAAAAATTTCCAAAACCACAAAATATTATGAAAAAACCAAATTCATTATCACCTAACTAGTGTACATTCTGCAACCGCTTAGGACATTCATTTCAGGAAGGACAATTCTCACAAGAATACGGACTTACGGACAAATCTGCAAAAAGCGTAGTCAATACACTTTTAATATACTTCCAACATTACAGTACACCGAGTAGAATACACTGCGACTTTGGACGAGAATTCGACAACGCCTTATTCCGTGATCTCTGTATACTTTATGACATCAAAATAACAAACTCGAGTGTGGGTCATCCACAGTCGAATGGATCGCTAGAAAGATTTCATTCTACCCTCCTAAAAATGATACGAATTCACGTACTAGAACACCCGAACGAACATCCTTTCAACATACTACCTTACGCGGTCATAACGTATAACCGATCTTTCAATAAAACACATGGTTTTTCTCCATATGAATTAGTTTTCGGGCATACCGCAAGCAGACCACCAGAAATAACATATAATCACAAAGATAACATAAAAGAATCACAGATTAAAGATAAACTAGCAAACAAATTTAACGGCCCTTTTGAAATTATAGAGACTCATCAAAACTCAGCAACTGTTCTCAACCCTAAAACTAAACAAAAAAGTAAAGTAAACTTTGACAGGACGAAACCATATTCTGAAAATTAAAAAACTTTTCAGGTTTCTTCTGCTGTCCGGATCAGCAATATGTCAGTTTTCAGTTGAACCAATTGACAATACTGTAGGAGTATTTTACCACGATGAGACAAAACTTACGATTACAAATGACAAGTGGACTCTGCTGATACACAAAAACATCTCTACTTTAGTGGAAACATTTAATCACAATGACAATATTCTTCAATCCCTATTAGATAATACAAGCCCAGATTATACAGCAATGAACTCATTTCGATCAGAAGTCAAGGCACACTCTAGCCTCCTGGAACAAATATCAAAATCTATTAAAGTTAAACTCTATGAACTATTTGCAGATACTAAACGCCAACAAAGAGGAATTATAGACGGATTAGGAACTATTTTTAAGTGTATCACAGGAAATCTCGACGCCTCAGATGGAGAGTACCAGTTCAGTTATAAATGTTTTTAATACCACAATCAAACAGCTAGAAATTGACGAAACAGCCTTCAATGAGGATATAAATAAGATCGAAAGAGCAGTCCTTCAATTATCGGACCAATTAGCTCTAATTGAAGCAAAGTTAAAATTTTTCGACATTTGTGAAATGCTAATGGAAAGCTTTATCGCTATTGATGACAATTTAAATGACATTTTGAATGCTATCACGTTTGCACGACTAAAAATTATTCAATCTTCAATAATTGCACCTGATAACTTAATTAATTCTTTAAAGGAAATTTCTCAAAATTTAGTTAGGAACAATCTACCACTTCCAGAAAAGTATTCAAGTATCGCACAATTTTTAGAAATAATAGAATTAGAGGCATTCCAAACCAATGCTGAAATTGTTTTTGTTTTGAAAATTCCTCTAACAGACCCCCAAAGCTATACTATGTTTCATTTGTACCTCATTCCAATATATGATAACAGAAATGGGTTTCATCATATCTCAACATACAATGAAAAACTAATTGCGCGAGACGATGATTCTTTAACATACGCATTAATCAATGATCCCAGTCAATGGAAACAACTGTTGCCTAGGAAAAAGTTATATTCCAATGTCTAAGCATATCCAATAGATAGCGATGCAGCTTGTGAAGCCCAACTCTTCAGAAATTCCAAACAGCTACCAGAAAACTGCCAAACCTCCATTATATATGGTCAAGGATATAGTGTCCAGAAACTCGAAGACAACATTTGGCTAGTAATAGTTTCTGAACCATTACACGTTACAATACACTGCCCGAAATCCAACAAAAAGACCATCATCATCAACAAGAATTATGTTTTCAAACTATCCACTAATTGCTATGCTTTTATTGGAATTACCAAATTTCAAG
This sequence comes from Crioceris asparagi, assembly GCA_958507055.1. Classification (NCBI taxonomy): domain Eukaryota; kingdom Metazoa; phylum Arthropoda; class Insecta; order Coleoptera; family Chrysomelidae; genus Crioceris; species Crioceris asparagi. The sequence goes on from OY293829.1 coordinate 48,478,749, forward strand.
CCGAAACCCCCAACATAATTGATGTTTCATGCAATCCTCATCCAATTGTCATAAATTACAACTGTTGCTTACACGTTCCAGAGAAAATACACTTAGGAAATTAAAAACCACTGAATTTCAATAATCTCAACATGGACGACCTAGCTTCATCTAGACAAAAGTTAGACCAGTACTCAAGAGACATCGACGACCTCATCAACAAACCATTCGTGGAGAAGAATATATCATGGTTCACATACTCTACCATACTCATGATCGTAGCTCTAATAAAATTGATAAATAAAACTTGTAACAAAAGTAAAGTTCATTTTTTAAAAAGCAAAATCAAGTGATAGTGATATAATATATATATATATATATATATATATATATATATATATATATATATATATATATATATATATATATATATATATATATATATATAAGATCAACAAAAAAACTCGAAGTCTTCTCCACAGTTTATTATTAAGGATTAATTAATTACTGAGACATGTTTCGAGATTGTACAATCTCATTTTCAATCGAAATATAGAAATTCTGTAACAAATTAAAAGGAAAATTATGTAGTTAAAATACAAAATGGTGGATAGAATACTCACATGGCTATGATATTATGAAAATTAAGAGAAGAAAAATATTATGTAAACGATCCCCAAAAATATTTGAAAATAAAAGAAATAACTTATCCCGTTATGAAAATGAAGTTAAAAATTAAAAAATTAAAAATATTAAATAAAGTCACATTCTAAAAATAAAAAATAAAAATAAGAAACGAAATTCTTATTTTTATTTTTTATTTTTAGAATGTGACTTTATTTAATATTTTTAATTTTTTAATTTTTAACTTCATTTTCATAACGGGATAAGTTATTTCTTTTATTTTCAAATATTTTTGGGGATCGTTTACATAATATTTTTCTTCTCTTAATTTTCATAATTTCATAGCCATGTGAGTATTCTATCCACCATTTTGTATTTTAACTACATAATTTTCCTTTTAATTTGTTACAGAATTTCTATATTTCGATTGAAAATGAGATTGTACAATCTCGAAACATGTCTCAGTAATTAATTAATCCTTAATAATAAACTGTGGAGAAGACTTCGAGTTTTTTTGTTGATCTTACCATATCACTCCACTTCGAGAATGGACTTCTACAACCATTATATATATATATATATATATATATATATATATATATATATATATTTATGGGAGGTTATTGGGTATGATGATTCCAAAAAGAATTAAACATAAACTAAATTCTTCAAAAAAACGTTTCACCTCTGGCCAGAGGCATCATCAGTAATTTATTTATATAATTGTGTTAAAGTCTGAAAACAAAAGTATTGTTTCCTTAAATATTAACATTTTTTTCTTATATATAACGAAACTTGACAAAATGGCGAATAAAAGAAAAAACAACAAAAAGATTATATTAATTTACAATGGTGGATTTGAATTATAGTATTTAAGAAGGTACATACCTTGGAAATTATACCGGCGATATATAATGTTATTTCGAGGAGGTTTATGCACATTTCTCTTTCCACTGTTTAATATATTTTGCAAAGAGTTGGTGGCATACAGCATCCCTCTCTTCGAAAAAATTATTATTATTCGCGATTTTAATTTTCATTATTTGATTATCATTTAAAGCTTTTAAAGCTTCCAGTAATTCAGTGCTTAGGTTCGTGTTACTGAGAGTTTACCATAATATAGGAATAAGCCGTTTTAGATCTACAGTGCAGTGAGCTTCTTGGTCTCTTACACTTTTCTGTTCTATTACTTAAGCGAGAGATAATATGTGGTCTATCGTCGATCTGCCTCCATGAAAGCCTGCCTGTTCTTTAGACTCCATTTCTTTATAATCTTGCTAGATTCAATTTTTCAAGAGCCTTATCATATACTAGAACTAGTGACTCTATAGTTTCCACACTTGGATTTTTCGCCCTTCTTGTACATAGTTATGATGTAGGATATCTTCCATTCTTCAGACATTTCTTTTTCGTTAATGTAATTTTAGAATAGTGGGTATCCAAGTTTCTGATCTGCATTTCCTTTTTAATCTAGGTGTGTGTACACACGGGAATGGTATTCTCGAACGCAATAGGTATAGACTTGAAAGCCATCTAGGATTTTCAGATGGTTTTGGTCACATAAGTCTATTAGCCTTTCGCCATTTTTATTAATAAGATATTCTCCATATTTTCCGACCACCCTGTCGTCGTACCTTTTTCCCACTAGATCATTGAAATCTCCGAAAAGCAAAAGGTCTCTAATTATTCAATTTTGTAATTTATTCGTGTAGTTCTTAAAAGAATTCATATTTTATTTTTACTTGCCCCTCAATATTGATTCCATAGACTCCCACAATTGTAATTCTGTTATATTTTCTGAATTTTCTACGGATAAGTAAGGAAATGGCTTGTTGTGCTCGATATTCTTTAGGTATTTAGCTGTGGAAATGGTCATACTGTCCCAAATTTTCTGACCCTAAACTTTTCTTTTCTCTCTATGATAATGGCGGTGTGTACTTTGATTGCTTCTAATTCGTATATTACTTCGTTCAGTTTTCTTGAACGTTCCATGTACCAAAATATTCATTGTCCTTCTCCCAAGCTTGTGTCGTTCACCTTGATCCGTCCAATTCGGGGGCATATGACTGACTGGGTTTTTTAACAGTTTATAAATTTTATGAGTAGACTTGGCCCTATGCCTCAATCTCCAACTTGCTGAACCTGGTATTTTTTATCGAGGTTTTCTTCCCTTAGCCTTTAACGATCCAGCGTTTAACTACAAAGCAGTAGTCTTCTTCCGTAACCCTGGACGGGGCTCTTACAGGGTGCTGTCAACCATAGCCAACTGGGTTTTTACCGAGGTATTACTCCTCGATCTCTTCTCCTTCCTTATCACTTGATGATAAGTCACCAAGCTTGGGACAGGCAGAGATCGGTTTATTAAATAAAATTTTATAAATGTGGTATATAATGGTTGATTTCTTACTATCAAGAGTTATATTAGTTTAGATTAAAACAAATAGCTTTAATTTAATTCAGCGCTATTCGGTGCACAATATTTTTGGTCAATTTGTCTTTAAGTAATATAAGTAGATGGTTTACCAAGACGTGAGTACGCCACATATAATTGACCATGGGAGAAACATGGATTTTGTAAGTCCAAGCCGCAAATGGACATTGTCTGGCCCTGAGATTTATTGATGGTCATCGCAAATGCCGAACAAATAGGGAATTGAAGCCTTTTGAATGCTATTATAGTATCTGAAGGTATCATTGGGATACGTGGTAATAGGACGATTTCTCCTTTAAACTTTCCAGACAAAAGTGGTTGCTTCGGCAACATTTAGAATAATTCATAAGCCAATCTTCAATTGAAGATCACGTGGTGGCATTCCCGGTATATCTAGAGAATTTAAAAATTCGGTTGGATAATTTACGGATTCGTTTTCATCAACAACAGTTACGATTGATCTAAAAAAAGTCATGAGATCATCTGGCAGCAACTGTTGTATTTTGAAGTTAATTTTCTTAACATCAACATTTTTTGCCGACAAACTATCACGATTACTAAGTCAATTACCTGAGGTTCACGTATTAATTCGGTATAACCGGGAAGACACTCTCCAATAATTGTTGTTCTGTTTTAGTGCAGAAATTGTCGGGTATGTTCATGCAGTTCTGTTTTACCTTTGCCAGTATCCAACAATTGTTCTGAAAATATTTGTGCCGTTGGATCATTTTGCAATTGTACTGGCATGTTGATGGTAAATTGAACTGTTTCGAAACTTCACCATAAAATGTACATGCGTTAATCTCATCGGCAAATTTAGAGCGAAGAGTACTGGTAATGTTTGTCAGAAATCATCTGATACTAGTAAGACAGCACCACTGAATAGTTTACTGTTACCGCTTAAATCTTACATTACAGAAAATAATTGAACTCATTTGCAAAACTGCAGTCATTCCACTTCTTGTTAATGCAACACATTGCGTTTGGTTTGTTATGTACGTCTCATGGCAGCTTGAGAGCTGAATGTGCTGTTCGTCCTCCATCTATCGGAATGACAGCAATGCCCGACTTCAGCTGTGACCGTATCATCGCAAGGATAAGCGACATTAAAAATGTTTTACCGGTTCCCCCTGGTTCGTCCAGAAAAAAAACCGCCTCTATTAGCATCAATTATTAATGTTTTTGTTCTGCTGTCATTAAAGGTTTATTATTCGCAATAAATATGTCTAAACGGATTTTATAGAGCGTGGATGCAAACGCTGCATCAGCAAGTATCAGATCCCAATGATTGTCGTCGTCCAGCAATGGCAGCTCGCTATATATCCATCTTGAAATTTATTGAACAATTGACCCTTAACTAAAAGAAAAAAACTCCACGATGTTTTGGATGTACTGTGCAAGGTCGTCACATTGTCTTGGTTTTAAATACGCCTGCAGTTGTTGGATGTGGTTCTCCTTTTTTATGTCGCTCCCATTTTTTACCTGACTTGTTCCATGTAAAATAACGGAGAGCTTCGATTTATAATAATGTTCCTGTGAATTGACCAAAAACATCAGCATTTTGGCAAAATATGAATAATTCAGTAAAGATTGTCTTTGGTTGCTCAAATGCTCGTTGGAAAGCATTTTATAGGATAGGATAGGACACTATCCGGAAACATTTAAATCGTTTTTTTTAATAGTTACGATTTTCGAGTTACAGCGATTTTACAATTTCAAATATGTGTATTGTCGCCATTTCTTCCGAAAATTGAAAATCTGAGGGAACCACATGAAAGAGCAGATAATTGGTAGCAACATTTATAATGAACATTTTTTCCTTAGAGTCACGGTTTTCGAGGTAGAGTAGTGGTAAAATGGCAAATTCTAAAATACATATGCGTATTTCCGCCACGATGTTTTGAGATCTCTAAATAATAGCAAGTACAAGCAAATAATATACACGGGTAATAGGATAAGTACTATCTTCTTTGGTATTAGTGAACGTTAAATGATTTTCGTGACTAATGTTACACTCAAAAGTGTGAAATAAATATTTTTTACAAAAAAAATGGGACTGACGTTATTAGTTAGTGCTCTGAAAAATATAAAATAATTTGAATTCTATTGGCGCTGATACTTGTGAATGGAATTCATATTATTTTTTATTTTTCAGTGCACCAACTAATAACGTCGGCCCCATTTTTTGTAAATAATATTTATTTCAGTGAAACTTACACGTTGACCGTTTTCACGATGTATTCTTTTGTGTATGCCAAAACTAAGAATACGCCAGATATTTTCGTTGCTAGTAATGTATATTGTTATTTCGTTTTTTACTAGCATTTTGTACTTCAGATTCTGCCAAATCACTGCCTTTATTAACGTATGTGTTTGCAAATGTACTTAATAGATTTTACAGAACTGCAGAGCTCGACATTAATATAAGCCTTGTACACTTTCGAAAGCAGAGGTGAGTATGTTAGGTGGTAGGATTTTACATACGCATTGTGAATGTATGTCGATATCTGTAACAGTATCGTTGATACATTGCTTTGGGAAAAGCTATTTACTTTTTACATTTTGCATTCTCCATGCATGGCGACTTCATGTTAAAATTACCGCACGGACCGTCGATCATATGACTGGTAACAATATCAAATGATTCTTGGTCAATTAATTAATTTCGGCCGAAATTATTTGATCAATTTCTTCTGAGTGGATTTCAACTTCAAGCCAAATCAAAATATGAGCATGAGGCAAACTTCGTTTTTGTCACTCAGCCAAATTCATCCAAGAACTTTACCAAAAATCGAATGTTTCACGATTAAATCCATCAACGATATTGCTGTTTGTTTGAACACATATGCAGCAATATCATGATGACGTATTGATTGTCGGTCTGGTAATAGCAAAGTTTGTATTTCCTCCCATTTTGGATTGCAGGTTAATATGATAAACAAATAATCTAGATGACCATAATGACATATATAAGTCATCGCATTTTTAATGTATTTCTGCATCTGCCTGGACAACTGGTGTGGTTTGAAAGTAAAATAAAATGAATGTAGTACGACGGTGTATGTCCGAAATCGTGCTCACAGTGCTGTCTCGACGTGTGATTTTGATCTCTCGGCTGTCAACTGGATCAGTGATCAGCGTGATGGACGATGCTACGATGCCTTAAATCATCCAGGTCGATCCTAATTTTGCGCATGCGTCAATGCTCTTTTTAATTAAGTTGGTATTTATATTTATTTCAAACTTGTGGTGTCGTCTTAGAAAAAGAAGGTGGAAATTTAAGAAATTAAACATTGACGCATACGCAAAATTAGCATCGGCCTGGATGATTTAAGGCATAATTCCTGATGGTACTTTATCAGCCTTAATGACGATTTGATAGTTGTCATTTCGTAACTCGTCGTCAATCTCTTAAACATTTCAATAGGTCGGTTTCCATATTCAATAGTATTGCCCTCTCTTCTGCATGTTCGATGAAATTATAAAGGCATCGGGTTGTCACGCGTTCTTCACAACTGCCCATAAAATTTGATTTGTAAGAAGCTCGGGACTTCATTAAGCATCCCTATCAATGACTCATCTTATGGTACGTCTGGCCTTGTTGGCCTTGAATGGTCAAAAATTAAAAAGAGTTACTTGCACTAAATATCTAGGAATAACTTATGACTGTAATATGAAATGGGACATTCATGTAGCCAACATAGTAAAAAAATATTTAGTTTACGTCTTTTTCAGGTTTAGGCATCTGTTAAGAAAAAGTCAATTGTTACAAATATATTACGGATTGTTTCATAGTGTGGCTTCATATGCTGTTATAGGATGAGGTGGTCTTTATGATGCATCTTTTGATCCACTGGATAGACTGCAGAAACGTATTTTCAAAATTATTGGTATAACTGAAGATGATCCGGACAAACCTTTAAATATTAGGCAAGTTTTTGTTGTTAAAGCTATTATTCATCAATACAACGATTTAAAAAGTGAATTTATAAATAAACCAGTTAACACCAGATTTAGAAGTCTTGCATTACCACTACATTCTTTAACCATTGGGCAAAGAAGTTTCGAATATTATGCTAAAAGGTATTTTAATGATCTACCAAATGACTTGAAAACTTTAAGTGTAAATAGAAATGTGCTCAAAAGAAAGATAAAAGAGAAAATTAAAGATATTATCATGGATTAGTTAAAATTGGAAAATCATAGAATTATTTTTTGCTCTTTTTTTTTCTCTAATTTATTAATATAGTTGATATATATGATATGATGATATGATATATATTATTAAACATTTTCACTTTAAGGGGAATTTGTTATTGTACATTATTATTAGTATTATTTATTTATGGACGATGTAGTAACTCTTAAGATAATTAATTTAATTTTATTTCTTTAATTTTTTTTTCTGGACCATTCTATGTACGGGCATTTATGCCTCCTATAGGTCTTTTATTGTATGTAAAAGATAATTGGCAATAAATAAAATAAAAAATTAATAATAAGAATGGGAGAATGAAGACAACCAAAACTGCCAAAATCCCACCTGACAAGTCAAATTCTACGGAAAATAACTACACGAAGACCAAAGAAAACATGGGATGATGAGTTAGAAGAAAGTTCGATAGCTTGCGGATTAACTTGTAATGAAGCAAAAAATATGGCGCAAGAAAAACTTTGTATAGACATATCTTCAATGTAGATGTAAACTTTACATTAACACCTAACAGTGTACTGCCATTACTACAGTAATGATTATGATAATGAAAAAAACTGATGAGGAGTTTATAGAAAACGAAACGTTGCTATAAAGAGTTTTTCCTTTTCTTGTTATATATTCTGCTAACTTCAGGAAAAATCAGATAAAAAAATCCCGATGGCCTGTAGTCAGCGGAAAGGTAAATTTTTCAAGATTCATTAAATTGAAATTTTAACAACCTTTTCATTGGTATACCTACATGTTATTAAATAAAATTGTCATAGCCTTGCGGTTAGAGGTTTTTGTTTTGGTTGTTGAATATAAAGCAGACAGGGTTCGAGTCCACTTCAAGGCAGATTTTTTTTTCGTCTATTTCTTTTCAATAAATATACTATATATTTTTTAAATCAGGGTCTATATTAAGATATATATATTATCAATATTTCTTATTTCTTCTTTATTAATTTTTATTTTTTCTTCTGTGCATTTTATGAAAAATTGCTTCGAACAAAAGTTGTAGGTACTGATTATATCTATAACCCAAAATTATTTTTGATGGTATTGACACTACGGCCCTTTTTTGATATTTTTTTTAAAAGTTTAAACGGTCGCCATTTTGAAACTACTTACCCGATATAGCCCAATAACGAACTTGTCCGAGATATTTGACAGATTGATTTTTGTAGCAAATTTGAACTTGATACCTCCAAAACTGCGACCTCTATCGTGTTAACAAATTTCGTAATATCCCATATATATATAAAAAACTTTTGAACCAAATGTTTTTTTGGACTAACTTACAGACATATAACAACATGCCATTACCCAAAAATAAAAATCAGTATTTCTTTAAAATTATATTTCTATGATACTTCACTAAAAAGTGAATATAATATGTCTTAGCTATCTCCTATTAACTCAAAATTATGATTAAATGGGATGGATACCTGAACATAATGCACGAAATTTATTTTGATTCAATGACCATGCCCAAAAAAATACCCAATCAAGTTGTAAGCAGTCACTCCGCAATACTATAGGTATATTATAATATACATTATAGTCGGTGCTATTTACACTGACAAGGACAACTTGTCGCTTTTTTTGCCACCCATGATTTTAATCTTGAATAAAACCACGCACACCATGGATGGTATTATGTAAGTACCTATGAGAGGTACATTTTTCTCTGCCATATTAAATAAAAGCTGCTGCTTGCGGAATTCCTCCAGATTTATGCAATAAAAGAGAGAGAGACGATTATCTTGAGGACAAGGGTGTTGGATTCTATGTTTTATTTCTTTCAATTCACTCCTTTCAGATGGCAGAGAGATGATAATATGAATCAGGACCCAATGCCCATGAACACACCTATGAGCAGGACAATGAGATACGTAAAACCGTGAGCTAGTTTTCATATGCAATTTCAAAACATTTCCTTATTAAGTGAACTCACAAAAAATGTGTTCTGTATAAGAATTCTAGATAATTTAGACATTTTTTTATAATATTTGTTCAAGTAGGTAGCTATCAGATATACCAACTTGAAGGACATTTTTTGCTCTCTTCTACACTGGAAATGTGAGGAAATATTACCTACATTCAAAGAAAATATTCAGAAACAAGAGATATTAATTAAAATTTTATTGCATTACTCTCATTGGAATTTATATAAATGAAGGGCAAGAAGTTGCCAATTAATTAATAATATTGCAAATATTGAAGACGGCATTGAAGACCATTACTAGTGTTAAGTGGCATGCAAATGCTAATGTGAATTAAATTATGACCTTTATTATGAATATTTGATTTGTGATTTGTAGCCACTAGCATAGCCACAAAAATTTTATTTTGTTGTTTCCTTAATATCTTCTATGCTTTTCAATCTAGGATAACGAAAAAAATACATTGGAATTAATCATAACGAGCCCTTGTGTTGATATGTCACATTTGCACTTGAAGAAAATAGTTCTTTTAATTTTCTAATTGGGTATTTCTCCTATTAATCGATCTACAGAAAATAGGCTTTGACAGACGGGTACAAAGACGTATAGATAGACGGGCATACATACAGGCAGACAGATACCAGAGTGATCTTATGTGGGTCTGTATTTAGATTGGATGTACGGAAGCCTAAAATTCCGGCGATCCTACCTATATTTTTATTTTTAAATAACACACCAACATTTAAACTTGTTTACTTTTTTAAAAAACAAGCTTTGCATGACAAATTAATAGAAACAAGAAATCTATTTTTTCTGGAATCTTCATCCAACTTGCTACTAAAATATTATCACGAAATTAATCGATTTGATCACTTTCTGTTTTGAATGTAGTCTACAGATTACATTCAAATTGTTTTAATAACAAATCTATACAAGAATTATATTTTCATAGATAATAGAACCGTTGATATTACTTTCAAACGAATTAATTTTTAGGGTTCAGTTCCATACATCCAATGAAAAATCAAAACACGTGTAATATTACTATCAGTCTATTTTTTCAAATCTTCAAAGTAAGCAGCACTCAGTTACTAATAAAATTCTTCATGAATACAATAATTATCATTTTTTTCTGTTTTTTAATTTCGAGTAAACAATATTCCAATATAAAATACTTTTCTGCTCTTGATTCTGAAAATATTCTGTCTGATAGCAGTAATCTAAAACTTTATGATTGTCAAAGCAAGATGTATGCCAAATAGTTATTGGTTATTACTGAATACAACATTCTTCCGCTAGAATTACGTAAATCCTTGATCCCCAGACACTTAACTCTTTCTTTTGTTTGCAAAAAGTGAGACAGAAACACCATAAAAACCATAAAAGGGTTTGGCCATGTTGTAGGACACATATATTCGAAACAGCTATCATGCTGACCCTGAAATACATTCTAATTATATTATACCAACATATATAGGTAAGTATTAAAGATATATATACTTATATATAAAGATTGATTAAACTATTAGGCGGTACCTTTGAAACAATCTGTAATATTAAGCACTACAATATAGCCTTTTTGTCTAGTAAACATTGAAATTGTTTAAACGGTAGGAAATAATACAGTTAAATATAACGTTTTATAATTTAATATCATAAAATAGATTCAAGAAGTTCAAATGCTTTCATACATATATGATGGGAAGAAAACAAAAGATTTAAAAAATATTTTGAAAAACTAGGACCGACTTTATTAGTTGGTACACAGAGAAATACAAAATTTCTATTAGTGCTGGTATTTTTGAAGTACATAGTATTCTAGTATAAAAAAAGAGATAGGAGACTTTTGGCACCAACTTCAAAAGTATTAGCAACAATAGAATTAATATTATTTTGTATTTTCAAGAGCCCCAAAAAATAAATTTGCTATTAGTATCTCACTTTTTGAGCATATCATCAATTTAATAATCAAAAATATTTAAGAAAATATTCACAATGAAATCCGTGTCCATAAAAATATATTAAAATTATATTCAAGTATAATAGCAATTTAATAATTTAAATTCATTCATGGAAAAAGTGTAAATAAGAGATTTGTTTTACTGGGAATAAAATTCAAATTCAGAAAATTATTACTATATTACCAAATCATAATCATTTGTCCCATCAATTATGTATATTAAATTTAATTCCCTACGAGTAGAAATCATACCCCGAGGGTTCCATATATTTATATTATTGTCAAACATATATATATCTATTATGCACAATATAAATGTACGGATCCCGTGGAGCAGATGAGACTGCGATGTGACGAATTTACCATTCTGCTATCTGAGACACGTGGCAAAGATTGGTGTTTCTAATCTTTGCACGTGGTGTGGAATGATCCAAAAATACTTATTCGAAGTATGCCTTGGAAATACGGGAACATATATTGGGCTGTCTTTACTTGAATCATCTGAAGTTTCATAACATTGAAACATCACCTGTCAATTTTTAAAGCAGAATCTTTTTATTAATAATAATTGAAAGAAATACACAAATTTGAACTAATGTAATAATAATAACCAATATTTAAATTATCTATATGTCCATACAAATATTTTTGAACTTCACTTTGGACACAACTGAAGTGAATAGATAATTTCCGGAATCCGGATTTCCAAATCAGTTTGGATTATTATGTACATAATAATGGCTTTAGATGCCCCCTAAAAGAGATATATAGGAAATTTATAAGTAGATTCATCATGGAGTTGAAACTTCTTCCGACCCTGCAGATATCTTTTTTGTGATGAATTTTTATGAAATTAGAGAATCTTCTAACATAAGAGGCTTAAAGTTATATCTATGATGAGTGATTTAACCCGAAAACACTAATTATCACATGACAATAATTGATGACAACCTCTGACCTCTCACCAGACTTTAGCAAAGACATGCTGAGAAATCTTTCTCATTTGCAAAAGTCTACTTTTTTGCATCGCTTGATATTAATTGTCGTTTTGTGCTTTTAAAAGATTCCGTTTTATTCGTGAGATTATATTAGTTTTTGGTCAAGATGACACTTTAGAAACGATGGATTTTCTCAATCAAAATTCTCTTCAACTATGTTTTACTTTTCTATCTTCGTAGATTAGGGGTAGACAGATCGGATGAAAGAAAAGCGAGACTATAAGGATTTCTCATGTCACCTGGCACGAAAACCTGAAAATAATAAAAAATACCATATAAGTATGTCCAATTTTTATTTTTGACAAAAAAATTTGCATAATTTTAATTCATGTAGTTATGTAGATAATTTAAATTGTTAAACCTATATTCTTATATTAGAGTTATATTTATACAGCCCATGACATCATCCGTATAAAAAAAAACTCTAGAAACGACTAGAAAATCCAATTTTTGAGGAAAATCTAAAATTATGGTATTACCACCATGTGCTAGTACTTCAAAGCGACACGTGTTTTGCTAAGCAAATAGAGCTCCGCTGACAATCTCAACTTGTTCGACAAAATACAAGTCAGATTCAAGATTAAAATGTTACGAATTAACATTAGATACTTATTTGCAAAATTTAAATTCAAGAAAGAGAATGAAATATATATATATATATATATATATATATATATATATATATATATATATATATATATATATATATATATATATATAATATGAATATTTACATAAGGAAAATAAGATATTTATAATAAAAACGCTCATGTGAAACTACTCTATTCAACAATAATAAATGACTTCTATAAACAAAACTCAGTTCAATCTTATTATTTTAATTCAACGATTTGATTTAGTACGTACTCGACAATCGTTTAAATACTTTTTATTTCCAAAACTATCTTAATAATATGTGCTCCCAAATTCACCCTTGAGGAACACCGATTAAGATTAAATTTGTGAAATAATATATTTTGTGCCACTCAGATACTTGGCACCCATGTTTTTTTCTAATATAAAAATGTTTAAACTTTATGTTAGTCATAGTTTCACACTGTTACACGATGGGTACAGTAGTGGATCAAAAAAACATTCAAAAAGCTAGGGCACCAAGGTATTGGAACAATATTTTACGGGGCACCCAAAAATTATCATTTCTACTCATTAAATACTAAGTTTTAAGAGTAATATGAAGCTTTCACTTTATTGGCTGAACAAAAAATGTTCCTTAGAAATGTCATAAATTCTGCGCATGTACCACATGGTGTTCCTTATGGTCGCTGTGGATACTAATATTCCCAAAGCATTTCTTCCTGTCTCTCGAACGTGCAGATTTTTGTAGTCAGCTCTTGCTCTACTTCTAGTTTTTGGTAATTCAAGCTAAGTACCCTCTACCTTATCGTAATAAGTATCATATAAGGATAGCAGATAGGTATATCTATTTCATGGATTTCTAGTGAACGATTTCCTTGAATAAAACAACCCTATTCGATTCACTTTATCCTACGTAACAAATCAAAATGTCAAGTCATTAAAATCAACCAACCTTTCTCAACAACAATTATCATTGTAACTAAATATATTGAATATGTGAACTCATATTTTGCTTTCTCTTTCTACGTACAATCACACATTTTTGCTTATATGCTGCAAACTAAAAAAAGAACAACTAAGGTCAAAATTACAATCACCACAGCTCAACACAGAGAATGTCGATAAAATCTATTAAAATTGGCTTGAGAGCATAGAAAGAGCGTACAAGATTTTGCTATTCATTGTCTCTCTGAATGGCTTGTTGGTATTACAGGAATTTTCATTATCACATGTAGGTACCTACTTATAATTTATATCAATACAGACGCAGACAGATACATTACATTTTAGCTGACAATAAGTATTTTTACAAAAAAAATATCAACTTTGTGAGCTTGTGAAAAATAGAATATAATAATAATTCTATTGGTACTGGAATATTGAAATTTTGTGGGTATAGCCAGCTAGAAGTTTTTTGCCACCCATTTCAAAATTATTGGTACTAAGTAATATTATTATTATTTGTATTTTTCAATGCACCAGCTAATGAAGAGATTGGTATTTTTTGCCGCAATATTTATTACACATTTTTTTGTGCTTCATTAATAGTCAAAATTGGCTAAACTTGGTACACGGTGAATTAGTGAGATATCCACAAATGACCATTCCGCATTTCAGTCTGTAAAAATGAATATTACTGTCCAAATTTCATTTATTCAGCTTCTAGCGAGTGTTCCTTACAACGAGCGCTTATTAATTGTATAGGTATGGAAAATTCTCTTCAAGATATTTCGATTTTTCTCGAAAAAATATTTCAAATCTATTTTCAAGGTAGTTTAGTGATAAATAATGCAAACTCATCAAGATAAGATAATCATATTAGAAATAGTACACATTATTTGACAGCAAGATCAAAAATGTTCTAAAGTGTATAGGGTGTTTGCAATTTACTCACAATTAAGAGCATTGAGGAAGAAATTAAATACTTCGGCATCCATTTGGACAGTAAGTTGAAGCTTGACAAAAATACAAACACTTTGTTTAAAAAATTGGGACAAAAAATAGATGTGTTAAGCAGATTAAGAAGAGTTAAGAGAAATTCTGCACTAGGTAGACTAGGCAGTATTTAAAAGTACGTCATTTATGTTTTTTGAGATTCTTATGAACGGAAGATTTAGAAATAGTGAATTCCTGTTCGGCTAAAATATGCTAAGACTGTAATTTCTAGGACGATTCATTATATATCTATTTGGCATGGAAAAATTTGGACATTTTACAGATTTAATCGGATCCAGTATTCGATAACATTCTCCAGAAATTAGTAAATTATTTAAATTATCTTCGTTCGTGAATTCTGAAGTTGACTTTTTTCATAATAACTCATTTGAAAAATTGTAAAAGAATTATCTGACACTGTCATAGATTGATTAATCGACTAATCTGACTTAACGGTTGTACCATAATCGTTTAATCCATGATTATCTAATTAAAAAACCCGGCATATCGTATGTTTTATGTTGATCTTCATAAATAGTTAAAATATTTAATAATAATATAATTTATAAAAAATACAATGCATCATTTTTTGAAATTTTCAAGATTTTAGGCTTATAAAATGCTCTTTATTGTGGCTAAATTTCGCACACCCACACACATGATTGTAAACTATCTTTAATGTGATTACCAAAGCTTATTTCGTTTACTTAACTGATCAATAAACAACCCTGAAAAAAGTTTTTATATCATTTCTCGAAATAAATAGAAAAAATCGAAAGTTTTTTTGGGACAGAACTTAGAATAAATTTATTTTAAATTTGATTTAAAATCTAATAATGGAATAAAAAATGCCACCTTCATGAGGCATTAGTTTGAATCTAACCTTGAGCCTAATCTTATGTTAATTATTCTTTACATTGGCAACTGTAATTAAGGTAGAAGTTAGCCTCTTTTTTCTGTTAGAGATGGAATGTTTTTTATATGTTACAAGGCCAGAAAGTGATCACTAAATATTCGCTAACCCTTAAACAGGGTGAAGTTATAGTCTAACACTAAACCTTATCTTCTATTATTCATTCTAAAAAATTTAAAATATTTCAAGTTCATATTCAAGTGGCAAAATAAAACTCTAATAAAATGGCACCTCTAATTTTGTACATAATAATTTTGTAGAAAATTGACCGTTAGGTATTCCAAATTTAACATCTATATTTAATATTTTGATTGTCACCGTGGCTCATTAAATTAACTAGCCTCACAAGCAAATATATGACCACTAATCTTAATGTGGGTTGATTTTTTATCTATGACTGACACGCGATTTTCTCAAAAAGTTCTCATGGTTACTGGTATAAAATTGTCAATAACTCTTGATTCTTTATAGAAAGCCCTTAATAACATCTGTTTAGTATGCTTCACAAAAATTTGAATAAACTGAACACTCGTTGTACCTACATGTTTTACTCATAGCTGCAGCCAAAACATGTTTCGGCCTTTTTCGACATAAGACTTGGGTGCTTCGTGAACTTGGAACCCGACGTGGAAATAATCATAAATATTTTTTACAAAAAATTGGACCGATGTTATTAGTTGGTGCACTGAAAAATACAAAATAATATTAATTCTATTGCTGCTTTTACTTTCGAAATTGTGCAGTTGCAATTAGATCGAAAACATTTGGCACCAACTCAGCACCAATAGAATTAATATTATTTTGTATTTTTCAGTCCACCAACTAATAACGTCGGTACAATTTTTTGTAAAAAATATTTATTTCACACTTTTGAATGTAACATTAGTCACGAAACTCGTCGAACGTTAACTTATAGCAATGAAGATAGTACTTATCCTATTATCCACATAAGTATATTCTTTACTTGTAGTTGTTATTATTGAGATCTCAAAACATCGCTGCGGAAATACGCATAAGTATTTTAGATGTTACAATTTTACCATCGTTGTAACTCGAAAACCGTAACTCCAAAGAAAAAATGTTCAGTATAAATGTTGCTTCAAATAATAAGGTATTTCATGTAGTCTACACATATTTTTAATTTTCGAAAGAAATCGCCCTCTCCGCATAGCAAAAATACATACAGGGTGTCCCACGGTCCTATTTCTAATAGTCCATTAGAAATTTCTGGAGAATGACAAAAGCTATCGATCTGAAAATATCATGGCTTCTATTAGACATTTCAAACTATCTTTGGAAAATATTTTCATAAAAAAATCACTTCCGGTTTTGCCGAAAGTAATAACAACTTCGTTATTTCAAATAGGATACCTCATATTTCCATACATTTTTTAATTCTACACAAAATTATGAGTAAAATGGATATACCTTTCCCTATACTTAAAGTTAATAGTTTTAGATTTATTTAATTTTATTCCTTAAAAATCGACAAATGCGAATTGATCGAAAATATGTCATTTTTTTTTTGTTATTTGCTTGACAAACATGGAGTTTGAATTTTTGGAATCTCTGCACATTATTTTAAAGATTTCGTTATGATTTTTCTTAATTTCCTGAGAAATTATTAGAGAAAAATTGATGTGAAGATGACTTAATTTCTAACGTTAATAACTTTCTTATTTCAAATATTTGTATTTTGTTGCACTAGCATATGCAAAATTAAAATACCTTTCTATTGATGTAACTATTTCTATATCTAAAGCTGATAGATTAAAAGTTATTGAACAATTTCCGATTTTTTTACAATTATTTTGTATTACCTTAACTTTGGAACGCATCAAAACGGTAACCATAGTTATCACTTATTTATGTCAGTGTCAAAGTGTAAAATTAGAAATTGTCTCTTTCATAGTTTTTTATTGAAATTAATCACAATCATGAATCAAGAATACACAAATGCCGATCTGCTCAACCTTTTTTGCAATTTATGGAGAGTGCAATAGGATTGTCGCGAGAACATGCAGGACGTTTAACGCCTGAAATCCGAATTTGCCGCCGATGACTGCAAAGAAATTTTGCCGGATTCTAGATAATTTTGTTCAATATGGCCAACAAAATGCTCCAAGAAATCGTGTTACTCCGACTACCGCTGACGAAGCAACACAAATTACCATATTGGCCTACTTTTACGGAAATCCTCAAGCATCGATTCGATGCGCTGAACATGACTTACGTGTTGCAAGATCGTCAATTCAAAGAATTTTAGAACAGCACAAAATGCATGACTTTAAGTTCACACAAGTTCAACATCTACACCCCCAAGATGGCCCTAGAAGAGTAGAATTTTGCGAAATGTTTCTTCTATAAATCCAAGAAGATGAAAACTTTATGAAAAAAATTATTTGGACAGATAAAGCCAAATTTTCGCGAGAAGGAATCTTTAACTCAAAAAATAATCATTTCTGGGCAGACGCAAACCCACATTTGACGAAAGAACAAAAGTTTCAAGTTAAATTCAGTTTCAACGTTTTTGTTCTTATAAAAGACAATGCACTTAAGTTTTATATTTACGAAGAAGTGCTAGACAGCGAAAAATATCTTGAAATATTGCGCACCATCGTTATAGACTTTGTAGATGACTTGCCAATTAACGAAGCCATAATGCAGCCATGAACTTACCGAAGAACTTTATGAAATATTTGAGGACAGGTGGTTTCGGCGCTTGGGTCTCTGGAATTGGGCACCAAACCATTATTTGTGGGGGGTCATAAAGGAAGAAGTTTACACTAACCGTCCTCCAGTGCAATCGATAGAAGAACTAAGAAATCGGGTACAAAATGCTTTAGCAGATCTAGACCCTGCAGAAATAAGAAATGCAACATCTAGTGTGGAATCAAGACTTATTGCATGTTTAGATGTAAATGGAGGGCACTTTGAACACTTGTAAATTTACATTTAAAGTATTGTTTTTTTAATAGGTTATTGATTAATATTTTTTGTGTAGATTATTAAATTTGTTATTGTTTTAGTATTCTTTCGTTTTTTATTATACACTGAAGCATGCCAAAGTTAATTCGACTTTATGTTTGTTTTTGATGTATGTACCTAACCTCGGTTCGCATAGTAAAAGTGTCCCTATTTTGTCAATAATTTTTCATTTGGAAATGATGATTGAGATTACAATTACCTCAAAAGCTTTTCGAATGCTAGAAATTTGAAATTTTCTATTTTCATCATTCTTAAAATATTTGTACGAGACAATTTCTCAATAAATCTCACAGTTTTGAAGTAGGGGCTCTGGGAATAAAAAATATCGTACATATTTCGTAAACATGTGATTATAATTTGAAATATCGACACAATAATGTTGTCTATCAATATACCTAAACGCTATGAATATGAAGCAATTCAGTTCGCATTAATGTATTATCCAACACATTACAATTATGACTGTCATTACTAATGCCACTTTAGACAAGTAACCTATCAAATAACTCACTCACTGTAAAATCCGTTGGTTCATTGGAAACAGACGCTCCCATATCGGTACAGCTGCTGATAGTGCTGGAAGACACCGACGCATTAGAACGTATTTTTTTGCAAATGTAAAAATAAGCCAATAGAACATTTTATCTTCCGTGAATTCATCAAAGACCCAAACATTTTGAACTCCTTGTCGTAAGCATCTCGGGATTTTTCTGGCAAAATCTGCATCGCTGCATCTTCTTCCGTAAAGATATCCTCTGGAGCATAATTTTCATCGGTTTCCTCCATTGTCTATACTTCCCTTTTGTGAAGGGAAAACTGACAAGTGTCAAAATTAAATTTATTTAAACATTTACAAACAATGTATGATGCCCGTGGCAACCAAATAAACAACCTACTACCAAAATGTAAAAAAGTCACTGTCAAGTCATTCTGACATTTATAGGGTACTGAGACGCAAGTAGCTTTGATTTGATCACAAACCTTATTAATTATTATCTCATAAAAAACGATTTCTTCCAATTGTTGGATAAAACATTGTATGCGACTCGTGTGATATTTTTCCTAAGTCAATTGAAAATGTATACCACTCGGCCTGACGGGTTCGTAGTATAAATTTTCTCGCGTGACTTATTTTCAACATAACACACTAGTACCATAAATACCTATTATTTATGAATTAACTACCCTTTTATATATATAACCGGGACGCATCTGTAACCTTCTGTTCAGGTCCAAAAGTGTTTCACGAAATTTTAACAGCGCCGTGGCCGGTTGAGATAGTGATCTGGGTTTCAGTTAGCTAGGAAGCAGGATCCGTGAATCGAATATTCTTTGGGGGATATAGTTTTTTCCTCGAAATCACTTTTTTATTTTTTTGTGTCCTTGAGTACTTGATAACAACATATCTTGTAATTTTTTTCTTCTTGCAGATTTGTTTGTAAGCTATTAATCAAGAACACTAAGAATAATGTAGGTAATAAATAAATTAAAAAAGACAAGGTCCGACTTCATTAGATGTTGCACCAAAAAGTATGAAATAACTACAAATAATGTAGGAATCATAAAATTTTTAATGTTGTAAGAGTCTTTATCACATGGCACCAACTTCTTTTTTTATTCCTGCAATTAGTTACGTTCTTTCAAATTGTATTATTACATTAAAACAAATTTACGTAAAATAAATTTAATAAAATTTCTTTCTTTCATAAACTATAAACTATTGCAGTGAAATTCATTTTTTAGGAAGTTCCAATAAAACATCCCGAATCAAAAAAAGATACTTCTACAGAGTTTGATATTTTAATTGTTCAATGTTCAATTAACTACAAAAAAATACCACAAAAAACTACAAGCGATTGTTAAAAAATTTCTTGGAAAGTTAGGTATATAAGAACATGTACGAGTAAATTTTTTTTTATTTGAATTTTTTTTTTAAACTACAAACAATTAACATGAAATTGTGTCCACGCCCTTTCTGATCTTAATTTTATTTCCGTTTTTGATCTCTTTATTATTGGGTGCTCCAATTCGGACTTTCTGTAGCAGCAAATTATTATGCTAATGTATCGGAACAGATCAGCTTGATAGATTTACTATACTTGTTGCAAATAATACATTTAATAGTGATGTTCACATAATTAATTGTGATAATCAATAAATCAGTCAACTGTTGATTTTATGGGTTGTTAATTGTTTCTATGATTAAATTAGTAAATAAGAAAGAATAACATTTCGGGGGTATACAGTAGAGTTTTCTATTATTACCACTATGTAAAGATGTAGATTGTATATATTTATTATTAAAAAATGTGCTCCCCGGTGGTCTAATAGGTAAGACGTTGGACATGGTTCGAGCTCAACTAGGTCAAGTTTTCCCCTAAACGAACATTTCCTGAAAAATTTCGGGGTTAGTGTGGTAAGGTACGCCTTAAAGACCCTCTGATGTGGTAGAATGCTATGTCACTTAGAGACATATCGGTGGTTCGGTGTTCACCTTAAACAGTGGGCCCCCTTATCAGTTGCAACACTGACAAAGCAGTGAAGGATGATTATTAAAAATTAAAACAGATCTTGAAAATAGAAAACATATTAGAAAACATTCTATTACAATATTTTCATAATAATATCAAATTTTCATTGAACTATTATTGCTTTTTTGCCGTAAATGAACTTCCACTCGCGTTAGCCTACATCTGTTTACTTCAAAAGCTAATGAGAATGTCTGTACTAACTATTTTTCTGCTAAATTAAGTCTGAATTGAGTCGTTTGTTTTGTAATCATCGCACAGACGGCAATATATAGAACGACACAGTACCTACATGCAGTTGTTGCTGTGAAGGTGCAAATTGTATTTGATAAATTTGTTATATGAGAGTCATGGTAGACGCAAAATAAAAAATAACTCAAAATAATTATGGCTAAAACCGACTATAAGGTTGAGATATTCTTATTCGATATATATGTCCGCGCCTTATAAATATAAGTGATGATTCTTTTTTCATTATGTCGAATGCCATCGTAAGATCATAGAATCTTGCATGGCAAAATTCCCGACGCTAAAATGCATCCGACACAGTCTTATAGAATACACATAATGTTGATATCGTCGAACTCTTCGTTTTATAACCGAACTGTTTATCGAATAATATATCGTTTTTCTCAAGAAGAGCAATGAACCTTTCCTTCAGGGTAACCTCGAAAATATTCCTCAAGACTGGTATAATGGAAATTGCCCGAGCTATTGGGGTTTCCCTTTTTATAGATAGGTATAACTTTGGAAACCTTGAGGAAATCTGGAAAAATACCTGTACTCATACAAAGATTAAATAGATTCGCTAAAGCAAATGCCACATTTTTATTTATGAGTTTCATTAGAACTAGTGATGCTGCGAGACTGGTCTTGGTCATGCAGTCTTGGTCTTGGTCTTGCAAAATTGCAAGACCAAGACCGAGACTAAGACCGTCTATGCAAGACCAAGACCCAAGACCAATACCAATACTGGGATGCAAGACCAATACCAAGACTAACCTGGTCTTGATCTTGGTCTTGCTGCAAGACTTGCGAGACTTGCAAGACTCTTGCAGTTCCGTAACCAAACACCAAATTGGTAGGAAACATATTATTTTGCTCAATGATAAGTTAAGAAACGCTAATAAATAACCTAATCGATTTAATCTTTGAACTCCCTTATTATCGATCTTTATTTTAGAAAATTAGAAAATATTGAATTAAAAGTTGTTGGGTGAAAAGCGAGTTCATTTTACGCTTCTAGGATTTCCGGATTTCAAAAAATTCTGAAACACCCTATACCTATACCGTACTTTCAATCCTTCTAGGATTTCCCTTACCGAGCTGTTTTCAAAGAATCCCGATAGTTCGTACCCAGGGGAAGGTAAACTACACGGTTTTTTATTTTTATTATTTTTTCTATCGCGCAGAATGTTTTAAGCAAACGTTAAAAATCATCTATAAATCTGATATCTTTTTGATGACATTTATCCAGTGGCCACTTTTGGAGATATTTGAAATTTTAGATTGCCCTTATTTTGAAACTATTTTTTCGATCATGCTCATTAACTAACTCAACTAAGATATTCACACTACTGACTTTTTAAATAGATACCTAGTTTTATAAATGCGCGTATTAACAAATCTCTACATGTTTTTAATTTTAATTTTTTGGAAAAAGCTTTCTAAAAAAAAAGTTAGTTTTATAAACCAGAAATACTTTTGATCGCTCTCAGAGATTCTTTCTATTTTATTAAAGAAAATGGTACAAAACCATTGCAGAATGAGCAAGAGAATGAGTTATGAAATAGAAGTATAAAGTAGAAGTATGTAGTAAAATGAGTGCTCAGTTGGGACGGATGATACCAAGAAAACACAAGCAGACTAAGTCGCGCAAGTAAGATACGATTCTCATATGTGAATGGTGATTATTAATTTATAAACTTTATTAATTAATTACGCATCTCACTTGCTCTAACTTAATTCTACAAGCCTAGTTTTATTCTCATTACTTATTCTACAATGGTTTGGTACCATTACAATACCAGGCGTGTTTGTTCTGGACAATGACAATTTTTTATACGGTAGATATTTATCCATTTCGAATGATAATATAATTACAGGCAATCTTATAAGATTATGAATTACATACTTCCCATACATATGCAGGGTTCTTCTTCATTTAAATTAAGCAATTACGGTTTAGAATCGCAACAACTTTTCACACTTATAAAAAGATCAAAATTTTTGCAAGAGTCTTGCGAAGTCTTGCAAGTCTTGCAGCAAGACCAAGACCAATACCAAGACCGTATATGCAAGACCAAGACCCAAGACCAAGACTAAGGATTTGATGCAAGACCAAGACCAATACCAAGGGTGCAAGACCAAGACCAATACCAAGACCATATCGGTCTTGGTCTTGGTCTTGCTTTGCGCATCACTAATTAGAACCGAATGCTAGCCATAAATATCCGCGGCTCTAGAATTTTTCTGATTATGGACAATATTTCTATATCACTGGTTGGATGTAAGTAGAAAGTCAAATGGTTTATTGGCTTTTTGTCATGAAAGAATCGAAGAGATTTACAAAAAAGTTGGCAGAATTTTGCATTAAGTTGTTTATGCAATCTTCAAAAAAGTTGGCAAAGTCCTCAAGGATAAATTGCTCTCATTCTTTAGATTATTAGTTTTACCTAAATTTGTATATATTATTTGCCAGACTGACTTTTATGTATTTTTTTATTCAGATATTGTCTTATTATTAAACTAAACTTTTTTTCGATTTATAGAATGTTTGTGCTCCTTTTTCAATTTGTTAAGTAATTGGAAGCTTTCGGGCGTCCTTGTCACTTCGGCAATAGTTTGAACCGCCTCTAATTGTGACTTTAGATTTTTATTTTTTTTCAGAAATACATACCTGTTTTTTGAGAAATGAGGTTTGCAAAGATCTGACTGAGAGATATGAGCAGCTTGCGTTTCTGAATCTAAATCGCATATATTCCAGAATATTTCTCAGTTTATCGGCAATGATAAGGTGCTCACTTCGAAAAACAATCATTTTCGGCAGTAAAGTAAACAAATCTTAAAAACAGTTCTGATGGGAGTTCTGAGTAGCGCCCGAAGAGTTCTGCAAAAATTGTTATAGCATTTTATTGGAAAAACAATATTTCTCAATTTGTCGGCAATCATAAGGTGCTCACTTCGACAAACAATAATATTCGGCAGTAAAGTAGTCAAATCCTTAAAACAGTTCTGATGGGAGTTCTGACTAGCGCCAGAAAAGTTTTCGATTGATTATGCAAGCAATACTACAGAGTGAGGATTTTAAAAATGAACTTCAATCAGCTGACTTACCAATTGGAAATCTTGCTTTGAAAATTGCTGTCTTTGGATGCCAACTGCAATGTAGCACACTTATATAAGCATTTATTCGAGAAGTGTCCATTTTATTTCACAATATCATCATGCGGTCGATGAATTATCTCCCTGTAGATACACACATTGTTTTCGAGAATGGATATGAATTCCTCCAAGACGCTATTGACAATGTGAATAAAGACCGTCAAAATAATACTTTTTGTAAAACGTGTAAGGCCCCACCTCTCGTAAGAACACTTGCACTTTATACAAGGAAGTGTTTCCTGAGAACCGAAGAAAAAAATGTATTCTGGGTGCAGTCACGAAATCACTAAAACTCAATGATAGGAGTATAGTCTTATAGAACTTGTTTATTATACATTATTTTCCATTCAGACTGGGCACTACAAATCATTCGTTTTCAATGGAGAATACTGGAGGGAATATGACAACCAAAGTTCGAAACCAAAAAATGTTTCAAGTCATACAGAAGTACTACCTCATATAGTCATGTACATTAAAATGTGCCGCAAGTAGAAAGGTTCCATTAGAAGCAAATTTTCTAAAGAAATACCCACTGAAGTGAAAAAAATTTACCATCAAGTGAAGACTGAAAATTAATGAATCAATAGTATTCAATTTATGCTAGTCACAAAAGTTATACGATGAACTTATGAGTTTAATTTTAAGCATTAGTTATTCCTTGTTTATTTCATCTTTTTTTATATTTTGGTTCAACTTTAATTATATCCCTTTTGGGGGAAACCTTGTTTAAATTTTGAACCATTTTATGAGAAATCTTGAGTTTGATTTCAAGAGATAACTTATCAGTTGTATTTTAAGTAGGTACCTATGATATTTAGTTATTCTTTGTTTCATTATTTTTTTATATTGGTTTATGTTTTGTTTAAGTCCCTTTTGGGGGAAACTTTGTTTAAATTTTGAACCATTTTATGAGAAGTCTTGATTTTGATTTCAAGAGATAACTTATCAGTTGTATTTTAAGTACCTATGATATTTAGTTATTCTTTGTTTTTTTCATTATTTTTTTCTCTAGAACTCTTCGGGCGCTACTTAGAACTCCCATCAGAACTGTTTTTGAGGTTTGTTTAATTTACTGCCGAAAATGATTGTTTTTCGAAGTGAGCACCTTATGATTGCCGATAAACTGAGAAATATCGTTTTCTCACTGAAATGCTATAACAATTTTCTGTAGAACTGTTCGGGCGCTACTCAGAACTCCCATCAGAACTGTTTTTAAGATTTGTTTACTTTACTGTCGAATATGATTGTTTTTCGAATTGAGCACCTCAGGATTTCCGAAAAACTGAGAAATATCGTTTACTCACTGAAAGCTATAACAATTTTCTGTAGAACTCTTCGGGTGCTACTCAGAACTCCCATCAGAACTGTTTTTAAGATTTGTTTACTTTAGTGCCGAAAATGATTGTTTTTCGATGTGAGCACTTAATCATTGCCGATAAACAGAGAAATATCGTTTTCTCACTGAAATGCTATAATAATTTTCTGTAGAACTCTTCGGGCGCTACTCAGAACTCCCATCAGAACTGTTTTTATGATTTGTTTACTTTACTGTCGAAAATGATTGTTTTTCGAAGTGAGCACCTTAGGATTTCCGAAAAACTGAGAAATATCGTTTACTCACTGAAATGCTATAATAATTTTCTGTAGAACTCTTCGGGTGCTACTCAGAACTCCCATCAGAACTGTTTTTAAGATTTGTTTACTTTACTGCCGAAAATAATTGTTTTTCGAAGTGAGCACCTTATCACTACCGATAAACTGAGAAATATTGTTTTCTCACTGAAATGCTATAACAATTTTCTGTAGAACTCTTCGGGCGCTACTCAGAACTCCCATCAGAACTGTTTTTAAGATTTGTTTACTTTACTGTCGAAAATGATTGTTTTTCGAATTGAGCACCTTATCATTGCCGATAAACTGAGAAATATTGTTTTCTCACTGAAATGCTATAAAAATTTTCTCTAGAACTCTTCGGGCGCTACTTAGAACTCCCATCAGAACTGTTTTTAAGATTTGTTTACTTTAGTGCCGAAAATGATTGTTTTTCGATGTGAGCACTTTATCATTGCCGATAAACAGAGAAATATCGTTTTCTCACTGAAATGCTATAATAATTTTCTGTAGAACTCTTCGGGCGCTACTCAGAATTCCTATCAGAACTGTTTTTAAGATTTGTTTACTTTACTGTCGAAAATGATTGTTTTTCGAATTGAGCACCTTATCATTGCCGATAAACTGAGAAATATTGTTTTCTCACTGAAATGCTATAACACTTTTCTCTAGAACTCTTCGGGCGCTACTTAGAACTCCCATCAGAACTGTTTTTAAGATTTGTTTACTTTAGTGCCGAAAATGATTGTTTTTCGAAGTAAGCACCTTAGGATTTCCGAAAAACTGAGAAATATCGTTTACTCACTGAAATGCTATAATAATTTTCTGTAGAACTCTTCGGGCGCTACTCAGAACTCCTATCAGAACTAATTTAAGATTTGTTTACTTTACTGTCGAAAATGATTGTTTTTCGAATTGAGCACCTTATCATTGCCGATAAACTGAGAAATATTGTTTTCTCACTGAAATGCTATAACAATTTTCTCTAGAACTCTTCGGGCGCTACTTAGAACTCCCATTAGAACTGTTTTTAAGATTTGTTTACTTTAGTGCCGAAAATGATTGTTTTTCGAAGTGAGCACCTTAGGATTTCCGAAAAACTGAGAAATATCGTTTTCTCACTGAAATGCTATAATAATTTTCTGTAGAACTCTTCGGGCGCTACTCAGAACTCCTATCAGAACTGTTTTTAAGATTTGTTTACTTTACTGTCGAAAATGATTGTTTTTCGAATTGAGCACCTTATCATTGCCGATAAACTGAGAAATATTGTTTTCTCACTGAAATGCTATAACGATTTTCTCTAGAACTCTTCGGGCGCTACTTAGAACTCCCATCAGAACTGTTTTTAAGATTTGTTTACTTTAGTGCTGAAAATGATTGTTTTTCGATGTTAGCACTTTATCATTGCCGATAAACAGAGAAATATCGTTTTCTCACTGAAATGCTATAATAATTTTCTGTAGAACTCTTCGGGCGCTACTCAGAACTCCTATCAGAACTGTTTTTAAGATTTGTTTACTTTACTGTCGAAAATGATTGTTTTTCGAAGTGAGCACCTTAGGATTTCCGAAAAACTGAGAAATATCGTTTACTCACTGAAATGCTATAATAATTTTCTGTAGAACTCTTCGGGCGCTACTCAGAACTCCTATCAGAACTGTTTTTAAGATTTGTTTACTTTACTGTCGAAAATGATTGTTTTTCGAATTGAGCAACTTATCATTGCCGATAAACTGAGAAATATTGTTTTCTCACTGAAATGCTATAACAATTTTCTCTAGAACTCTTCGGGCGCTACTTAGAACTCCCATCAGAACTGTTTTTAAGATTTGTTTACTTTAGTGCCGAAAATGATTGTTTTTCGAAGTGAGCACCTTAGGATTTCCGAAAAACTGAGAAATATCGTTTTCTCACTGAAATGCTATAATAATTTTCTGTAGAACTCTTCGGGCGCTACTCAGAACTCCTATCAGAACTGTTTTTAAGATTTGTTTACTTTACTGTCGAAAATGATTGTTTTTCGAATTGAGCACCTTATCATTGCCGATAAACTGAGAAATATTGTTTTCTCACTGAAATGCTATAACAATTTTCTCTAGAACTCTTCGGGCGCTACTTACAACTCCCATCAGAACTATTTTTAAGATTTGTTTACTTTAGTGCCGAAAATGATTGTTTTTCGATGTGAGCACTTTATCATTGCCGATAAACAGAGAAATATCGTTTTCTCACTGAAATGCTATAATAATTTTCTGTAGACCTCTTCGGGTGCTACTCAGAACTCCCATAGGAACTGTTTTTAAGATTTGTTTACTTTACTGCCGAAAATAATTGTTTTTCGAAGTGAGCACCTTATCATTGCCGATAAACTGAGAAATATTATTTTCTCACTGAAATGCTATCACAATTTTCTGTAGAACTCTTCAGGCGCTACTCAGAGCTCCGATCAGAAATATTTTTAAGATTTGTTTACTTTACTGCCGAAGATGATTGTTTTTCGAAGTGAGCACCTTATGACTGCCGATAAATTGAGAGATATTGTTCTTCCACTAAAATGCTATAACAATTTTCTGTAGAACTCTTCGGGCGCTACTCAGTGCTCCCATCAGAACTGTTTTCGAGATTTATTAAAACTTCTCTTATTTAAAAGTTCTCTCGTTCGTAACTTTTTTAATTCAATGGAACTATTTTTGTACTTGGTCGAGAACTCCAGAACTCTTCCAAATATAACGAAAAAAAGCATCAGAATTCATTTTCTCGAAAAAGCGGCGCTGCGTGAAGTTAGCGCCCACTTTTTAATATTATGATTTACCTCCACGATATGCTGGAACTATTGAAAATTTCATACAGGAACTCCAGAACTCTTTCAGATCTACCCAGAACTCACATAAAATAGTGTTTTTTGAAAAAGACGGCGCCAACTTCACATGAGTCACATGATACTATTATTAGGTTTTCCAATATCATTTTTATTGAAAATAAAATTCCTCTATGGTCGGATAAGTATGACTTCAAGACTGAAATTTTGTGAATAGATTATCTTCTCTAGTTCCACTAGATGTAGTTGTCCTGGTGTCAATAAAAAATTTTTTTTATCAAATCATGTGATAAAAAATATTTTTGCATTCAGTTACTTTATTGTCATTGATTTTAAAGTTATCCGCATCTATCTCCGCGCAAAAATCTTTTACACAAATTTTATGGAAATAAATTGATCTTAGCATAAATGTATTGTTTATACCATCGTGAATACGAGTCTATGTTCTCCATATGTAACCAAAACTCTGTAAGTAGTAGTACGTCAATGGTGTTCTCTTTCATGAATAATTCTAGCAAGTTCAACTTGTTCCTAATACCTATTGATATAAAAAAATTAAACATATAATATAAATAAAAAAATATCAATCAATGGTTTCTATCTTGAGCAATGTTTTCTTCTATATGTTCTTCTGGCACCAGCTTTATCACATGATCACAAATGATAAACTTATAAACGCTTCGAATGTATACCAGAATACACTAGATGAGTGGAAAAGTCGTTGAAATGAAATGCAAGTGTTTCCCTGTTGCCAGCTTGCCGGACGTCCAATACCACAGCCTCCTAGAAGCGATAGAATGAAAGTTAACGTATTCAAAATGATGGCGTAATGTCTATAACAAAACAAACATTGTACGATAACATTTGTTGCATAAACGGAATTTGATGACGATGCATCTGGTACTTGCTAATCCTGGTACACAACCCTGGATGTCGCAAGATACAGCACCCATATTAAAGTTGCAACCACCCACAGCGTCTTCCAGATACCTACAGCTGTAATATGACATTTCATCAGTTTGAGACAAACTGCAAGCTCATTACATTTTCAGTAGGTAATGTAAATTACGGGTAGGTGTCGCACTCGAATCATAATATTCTAACGTGGAGGTTTTCGTTGCGATTCGTCGAAGGGCGGAGCGCCTTGGCAAGTGCGGACCTTGGTGTGGTCCGGGTGATGTGAGTGTGGGGCATGCTGCTAATGATCAGCGATACATCCCCGGGTCTAGTGGGTTTGCGCTAATTCGCATGGCGTTAGAAAATTTCTGTTGAAGATTCGAGAAGGAGGGGCTTGCCTATATAATGGAGAGGAGTGCTGTAGAGTCAGTGCGGGGCAGTCAAACCGGTACGGTGGAGACCGGAAGTACGGTGCAGTCCGGTGTGGTAAAATAAATAAATAACGCTCGGTTGTAAATAGTGAATATAAATTATACATATTAGTCGATAGCGTACTGTAAGTTATATAAATAGTTTAAATAAATAGACTGTGATATTTAGTGTGTAAGTAAATAAACTTTGAAAATAAATAATTCCCCTTTATATGCCTGTTACATTGGTGTCAGGTGTGGGGTAATATGGTGTATTAAACGGGTCATAGTGACTGGCAAGAATGACTATCGGACTGAACTGTGTGACTGCAGATTTCGCGAAGAATTGTGTAGAGCTTCACGGTTTTCCAGTAGTGACTTGTAGAACATTCCGTTATACTTTTTCAAACGTTATCGAAAATGATATGGCTGCGATAACGGGGTGCAGCTCGGTGCCTTCGGTGGGCTGCTGGTAGTGGAACGGATGTTGAAATAAATGCTCTTATAGCTGCTGTAGCGACTATCCTGAGCTCCTGCAAATATAAATATGAACCATGGAGGAAAACAGGACACGGTGCTGTAGATGCTCCTCGTAGTTGGTTGAGGAGATAAGAGGGTCCTCATGCAGAAATTTGATGACAATATCCAGCTTCCGAAGACCATGTGGCGTAGGTACCATTGCACCTAAGGAGCCTAAACGATGTGGCTACCGTCATCTTATGAACACTCGAGAGCTACTGGGATCTGGTTGCTGGCGCATAAGAAGTCTACGACGGCAGCATGGAACGATGGTAAGGATCTGGTGATGCAATCCCGCAAGTGGTGCTGTATTGCCGGGTGGCGTGGCAACTTGTTGGGTAGTGCTGACCAGTTTCCTGTGGGTGTCACCGAAAACTGCTGTGGGTGTAAGGCCAACGATGTAGACTAGTGCAGAAGTACCTAAGGCTTGAAGCTGTGTTACATGGCCGGATGGCATGGTAGCTTGCTAGACTTGATGAGAAGATTCCTGTGGGTGCAACCGAGAAATCGCTCTAAGATGTGCATGGATGCCGATGGTATGGATGGGTATTGGGTACTGGGCCAAAGATACAGACAGTACCTAGTGTGGTAATCGAGCAGAATTTAGGAATGGAGAAAGAGACCGTGGTAGCTATGGGCATCATCTCTGTCGGTGAGATCCAAAGTGTTGCAGGTGAATATTCGAGAACTTGGTGTGACAATATGTGCTTCAACGAAGTGAACAGACTGCATGGACAGATTTGAACTTGCTGGTGGTTATGGCGGCATGGCCATGAAAATTCCAATGCTTTGAGCTTACAGTTGCTCATTCTGGGATTATAAAGCATGTTGGACTGTGAATGAAGCCTGGTGGTGAAGTTCAACAGAAAAGAGCCGTTGCACTTGGTGTAAGCCAGCGAGTGCTCTTCAGTGTCAGGATTTTTTCGAACACCCCAAACACAAGACCAACCCTCAGGACACAATCTTATCCAAGATCTGATATCAGAGATTTCAACGAAAACCAGAAAACTGACTCTGACGGACAAGACACCACTAGAACCTCTCTTTGCGCAAAACAATTATTGTTAACCGTAAATTAGAAAAAAAAATATATGAAAGATGAAAAGAATACATTTAAAATTTTGATAGGCAATGGAGCTGGAATTTCAATCTTTAAGCCAGACACATGCAAAAATTATAACAGGCGACAGACAGAAAATATTGTAATGCAAGGCATAACAACTGAAAAAGTTCCTATAACCGAATCCGTACTTATCCCTTATAAATGACCCTCATAAAGTCTATATATGCAATTTAGATATCCACTTTGACGGTTTACTACTTGGCTCGGATTTTCTTGCCTATTGGATATTAAAAATAAGCAACTCATTATAAACTTTAAGACCATACCTCTTTCTTAAGAATCTCACTTCAAACAGAACAAGTCTTCATACTTAAAACGAATAAGCTAGCTAACACAGAAGCAATCTTTTTACGGCAGGAGATCGAAAGAGTTTTAATCCCATTCTCTATAGTGAAGATAGATAAAAATAGAGAATCTCTTGTGCCAACGCCATTCATAAGACTATCGTATTTTCTGAACTAGAATTCGATTTACACGAAGACGTAAATAATTTCAGTGTATGTAACTTCAATACCAATACAGACTACGAACATACCTACAGACAATACGAAATAATAAACCAGCTTAGATTAGAACAGCTCAATGACGAAGAGAAAGAGCACATCACTCAACTTTGTCTTGATTTCGAGGAAATAGTCTATTTAGAAAACGACAATTTGACATTTACTAACGAAGGTAAACATGACATAAAGACAAATAATGCGAAACTTATTTGCATTCAGCCCTAGCTTTATCCACATGTACATAAGCAAGAAGTTAAATCCGAAATTTCCAAGATGTTAGAAAAAGGCATTATAAAACCATCAAATTCATCCTGGTCTTCCCCGTATGAGTTGTGCCCAAAAAAATGGACGCTTCTGTGAAACAGAAATGGAAAGTCGTAGTGGACAATAGGAAAATAAACGCCGTGACAGTAGGTGACAAATACCCCCTTCCGAATATATCAGATCTCTAAGAACAACTAGGCAAATGCCAATATTTCACTACGCTCGATCTAGCATCGGGTTTCCACCAAATCGAGATTAACCCCAAAGATATTCTAAAAACGGCCTTTAATGTCGAGAATGGACACTTCGAATTTCTACATTTCAGTGCGTCATGGATAATATTCTTTTAGGAATCCAAAACGAAAGATGCTCGCCTATATGGACGACATAATAATATATTCACCAAATATCCATAAGCACATTAGACGTCTAAAAGAAGTATTTACCTACCATAAGAAAGCAAACCTTAAAATTCAGCCAGAAAAGTGCGAGTTTCTACCAAAAGAAGTTTCATACTCAGGTCACGTAATTACGAAAGAAGGCGTTAAGCCAAACCCACAGAGTCGAATGTAGCCAGAACTACCCTCAAGCCCGAAATCAAAAGGAGATAAAATCATTTCCTGCCTTAGCTGGATGATATTGCAGATTCATTCCAAATTTCTCTAAGATATCAAGACCTCTTACCGAATTATTAAAAAAGACGTCACCTTCAAGTTTAACTCAGAATGTTTAGAATCCTTTAACGAATTGAAACAAGCCCTTACTTCAAGCCCCATCTTATCATACCCAAACTTCGAAGAACCTGTTATATTAACGACTGCCGCTAGTGTCTTCGCGATTGGTTCAGTCCTTTCCCAAGGTCCCCCTTCTAAAGATCTCCCAATTGCCTACGCGTCAAGAACTCTTTGCAAGTCTGAAATGAAAATTTCAACTATCGAACGAGTGTTCCTAGCGATAGTCTGGTAAGTAAAACACTTTAGATCGTACCTTTATGGAAGGAAATTTATTCTTATTACTGACTATAGACCCCTTACGTGGCATTTCTCTATTAATGACCCAGGGATCCGATTAGCTCTTATGCGATTTAAATTAGAGGAATGCGACTACGAAATTCGCTACAAGACTGGTCATATTACCAAAAACTCAGATGCATTATCTAGCATTAAAGTAAATTAAATAGAAAGGTGCCTCAAATTTCAAGAACGACTACCTCAATATTCTATACTCGCTAACAACGAAATAGGCAACAAATTCGAGTAAACGGCAGACTTTTCTAACGAATGCATATGCAAAGAATTAAAGACGTTTGTGGAACTGTGTAAAACAACTTTATTGATAACTACTGATAGTATATACTAATAACCAACTTTTGAACAAAACAAACATCATTACCTTTTTTGAAAAAATAACCTTAAGGATGCCACCCATTAAAAAATCATAGATGACATATTCGAAGAAATACCGAATTTATGAATAATAAAGTAATCATACTTACTATTAAAACTATCCAAAATAGAAAATATTTCATTATGCCAAATCACTAAAGACGTCGAAAAATTTATCAAAGCCTATTCTATCCAGGACCTACATACTAACAATACGAAACGAACTGGCAATATTTTCGCAAGCTTACAGACTGCCAGACAAATCTGCGAAAAGCGTAACCAATACACTACTACTGTATTTCCAACACTTTGGTTATGGGAGAGAATTCGACAATATTTTATTTAGGGACATATGCAGTTTATTTGACATTAAGCTCATGCACTCAATGTATGCAATTATATGCTACAACGAATCAGATAAAAAAACACGATTTCCCATCGTATGAGCTTGTTTTTGGTCACATAGCCAGCACACCACCCGGGAATACAGACAATCATAAAGAACTAAATACGTCCAAGATCTTAATAATAGGATTTCGTACTACTACAGTCTAGCTCGCAAACACACAGAAGCCCAAAAGGAGAAGCTAAACAGCGTTTCGATAGACATGTTCGAGACATTCCCAACCGAATAACATCGGAGATAAAGTTTACATTAGAGAATACCAGATTAAAGACAATTCACAAAACAAATTCAACAGCCATTTCACAATACAAGAAATTCACAACAATTCTGCTTCTCTCATTAACCCCAAAACTATACAAAAAACAAAAGTTAACTTTGAGAGAATGAAACCCTGTTGAAAGCCTTAATTAATTTTCAGAGTTATCCCGCTGTTCGAATCAACATTTTGCCAATACAACATCAAACCGATCAAAAACACATTAGGTATTTATTATCACGACGAGACAAAACTCACCATAACGAACAATCACTGGACATTAAAACTGCACAAAAAACATCACCCTCCTACTTCATGCATTTGAACACAACACAAATATTCTCCAGATACTCCAACAAACCATATAACCTGACTATACGCCAAAGAACTCCTTTCGTGCTACGGTTAAAACACATTCAAATCTTCTAAACAAATATCAACATCGATAGAAGAGAAACTCAAAGATATATTCATCTGACGCTCAACCACAAAAAGTTAAAAGAGGTATAATAGATGGAATAGGAACACTGATTAAAACTTAACTGGAAATTTGGACGCCTCCGATGGACAGTTCTATACAAAATGCATAGACAGTCTCAAAACAGATTAGAGGCAGATAGAACATCTACTGAAAAGTCAAATTTCAGTTGCAAGTACCGTTATCGATACTTTGAACTCCACCCTGAGAAAGTAACAGTTGATCGAATCAATTCTCAATAAAGATCTCAACAGGTTCGAAAGAGCAATTCACCAGTTGTCTGATAAGTTAGCACTGATTGATGCCCAATTGAAATTCTTGAAAGTTACATCTATCTAGAAGATAACCTTAATGACATCTTGAATGTCATAACATTTGCAAGATTGATCCATACTTCTATAATATCACCCGATAGTTTGATTGGTTTTCTTAAACAAATATCACAAAATAACTTATTGCTTCCAGTTAAATACGCATTACGAATATTTAGAAATCATAGATCTAGAAGCATATCAGACAAAATATGATTTGGTATTTAAGATCTCACTAACCGAACAAAAAGGCTACACCTTATTCCATTTATATCCAATACCAATTTATAATAATAGAACTGGTTTTCACCATTTACTATAATTTTCAAATATATACATTGCGCGTGACAACGATTCTTTTACTTACATAAGCATCAAAGAAATGAGTGCGTGTAAACAGTTAACCCCACAACAGCAACTGTGTTCAAACATTTACGCTGACCCTATAGACAGTAATTCAGTATGTGAAGTGTAGTTACTTAAAAACTATAATAATCTAAAATTGTTAATCTTCTATCATTTATAGCCAGGGATATAGGTACCTAATGTCCAAAAACAAGAAGAAAATGTATGGCTGATAGTTTTATCAGAACCTATACATGCGACTATAAACTGTCCTGAGATCAATGAAAATAACATAATCAATCATAACTCATTATTGAAAATCGACCAAAATTGTTATGAATTCATTGGCATGACAAAAATCCAAACAGGAAAAGTACTCCAGCCTAGACGACCTCACTAATAAGCCTTTTGCAGAAAGAAATATTTATTGGCTGCCTTATCTGATCTTAATCTTAATAATATGTATTATCATTTTCTATATTTGACTCAAATGCAAAAACTGGATCCCATATTTTAGAAGAAAATATTCAGCCTACGAGGAGCAAAAATCCAACAAAGGGTGGATCCCAAAGTTTATCCTAAGAAGAAGACCACCCTTGCAAACCGAAGACGGAAAAGAATAAAAGCCCTAAATTTAGATTCAAGCTTTTTATAATTTATGTTGAGAAATATGTATTTCATCAAAAATAGCTGTATAACACCATTTTTTTATATAGGGATGGGGAGAGTCCATATATTAGATTCTACTAAGATGACGTAACGTCTATAACAAAAATCGTACGATAACCGTTATTGCATAAACGGAATTTGATACCAGACGCTTGGGTACTTGCTAATCAACAACAACCACCCAAACCGTCTTCCAAACACTTACAGCTTTAACATGACATTTCATCAGTTTAACACAAACTGCAAACTCTTTACATTTTCAATAATATAAATTACGAGCAAGTGTCGCGCTCGATTTATAATATAATTATTATCATACCAATAATCATCTCAGTACATAGTACCTTAGTTAATATAACATAAATTTTGTAACTTAAAAACTTTTCAATAAATTCATAATTGTGTTATCAGTGAACACGTGAAGGTTAGATTTCGAAAAGCTCCAGAAATGTTCCCAAAATACAGGTGTTTCGAGTAAGTTAATCTATCTACAAGTAATAAAACGATAATAGAACATTCGGTGAAAATAGTACAGTTATAAAATTCATGTGAGTGCCTGAAATTAACAAATAGTTAGCATAAATAAAATCAAGAAATATTACACCGAGAAGAGTGATCTACACAATCTGTGAAGCCTGTTCATCGCAGTGTGACAGCTGATACTTGAACAAAATATAAACAAAACAACACAGGGCCGGTGTAAACTAATATACCTACGTACTGTTATCATTATAACCATTTATTGGTGATAATTATATTAATCCTACCAGTCGTTAAAACTGCATCAAATCAATTAAGGTATAAACAATAAATCGCCTGGGTTGCAGTGTACAGGGTCATGCCGAAAGTTTTATCACGGTAAATGTGTAGATTTCAGGAAACAAGATCTCAATAAATTTCTTACGCATGGAGTGTACTGGAGATGTCCAAGTTGTAGGGACGTGTCAAATAATACTTCTATTGTGATTGGATCTGAAGGCAATGATATTGATACGGAATCGGTTCCTTCCTCGGTTACCGTAATACTGAAAGATATTCAAGAAACGCTACGATCTCTGAATAAGAAATAGGAGGACGTTAGGGACTCTATGAATTTCTGTAGCAATCAAATCAGTACTTTCGAAACCGCTTTGACTAAAATGAACGAGAAAATAGCGTCTTTGGAGAAAGTGAATCAAGAAAATGTTAACTTGAAAATGGAAGTATCCCAGCTACATACCAAAATGGATCTCTTGGAACACCAGTCCCGAGCAAATAACCGAGAAATACAAGGTGTGTCCTTCAAAGATAATGAAAATCTGCTGGACATCATATATAAGATTGGTGAATACGTCAAGTGTCCTATCGCGGCGATAGACATAGACACCGCATATCGTGCTGCCTCCCGTCCCTCGTCTGCTCAAAAGACAAAACCCATCATAGTTAAACTATTAAACAAGCACAAAAGAGATTCGATTCTAGCTGCAACCAAAGAACTCAGGCGTGAAAGCAATACCCCCAGTATCGCTATCGAAAATATATCTAAGGAGCTATTCATAAATGAACATCTCACCAGTAAGATAAAGTTGCTGCTGAAGAATACCAAGGAAGTCGCCAAAAGCAAGAACTTTAAATATGTTTGGGTGAGAAATGGACACATTCTAGTAAGGAAAGACGATAAATCAAAGGTAATTAGCATTGTAAAGGGAGGCGATATTTTGAAATTAAAGTAATCTCATATTATGAACTTAACTAGATGCATGAAGTTGTTTGTACTCATGACATTATCTGTATATTATCAGAACGTTCGAGGTCTAAAATCGAAATTATCGACACTATATATTGGCACATTACTCTGTAACTATGACATTGTCAGCTTCACTGAGACATGGCTCAATAATAATGTGCTTGATAGTGTAGTGTTTTCTGAAAATTATAAGGTGTATCTTAGAGATCGTGCATCCTCAGTTTGCTGCAAACTAGAAGGAGGTGGTACCTTAATTGCTGTCAAAAACTCAATCAACAGTTACCTACAAGAAGAATGGACATCTGATGCTGAAGATCTTTGAGTAACAGTATTAGCTGATGCAAAACCAGAACTAGACTCGATTATCACCAAATATTGAACATTTATTACCACAGCGGTACCCTTAAGAAAATTAGGACAATTTCCTTTCAACTCGTCCGAGATGGAGGCATAGCTTATAGAGTGTATAAACTGTGGTTGAGGCGGAAGTCCAAGTTTATGAGTTTTATTACACTCTCTGTCAGAAGATCAGACAGTATGGATTTCAAATTTGAATTCGATTTTTGATGTTAACATGATTTTGTAATCAAAGCCACAGCTTACTTAACAAGCTAACAGATAGGTGAGAAGATTGAAAGGTGATTAGGATTATTTAATTACGAGTAAGAATAAATACCTTGTTCAATTTATCTGAATTAATGTGAATGAATTGTAGGATGCCATGACAATTTTTAATATACTGTAACATGAAAACTTACCCGAATACACCCACACAAAAACACGAAAGAAAGAAGAAAGAAGAGGATTTCTTTCGTTGAACTGGATTACTCTCGAAGGAATATATTGGCAAATAACATCCAGAACAACGAAAAGAACACAAGAGAACAACTTGAAGCATCGAGATTGGAGGTTAAGTAGATATAAATCGCGTCAATCACAGAAGAGGCAATCAGAGTCAGACAGTCAGTTAGCGTGAGTCTACACTAGTGCATACATAGAACACTGAATATAAATAGAGCGCTAAACGCTAAGTAATCCTGTAAGTATAAATGTGTAAATAGTTGTGTTATTATTCGTGTAAACAAATAAGTGAAAATAAATGGAACCCAGTTTAATTAAAATTCCCGTTACATTGGGGTCAGTGTGGAATCAGTGAGTGTTTGTAAGATTGGACAGACTTTAAGAGATTGCGGTTTCGTGCAGATTTGAGTGTTTTCGAGACTTTTTTAGATTTAAGTTTAAGTTTAAGACTCTTTTGTTCGTTTTCGTTTTGGTGTTAAGACTTTTTGTTCGTTTTTTTGTTAGTGTGAAGACTCTTTAGTTCGTTTTCGTGTGAATCTGAAAACTTTTGCTCGTTCTCGTGTAAGTGTGAAGAATTTTGTTCGTTTTCGTGCTGAAAACTTTAAAAACTGTATAATAGACATTGTTAATAAAGACAATTAAAAATTAAATTAGTGCAGTTAACCGTGAAACAACACAAAGAACAATTGGTGGAGCGGCATTGTGATGATTCCGGTAATAAAGCGACCCTCCAGAAACGGTTAAAGGACACTATGATTGAAAATGGAGAGGATCCCGATATGTTCGAGTTCCACTCTCCGGCAGAACTGTTACTGAAAGAGGTGAAGGAAGAAATTTCTAGAAATGATAATGAAAAATTCGATGAAGTCTCGAAAAAGCTTGAAAAAATTTATAGAAATAATAATGAGAAATTCGAGAAAGTATCCAGGACATTTGGGGCAGAATGCGATGAAGTTTCGAAAAAGTTTGAAGAAATTTCAAGAACAGAGAAGAACATGGAGCTACTGCAACAAAAAAATAAGACATTGGAAGAGTTAAGAATGGTAACTGCAGTGTAGAAAAAGACGAATATGCGAGCCAGACACTCAAAGGCGAAGATATAGCCGCAGGTGGTATGAGAGTTAAGCTTCCAAACTTTGATGGAAAGTACTTTTGGTCAACCTATCGAAAGCAATTTGAAGCAGTGGCAATAGCTAACTAATGGACCGAAGAACAGAAAGCTCTTTCCTTAACTGCCACTTTACGAGGTGATGCAGGAGACATCCTTAGGTCCATTCCAGCTGGCCAGGCAAACTACCAAGTCTTGCTTTCTAAATTGAAGAATTAGTATGGAGACATTCATCTTCAGCAAATATACAAAGCACAATTGCGAACTCGGGTACAACGTGCAAATGAGACTCTGCAAGAGTTTGAGAAAGAGGTAGCTCGTATTGTGCGATTAGCATGTCCTACAGCTGCCGATAGCTTCCTTGATGAAATTGCGGTGGACACATTTGTAAATGGATTGAGAGAGAGCGAGTTGCAGAAGATGTTGAAGCGGGCCAGACCAAAATTGCTAGAAGAAGCGCTAGCTATTGCTTTGGAACATGAAGCCGCTAACCAAACTTCCCCGGGGCACCGTGTAAGAGCAATCGAGGAGGAAGACCAATCCAAAAGAGAGTCCCTATTAGACATGATAAGGAGCGCAATCGAAGAAGAAAGAGCCAAGGTGTTGGAAATGTGGTGAGCTAGGACACGTACGCCGCTGTTGTAGGAACAAGATGGTACAGTCGGAAAACTAGAATGGGTCGAGATAAGGCGGCAATCATCGACCTGCAGAAATAGTGCCCCAATAATTCCGGGCAACGTATCATCTTCTGGCGGAGCCTTAAGTTTATACATCGATGGTCGAATCGATGGAGAACACAGGTCACTCCTAATAGACACCGGTGCAACAAGAACAATAGCAAGGCCAGAGCTCATCAAAGATCATTCCCGGATATCACCAACAAAGGTCCAACTCAGAACAGCGACTGGGGAGACAATAAGAGCCCATGGTGAAGCGAGCATGACCATCAGCATTGGCAAGATCACCATCAAGCACAAAGTTTTAATCGCTGACATATCTGATCAGTATATTGTGGGAATGGATCTTTTGAAGAATCATGGGACTGTGTTGGATGTCAAAAATGGTGTCTTGAACGGCCGGCAATGAAGAACTGACCTTTCACGAGGATAACGAAGATGTTCGATTAATAACGACTAGTGACGTAATGATACCAGGCTATAATGAAAAAATATTGATGACCAACCTGGACATATACTGCAAACCCGGAAGTCTGAGACTGGTAGAAGAAATAAATAACAAGGAATTTCAGACAGCCACAGCTCTTGTTCGAGTAAGAGATGTCATTCCTGTCAGAGTAATGAATCTAAAGCAGAGTCCCATCAGGTGGAGCAAGGAAAGTATCGTTGGAAATTGTGTTCCTGTATCAGCGATATGGTCTGTAAGAATGACTAGTAAACCACACAGGACCAGATATTCGAAAGAGCAGGTTGATGTGGTCATCAAGACTGTCAGGACGAAAAACAATTACGAAAAGTGAGAGATATGCTTGTAGAATTCCAGGACGTATTTGCGATGGAAGAAGAATACAAAGGTAAAACAAGTATAGTAACTCACATGATAAACACGGGGAATTCTCAGCCAATAAGACTTCCATTGGCCAGAAGAGACGACGCCGAAAAAATGATTCCAGAAATGAGCAAACAATGAGTGATTGAGCTATCAAATAGTCCATGGACCTCGCCGGTAGTGCTCGTGAAGAAAAAGGATGGTTCTATAAGATTCTGTGTAGATTACCGACTTCGGAATTCAGTCACTAAGAAGTATAGTTATTCGGTACCCAGAATAGACGACACTCTAGATTCTCTCTGGGTCACGATGGTTTTCTACACTAGATCTTAAAAGTGGATACTGGCAAGTTGAAATAGATCCCGCAGATCGAGAAAAGACTGCTTTCTCGATATGATTAAGGCTCTGACAATTCACTGTGATGCCGTTTGGACTATGCAATGCTCCCGCTACATTTGAGAGGCTCATGAAAGCAATTTTGAGAGGACTGACATGGCAAACCTGCCTAGTGTATTTGGATGACGTGATCTTGGTAGGAAAATCATTTGACGAATACTCGAAGAATTTAAGAGAAGTTTTCCAATAATTACGTGAAGCCAACCTAAAGCTGAGTCCTAAGAAATGTCATCTGTTCCGATGTGAAGTAAGATATCTGGGTCACATCGTATCTGGGGACGGCGTCTTGGCAGATCCAGAAAAGATAACAGCTATTAAGGAATGGCCTATTCCTAAGAACAAGCATGAGATTAGATGTTTTCTGGGCTTGTGTACCTACTACCGACGGTTCGTGAAAGTTTTTGCCAACATCGCTAAGCCCTTAACTAAATTAACAGAAGAGGGCAAAGAATATTCTTGGAATGATGAGTGTCAGAGAGCTTTCAAACAACTGCAAGAAGCTCTTATCAGCGCACCAATCTTGGGCTATCCGATGCATGACGGAAAATTCATGTTGGCCACAGATGCCACTAATACAGCTATTGGTGCTGTCCTCTCTCAGATTCAAGACGGGAAGGAGAAAGTGATTGCCTACATCAGCAAGGTGTCAAAATCAGAAAGGAATTATTGCGTTACTAGAAGGGAACTGTTGGGAGTAGTGAAGGCCTGCGAACACTTTCATAAGTATTTGTCTGGTCGCCGCTTTCTAGTTAGAACTGACCATGCCGCGTTGAAGTGGCTCCTGCAATTCCGTGATCCTGAAGGACAAGTGGCAAGATGGTTAGAACGTCTTCAGGAATATGACTATGATATCGAGCACAGGGCAGAAAAAAATCATAGGAACGCAGATGGCCTATCCAGAAGACCGTGCAACTATAACTGCACCCACTGTTCGAAGATGGAAGACAAGCTTTGCCCTATACGACGAATCTCCGTAGAAAATGAGAAATGGCAGCCCGAACAAATGAAACTGGCCCAAGAGGTCGACCCATGTTTGAGAGTAGTCTTGGAGTGGATGCGCTGGCAGGATAGTTTACGAAGCCCGGAAGTGAAAGCATATTGGAGCCAGTGGGAGTCTCTTGTGTTAAGAGATGATCTACTATATAGAACCTTTGAGTCTGAAGATGGCACTGAATCCAGATTACAACTAGTTGTGCCAAGAAGCAAAGTGCCGGAGGTACCACGTCAGCTAAATGATGGAGCCTCGGGTGGGTATTTTGGAATCACCAAGACTCTGCAGAAGGTTCGAAAGCGATTCGATTGGGTGAATTGCAAAGAAGATGTGAGACACTAGTCCCCCCAAGTCCCATGGAGCGAGTTGCTGTGGATATTGCGGGGCCATTTCCTGAAACGGATAATGGGAATAAGAATATCCTGGTAGCCATGGATTACATCAGAAAGTGGACAGAGTCGTACGCAATCCCTAACCAAGATGCATCGACCGTCGCCGAGGTGTTGGTGAAGGAATTCTTTTCACGTTGGCTTTTCTCTTGAAATCCATTCTGACCAAAGAAGAAACTTCGAGTCAGCCCTGTTCCAAGATGTGTGTAGACTAATAGGTGCGAACAAGACCAGCATGACCCCTTTGCATCCTCAATAGGACGGAATGGTAGAGAGAATGAATCGAACCATGGGCAAGCACCTCTCAAAGGTTGTCTCAGAACAACAGAGAGATTGGGATCAGTACATCCATTTGTTCCTGATGGCCTATCTCTTAATTAGCTCTACAAGCACCAGATATATATTTTTGATTTTGCTCACTTTGCTCTGCTAGCTTTAGGGACGTAGATTTACCGTATGAGTCTCTAGTAAAGTACTCTCACCTTATTATGTGGTATAAGAACATAATTTGATACTTAACACACTTTCTTGAAGTATTATTCTTTTATGGAAGTGTAATATATTTGTATCTCCTAAAAATGTAT
This sequence comes from Crioceris asparagi, assembly GCA_958507055.1. NCBI lineage: Eukaryota > Metazoa > Arthropoda > Insecta > Coleoptera > Chrysomelidae > Crioceris > Crioceris asparagi. Next base: position 48,522,726 of record OY293829.1, read on the forward strand.
TACAAAATCATCCAAGAATTGATAGACTTTCATATGTAAATTCGAACTTTAAACACATATTTTGCGTTTTTCAACCTCCTGTATTTTGCCTTTAAACTTTGAGTTCTAGGTACATCTATATCTACATCTTATATCCTTATCTATATTTATATTTTTACTAGCTTTTGCCCGCTACTCGTGTGCTTGGAAAACTGTTTTTGCTTGTACAAACATACAGACAGACTCGGTAAAATAGAATCTATATTCTAAATTTGACTTCAAGCAATACAGCGGCGAAAATTGCATTCAATTTCATATAGTAGTCTTTGCGTGATGAGTGTACAAACAAACGGTGAGAGAGACAGACGCAATTAAATGTAGCCTTTATTTTAAGTTAGACCTGTAGTAATACATCGGTGAAAACAGCATTCAATTCTATGCAGTAGTTTTTACTGATGGGCCTACAAACATACAGACAGACAGACAATAATTCTAAAAAAATATTGTTTTGGCTTCTGTTGCTCTAATAAGGACCCCCAATATTTTTTTTTCTTAAATACCTATCTTTAATGTACAGACATCGGCCTATTACAATTTTATTGTATAAGTGTATAAGTATAGATATGTATAGAATTATAGATTATTTTATTAAAAAACTGTCTGTTTGTTATATCAAAATTACGATTTTTTACTATCTGCATATGTGTAAGTATATGTGTCACTTATAACAAAACAAAAATTTTTATAATTTTGTCTGTCCGTCAGTCTGTCAGTTTTTTTTCGGCAAATCTCCGTAACGGCGTAGCTAATGTTATTAGGAATAACTTAGGCTTTCTTATTTTAAAAAATAACTGTATCTTTGTAACTTCAAAATTACAGGTTTTGATAAATTGCATATGGAATTATATGTGTCACTTATAACAAAACAACATTTTTTATAATTTTTATCTGTCCGTCTGTGTGTCTGTTTGTACCGGCAAATCTCTGTAACGACTACCGATTCCGACAGGATTTTCACTGGCAGGTATCGCGTACGACTTGCATCTAGCCAGCCTGTTCAACTTTCCAACTTAGTTCCGCATGCGTATTATATAATTCGATTTGCCGCGTCCTGTAATTTGAGGTTAGAAATTCAAAATCACCACAATTCCAAATTGACTACTGTTTTGATTAATTTCAATAAGTTGCAAGTTTAATCATAATCATAGACATAAAAGAGTATAATAAATAGAAAGTGTACAAATATGGTGTTGTGCACTAAGTGTGAAAAGTCGTTTTATGACTTGAATAATCTAAGAAAGTATTTACAAAAATTTCATCCAGGTTAGTATGTTAATGTGGTAGGTATGTTATAATATTTTGCAGTTGTTTAGATGTTCTTTAAGTCGTACGTAAACTTATCTCCGTTACTACTTGGGATGGTTTTGGAGTGATAATTACTTTAAGAAATCAGAACTTCGTTCATATTATATATATATACCTATTATTCAAATAACAAAAATATAGCGAAACTAAATTTTGGTGTTGTAGAAGGGAAGTTTTGGGTGATATTTTCTTCTATTATTTGCAATACTATTTTTTATCAAATTTTCATATCTAGTGTAAACTTATAAACTAATTTCACTTATTTGACATCGGATTTACTTATATCATTATAATTAGATAAAATTGATGAAATTGCTCCAATAAAAAGGAATTGCGTTAAATCTGCATGCAATGACTCTGGCAGATATTTCTCTCTTACCCTGGTAAGTATTTTTTTTTATTCTTGTAAACCTACCTATTTTAATATACTTACAAGTAGGTAAAGGTATCATGCAGAATAAGAGTTTGGAATAAAACATATTTTTGAAAATTATTTTTTACGCTCGTTTATCAAACACTGTCAAACAATGTCTAGTTTATTTGAGATTTTAGTGCAATAAAGTGGGCCATAATAAATAATAATAAACTAATTGATGCCATACAGTGAGAAGAATTAACTGCTGTTAAGAAATTGATTGCGCCTGTTGAGCCAACTCTAATTGCCATGAGATCTGAAAAAAGAATATGACTTTTTGCAGCAAAATACCTTATAACAAAAATATTACTCAGCAGAGACGTTTCTATATAACTAAGAAAGTGCCTCTAAACAATGTAAAAAACTCTTAAAGCCAGACGATGTTGAGAATATTGCAATTAATCTTATGTATCCACCAAAACATGTTCAATAAAGGTTTTTATAAATATATTTTGTATTTCTTTCGCCATCCATAGAAAAAATTGATTGTATTTTGATGAATATTTTACATAACTCTTTTCAGATCATGTACTGTAGGGGCAACATTGCAACTTAGGTAGTATCAGAGAGGTATAATATCCAATTTTACTACGTAGACATTTATTAGACCCTACATGTAATTTTCCTAAAAAAATTATCAGTCAAGAGAGGAAGCCAAGTGTTACTATTTATTAGACGATCAACTAACTTAATTTCTTTTTCGGATTTTTATTTTATTATAAATGAAGATATATTTTTCAAGAACTCAGCTCACCCAAACTACTTTTAATAAAAATAATAATTTTATCATTTATTGAAGGGCTCACTAAGATATATATATATATATATATATATATATATATATATATATAATAAAAGTAATGTCCCACAATAAGATCGAATTTCGCATATCGGTAGTATCCATGAATACACTGCGGTCTCTGGTAAACATAATATTCATTGTCATAACAATGAAGGGCCGTCGCAAGTGATTTCGCTAAAAAGTGAATCTTTAATTCTGTCCCTGGTAGTACATGGAATCTATTAACTTTTATATTTTCACATTTGGCGCCGTTGTAACATCACTGGCAAATAATCGGGAGACTTCGTCTACTTTCGGAACTACAGGTTGGAAATTTGAACAGTCCAGCTAGATGCAAGTTCGCGTACGTACATACAATTAGGCATTCCAACGACCTGTCAAAAAGTTTCCAATATGGCGTCTGTGGGCAAACAATGTTTTTGTCCCGTATGATAGTGTAGAATTTAAAGCTTTTTAAAGTGTATTGTTTGCTTATTTTATGACTGATCTTTAGATATTTTTTATTTTATTGACTTTATAAGTGTTTTTTGATTAAAAAATGCCACAAATGTGTCATGTAGTTGATTGTGGCAGTCGTTCGAACAGGGATGATGTGAGGTTTTTCTCAGTGCACACCGTTTTAAACTTTAAATTTGTTACTGACAAAAACAAATTATCTACGCAACGAAGGTTACTCTGGATTCTGGATAGCCGCAATTAAACGAGATGATCTTATGGATTCTAATCTAGAAAAACCAGAGGGTCTGCGGCAGGCATTTTATTACAGGTAAGAAACATTCGATTAAGGCTCATTTTTGAGAAGAGTTTTTCAATGTAAACGTTAATTATGAGAAGTTTGCCATCATGTGGTCATTATATTAGTTGATATATCATTATTTTGTATTAATTTTAGACAAACCTGCTGCTTTAGAGGACCAAAATCATCCCCAGTCAGGATGATTTTGGTTACAAAATATGGGCCACAAATCCCATAAAGTTGAAAGGAAGCCTGATGATGTTCGAAGAATAGAGATTGGACGAAAGAAGGCTTAAAGGTGGTAAGGTGAGTATTTAAATAGAAACAGCATTAGATTTTTTTGATTTACGAGTTGATTTATTAAATTATACAGGATTCGCCAGTATGAAAAGTATTTGCATATTTCGCTAGAAATAGGATAGCACCCACATGGCTACAAACTTCGCTGTTTCCAGCCATACATGTACAGTGTGCCGTGCTCAAACTTCCTTCTTTGGTTACAATACATCAAACGTCTAGAGGTTTAGCACTTCCTTTTTTAAGAATGTTTTACCTGAAAAAATGTATATATAAGCTTATTTACAGTTTGTTACTGTGTATAAAACTTTGAAATATTGAATAAAATTGTTTAATCTAATCTGTGATTACGACCATAAAGTTCACGAATTATTTAGTTCTTACAAATGTTAGATGACTCCCTATCAAACTACTTTTAAGTTTTGGTCTTCTGCACAATTGAAGACAGCTATAATAATCAATAAAGTTTTCAAGTAGGAAAAGCAACTTTGTAATTAAAAAAAATTGTCGAAGAGCAATTAAAAATAGTACTGTATACCTATTTTAAATGAAAACTATACAATCTTATTTAAAAAAACTTACTTTTCCAATTAATACGTGAGAATTGTTCAGTACTACTACCCCTGCATCTAAAACAAAGCCAGACTCAAAGTTAGTATATGATTCTAAGCTTTTGTAGGCCTTCATCTGATCATTGCTGTTAAAACTAAATATGTAGCTATATCCATATGTAACTGGCGGAACTACTTGACTAGAATAGTTTATATCATGCACATTTATTGTAAAAGGGTCCACATCATTTATATGTTTTAATTTTCGAAGATATCTGTAAAAGAAATAGACATGAAAAATGTAAACAGATGGTAACTGGGCATTCTTTTAAACTTACCGTTCAGCCACATCCGGATTTTCCTTCATTGATGTCTTTACATATTCACTATACATTTTAAAAAAAGTATATCACACCAAAATAAACTGTAATTAACTTGAAGAAACTTCAAATAAACTCAAAAACGTCCACAATCTAATGCCATACTTTCTAACTGTTTGTCCACAGACGCCATATTGGATCACGTGGTTTGGATTGGTTTGGATTGCCTCCGCCGCCTGCGCAATGACGTTCGATAATAACGTTAATTCTATTGGCGGTGGTACTTTTGAAGTTGGGGTCAAAAGTCTAAGGTACCTAGAATGTACTTCTTCAAAATACCACCACCAGAATAGACATCATAATGTATTTTTCAGTCATACTTTTTTGAAAAAGAGAAAAGAAGAAAATTCTAGTTAACATTTTCTTCGTCTGTTAAAGAAACTGGTTACCTATAGGAGAAATAAACCACTTAGATTTTGTGTTCTAATTATTCATTGTACCAATTATTTTATATTATGACAAACCTCAAATCATAACCGCTGATATGTGGCCTTGATATTTGAATACTGTTTCTTATTGAGAATTAATAATATCAAAAGTGTACTATTGAACCAACTCATTTGGTCTCCCAATTCATACTAACTGCTGCACTGCTGACTGCTTTGCTACAAACAAGGAAACTTGAAATCCCGTTTTAAAACAAATATATTACATTATAGTAGCAAGTAGAGCATATCTGTCGAGAAAGTAAAAGTGATACATTGTTTGTTGAAGTTGAGTCTATTATTATGTATGATCCGTAACATACAAATGCCTAGTCACGAAAGGTAAACATATTCCGAATCGAAAAAGAGTAATGATTCTAGGACTATTTTTAGAATGGGAACCAAATCGATTAAGACTATCTATCCTACATTTGATTTTTTGTCATCACACTGAGTTTCAAATTTCAACTGTGTTGTTATACTTAAATCTTCTAACGCTGTGATCAGATTCTGGTGATTTTAAAATGAGGAATTATTCCCAGATTTGAGAACAACCTAGAGAATTAAAAATATAGTTCAAAGATGGTAGAAGGGCATTTTTAAAAATTGAAATTTTTATAGCGTAATAGGATGACAGAAAAAAAAACATACAAATAAATATTCCTCAAACAGCTAGAGCTTTTGGAACTGAGATCAAAATGAATTGATTTAACTTCATAATTTTATCGTTTTATTATTTTAGATTTACAATAGCCTATGGGAATTTGTTGATATTCAGTATTGATACTAGGTATTTAAAAAAAAACTAGTATATATATATATATATCTTTTTCATTATTTTTGACCGTCTTCCAGAACCGAGGATGTATAATACAATACGACTGTTTGTCTGCATGTTTTTTTGTTAGCGCCTTTTAAATAGTCTGTTTATCAAACTTATCTTTAATTTTTTAGTAGAATTCAAAAATGAAGCAAAAAGTAGCATGTATCAGTTGAAGCGAGCTAATGTAGACTTGTCCTGTCCTCTTTGATCGATGAGAAATTACGAGAAACTCCGGTAAGTATATTTTCAAAATAATAACCTCAAAGGTTCTCAAGAAACGATTAAATTAAACTCTACGTGGGTATACAAGCTCTACCAGATATTCTCCAAATCAACACTTCTTATTGACCGACTCCATTATTTTTAAGTCACTAAAGATATGAAATATTTGAAGAAAAAACATTGGACCAACTTTATTCGTTGGTTCACTGAAAAATACAAAATAATATTAATTTTATTGGTACTGGTAAGCTGTGCAAATGCAGCTAAATAGAAGACTCTTTGCAACAACTTCACAAGTACTAGCACCATTAGAACCTTCACTAATAACAAAGAAGATAGTACTTATCATATTACCCACGTATTTTTTTTACTTGTACTTGTTATTATTTAGGGACATCAAAACATTGCATCGGAAGTACCTACGCATATTTCAGATTTTACCACTGCTCCAACTAGAAAACCGTAACTCTATGGAAAAAATGTTCAATTTAAATGTTGCTACAAATAATCTCGTCTTTATTTTGGCCGAAAGAAAATTCACATATCAGAAATACACATAAGAATTACAGATTTTAGTTGCTTTAACTCGAAAACTGTAACTTCTGAAAAAAATGTTCGAGAGAAATTGCCCCCTCCACTTCCTTCGGGGCGGTTTTTGGAGGGAAATTGATTTTAGATTGGAGTTTTTATAAATATGTGACCAATTCTGAATAGGTACTCCTCCCTCAAATGAAAAAAATCAACAGTCATCATCATAGAGTCGAATTGTATATCTCCTCCGTTTGGGTTCGTCGGTAAAAAGAAGCTCAAACATGTGAAAGAAATAATTTAAAAGAATACTATCAGATGAAACAGCTATAATATCAGGATAAAAGTATTATCGATTTGGATTCGATAGTTCCATGACGATATCAGTTATGTACAAGAAGTCTTTGTCGGATCTGTTGAGCTGAAAAGTCGAAATCTATTTCACCGGTCACTGAATTGTTCCTGAAAAGGTAACATCTTCTTCCATATAACTGCGTTGGTTTGAGATTTAACGGCTATTCGACAATGTCTGGAAAATATGATTATGTAAAAGCAATCCTGTGCAAAAAATACACTAAATACCTTCATTGCGAATCTTGTAATCAAAAATCATTATACTCTTCCTAAAATGCAGATCTCGAAGGCAACCACCAAAGATATCATTATATTTTTTCGGGAATCAGTTTTGATAAAGAAACAGGAATTTCAGTCGCAAAATTAATAAGTGGTTTCCCTGGCTATCCAGTGCAGATGCCAGAATAGCAAGCGTATATTATTTTTGAAAAATATTTATTTTTAAACTGTCAAAAGTTGTATTTAATATTTTTGGTATAGAATTTTCGTAGCGAATCTCCCGTGAGCTTGAATTATTCTCCGTATTTTTTCCCCAGTTGAGAATTTAAAAAAAAATCCGAAACCCCAGCTGAAAAATTGCACCTCCAAAAATTTTTCGGAGATTATTCAAGCTCTAGGGAGATTATAAATGAATATATTTCGTTGGCAGTTATATTGGATTTTCTTTTTGACATATTACGCGACTGTTTTTAATCGAAATACAGAAGCGAAAAAAAAATTACAAGAAAAACATCTGAAATTTTATTAGTAAATTATTGTTAATTTTATCAGCCTGTCTTACCCGCTACATTTTATTAACGTTATGTCTTATTCATACCTTATTTAGAAGCTCGTAAATCTATCTTATCCTATTAAATCATAGGTAATATTATATAGATATCTAGATCGACACCTTGAAGTTTCGATTGTGTTCATAATTTAAGAAACCATTAATAATATTGGGACCTATACCGCCAAAAATACATGAATATTTATTTTGATTGGAAGTAAATATATCAATAATTGTTTATTGGTCATTAATCATTCTCATTCTCCTAAATTCTGAGATATGTTATTTATTATTATAAATTGTTTTTTTGACGTAATTGGACCGACATTATTAGTTGGTACAGTGAAATATTCGAAATAAGAGTAATTCTATTGGTACTTTTGTCAACAACTTCACAAGTACCAGCAGCAATAGAATTAATATTATTTCGTATTTTTCAGTGCACGAAATAATAACCTCGGACCTATTTTTGTAAAAAATATTTATTTCACACTTTTGAGTGTAACATTAGTCACGAAAAACGTTGAACGTTCACTAGAGCAAAGAAGATAGTACTTATCCTATTACCCACGTATATTCTTTGCTTGTACATACTTTAATCACAGCTTAAAAATAATATATATAAATAAAAACATTATTAGGGGCCAGCAAGGGATGGACATTTATGAGCTTTTATGGCCTAAGACATCATTAAGGATTTATTGCAGCCAAAAAATCAACGGTATATTTTGAACCCTACTTTACCATAATGTTAAGCTGTGCTTTAATTATGTAGAGATCTCATCGCGGCGGAAATACGCATAGGTAGTAAGTATTTTAAATTGAACCATTTTACCACCGCACTAACACGAAAACCGTAATTATAAGGAAAAAAAATTCATTATAGGTGTTACTACAAATATTCTTGTCTTTGAAACTGAATAACATTACTTCACCTAACCCATTTCTGTAAATTTATCTAACTACTTCTTAAAAAAAATGCCTCAGATCGGCATTCTTCTATCTTACGTTTTATTAGATTACTCATCAAATTTTATTGTTCAGATATAGTTTTGATTAAACCACAGAGGTTACCTTCAGATAGCCGACGATCACACCTTCATATTTAGATTATTTTCTCAAGGATAAATTCACCATTTTCTGTAAGAAACAATGGCGATATCTTTCAAATTTCCTCATTAAATTAACATAATGTTCCGCGCTGTTTGCACTGGTGTTAAAAATTTATATATATATATATATATATATATATATATATATATATATATATATATATGTTCAATTTATAACTTCGATTAAAATTAAGAATAATCATGACCATATAAGAATGAAACACAAATAATACGTCTTGCTGAAGTATTGAGAATAGGCTATTTATTAGTATTCAGTTTTCGGTGGTGTAGAGGTAACTCTACTGTCCATGTTGAGCTGTACTAATTTATAAATGTCAAGTCTCAGCTGAATTTTGAAACCAAATGTGTTCGTTGTAAACAACGATAGAAAAGAACATGAAGCCTCATCATTTAAGAGTAACTCCCTTTCAAAAGCGAATCCAAATTCAAGCGTAGTCTCTGATTTTGGACCGACTTCAAAAAAAGAAGGAGGTATACAATTCGGTTGTGATTATTGCTGCAGTATTACTAGGTAGATAAATTTTAATTGAGAATCACAGCGTGTAAGGTAAAAGAATACTCATCTAACTCAATCCAAACTTTCCGAATTTATTGATTTCATCTTCAGGGATCCTACACTTGAAGGTATACATTGTTATTATTTATATACACATAACATACCTACACACATATACATATATAGGTACACATATAGAAATACAGGTCTATATATATAACTTTCAAGTGGAACACCTGTATTTTTTACATTTTTGAGTTCCTTGTGAAAAATTAAGGTCAGTTTGTTAAGCATTTGTTGGGCATAAGTCTGAAGGTTTCGAAGATATTTTCAAAATGGCAATAATAATAGTATGAGAGATTTTAAAGTGCGTTTTTGCAATTAAGTTGAAATCGTTCCCTTACTCAAGGTTAATTTTAAAGTTCTAGGACATAGGGTTGCTCAGAAATTAATTTTTGATTTTAGAATACTTAGATCAGAGATAAATCGATTTTTTCAGATAGCATAGTACTAAACAAATTACATTGATAGATGCGGATTTTAATTCTCTTTCGATTTTATTTGTACTTATTGGCACTTATTTTTGATAGTTTTGGAGATATTTATTTTTTTTGCATTTACCCTTTCATGGAATATGGCGCGTTAATTTGGCGTTGATACAAGTGAAAAACAAATGAATCAATGGTAGGCTTGGTTTTTATTTGGGGTGAATGCTACAAGAGTTGTTTATTGGCTTCAAGAGTCAATCAAGAAAAATTTCAGGACAGACGATATCCGCAAGAAAGCATGTTTTGGAGAGTATTAGGAACATTTCTTACAACGGGAACTGTGAAACACTTCTAACAATTTAATCCGCAACTAAACAATAGCAATAAACATAACAATGGAATAATATTAAAACTTGAAAATTAAAACAATACATAAAAAATAAGAAGTAAATCTTTTACAACAACTGTTCAAAGTGGCCACCTGCGTTCTGCAAACAAAGATAAATTCTTTCACGAAATGAACGTTGCACTCGCGCACGTATCCGGTGTAATTTGTCCAAAAACTTGAATTATGCGAAGTTACATATCCTCACGATTTGTAAGCGGCACTTTACAAATTTTACTTTTCACATACCCCCCCCCAAGAAAAAGTCCAATGGGCTTAAACCAGGGGATCTTGGCGGTCAAGCAATCGGTCCTCCTCTTCCTATCCATAGTTGCTGGGAATGTTGATTTAGAAATTGTAAGGGGATATCCACCAACAACTCAATTAAATTGCTGCCCAAAAAATTGCAAGCATTTAGCCTGTCAACGATCCATTAAAGAAATGTGGGCCAATTATTTGGGTGCCAATAATACCTCCCCATACATTCAAAGACCATCTAACTTGTAGGTTTGTCTCTGAGAAAAATATTTACTAAGAAAGGCAATGAGTTTCGAATATTAGCTGCAGTTATCTAAGACCCGAACGTAAGACGATGAATTTTAAGTTTTAATCTAGACATCAGTTCTCGATCCATGGGTCGTTAAAGAAGAACCACTCTCATCCGTACAAAGTGCAATTACATCAGGAATTACTGCCGAGCGATTATGAGGCAAGGATAAACTTTTGTTAGTTGCTAACAAATAAATTTGAAAAGGAACCTGATTTTTATAATTTTGTTTTATGGACGGATGAATAAACATTCCATAGTAATGGGGTAGTAAATAGCCACAATTTCCATTACTACTCCAACACGAATAAAATATTAAAATAACTGTTTGAAATATTTTCCTGTACATTCCTTTCTCTTCTTGCAACCTCCAGAGAATGAAGTTGTTCTAGAAATGTGATCATGTCACATTGTACTATGGAGTATGATTAAATTTCCTTCTCGATTATATCCAATTTTCCTGTTTGTAGTAGACATCTTACATTCCAGGTGGCCACCTTTGTTCTCTTCCATAGTTTCTTTGCAGTAGCACACTTTCCACGGGATGCCTGGTTTTCTACATCCACATGGCCGGTAGGCCATTTCAGACTGTCAGGTCCGGATCCTATACAGCGCCAATTGCTAGTTGGATCGCCCTGCTTGTTAACTTCTCTAATGTCTCTGTTCATAATTGTTTCGTGTTTGTTTCATCAGTTCATGATGATTTCTTGGATTTGTATATTCATAATTCATATGTCGTGATGCAGTGGGGACCCTCTCCCTTCTGCATGTAGCATCGGCATTTGCTTCGTGCTGATATTAAGTGTTACACCGCCTATACTCGGTCGTCAGAGCCTCGTTTGTGGAAACAGGTTTCACCGCGTGAAGGTGAGGTTGACACTTGGATGAAAGAGGCTATTCGAGAAGCTTCATCACCCCATTCAACCCAAATCTCATTAGGCATCTTTGGAGTGTCTTTCAATCTCTAAGATCATTGACTATTTGGGCGAAACGTCAGCTTAAATCATGTAACCAACGGATGTACTCCCAGAAACAGAGTTCAACATGTTTTGCCATACGTGAATCAATTCTTACGAATATATATATATATATATATATATATATATATATATATATATATATATATATATATATATATATATATATATATGTGTGTATATTGAGACTCGAATGATTGAAAAATAATGCAGTAGAAAAAATGTTGGTAAATCAAAGGTTTATTCTTTCTAATTGAAAAATTCAAAACTTAAAAATTTTAAAATTATAAATACGTTTCGACCATTTTTGTGGTCTTTATCAATTTATAAAGAAAATGAACCAACTATTATCTAAAACAAAAACATGGAAATCAGTTTGTATCATTTCCAAAAATAAAATTAACTTAACATTTCTTCTTTCAAGGGGCTTTATTCAGCTACATTTTCTATTTTTTATTTTTCATTTTGGGTGTGATGTTCTTGGATTTAGGTTGAGTTATATTTGCACTTGATTGTGTTTTGGGGTTATTTTTAATATTTGGCGTAGCCAGATGTTATGTAACGGAAACGTGTTTTGAGTTTATATATTATTGTTCTGGGTGTATGAGAAGCGTTCGTATTGGCAATTATAATTTTTCATTTATGATTTGGATGGAGATAGGATTATGGTTTATATTTCAATATGCTTTATAAAAGTTTGTTATAGATGATGCTGAGGTTCTTTACATCGGTTTTTGAGTTTACTGCATTGTTGCTTTTTCTAATATAAATAATTTCTAAAATACTATGTTCAAGAGTGTTTTTTTTCGTTATTAAAATTTTTGTATCGTTGAAGTTGAATTTATGATTTTCTGTTTTTTGATGTAATGTTAGAGCAGATTCGTTTATTTTGTCGTATTTGTGTCCCTTGAGCCTGTTTTCGAGATATTAACTTGTTTGTCCTATGTATGTGCTGTTACAGTCATTGCATGGTATTTCGTAGACTGAGTGGGTAATTTTGTTTTTGTCAGTTTTTGCTTTTAAGGTAGTTCCTTCGCGACAACCTTAAACAAAAGTTCACATACCGTGTTCATATTTGATTGATTGAATTTGTTTAATAAGTAGTAATTAATAATAAAAACTACGCAATATTAACTTGGCACTAATAGGTAATACGATGGATATCATCTATTGCTATTACATTCTATATTGTATTTTAGATCCACCATTGTCAATTTTCGTTGTGACTACAGATTTGGCCTCAGTACACGAAATATATTGTATATCTACTGATAACGCATTCTTCTATGATCCGTGTGCGTGTGAGAAGAAACGATCGTGGCAACGTCGCGCTGATAGCTGATCCTGAGAACACGAACGTCCCAAACCTAATCATAGAACATGGAGCATAGGGTACTAAGATGAATAAAATTAAGCGCCTAGCCAGAGAGCACTGTTGCCGGCTTTCAGGCCTTGCAGGATATATGCTATACGGTCATAATTATGATTGCTTGTAATGGCTTTATCTTGGAAACTAGATGGTCACTCATTCTAATTTTTTTCACAATAGTTGTGATATCCTATTCTAACTTATACTAGTTTTTAACCAACTTCTTAGTTTTAGTTTTGACGGTAGAATTAAATAACGTATTGTTTGGCCATAATTACGTATCTGTTACGTGTAAATCAAGCCAACTTCAAGTGTATATATCTCAGTTTTGGGATGGTCAAACTTATTTAAATTACACAGATGTATGGATAATGTACTGAATAACATATATGTGGAGCTTCAACCATTTCTTAGTTCAACACTTCTGTGGTGGAGGTACTACCTTAATTTGCTGTAAATATGTTTTGAAAGATTGTGAGCTTTATAACATACTGCTATATTATGATTTTTGAAAATTTGCTGTAAACTATTCGAAAGATTTTCTATGTATGGGAGTGTGAGGTAGTTAATATATATATATATATATATATATATATATACATATATATATATATAACCAAAGTGACAAACATTAATAGGGTTGCGGCACTATGGGCTGTAGGATAATGAAAACTCTTTTTCAATTACCAACGTTTCAGCGGTGGCTATCTTTTTCAAGGCTGTATTAAAATAAAAGAAAGTTACAAAGAAGTACTTAATTAAAAGGATATAAGAATCATCGAAATAATAATCAAGAAAAATAGTTATATATACAAACACGTTATACGAACTCCAACTTACATTGATTTGAGTGTTAAATATAGTTAGGTACATCATTAATTCTTATGTTATCAAAACTAAATTGAATTTCTACATCTCATATTAAAATACTGAACTCAACTGTACGAGAATAAAGGTAGAACAGAATATTATGGTCATAAATAGCAAAAAACTAGAATACAGAAACAGGGGAAGATTGTGTTTTTACTTTTTGTTTAAAAAAATTTTAAATACATGGAATTCAAAGTTACTGTCTTTTATTTTGTTCTTTGATTTGTGTGTTCTTTGTTAATTTTATCTATAGGTTGCATGTCTGACGTCTAATGTCTAAGCTGTCAATTAGGAATTAAAAATAAAAACAAAAACAAACAACCAAAAAGGAGGTACGGAGGTCCTCACACGTGGTGATAGTGAGCTATTGAAGTGATTTCGGAAATTCCTTCCGAAGAGAAGGCAGGTGCATTACTAACAGTATCCTTTGTAAGTTTTACCTTTCTTCTCCTATAGAATACAACTTTGAAATAATAAATATTGTTAATTTAGTAAAATGAGTGATTCGGGGGGGGAGACTCCCCCCAAAAAACCGAATATAAATAGGGATGATAATATAGAATTAAATTCTATGGACAGCATGGATTTAGAAATACAGAATATAATGAATATGAATAATAGCATTCATGGAAATAAAGATACAACTATTTTTGATAATAACCTTGAAAACATAAAAAACGATAAACAAACAAAAAAAGATGAAATTTTTTATTATAAAAACGGAGCTAGGGCACCTTTTTTGGTTGTTATAGAACCAACAGATAAGTCAGAAAATAATGTCGGAAGATTTAATGAATTAAAAATCGCGAAGGAGGTATTTGATTTGAAATTAAATAATATAATAAGCATTAAAAAAAAGGGAAGAAATAAAATAGGGGTATTATTTAATGACAGGGAAATAGCTAATAATCTAATAAATAATGAGAGGTTGACAGAAAAGGGATATAAAATATATATTCCAATCAATCAAGTTACTTGCAAAGGAATAATAAAATATGTAAACAAAGAATTTTCCGAAGAAGATATTAAAAAGATGATTACAAGTGAACTGAGGGTAATAGATGTGAAAAGACTGAATAGAAGGGAAAAAGGTAATGATGGAAACAATGTCATTATACCGACGGGAACAATACTAATAACCTTTGAAGGAATTAAAATACCACGTTCAATTGATATTTGCTACATGAGATATATGTTAACACCATATGTTGCACCTGTAAGCCAATGTTTTGAATGTCTCCTATATGGACATATCAAGAAATGGTGTCGTGGAAAAAAAAAATGTTATAGCTGTGGGGAGCAGCATGAGAATCAAGAACAATATGAAACATGTAAAAAAATTAAATGTTTCCATTGTAAAAGTTCGGAACATAAATCCAACGATCGAATTTGTAAAGAATACGAGAGACAGAGAAAGATAAGAGAAAAAATGGCCTTTGATAATATAAGCTATTATGAAGCCAACATAATATATCCTAAAGAGGAGGTGATCATACTTGGAGGAAGAGACTTTCCAGAGTTAAAAAACAAAAACAAAGAGAAACAGGATACAATAAATATAGAACAAAGAAAAGAAGTATATAATTTAAACAATAAAAACAGATTCAAAAAAAGAACATATAATAATGTAGTGATGGAAACACAAGCAAGTGGAAAACCAAAACTTAGAAGAGAACAGGGGTATGACAAAACAGAGCACAATCAAGCACTTCTGCAGCCAAATGGGAAAATGTATCCAATTAGCACAGGAGCAGGAACCAGTAGGGAACGAGAAACCGGCAACAGTACTTCAGAAGAACTAGAGGGATACAGAACATCAAGACAAATAATTGGAGGACAAGAGTGGATTGAAAATAGTGGAGATATAGAAAATAGAGTAAGGGACTTTTGTTCCATGGTCGAAGACATACCAAAGGAAAAGATAATAAAAATAATGGAAAATATAAAAAAAATGATAAGTTTTAATAGAAGCAAGGACTATGACTCAACAGAGGAGTGGTAAATTGAAGATGAAAGAATTAAATATTTTACAATGGAATACTAGAAACATAAAGAATAACCTACTTAATTTAATCAATTTAATTAATGAACAAAAACCGAAAGTCGTTAAAGTTATAATATTAAGATTAATAATTAAAACACTAGATTAAGTTTTTAAAAAAAAAAAATTAAATTAAAAAAAAAAAAAAAAGAAAAAAAAAAATTAATTAATTGGGGAAAAAAAAAAAAAGTTTAAAAAAAAAAAAAAAAAACTATATATAAAAAAAAAATTAACTATAAAAAAAAAAAAGAAAAGATAAACAGTTAATAGATTTGAGGAATAAGTGTAGTTATAATTAATTATGTACATAGTTCAATATCAAAAATTAGCTTAAATATCCTAGCCCTATAGTTTTTTACCCTTTCCTGTAATCCTGGGTGTTATTATCCGAGACAGTTCCAGGGAGTGAAATGCTTCGCTGCTGTCCCGAAGCGAGAAGAGTTTATCCTTTGTTGTATTTCTGTTAAAACTAACCTTTCAGCACTTTTAAACAAGTATAAACGAAGAAATTGGAAAAGAAGAGAAAAATCACAAGGGTTACCATATGATGAAAAGTCAGACAAAGGTAACCTCAGGACTTCACCTGGCTGAATGCACCAAGAGGGAGCAAGGGCCATAAAATTAGGAAGAAGAAGAAGAAAAACAAACAACAAACGTATGGCGCAAAGTTATAATATTTGTAGTTTAGTTTCCTTTCTAAACCAAATAATGTAGGAAATGACTAAAAACAACAACAGTTATGTATGATCTAGTGTGCAACAAGTTCAAGTCTGGTGAGTAATCTATGTTAGAATTGTATATTGCAATTGTTTATGCATGTTCAGTCTCTTCTAGTGCATTTTCTCTTCTTTGTAGTTGTGGTCTTCTGTGAAAAGACAACAAATAGGAATAAACCTGACTCAGACCATGGATGTCAGTTCTTTTGTTCATGCTGTTGCACTCCTTGTCTATTTGCACCATTTCAAGAAAGATGCGCTTATGCCAGTTCTTTTCTATGTGAAGCACTCTAGGGTTATCCAGGTCAGGTAGATGTTTAGTTGAGGTTGCATGCTCTGCCAGAGCACAAAACCTCTTTTTTATGTTTATATCACTGCGATGGCCTATTATTCGATTTTTAAGAAGTTGGATGGTTTGTCCAATGTATTTCATTTCACAGTCGGAGCATTGAATGCTATATACACAGTGAGATATGTTGCTGGTAAGTACTTTATCTTTAGTTCTGGTATATAATCGACTGATAGGTTTGATGTTCTTTTGTGCTATTTTTAAGTTCTGTTGTTTAAATACACTTATTAGTCTAGTAGAAAGCCCTTCAATGTAAGGTAAGGAACCATTTCTAACCACTGAATTCTGGTTTTCTTCACAGGTTTGTCTTGTATGTGGATCTACCGTTGTGTTGTATAAGAGTCTGCGTAACAACCCAGATGGATAGCCATTTTGTGTGAGAATTCTATACACTCTTCTTAGACTCTCATTTTTCAGACTAGGATGTGAAATTTTTAAAACTCTGTTTTTCAGTGCTAGAATTAAATTTATTTTAATTCTAACAGGATGGTGAGATTTATAATTTATGTATCTCCCAGAGCTGGTGGGTTTAGTGTACCAATCTAGGATTATCCTGTTGTCTTCTAGTCTGATAACATGAGTGTCCAAGAAGGGTAATCTTCTATTAGTCTCTCTTTCAACAGTGAACTGTAAGTGTCTATGATAGCTGTTTAAAGTTAATAGAGTTTGTTCAATTTCAATTTCTGGAACTGCACAAATTATGTCATCTACATAGATTTTAAGCCAAGGAATTGCAAACGGTAATTGAGCGATGCATTCATCAAGCAGGTCTTTCATTACATAAGAGGCTAAAATTGGTGAAATGTAAGAGCCCATTGGTGTGCCTAGTATCTGTTTGTAAAATATTCCGTCAAATACTAGATATGTGGTATCGAAGACATGATTTATCAGTTCCAGAAAAGTTGTTTTGTTAATTTGACAGTTTTTACGAATGTCATCCCAATGTTATTGAATAATGAAACAACATCTGAGCTTATAACGACATATCCTTCTGGTACTTGTTTTTCTTGCACAAATGCCGCAAATTCAAAAGAATCTTTTATATAATATTCATTGTTGTAATTGAATGATGTTGATAATATTCTGGTAACTAACTTTGCAATACCAGAATTCGGGGAATTGATACTTGAAACGATAGGTCTTAAGCTTGGTGTTGGTTTGTGAATTTTCGGTAACCCATAGTATCTAGGAGCAACTCCGTTATGAATAGTTAAGTTTTGTTGTTTATCCTTACTTATTGCTCCTTTAGAATATTTTTTTTTAATTAGTTCATTAGATTTTGTTTGCATTGTGAATGTAGGGTCTCTAGGAATTCGTTTATAGTACTTTTTGTCTTCCAGTAAATTATTTGACATTTCAATATATTGATTTTTAGACATTAATACAGTTGTATTCCCTTTGTCTGATCTAGAAACCACCAAGTCATTATGTGTCTTTAGAAATAATCTTGTTTTATTGTAAAGGTTATTCAAGAATTGATCAATATTAATCTTTTTGTGTAAGTGATTTGTGATAATATTAGTTAGTTGTGCTCTCATAATATTCTTTTGGTTACTATCTGTATTAGACAATAGGAGTTCAATGTCAGCTAATAATTTAAGTATTGAAATGTCTCTAGTATTGGGTGGAACTGCGAATTTATGACCAAGTGATAAAAATAATTTTATGTCTTCTGGAATGTAAATGTTTGTTAAGTTTTTTAGCCAGTTATCATTAGTTTTCAGTTCGCTAATTTTATCCGCTCGTAATCTATTAAGTTTGTTTATATTATTCTGTTTGATGTTATTAAATAATCTATTAAATTTTAATGTCTGTCTGTTGAAAAATTCTCTAATTATGTTAGGTGGTAATAAATTCTGTAAATTGTTAGAAAGTTGGTTGAGCATTATTTCAATATTAGATAGCTGATTATGTGAGGAAATGATTTCAAGATTGAGAATCTTCAATTTAGTTCTGATATCAAAATTAAAAACCTGTTGGGATATTCGTGTGTTCGTTGTTCCAATGAGGTTGCAGATGTTTTTTGTTGCGTCTTTAATGTGTCTTGGTAGTAGACCTTCTCTTCTGCAGTTGAGTAAAAATATTTTCTTGTTTTTCAATGATGCCCTTTTGGTGTTAAAATTTGCCCACTGTTTAAGTAATTGTACAGCGTTGTAACCATAACGTAGTTGCATGTTCTGGTAGACCCCATCCTTCTTATAATATAATTTTAGTAATTCACTGCCGAGAATGTATAACCAAAGTGACAAACATTCATAGGGTTGCGGCACTATGGGCTGTAGGATAATGAAAACTCTTTTTCAATTACCAACGTTTCGATAGCGGTGGCTATCTTTTTCAAGGCTGTATTAAAATAAAAGAAAGTTACAAAGAAGTACTTAATTAAAAGGATATAAGAATCATCGAAATAATAATCAAGAAAAATAGTTATATATAAAAACACGTTATACGAACTCCAACTTACATTGATTTGAGTGTTAAATATAGTTAGGTACATCATTAATTCTTATGTTATCAAAACTAAATTGAATTTCTACATCTCATATTAAAATACTGAACTCAACTGTACGAGAATAAAGGTAGAACAGAATATTATGGTCATAAATAGCAAAAAACTAGAATACAGAAACAGGGGAAGATTGTGTGTGAGTGAGTGACCCTACACTCACAATGCAAACAAAATCTAATGAACTAATTAAAAAAAATATTCTAAAGGAGCAATAAGTAAGGATGAACAACAAAACTTAACTATTCATAACGGAGTTGCTCCTAGATACTATGGGTTACCGAAAATTCACAAACCAACACTAAGCTTAAGACCTATTGTTTCAAGTATCAATTCCCCGAATTCTGGTATTGCAAAGTTAGTTACCAGAATATTATCAACATCATTCAATTACAACAATGAATATTATATAAAAGATCCTTTTGAATTTGCGGCATTTGTGCAAGAATAACAAGTACCAGAAGGATATGTCGTTATAAGCTTAGATGTTGTTTCATTATTCAATAACATACCACGCGTTTTAGTTAAAAAATCCATTAACAAACATTAGGATGACATTCGTAAAAACTGTCAAATTAACAAAACAACTTTTCTGGAACTGATAAATCATGTCTTCGATACCACATATCTAGTATTTGACGGAATATTTTACAAACAGATACTAGGCACACCAATGGGCTCTTACATTTCACTAATTTTAGCCTCTTATGTAATGAAAGACCTGCTTGATGAATGCATCGCTCAATTACCGTTTGCAATTCCTTGGCTTAAAATCTATGTAGATGACATAATTTGTGCAGTTCCAGAGATTGAAATTGAACAAACTCTATTAACTTTTAACAGCTATCATAGACACTTACAGTTCACTGTTGAAAGAGAGACTAATAGAAGATTACCCTTCTTGGACACTCATGTTATCAGACTAGAAGACAACAGGATAATCCTAGATTGGTACACTAAACCCACCAGCTCTGGGAGATACATCAATTATAAATCTCACCATCCTGTTAGAATTAAAATAAATTTAATTCTAGCACTGAAAAACAGAGTTTTAAAAATTTCACATCCTAGTCTGAAAAATGAGAGTCTAAGAAGAGTGTATAGAATTCTCACACAAAATGGCTATCCATCTGGGTTGTTACGCAGACTCTTATACAACACAACGGTAGATCCACATACAAGACAAACCTGTGAAGAAAACCAGAATTTAGTGGTTAGATATGGTTCCTTACCTTACATTGAAGGGCTTTCTACTAGACTAATAAGTGTATTTAAACAAGAGAACTTACAAATAGCACAAAAGAACATCAAACCTATCAGTCGATTATATACCAGAACTAAAGATAAAGTACTTACCAGCAACATATCTCACTGTGTATATAGCATTCAATGCTCCGACTGTGAAATGAAATACATTGGACAAACCATCCAACTTCTTAAAAATCGAATAATAGGCCATCGCAGTGATATAAACATAAAAAAGACGTTTTGTGCTCTGGCAGAGCATGCAACCTCAACTAAACATCTACCTGACCTGGATAACCCTAAAGTGCTTCACATAGAAAAGAACTGGCATAAGCGCATCTTTCTTGAAATGGTGGAAATAGACAAGGAGTGCAACAGCATGAACAAAAGAACTGACATCCATGGTCTGAGTCAGGTTTATTCCTATTTGTTGTCTTTTCACAGAAGACCACAACTACAAAGAAGAGAAAATGCACTAGAAGAGAATGAACATGCATAAACAATTGCAATATACAATTCTAACATAGATTACTCACCAGACTTGAACTTGTTGCAACCTAGATCATACATAACTGTTGTTGTTTTTAGTCATTTCCTACATTATTTGGTTTAGAAAGGAAACTAAACTACAAATATTATAACTTTGCGCCATACGTTTGTTGTTTGTTTTTCTTCTTCTTCTTCTTCCTAATTTTATGGCCCTTGCTCCCTCTTGGTGCATTCAGCCAGGTGAAGTCCTGAGGTTACCTTTGTCTGACTTTTCATCATATGGTAACCCTTGTGATTTTTCTCTTCTTTTCCAATTTCTTCGTTTATACTTGTTTAAAAGTGCTGAAAGGTTAGTTTTAACAGAAATACAACAAAGGATAAACTCTTCTCGCTTCGGGACAGCAGCGAAGCATTTCACTCCCTGGAACTGTCTCGGATAATAACACCCAGGATTACAGGAAAGGGTAAAAAACTATAGGGCTAGGATATTTAAGCTAATTTTTGATATTGAATTATGTACATAATTAATTATAACTACACTTATTCCTCAAATCTATTAACTGTTTATCTTTTCTTTTTTTTTTATAATTAATTTATTTTTTTATATATAGTTTTTTTTTTTTTTTTTTTAAACTTTTTTTTTTTTCCCCAATTAATTAATTTTTTTTTTCTTTTTTTTTTTTTTTATTTAATTTTTTTTTTTAAATTTAATCTAGTGTTTTAATTATTAATCTTAATATTATAACTTTAACGACTTTCGGTTTTTGTTCATTAATTAAATTGATTAAATTAAGTAGGTTATTCTTTATGTTTCTAATATTCCATTGTAAAATATTTAATTCTTTCATCTTCAATTTACCACTCCTCTGTTGAGTCATAGTCCTTGCTTCTATTAAAACTTATCATTTTTTTTATATTTTCCATTATTTTTATTATCTTTTCCATTGGTATGTCTTCGACCATGGAACAAAAGTCCCTTACTCTATTTTCTATATCTCCACTATTTTCAATCCACTCTTGTCCTCCAATTATTTGTCTTGATGTTCTGTATCCCTCTAGTTCTTCTGAAGTACTGCTGCCGGTTTCTCGTTCCCTACTGGTTCCTGCTCCTGTGTTAATTGGATACATTTTCCCATTTGGCTGCAGAAGTGCTTGATTGTGCTCTGTTTTGTCATACCCCTGTTCTCTTCTAAGTTTTGGTTTTCCACTTGCTTGTGTTTCCATCACTACATTATTATATGTTCTTTTTTTGAATCTGTTTTTATTGTTTAAATTATATACTTCTTTTCTTTGTTCTATATTTATTGTATCCTGTTTCTCTTTGTTTTTGTTTTTTAACTCTGGAAAGTCTCTTCCTCCAAGTAATGATCACCTCCTCTTTAGGATATATTATGTTGGCTTCATAATAGCTTATATTATCAAAGGCCATTTTTTCTCTTATCTTTCTCTGTCTCTCGTATTCTTTACAAATTCGATCGTTGGATTTATGTTCCGAACTTTTACAATGGAAACATTTAATTTTTTTACATGTTTCATATTGTTCTTGATTCTCATGCTGCTCCCCACAGCTATAACATTTTTTTTTTCCACGACACCATTTCTTGATATGTCCATATAGAAGACATTCAAAACATTGGCTTACAGGTGCAACATATGGTGTTAACATATATCTCATGTAGCAAATATCAATTGAACGTGGTATTTTAATTCCTTCAAAGGTTATTAGTATTGTTCCCGTCGGTATAATGATATTGTTTCCATCATTACCTTTTTCCCTTCTATTCAGTCTTTTCACATCTATTACCCTCAGTTCACTTGTAATCATCTTTTTAATATCTTCTTCGGAAAATTCTTTGTTTACATATTTTATTATTCCTTTGCAAGTAACTTGATTGATTGGAATATATATTTTATATCCCTTTTCTGTCAACCTCTCATTATTTATTAGATTATTAGCTATTTCCCTGTCATTAAATAATACCCCTATTTTATTTCTTCCCTTTTTTTTAATGCTTATTATATTATTTAATTTCAAATCAAATACCTCCTTCGCGATTTTTAATTCATTAAATCTTCCTACATTATTTTCTGACTTATCTGTTGGTTCTATAACAACCAAAAAATGTGCCCTAGCTCCGTTTTTATAATAAAGAATTTCATCTTTTTTTGTTTGTTTATCGTTTTTTATGTTTTCAAGGTTATTATCAAAAATAGTTGTATCTTTATTTCCATGAATGCTATTATTCATATTCATTATATTCTGTATTTCTAAATCCATGCTGTCCATAGAATTTGATTCTATATTATCATCCCTATTTATATTCGGTTTTTTGGGGGGAGTCTCCCCCCCCGAATCACTCATTTTACTAAATTAACAATATTTATTATTTCAAAGTTGTATTTTATAGGAGAAGAAAGGTAAAACTTACAAAGGATACTGTTAGTAATGCACCTGCCTTCTCTTCGGTAGGAATTTCCGAAATCACTTCAATAGCTCACTGTCACCACGTGGGACTCATGATGGTTGTTTGTTTTTGTTTTTATTTTTATTTTTAATTCCTAATTGACAGCTTAGACATTAGACGTCAGACATGCAACCTATAGATAAAATTAACAAAGAACACACAAATCAAAGAACAAAATAAAAGACAGTAACTTTGAATTCCATGTATTTAAAAATTTTTTAAACAAAAAGTAAAAACACAATCTTCCCCTGTTTCTGTATTCTAGTTTTTTGCTATTTATGACCATAATATTCTGTTCTACCTTTATTCTCGTACAGTTGAGTTCAGTATTTTAATATGAGATGTAGAAATTCAATTTAGTTTTGATAACATAAGAATTAATGATGTACCTAACTATATTTAACACTCAAATCAATGTAAGTTGGAGTTCGTATAACGTGTTTTTATATATAACTATTTTTCTTGATTATTATTTCGATGGTTCTTATATCCTTTTAATTAAGTACTTCTTTGTAACTTTCTTTTATTTTAATACAGCCTTGAAAAAGATAGCCACCGCTATCGAAACGTTGGTAATTGAAAAAGAGTTTTCATTATCCTACAGCCCATAGTGCCGCAACCCTATGAGTGTTTGTCACTTTGGTTATACATTCTCGGCAGTGAATTACTAAAATTATATATATATATATATATATATATATATATATATATATATATATATATATATATATATATAATATCAAAATGAGAATGCTATTCACCTTTATGCTTTTATTTCGTCGGATAGAAGGAAAGTAGAGGAAGACCTCAAAGTTGTAAAGGACTGGTTCGATCAAAAACTCCTTACCATGAACCTCAAAAAAACTAAATTTCTACCATTCAGCTGTAATGCTGCTAGTATGACAAATATGCAGGAAATCAACATAAACATAAATGGTAAGATACACGGCATCCAGTCAGTGGAAGAAATAAAGTATTTAGGCGTTTACCTAGATCGATATTTAAGGTGGGATAGACATGTCAACTACGTGATAAAAAATTACAACATATAATTTTTACCTTCAAACACATGAAAGAGTACCTAACATTGGAAAACTTGAAAACTTTGTATTTTGCACTGGTAGAGAGTCATCTCAGATATGGAATACAGGCATGGGGCGCCACTGTGCGTTCATACATCAATCCACTCGAAATCTTACAAAAAAGATTTCTGAAAATAATTATGTCAAAACCGCGTAAGTATTCTACTGAAGACCTATACAGTACATCAGAAATTATGGATATTCGTCAGCTATTCTATTTAAACACATCTATAACATATCACTTCAGTACAGATAAAGCACCCCATCCCAGTCATCAGTATACGACCAGAGGTTGCCAACGACTTACACACCCATTAGTAAAAAAATCACTGTCATAGAGGAGCTACTCCTATATTGGCACTAAAACGTATAACACCGTCCCTGGAAGCATAAAATCTATTAGAAACAAAAAAAAATAATTATACCTGAGATTATTTTTACTAGAGACTCCCAGATCATATTTTATTACGCTGATAGAATCTAATGGTTGACTAAACATAATAAAAATAAACAAATAGATAACTATACCCCGTTTTATATAATCGAATTGTTTTTATTCTATTCCATTTATTGTATTTAACTTTAGTCTTTGTGATTTATAATATTTTGTTACTTATCATTTATTATATTGTGGTGTTTAATTTGATTTTTTGTAATCTATTGCATTTATCGAATACTATGTATTTTATTGTAGCGTCATTTCTGTATTTTTTTAAGAGAAACAAGTGTTTCCACTTATCTCTACACTGCTTTATTCACTTCTATTATGTAGCCTTTTTTAGTTATATTTATTTATTCTGAATAAAGTTATATAATAAAAATAATAATACAGTCATCTACTAGAAGCGGATCACGTGATTTCAAGTTATTTGCTTTCGTCAACGCCAAATAAGTGGAAGCTGTATCCGACGAGACAAAGGAACTGAAAGATGTCATAGGTGCATGACAACTACCTCTCAGTGGGACGCAATTCGCGCCACCTAGGTATTGATAGCTATTTACGTTTAACGTAAAGTATATAATAAATATAAAGAGAACTATAATTCAGTATTACTGAGCTAGATATAATATCAAAATGAGGATGCTATTCACCTTTATGCTTTTATTTCGTCGGGTACAGTCATCCACTAGAAGCGGATCACGTGATTTCAAGCTTATTTTCTATCGTCAGCGCCACATAAGTGGAAGCTGTATCCGTATATATATATATATATATATATATAATGAATTTTATATATATATATATATATATATATATACATATATATATAAATGAAGAGCTATCCATACCATATGACCATATTCAAATATGAATAATAATTTCATGCCTAGCTGGTAAATTGAACCTACACTTCGTAGGGTGTCGCAATAAGAACGAGGTTTGTCGTCTACATATTGCGTTTGTATGCGTTTTTTCCACTATACTGCTCAATCAGATTGATTACCAAACATAGCATCAATCTCCCAGACATATATCATGATTTCGAGGTTGTTGCCTCTCATCAGTATGTCGCCGGGCGAAGAGCCATATTTGATAATCAATCCTAATTTGGAACTCATACTTGTATCAATCTTCAGTATAGAACTGTTAGTATGTCGCCCTGCGACATACTGATGAGAGGCAACAACCTCGAAATCATGATATATGTCTGGGATACTGATGCTATGTTTGGTAATCAATCTGATTGAGCAGTATAGTGGAAAAAACGCATACAAAGGCAATATGTAGACGACAAACCTCGTTCCTATTGCGGCACTCTACGAAGTGTAAGTTCAATTTACCAGCTAGGCATGAAATTATTATTAATATTCTAATATGGTCATCTGGTACGGATAGCTCTTCATTTATTAGATTAATTATTCACCCTTGCCGATTGTTCTTATCCTCCATTATATATGCTTAATATATCGCTCATACTTGTCTCCACCGACAGTTCTATACTGAAGATTGATACAAGTATGAGTTCCAAATTAGGATTGATTATCAAATATGGCTCTTCGCCCTGCGACATACTGATGCGAGGCAACAACCTCGAAATCGTGATATATGTCTGGGAGACTGATGCTATGTTTGGTAATCAATCTGATTGAACAGTATAGTGGAAAAAACGCATACACACGCAATATGTAGACGACAAACCTCGTTCTTATTGCTACGAAGTGTAGGTTCAATTTACCAGCTAGGCATGAAATTATTGTTCATATATATATATATATATATATATATATATATATATATATATATATATATATATATATATATGGTCATGGCCTATTCGACATTTCTGGAGATTGAACAAAACTATCGATCTGAAAATTTTATGGCGTTTATAAGACAATTTAAACTATCTTTGGAATATATTTTCATAAAAAAATCAAAAATCACTTCCGGTTTTGCCGGAAGTAATAACAACTTTGTTGTTTCAAATGGCATACCCCATATGTGGATACATTTTTGGAATCTACAC
Organism: Crioceris asparagi; assembly: GCA_958507055.1. Lineage (NCBI taxonomy): Eukaryota > Metazoa > Arthropoda > Insecta > Coleoptera > Chrysomelidae > Crioceris > Crioceris asparagi. The sequence goes on from OY293829.1 coordinate 48,549,998, forward strand.
AAAAATATGAGTAAAATGGATATATATTAAAACCCGCTGCAGACGGAGTATGTTTTGCTGCATGTTTTCTTGACGGGAGCTAGGCATGGTGCTCTGCATGCTTCCATGTAAGAAAATGACATCACGTGCACGGTTGGTTGCCTGAACTCGTGCATTATTTGATGATAGAACCGGAGCTATTTTCGGTGACTGTTTTCACGCATCGTGTCGAGTCGTACTCAAAAGATATTTTGCACATTATTTTTGACTGTTGGGACATTTTCACTGTTGTAAAAATGATTAGAAATAGAGCTTGATTAGAATATTTTATGTGTGTCTGGGCCTCCTAGGTTGACGGCTCCAAATCTGTAATTCCCAAAGAAGTAAGTATCTCTGAGCTCTATAGCTGAATTTTCGTGGATTTTTGGATATATATTTGCATGTAGTATGTCACTGGACTTTTATGTGAGAGTCTTTCATTGCGACTGGAATTTAAAGGTGGAGGGTTCCATACCGGAAAATCCTTAATACATTACGAGTAACGACTTTTCGTATGACCACAAAAATCTCGAAAACTAAATATCCGATTTCGATAAAAAAATTTAGTGATTTTTTTTATTTGCCCGGGTGACATAGGCTATATTTTATGTGTATCAGGGCCTCCTAGGTTGAGGGTTCCATTTCTGTAATAGTGCGACTGGAATTTAAAGGTGGAGAGTTCCATACCTGAAAATCCTTAAGACATATGTAGGAAAAATTATCATGCTGTTCTCTCTTGGTGCATATCTGTGGATTGATCTGGGTTGGTATTCGGACTGGTTCTACGAGTGAGTAGGTCTCATAGAAGGGTTCCATTCTCAAGACTTTTAATGACTTTTCGTAGCACAATCTAAGAAATTGTTTGCCCCGGAAGTGCCGGGTAAAACAACTAGTATCATATATATCAATAAAATAGGTGTTGTGTCTACAGATAATGTTTTAGAATAAAGTAAATGTTATTTTAAAAACCAGGCATCACTGTAAACTGTTGAATAATTTTAACATTTTATTATTAATATAATGAAAATTAATGTATATTTATATAATTTTAATCATCCGTTTCTTAATTTATTCATTAATATGACATAAATATGTATATAATGTGATCATAATCTCTAAAAAAAGGAGTATTATTTCAATAAATTCTCATCTTTTGACCAGCCATCTCATTCCAGTCGTCATCTTAATTGAGAACGAGTACTTTCTTCTCTATTTTCAGGTACCTACTTATAAAGGGCCATCGATAATTTATTCATACAGTTTCACTGAAAGTAAACGTACCTAATAATAATCTCATTCGCAGCCATATTTTCGAAATGAGCTCAAAACTTTTATATTACCGCCTCTTTTCAAGGCGGACGAGATTGTGCATAGAGGGTCGTGAACAAGTCTATAGCGGGTTTTAGGTATCCTTGCTCTTTTTCTTTTCCTCCTTTTTCTTAATGTTTTTTCATTTACTAAGTACAATTTTGAAACTTTATTTTCTCAATGCAACCTTGAACAAGATAGCCACCGCTATCGGAACGTTGGTAATTGAAAAAGAGTTTTCATTATCCTAAGCCCAAAATTGCCGCAACCCTATGATTGTTAACTCCATATCCCTATCAATAGAGCGTCCGTGATTCTGGTCAAGACGACCACCTTAACCGATAGAACAAAAATTGGAAGGACGCTCCATGCACGTCCCAAGAGATTTTAGATTGATATTCGAATACAATTAGTTCGATATATCTGGCGCTGCGCGGCGCTGAAATATTCATTTTGAATGCGTTGACTTTCATTTCATCGCGTATTGGGCGTCCGTCAATCTGGCAACAAGAAAACACATGCATTTCATTTCAACGACATTTCCACTCATCTAGGGTCTTCGAACACATTCGAAGCCCTTATAAGTTAATCATTAGTGATGATGTGGATAAAGCTGGTGCCAGACGAGTCTATAGAAGAAAAAATCGCTCAAGATAGAAACCATTCATTAAGATTTATTAAATTTATCTTATGTATTTAAATTTAATTTCTTAAAATCAATATTCAATGTATTAGGAACAAAGTGAACTAACAATACGAATAATATTGACGTTCTATTACTGACTGAAGTTTGATTAAATATGGAAGACATAGACTCTATCGTATCTTACTCCGAGGATATAGACTAATGAGTAATATTCGACAGATTCGTATTCATGGTGGCAGTTATGCTAAGACCAATTTAGATTTCCATAAAATTTGTGTAAAAGATCTTTGCGCGAAGATAGATGCAGAATTTACAATGTTTGAGCTTAAAAATATGAAAATTAGTTTTTGTTGTGCCTACAGATTACCGGATGGTGATAGTAATATTTTTCAAAATTATCTGGACAGAATATTATCAGAAAAATAAACTCCAATAATAAGGTACTGGCTGTCGGTTACTTCAATTATAACTTTAAAAATTAAAACGAATGACAGTAAATTAACTGAATGAAAAAATATGTTTTTATCACATGATATGCTCGAAAACTTTTTGTTGACACCAGGATTACCAAATCTAGAGGAACTAGAGTAGATAATGTATTCACAAATTTAGATGATAATATTTTCAGTCTTGAAGTTATAGAGCCGCACTTGTCTGACCATAGAGGAATTTTATTTTCAATAAAAAATTATACCGAAATACCTAATAATAGTATCATGAGTCATGAGCTGTTCATATAGTTATCTCTCTGTCAGGTCTTTACAAATCTCGTCTTCCATAAAAATAGGTACGTATCTCTGAAAATAACTTTAAAATCTTGATATTTCTACATCGCTAAAGCTAGCAGAGCAGAATGAGCAGAATCAAAAATACATGTTTGGTACTTGTAGAGCTAAATAAGTGCTGTATTCCGAAATGAATTGCTCTTATAGTTTTTTTGGAAACTGGCTGCTTTGCTAGTAGAGTAACCTTTAAATTTTTTTAGAACTTCTTTTATAGTTTTTATAGGGCTAATTGAGTGCTAATTAGGTGCTGTATTTCGAAATTATTTACTCTTATAGTTTTTCGGAAAATGAGTTCTTTGCTTTTAAAAATCAACTCTTTCGAGAAAATCTTATTTGGTGCTTTTAGAGATAATTGAGTGCTAACTCTTTGCTTCTTGTATTACGAAATGAATTGCTCTTAGTTTTTTGAAAAATGGCAGCTTTGCTAGCTTTGTATCAAAAGCTAGCAGAGCAACCTTTAAAAATCAACTTAATTGAGAACTTCTTTTGTAGTGCTTAATGGGCTAATTATGTGCTAATCAGTAGCTGTATTCCGAAATTAATTGCTTTTATATTTTTCCAAAGAATGGCTGTTTTGCTCTCAAAAATCAACTTGTTCGATAAAATCTTATTTGGTGCTTGAAGAGCTAATTAAATGCTTATTAATTGCTGCATTTCGAAAATTGATAGCTCTGATATTTTTTTAAATGGGCTGCTTTGCTAGCCTTAGATCTAAAGCAGAGCATCCTTTGAAAATCAACATTTTTGAGAACTTCTGTTTTAGTGCCAAGACAAATAAAAAGGGCAATTTTGCTATTGTGGGGATATTTATAGCCTTAAAGGTATAAAGGGAAACTTGAAAGTCCTTTAGGTAGATTTTCTTAGGATAGTTTACCAACCTATCTACTTAATTTTATGTTATCTATTTTTAATTCCAGTTTAAAGTTTAGATTATTTTGGTTTTGAATTTATTATCTCTCCCACATTAAGAAATGTACAAAGCTAAGGGATAAAACTTAATTTTTGTAGGACCGAACTACTTTCGATTGCTAACCGTATATGTTCCTACGACAGTAAGATAGGTTTACCGGTGGCTAAGTTCTATACTAACCACGTCGGTAAGTATTTTTCTCACCGATATAATTGTATTAGCGGAGATCGGCGGAGAGAAAAATAGGAAATATGTAAATTTTATTGATTTTTTATTAAAAGAACCTCAAATAATAGTTACTAATATAGTTTATGTACCGGGGGTATAGATTATATGTTTTTTCTCTGAAACGACAATCTCTGTCATTTTCTAAAAACTGGAGCAGTTAATTTCGGAATGCAGCATTTAATTAGCAATTAATTAGCACTACAAGCACCAAATAAGATTTTATCAAAAAAGCTGTTTTTCAAAGCTAAGCATCAATTTTCCGAAAACTTTGAGAGCAATTGATTCCGGAATACAGTACTAAGATAGCATCTAATTAGCACTATAAGCGCTAAAAAAGAAGTTCTCAAAAAAGTTGATTTTTAAAGGTTGTTCTGATAGCCTTAGATCTAAAGCTAGCAAAGCAGCCATCTTTCGAGAAACTATAAGAGCAACTAATTTCGGAATAGCCCTACAAGCACTGAAAAACAAGTTCTCAAAAAGATTTTAACTAAAGCTAGCAAAGCCGCAATTTTTCAAATAACTATAAGAGTAATTCATTTCGGAATAAAGCAATTAATTAGCACTTAATTAGTTCTACAAGCACCAAATTTGTATTTTTGATTTTGCTCAATTTGCTCTTCTAGCTTTAAGGACGAGACAATTCTCCTGATATTAAAAATCTAAAGTCACAACTAACCCCGGTACAAATTATTGCCGAAGTGACCAGGACGTCCGAAAGCTTCGAATTACTTAACAAATCGAAAAAAGCGTTAATAGTGAGATAATATCTGAATCAAAAATAAACAAAAGTCTGTCTGGCAAATAATAAATACAAATTTAGGTAAAACTTGTAACCTAAAGAATGAGAGCAATTTATCCGCTGAGGACTTTACCAACTATTTTGAAGATTGCATAAACAATTTAATGCAAAATTCTGCGAACTTTGTTGTAAATCTCCTCGATTCTTTCATGCGAAAAATACCAATAAACCGACTTTTTGACTTTTTACTTACATACTTACATAAATAAAAATGTAGCGATTTCTTTAGCGATTCTTTTTAATCTTCGTATGAGTACATGTATTTTTCCAGATATCCTCAAGGTTTCCAAAGTTACACCTATCTATAAAAAGGGAAATACTCTCAGGTAACTGAAGCTGAATGTGGATAAAGACTATCTAAGCATATTTTGCTATGTTCCATAGCATAATGACGTATGCCTTGATAATCTGGGGAAACACATGTCACAGCCACAAAATATTCATTGCACAAAAAAAGTCATTCGAATATTAACATCCAGCAAATATGATGATCATTGTAAGCCATTGTTAAAAAAATAAAACATTCTGCAATTACCATGTTGCTGCATTTTGGAGTACCTGCTTCATAGAAAATAAAAACATAATATGTCAAAGAATCCAGTAGAATTATGTTCACTCTTATGATACAAGAAAGAAAAAATATATCTGTCCTCCATTATTCAGACTTAGAAACAGAATTCCTATAGATTTCTGGGCATAAAATTGTATAATGCTTTGCCAGAACAATTCAAAGATAACAATATGTCTTGTGCATGATTGAAAATTAAGATCCGTTAATATTTAAGACTGTTTTTACTTCATAGATGATTATCTGGAACATGTTGTGCATGTGAGTAGGTAATCCTTTTTTATCCTTTTTTCTTCATTGGTATTACTATTATTTTTTTTTAACAGGTTCATAATCATTGTCTTAAATTAAGTTATATGTACTCTGTCATTTGTATGTTTATTATATCTTCATCTGAAGCGTAATTTATTTTATTATTATTTATGTGATCTATATCACTATCCAGGACAAATGCATACATGCCTAATTGTTTACATGAAATAAATATTTCTATTTGATGTTGGAGACAGAAATAAAGACGCAGATGAAAATGAGTTTACGTTTTAAAATCATTAGCATCTTCAATTCAATATTGCATAAATTTAATTATAGAATATATGACAATTGAGTGATTATAATAAAGTTTAAGGAACAAAAAGTCAGATGAAAAACTATTCGGAGAAACAACTAATGCTAGGCGGCCGCTGGGGATTGCAGGTGAAATATATCTTAGATCACTTTTCATCATCCCATTCCACTGCACAATATGGCAATAGCGCTGGACGCTGTATTACCTTAAATAAAATAAATATACACTTTATGGACGCTCTATTATTCGGTAAGATTGAAATTGTTGTATACATTGGAAGCCCAAAAGGCTATAGAATGTACGGAGCCCACATTGATGGCGCATTGAAAAATATATATATTATTGGATAGAGCAATTTAACTGTTTGAATTCCTTTTTTCTTTTTGTAACTAGATATAGGTTGGTACTGGTCAGTGTGTCATGAACATATACGTCAACTAAAACTAAAAAGTGTTTTCTCTTTTAATTATCAACCTCGCTCTGCTATTCTGGAATATAAATATATACTTATCATATACATATATATATATAATGAATTTTTAATGATTGGGGTTGCAGTCAATATATATATATATATATATATATATATATATATATATATATATATATATATATATATATATATATATATATATATATATAATAACGTGAATCAACTTGAATTGGGGATTTCTGCCGAAGTCTGAATGGGGCTTAAAAAGAAGACTCTTTATGCTATCCAAGCTTTCGAAAAATTTTTATTTTCTTTATCAAGGCTGAATAAAATAAAACACAGTTTGGAGTGAAAAACAAACTAAGATATTGAACTTATATGGCATGTGAGGATTGAAATATTACATTGGCATACCACTAAGAGTGACAGAAATTCCTTCATTATAACACTAAACACACTTACAAAAACATTTTAAAATTGAATAAAAGCAAGTGTACAATTAAAATTTTCAACATTATAAAGAATTATATAAAATTCAAAAAGGAGTTACATAGTGCGTGTTGCTTAAAAATCACCATTTTACAGATTAGGATATCAGAGCGAAGAAGACAGAAGAAAAGATTATTTTATTAAGAATATCAAACAATTTATTCCCTTATTAGGTAAAATTATCTGTTTAAATGATGGGTGGGAATTGGAACTAACTCAGAACATATAAAAGGTATACTAAACCATGTCAATCGATGTTCTGCCATCACAGATCTCAAAACAACATACTATTATAATTTCACAATGTATGTAAGCTTCAATACAGATCTAACCTATATACGATTGTTTATGTTGTTAATTCAAAACTTTGAAATCACATAGGAATAAATAGAACTAAGACCACGAATATCGGTACATGCACTCATAGAATACACCACATTTCGTCTTTTTTCGGTAGGTATTTTATCTTTAATATTCTAAAAGTGTTGTCCTAGTAAGTTCACATTTCTTTTGGCTAATTTACAGTTACTAATGACATCTTTGATGATGTTGGATAGTTTTGGAGTGAGGTCCTTTATCCAAGGAATCGAGAGATAACAAACAGGTCCTTCTTGTTGTAATCCACGATTAGGAGAAGACCCTGAATGATTGGTAATGGACGGACTACTATATAAAAGGGTAATAGTCTAGTTTAGGGGCTTTTGCTATAAAAGCCCTAAAAAATCAAATGTTAGTAAAAATACATATATGGTAACATAACTTTTAATAAAATTGAGGCGGAAGACGCTATTTTTAATGATTTATTACAAAAAATAGCAAAATATGGTGGTTTTGGTACTTACGACTTTAAGCAGAAATTTTCGATTTGGAATTTTCTTTTCAATCCCAAATAGTATATAACCATCCTTGTATTCTATTTAATACTAAAATAGTTCAAAATAAGCAAGAATATGCGTGAAAATATAAAATATAAGTTCACAAAAAAGTGAAGTAAAACGAATTGACGGTTGTCTTATGTAGTACATCCTGAACTACCAAGTTCTATTAATATCAATGTTGCCAACTCTGTCAGTATAACTTTTGTACTATGAAATACTCTGTCAGTATAACTTTTATACTATGAAATTATTTTATAAATATGTATTCTATGATTTGAATTTCATTTCCAATAATACTTGCTTTAGAAAAGTTAACAACAATAACAACAGAATTTAGTATATTATACGAATTTGTCTTGTATAGTTTAACGTTTTCTAAAATGACAAGTACTGAGCTCTTCTTTCTTTCTCAATATCTTGTCGTAAAGCAATCAATGAATTCATATTTTCAAAAGCCTGAAGACAAAACTCGTCACCTTCAGCATCAAAAGTTGTCATGATATGTATCGTATTTTTGCTCTAAAGCAAGTATTTATGAAAAATTCATTTTTAGTAAATTTTAAACATAGAACTAAACCTTCAGACATTTAAAATCTTACTACTTAGTTTATGCTTTCGTTATCGAATATTTTTAAAGATGTTCAATAGTTCAATATCATAAACATAGTTTTGGCAACGTTGGAATAGTCGTATATCAATGCTGCTAACGTCAAGTCGTGTCGTCAAACATACTACATAAATCAACCGTCAATCCTTTTTATGTGAACTTATATTTACTATTTTCACGCATATTTTTGCTTATTTTAAACAATTTTAGTATTAAATAGAATTCAAGGATGGTTACATACTATTTGGGATTGAAAACAAAATTCCAAATCGAAAATTTCTGCTAAAAGTCGTAAGTACCAAAACCACCATATTTTGCTATTTTTTGTAATAAATCATTAAAAATAGCGTCTTCCGCCTCAATTTTATTAAAAGTTATGTTACCATATATGTATTTTTACTAACATTTGATTTTTTAGGGCTTTTATAGCAAAAGCCCCTAAACTAGACTATTACCTATAAAAGTTTTCGTAACAGATTTTTAGGGTAAGAATTGTTTAATAGAATTTTATATAGTTTGTTTATGTTTTCGTTGAATAGACATGATTGACAAATTTGTCTGATCCTATGTTTGCCTGTAATTCAAATTGTGGTATTTTTTTCCGTGAGTAGTTCTTTATAGTGCTTCTCCCATTCACTTATGTCTATAGTATTGAACTTATTTTGTTGTTTTTCTTCCTTTCTCATATTTCTTATTGTTTTCCACGCCACTGCCACCTTTGTTCCTCCCATATATCTATCAATCTCTTCGCATTTCTTTTCTCATGTTTCATTTTTACATTTTAAGACTTCTTTTTTCCATTCTCTATTCCAGTAAATATATTCCTTTCTGTCTTCTGCTTTATGTGCTTTTAGGTAAATACTATACGCCTTCTTTTTCTTTTGTACCAGCTCTTTCTATTGGTATCCTAGAGCTTCGTTGGCTCCTTGCTGTATAAATTTCTTTATTTGTCCGAACAACTTTCCTACGTTCACATTTTCCATCTCCCTGTTTTGTAGTTTATTTACCAGCCTATATTTATAAAGGAACTGAGTTGATTTCTGTTTAAGACTAACGAGATTGTATTCACCTTCGTTTATTTTTCTTGGTTGGTCTTGTGATTATTCTTCCTTTATTATTTTTCTATAATCCACTTATACCTTTACCATCACTACATAGTGATCGGAACCACATACTAATCCTCAGTACACTCTTACATCTAATATGTTTATTTGTGAGTATTATTGCTGTATTACATAATCAATGATTGAACTCAACTTTTTAGTTACCTGCACCCACGTAAACTTATGAATATCCTTATGAGGAAAAAACCATTGATTACTTTCACTGATGTAGTTTCGCATATTTCCCTTAGCCGCATCACATTGTCTTTATGACGGATTCACCGTACTTTCCAACTATTTTGCTGTTGTTTTCGATACCTGTCCTTGCATTTAAGTCTCCTAGAATGGCAATCTCTCTATCTTTTTTGATGTTTGATACCATCTGTATAAGTTTGTCATAGAATTGATCATTTATAACTGACCCCTCATCATCGCTTGGAGCGTAAACTCCAATTATTGCAATATGTCGATTATTTTTAATAATCTCTAGGTTCATCATTTTTTCGTTTATTTTATCCCAGCTTTTGACGATTTTTGTCATGTCCTATGGCCATTCCTACTCCTCTCTTTGCTCTAGCGTCCTTTCGTACCCCGCTATAGAAGTGAACGTATTCTTAAATGTTTTCTTTACCTTTGCCATTTTCTGGTCTCTGTTAATACACAAATATCAATATCCATCTTTTTAAGTTCCTGAAAGACTTCTAATTGTTTTGTCCTCAAGCCCTGTATATTCCACGTAGCCAATTTCATTAACCTTTTCCGTTGCATTTGTCTTATCCGTTTTGACCTGTCTTAATTCCGAGGCGATTTTTCGAAATTTTTAAACGTTTTCTTATTTTTCGAGTATCAAGGGGTTGGCCCGATGGATCAACCCCCAACCTGGAGGACCAGGGTCTTATATCAGAGTTCCCTCTCCTAGATACATTGCCTTCTCTTCGGCTAAGGATTTGCATCTTCCCCACCAGTTGGTCCGCGGGTGGTATTTTATTTCTCACCTACCCGTCTTTCCTTCAGGAATGATTAGGGCATTTCCCTATCCGCCACGCGATCTCTAGAGGTTACAGGCACCCCTGTGAAACGATTTCTATATTTTTCCAAAAATCAAGAATGGACTGCGTGGTCAAAGAGGAAGCAGTCGACGTCTTCAAGAATGCAATTTTGACAATACCAACAAACGAGTGGTACAACAGATTTGTCAACTGGTTTGAGCGCATGCAAAATTGCATCAATTTTCGTGGAGAATACTTCAAAAAGCAATAAAGTCTACTGTTTTATTCCAGCTGTATATGCAAAACTTATAAGACAGCCCTTGTTAATTGCTACTTGGGAGGTCTATAATTACATTTTTTTGACGAGTATTTGCTCACCCCGCCTACTAAACTCCTAAATTTTGGCCGGTTTCACATGCATGGAGAACTTCTCTTAAGTCGCCAGTGTATGGAATGACAAATTTCTGTGGTGTTCGAGTTATGTATGTATGTTGATTCGACAGTTCTCGACAGAATTTAAACGGAAATAAGCTCAATGTTTCTACAATATATTGAGATAGCTCCAAATTTTGAAAGGGAAAATAAATTTAAGTTTAAGTTAGTAAATTTATTTTTTAAATTGCAGTTTTCCTGTTGGTGACCCAGAGAAACTCAATATTTGGATTACAAACATGAAGATTCAAAAGTCAAATAAATACCATCAACAGTCAAGAAGTGACGTATTGCTGACTTGCAACCCATGTTATTATAGACTACTTTGGTTAAGTTCACCTTATAATAACTAATAATATAATATCCCTTCACTACACCGCCCAGGACGGTAAAAAATTGTGCAAAATTTTTTTTCTTACCTTGCTTACAATTCTAATCCAACTTATCCATAATAATTTAATTATAATTTCTAAGAATTAATAAAAACAAAAGTTACATTTCAACCTTTTGCACTATTTCTTAGTGTACTTCTTCACACTGCTTCTATGCACTGTCACTTCTCTGTTTTTATTTTTCAACACCACATTTTGATATTCATCACGTAGTACTTCATACGATCCCCTTAAGAGTTCATCCATTTTGTTTGTGCTGTATTTTCTATTATCACTAAGTCTCCTTTCATGAAACTTCTTTTAGAATTATAATTTCGTTTAGATTAGTCAAACAAATTTTAACTTTTTATTTTTGAACTTACAATATTTTCTCAAATTTCAATAGTAGATAGATATCAAAAGAATAAAATGGATCTATTTTTTATAAATTTTATGGTAGTGTTCTGCCGAAAAAAAGTTCGTACGGAGTAAGGTGAAGTGTGGTACGTCAGTTGTGAAAATCGGTAAGTCCATATTCGCATTGTCTTAAAACTAAACACCAGAATTTATTGAACTCTCTTTGGTGCTGTATACTCTTGGGGCCATGCTGATTAAAAACCTTCATTGAGCACCCTTCCAAACCTAATTAGTTAAGATCTTTTTTTAAATAATATGAGGTTCATACTACACACTTCACCAGAACTTTGGGCAAGTGTGTGTGCAGCTGATATTTTCTACACGCTTGTCTTTAGGAGGACGTAGGGTATGTGTGTGAGACTTGACTATATAGCTTATAAGAGACACTTACTATTTTTGACCGACTTCAAAAAAAGGAGAAGGTACCTATACAATTCGGTTGTATGTTTGCTTTCTTTTATGTCTGTTCGTGCGTTTTGCACACTAAACGTATTCCGATGTAGACGATTTTTGTTCCATTTGAAACAGGAGAGTTGAGAAATGGTCCCATATTTATAAAAACTCAAATCCGAAATCTTCTTCCCTCCAAAAACCGCTCCCAAAGGAGTGGAGGGGGTAAAATCAAAGAAATTTCCATATCCGGAAACGTTTAAATTGGACATTTAAAAAATTAATCATAGGTTTCCGCGTTACAGTCTGAAATATGTGTTTCAGCTATATGGAAGGGGCAAATTTTTCCGAGGAACGAAAATTCGAGATTTGAAAATTAGAAAAGGGACCATATCCAGAAAGGTTAAGATAGAACATTTTTTCAAAAGAGTTACGGTTTCCGAGTTTCGCAACGGTAAAGTCTGAAATTTGAAAATTGAAAATATGAGACGGCTAAATTAAAGAAAAGATTATATGTAGCAACATTTAAATTGAGTTACGGTTTGCGAGTAACAGCAGTAAAGTCTGAAATATGTATAGTTGCGCCGCGATGTTTTGAGATCTCTGAATAATAAATAATAAGTACAAGCTAAGCCTATATATTTTTGGGTATTAGTGAACGTTCAATAACTTTCATGACTAATGTTACACTCAAAAATGTGGAATAAATATTTTTTACAAAAAATTTGACCAAGTTTGTTAGTTGTTGCACTGAAAAATACACAATAATATTAATTTTATTGGTGCTGGTACTTTTGAAGTTGTGCCGTTGTAGTTTGTTGTAGGCACCAACCTCCTAGAGTCACGTGGTGGTAAGCTGTCGAATTAAGTTATTCTATGTCAATAATTTTGCACGTTTCTGGAAAAAAAATTACATAAATTCCCTTCCTTGATTGTGCAGGACCATCTTAGGAATACCAATACGCAAAATAAAATTATTCACAAATGCTTTGGCTGCTTTCTTATTTTCATTTGGATATGAATGGTAGGTAAAGATATATTTGTTATTATCAAAATCTGTTACAATTGGACCCATTAAATCTAAACATTTTTTTCCAAATGCTACTGATGCTGTTGTTTTTATAGAAAGTGGGTGAATTTTTGGAATTAATTGTTTATATGTTTGACATTCATCACAACATCGAATAAAAGCTTCAACGTCGTTGTAAAGACCTTTCCAAAAGTAATATTTCTTGATTTTGTTATACCTACATTCTAGATATACCGGCATGTCCTCCGGTTGGTAGAATATGAATTTTGTTTAGAACTAATTGTAGTTTAGTATCTTCAATTGATTTTCTACCGCGTAAAATGGTAATCCTAATAGATTGAAATGTTCCTTTAAGTTCTTGGCATATGTTATTATTTTATTATTATTTTTAATCATCACGAGCTCATTACCATTATTTTATGAGCACACTTTTTGGATACCTTTGACCGATGACCGAAGCTCACGCGTTAAAAATGTATCTCTCCACTTTAAATAAATTATTTGCAAATTCGCCTTTATTAATATATATTTATCGATAATTTCCATTCCGTCTTTATTTTTAAATTTTTTAAATGTTTTGCAATCGACGACCTAACTCCGTGGGTGATAAATCCGTTTTTCATTGGTAACCGTATGCTATTCACCTGTTTCATTATTCATTCGTTTAAGTCGCGCTCTTGTTATAACGGCATCTGTATTGTTCTTATTTTATTTCAATTCATCAGATTATATTTCTATTAGCGACAACGCAATATTTGACTTTCCTTTGAACTTTAATATGAATTATTTTTAAATCGTATTCTTCTAATATTAATCTAAATTTGGTGAGTCTACTTGAAGGATTATTTATCATGTTGAATAAAAAAACCAGAGGGCGGTGATCTGTTTGAATTACCAATTTTTTCCCGTATAAATATGGTCGAAAAATTGTTGGTTATAGTTTGAACAACTATACCCAACAATTCTTTTCAATCGTACAGAATCTAGATTCAGTTGATGCCAAAAGTTTTCAATCTAATGGACATTTTTAAAAGCTTCTTCGTAGACTGCTTTGAAAAGATCTTCCAGTCTTCCATAAGCAGTAGGCTAGACCAAGTTACTTCTAAATATATTTGATAAAACCTACAATATTTTTTTTACTATAAATTCTTCCAAAGTATGATTTTACAGTATTTGTATGACACATTGATTTTACTATATATAGCCTCGTGGTCTGACAAACCGAAGGGAATAACATGATTTGAAATGTTAAATGAATCGAATATGTTTAATAATCTCCGAGTGGCTATGGCATATTTAGCCTCAAAATCAATATTGAAATAACCAGTTAAAATGATTTTTGATCGGAGGAGGATTTTTCTTCTAATTTATCTAAAAATACATGGGTGACAGATGTACGAGTTCTGTAGATACATGCTACTTAAAGATTAACTTTTTTTTGAAAATGCCATTGATATTTCAAATAGTTTTTCCTCGCTCATACCTCAGTAAACCTCAGCCTTATTAAGCGACATATCTAGGAATGTGTTGTGGACAAGAATAGCTGTTCCACCATGAAGTGAGTTGGTTCTACAATAATTTGATGTATTTAGGTATGTGAAGTGGCTCGCCAGGTTTAAGCCAGTGTTCAGTAAGCCGTACCAATTTTAGATAACATTGCTGTTTGAGAATTATATCACTGCTTTGTTCTTGATTTGTCATACCAATTTTTCCATCAGACTGTTAGTCCATTCTTTCTCGTCTTTTCCTGATCTCTGAGTTACCGTTGGATTTTTTCAACTTCTTTGGCATTTTGATGCTTGTAATTCAAAATGAAGTTAGATGTTTTTGCACTGCTACATTCAAATTTGTTTTCAATGAGATTAAGAATCGCTTTACTCAGAAACCATTTTCCAGTGCTTCTTACTCGGACTCCGTTTCTTTTATAGTTTGTCTGTCTCAGTATATTGTTCCATTCTAAGACCATCATATGGTTAACTCTTTTGTAGAGTAAATCATTCAGTAAAGATAAATTATTTTGATATATATCTAAAATGTTTTGCTCGTTGTTATATCTATAGGGCTCGCTAATTATGATTTTATTCGTGTTAATTTGAGTAGCAAGCTTATTTACTATCCCACCATTTATTTTATTTGTCCATATTATCCGTATATCTGATTTCGTGTAGCTCTCCGATTCCTTCAGGGCAGTCTCTGTTAGAAGCTCATATCTGCAATTCGTCATTAAAATGGAATTTATGGTCTGATGTTCTTTTTCTTTTGCTTTGAGGGATGTCACAGGTGGTTTATTCCAAGAGTTCCGGCTCCAACAGTAATCCATTCTTATTTTTATTTGATTGGAGTATTCAATTTTTGTATTTGCCAGTCATTATAGCTTCACATTCTGAGGCTATTGTCGTTGCTCGATTAATACCACCAGTTTGTACCGAGTTGTAATTTCCGACTTCGTCGCAGCAGTTTTGCTAAAAAAATCCGTTTGTGAAAACTGCGTTTTTTGGCTTCTCTGTATTTTCATTTTCTTTTAACTTGAATACCTATATCTGCTTAATATTTCTCTCTTTAAAAAATCACAATCAAAATTTATTATCTCACAATATCAAATAATGACAAATATGAACAAAATAAATTAAAATTAAAAAGTCTAGCTGAAACTAAGACATCTATCTCAAAATATTAAAAACAAGCAATAATAATATTTAGGTAAACAAATAAAGTAACGCAAATACACAGAAAATATTATAAAAAACTTTAGTTTAGTTTGAGATTTACTTTTCGCAACCTTGATAACATTTTCACTAAATTTTGATTATGATTTTCAAAACTATTTCCAAATACTATTAAATCATCCAAATAAATAAAACCATTTTCATAATTTAAAACTGACATAGCGATAGTCATGGCTCTAGAAAAAACACTGGAAGCTACTTTGAGCTCCATGGGTAACCTTGTCATTTGGTATTGTCCTTTGTTAGTTGTGAAAAGAGTATACGGTCTACAGTCTTCATCCAATTCTATTTGATAATAGGCATGAGACCAGATTCAAATATGAGAATTACATTGCGCCTTAAAGTAAATCTAAAATTTCATTTATATTCGGAAATTTGTCATCATTTAATTCCTTATTCAACAATCTAAAATCTATAGCAATTTGCTGTTTTTTACCGTTATTTGTCGATTTTTTCGGTACAATTAACAAAGGTGCTGACCAAGCCAATTTTGCCGGTTCAGTTATTTTATCTTTTAATATTTTGTCAATCTGATTATGAATTAGTGACTTCTGGTATTGTATGGTTTATCTCAATTTAACCAAATTTAGACCATTTGTGCTCAAAATTTAGTCGCCGTGTGCGGTACTCTCTTGTTCTCCTGCAACTAGTATCCTTCGGCGTCCGTTTCCTGAACTCCTTCTAGAATAACTATTTCCTCTATTATTATTATTGTTATATCTATTATTGCTATAGCTACAGTTTCCGTGATTATTTTGATTATTCCTATTATTAGTATTATTGCTGTTTCTGAAATTAGTAAACCCCCTTTTGTTATTAAATCTACCACTAAAATGTGTACTGTTACCTCTTAAATTCGCGTTATTTGCGTAAAATATATAAGGACACGGTCGCTCTAATGCACTTTCGCCTCTAGCCGAATTTATAGCATCGGTTAATGTTGTGAATTGATGTGCCTAGATGAGTCTGGATTTCGAATACCGCAAACAAAAATTTTAATTGCCGTTTTTTCGTTATCCGCTCTAAAGATTGGCAAAGCGACATTATTATCATTTGACTGAGATAAAATTAATTCTGCCATCAATGACTCGAGCTTGTCACCGTATTCTTCTAAGGAAGAATTTCCTTGTTTCATTGCGTGATACTGCACCGCTAGTACTTCCGGGCTTTGGTGCGTATAATTTTATACCTGTTTCAGGCTCACCGTTAAAGGATAGCAACAAGCTAGCCGCTGTTTTAAAAACAAAATTTGCCATATTTATGTTCGCTTTAATTAACTCTAAAAAGATTTCTTCATCCTTAGAACTTAAATCTTTTCTATTTATCTCAAACAAGTTTTTGAATTTTTCAGCCAATACCCTAAATTTATCTTGATGCATTGTCTTTTTTCAAATTGTCTCTGAAATTGACAATGTCACTATGTAGTCGATTCAGTTCTTCTGATAACATCCCTCATTGCACAATTCTTCCAACGTTCCGATTCTACGAGGTTTTTTTAGCACCACGAACATCCTGTGTTATGTTCATGAGCTCACAGCTTCTGGAAATCTGTTTGTCTAAGCGACGGCTCACATTTTTGACCGACGAACCCCAAACGGAGGTATACAATTCGACTGTGCATTTTTTTTTGGTTTGTGCGCGCCTTTCATATAGTAATCGTACTCCGATTTTGATGATTTTTGATTCATTTGAAAGAGGATGCTTGAGAAATGGTCCCATATTCATAAAAATGGGAATCCGAGAACCGCCCTCGAAGGGGGTGGAGGAGGCAAATTTTCTCGAAAATTGAAAATCTGCGTTGGTATAATTAAAGATAGGACAATATCCGGAAGCGTTTAAACTGAACATTTTTTTCAAAAGAGTAACGGTTTTCGAGATAGGGGCATTTTAAATTCTCAAATATACCTATTTTTGCTATGTGGAGAAGGCGACTTCTGTCAAAAATTGAAAATCGGTTTGCAGTACATGAAAGACATAATTATTTATTTTATCCTTAGAGTTACGGTTTTCGAGTTAAATCGATGTTAAAATGGTAACAACTAAAATATTCAAGCGTATTTCCGCAGCGATGTTCTGAGATCTCAATAATAACAACTAATGTTACACTCAAAAGTGTGAAATAAATATTTTTTACAAAAAATTGGACCGACGTTATCAATTAGTGCACTGAAAAGTATAAAATAATATTAATTTTATTGGGGCTGGTACTTGTGAAGTTGGTGCCAAAAGTTATCAATCTACCTGCAACTACGCAACTTCAAAAGTTACAGCCCCAATAGAATTAATATTATTTTATACTTTTCAGTGCACTAACTGATAACGTCGGTCCAAATTTTTGTAAAAGAAATTTATTATTTAATTTTTTCCAGCACAACCATAGAACTCCAATAAAAAAAGTAATACAACCGCAATCGCTGCCAGTAGCCGCATACATCGCCTACAGAAAGAACCTCCATGTGCGTCTCGGAGATGAAGTTTTGTCTGCCTGCTATCAATCCAGATCCAGAATCAGTTCTGTCGAGGTGTCCTGTTTATTGTTAAAAGACATAAGACAATGCATACAATACTTTTGTTATTAAATTAATAAAGTAGGTTACAATTCAGAAATACCATAACTATCAACAAGTGACGTATTGCTATGGACTTGCAAACCGTATTACTATGGACTACTTTGAATAAATTCACCTTATAATAACTATTGATAGCATATCCCTTCACTAACAAATATTACCTAAGTCTGTTCAAGCAGAAAAAGAATTTCTTCGAAAAACTCGTCCAGAGTTAAGACCAAGGGCCGATTTCATAATCAAATTTAATCTCTTATTAATTTTAATTCTAGATTAAAAATTTCATAATTTTTTTGCTTGGACATATAATTCAAAGTTACTTTAGAAAAACGAAAGAGATGGTAACTAACGTTGTAAAAGTTATTGAAAAATGCAAAATTTTTATTCCGTTATCGAGATATGACTTAAACAAATTGGAGAATTAACTAATCTCCCATTAAGGATTCATTATGAAATCGGCCCTAAGTGTTTAGGGAACTCCAAAAACTATTTGAAATGTGCAATAAAACCATAAACATATAATTGGGATATCATTCATAATTCTGGATCTGGATTGATAGCAGGCGGACAAAACTTCATCTCCGAGACCCACATGGAGGCTCTTTCTGTAGGCGATGTATGCGGCTACTGGCAGCCATTGCGGTTGTATTACCTTTTTTATTGGAGTTCTATGGTTGTGCTGGAAAAATTTAAATAATAATTTTTCTTACAAAAATTTGGACCGACGTTATCAGTTAGTGCACTGAAAAGTATAAAATAATATTAATTCTATTGGGGCTGTTGCTTTTGAACTTGTGCAGTTGCAGGTAGATTGATAACTTTTGGCACCAACTTCACAAGTACCAGCCCCAATAAAATTAATATTATTTTATACTTTTCAGTGCACTAATTGATAACGTCGGTCTAATTTTTTGTAAAAAATATTTATTTCACACTTTTGAGTGTAACATTAGTCACGAAAACATTCACTAATACCAATGAAGATAGTACTTATCCTATTACCCACGTATATTCATTGCTTGTAGTTGTTATTATTGATATCTCAGAACATCGCTGCGGAAATACGCTTGAATATTTTAGTTGTTACCATTTTAACATCGATTTAACTCGAAAACCGTAACTCTAAGGATAAAATGTTCATTATAAATGTTGCTACAAATAATTATGTCTTTCATGTACTGCAAACAGATTTTCAATTTTCGACAGAAATCGTCCTCTCCACATAGCTAAAATAGGTATATTTGAGAATTTAAAATGCACCTATCTCGAAAACCGTTACTCTTTTGAAAAAATGTTCAGTTTAAACGCTTCCGGATATTGTCCTATCTTTAATTATACCACCGCAGATTTTCAATTTTCGAGAAAATTTGCCTCCTCCACCCCCTTCGAGGGCCTTTTTCGGAGGGAACCAGATGTCGAATTCCCATTTTTATGAATATGGGACCATTTCTCAAGCCTCCTCTTTCAAATGAATCAAAAATCATCAAAATCGGAGTACGATTACTATATGAAAGGCGCGCACAAACCAAAAAAAATGCACAGTCGAATTGTATACCTCCTCCGTTTGGGGTTCGTCGGTCAAAAATGTAGACAAACAGATTTCCAAAAGCTGTGAGCTCATGAACATAACACAGGATGTTCGTGGTGCTAAAAGAACCTCGTAGAATCGGAACGTTGGAAGAATTGTGCAATGAGGGATGTTATCAGAATAACTGAATCGACTACATAGTGACATTGTCAATTTCAGAGAGAATTTGAAAAAAGACAATGAATCAAGAAAAATTTAGGGTATTGGCTGAAAAATTCAAAAATTTGTTTGAGATAGAAATGAATAGAAAAGATTTAAGTTCTAAGGATGAAGAAATCTCTTTAGAGTTAATTAAAGCGAACATAAATATGGCAAATTTTGTTTTTAAAACAGCGGCTAGCTTGTTGCTATCCTTTAACGGTGAGCCTGAAACAGGTATAAAATTATACGCACCAAAGCCCGGAAGTACTAGCGGTGCAGTATCACGCAATGAAACAAGGAAATTCTTCCTTAGAAGAATACAATGACAAGCTCGAGTCATTGATGGCAGAATTAATTTTATCTCAGTCAAATGATAATAATGTCGCTTTGCCAATCTTTAGGGCGGATAACGAAAAAACGGCAATTAAAATTGTTGTTTGCGGTATTCGAAATCCAGATTCATCAAGGCACATCAATTCACAACATTAACCGATGCTATAAATTCGGCTAGAGGCGAAAGTGCAATTAGAGCGACCGGGTCCTTCTGTATTTTACGCAAATAAAGCGAATTTAAGAGGTAACAGTACACATTTTAGTGGTAGGTTTAATGACAAAGGGGGTTTACTAATTTCAGAAACAGCAATAATAGTAATAATAGGAATAATCAAAATAATCACGGAAACTGTAGCTATAGCAATAATAGATATAACAATAATAATAATAGAGGAAATAGTTATTTTAGGAGTTCAGGAAACGGACGCTGAAGGATACTAGTTGCAGGAGAACAAGAGAGTACCGCACACGGCGATTAAATTTTGAGCACAAATGGTCTAAATTTGGTTAAATTGAGATAAACCATACAATACCAGAAGTCACTAATTCATAATCAGATTGACAAAATATTAAAATATTAAATAATTGAACCGACAAAATTGGCTTGGTCAGCACCTTTGTTAATTGTACCGAAAAAGTTGACAAATAACGGTATAAAATAGCAAATTGTTATAGATTTTAGATTTTTGAATAAGAAATTAAATGATGACAAATTTCCGAATATAAGTTAAATTTTAGATTTACTTTAAGGCGCAATGTATTTCTCATATTTGAATCTGGTCTCATGCCTATTATCAAATAGAATTGGATGAAGACTATAGACCGTATACTCTTTTCACAACTAACAAAGGACAATACCAAATGACAAGGTTACCCATGGAGCTCAAAGTAGCTTCCAGTGTTTTTTCTAGAGCCATGACTATCGCTATGTCAGTTTTAAATTATAAAAATTGTTTGATTTATTTGGATGATTTAATAGTATTTGGAGATAGTTTTGAAAATCATAATCAAAATTTAGTAAAAATGTTATCAAGGTTGCGAAAAGTAAATCTCAAACTAAACTAAAGTTTTTTATAATATTTTCTGTGTATTTGCGTTACTTTATTTGTTTACCTAAATATGATTATTGCTTGTTTTTAATATTTTAAGATAGATGTCTTAGTTTCAGCTAGCCTTTTTAATTTTAATTTATTTTGTTCATATTTGCCTTTATTTGATATTGTGAGATAATAAATTTTGATTGTGATTTTTTAAAGAGAGAAATATTAAGCAGATATAGGTATTCAAGTTAAAAGAAAATTAAAATACAGAGTAGCCAAAAACGCAGTTTTCACAAAAGGATTTTTCTACCAAAACTGCTGCGACGAAGTCGTAAATTACAACTTGGTACAAACTGGTGGTATTAATCGAGCAACGACAATAGCCACGGCATGTTGTTATATGTCTATAAGTTAGTCCAAAAAAACATTTGGTTCAAAAGTTATATATATATATATATATATATATATATATATATATATATATATATATATATATATTGGATTATGCCAAGCTTTCGAGAATGTTTATTCTCTTCGTCGGGGCAAAATTCGTGAATTTACATAAAATTAACCACAAACAGGAAAGATTTCATAGTCATCAATCAGAAATGTCATTAGTTCTGATTGATGACTATGAAATCTTTCCTGTTTGTGATTAATTTTATGTAAATTCACGAATTTTGCCCCGACGAAGAGAATAAACATTCTCGAAAGCTTGGCATAATCCAAAGAATTTTATTTATTAAATGACTGCATCCCCAACAAAAATCTATTTTACCAAATAATAAACCAGTCAAGAATTCAGAATCAAACAATATATATATATATATATATGTGGGATATTACGAAATTTGTTAACACGATAGAGGTCGCAGTTTTGAAGGTATCAAGTTCAAATTTGCTACAAAAATCAATCTCTCAAATATCTCGGTCGAGTTCGTTATTGGGCAATATCGGGTAAGTAGTTTAAAAATGGCGACCATTCAAACATTTAAAAAAATATCAAAAAAGAGCCGTAGTGTAAATATCATCAGGTATAACATTAGGTTATAGATATAATCAGTACCTACAACTTTTGTTCAAAGCAATTTTTTATAAAATACACAGGTAAAAAAATAAAAATTAATAAAGAAAAATAACAAATATTGATAAAACATGAACACTCAATATAAATTTGATGTAATTGTACATTTTCTGGAGATCTTAATATAGACCCTGATTTAAAAAAAATTGTATATTTATTGAAAAGAAATAGACCAAAAAAAAATCTGCCCTGAAGTGGAACTCGAACCCTGTCTGCTTTATATTCAACAGCCAAATCAAAAACCTCTAACCGCAAGGCTATGACACGTACGACAATTTTATGTAATAACATGTAGTTATACCAATGAAAAGGTTCAATTCAATTAATTTTGAAAAATTTCACTTTCGGCTGACTACAGGACATCGGGATTTTTTTTATTTGTTGCAGAAAAGAAAGCGATCATTGTTGAATACTCTGCCTACCATTACAATTGTGACATCTCTTGAAGAAGAACCATCTTGTGCGGGTGAGGAGACATTGAAGCGTAAATTAGAGAACGAAAAATATAAAGCGCTGTAAACGTCTTTCAGCAAATCTGGTCAAAAATGTTGCAGCGCTTTCTTAGCTAGATGTGTGTTGGACACAGGGAGTGTGTATCCCACTTCTCTGATCCCACTGTGTTAGAAAATATGCTCTCTATAGTCGACGAGGTGGGTGTGGCCTAAGTTCCCACTATCTCGCACGTACCTCAATCTTTCTCTGTCATTTTTTCCATGATCTTATTCCTATTTGACACTTTAATTTTAATCTACTATAAAAATAATGTATTTTTATGAAGTTGTGTCTTACGGGCCAGTTTCATTAGTAAAGACTGGCTGGAAGTAAAGAAATCACAAAATAAATTTGAACTTACGCGATGGAAATTATTTAGAACACCCGAAGGATTAACATTTATGTGGGCCCCCAATAATTAATTCACTGGAGAGAGTAAAATCTTTGATGAGATCAATAAGACAGCAACTGAAAGATTATTTTGACCACATACCACCACACATTTAACGAATTTTATTATCTGTGTAAAAATTAATTTCTTTCGCTTTTCATCAACCACGATACACATTACGAATTCTCGCTTGTTGGACTCAAATAATGCGTCTTGTGATAAGTTGTCTGTTTGGGGTGTTGCTCTGTATTTAGTTCCATCAACCTGACAACCAAATTTTTGGAAAAAATAAATAGAAAACTTCATTTGAAAGAATTTTCAATACTCGTTCCAAAAATACCACCCCCAAATTCGTCCATTTGTTAAAAAGATATGTATGAAAAACGTGGTTGCTGAATGATTTGTTTAAATCTGTTTTTTGACTAATGAAAATATTCTTTTCCTTATCTTTGAATATACCAATCAAATGCTCGTAATTCTCTCATTCGAGAATTTGGGGGTGGTATTTGTTGGAGTTTGAATAACCCAATGAAAATATTTCTATATGTTGGTACCACTGTCATCGTCAACTTGACAATGACAAGGGACAGTGGAAACGGATGTGATCTTATAGTAGTGGTGAAGGTTGTTAATTTTGTAAAATTATATTATTACTTTATAATAAAATAGGGAAGTATCAAATAAGCATATCTTTATTACAATCTCGTCACACAAACACCCAAAAGGTTATGGGCCCAGACGTTTTTTGCCATAAAGATTGTGATAGAGAAAGAAAAACTGATTAGTGAGCACGAGCACGTGTGGGTGAAAAGAGGTTATATCCAATAAGAGGGCGAAATCCGGAAAGGATAATTAAGTAAAACGAGTTACTTAACAATGGCTACAGAAGAAATGGAGATTTCAAACCTAACAAAACTAAGCAGTACAGATACATTCCAAATGTGGGACTTTGAATTACAAATCCTGTTTAAGGCTAAAAATCTATGGAGTATAGTAAGTGGTAAAGAGCTGTTATCCGAGTGTGGTACTGACCAGGAGAAGATCAAAGCATGGCAGATGAGAGATGCAAAATGTCAATACTACATTATTAAAACGGTTGATAAAGCTGTTAAAAACCATATTTTAACATGCACTGAAGCAAAGGAGATGTATGAGACACTAAAATCAATCTACAGAAGGGATACAAGTCAATTAAAACAACAATTACTCATGGACTTTCATGGTTTTAAATTTGACAACACAAAAGATATAATGCAAAATGTAAGTCAGCTTCGAAACATAGTTTTCAAATTACAACAACTGAACCAAGAAATCTCTGATGAGATGATGATTGCAAAAATTCTTTACACGCTACCTGAACATTTTCACTACTTCACAAGTGCCTGGGAATCGACACCAACTAGTGAAAAGACTGTGGAAAATTTGGTGGCAAGATTATGTGTAGAAGAAGAGTACAGAAGTAAACCCCAAAATAAGGCAGAAGACAAAAATGTTGCATTTTTTGCAAATAAGAGATCAATGCAAACAGAAAGGTTCCAAAATTGTATGTTACAGATGTAATGAACCAGGTCATATCAAGGAAAATTGTCAAAAGAAAAGGATATGGTGCAAGGGATGCAAGAAATCAAATCATGAAACAGAAAATTTTTGGTTTAAGAAGAATAAAAGTTCACAAGAAAAGAAATCGAGTGACCAGGCCTTCATTGGCAAGTCAACCCTATTAAACTGTTGTAATATTGTTGAAGTTTTAGGGAAGGAGAATTTGAAAACTAATAACTGGTGGCTGGACAGTGGAGCGACAGAACATATGTGTTACGATAAGGAACAATTTACATCGATAGAGGAAATAACAAATAAAAGACGAGTTAAGATGGGAAATGGTACATTAGTAGAAGTACAAGGCATAGGTACAGTAAAAGTAAAAGCATGGAACGGTAAAGATTGGGTGAGTTCAGATTTAAATAAAGTACTCTATATACCAGATCTAGCTGTAAATTTGTTCTCATTGAGTACGGCCTTAGATAAAAATTTCGAAATGCACTCAGATAAAAACAAATTTGAATTATTAGATAAACATAAAATGACTATAGCCATAGCAGAAAGACAAGGAAACATACAAAATGAAATTCAAGATCGAAAAGTCACATAAAAATAGGGAAGCTGATCTATCGTATTGTAATGCTATTATAAACCTACAAGATTGGCACAAAAGATTTGCACATATCAACTTTGAACAAATTAAAAAGACTCTTAAATTAAACCACATACCATTTAAAGATGAAGCGAAACCGTTTTGTATTGAATGTCTTGCCGGTAAACAACATAGACTCCCTTTCCCCGTGAGTAACTCAAGAGCAAAAATTACAGGAGAATTAGTACATGGAGATTTATGTGGACCGTTTGAAGTCAATTCACTTGGAGGCTCAAAATATTTTCTCTTGTTAAAAGATGATTTTTCAGGTTATTTTCTAAAAAATAAATTTGAAGTGGAAAGAAAAGTAGAAGCGTTTATTAAAACGGTGAAGAATATAACTGGTAATAAAGTTAAAACTATACGAACTGACAATGGACTTGAATTCGTAAATAGAAATATCACGGATTTATGTGAAAAATATGGAATAATTCATCAAAAATCTTGTGCTTACACACCAGAACAAAATGGTAGAGCAGAAAGGGAAAACAGAACAATAGAGGAAACGCTAAGAACCCTATTGCACACATCAGGTTTAGACAAATGTCTTTGGGCAGAGGCTGCAAACACAGCAGTTTATTCATTAAACCAAGCAGGAAATAGTACTCAAACTAATAAGAGTCCATATCAAGTTTGGTTTGAGAAGGATTGCAATATTCAAATATTTAGAGAATTTGGTTCAAAAGTGAGCGTGCATGTGCCAAAGCAAAAACGGCTTAAACTAGATGCTAAAAATAGAATGGGAATTTTTATGGGATACTCTGAAGAAACTAAAGGTTATAGAATATATCTACCCGATACAAATAGAGTCGAAATACATAGAGACGTGGGATTCATTCCTGATAACAAGGAATTAAATCCCAAATGGGAAACAGACGTTATAATATTAGATAACGAAAAATATGAAAGTGAAAATCAAAATCAAATATCTGGAAATAATAGAGAACGCGTAAATGATGATGATCAAATAAAAAATTTGGATAAACCATTGGAAACTTTAGAAGTTGAAGAAGATGGAGATAGCCACATAACATCAGGAAAACGAAATATTAGAAGACCAAAATGGATGAGTGATTATGACATGAGTGAAGGAGACATGTGCTTCTTTTCAAATGAAGAAGAACCTATAAGTATGGAAGATGCAATAACAGGAACTAATGGTGAAAAATGGAAAGATGCTATAGAAACAGATTTAAAAGTGCTTAAAGAAAACAATACTTGGAGTGAAGTGCCTTGGCCAAAAAATCAAAAAGTAATAGAAAGTAAGTGGGTATTTAAAGTGAAAGATGAAAATAATTTTAAAGCGAGATTAGTGGCCCGTGGTTTCCAACAAGATATAAGTGATAATACATATGATATTTATACACCCGTTGCAAAATTGACTACTTTTAGAGTACTATTAGTGGTTGCTCTTAAGTTATGTAAATCCATTTATCAAATGGATGTTCGAGGAGCATTTTTATATGGTGAAATAGATGATGAGGTTTTCATGAATTTACCAGGTAAAACTAAAGAGAACTGTAAAACAGTGTGTAAACTAAATAAATCAATTTATGGCTTAAAAAAGAGTCCAAAATGTTGGAACTACAAGTTCGATAAATTCATGAAAGACCAAAATTTTATTAAATCTGAGAGTGATTTTTGTCTATATTTAAAATGTAACAATAATAAAGAATTTATGTACTCCTATATGTAGACGATTTGTTAATCTTAGGAACCCATTTAAATGATGTAGAAAATTTTAAGTTAGCACTCAACAACTACTTCTGCATGAAGGATTTGGGAGCAATTTCTGAATATTTGGGTATTCATGAAAATCATAATTTAACAGAGAATTACATTAAATTAGACCAAGAAAAATACCTAAAGACTGTTCTGCAGAAATTTGGGATGAGTGATTGTAAATCTATATCCACACCTTTAGACGAAAATTATAAACTAGAACTAAGTAATAGTCGAAATGATATAAAAATTCAAAATCTTTGTAGAAGAATTATTGGCAGCTTAATGTATGCAGCACAAGGAACTAGACCAGATCTTTGTGAAAGTGTTAGCTTATTAAGTAGATACCAAAATAACGCTGATAATAATTTGTTGAATGCATTAAAAAGAGTATTAAGATATGTTAAAGGATCAATAAATTATAAGCTTATTTTTAGACCTGTTAATAGCAATTTATGTGGATATGTAGATTCAGATTGGGCGGGAGATGTTGAAGATCGAAAATCCACGACTGGATATGTTTTCAAATTGTTTAATTGTACAATAAGTTGGTTAAGTAAGAAACAACAGAGTGTAGCAATATCTTCCTGCGAATCTGAATATATAGCGCTAAGTACAGCTGTGTGTGAAGCTTGTTGGTTGACGAAGTTGATAAATGATTTTAACTTACTAAGAAATGAACATGTCACAATTTATGAAGATAACCAATCAGCTATAAAAATAGCATATACACCAGAAAATAACAAGCGTTTAATGCATATCAGTGTTAGATTCAATTTTATTAAAGAAAGAATTGAAAACAAAATAATTGAAATAGTGTATGTGAAAACTGAGGACAATATTGCGGACATTTTTACTAAGCCACTATGTAAAGTAAAATTCGAAAAATTTCGAGAACAATTAGGTGTAATAGTTAAATAAAATTATCTGCGATGACTCTGTTCAATAGAAATATGTTCATTGAGGGGGAGTGTTGGAGTTTGAATAACACAATGAAAATATTTCTATATGTTGGTACCACTGTCATCGTCAACTTGACAATGACAAGGGACAGTGGAAACGGTAGTGATTTTAGGTTGTTAATTTTGTAAAATTATATTATTACTTTATAATAAAATAGGGAAGTATCAAATAAGCATATCTTTATTACAATCTAGGCACACAAACACACAACAGTATTTTTGAAACGAGCACTGAAAATCATTTCTAATGGGGTTTTCCAAATATTTTGTTGTCAGGTTGATGGAGCTTCTGTATTCCAAATGTTGTATACTTAGAACATGGAATTACCAAGGAGACATCGCAAGCAAGTGAAGCCAAGTGAAATATAAATCAATGGACGTAACTAGAGCGCTGTATAGATGAGTAATATCGTCCTGAATGTCAGTGGTATAGGTTGAGCGCTTGTTTACGTTTCTTTACGTGTATAACCTATACCACTGACGTGACAGTCCGGACACACAATGCCGATCAGCGATAATAATCATCTATACGGTGCTCTAACGTAACACAAGTAACACCATATTCTTTTTTCGACAACGACTCTTTTATTCAAGACCCTTGCATATCACCATTGTGTTAAGATGAAGAAATCGTCGAATAGCACAAGACATGAAAATCAAACTCAGCTGTAAACACCAACGTGAGCACGAAACAAATGGCGGTCGACAAAAAATTGGCTTCACTTTCTTTCAACGGCGACTATGACTATACAGAGTAGCTTCTCCTATAGTGTACGCACGACTCTACCCTTCTCTAAGGGTGCGGTCGGGAATACGCTGTAAACAATTGCAGCAATAAAAGTGAAGTAAACACAGCAAGCAGTTTTTTATTAAATTTAGTCGTTGGCAGCATCTGATGCAAATTTGTTCCCGACCGACAAGCTGTCAATCGCAATCCGTGAATGAAGACCAGAGAAAACATACCTCCAAATGAAGACACAACGACTGAAAATATTCAAGATATAGATGACAATGAAACTGTTAGTTACAGGGAAATTGAACGGGTGATTTATATTAAGGTACTACCTTTGGCATTGAATTTTCAACGCCATAACCAACCATAAAAAATCATCAATCCTAATTATGAGCTCTATCAAATTCCTCTCTTGTTACTTTTATTCTATAATTTGTCCCTTTACTTTCATCCAAAAAGATTAATTCCATTATACCTATTATTTTGAATGAACGAATATTTTTATTGGATCATCTCTTAGACTAGAGTCTAAGGATCATCTATACATAAACCACATAGCATAGGTTAACATAAACAACAAAATGGGGTCTTCTAAGGTTTATATTGTCCTATGGTCTTCTACTCTCAATGCACTTGCTTACACCACCTCCACGGGAAAAGCAAATGTAGCATTTGCAGTAAAGTTAACTCATGCGCAGTATCGCATCTAATAGCAAACAAAACTTGCGTTTTAGACCACCAATTTTTTGCTGTCAGTGAACGTAGTGTGTTCTCGACTGCACCCTATGAGAATGTACCACTGTCGTACAATCACAGGTCTGGAATCGAAGGTCGAATTACATAGGTAGCAAGTGGGTCGCTGGTCGCTTAGTGTCTTGTTCAAATGTCAAAGTTAACGATAGCACTGCGAAATTGAGAAAAGGGGATGTTACTTAGAACATAAAATACCTTAATCTTATCGAAAAGTTATGAGTTTATGAGCGCCGAGTACAATATCATTACCTATTGAGATAAAAATATGTTATCGTATACAGTTTGAATCATCATACAACTTTGCATTATCCTTAGAATTGGTATTTTTAGGTTTTAAGCCACATCCCCCTGCAAATGCGAACCACGGGGCAGAAATTGGAAGACTGGACGCTAACCAAACCACTTTTTTACGCTCGTTTCAAGACCTTTCTGTATGACCGTGGAATGTACTATTTCTGTGTCCAAAAAATTCCATGCTAATGGCTGTCTGTGATGGTTTCTATCAATTTCTTCTTAGAGTAGAGAAAAGTACCAACGCCACCCTGGCCTGCAACATTTTAAAGATCAAGTAAACAAATTCATTTGTAAAAACTGTTCCCTTTTATTTTTTGATTTATTGCATATTAGTGTCCAGTACTAGACGACATTTCAAAATTAATTTTCTCTGGTTTTATCAAATGTTTCGTTATGAATTCAGTTGTAAAAAAATGCTCTCGTGATTTAAAAATTTGCTCTATAGTTAATTGTCAATATAACCAGGTTATTATTATTTAAAAATCGATTATCGCCCTGCAGCCTATGATTCTAGGGAAATTCTAGGGATTTTTTGTTTATGCGTTTACAAAAACTTAGGTCAGAGAACTGACTATTCTCTGCTTAGGTACATATTTGTAGATTGTCTTTGTTCTATGAGTTATATGAGTAAAAGAACTGAAGTTTTGATTCCTTTTGACTTTTTGCTCTCATTTTATTGACCGTGTCCACAGCTGACCCCTGCTAGCTACTGCTTGCTAGTAGGTTAGCTGAGCAAGTAGTCCCTGTGTCCAACACACATCTAGCTAAAGCCCGCTGCAGATAGAGTATGTTTTGCTGCATGTTTCTTTGATGGGAGCTAGGCTTGGTGCTGTGCATGCTTCCGTGTAAGAAAATGACATCGCGTGCACGGTTGGTTGCTTGAACTCGTGGATGATTTGATGATAGAACCGGTGCTATTTTCGGTGATTGTTTTCACGCATCGTGCCTTGTCGGAGCACTCGGAGCTAGTCGAGTCGTACTCAAAAGTTATTTTGCACATGATAACATGTTATTTTTGATTGTTGGGACATTTTCTCTGTTGTAACAATGATTAGAAATAGAGCTTGATTAGAATGTTCAATATTTTGTATCATTTGTCACAGTCATATTTATCTGTACTGTCATTTCACATACATGATGGCCTGCATCGTGTGAAGCCAACACAAGCAAGGGAGCCATCAACACAACATGCGCGGCAACTTTAATCCGAGAGTGCAAAAAAACAAGCAAGCAATCATGCAGCAAAACATACTTCGTCTGCAGCGGGCTTTAGAAAGCGCTGCAACATTTTTGACAGGATTTGCTGTTAGACGTCTTGCACTCTTAAGCTGGTTTATAAAGAAGCTTATAAAAATTACTGTTGGGGTATTTTTGATGCTGCAGCCTCAAAAGCGCAAGCATTTCATAACAAAATCTGTCAAAAATGTTGCAGTGCTTTCTTAGCTAGATGTGTCGTATTCAACAAATTCAAAATTACATTTCATAATTTGATTTGTGATCATGTTTTCAATGTTCTGTCACCATCGTTTCGTATAAAATTCCTCTATTCGTATATTGAATAGAAATCAAATATTTTGTATTTGTCTTGTTACATTTTTGAATTTCAATTGTTAATATGACGGCTAGCTTAGCGCAAGCCAAAGTTGTGTCCAATAAAGTAATCTTAGATTAGATATCCGCTAACCTGCTAGCTAGCCGGTGTCTGCTGTGGACACGGCCATTGTCTAGAAGTGTTTTGTCTGCTAGAAGTCGAGGTCGGCTTTTACTTGTATAAATTATTATTAAAAGCTAAAGCAAAGAATCCCTAGAAGTTCCCTAGAATCATACGCTGCCGAGCGATAACCAGTAAATCGATTTTTTATAAATAATTACCTGATTATAATGACAATAATTAAACTATAGAGCAATTTCTTAAACCGTGAGAGCAGTTTTTTACCACTGAATTCATAACGAAATATTTGATAAAACCTTAAATATTGACTTTTGAAATGTTGTCTACCATTAGACCCTTTAATTTATAATAAATCAAAAATAAAAAGGATCAGTTTTTGCCAATGACATAAGAGAAAGTGCAGTTTTGAATAAATGGATTTAATGAATTTGTTTATTTGATTTTCAAAACTTAGCAGGCCAGGGTGGCGTTGACTGGGAAAAGTCGTCCCTAGACGACAGGAGTAAACTGTTCTGTATAGCCGCCGTGAAACGAACGTGAAGCCAATTTTTCGTCGGCCGCCATTAGTTTCGTTCTGACCTTGGTGTTCACAGCCTTAAAGCATGGAATTACCAACGAGACATCGCATTCGAAGAGCCAGTGAAGCACCAAATGACGACTAAATCAAAGGCCGCCAATGGACGTAACACCATATTCTTCTTTCGACAGCGACTCTTGTATGCAAAAGCCTCGCATTTCACCATTGTGTTAAGATAACAAAAATCGTCGTTTTTAAAAAACAGCACAAAAAATGAGAATCAAAATACCATGGTAAGCTGTGTATCACATAATTCTATATACCTATAATTTGATCCTTGAATTTTTGAAGTGAAACTTCTTTAGCCGCATTGGGAGTGATTTGTAAACTGCGTTCGTATAAGAGAGATAAAATATAGAGTTTGAATGGGAAAGAATGAGAAAGAGTTCAACGTTGTCACAGAGAAAGAGGGTATATATGATTTTGGTAGGATAAAATGAGTGAGAGCTGCAACGGAAAATAAACATCGTGACGCGAAAGAGAGCGCGCGAGTCATGTAGCCAGACCACGGCTCCACAACGTCTCACTGGATCATATTACAACTTAATGCTGATCTTTCATTTATTTTAATATAAAACCATGTAATGCATATAATAATCTCAGATATAATCTTGTCCTGTTGATGTAATCTTGTATGTTAGAATAAACGTTTTTAAAAAGTTATTTTTCGGTCATTAAAACTTAACTGGCGCTGCGAACAGGATATCGTCGGTAAATCGATTAATTACCCCTTCAGTGCGGTAGACGTTTTACTGTTTCCTATCAAGAAATTAAGACGATATCTCGAACAATTTTGATAAGACATTAGTGACTGTGTTCAACTACGAGGTGCATCAAATAAGAAATATCTCCGGCCCACATCAGATCCCTTCAGTGGAATCCAGGTCGTCAAACAGGCTCCAGTTCCTTCAGTGAATCCAGAGACAAGGAAGAACCTTACAAATGATCCTTTTGTGCATTATCCTGTAAGTCATTTTCCTTTAATTTAATTTATTGGCTAATTCTCATCTATGGAATTTAGTAAAGAAATATAGTTCCTTCAGTGAATATATTCTTTA
Source organism: Crioceris asparagi (assembly GCA_958507055.1). NCBI lineage: Eukaryota > Metazoa > Arthropoda > Insecta > Coleoptera > Chrysomelidae > Crioceris > Crioceris asparagi. The sequence continues at coordinate 48,583,291 of OY293829.1, forward strand.
TAAAATAAGATTGATTTTATTGATTTACTTAAAATAAATACCAGTAGTCGAATTTTTTTTTGCTTGTACAACACATTCTCTGCAATTTTTTTTTTCATAAATCATATTTTTAGAAATTGAAGTGATTAATTTCTCGTATTTTTTTTATATATTTTTTGTTGTTAGTTGAATTTATTTATGAGCAATAATCGTAGTCGATCTAGATCACCTATTCGTACAGACAGTTTACTTAAATTACTCGAACATTTAGATATCTCTCAATCGGACGAAACAATAAACAACATGGCTAATCCTATCCCTATTACCCAACTTGAGATAACAATGGCAAACAACCTCCTGCCCAAATATTCCGGTGGTTCGAAAGACCTCGCATATTTTATTAGGCAGTCCGAGAAATATATAATGCTTCTAGAAACAAAAGACAATCATCTGTTCAACACTCAAGTCTTAGAACAAATTAAAGCCAAACTTTCTGGTCCAGCTAGAGATGTCATTATTAACCAATCCTTCGAAACTTGGCTTAGCCTGAAGAAAGCCCTTACTGAACGATTCGGAGATCCTAGGTTCGAAGAGCTACTAGCTCACGATCTTAATATCACAATTCAAATCTATCCACAAACCTTTTCAGAATTCTATGAAGAAGTTATTTCCAAATTACAAATTCTTAAGGAACATTTAGCAATCAATACAAATGATGAAAGTGTTCGTAAGTCCAAAGAAAATATGTACACTGAACAAGCCCTTGCAATATTTAAAGCAGGTCTATTAGAACCCTACCGAAATCATCTTCTTCACATTTCAATTCCAAGCCTTGAACATGCCCTGTTTGAGTGTAAGAAACTAGATAACGAAAGGTCCCAGATAGAATTTGCAAACTTCCTTAGAGCTCAGAAGTCAACAAAAATACGTCCACCCCAGAAATCTCAATCATCAAATTATCAGAATAAACAACCCCTCCACTTCCAACAATTCAGATCTCAAAATTCACATTTTCCCGTTCAATATCAACAATTCAGGCCACATATGCCTAGTCAACCATTTCAACCCCAACAATTCCAACCTCAATTGCCAAATCAGTCCTTTCAATATCAGCCATTTAGACCACAAATACTTCCGAAATTTCCAAATGAAAATCAACCCATCCCACCCAAACAATTCCCTTCTAACTCACAAGTTTTCAAAAGACAACAGAAACCACATGACAATTACAAACCCACACCGATGAGCATATCAACAGCTCATACTTTTAGGCCCCAAAACAGACCACAGAACCATTTTAAACAAACCGGCCCCCCTAGAGTAATGGTAGAAGAACTATTTAACGTCGAACAAGACTATAACGAAGATGAAAATCATGATTACGGTACTTATCAAGACGAATACACATATAACGAACAGACATACATAGATAATACAGATGATCAGTTCCAAAATTTAAATATCGAAGAAAATGAGGAAACTGAAAATTTTTAATTAATAGCCTCGGAATAGATATCAACAATATAAACTCATCACCAAAACTACCTTTCATTTACCTTCCCGGATTAGATCTTAAGATATTAATTGACCCAGGAGCAACCAATTCGATAATCAATCCAGAACCAGCCTTTCGACTATTCTCCAATTACATTTACAAGTCAAAATTTTCCGTGAAATCAATTAAAACCACTTATAATTGCTCATTGAGTTGTCAATATCCTCTATTAAACGATTTTGGAATAGAACATATTTTCGACATGTTTATAGTCCCATGGCACGAAAGATTCGATGCTCTTATTGGTAGTCAAGATTTTGATATTCTTAAAGCTCTTATAGATTATAAGAATCATATATTAAAAATTGCACATATTAAAATACCATTTCATTTTGAAATAAATCCTGGTTTATTTGAACCATACACAGAACAACTTGATAAGCCTATATTGAAAATTCCTGTAACACTTGACAACAGCCCTGTAGTTTTACCAGAAATTTCTTTAAACAATATTTTTATCCCTGAGTGCATCACTTCAGCTTCAGACGGATACGTACAAATTCCAATTGAACAAGATCTACAATTCTCACAAATTGCCATAAACTTTCATGAACCAATTCCAGTCCAACCCCTATCAACATTCAAACAATCTGGTCCAAATTATGACATTTATAATGATATAGACATTACTAAACTTATTCGAACAGAACATCTGAACCCCGAGGAGAAAAGCCTCATCATTTCAACATGCAAAGCATACAAAAACATCTTCTATAACGAAAACTCTGATCTTTCTTTCACTCATGCTGTCAAACATAACATTAGAACTGCTGATGAAGAGCCTATTTATCAAAAGTCATATAGATATCCATACCATCTTAAAGAAGAGATACAAAATCAGATCCAAAAACTTCTAGATAATAAAATTATAAAACCCAGTATCTCTCCTTATAGTTCCCCTGTTTGGATTGTCCCCAAAAAATTAGACTCCAGTGGAAAAAGGAAATTCCGTATGGTCATAGACTATCGAAAATTAAACGAAAAAACCATTGAAGATAAATATCCTTTACCCAGAATCGACGAAATTCTTGACAATCTTGGCAGATGTGTTTACTTTTCGACACTAGATCTTGCCCAAGGATTCCACCAAATAGAAATTCATCCAGATTCGGCTGAGAAGACTGCTTTCACTGTCGACAATGGTCACTACGAATATACTCGTATGCCATTTGGCCTAAAGAACGCCCCAGCAACATTCCAGAGGGTTATGGATACAATTCTACGACCATTTCTTTATAAGTTCTGTTTCGTATATATGGACGATATCGTTATATTCTCTAGATCACTTCAAGAACATATATTACATGTAAAACAAATTTTCCAACAGCTTCAAAATTATAATTTAAAAATTCAGTTAGATAAATCCGAATTCCTGAGAAAGGAGGTAGCATTTCTAGGACATATCATCACTCCAGATGGAATTAAACCTAACCCAAATAAAATTGAAGCAATTCAGTCGTTTCCCCTTCCGAAATCTGAGAAACAAATAAGATCATTTCTTGGTATGATTTCATATTACCGAAAGTTTATAAAAGATTTTGCCAAAATTTCCCATCTGATCAATAAATATCTTAAGAAAGGTACTAAAATAAATCTTAAAGATCAAGAATATATTGATTCATTCGAAAAATGTAAACAAATTATTTGTAATGCCCCTGTTCTTGCATACCCCGATTTTTCAAAAATATTCACTCTAACTACAGATGCTAGTAATGTTGCCATAGGAAGCGTTATCTCTCAAAACTCTCACCCAATTGCATTCTACTCAAGAACATTGAATTCAGCCGAAAAGAATTATGGTACTATTGAAAAAGAACTGCTTGCAATTATCGACAGCTGTAAACATTTCCGTCCCTATCTATTTGGTAGAAAATTCCTTAAAGAAACTGACCATAAACCCTTAGTTTGGTTACATTCATTGAAAGAACCAAATCAACGACTTATTCGATGGAAACTAAAACTTGAGGAATTTAATTTTGAAATTAAATATAAAAAAGGTAAAGAGAACTACGTAGCTGATGCTCTCTCAAGAATCGAGATAAATGCTATAGATGAAATCATCTCCAACAGACGCAATAGAAAAAATTTAGCTCTTATGAAATCCGCTAGAGAGGAACCTAAAGTGAACATTATTAGTGACATTATAGTTGTGCCCCCTATGAATACGGCAAAGAAGAATTTAGACTTAATTAAAGGTGATCAAAATAAAGATATCGACCTTCTGTCGGTATTACCAACGTTCGGCTCAGAATCCAATTTATCGATAACAAATAGTGAAGCAGACAATATTTTGAACGCTAACCCTTTCTCAAATCAATCAAGTGCGCAACCAGACGATGACGAAAAGAGTAACAATTCAGGTGAAACTAGACATACAGCACAAGAAAATCCAGCGTTTAATTTTCCAATATCTGAAAAATATTTAAATTCCGCTCATTATCAAATTTTATTGAAATACGGTGACAAAAACGATATTGTGTTTACAAAACCTTTTGGAAAGAATATATACACTTTAACAATCAGAAGAAGAATTGACGAAACTATACTAGGTAATATGTTTCACGAAATTATAGACCCTACGAAAACGTACTATATATACTGCAAAGAAGACGATCTCATTCAATCGGCCTACAGGAAATGTTCCGAAATATTTGAACCCAACGTAAAAATTGTTAAAGTTAATACGTTTCTGAAAGATATCCTTAATAAAGATGAACAGATAAGAATAATTTCAGACTATCACTCACATACTCACAATGGAATAACAGAAACTTCAAAACACCTTCAGTCTCAATACTATTTTCCAAAAATTCAAGATCTTGTCACAAATCATATTAATAAATGTGAATTATGTTTAACTTCCAAATACGACCGGAATCCTCGGAAATTCCCATTTTCAGGACCACTCATAGCCAAAAGACCTTTTGAAATACTCCACATAGACATATTTTTTGTAGAAATCAAGCGATACTTAACAATCATAGATTTATTTACCCGATACCTTCAAGCATATGAACTTCACGACGCAAATTCCATAACAATTTTGAACAAATTACGCCATTACTTTTCTCATCATAATTATCCTTCACAGATAACTTGCGACAATGCCAAAGAATTCTCCAGCGAAACCTTCAAAGAATTCATGTCCATGTTCCAAATTCGTATTCACTATACTACTCCTCAAGCTCATACTGGGAATTCACCAATCGAAAGAGCACATTCCACTTTAATAGAGAAACTACGTATTCTCAGACAAAAATCCAAAGAAAGTACAACGGAATTAATCACCACAGCAATTTTAATTTACAACCAATCCGTTCACTCCGTAACTAATTTTACACCGTTTTCATTACTTTATGGTCCCTACGAAAATTTTAATCTACATGAAATTAATCCAGAAAAACAAATATTTCAAGACTATAATGAGCATAGGAAACAAGAAATCATCCCTTTCTATAACGACCTTTATCAAAAACAATTCAATAAGCAATCAAACAATTTAGAGAAAGTAAATTCAAAGCGTACAGGAAAAATCTCAAAAACTGATATTGTTTATTTAAATACAGAACCTAGAAATAAAATAAAACCTAGATACAAAAAAAATTTACTAGATCCAAAGAAATCAAAGGAACAAAATCTTATATCACAAAAAGGAAAGAGAATCAGTAAACACATGATCAAAAATACTAACTCTTTTCAGATTGACAATGACACTGACAACCATCAACCAATTGATCCCCCTGGATACATATTAGACAACTTAGGCTTAGTTAAATATAAGGTTAACTATCATAAGGTTTATTTTACAATAAGTATAGAGTATCGAGACTACATATGCTAAATTATCATTAAATCAAATACCTATGATCAACCAAATCAACCCTGATAAACTTAACTTAGCAAATACTTACAAACGAGACATTGATCTTCTATCAGAAGATATTAACAAACTGAGAATATATTCTCGCCCCGACAAAAATCAAAAAAGAAGTCTATTCGATGGTTTAGGCTCAGCTATAAGATACATATCAGGAAATCTAGATCAAAACGATCTAATTGACATTCAAAATAATTTTATGAAGATTAATTCTAACGAAGAGAAATTAATGACTGAAATTTCCAAGCTACATACATTAGCAGGTCAAATAACAGAAAGATGGCAAAAGGATTTGCAGAAAATACAAACACATGCAGCAAATGTTTATAAAGACTTATCAGACTTAGAGGATAGGTTGAATAGTGAAATAATTGTTCACATAGAGCTAGAACAGATCAGAAATTTAAGAAATTACATTCAGACACTATTGAGAACTATTTCATTCAGCAATCAAGGCATACTAAATGTCGAATTGATAAACCAACAGGAACTAAAAGAAATTTTCAATTATTAACACTCAACTCACTCTCACACTGAAATCGCTCCAGATATCCCAACTTTATTAGAAATCACTAAAGTTAATCTTATGTTCACTTCAAAAACACTCATTTGTACTTTAAAAATACCTATATTAGCCAATGAATTTTATCATTTGTCCAAAATAATTCCTATTCCTAGTACTCGTAACAATATCCTCCTACCACCCCATACGTTTGCCCTCAACTCGAAAGGCTCAACCAAATGGACCAGCGAGGACTGCATAAAGACATTTTCACTCTGGTACTGCCAAAAAGTACCACATGAAGACCTGTGTAGCCTAGACGATTTATCAAAATGCAACTTCGCCACTGTCAACAACAATTTCTCCTTATTCACTCAACTAACTAACGGAAATACTATCATCTGCACAAAACAACCCGAAGACATCAATGAGGATTGTTCGAAATCTTTTAAATCTGTCAAAATCACAAAATGTAATGCTGTCTTGGGAAATAGCGACTGCACATATTCATTCCAGAAACATACATGGACAGGTTCAAATAGAACTTTTTCACAAGAATGGCCTAATCACCAAGAACCATCAAAAGTCAAACATAAGCTAAATGTCAAACCACTACATCTAGACGACCCGACTAAGATGATACCACAATACCAAGAGCCCAACATACTTCCCATTGAGTTCCACCGAGGACATTTTGGAATCACCCTTAGCTTTATCATATTAATCACCATTGGTGCCATCATCTTCCTAATAAGAAGAAAAATAAAACTCCTGAAATCAAGACGACCAAAGCCAGCTACTGTCATCGAAATTCCGTTAGAAGAACGAAATCTGCCTAGATCAATCCTGAAGTCGAACCACGAGGACGTGCTTCAAACCTAGAGGGGAGGAGTCATGTAGCCAGACCACGGCTCCACAACGTCTCACTGGATCATATTACAACTTAATGCTGATCTTTCATTTATTTTAATATAAAACCATGTAATGCATATAATAATCTCAGATATAATCTTGTCCTGTTGATGTAATCTTGTATGTTAGAATAAACGTTTTTAAAAAGTTATTTTTCGGTCATTAAAACTTAACTCGCGACGGCGTTCGGTAGGTAGTTATGGCTATACACTGTTGCCAACGCGTTCACAAAATATAAATGTATTATGATTTTCTTGAAATATCAGGACGTTTAATGCGGTTTAATATAGAAAGGAAACTATAAGGCAAATGAGAATTCCAACTAACAAATTAACGAAGAAATATATCAAATAATCTCGCTAAAGAGAGATTTTTTTCATTAATATTTTTTAACAAAAATTTAAAAAAAATAATTTTAATTCTCGAGAATTTTGGCCCCGTAATGCGTTTCAATATTATATTTTCAAGTTATTTCTAAATTTACAAAAAATTGAAAAAATGAATGATGTCCATGTGCTGTTCGAAAAGGCCGTAAGTGGATTATATGGAGAAAAGTGGTTTAAATGTGTTGCACATTTAATAAAAATTGAAGAAAAAATGTGGGAGATCTAGATCACTGCATAGACGAAACGATCGAGCCACTGATTATAAACGTAGGAAACGACGTAATTTCCTTCTATAGGTCTATTTCCGATAACAAGCATGAATGAATCTGTGTATAAAATATAATATTTTGAAATAGATGTTCCTAACATATAATCTACTTTTATTTTTGATAAATTCGTAAGTTTTAATCAGTCATACAAACGATGGAACATTCGTGCAGGGGGATTGGCAATTTATAACAATCAAAATGATTCAGTGAACATAGTCCATAGTCACACCAAATATAGACATGACTGTCAATCAATCCAGTTCATATTTCATATGCATCGACAACAACACCAGCATGGGGATTCTCATTCAGAATTAGTACTCCTAGAAAGCTAGTATATAAGAGCATATAAGCAGATCTACTCACGAAGAAAGATAAACAACAAATTAATGTATTAGACAGAAATAGTAGGGTTTAGAGACTATTGCGCATGTATCAAAGAATGATTATAAAGGCTGTTCGAGCAGTAGTTTGGGACGGTTTGATAACTGAAATGCGCATGTGCGGTTTGAAACAGTTTCCAAGTGGTATGGGATTTTGTTGCTCGAACACCAAACTGCAGTTTGCAAACTACCCCTTCCACTTTCTTGCAATTTCGTCGTCATAGAACAAATGACTATGCCGATAGATATGTTTTATGACCAAAGATAAGAGAGAACATCAATGAAAGACTCATGGACAAAACACAAAACCAGGGTTTAGTTTAGGACTGTGGTAGTGTCCTCTGAAAGGGATTTCACCAACAACAGAGAACACTATACTCTAAGAAGAAGAAGACGCTTCAACTGCGCCTGTCTCAAACTGAGTCCGGACCAGTTTGGAAATCGTCAAACTACTGCTTCAGTGGGTTGTCTATGCTACTGCTCGAACTATTCTTACAAGTAGTTGGGAATAAATTATCTCATCATAAATTGAAGTGCGCAGGCGTCTGACTGTTTGGGACTGGTTTGAACCGCTGCTTGAACACCCTTATAGGAGGGCATGTCAAACGGTATCTACAGGGGTCAATAAAAAAGTTGTTTTAAAAATGTATCTATTGCGATCGTTCACACATTTGAATTTTGAAAAAAAATCAACAGCATGTTGTTATATGTCTATAAGTAGGTCCAAAAAAACTTTTGGTTCGAAAGTTTATATATAATTATATATATATAATCCAAATCCAAAAATGATTTTTATAAATGTTTCAACGGTCGCCATTTTGAAACTACTTGCTCGATAATGCCCAATAACGAACTCGGCCGAGATATTTAAGAGATTGATTTTTGTACCAAATTTAAACTTGTTACTTCTAAAACTGAGACCTCAATCGTGTTAACAAATTTCGTAATATCTCATATATCTATATAAATATATAAACCAAAAGTTTTTTAGACCTACTTATAGACATACAGCAACATGCTGTTGCATTTTTTCGAAATTCAAGAGTGTGAACGATCACTACAGGTACTTTTCTATAAGAAATTTACCTAAAAATAACATTAACACCAAAAAGAATAATTATTTTTCGTCGTGTTTGGTGGTTATCCATGCTATATTATATGTTATATGAAACATAACGTATAATCGATGGCATCTTCCACGAATTTTATTTTACCACAGGAAACAATTTATATCACAACACCGGTATAAAAATAATCATCAATGACGTCCAACAATAAGATTGGCATGGCATTGTTGCCTAGTCTAAGGTATAAATTACAAATGTTTTAGTATGGGTACTCTTAATTTTAAAAAAATATATTTTTTTTAATATTCATTTAAAGCATGATAAATTTTAAGTTTCTGATATTATATAAATCAAAAAATAATACTTAAAGGTAGGTATTTACTTTCTCTTTTCTATTTCAAAATCTTCCAAAACGGGAAATTTCTTCAAGTTTACCAACACTTCTTAAGAAAAATACATAAACGAATATATAAGACAGATTTTCACGCAAGCGTATATCATCCGAAACCCTATTACTGTTTCTCTTTCTTCGTGAGGGACTTCTCACTCTATCAGCCTTCTAGGAGTACTAATTCTATAGGGATTCTCATTACTCGGGACGTTACATCCCGACTAGGTATATACCATTCGGTAGCCAACTCGGTACCGAGATGAAGTGATTCTGAACATTTCGCGCGTCATAGGACCGATTTGCTACGAATCTTTGGAGCTCAATGACAAATATAAATCTATAATTTTTTCGCGCATATTTGACATATTTATAAGCCCTAATTTTTGTTTTTTTTCATATATTGATATCCTTAAGTATTAAACATGCTACCAGCATAAAGATTCTCATTACCCGGGACGGTACATCCCGAATAGGTCGGTAGCCAACCCGGTACCGAGATGAAATTGATTCTCCCTCCCGAGTCGTAGTACGTAGTACCGATTGGCTACGAGTCTTTTAAAGGTAATAAGGGTGTTCGAGCAGCGGTTCAAACCAGTCCCAAACCGTCAGACGCCTGCGCACTTCAATTTACGATGAATAATTTATTCCCAACTAATAGTAAGATGTTCGAGCAGTAGTTTGACGATTTCCAAACTAGTCCGGACTCAGTTTGAGACAGGCGCAGTTGAAGCGTCTTCTTCTTCTTAGAGTATAGTGTTCTCTGTTGTTGGAGAAATCCCTTTCAGAGAATACTACCACAGTCCTAAACTAAACCCTGGTTTGTGTTTTGTCGATCAGTGTTTCATTGATGTTCTCTCTTATCTTTGGTCATAAAACATATCTATCGGCATAGTCATTTGGTCTATGACGACGAAAATGTAAGAAAGTGGAAGGGGTAGTTTGCAAACTGCAGTTTGGTGTTCGAGCAACAAAATCCCAAACCACTTGGAAACTGTTTCAAACCGCACATGCGCATTTTAAACAGTTATCAAACCGTCCTAAACTACTGCTCGAACAGCCTTAATAACAACTGCAAATGAGAACTATATTTAGTTTTTTCACGCATATTTGACATTTCTCTTTTTTTCAGTTTCGTATATTGATATTGTTAAATACTTAACGTATTAACAGTTTTCTATGAAATGTTACGACATGAAGATATACGTTGCGAAAATATAACATTTCGAAGAAGGCGAGTATACTACAGAGCGTTCATAAAGTTGTAAAGAGTATACTTTGCATACCCTTCTCAAATAGGAGGGTAGACATTATACTCGATGAAACAAATGAAATTCGCGCGAAATAGAAATTAGCTTAACCTCATTTCACTAGTCTCTGATACTCAGATTTCACTTCACTTTCGTACAATTTAAGGCAAATTCATATTTCTGATGTAGTAGCAAATCAAATCTAAAACGTTTTATATAAGTTATATTCTATACAATATATAAAATAAAAAATTCAAGATCGTTATATTTCTAACGAAAATAGCATATGTCTGCATATTAACTTTTCATGGACATCACTAAATGAGAGCCACCGCATTCCAGTGTACGCAGCGTAAAAATTATACCTAGACGTCCAACGTGCGTCCAACCGACAACATTTCGAGCAGAGGAGGCTGAAAATTATTTGCCTCCGTTGAAAATGTACAGATCTTATTGCAGCGTGACCTTGGATTTGGTGGTTGTCGATTTTAGCGTATGAAGTTTTACGGACTCTGGGGAGTCTGGCTTCCAGTCGATACGCCCACATTGCATCGTCAGTAAACTAGTCATAGTATTTCGAATTTCTGGTACGGCGTGTTTTATTTAGGATTTCGGCCTTGTTTGAATGGTAAGTGTGAGTTCTAACTTAATTTATTGTCGCTAGATAGTATTTATCCATATCTATTCTAATAAATAAAATCGTAGTGTCTGTAATATCAAAATAACAGGTTTTAACTAATTGCATAAACAGATATAAGTACTACCTATAAATTTCACTAATAACAAAACAACAATTTTTATAATTTTTGTCTGTCTGTCTGTTTGTTTCGGCTAATCTCCGTAACGGTTGAATCAATTTCGACAGGATTTTCACTGTCAGGTAGCTAATGTTATAAGGAATAACTTTGTAATAAATGTTTTTATTTTAGAAAAAAAATCTATCCAAATAAATAAAAGCGTATGTTTGTAATTTCAAATAACTGGTTTTAACTTCCGACGAAGCCCCGTAACGGCTAAACCTATTCCAACAGGATTTACACTGGCAGGTAGCATGGACGAAGCTGCGAGTAACAAGTTAAGTGAATATGTAGGTATATCATTTGATTATTTTATTAGAATTCTAACAGGCGATCGAATATGAGTATTCTAGATGAGAATTTCATACATTATTGGCTTCTATTGATGATCTTTAGTAGATTAATTTTTATTGAATGCCTCCAGATCACCACAAAAAATGTAAGTGCTCATTTATAACGGACGTAAGGCGTAAGATATACGTAATGGATAAAGTTGTACATTGGAAAATAAGTGGGATCGTTCACAATAAGCGAACGTAACACTTATGTGTTACGGTAGACCGTATGGTCTTACGGCCGAAAGTTAGGCGGACATTCTTTTAGTAATTTTGTAGAGTTGGCCTCCTATGCAATAAATGTCACGAGCCGCCACTGCAGCCCGGTGTTTGTACTTTTAATTTTATTCATATAAGCAATGGAAAACTATGATATAAAAAGAAATATGAAGTAATTGGAATCAATTGTGGTCATATATTAGTTGAAAATAAAGGTAGATAATTATGCCAACATTATTTGAATTATCTGTTTTTTATATATGTTTGAATTGTGCCTTGCGAAATCTCAAGTGCCCCTTGAATTTTGTTATTATATTTTTGATCTTGAACGTTTTGTGTTACCTGTCTCGGATACAAACTATTCCCAATCAAAAAAAATTATACACAACCTTATTGGTACATAAATAACTATTTAGTAACAGGGAAATTATTAAAAACTGCTGTAAGAGTTATTAGATGCCTTCAATATTAGGTATAAAGAAACAACAGACAAGGATCCTTCTGAAATTTGTTAAAATTGTGGTTATGTTAATTAAACCCAGTGTCGTTCATAAACTCTTGACATTGAGTACAATTTTACGCCCATGTGATAATTACCTAACAGAGTATACTCTTACTCCTCTGGGTAGGTTTACGAACGCACCCCAGTTGGTGACGTTTGTTTAGCTGAATGTAAAATATTCAATGGATAAATAATTATCGTCGCAGGCATTTACATTTCTCCAAACAACAAAATTGAAGATATTATATATTTCATCCAGCGTTCGTTACTGGTATACAGTCGACAAGGTGCTGCGATTCTTGGCAGAGGAGAAGATAAATTACCCATGATCCTTGGCGGTGATTTCAATGTTAACTTCCAATCGGATCATTCACAACCATTGGTTAATTTTCTTCTCAAAAATTTCAATTTGCGGATGAGCAACAATGCCAATAGTCCAACAACAAAATCGGGAACAACCATAGATGCACTATTTTCGCGATATCTAGATAGCATCGAGTCGCGAACATATATATCATATAAGCCTATTGTATCTAGTATAAAAATGAATGAACCAAATGAAGAGAGTATGGAAATAGATGAAATAAATTCATTATTATTATTAATTTTATATGTACGGTGTTGTTATTTTCCAATACTGTTATTAATGAATAAATACTTCTCTCCATCACTATGATTTAGAATAGTTAACAAACGAGAAGCTTTTTCTCATTCTCTCTCACCAAGAATAAGAATGCTATTGAAGTTTCACTTCTGTCATGTGTACTGAGCTGCACAAGATTTTTTCTGTGAAGCACTCTATGGGGATTGCGAGTTTAGTACGCATGCGCGAAAAGGGAAGTTGGGAGAGTCACATATGTATGCCACATATAAAGGGTGTTCGAGCAGCGGTTCAAACCAGTCCCAAACCGTCAGACGCCTGCGCACTTCACTTTACGATGAAATAATTTATTCCCAACTACTAGTAAGATGTTCGAGCAGTAGTTTGACGATTTCCAAACTAGTCCGGACTCAGTTTGAGACAGGCGCAGTTGAAGCGTCTTCTTCTTCTTAGAGTATAGTGTTCTCTGTTGTTGCTGTTGGAGAAATCCCTTTCAGAGAACACCACCACAGTCCTAAACTAAACCCTGGTTTTGTGTTTTGTCCATCAGTCTTTCATTGATGTTCTCTCTTATCTTTGGTCATAAAACATATCTATCGGCATAGTCATTTGTTCTATGACGACAAAATTGTAAGAATGTGGAAGGGGTAGTTTGCAAACTGCAGTTTGGTGTTCGAGCAACAAAATCCCAAACCACTTGGAAACTGTTTCAAACCGCACATGCGCATTTTAAACAGTTATCAAACCGTCCCAAACTACTGCTCGAACAGACTTATTATGGTATCTATAAGGGTGTTCGAGCAGTAGTTTGGACCAGTTTCCAACTGTGTTCCGTGATTGCGGAGCATGCGCATATTAATTTCCGTCTTCTTAAAATTAAAATGCGCATGCCTCTGACGGTTTGAGTTTGGTTTGAAATCCTGCTCGAACACCCTTTATGGTAAAAAAATAGGGACATGTCCCTTCTCTTACCAAAAAAGTTCATGACGCATGTGCATGTCGTCAGCTATCCCTAGGTCTTTGGCTTCATTTTTGCGTAATTTTTTCCACAATGCTAGCTGTATAGAAGTTTAAGTATATGGCTGTGTGTAAGGTCTATGCCAAAGAATATAGAACATCCTTTATTCTTTGGTCTATCCTGCAATGCTGCTTCTGTATAAATAAAGAGGTGTACTATAGCCCATATTTCGCGTATGCGGAGAATTGAATTCTTATTTGGATTGTTAGCATCTATTTTATTCTTGTACTTGAATTCGAAAAACATTATAATTATAGAGATAAATTTGGCAATACTGTTTCAAAACAATTGACATTTGCGGAAGCGCAAATCAAGGAGGATAGAAGGTATGGAGGTAGCATTGGTGCATAGCGCGGCAGTGAAGCCACCTGATAATTTTCTTATAACTTAAGTACTCCCTCCTTATCTTCTATCCTCCTTGGCGCACATAAATCGCTTAGACCTAGACCAGAGAGAACATACTATTGTTCTCTGTGATTTAGACGTAGATGACGACTCTGCAACTGTACCGGGGTATTTTTGTCAGTTTTGGTTTAAATTTAAATCAGAGACAAGTTTAAATGTACAAAAATGATTATTGATTATACGGGAGACCAGACAAAATTCTGTATAGATTTACCGTAAATATGTTGCTATAAAGAGTTGGTTGTAAATATATTAACATTAGTGATTAGTGGTTCCATCCTTGAATCTCGTCTTTAATGTTCATGGCATAGATAAAATATAAAATACCTATATATATGTTCATGGTAAGGTTAATACCTAATGTTAGGTTAAGGTGAACAAAAAACTAGTGGAAATTACATCAATTTGAATACAAAATTATGAAGTGATCAAATTTAAAAAAGTAACCCCTTATTTAAACTTCCCTCTTTTTTTCAAAATGCAGACAACACTCCACAGTCCACAGAAATTATGTTTACCCGCCAATTTACCGGTCAATTTCGAAGATTTGGCGCGATTTCCTCATTTACTCTCAGTTTCCCGAAGAGTGACTGTGTGATTTTACTTAAAAGATTTTCTAAAGATAACAAAATGCCTGCAGTTAACGGAAACAGTCTTGTCTTAAAATATACCAAAGTAAATCCTGAAGCATATCCTCCAACCAAAGGTTCTTTAAAAGCAGCTGGTTACGATCTCAAAAGCGCCAAAGATGTAACCGTTCCTGCTAGAGGGAAGGCTCTCGTCGAGACTGGTCTAAAAATCGAGCTTCCCGAAGGTTGCTATGGAAGAATTGCTCCTAGATCTGGCTTGGCAGTAAAGAATTTTATCGACGTTGGAGGTGAGACAATAATAATAGTTGATATGAACTCTGCCTCATATGTAGATTACGAATTAATTGTTGATGATGAATATAATTATAATCGCTCTTATTGATGATTAATTCATAAAGCAGCTTTCTTCTAATCATTTTCTATGTGGTTGTAACCAATTGAGCAGTACCGTGTGTCCTAACCAATTCTTCTTTTCCAGCCGGTGTTGTGGACGAGGACTATCGTGGTGAGTTGAAGGTAGTTCTTTTCAATCACTCTGACCAAGACTTCGAAGTAAAATGTGGTGATCGCATTGCACAACTGATTTGCGAGAAGATCTATTATCCTGTGTTAGAAGAAGTGAAGGTATGTTTCTTTCAGACGAGGTTACAATTGAAGTCTGTCTTGGTGGCATTTTAAGCTCTTTTCGCATTGAGCGCTTCAAATTTCCGATAATATTCTTAATAAAACACCTGTCAAAAATGTTGAAATCATTTTTGAGAGTACCTTGTCAATCGTGAATGATCAAGTAGAAAAATGATGAGTACAAATCCTACACATTTTTTGGTATCTCTTATAGGTTTGATACAATTTATTGCGTTTTTTGTATGTCATGTTGAATTTCTATTGATGAATTTGAATTTGTTTTCTCAGGAATTGACTGATACTCAACGTGGTGAAGGAGGCTTTGGTTCAACCGGTACCAATTAAAATTATGATATCACCAGCTTTGTGTTTTACCTATGGATAATTTCTGTTTCTCATACTATGTGATATTCTTACCTAATACCTACCTGTGTTTTTAAGTTGTCAGTATTGAAAGAAAAAATGTATTTTATCTTTTGTTTCATTTAATTTTTGTGATGTTTATCTCAGTATTTTTATACCTTTCCGAGTCAGACTAGACAATTATAAAATTATCAGTATTAAAGCCTGACTCGCTACTGAAGGTTTTTGCTAGTTTACGGAAAGCAATAAAAATCGCTAGAACGAAATACCAAAGTCATAAGGTGACATGTATTCAAACAAGGTCATTATTAATAACTAATTGGGTTCGAAACTAATTTCGGTCACATCAGCAATTATCATGTTGAGCATTATTAAAATCAAATAAGATGCTAGCAAGTAATGGGTGTGATTTGAAATAAACATTGCTTGAAATTAATGACATCTGATGGATGTGCTTCTCTGGTCTCAAGTATAATTAAGAAATTATTTTATGTCCATCTCAAAACAAACGAAACCGTCTTCGACAATAATGTTACGCTTCAAACGAATCAACTAAACAGTTGAATCATTTGTCATGGCAGATCCGATGCGCACCTATTTTTCATACAGTACTTTTTTTCGAGTCGCTGCTTAAACATGACTCGTGCTGCTATTCCTTCCTCATCATTTCTTCAGAAAAATAAAAAATAACGATGTGTTGCGTTTCTCGTACAGTGTCAAGACTTACTAGCTTCTCTCTACTGATTTTGTGTTTATCTATAAAAAATGCTTTTTCATTTGGAGTTGATCTCGACGCAAGACTTGTTCAAGTAAGTAATTTGTTTTCAAATTCAGTTTTAGAACCTGATATTAATTCACCTATTTCTTTTTTTATTATGGTATAATGTTGAAAGATTTAAAAGTGCGGAGATGGATTGATGTAATTTTTTATTTATTTTTCAATGTAAACACTAGTTATTATAATACTTCTCTCTAAGAAAAAACCTTAGGGTATTATCAAAAGGGGATAGTTGTTAATTAAAAAAAGCTTGACCTATTTACGCTGAATGTTTTCACACTATTAATTAAACAACCAGGCCAATAATTATCCTAAACCTTATTTGCCATTTAAATTACTAAATAGATTTAGAAAAGACGAATTAATTATTGAAGAAACCGATTTCACTTCTCATAGGTATATCAAGAAAATACTCTTCCTCATCATCCGTTACGTTTCGATGATTTTAGGTCAAGCTATAATATGCTTGTTCTTCATTGTTACAAACTAACAAGCGTAGCAAAACAATGAGCTTACGACAATTTACTTTTTGACATACGTAACAGTACCTATCACAAACAAACCTTAAGTTTATTTGGCGACGTCAGTGTGTGCTGCAATAATTATCCTCTCTGGTGGAATGTAACGTCAAGAATGTGGATAAGAAAAATACATGCATTACCTATATACCTACTTCTTAACGAATCATATTTCTACTTCATTTTAATTTTCCATCAATACAGGGTTTTAATAGTAATCTCAGGGAAGCCCAGCAATTCCTTCAAGAATATGATATTGAAGCATCTGAAATGTGCTTCAGAGTTAAATTATCTCAATGGAATTACTCAACAAATATGACAGCTTATAACAAACGTAAAATGAATGACGAGCAAACTATAAAAGCTAAATTCGATAAATTATCTTGGCGAAGAGCCATCACATTTGATTTGACTAAATTAGATGACATCGAAGTAAGAAGACAATTGATTCTACTTACAACAAATTCAAGAGCTGGATTACTTGATGACCAATATAATGAAATTTTTCATTTAATTTCGGATATGAAAGATCAATATGCACGCACACGTATCTGTCCCTACATCAAGCAGGACAAATATTGTGATTTAAACTTGTATGACATCCAAAGTATCATGGTCGAATCAAGAAATGTCTTAGAATTGACCCATATCTGGAAAGAATGGCATGATAAAATCGGTCCTCCGTTAAAGAACAAGTTTATGCGCTATGTGGAGTTGGCCAATCAAGCTTCTAGAATCAATGGTATGTAACATAATTAGGTGATGCCTTGTATTTACGAAAATAATCTAGGATTCCAAGATGCTGGTGAGGAAATGCGCTACAAATACGAAGATGCCAACTTGGAAAATGATTTGGCAGAATCATTTCGTAAACTGCAACCGCTATACAAACACCTGTTGACTTATGTAAGGCGAAAACTGCTCAACAGGTATGGTCCTGACGTTATTAGACCCGAAGGTCCTCTACCTGGTCATATATTGGGTGACTTATGGGCTCAGGATTGGAGCAACATAGCGGATTTGGTGTTACCTTATCCGGAAGTTGCCAACTTTGATGTTACAGAGGAGATGCAGCGACAAGGGTTCACACCACTGAGGTAGGTGTCAAGATAGAACATTCTCTCATCGGAGGTAAATATTATGGGCAATCAATTCCATCCGTCAACTGATCATTTATGACACCTGTGAACAGTAGTCACTAGTTTGCTTAGGCTGTGCAGAAGTTTCGATAATTCGTGGACATCATCGGGTCTACTTTGAACTATGAAAAATTATTCGAATCCGAGAATCTAATCAATAAATTAAATATGTACAAATGCACTTTACATAACATTACTGCTGATAAGCCAATGAACAACTATATTCTCTGCAAGTTGATCCCATTCTTTGACGTAATTGTGTAATTGGAACATATAGGTATGTGTTGATCATTTTTTTTCATTTAACTCATATTTACTGGACCTTGAACATTCGAAACTCGCATTATCGAAACTCTACTGTGGTATAGCATTCAAAACATGGTTATAAATAAATAAGAATAATAGATGCCTTTATTGAGTAATTTTTTTTCAAAACATTTATTTTTAATAATAACCTTTATGAAACCTATTTTGAAAAATACTAGTGATTTTTCTTTACTTGGAGTGTTATATTATCACTCACACTACTGAAGCGCTATACTGAGCAGGTTACGGAAGTTATTTGTATGGTTGTACTGTTAACAGGATGTTTCAAATGGCGGAGGAGTTTTTCACGTCTCTTGGTTTGAAACCTATGACGCCGGAATTTTGGAGATTTTCCATGTTAGATAAGCCGAATAATAGGAGAGTTCAGTGCACTGCCAGTGCATGGGACTTTTGTAATAGATACGATTATAGGTATGTATTGATAAAGTTTGGAGGCAGTTGGAAGTCATACATGAACAATGAAAAATAGAGATATCGGCAAAGATGGTGGTAGAGTGAATATTCAGAATCTGGAAATGGGTGTATGACCGACTTACTGAGAAGGTATACAATTCGACTCTATGCCTTCTTCGGACGTTTTGCCTAGTAATCTTACTCCGATTTTACTATTTTTTCTTTCATTTTAAATAGGAGTCCTGAGAAATGGTTCCATATCAAACAAATTAAAGAGTTTTTTTTTCGAACATCGTAAATTTAAGACAATTTTAATTGGATATTTTTCAAAAATTGAATGGTTTTTTACAATAATAGTAGGTATAGACTAAAGTTACCGCTTATTGAAATCTATGAATATATGTGAAGGTTCAGCAATTTTCATCACTAATAATACACTGACAAATGGGAAATATTATCGACTTTATTAGTTGATGCACTGAAAATTACAGAATAATATTAATTCTACTTGTATTGGTGCTTTTGAAGTTGGTGCCAAAACTCTTCCATCTAACTGTAACTGCACTGCTTCAAAATTACCAGCACCAGTAGAAATGCCATGTACATAATACTGTTATATTTCAGTGCACCAACTAATAAAGTCGGTCCCAGTTGTTGTAAAAAAGTACTGTATTAACGACCATATATTGCTGTGACGATAAATAATAAAAATGAACATAAATCATTTTTTTGTTTCATTCCATGTTATATTTTTATATTCCTCAATTGTTTCCTACAATTTTCTCTAATTTCCAAGCCCCTTGTCACTCTTAAATCAACTCTGGCAGAAGACATAAAACATTTTCTATTGGGGCATCATCCTCCCTCCAGATCAAGTGAAAAAGATAGGGGTTGATCAAAAGCTACCTCTTCCGCAAGGAAACCTTTTGGACTCCAAACTAAGAAGAAATATTTTTCTTTTTTCGTTGTTGCTAATTGCCCTTGAACTTGAAAATTATAATTATGTTTCCGGTTCAGACATATGTGTTGCTCTCGAGTTTGCCCAATTCGATCTTCTTTATCCTTATGGACACATCCTTGATGCTGAAAGGATACTGCCAATATGAGGTTACGACGTTGGGGCGTTTTTTGTGGCCATTGAAATTCCTGATTTCGTAACATTTAGCGTGTTCACCAAAAACATGCGAAGGGGCATTGAGAATATCTTATTTTAATTGTTCTACTTCTATTTCCTTTAATTTTATATTTGGTTTAGCTGCATGGTGGCCATAGAAGGATGGTGGGCCATAAGTCATATGAGTCGAGATTAGTATAAATTGAAATCAAAATCCATCAAATGTCCTAAACTTGCTGTTAACGTGAAATTCACGAGAACCTTGGGAACCTGTTCTTCACATTGACGGCTCTCATATACCTACTCTACGATTTTTTGTATAAAAAAAACATACCTTTTCTTGCTTGGCGACGAGATTTTCTTCGAGAAAATAAAACGTTTTTCATGTTTGCCAACCCTTTCTCTTACACTTAATCGACCCTGCACTTGGTGGTCCCATAAGAATTCGGGAAACCCTTTATTTTTTCCATTCATCACGTCCAAGTTTTTTTTCTTAGCAATAATCACTTCATACAGTTCCCTAATTACCAACAATGCAATAAATTAGATGAGCAAAAACTAAAAAATTAAAACTGAAGAATAAAACCGATCCCGTTTCATCAAGATAGTGTTTGCTCTTAAACTAGGAATACCATACATTTTTATTAGTTATGTTTAATATGCTCGCGCAACTCTTTAATTCCACACCTTATATCACCATTTTCATTCACAATCTACGAACTACTGATGTGCATAACTCAAAATTTTGTGTTAATTGATCATCAGATAATTCTCAAATAATAGACTTATATATAAGAAAATATAGCGTATGCATAGACATTTGAATTCGATTTTTGTCAATTTGAAAAAATAATTTAAATATAAAAGTAAATTAAAAAACAAACTAGCACCGACTTCACTCGATGATGCACTAAAAATAATAAAATAACAAAACATAATGTGACAATCATAAAGATTTTGAAGTTGGTACCAATAGATGATGTATCAGCTATAGCTATCGAAGATTATTTGTACAAACATCAAAATCATTATGATTCTTACATTATTTATTGTAATTTTAATCTTTTTAGTGCATCAGCAGTGAAGTCCGTGCCTAGTTGTTTTTTTAAAGTATTTATATCACAATTTCAAGTGATCCTTAATAATATTAACATTAATTATATCACACAAAAAACGCAAATGAATAGTAAGAAAAATTACACATAATCAATAATTCAAATAACATATTATTTAAATTATAATCCTGTTTCCTACAAGAAAATATATTTTTTATATAATGGAAAATCAAGTTACACGCTAGCTCTACGCCAAAGTAGCTGTTAACTTTGGTAAACATGAATTCTGTACTTCAATCTAAATACATGTGTCATGATTATATAAAAATGCCCCTATCTCAGAAATGCGATTTAAACTTAAAATTTTTGAAAAATGTATTTTGTTTCTAGCATTCGTTAGACTTTTTTGAAGAGATGAGCTTCATGAAATCCTGAAAATTTGAAGGGGGCCATCACTGAAAAGCCTACTTTCAAATGAAAGAAGAATTATCAAATTCGATCCACTTTCACTGTGCTAACAGATGCTGTATTTGTAAACAAACAAACAGTTGAAATGTATACATAGCTCCTTCTTTAGGAAGTTGGTCAAAAATAAAAACAACTGACATCGACACCCGACTCAATTTTGTTTTAGTTGATTGTTACTTTTAGAAAAAAAACTGGTAAAAATGTTTTTGAAGTTTATAAATAATTTATTGATCCTTGAAGGTAAAGTAGGGAGACAAACCTCTGACCATGATCAGAGAATAACCGAAACAAGCGCTTGTAAATAGTAAATGCTGGTAGAACAAATTTAATGGAAGTTGAATCTGATTCTCTCATGAGTGCAAACCATGATACAGTGCAAACGTACTACAGATATTATCCTCAAAAATAATATCAGTCATTAAAGATTTTGAAACGCCGAGATTTAAACCTTGGAAAATCGCAACCACAGTAGACTTAAAATATTGTGATTCACATTGTCGAAATATGTTTTCAGAATCAAGCAATGTACAGAAGTTGACATGGATAATTTGATAACTGCTCATCGTGAGATGACGCACATTGAATATTACATGTACTATTCCGATCTACCATATCTATACAGAGATGGTGCTAATCCAGGTAAATTCAATAAATAAATCTGAAATGTTCAGCAGCTTTTTCTTAAATCATTATCTATTTTATAGGTTTCCATGAAGCCGTGGCAAGTGCTGTAGAACTATCTGTGGCCAATCCGCATCATTTGAGACTCGTTGGCCTGTTTAATAACAATACAGACTTCTATGAGACTAATATCAACTTCTTAATGTTGATGGCTTTGAAGAAAGTTGCCTATGCACCATTTGCGTACATGGTTGAACAGGTTGGTGGAATAAAATTTTATTTTTGGATGCAACATAAATCAATGATTCTCGTTAATCTTTGCTACAACAATAATTTTCAGTGGCGATATCAAATTTTCGAGAACGGCGTCATCAAAATGAACAACGATTGGTGGGATCTACGCTTACGGTACCAAGGAATCGTTCCTCCGGTGCCCAGGTTGGAAAGTGATTTTGATGCCGCCTCTAAAAGGCATATTATTGCCGATATACCGTACATTGGGCACTATGTGGCTCTTCTATTAGAATTTGATATACATAAAGCCATGTGCGAAGCTGCAGGCCATGATCGTAAACAGAGAATGGTTCACACTTGTGACATCTACCGGTCCCGAGGTGCTGGTACAAAGCTATAGTGAGTATAGTGGAAATGAAACGAATATCCGCTATCCGGCCAAAATTTACTAGTGGGGTACCTGATAAGTGACACAATATGTGGACGGATACCGGATATTCAAAATCAACTGCAATACTTTTTTATGTAACTAATAATAAAATAGTTCATAATTCAAACAAATAGCGTTTCCTAGAGATAAGTATGTTTAGAGATATTATAGTTGATAAAAATACTAAATACATAGCAGAGTATCAAAAAAATATCAATTAGTGACATGAATAACTAATCTAACAAAACACCATTGTAGTAGAAAGCTCAAAATATAATCAGCTTATTTTTGCGTGAGTATATATGGATTAAAAGTAGTACAACCATGTCATTTTTCGTTCTCGAGATAATATAATAGGAAAATCAGAACGTACACCGTACTACAATGGACCCATTACAATAACTTTCTGCTATATACTATAAAAAATATTATTTAAGAAACCCTTAATTTGAACACATTTTTTTACAGAGCTGAAATGTATTCAGTAAAAATAAAGGCTGTTAGAAAATTAAAAAAGCTCAATTTAAATGAATGAATATCGAAAACTTCCAGCGACCGAAAACCTTTAGTAAAATGTAGATCTACCTTCAGAGCTTAACATAGCCTTAAGTAAAAAAAATCTAGATATATATATATTTCCTATTTTTTCTTAACAGTAGATGTTTTCAGTAATATAATGAAAACAGGAAAGATACGACATTGGAGAAGCGTTCTAGAAATGATGACAAAAGGTGCATCCAATCGAATATCTGCGGATGCAATGTTGGAATACTTTGAACCGTTGATGAAATGGCTTGTAACTCAAAACCGAGATGAGCCTGTAATCGGTTGGACAGTCTACAAGGAGGATAAAGCACTGTTTCAATCACTAATTTCCTCATCCTCAAACATTAGGATCTATGTTAATGTAATATGTGTTAGTATTGTGATATCACTAATTAATTATAGAATATATTAGAAATAATTTTATTAGTATTTCATTTTTTTAAAGGTAGGAAATGACATCCCTAAAAAGATTAAAAGATAAGAAAATGTAATACATACATATATCGGTCTACATAATAAGAATATAAATATTTTTCTTTAAAGATATTATACCCAAGACAAAACGATTCATTCATATGTTTGTCCATACCTTATTCATGGAACAGAATAAATAAATATTTTAAAAAGTAATATCCTATGATACATCCATACTTTGATTGGCGGGTAACTTGGTAGCTGCCAAATAAGGATTATCAATATAGCTTGTGTTTGCTGCATTCTCCTCGTTACTCTTCATCGACTCATTAGCAGCGGATGGCTCAATACCTTCGGCCTCATCCTCCTTCTCTTTTTTCAATTTTCTCTTGGCTTTGTCGTGATTTTTCTGCTGTTGAATAATTTGACTTTTTGGGTCAAAATCCAAGTCTTCCGGATCGAAGATTTGATCTTGAGGCAGCAGCGCGCTGAGATAGGGTGGATATGTAGGTTTGCAGGCTATCACTAAATAAATCATTGTTAAAGTTCTGATTTACGTTTTAATATACCATATTACACTCACATGGAAAGATATTTGCTTCATCTGTGTCAAAAAGATTATGAGTTTGGCTCGTCTTGGCCAGAAATTTTGTCAAAGCTTTCTCAATATCTCGCTTTTGTATTGCAGCCTTTTCTCGGACTGATTCATAATCAATAATAGGTTGCTTATGCGTCTACGATTTTTAATAACATAAAGTACAAACAATAATATATAATCATCAAACTTACCGGTGTTCTGACATAAGCGTGTGGATCTGGAAATTGAGGAAGGTGTGCTGGTATGTGAGACGGTAAAGGCTGCTTTGCTCCAGCTGATAACATATTCAGCTGTTTCTGAGGCTGCTGAGGTTGCAGATTTGGTAAAATTGTGTGTTTACCATTTTTCAAATAACTATCCAAACCGTTGATATTGAATCCTGGGACAATTGCAGATGATAAATAATGATCACTAAATACTTACTTGAAACAACTGCTTATGAATGAAAGGCGAACTTACCCATCTCAACGAAGCCTAATATGATGTCCGCAACAACGGGCTCGCATCTTCCACCAAGTTCACAATAATTTCGGCTTATATTTCCGATCTCTGAGATAACTGTAATTTAAAGTGTATTATATGATACATACTTATTCCTAAATATCTTACAAGCTTGTAACATTTCAGTGAGTGTTTCCAAAGCATCTCTTTCCACCGCATCGTACCCATGTTCTAAGAGTATCCCGGATACAGTTGTAGCCAGCATTTTGCGATAAACATTCATTTGAGGATCCATTAAGTCCAAAATATGCAAATATGCACTGCTGCCACTGCTTAATATTTATAATCACTGTTTACAAAATACAAAGATAAACAATACAATATAACATCTAAGCTACAGCTAACTTAATAACCTAACTGACAGAGAACAGTCACAAACATGGTTGTTTCTGACGACACTCTGGCCGTGTTCATGGAGTCCGTGGAGGGAGAAAATGATTAGAGGGAGCATACTTAATTTGATCTCGAACCGGAACGGTGCCAAAACATGGCGGTCTTTCTAATGATTTTGCCGTGAGGTAGCGCCACGTGCATAGGTATAGTCAAAGAAGATAGATACTACATAGAAGTGTACATCGTATAGTAAATTTGAGGCGAAAACCGAGTTAGCTTCGTTAACCAAGTGACGTGGGCGCTACCGTCGAAAATGAGTATTTTGTAGAATAATTCATCCTTCGGCTATTAGGCGACCAGAATCGGCTATAGATACTTACGTGTTCTAGCTGGCAGCGGGCTGGTGATTGCCGTTGAGAGACGGGAATGCTTTGTGAGCGTTGGATTTTGGTAATCCAAATCTATCCGCGACAGATCGATACAGGTATCTGGTGTGGCTTGCACCCAAATAGTTAAAAGTATCCTTTTTTGGAGTGGAATGTCGTCCTCTGTGTTGATAATTCTTGATTGAATTAGATGTACTAGCTCCTGTTAATAAGATCAAAATACATTTCCATATACTTCAATTAGAGCAGCAATGTGAAATAATCAATCAGCTATTATTAGTCCAAACATATTACTTATCATTCCCAAATTAATAATCCCACCATCGATTTCTTCAGTTATAACTTATTTGATCGACAGTAATTACCTCATTTACATCACGGGACAACCGAAAATGCTGATAAAACTGTTGCTCACTATACCCTGGAATTATCTTCTCAAGATAGTTATAGGTACTTACAACTGGATAACCCTTTGGCTGAGTACGAACTATTATTCACATTTTCTATACAAAATAAAGATATATTTCAATTCATTGATCTGTATTTTCGATTATTTTGGATATAAACTCCATGTTATACAATAAATATAACAGATACCGGCAATTATTGGTGCTTCTGTTGGTACATTGTTCATATATTCGCTATCTCCCAGCATTTCCATCATCGTGAATAACATCATGACCTAAAATTCTAGATAAATTATCCGTAATATGAACGATATTTTCAAACTATCAAAGTTTCAAAAGAAAATTTAAAATGGCAGTAATAGCAAAATTAAAATCCCGATGGCCTGTAGTCAGCGGAAAGGTAAATTTCTCAAAATTCATTGAATTGAAATTTGAACAACCTTTTTATTGTTATACCTACATGTCATTACATATAAGTTGTCGTATATATCATAGCCTTGCGGTTAGAGGTTTTTGTTTTGGCTGTTGAATATAAAGCAGACAGGGTTTGCGTTCCATTTCAAAGCTGAATTTTTTTTCGCCTATTTCTTATCAATAAATATATTTTTTCAATCAGGGTCTATATTAAGATCTCCATAAAATGAACAATTACATCAAATTTATATTGAGTGTTCATATTTTATCAATATTTCTTATTTTTTCATTATTAATTTCTTTTTTTTTCTGTGCATTTTATGGAAAATTGCTTCGAACAAAAGTTGTAGGTACTGATTATATCTATAACCAAAAATTATTTTTGATGATATTTATACTTATGAAGAGACTAACCTATTTATTACTCTATGTAGGGTATGTTATTAGAACATAAAATATCTTAATCTTATTAAAAAGTTATGAGTTTATGAGCGTAGATTACTATTATGAATTGACTGAGACAGTGTGAATCTTCCTTCAATTTTGCAGCATCCTTTGAATTGGTATTTTTATGTTTTAAGCAACATTCCTCTTCAACTGCGAACCACCCGACAGAAATTGGATGCTGAAAAATACTGGACGCTAAGCGAACCACTTTTTTCACGTTCGTTTCAAGACCTTGCTATATGACCGTGTAAAATACAAACAAATTGTATGTTCTCTCTGCTCTGCTCTTTACTCTTTGGAGGTAGTGTTCTTGTTTTTTGATCAAACAAAACACAATCGAAAGGTAGTGTTCTCTGATCAATTATGTCCTCTGAAGAAATATTTTTAAAAAAGTTCGGAAAGTAAAACTACTTTTGCTAATAACTTTATTGTTATAAGATAAACAAATCATTTGTACTTCAAATGAAATATTTTGTACAACTTCAGGGATGCTCCAAAGTATAGATTTTTGTATATGCTGCAATTTTCTCTAATTATATCATTTTAACTGCTCCCCTCACGCCTCACCCAATAATTTTTGTATAAATATTTACTATCGTTTATCAAGTCTCATGCAGTACATCATATACAGGGAAGTCAGAACCAAAATGGAGACTTGGCGCAAGTTAACGATCGTAACGATTGATATGCGCAGACAACAGCAACCTATGCTAGAAGCCCTTTCGACTAGAGATGTATCTCTAAATTCAATATACTTACGATGCACACATCTATATAATAGGTATCAATTTTTTTTTTGCTGCTGTCAATGAAACCGTAGAAGGGGGCTTTACTGAATACATTTGAAAAACATTCTGTTCTAGTTTTAGGCAATTCACAAAAATGGTTTATTAAGTTGGTTTCCAAGATAGCTTTTATGAAATTGATGCTTCATTCATATGAGCAAAGAGGGCGAAACTTACAACCTTTATAAAACACTTGCTTCTAGATGAATATATGAAGTTTGTGCCAGAGTTGTAGTATAAACTACTAGTGTGTAGCCTGTAGAAGTCGTCAGCATCTGTGTAAGCGGCAAAAAATGTTGGAACATATATTTTTAGGTAAATTTCTTATAGAAATTGCGATTGCGATCGTTCACACTTTTGAATTTCGAAAAAAAAAACACGATAGAGGTCGCAGTTTTGAAGGTATCAAGTTCAAATTTGCTACAAAAATCAATCTCTCAAATATCTCGGTCGAGTTCGATATTGGGCAATATCGGGTAAGTAGTTTCAAAATGGCGACCGTTCAAACATTTAAAAAAATTATCAGAAAGGAGCCGTAGTGTAAATATCATCAAAAATAATTTTATGTTATAGGTATAATCAGTACCTACAACTTTTGTTCAAAGCAATTTTTCATAAAATACACAGGTAAAAAAATATAAATTAATAAAAAAATAACAAATATTGATAAAACATGAATACTCAATATAAATTTGATGTAATTGTACATTTTCTGGAGATCTTAATATAGACCCTGATTAAAAAAATATATAGTATATTTATTGAAAAGAAATAGGTGAAAAAAAAATCAGCCTTGAAGTGGAATTCGAACCCTGTCTGCTTTATATTCAATAGCCAAAACAAAAATTTACCTTTCCGCTGACTACAGGCCATCGGGATTTTTTTTAATCGTTTACCTACATCACTGTTCTAGTCCGCTCTCTTGGGTGGCAGTCACAGACATATAAACAAGGGAGACAGAACTGTTTACATTTTGCTGCGATCACACATCTTTTTCAACAAAAAGCAGTGTTGGCGGACTTACGCGGTCTGCCCTAGATTTGCCGATTGAGTTCGGAATGAAAACAAAATTATTGTTTTAAAATAAGCGCGTTTAAGTGATACTCAAGTAAAACTATTATATTAAATAAATGTTTACGTTCCTTTATTAAAATACGTTTCTTGTATTCTCAAAATTATGTATATTTTCCTAATCAAATTAAATTGTAAGATACTGGGTAAATATTTGTGGCCACGCTGGACGGTTGTATTTACTCATAATTTACTATGACAGACGTCATTGTTTTAAATTCATTCATCGTTAGATTTACAGCGTTGACTTGCGGTCTTTGTGCCATCTTGTGATTCTCTTAGATTTTGAGTATATAAGCATTTTCTGACTAATGTGACTGTTCACAAAACATAGTACCAACAATAATTTATGGTCTCTATATCCTAGAATCTATTATTTTTGTTAAGAAAAACTCCGATTTGTTTGAAAATAGCACAGGTATACATGATTAAAAACAAGATTTAAAGTCTAATATAATATAATTTAGCTACATAAAAAAATAATGATTTTTCCATCAAGAAAATTTTGAAATAAACTTTCTTGCAATTAAAACTGCCATTGGAACAATTAAAAGCAAAATTAAAGAAATTTCTTCTAAACAAAGCATATTACTGAATACAAGAGTTCCTAGAGTTAGGCAGTAAAATGTTTTTCTTTCTAGATATTGCAATTATCCTAGTTTAATGCAAACAATGTTGTTGTACGTATATTTTTTTGGCATATTCTACATTATTCAGGAGATTATATCTGGAACAATAAAATATTATCTATCTATCTATCCTCAGCAAGTTCTAAGAATGAAGCCTGTATAAAATATGTTTGGGTACCTAAATCTACTATCATGTATATGTCTAACATCCATACATTTATGTAGATTGTGATTCATTGTTTCAACTAAACTGTTTAATAATATGATAATCTATAGTTTGAAGTTGCTTAAGAACAGGCTAAAGATATGCATATTTATTGATTCCTTGTTTTATAGAAACATACATAACATGTTGAATTAGTTTCTCTACAAATGTACGTAGATTTATGAATAAAATGCTAAATGTTTTTTCTATTTTTTATTAACACCTAAAAACTGCACGCCATTGGCAAAGATGATTTCAACAGTAGACGCTAGGGTTACAGTGTTGCCGTTTTTTAAAGCGATCTCTTTCTAAGTCGTTTATGTTTGGAAAAGATGTCTGATTGTAAACAAACGAAATTTATGAATGGAAAGTTCTGTCTCCCTTGTTTATATGTCTGTGGTGGCAGTTACGTAATAATGGGTAATTAATTTAATCCCATAAACAATATTTTGTATTTCAATAAGCGTGAAGTACCCAACTATGGTCCAGCAACTGAAAATGTTCAAAGATTGATGAACTCACCAATCCTACAAACACACAATATAAAGAAAAAAAACTGGTTTTAGCACAGTATACGAGCTTTTTTGAAATTTGAGCATGCGCAATGGTAGCTCCAAATTAGACCACCTAAAGTGCAAGATTGTAAAGAACGATACTGTGGTTTTAGGGTAGGTACTAACAAAAGCAACAGTAAAGGGGCCCCGCTACCAGCTGATCTTCTCGAAGTGCTTCTCGAGGGGAGGTAAGAAGGCTGACCTTGCTGCTGAGCACTTGAAATAACACTAGACATCGGACAACGATTATTGTTGTGTATTATGGTAAATACCATTCAATAACGGCCAGCGATTTGAAACGTATTTCCTATGCCGTTGACCAATCAGGACGAGTTATGGATATAATCCAGTGGTGTGTCTCATACATTTGAAAGTATTACATATAATATTATTTTCCTAAAAACTATTTTATATGACTCAGATAAACCTAACCTAACCGAACCTATTACTCTGTGCTCAGAAAATGGGACAGATGTCAAAAACTTCCTACTGAGAAGTTAATAATACTAAATAAGTTTTCTGAATATAAAATAACTTTTTCGAGCTCAGATATCGTTATAATAAGAAAGTCAATTATTTCTTTTAACTATAAGCTAATATAATAAACAAAAATACCTTTATTCCATTTATTATAAAGCTCTTATAATTACGAGAAGAATAAAACATGTTGATAAATAGTTTTCAGTATTTTATTAGAAATATTTAATTTAATTAGTATTCCCAGAAAATCTGAAGACACGAGTTCTGAAATCGTCAATTTTATTTCTGGAGAATCTTATTTTCCGAAAGCTCTTATATCCCAGAAAATCCGTCAGGAACCAAAACAAATTAATGGATTACATAGAAATATAATAAAGACTATTATATTTCTATATACAGAGCTGGACAAATTCGAACGGATGATAGGATTTTCAATGCATATTGCCCCTATGTGTTGAGAAGAGTTGACCATCTGAATACTCTTCATTGAGGATTGATGTCAAGTCTAGTATGCATCTGGTGCGCTGTTCCCCTTTTAGCAGACTTTATGTCTGCCTCGATTGAATTTACAGACTCAAATTAATCAATAGCCAATAACCTTTGAAAATAAAATCATTTCATGTGAATTCCAAAATGTATACAATGCATGAAAAGATGCAAATTTTAAAGTGGTATATTGGGGGTCACTCGATGCAAAATACTATAAATTTGTTTATTGTGGCATTTAAAAATAGGCCAATTCAGTCACAGTCCCCCATCGATGTGGACGTAACCTAGCATCACTTTCATGAGAAATTATTCTACTGTAACGTTTAACCCTGTGCTAAACGTTGTGGGGTGAGTTCACTTGTGTAACACTCAAAACTTCGCAATGGTTTTCACTCACTCACTTCAAACACTCACAAAAACAAACACTCTGTACACGATCTTCTGTTGCAGTACAACTGTCACAACTTGTCACTTTGACTATCGCGTTTCAACTACTTTCGACTGACTCCTATAATAAACTGAGTGACTGATTGTGACCCGTGATCGACACGGCTTTATATACCTGAATCATGACATGACATTCATCGAGAATGTTCTATGATTATCTAGACGCCCATAATAATGTTCTAGAGCCTTGTCAAACTGACAATAGTATGACAAATTGTATCTCACATATAGTTTCTGGAAGGATCGAGAACAAATCTACTAATTCTAGAACTACATAATGAAATATACAAACAACAGCTATAGCAAACAAGGTAGTAGAAATAAATAGCTAATAAACAAATATTAACCGTAAGTGCATGACTACCTATCCACGTTACACTACTATTTACTGATCTAGAAGTCTCTCCTATGTAAATAAGATTACAGTCTCCACATGGAATTTTTTCATGTTTGACAAAGGGACCTTATCTTTAAGCTTTGTGAAAATAGAGTGGGTGAAGATCGATCTTTCAGCAATTTTACAATTAATGTTTTTAAATATTCTGCGTAGCTTAGGTATGATTTCATTAATGAATGGAAATCCTGCAAATAATAATTCGTTATTTTCTGAATTATCAATATTTAGGAGATTGTCTCCGTTGATATGAGTGTCCGAATTTTCTAGTACGTATCTGCGCATCGAATTCTCTATACATCGAAGTACCGCGCCCGCGAAATACCTTGGCATCGAATTCCCGTTCGACCTAAAGTTATCACCACCCTTTCATGCTGCTTGACGCAACAATAGACAGAGGCTAGTTAATAGTTATCTTGTAGCCAGCCCGTGGCAACTCTTATGGAAAAAAATCAGAGAAAACATACCTCCAAGAGAATGGTAACTTCCATGTTAATCTTTTTGACCATGTTTTGACCTTGAGTACACTAGCGCTCAATCGGTACACTCACGAAGTTACTTGTGGCGGCAGATTTAAATCGGATATTCAAATTAACGGTGGAATATAAAAGTAGCGCAAAGTAGAGAAAGGAATAAAACATTCAGAAATTGTTGAAGAAAGTTAAAAAAATATTATATGAATGCACCATAGATTTTTTATAAAGTGTTCTCCAACAATTTCTGAAAGTTTCACTCATTTCACTATGTCTAAGGGAAATTAATAAAGTCATAATAAATACACGAAAAGTTAGAAGTATTTTTTTAATAACTTGAAGGTTGCCAATGTGAACATCAACATACATTACTATAACAATATACTTATATAATATACTTATTATTATAATATATTACAATTAAACTGAAATAATTACAAGCAAAATTCAGCTATACTAACATTTATGCACTCATTATACTCTCTCTATACCACCAGGACTCGGAAACTAGATTCTTCAAATGCCTTTGAGGTGTTTTACTTTTGCCACAGCCTTCTTCTTCCGTTGTTCATCTGCAAACATTCGATTTTGCCTTGTTCACCACCATTTCACTGCAATAAAAAATACATCATTACAAATCTGGGCTGATATGAGAAAAGCATGCTCGGTAAAGAGTTCACAAGACAAACAATTAAGTATTCTCTGATTTCTTTGTATAATGAGCTAGACGACAATCTTAAACAGCAATACATTATAAACTATCAATCATGCCTTACAGCATGTATTTAGTGGCATTTTCTTGCCACTGAGCCATACCAACACCGAAATAAATGAGATACGAATGATAAGAATAAGATTCTAAAATAGTAATAGAGAATAAAATTCACATTCAACAACTTTTCTATATTTTTAGCTTCACCGGAGTACTAGTTGGTTCTGTCACCTACAACATGGTACCCTAATTTACCTGGTAGAAGTAAATTAACAGTTTTTCCTTATATGTTATTTGCTTTTGTTTACTTTGATCTCTATTTAATGAGCTTGACGGAAAGCTTAAGCAACAATACGTCCGAAAATGTGAATCAAAAAGCTATTCATGATACACATACCTTTGCTTAATATTCCAGTTTTAGGATGAACTTGCTTGAATACTTGGTATGTATAAATAGGGCTGCTCTCCATTTTCCTTCGTATTTTCTTCATGCCATACCTAATTACAAATGTTTTCCTGGGTTTTATCAGCTTTCTCGGCAGCCTTACAGCATTTCTTTAGTGGTATTTTCTTGCCACTGAGCCATACCAACACTGAAATAAATGAGATACAAATGATAAGAATAAAATACTAAAATAGAAATAGAGAATAAAATTCTCATTCAACAACTTTTCTATATTTTTAGCTTCACCGGAGTATTAGTTGGTTCTTTCACCTACAACATGGTACACTAATTTACCTGGTAGAAGTAAATTAATAGTTGTTTCTTATATGGTATTTCCGATCTCTTTTGTTTACTCTGATCTCTATTTAATGAGCTTGACGGAAAGCTTAAGCAACAATACGTCCGAAAATGTGAATCAAAAAGCTATTCATTATACACATACCTTTGCTTAATATTCCAGTTTTAGGATGAACTTGCCTGAATACTTGGTATGTATAAATTGGGTTGCTCTCCATTTTCCTTCGTATTTTCTTCATGCCATACCTAATTAAAAATGATTTTTTGGTTTTTATCAGCTTTCTCGGCAGCCTTACAGCATGTCTTTAGTGGCATTTTCTTGCCACTGAGCCATACCAACACTGAAATAAATGAGATACGAATGATAAGAATAAAATACTAAAATAGAAATAGAGAATAAAATTCTCATTCAACAACTTTTCTATATTTTTAGCTTCACCGGGGTACTAGTTGGTTCTTTCACCTACAACATGGTACGCTAATTTACTTGGTAGAAGTAGATTAACAGTTATTTCCTACATGTTATTTGCGATCTCTTTTGTTTACTCTGATCTCTATATAATGAGCTTGACGGAAAGCTTGAGCAACAATAAGTTCGAAAATGTCAATCAAAAAGCTATTCATGATACACATACCTTTGCTTGATATTCCAGTTTTAGGATGAACTTCCTTGAAAACTTTGTATATATAAATTGCGTTGCTCTCCATTTTCTTTCGTATTTTCATCATGCCATACCTAATTACAAATGTTTTCCTGGGTTCAACCAGCTTTCTCGGCAGCCTTACAGCATGTCTTTAGTGGCATTTTCTTGCCACTGAGCCTTACGAACACTGAAATAAATAAGATACGAATGATAAGAATAAAATACTAAAATAGTAATAGAGAATAAAATTCACATTCAACAACAGAGAATTGCAGAAAAAACGTGCATATTCTCTTATTTCTCAGATACGTACCTTCAAAACATCCAAAAGCTAAAAAACCAGAGAAAACATAACACAAATACAAATACAAACAACGCTTCAGAAAAATGAGGTTAGAGGTGTTAGACAGATAACATATTTATAATAGAACATTTACGTATTTGAATGTTACCGCCACTAGTTGTCGGAAGCGATAATAGCGATCAATCGGTACACTTTGGCAACTTACGGTCAAAATTTTCCCATAAGAGTTGCTACGGGCTGGAAAAAATTGACCGTAAGTTGCCAAAGTGTACCGATTGATCGCTAGTATCGCTTCCGACAATTAGTGGCGGTAACATTTAAATACGTAAATGTTCTATTATAAATATGTTATGTGTCTAACCTCATTTTTCTGAAGCGTTGTTTGTATTTGTATTTGTGGTATGTTTTCTCTGGTTTTGTAGCTTTTGGATGTTTTGAAGGTACGTATCTGAGAAATGAGAGAATATGCACGTTTTCTCTGCAATTCTCTGTTGTTGAATGTGAATTTTATTCTCTATTACTATTTTAGGGTAATCCGGCAGATGAGGATTCCTAATTTGGGAGCTATTTGGCGCATGCGCAATAATACAAATATGACCGTGATTTGTCCACAGTGTTGCCGATAATATTTTTATAATATGATGGTAAATATTCTGTCATTATTTCATAAAGTAGTTCATTTATTCATTAGAATTTTCTCTCTATCTCATGAACCCATAATAGGCAGAAAGCTGAGATTTTCAGAGAATATGTATTTCTGTTGCCACTATAACAACAAATACTAAATGCTGTTCTTCCGTATGTCTGTGAGAGCAGTAAAAGTTTGCATTTACAATGTTACGGAACTCTTTGTGTGAGAGTTCGACTTGTACTTGGCCGCATTTTTTTCTTTTAAAAATCCCAATGTTTGTAAATCTGGTTTCAACTGTTCATAAAATATTGATCTGAAAAAATACCTTAGCATGCTCACTTCAAAATCGGATCGACGAGACGTTCGAAAACTCCAATGCGGAATTTGTAAACAATTATGTATGTTATTTCTCATCAGTGTTTTTTTTGTACTGTTATCAAAACAGTTGACTGAGACTTCATTTTGAAGATTATGTTCTCGCTAATGACGAAAAATAATAATAATGGTTTCAAAATAATTCCTTTGCTTCTAAACTTAAAATTGAGAGAGACATTTAGCATTCGCGTAAGCGACAAGTAAAAGTATATAAGGCGAAGTAAAACAGAAAGCTTGGCAACCGCGCTTGAACATTTCATCGGCGGCCCGCCTACCTCAAATTAGGAATCCTCATCTGCCGGATTACCCTATTTTAGTATTCTATTCTTATCATTCGTATCTCATTTATTTCAGTGTTCGTAAGGCTCAGTGGCAAAAAATGCCACTAAAGACATGCTATAAGGCTGCCGAGAAAGCTGGTTAAACCCAGGAAAACATTTGTAATTAGGTATGGCATGATGAAAATACGAAGGAAAATGGAGAGCAACCCAATATAGTATTCAAGCAAGCTCATCCTAAAACTGGAATATTAAAGAAAGGTATGTGTATCATGAATAGCTTTTTGACTGACATTTTCTAACGATTGTTGCTTAAGCTTTCCGTCAAGCTCATTATATAAAGATCAGAGTAAACAAAAGAGATCGCAAATAATATGTAGGAAATAACTGTTAATCTACTTCTACCAAGTAAATTAGCGTACCATGTTGTAGGTGAAAGAACCAACTAGTACTCCGGTGAAGCTAAAAATATAGAAAAGTTGTTGAATGTGAATTTTATTCTCTATTTCTATTTTAGTATTTTATTCTTATCATTGGTATCTCATTTATTTCAGTGTTGGTATGGCTCAGTAGCAAGAAAATGCCACTACAGGCATGCTGTATGGCTGCCGAGAAAACTGATAAAACCCAGGAAAACATTTGTAATTAGGTATGGCATGAAGAAAATACGAAGCAAAATGGAGAGCAATCCAATTTATATATACCAAGTATTCAAGCAAGCTCATCCTAAAACTGGAATATTAAACAAAGGTATGTGTATCATGAATAGCTTTTTGACTGACATTTTCGAACGATTGTTGCTTAAGCTTTCCGTCAAGCTCATTATATAAAGATCAGAGTAAACAAAAGAGATCGCAAATAATATGTAGGAAATAACTGTTAATCTACTTCTACCAAGTAAATTAGCGTACCATGTTGTAGGTGAAAGAACCAACTAGTACTCCGGTGAAGCTAAAAATATAGAAAAGTTGTTGAATGTGCATTTTATTCTCTATTTCTATTTTAGTATTTTATTCTTATCATTGGTATCTCATTTATTTCAGTGTTGGTATGGCTCAGTAGCAAGAAAATGCCACTACAGGCATGCTGTAAGGCTGCCGAGAAAACTGATAAAACCCAGGAAAACATTTGTAATTAGGGATGGCATGAAGAAAATACGAAGCAAAATGGAGAGCAATCCAATTTATATATACCAAGTATTCAAGCAAGCTCATCCTAAAACTGGAATATTAAACAAAGGTATGTGTATCATGAATAGCTTTTTGATTTACTTTTTCGGACGTATTGTTGCTTAAGCTTTCCGTCAAGCTCATTAAATAGAGATCAGAGCAAACAAAAGAGATCGCAAATAACATGTAGGAAATAACTGTTAATCTACTTCTACCAAGTAAAATAGCGTACCATGTTGTAGGTGAAAGAACCGACTAGTACTCTGGTGAAGCTAAAAATATAGAAAAGTTGTTGAATGTGAATTTTATTCTCTATTTCTATTTTAGTATTTTATTCTTATCATTCGTATTTCATTTATTTCAGTGTTGGTATGGCTCAGTGGCAAGAAAATGCCACTAAATACAAGCAAAGGCATTATTGATAGTTTATAATGTATTGCTGTTTAAGATTGTCGTCTAGCTCATTATACAAAGAGATCAGAGAATACTCAATAGATCCCTAATAAAATAGACGGCTATTACAGTTACACTTCAGAGAACGTTTAAATTTTATTGTTTGTCTTGTGAACTCTTTACCGAGCATGCTTCTCTCATATCAGCCCAGATTTGTAATGATGTATTTTTTATTGCAGTGAAATGGTGGTGCACAAGGCAAAATCGAATGTTTGCAGATGAAAAACGGAAGAAGAAGGATGTGGCAAAAGTAAAACACCTCAAAGGCATTTGAAGAATCTAGTTTCCGAGTCCTGGTGGTATAGAGAGATTATAATGAGTGCATAAATGTGAGTATAGCTGAATTTTGCTTGTAATTATTTCAGTTTACTTGTAATATACGGTGCAGATGTTTAAAATTTATTTTTTTATTTATATGTCTAATTGAGAAGCAACGGAAGAAGGCTGAAGGAGAAATAAAGCAATGCAAGGGCAGATGAAGTATCCAGCGTCCGAGTCCTGGTGGTGTAGAGAGCATAATGAGTGCATCAATGTGAGTATGGCTGAATTTTGCTTACAATTATTTCAGTTTAGTTGAAATATACGGCGCAGATGTTTAATTTTTTATTTCTATTTATATGTCAAATTGAGGAGCAGCGGAAGAGGACTAAGGAAGAAATGGAGCAATGCAAGCGCATATGAAGTATCCATCGTCCGGGTCCTGGTGATGTAATAAGTGTTTTACAAAAGCAGTTATTTAGACAGTGCTCTGGGTAATAATTTATTATAATAATAAGTATATTATATAAGTATATTGTTATAGTAATGTATGTTGATGTTCACATTGGCGACCTTCAAGTTATTAAAAAAATTACTTCTTACTTTTCGTGTATTTTTTATGACTTTATTAATTCCCCTTAGACATAGTGAAAGGAGTGAAAATTTCAGAAATTGTTGGAGAACACTTAATAAAAAATCTATGCTGCATTCATATAATGTTTTTTCTAACTTTCTTCAACAATTTCTGAATGTTTTATTCCTTTCTCTACTTTGCACTACTTTTATATTCCACCGTTAATTTAAATGTCCGATTTAAATCTGCCGCCACACTTAATTTCGTGAGTGTACCGATTGAGCGTTAGTCTACTCAAGGTCAAAACATGGTCAAAAATATTAACATGGGAGTTACCATTCTCTTGGAGGTATGTTTTCTCTGATTGTAGCTGTATTACAGCTCAGTTGTTTGGTAAGCTGAGTCTATATTCTATATTCAGTTTGGACTAGTTTGGAGGTAGTGTTCTCTGATTCACTTCACACAATGAAGTAAGGATTTTTCACTGGGTTACCAACCGTGTAAAAAAATGATACAAATAAAGGTTATTTGAACGAAAATTGACAACATTTTTATTTATAACTAGCTGACCCGACAGACGTTGTCCTGTCTTAACAAAAGCAAAAACAATATCTTGGTTTTCTTAATTTTCACTTATGGCAACAATAGCAACTTCATCAATTGTTGCCATATTATAGCGTCTTGCCTGTTGTCTTGCAAGCGTCTTATCGGCTTTAATGACAATTTTGTGGTAATCAGATGGCATGCGGTTTAATGCAGTCTTGAATAATACAACCAATTCGTTGTCTGATGGAAAAACATTTGAAGTTGCTCCACACTTGGTCTGTTCACCGATTTATTGTATGCATAACGCTGATCGACTTGTTCTGCTGAAACGCCCATGAAATAAATTTGCAAAAATTGTGTGACTTTCAAGATACTTTTTCAGCACTGCCATTCCTCCATCAACTTTTGACTGGCTGCTTTTGGTTATTCACTTAGCTACAAACCTACTGTAATTGATAATATGATTTCAATTGAAAATTACCAACGTATTCAGGCACGTGATGGTAAAAGTTTATTGTTTTACAATATAGTTCCCTTGGAAGTTAGCATAAAATTGTCTTAAATAACTTTTGTTGCGCCAAATGACTTCATTTGAAAACAATTATTGTATTCCTGTATATGAGTTAAAAATGTATAGAATCTGTTCCATTTCCGTAAACCAATGAATGCAAAGGCTCTGGTGGCAGTTTCAATGGCGTCAATTTGATTTTACCGCTCCCGCAACACAATCCAGGGGCTTCATTCATTCAATATTAGGTGTGATTGATTTTAACTGAGATGAATAAACTCACTGTATAATAAATTGAAATGAAACGATTATTTATCAACCGATCCATCTATGTTAAACGATATTTGCAGCGCGCGTTCTGTCAACTGCTGACAGTTATTTCAAACAACTGACAGTTGTCAAACAACTGTATGTACTGTATGTAAAATTAATATTGTCTCCAAGTTTTCATAAATGTTCTTAAATTTTCTAATGTTCCGCTCAACTTTTTCGTTTGTGAGAACCTTCTTCTTATAATAATGAACACAACAAAAAAAGAATTAGCGAAATCGGTTCAGCTGCTCTAGAGATTTGCGCTTAGCAACACATTCAGCGATTCATTTATGTATTATAGATAGATTAAGCGAATCGGAAAGGATATGTAGTATACGTAGAACAACCAGCTTTACAGGGTGGGCAAATTTCAATGCTTTTATAGGGTAACTCGGTAACTATTAGAAATAGTAAAAAATCAATGGCACAGTTTCGATCTGTTTTTTTGAGATAAACTCGGTGAAACCAAATATAGTTTTCGGTTTATGACCAAGAATTCAGTATCTCTTTCATTTGTGAAGTTAACGAAAATTTATTTTGACATTCTTGAGATACTTTTTCGAGAAGAATCCTGTGGCGTAGCTGGATTTCAAATTTAGGTCTTCGGAATTTCAAGGTACGACGCCCTTAGGGAATTTATCTATGGTACGACTTAAAGATATTCAATAAAAGTATTTTCCCATATATACAGGTTGTATCGTAAAAAACGCCCCAAACTGTAACTTCGTTATTTATTGGCGGATTTTGAAAATTAAAAAAAAACAAATGAATGGTATGATACGTTTTACAAGATGTTATCGACTTTCATTTTTTTAATCTTTGCCCTGAGTGACAGCGATAGTCAACTTTTTTTTCTTAATGGAAACATGGTCTTTGTTACGTTATATTGTAAGCAATTTTTTTCTGAATTCAACAGTATAATATAACTAAATATTTATCTAACATTTACATAATATGATTTGACATAGTTTTTGTAATTCGCTTTTAGTTTCGCATTAATTTCCGCACATGAAGAATTACCTTTAGAAAAATCTCAGATCGTGTCACTGAATTGTCAGAATCACAATTTTTGACTATTTTTATAATACTGTGAAAAAATCACTTTAATTTCTATGATGGATAACAGTACATTTGCCGACATGCTCCAAGTGTACTTTGAATATAATAAAAATAGTGGGCGGGCAGTGCGTCTCTACATCAATCGATTTCCGAACAGAGAAATTTCAGATCGACAAAAATTCTGAAGAATTGAAAACAATCTAAGAATCTCTGGTAGTTTTGGGAAGCCTAAAATAAGCATCGTCAATTTAATGAAGAGGTGGAGTTAGGCGTACTTCTCAGTGTTCTGGAAGAGGCGAGAACGTCTACTCGTGAAATTGCTAGTGATTTGAACAAAAAATCAAAAGATACTGTAGATAGAATATTAAAAAAACACAAGTTTATATTGTACGTTCCGTAAAAAGTAAAAGCTCTGGAGCCAAATGACCTCGATCGAAGAATTGAATTTTGAAGTTTTTATTTAGACGCGGTTCGTGGGAATGGTAATTTCTATAGAAACATACTTTGGTCTGATGAGTGTACCTTTAGCAATAATGGCATTTATAATAACAGATTTAATGCAAGATAGATTGGGACAAATTGACCTGTTCGGTGGCCAGCTCGTTCCCCTGACCTCACGCCACTTGACTTTTGGTTTTGGTGTTACCTTGAAGACTAAGTTTATCTAAATCAGACTCATAATGAAAACTGCATTAGAAGAAAAATAATCGAAGTTTGTCGAGAAATACCTCCAAATATTATAATGAACGTCACTTATGGAGTGATTAGAAGGTGCGGGCTGTGTATTCATCAAGGCGGCAGACAATTTGAACAATATTTGTGATCCAGGTTTCACTCTTATTTCAATGGCATTTGTTAATGAATACAGATTACTCAATTTTTATATTTTATTTTTTTCAATAAATTATTGAATGAATATTAAGTTATGTTACACTGTTGAATTTAGAAAATAATTGTCTACAATGACGTAAAAACAAATACATGCTTCTATTAAGAATAAAAAAGTTGACTATCGCTATCACTGATGGCAAAGATTAAAAAAATGAAAGTCGGAGACATGTTGTAGAGCATATGAAACCATTCATTTGTTTTTTTGAATGTTTAAAATCCGCCAAAAAATAAGTTATAGCTTGGGGTGTTTTTTACGATACAGCCTGTATAAGCTGTGACTGAGGTTTTTAAAAAGGAATGGCTGAAAATAATTGCTCTATTCAAAATTCAAAATTGAGAGAGACAATTAAAATCGCGAAAGCTAATCCAACTTGAATCTTTATTGCCTATCAATAAACCAATGCCAAATTAACAATCTATTACTATAATAAATTTTTAATGGTTATAAATGAATAGCCTCGAAACTCTCTCTCTCTCTCTCTCTCTGTTCTGTTTTCAAATTTGTCTGTTGAACGAGTAGGAGTGCATGATTGGACCGTTATATTTGCTGCGATTTTTTTTATTCATGTTTTCCTTATACCTATTCAAAGGACAATATTAGTTGTCGATAATCTCTATCGATTTAAAATAATAATAGAAATGCAGAAAAACAATATGAAGAAACCGCTTGTTCTAATACACAATTATATTATTTTAACATAACACTATATACTACATAAATACTTATAGGTAATAAACGGTATTCAATTTGTTTATTCCAACAGACAGTAGGTAGGTACATGTCTATAGTGGAAAATACGAAACCATAAACCGAATAACCAATACGAATTTGAAAAAAATATATTTTTAAATTTTTGTTGATACAGATTGTTTGTAACGCGTTTGTTTTTTATGACTCGATATTTAATTAGTTATTAGATTATTAAATAATTAACACGTCTTTAAAATAGACCTTATATTCTCTATTTTGTACTCAATTTATCAGAAATCGTTTGTGAAACACAAATATAATAAGGAAATCGTTTGTGACTCTCTATTGTTTTAGAAAAATCAAAACTGATTTCAAAATTTGAAAGCTTAGGCAATGAACTATCATATAATAAACTATACATCACTGTCAATAAATATAATTTGTGTATGGAGCGTCGTGACTTTATTTATTTATTCATAAAGTAAACTTCACTCTTCTCTGGTGATAGGGACATAATCTGCGCCTGTGAATACATGACACCATTAGTCTAACAGATATAAGACTTCTGGCACCAACTTCAAAATTACCAGCACCAATAGAATCAATATTATTATTTTGTATTTTGACGTCCTATACACAAATTATATTTATTGAAGATTTAAGAGTGATGTATTGTTAGTTGCCTGAACCTACAAATTTTAAAATCTATTTATACCTATTTTGTTCTGAAACAATAGTCACAAACGATTTCATTATTATATTTGTGTTTCACCAACCAATTCAAGCCTGAATATCTTAATTGTCTCCCTGAATTTAGTGGCGATGCTAATGATTTACAGAGATTTCTTTTGGTTAGTCAATCGCTAATAAATCAATTCTATGATGAAGCGAATCCAGAAAGTTTTTCAAATACGTTTTTAATGAATTCCATTGTATCAAAGCTCAGTGGAAATGCAAAAACTCTATTCAATATACAAGGTATTAGCACATGGACAGAATTAATAGAATTATTAATTAGGAGTTTTGCTGATCAACGTGACAAAAGTTGTCTAAATAGGGATCTTGTCATGTTACGACAAACTGTTGGTGAATCAACACAACATTTTTACGACAGAATCTTACATATTCTAAATTTATTGTGCAGCCACGTTAATTCTCAAGTCTTAACTAAGGAAGCACGAGCGGCTAAGATAGATTTATACCAAGATTTAGCACTTAAAACATTCTTAGCAGGCATACGCGAACCGTTAGGAACAACAATTCGATGTATGAAACCGAAAAGTTTGAGCGAAGCCTTACAGTATGTAACTGAAGAGGAAAATGTACATTATTTTCAGAGTTACCCTAACAAAACAAACCAAAAATCAGAAATTTTCAAGCCACAGATTCCAATGAAACCACAGGTTAATTCACGACCTCAATTTCAATTTAGAAATAATCCAAATCAAATATTCCCTAGAAACCCAAATTCAATGCAATCTTATCGGAACAATTCGTTTAGACCCTC
The DNA here is from genome assembly GCA_958507055.1 of Crioceris asparagi. NCBI lineage: Eukaryota > Metazoa > Arthropoda > Insecta > Coleoptera > Chrysomelidae > Crioceris > Crioceris asparagi. The sequence goes on from OY293829.1 coordinate 48,627,617, forward strand.
GTTTTGGCAAGTTCCAACACAACAAAGATTCATTCAACCTCCGCAACAATTTGCTCATCATCCACAATATCCTAGAGCTCCACAAAATTTCAGAGCTCCTACCCAGAACTCCAGATTTTCACAAAATTATCAAAGTACTTTTAAACAAGAAAATCGTAGCCAATTAACAAAACCAACTCCAATGAGTATTTCACCTGAAAGAACATTCAAACCTCAAACCTCAAGAACTGTATAACACAGAAGTAAATACTTGCGAATCTGACTATGATCCAAACTATTTTAACGAATATCAAAATTACTATCCTGAAGCAGAATGTGAGAATCAAGAAGATTTTTCAAATGAAAACAACATTGAGACTGAAAATTTTCATACGAATCCTCCCAATTCCGAGGAAAGATAACCCCTAAAGTTTTTTCATTCAATTTTTCAGAATCCAATGAACTTCCCTATATAATGATTCCACAATATAATTTGAAACTATTAATTGATTCTGGCTCTACAAAATCTTTTCTTGACCCAGATTTAGCTTTTAAATTATTTCCAGATATAATTAAAAATTACCCTTTTCTAGTTTCCACAGTGTATCAAAAATCATCTCATAAATATAGCACAGAAATTCCGACTCCTCAAGTTTTTAACGTCCCTGGCAACATGAAATTTTACCTTTTCAAATTCCACGAAACATTCAATGGCCTCATCGGTCTATACAATATGAAAAATCTACAAGCTAGTGTTTTTAATAGAGATATTCTTATTACTCCGAATGCAAAGATTAAATTACATTACCATAAAGTGAATAGCGCAAACAATACTCATTTAATATCCGTATCACCACGTGTTGATCAAGTTATCAAGATAAGAACATCTGTAAAACATGGCGATATCATTATCCCACATATTAAAATTCATAATTGCGAGATTCCAGAAAGCCTGAGCGGAGAAGCGTTAACCACAATCCTGAATACTACTAACGATACCATTAAACTTGACCTTAGTGAACCATTCGTTGTAGAGAAATTCCAGGAAAATTACACACTAGATTCGAACTTAAATTATATTTCGAGCGAAGAAAATAACACATTAGATTTAAATAAAATTAGATTAGACCATTTAAATTCTGAGGAATCTTCAAAAATACTATCACTTTGTCGAAAATACTCTGACATATTCTACAATGAAGAGATGCCCTTAACTTTTACAAACCGTATTAAACATCAAATCAAAACATCCGACGAAAGCCCCGTTTATACGAAATCATACAGATATCCATTTATTCACAAGAACGAAGTAGATAACCAAATAAGAAAAATGCTGAAAACAAATATCATCCGGCCCAGCAATTCGCCTTGGTCTTCCCCAATTTGGGTAGTTCCAAAAAAAATGGACGCCTCTGGCAAACAAAAATGGCGCGTCGTAGTAGACTATAGAAAACTAAATGAAAAGACTATCGATGATAAATATGCCCTTCCGAATATTAATGATTTGTTGGATAAACTCGGAAAGTGTCAATACTTCACGACTTTGGACCTAGCAAGTGGATTCCACCAAATCGAGATGGAAGAAAAGGATATCGAGAAAACAGCATTCAGTACAGAAAATGGACATTATGAGTACCTCCGCATGCCATTTGGGTTGAAGAACGCCCCTGCCACGTTTCAACGTGTAATGGATAATATACTGCGAGGAATACAAAACAAAAAATGTCTAGTCTACCTGGATGATATCATCGTTTTCTCGACTTCTCTGCAAGAACATTTACAGAGGTTAGAAAGTGTTTTCAAGAGACTCAGAGATTCAAACTTCAAAATACAGCTTGACAAATCCGAGTTTCTCAGGAAAGAAGTCGCATATCTCGGACATGTGGTAACACCACAAGGAGTCAAGCCGAATCCGGACAAAATTAAGGCTATTCAATATTTTCCAATTCCGAAGACCACCAAACAAATCAAAGAATTTTTGGGACTCTTAGGATACTATAGAGGTTTCATCAAAAATTTTGCTAATTTAACAAAACCGCTAACAAAATGTTTAATGAAAGGTGCAATAATCGAACACAACGAAGAATTTTTTAATTGTTTCGAAAATTGTAAAACTATTTTAACAAGCCAGCCAATTTTACAATATCCAGATTTTTCGAAACCTTTTAATCTAACAACAGATGCTTCAAATATTGCTCTTGGTGCGGTCCTTTCACAAGGCCCGATTGGTAGAAATTTACCCATTGCATTTGCGTCTCGTACTCTCAACGATTCAGAAATTAACTATTCTGTGATAGAGAAAGAACTCCTCGCCATCGTTTGGGCAACCAAGTACTTCCGCCCATATTTGTATGGTCGTAAATTCAATATAATAACAGATCACAAACCTTTGCAATGGTTATTCTCACTTAAAGATCCAAACTCAAAACTTATGTGTTGGAGAATTCGACTAGAGGAATTCGATTATAACATTATATACAAGAAAGGAAAATTAAACACAAACGCAGACGCGCTTTCAAGAGTCGAAATACATACAAAAGAATTCTGGGAACAACTAGATGATATTCTGAAAGAATATCCAAATTATCAAAACCCATCAGTAACATTCGATTACCAGCGAGAACCATTAAATCAAGATCACAATGAATTGAATACCCCGGAATATAGAGAAATCGAACTTCGTACACAATCTCCAAAATCACCTCGAGTTTATCTAGATTTAGATACTATGGAAAGAACTCTGGACGATGACGACAACATTTCAATGATTGTACATCATGATCAATCAATTGCAGAAGTGCAGGCGCAGTCGTCTTCGAAAGAAGATAAGCCAATCACGAACAATGTCAACGATGATAGCGATGAACAAACGATACATTCAACCGCTGACCAACATCCAATAGCAGATATACCAGTCACAGATCATGCAATCAATTACGGACAAAACCAAATCTTCATAAAATTAGTACATTATTCACCAGCAAAACCGAAGCTATCTCATCTATTTGAAAAGAAATTAAGAATTCATCTCCAAATATCCGAACAAAATTTTGAAAAAGATATAGTAAACTTTATAAAAGAGTATGTATCTCCCAATGTAAATTATCACCTATATTTCGAAGATCCTCAAATTTATGAATCGTTTTCTGCAGTAGTCCAACAAAATTTCAAATGGCCCTCTATTAAATTTAGAAGATGTACTAAAAAACTAATTGACGTTATCGATAAAGAAGAAATCAAAAATACAGGGATACCACGAAGGTAAAACCAACCATCGAGGAATAGACGAAACATTAAGTAGAATCAAGGAATAGTATTATTGGCCGCTAATGAAAAATTCAATTACAACTTATATAAATGATTGTGAAATATGCCAGCAAGCTAAGTACGAGAGAAAACCCGTAAAAATGCAAATGAACATCACACCGACAGCTTCTAAACCATTTGAAATAGTGCATATGGATACGTTTACATTAGAACAAACAAAATTTTTAACAATTTCGGACAGCTTTTCAAAATATTCACAAGCATACCCAATATCTTCTATGTCTGGAACAGAAATTGCTAATAACCTAATTAACTTTTTCTCACATCATAGTATACCTAAGCTTATTATTGTAGATAATAGAACAGAATTTAAAAACTCTGTTATTACCGAGCTTTTGAACTTACATAAAGTCAAAATTCACTTTTGTTCTCCTAATCATCCCCAATCAAATGGCATAGTTGAGAGATTCCATTCTACAATCACAGAACATCTCAGATTACTAAAAACTCAAGGTTTCTCAAAAACACCAGCGAAAATGAAAATGCTATATGCAATTTTGGCATACAATAATTCAATCCACTCTGTCACCAAATTCAAACCTATAGACGTTATAAACGGACATGTCACAGATAACGACCCATTTAATATTGAAATAGATAAACTTATATTGAATGACTATGTTAATCAACATAGAGAAAAGTCTAGATTATTATACTCTAAGATAAATTCAGCGTTACTTAATCAAAAGGAAAAGGTTATTGAAAAAGCTAATGAAAAACGAGATAAACCAGAATTATTTGAAAAAAACCAAGTAGTTTTTTCCAAGAAACACATTAGGCAAAAGCACGCCAATAAATTTGATAAACCCTCAAAATTAACAAATATCAATACCGAAAGAAAAGTGGTGAAAACTGATCAACATGCAAAAATTCACATGAACAACCTTAAGCGTCCCTTATGAAAAATTTACTCTTTCGATTAGTAAAGATAGATTATTGTATTACAGGTTTCCCGTAGTCTTGGGTCTCCGAGAAACTATCAGTGTAAGAAACTTACAAGACAACCCAGGATTAATACCCCTAAAGATCGGTACCGCTAAACTACAAGAATATTCACATTCACTCTTTCATTATTACGATCTGAATCCTATAATTTTAGAAATCAATAAGCTTAAAACTAAATCTACGAATTTAACATTATCGCTTCAAATGAATGCAAATTATTCTAGAGATGTTTCAAATTACCATAAAATATTAAGATATGTTGAAAATAAGGCTGAGTCAAAACTATCAGAAATTATACCTCATTCACAAAGAACGAAACGAGGGTTGATCAAGGGATTAGGATCCATATTCAAATCAATTTCAGGTAATCTTGATGCTAGAGACGGCGAGAGATATGATCTACTAATTAGACAACTTCAAGAGAATCAGAACAAAATAACCCCAAGCGTAAAATCTCAATGTTCACTTGCCATTACCTTGATAGACAAATTTGATGGAACATTTAGCCATATTAATCATAATGAAAAACTTTTGGAAGACAAGCTAAATCAAATCTCATTAATTGTAACCACACGAGCCTACAGAGAGAATAGTAGTTTTATAAAGGATGTTGTGATTCAAATAATCAATTTGTACGAAACCATAATATCTATTTTACAGGATATAGAGAATTCTATTACCTTTGCAAAACTTAGAACTACGCATCCAAGCATAATGCCTATATCAGATTTATATAATATATTAAAAACTCTTCAAACAAAATTCACTCCTGACCAATTTCCAATACCTGTTGATCTAGGAAATACCCTTCTTTTTGAAAAATTAATAGAAGTGGAATGCTTTATTCTCAATAATAGAATTGTGTATATACTTAAAATTCCAATAACTTATCCTTCCGAATTCAACCTTTATCATTTATTTTCTATACCAGTCTTCTCGAAAGGTCAATTCAGAACTATTCTTCCGAAGGGTAAATTTTTGATCAAAAGTGAGTTACATTACGCACTATTGAGGAACTCTTGTGAACAAATAGCAGATAGACAATACATCTGTAAAAATACTGAGATCTACGAAATAGACGATCTCAGCCCCTGCGAAGTTCAACTACTACGGATGAAGAATACTTCTAGTTGTAACTATGCACAAATAACCATCACACAAACTACATTTAGAAACCTAGATGAATCAACTTGGATAGGGTTGTTTCCTTCCGAAGAACCAGTGACTCTTCGATGTACCAGCCAAGAAGAAATATTAAAATTATATGGTACCTATCTATTCCAAATTCCACAAGGATGCAGACTATCAACAAATCCCAAAATAATCCAAAACGAGAAAGAAGAGCCAACTGCAAATAAACCAATACTATTTGCAGATCTCAATACTAATCAATACGACTCAAAAATACCCAACATCAACATACAATTAGATCAACTTCAGCTCGATGAACTCCAAGATCTGAAAACCAGGTTCGTTGAAACTATTCCAACGATCAAAGAAGACAGCATGGCCCACCTATATATTCCCGATGCCTGGACGATCATTATATACTGTATTGTAATATTCTTGATCATCTACTTCACCTATAAGAAAGCCAAACCAAATGGGAACCAAAATGGTCCAGCCCAACCAATAGAGCTCTTTAACGTCCAACTTCCTCGCTGAACTCTCCAAAGTTGGATCTACAGGGGGAGGAATTATATCTCCATCAGGTCTCCCATTGGAATCTTATTTCTGCTGATATAAACACTTGTGTATATAGTATAAATATAAGATCGTTAACAATTAGAATAGTTCTGTAGTAACCTTTGTAGCATAAACATTGTAACTTTAGTTAATAAATTAGTTTTTAAAAAGGCAATCTCGAGGATCGAAATTATTTTTCATGTAACATTTAGAAAAATGACCCTGGGAGTGCGAGGGTAAAAGTTACACCAAGTATAAATAAGCAAAAATATGGCCCTCTGCTTAATGTTAGGTTGGGATCAAATATGCCAGTTTTGTGACATTAATTTAAATTCATTTCTAAACATCGTTACCTTTCTAATTAATAACACCTACTTTCTTTTCAAAAATAAAGTATATAAACAAACTTTTGGTACGCCAATGGGGGCAAAAATTTGTCCAATCCTGGCGTGTTATGTTAAGGATGATATGCTGGATATCATTTTACAGGTTTTACCATATAAACTTTAAAAAAAAAAATACGTTGATGATATCATACTGTCATTGCCAGCGCAAGGTTTGGATGAGATAGTTGATATTTTTCATAGTTACGACCCCTATATACAGTTTGCTATAGAGAAAGAGGGTGTAGATAAGTCTGACCCTTTCTTAGACACAAAATCTATCAGATGTGACAACAAAGTATTATTAATTGACTGGTATAGGAAACCTTTAAATTCTCGCAGGTTTCTTAATGAATTTTTGATTACATTGTGGCCGGTGCTACGGTTTGAAGAGTGAAGTTGTTTGAACCTCTCGTGGAATCTATTGAGTTTTTAGTGTGAAATAGGTGTAATTACTAACAAAGTCATTTGTTACTGTAATCTATCCTTCCATTTTTATTATTGGTTGAGTGATTTAATTTAATCATTTTAAGGAGTAGCATATATAAAATTTGAATTAGATACCCCAATGTTGGGGGTAACAGGGGGACAGGGGACAGATTCCCCTCCCCCCAATAGCATGGACAGCATTAACGAAATTGATCAGCAGATGATAGAGACAGACAATAAACATTCCAATGAACATTCCAATGTAAAACGATACACAACAAATAAATTCCATAAGTAAAAAACAACAATCTAATTTTATACAGCTACTGATATAGAACCATTTTTGGTTATGATTGAATCTACTGAAAAATCGGGAAATAACATCGGGAGGTATAATCACTTGAAAATCGCTAGAGAAATATTTGATCTCAAACTTAAGGATTCACGAAAAATAGAAAATAAAGGTAAAAATAAATTAGGAATTCAGTTTTCTTCACATGTACCTGCTAATAAATTTGTAAAAAATGAATCTTTAAAAAATAAAGGGTATGAAATGTATATCCCGTACAATCAGGTAACATGCAAGGGCATCGCCCGTTATGAGGATGTTTCCTTCTCAGTGGAGGACATCAGAAGCATGACAGTGTGCCCATACAATATTATAGATATTACAAGAATGAACAGAAGAAAACAAGTAGATGGAAAGGTTGAATATGAAGCAACAACCACAGTATTATTTACTTTTGAAGGTGTAATTCTACCTAAATCAATTAATATTTGTCATTTAAGCACACCAGTAAGGCCATATATTCCTCCTGTAACACAATGTTTGATATACGGGCACGTTAAAAGTCAATGCAAAAGTAAGGCTAAATGCCAAACCTGTAGTCAAATTCATGAGAACTCGTCATCCTCTGCTAGACCTAATCTCATTAGATGCTTCTTGAGGCAACAGTGTCCTGTAAGAAATCCAGTGAGTAGGTGTAGCTTGTTCTTGCTGAGATCCAAATACCTTTTGGATCTTGCAGTATCAAAGTTTTTTAGAAACTTTTTGGAATGATCCAATCCAGGGGTATCCCGCAAGAGTGTTTCTCTTACGGTTTTTTCCCTCTCCAGAAACTCCTTCTTGTAGGTACTTTTATCTGTGCCACAGAAGGGTTCTGGGCCAGTAAATGGAGTTTGTGCTCCTTTCCTGGCAAGTGTGTTGGCCTTCTCGTTGCCTTTGATTCCCGAGTGGCCGGAAACCCAGACTAAGTAGACCCTGTTGTTCTTGCCTAGCTCATTGAGCTTCCTTCGGCACTCCCATACCATTTTAGATTCAATAGTATGAGAGTTCAGTGCTTTAATTGCAGCTTGACTATCAGAATGTATTGCAATGTCACATTTCTGATAGTTTCTTTCAAGGTTCACCTCCACGCATCTCTCAATTGCAAGCAATTCTGCTTGAAAGACGCTTGGGCAGCGGCCTAGCGCAAGTGAGCATTTGGTGCGATTCCCAAACACTCCAACGCCTGTCCCCGTCGTGGTCTTAGAACCATCAGTGTACCATTTAATGGTATTCTTTTTGAGAGCTTGGGTTGTGAGCCCCTTGTCCCAATCTTCTGCTGATGGGATGTATTTGGACAGAGAGGACCAAGCTCTCTGATTCCGAATTCCCAAAATGTCTGAACCTTCCCTAGATAGTCTTAGAATGGCCTCATGGGCCAATCTATCTATCACTAGATGGAGAGGTGTGAGATCTGTGATGATCTCTAGTGCCCTGGTCGGGCAAGTTCTCATGGCTCCAGTGATACAAACACAGGCTAGTCTTTGTATTCTATCGAGGGTTTTCCTCGTATTGCTCTGACTTGCCTTGCCATGCCAGGCTATTGACCCATATGATATTATCGGTCTTACAATCATGACGTACATCCATCGCAGTATTTTTGGGTTACATCCCCAAGTCTTATCAGTCAGATTTCTGCACGCCATTAAGGCCTTTATTGCTTTGCTAGCAGTAGCCTCAATATGCTTGTTCCACAGAAGCTTGCTATCTAGTGTTAACCCCAGATATTTGACTTCAGCTTTCCAGCTTATTATATCTCCACTCAAAGTGAGAGGTTTCATAGCTGGAAGTTTCCTTTTCCTAGTAAATGGAATAATTGTGGTCTTGGATGGGTTTATGCTAAGCCCCACTGACAAGCACCATTGCTCAATAGTTCTGAGGCCCTCCTGCAATAATTCGCATAGGGTGTTCGCGAATTTTCCTTGGGCTATTAGGACTATGTCGTCGGCATAGCCTATACATGTGAAGCCAAGCTCCGTGAGTTTGTGGAGTAACTCGTCTACTACTAAGCTCCATAGGAGGGGAGATATTACTCCTCCTTGAGGTGTTCCACGAGTAGCTTTAACAGAGGTGGTATGATCACATACTTAGCAAATTAGACTCAGTGCAGTTTCAGGCAATAAGAATCATAACAGGATGTATCAAAAGCACTCCAACGAATGTCTTATTGGCAGAAGTCTCCCTTTAGTATAGACGAAGGTGGTTAGCTACAAAATTTTTACTAAAAATAGTCGGTTACAGAGAACATCCTCTTATCTCAAAATTAATAAAGATATGGGAATACTGTCGATTTAGTCAAGGGTATTGGAGAAATAAAGAAATCCCCTACATGATTGAGGCATATAATTACTTGGAACCATTTTTAGGATTGTTTTACAGGAGTAATAGATTACCTTGTTTTGAATTTGATTATAAAATTCAAAATAGTAATATCCCGTGTTTGAATTTGAAAATTAAAAAAGATGATCTCAATAAAAAACACACCAAATCACATTAATATATGTACAGCAGAAATTATTGCAATACATAAGGGAATACACAATGTATCATTTTTACGGATTCATTAAGTGCGCTTCAAAAACTTTCAAAGACTAAAATTGATAATAAATGTGGCTATATCTCTCTTAAGACTAAATAAATAATAGTAGAATTGAACGAACAGGATATCAATATTTGCTTAGCTTGGGTTCCGGGACATTCCGGGATACAAGGAAATGAGATTGCAGATAACCTGGCCAACGAAGGAAGAAATTTGAATGTTCCTATGGAATTGAAGATAGATATAAATAAAATGATTCCATACATAAAAAGGCAATTTGAAAACAAATTTTCAAAATATTGGCAGACTACCACCCAAATAAAACAAAATACTATGCTCAAGTTTAGGACCGATTTCCACAAGTCCCATGGTGTTCAAAGTTTCTCTTCATAGACAGGAGATACTTAACAACAATCATAAGGATGAGAACAGAACATTGCCTTACTGGAGCCCATCTTCACAGAATCGGCATTAGAGAAACTCCTTACTGCGAATGTGGCAAAGTAGAAAATTTAGATCATATAATTCTTGAATGTCCCATTAATGAGATACCCAATCTTAACATCTACGAAGAACTCCGCAAAACTGGAATTACAACCCTAATGAACAGTTTGACGCTAAGGAATGAAATGAACTTAAATACAATGCTACTCTTTATAAAAATTCATATACAACAAAATCAATCTTTGATGATTATGCTAACTAGATTAAATATCCTTAACTTTTATTACCCTGGGTCCTAAAAATCCGAGGTAACATTTCTGGGTGTGAATGCTCCGCCGTTACCCCGGAGCGAGAAAAGTTTTACCTTTGTTGTGTTATTTGTCGATTAATACCCTTTTACACCTTTTAGGAAACCACAATTTTAGGGTATGAGTTAGACTCAGACTCACTTTACTGTGACCCTACAAATATAAGAAGAATGACCTGGCCAACTTCCAGTTAGGAAAGGGCCAAAGAAGAAGAAGAAGCAGGTTTCTTAAATTTTTATTATAGGTACCATAGCTAGAATATTAAGATCAATTTGGTTAAACAAATGAAAAATAGGGTGTTAACAATTGCAGATGTTATTTTCACAACAACAATCTCATTATACTTTCAAATCTCTTCATTCAAAATAGATACCCCAGACATTATGTCAAGAAAATTTTATTCAGTAGCTCTCCCAACATAACAAGTCATGCACCACAACATGGCATTCGTGAGAATATCAGCCTTATCATTAAAAATAATTCGGACAGTTAATCAACGCAGACAATCTCCTAAATATTGATAATTCAGAAAATAACGAATTATTATTTGCAAGATTTCCATTCATTAATGAAATCACACCTAAGCTACGCAGAATATTTAAAAACATTAATTGTAAAATTGCTGAAAGATCGATCATCACTCACTCTATTTTCACAAAACTTAAAGATGAGGTCCCTTTGTCAAACATGATTAATGTAGTTTACAAAATTCCATGTGGAGACTGTAATCTTATTTACATAGGAGAGACTTCTAGATCAGTAAATAGTAGAATAATTTCTCATGAAAGTGATGCTAGGTTACGTCCACATCGATGTGCTTTAGCTACACATAGGTAGGTATAGAAAAATATAAACACAACATAAATTACGAACTCTTTTAGATAATATGTAGAGAATCAAATCTTACTAGAATGTCCTTCCTGGAGACGGCTTGCATTTACCAACACAATAACTGTATGAACAAAACGACAGATATTGGTCATTTGAGTATAGTATATTCTTATCTCCTACATAGCGAAAAGGTAGTTGCAAGGCAATATTAACATGAAAAAAAGCAATACTTTCCATCATTTAATCATTATCCTTATCTATATATATATATATATATATATATATATATATATATATATATATATATATATGTTAAAAAAAAACAATTATTTATTAACACAAAAAATATTAAAATACAAATAACTTTACATGACTGTATGAATATTGACTCACAAGTAAGTAAGTGAACAAGTGAATGCATCTGTTAGCTGGAGATCTAGTATTTATACAATCAAAAATGTTTAATCATCAGAAATATAAAAAGAAACGTAAATTAATACAATGGATCTTTTCTCCTAAGGTTGAATCGAAACTTCTAGAATATTATAAATAAAATACATAGTAATGTCTTTTTGGAGGCCGAACTGGATAAACAATTAACAATGGTCTTTATGGTAACTTGCTGACTACTGGTCTGCATCTCTGGCACGTAAATATCCTTATCACTTTTGTTATCTTCTTAAACTGTCTTGGAGATGTAATATGATATGGTGCAATATTACTGCGTCTTGCAGATGTAATACGATATGGTGAGATACTGCGTCTTGCGGATGTAATATAATATTATGAAATAATATTTAAAAATAATACTTTGCTATTGTTATTATTATTTGACTTTAACACGTTGACTGCGGCACATGCCTCTGGGGGCATGTGTCGGTTATAACTAAATGGCGCTCCATCAAAATGAATAAAAAACTGCTACATGCGGAAGCAATAAATAGGGTGTTTTTTCACCGATTTCGTTGAAACAAATAGCTATGAATGTGGCTCTGCGAGAACTTTGAGACAACATAACTAGCCTGAAACATGCCGCCAGAGATATGTGCCGCAGAGAACATAAGTATTTTAAATATCTTGCGGCACGTGTCCTAGGAGGCATGTGCTTCCGTACCGGGAGGCATGCACTAAATTCGCGCCATTTCCATACTTCACCTAGCGAAACTTGCTGAATTATTAGTTCAAGTGCTAACGGCAGACAGAAAAATGTCTAAGAGAACGAGGTATATAGTCGGACTCGCCAAACAAAAAAGTTTAGAGGAAAAAGAAGATAGTGAGAGAAACGTTCTATTGGAGAATAAACTGAATAACATACGGTACGTGAAAAATTTTGAAAAACGTGGTGGTGATATAGAAGTTCAAAGGAATGATGGTGAACCTGAAGAACAAATAGGTTATGATGAGAATGACGTGGAAATGCATGAGAATGACCTGGAAAAGGTTGAAAATGAATTTGAACAGGATGAAAATGAATTGAAAGGGTATGATAGTGAAATCAAGTTGGGGAAAGATAAAAATGAAGTTGACTTCGAAATGGAGGTGGACGAAACTCAATCATATGAGGGCAGTTTTGAAGATCCTTTTAGCAGCGATGACTCTTTGTATGATAAAGATTATGTTCCGGATTCTTCGGCATCTTCTGATGGAGCTTATGATATTGAAAATTATATGGAATCAGTATGTTCACCACTAGAACGAGGTTCGACACCCAGCAGCGAAGAACAACCAGCTGAATCAGACGATAATGAGCCATGGCATGATATAGTAGGAGAAGATGATGGGCAAGTCACACAATTTGTAGCTCAAAAGTGTACAATTTCCGATACTGCCATATCCTAACTGAATAAACCTATTGATTTCTTCAACTGTTTTATAACAGATGACATTTTGGACACGATTGTTGTTGAAACCAACAATTATGCTTATCAACAACTAGGCACTCGTCACTCTAGAAAGTCTAGGTTGAATTTATGGACCCCCACGGACAGAAATGAAATGAGAACGTTTTTGGGAGTAACATTAGCGATGGGCTTGACCCAAGTTCCTCATATAAATTTATACTGGTCCAAAGATGAAATATATTATAATAAATTCATAGCAAGCAATATAAGTCGGGATCGCTATCTTTTACTCCTGAAACTACTCCATTTCCAAAATAATGAAGACTGCGATACTACCAATAGGCTGTATAAGATAGAAGATATAGTAAAGAAATTGATTCAAAATTTCCAAAAAATTCTACTGCCTGGTAATATCCTAGTTATTGATGAATCAATGGTGCCATTCAGAGGCAGACTCCTTTTCCGGCAATATATTCCAAACAAAACACATAAGTATGGAATTAAACTATACAAATTATGCTCTCCAGAAGGATATACATTCAATATATCGATATACACAGGGAAAGGAGACACAAAAGCAGGTTTGGGGCATTCCCAATCTATAGTTCTGAAGCTACTGAAGTGTATACCCAAGGCTGATAAAATTTTATTTGCCGACAACTTCTATTCAAGTATCCCTCTGGTGACAAAATTGCTGAAAGAAAAGATGACGTATTGTGGCACCTTGAGAACGAATAGGAAAGGTATACCTGTTTCTCTCAATGTGAAAGAGAAGATGAAGCAAGGTGAAATCTTTGGGAAGAGAAGGAAACAAGTCAAAATCATCAAATGGAAGGATAAGAGACAGGTTTTGATGATCACAAGCGTTCCATCCCACAACATTAAGTTAGTTGCGACAGGAAAGAAAAATAGGAAGGGCCAAGATATCCTGAAACCAAAATGCGTTATCGACTATAATAATGCAAAAAAAGGGGTGGATTACTCTGACCAAATGTCATCATACCATACCGTACTACGAAGGAGTATGAAGTGGTATAGGTAAAAATTCAACAGCAATTTTTTTCAAAAAATTAACTTTCTTTTTCTCTCTTTAGGAAGGTGATGTTGGAACTTATTCTTGGTACATCTGTCGTTAATGCGCTGATAATATATAATATGTGTTCTGAAACGAAAATGAGTATCACAGAATTCAGAAGACAGCTAGCTTACTCGTTAGTTCAACCCCCTGAGAAGCCAGCTCTTCCCAAGAAACGAATTCATACTTTCTGTAAACCGGAGGGACCAGGAAGAAAACGACGCAAACCGTGCAAGGGATGTCGTCAGATTTTAAAAACGTCGGGACTGAAATGTCGCGAAATTGACAAAAAAGTTCGCAGAGTTACTTCTTTCTGTGACCATTGTCCAGGTCAACCCGGTTACTGTTTGGGCTGCTTCAATGCAGCACATAATTAGTAATAAAGTCAACATTTGCAATAATAAAATAATAAAAACGTTCATTTGACTCTTTTTTCCTTGAAATTCTATGCTCTATTTATATTTTGTCCCTGTGCTGTACGGGGCGCCGAAGGCATGTGCTGTTAAAATCTAAGCTAGGTTACTATGTAGACAATGATTTCCAACAATGAATACGTGTGAAGTGTTCACTTCTACTCGTTAGATGGCAATAAATGATACTTTTGACAACATGCCTCTGGGGGCATGTTACGCACATTCATTCAGGACAACCGCGGGTCCCGCGAGGCATGTGTAGCATATGCACGGAGGCACTAAAATCCCCTAACGCAGTCAACGTGTTAAAAAATAATTCAATTATAACTATATATAACATATATATATATATATATATATATATATATATATATATATATATATATATATACTCCACATCTCTATTAAGGATTGTTTTCTAAGAAGTTGTTTTACCAATTGTAATTGCTCTATGATAGTACAGACAGTATTGGCATATGTCAGCTGGACTAGATTTTTTAAAATTTGTTTTGATTTCAAATGTCATTCATCAAATATCTCATTGAAATTTGGGAAAAAAAAAGATTTTTATAATTGTAATTGTGTGATTTTAAAACTGTTTTATTATTTTTGTATTTATTGGTTGTTCTAAAAACATTATGAAAATACATCTTTCTCTCTCATTTGAAAGTGGGGGTAATAATAAATGAAATTTTCGAATTTATCCCGGCAAAATGCAAGACAATAAGACAGGTGATTGTTCTGTCATACACACTTAAGAAAGTAAGACCAAAAATAACTAGAATAAAGACAAAGACCGAACATAGGCACTTCACAATACTCTACGAATGATTGTTGCTGATGATTGCTACAATATTTTGAGATCAAAGATCAAATAGGAATAAATAGAGCTCAAGCCACGAATATTGGAACATTTATTCATGGCTTTGGGTTCCTTACTAATTTCGATTATCTCATGAATCAATCTTTTGGTATGATTCGATTCATTCACTAAAATAGAAGCTTCCTGGAAATTAGGGTTGTGCTTTTTATCATGTGTGTGTTGGGCCAAAGCACAATTCAGTTTACTTAGCTTGCAATCGCTCCTGTGTGAGATAATTCTGTTATTGAGTTGGAAGGAATTTTGTAGACAACGTTACAGGTTTTCCCGGTAGGTATTTTGTCTTTAATATTAGAGAACTGACGGCCTAATAAGTTCACATTCCTCTTAGCAACTTTACTGTTAGCCAGGACATCCCTTATAATTCTGATCAACTTGGGAGTGAGCTCTCTTATCCAAGGGATTGAGAAATATCGTGATGGACCGACCTGTTGAGATGGCCTTCTTTGGATTGAAATTTGGCTTTGGTCAGAAGATGGACTGCTGTATAAAAGTTTGCGGAGAAGTTTGGTGGGATATGAATTATCAAGTAATATTTGATATCGTTTGTCAATGTTTTTGTTTATTAAAGTAGGGTGACATATGTTTCTAATCCTATTTTTTAACCCCAAAACTAAATTTATTTTGACTCTTTCATCGTGATATGAATAATAATTAATGTACCTACCACTGCTCGTTGGTTTCTGATACCAATCTAATATTACTGTTTGATTTTCAGTGCGGATACATCTGGTGTCAAGGAAGGGCAGAGAGTTATTATGTTATTATGGAATTTTGAAAGGTAGTTTTGGCAAAAAATTATCCAGTAAGTCGTCCATGACAAAAGCTGAAATAATTGGTGAGATAGTGGAGCCCATAGATGTACCAAAAACTTGCCGGTATATCTCTCCTTGAAAAGTGAAGACAGTGCTGTCAAAAATGAACTTCAGTGCCGAAAGAAAGAACTCTAGATGAAGACTACAACAGGATTGTATTTCATCCCAATGTTTTCTAATGCTGGACTCAGCAAGCTCATAGGGGATGTCAGTAAACAAAGATGAAACGTCAAGGCTGATCAATACATACTCCGGTGGTAGTTGATAATCATTCATAAAGTCTGCAAAATGGAATGAATCCCGGACAAAATTGTCATCACTCTTCTTTTGAGCGTTCGTTAGAATTTCAGTAATAAATTTACATAAGCCTTTAAAACCAACAAATCTCTATGGTTATTAAGAAATCTGACCAAAGCCAAATTTCAATCCAAAGAAGGCCATCTCAACAGGTCGGTCCATCACGATATTTCTCAATCCCTTGGGTAAGAGAGCTCACTCCCAAGTTGATCGGAATTATAAGGGATGTCTTGGCTAACAGTAAAGTTGCTAAGAGGAATGTGAACTTATTAGGCCGTCAGTTCTCTAATATTAAAGACAAAATGCCTACCGGGAAAACCTGTAAAGTTGTCTACAAAATTCCTTGTAACAACTGTGACCTAGTTTATGTTGGTGAAACAAAGACACAACTCAATAACAGAATTATCTCACACAGGAGCGATTGCAAACTATGTAAACTGAATTGTGCCTTGACCCAACGCACACATGATACAAAGCACAACCCTAATTTCCAGGAAGCTTCTATTTTAGTGAATGAATCGAATCATACCAAAAGATTGAGATGAGATGATCGAAATTAGTAAGGAACCCAAAGTCATGAATAAATGTTCCAATGTTCGTGGCTTGAGCTCTATTTATTCCTATTTGATCTCAAAATATTGTAGCAATCATCAGCAACAAACAATTATTTGTAGAGTATTGTGAAGTGCCTATGTTCGGTCTTTGTCTTTATTCTAGTTATTTTTGGTCTTACTTTCTTAAGTGTGTATGACAGAACAATCACCTGTCTTACTGTCTTGCATTTTGCCGGGATAAATTCGAAAATTTCAATTATTATTAACCCCACTTTCAAATGAGAGAGAAAAATGTATTTTTCATAATGTTTTTAGAACAACCATTTCACCGAATTTTGTAAATAGAGTAAAAAGTGCTCAGGATCATTTAATTTTAAGAAATTTTAGTTTTGTCAAATGTCTTAAATGTTAATTGTTTTCCGTCCATATGGGTGAAGGAAGTCCTAACTTTGTCTTTGCTCGTTTTTCTTTTGTAACCTCGTTTTCAAAAGTAAGTTTGTAATATTTTTTATGTTGATTTGTTTCTTTTTCTTTGTGATAATCAAATTTCACCTTCATTTTATATTTTTTAGCCCTGAAGATGAAACATTTTTTTCGAAAGCTTGGTTAGCAAGAAGAGTATACTTTTTATAAGCCCCAAAAAATTCTTCGGCAGATTACCCAATCATAGAGTTTAGTGTGTTCTAACAAATACTGCCGTACTTCCAAATATATATATATATATATATATATATATATATATATATATATATATATATATATATATAAAATACGAGAAGCTATTGAGATAGAAAAAAGAGGGTTTCTAAACAAAAGAGACGATGACTTGAACTTGCCTAGCACTTGGAAAACCAGAATTTAATTAAGAGACAGAACGCACCACAAAATAGGATCAACCTGGAAGAAACACCAAGATCCAGTTCAAAGGGGGCGGGGCAAAATACCACTCAACCGACCAATCAGCGTCAATATAACCTCCGACCCAGATAAATATCGGCACACGACAAAACTAAACCTCAGTTCTAGTTAATACCGCATTGAAGATGCCAAGTGAGACCTTGGCAGGCGAAATGTCTGCGCACTTCCAACAGGAATTCAACCGACGAACGGATGCAATCCCGGATTTACTCTTCAACATATTTCTCCATCCGTGGATCTCCACGTCTAAACATTAAAATTAAAAATTAAAGAAATTCTTCTTAAACCATGGTTAATTTGTAAAAATAAACTTAAAATTTTAATTCTTATTAGATGTAATATGTCCTCTTCATTTTCTTCTTTTTCCTTTTCATTTTACGAAAGGAAGCAATTGGATGAATTTTTTGTTGTTATATTTCGGAAAAGAATTTGTGTCTGTTTTCTAAGTAATGGCCGGATGGTGTGTGCAGGAAATTTGTTTGTTGTCAATATAGCATATAATACAAACAATAACATAAAACAAAAATTAGAAAAAACAAAAACTACCTCACAATCCCATACGTAGAAAACATATCAAATAAATTACAACGTTATTCAAAAACTATAACATCTGCACTAGTCATAAAGCACACAATCTGTTAAAATCAACATTCAGCAAACTAAAAGCTAAAAATAATAAAAATAAAACAACCCATGCTGTATACGAAATACCATGCAACGAATACAACTGCACATATATAGGGCAAACAAGTCAATACATCGAAAATAGAATAAAAGGACACAAATACGATAAGAAAAACAAAACTGCGTTAACAAACCATGAATCCCAACAAAAACATAAATTTAATTTCAACGATTTTAAAATTTTAACAACTGAAAAAAACACCTTCAAACGTATAATATATGAAATGATACATATAAAAAGACAACCAAATGCAATAAACACAAAAACAGACCTAAAAAATTTAAGTATCATTTATAACAAAATTATATAACACATCAGAAAAATATACAACTACACGAACAAGCTCACAAACCACAATAACCTATTCCATGCACACAAAACATAACAACAAACAAATTTCCTGCACACACCATCCGGCAGTTATATGGCCATATATCCTTAATCATTAGTAATTAAGACATACTATATGAATGCTGAATAAGCATCTTAGAATTATATATAAATAGGCAACGTAGCTTAGTGTTTTATCTTTAGTTAACCTTTGTATGTAGCACATCTAAATTTGTTAAACGCTTTTCTCAGTAAATAAAGTTTTTTTAAAGACTTTCGAGGAAAGTTAATTTAACTGGCGCAGTCAGTAGGATACACCCGGTAGTTAATTTGATCATCGAGATTAGTGAATACCGTCTGTGTTAACAGTTGAGGTGTATCGAGAAGAACCTTGTGCAATAAAGAGGTTTCAACTGGGATCCTTGACTTGCTTTTGGAGCAACTCTACAACAAGTCAAGTTCAACTCTTCGGACTTCAGATATATTGGAAGTATATCAGTATCTGCAAGCCCACCGGACATATTGGCATAGCTAGTGTCCACTACGAGTAGCAGCCACCCTGGATGTACATCTTCTGGGAACGAGCCACTACCCGATAACAAGAAGCAAAGTTGTGACCGAGAAAATTATTCCTGAGTGAGTTTAATTCTCCCCTACAGCTGTAATTCTGTTTAGTTAAGATTGAACATTATTTATTGAAGATTGAATATTATTTATTGAATTTTATTTATTGCGAAATATTCGTATTTATTATTTTGATAAAAAGTATATTTATTTATTTGTTTATTATATGAAAAAATTTAGAAATAAGGTATTAGACATAACCTACCCTAGAGTTAAGAAGATTTTTGACCAATCATTAGATATTGATAATCATACTAGATTAGAAACAATAATTGAATTAGAATCAAATAATTTTATCATGGCTGAAGCTCTAAGATCCACTGTCAGTCTACTTAAATCGTAATGGAACTCCAGCTATATTAGAATCCTTTATTAGACAGATAGATGTATTTTACGCTCGCTATTTTAATAACGATCCATCTCAGCAAGAATATGTAAATTTGGCAATCAAATCCAAATTAATAAGCACAGCTGAAGAATTTCTATTAACACGACCTGATTTAGAAACATGGACTCAAATTAAAGTAGCACTTCGTCAAAAATTTAGTGACCCAAATACTCGAGGAAATTTGCAGCAACAATTAATCTTTATGACTAGAGACAAAAATGAAACAATTCAAGATTATATTCTCAAATTGAAAGCTCTAGTTACTCAAATTAATAACAAATTTTGTATTGAAATAGCAAATCTTGAATCTAGAAATATTTTGATCACACAAACTGAATTGACAATGTACTTTCAAATATTTCCAATGAGTTGAGAACACTCCTAATAGTTCAAAATCCTCAATATTTAGATTCAGCAATGGATGTAAATTTAAATTATGAGATTCTTACTTCACAAAATACTTTCAAAAATAATTTTATCCAGAATATACCTGTGAAACAGAAGGAACATAACCATACATTTTTGAATTTTCCTAAACCTATTAGTCTACCTCAACCCCCTCGTCAACCAATTAATATCAATCAAAAGCCTGTTTAACATCATCTCCCATGAAACAAGTTTTTGGAAATAAACCATTAACTTATCCTTATTCACCGGCAAACCACAATGTTTTTAAACCACAATTTCATTCTAAACCTCCTATAAACCAAAATTTCTTTAAGTCACAAAATACATATCCACAACCTATGTCAGGAGTCAGTGTATAACCAAAACGTCCACCACTCCAAATAAGACCTCAATATTATAATCAAACATTCGGAAATCAACATAGACCTCCTAAATATACTTTTGAAGAATTAACACATTTGGAAAATGAAGATCCTAATTTTCAACATTTATCATATTCCGAAAATGATTATTATCTACAAGATCAGATAGAACCTTCTATTGATTATCAAGATGATTGAGAAGAAATTAATGAAAAAACTTTCGACCAGTCTGAGGAACCTGAAAATTTTCGGATAGCAGCCTCGAAAACAAACCCTGTCTCCAAATGAATAGCTTCCAAATTAATCAGTTACCTTTCATAGTAATCCCTAATTTAAATATTCGTTTATTAATAGATACTGGTTCACATGCCTCTCTACTTCGACCTTCTATAGCAGAAACATACTACCCTGAATTGATTAAGCCACATATAACAAAATTGCAAACATGCGCTGGCTCTAAGAAAGCAACAAGTAAAGCCAAGATTCCCTTATTTTTATGTTTTAGTATATCAAAACCTATTGAATTTATTTTATATTCCTTTCACGATTACTTCGATGGAATAATTGGAATAAAAGATCTTAGAAAATTTAACTTGAATATTGATTTGGAAAATAATTTATTAAGAAATGATATTTTGCAAATTCTGTTTTATTTTAGGAAAGATTTTGACGAATACACTTTCGAAATTCCACCCTACACATTACAAAATATCAAAATTCATACTAATCTTCCAAATAATACTTCTTGGTTAATTCCGCATATAAAGACG
Organism: Crioceris asparagi; assembly: GCA_958507055.1. Classification (NCBI taxonomy): domain Eukaryota; kingdom Metazoa; phylum Arthropoda; class Insecta; order Coleoptera; family Chrysomelidae; genus Crioceris; species Crioceris asparagi. The sequence continues at coordinate 48,649,173 of OY293829.1, forward strand.
GACAACATAGAGATACAACCAACAATCATTATAGTAAAGAATGGCTCTTATACTATAGGCATTGCTAATTGTACAGGTAAGAATTTCTCATTTACTTATAATAGTAAAGAAAAAGTATTACCGATGCAATTGTTTAGTGAAGATCAATTTGAAATATTTCATGTAGAATAACCTAGTAAAGTAACTGAAAAATCATGGTGAAAAACTCGGTCTTAAATCACTAATAAGGCATGAACATTTAAACTCTGAAGAGAAAGTCCAATTATTTAAAGTACTCCACAAATGTAACAAAGTAATTTTTAAACCTACACCGACAGGACAAAAGCCTTTTGAACACTTATATGTAGATATTTATTCTCTTACATCTCAGAAATATCTAACAATAATTGATAACAATATTCAAATGTTACAAGAAATGCGTAATAATCTCCAACCAGCTATTAATTTTGCTGGAATACACATAATGCATTATAGTATTCTTAAATACGAGGAATTAAAAGAAATTATATCTAAAATCAAACCAAGAAAAAATACCATTCGATAATATAATTAAATTCTATGAAGCCGCACAAGTTAGTGTTATTATAAAAAATAATATAATCATATTTTCAATTTCAATACCATTAATAATTAATAAACCCTACATAATGCATAAGTTATATTCAATTCCACAAGAAAACAAAATAATGATCCTTAAAAATTCTTTCATTTTAATATCTCCTGATGAATACTTTAATGTAAACGAAAAGTGTCAGAAAATCGAAGAGATAAACTTGTGTAATAAAAATCAGTTAAGTAAAAACGAACCTTGTATAGCAAACACAATCAATTTAACGAGTCATTGTCCATTAACCCAGCTTTCCGATAATTCCCTTATAATTTTGCCAGCAACAAGAGAGAAAGTAATATTTAAATGCCCAAATCAACAGGCTATAGAATCCATAAATGAACCCTCTCTAATATTTCCACAACAATGTATGGTGAAAATAGAAAATAGATACTTTGAGTCACAGAAAATCAATACCATGAATTTAAGATCAAAATTACCTCCGCTAATTATGAATAAAGATCTAATTCAGGATATTGAACCGTTACAACTGGAAGAAATAAATTTAAATTCTATCCATAATGATTTGAAACACCTTGAAACTCTTAATGTACATCCAATCAAACATTTTACTGGAGTTTCGGTGTCTAGCATTATATTAACTGTATTGATTATTTTTGTACTTATAATTATTATATATTATTATTGTAAAAACAAGAATAAAATGAGCATACAACTTAGAACCCTCGAAAAGTTAAATCCCTTTTCTCAGTCTTAAGGAGGGAGGAGTTCTATGGCCATTTATCCTTAATCATTAGTAATTAAGACATACTATATGAATGCTGAATAAGCATCTTAGAATTATATATAAATAGGCAACGTAGTTTAGTGTTTTATCTTTAGTTAACCTTTGTATGTAGCACATCTAAATTTGTTAAACGCTTTTCTCAGTAAATAAAGTTTTTTTAAAAGACTTTCGAGGAAAGTTAATTTAACTCGGCCATTACTTAGAAAACAGACACAAATTCTTTTCCGAAATATAACACCAAAAATTTCATCCAAACGCATCCTTTCGTAAAATGAAAAGGAAAAAGAAGAAAATGTAGAGGACATATTACATCTAATAAGAATTAAAATTTTAAGTTTATTTTTACAAATTAACCATGGTTTAATTTTTAATTTTAAATATTTTACTATATTTTATGTCTTAGGTAAGTCAAACTATTTTCAAAGTTTTTTTTCTCTATAATAATTCAATTTTGTAGATATTAGTACCCTTACTGAACTTTTATTTGAAAAAGATGGCAAAGATCATCGAAACGTAATAAATAACATTTGGAACAATTATAATAAACTATTTCCATACAAACCTTTTAACCATACCGAGTCTCAAAACCCAAAAAAATCTCAATCAACGAATGTTATGGGGCTTAAATAAGAAAACTCTTTTTGCTTTCCAAGCTTTCGGAACTATTTATTTCCATTCTCAAGGTCTGCAAGTGAGGATTATAATTTAAAACGGTACAGACTGTACACAGTTGAAGAATTCCTCATAGTGGTATTAAAAGCTGATACAATACACAATTAAAATTACACATTAAAACAGTAGTTAAGACAATATTTAAAAGGTGGATATACAATTACATGTTTCTTGATAATGTCACATTTCTAGAACAACTAGAGTTGTTTGAGTATCTGGTCTATATTTAGTGTCCAATTTGTTATTTTGTTTAGTGCTCAATTTTGAAACATTAGTTTGTTTACCTATATAAATATAAAACTGTTACTATGTCTCAAAAAAGAGAAGTATGATCAATATTACATACATTTTTTTTCTATTTCTAAATTGGTTATTAATTTTCACTCAAAAACAAAATGGTAGCCCATATTTGGTTACTTTCCTCTCTCTCTCTCTCTCTCTCTCTATATATATATATATATATATATATATATGTATGAATCTAGACTCACAAATTGACTGACACATTCGCCAGAAGATTCATAAGTGATCTCGTTAGCTGGAGATCTGTTATTTATACATCCAAAATGTTTAATCATCAAAAAAATATAAAAGAACGTAAATAAATACAATAGGTCTTTTCTCTTTTAGGAATAATTTTTCTAATACTTTGCTGGAATGAAACACTGGGATCTGGTCCTGGTGGTGGTGGTGGTGGGTAGTCGTTGGTTAAAGCTATTCCAATTCGACGATGCTTTCTTCTACATTTACAGGTCACAAGTATTACCAATAAGGTGCTATTATTGAGCTATGTAATAATCTTATTCGAGCAAAAGTGATAGAATTTAAAATTGTATTAAGAGAATCTTCTAAGAAAATATAGCTTTCCATTAGTGATTCACATATATTCAATATCCTTATTTGTGCTTCATAAAATACGACATCATTAGCAATATTCATCAAAGTATTTTGAATTTCTTTTATATCATCATTAAAAGTCTTCTCATCAATTTGTAATTTTTGAATTGTATTATTAAATTTTTTAATAACAGAAGTTGTAACAGAAATTTGTTTTTTAAGAAGATTTTCCAACTCAAATTCATCATGAGATAATTTGTTAATACAATCATTATAATATTCTCCATCTGATGCATCTAAATTACCAGTAATAGTTTTCCAAACAATTCCGATTCCATTAAATATACCTCGCTTTGCCCTAGAGTTATATGATTTAGTTTCTCCTATAGTTTCTTTGTATTTTTGACCTATTGAATTCGAAATTTGTGATAATAAACTTATGTGTGTTTGACCCTCTGACTTAAAAGCTAGAAACCTTGGAGATGGATCTTCTAAGTATCCAAAATTTCTATAAGTATTTTATCATTGTTTTCCATTGTTTTATTAATTGGGCCCAGATCTTTGTAAACTAAAAATGTCCATTTTTCATTCGTAATTTCGATAGTACATTCTTCATGGAAAAAGATTTCAACGGTGTTATTAACAGGAGTAAGTGTGTACTAAGCTGATATAATATTTATCAGCACGAAGAATCTGAAACCAAAGAAACTACTCATAGTAGGGTTTCAGTCTATCGAAATAAATTTTTGATTTTTGATTAGTGTGTGGATTTAAAACTATTGCAGAATTATCAAATAATTGCACAATTTCAAAAGGATTGATTCTTTCAAACGGGGTTTTTGGTGTTTCTGTTATTACCAGAGGAGTGCTTAAATTCTTACGACAGATATTTACTTTTTGACTAGTTTCACAGTTCTTGATAAATTATTCTACATCTTTCCTGTCCAGTTATACTTAGATTTTATCCGTCGTATAGTTTCATTTATTCCGCGATGTAAATTACTTTTGCGTTTATGTCATAAACGACTCGTGAGGTTTGGATGCGGTAAGGCGACATACCAATTGAATTATTATGAAAATGTTATACCTGTTGTTTTAAGGTAATCAGATGCCTTTAGTTTGACAAGTTGCTATGACGACAACCTAAATTTTCCGAAAATTCACCCTCCAAAATTAATAAGTGGCTTGACAGTTGTCACGTTCAGATGCCAGAATAACAAGCGTAGATTATTTTTAACAAATATTTATTTATATACTGTGAAAAATTGTATTTACTTTTAAAAATAATTTATGGTTTAACATCTTTGTACCGAATCTCCCGCGAGAAGCGATTTTATTAAAGAAAATTGCACCTCGAAAATTTTTCGGAAATTATTCAAGCTCTAGGGCGATTATAAGTGAAAATATTAGGGAGATTATAAGTGAAAATATTAGGCACATTATAAGTAAAAATATCGTTCATAAGACATATACCTAGGTATAGGATACTTTTATATTTCGATATATAGATATTTGTTGTAGCATTTTTATCATCAGATAGCATTAATATAGGTACTTGATATTTACAATGGTGTTGATCACAGGCCTGATGAAAAAAATTGCGATTTTTCTATTCCAATTATTAAGGATTTTTCATGACATGAATTCGAGTCTTATAGATATTTATACGCCGATCCTTCAATAGTACGAACTTATTAATTATAGTATGTATCTACGAAATCATCAGCCTTTTGATGGGAACAAAACAAATATTTTTCTATAGAAATTAGTGTAACCGACGACAAACGATCATTTCCCATTGATGTCTTTCAACCGAAACACTTTTCATTGGAATGGTAGCAGCTAATGTAGGTAAATAACTAGTAAGCATCTGAAAAGATTGTTTGAAGATCATTATTTAAAGTGTTTTAACATTGATGCGATATTTGGTGATTTTAAAAATCTTTATCATGGTTTTCAAATACATTTTTATAGCATTCAAATAAATCCTATGGTAGTAAAGCTGATAATTCAAAAACTGGCAACAGAAACAAAAATATCACAAAAGCCAAAAGATTAATCCAACCTCAATTCTAATCTATAGATCGTTATAAAATCAATAATATTGAATCGAATTGACTGTATTATAAGGCTGTTCGAGCAGTAGTTTGGGACGGTTTGATAACTGTTTAAAATGCGCATGTGCGGTTTGAAACAGTTTCCAAGTGGTTTGGGATTTTGTTGCTCGAACACCAAACTGCAGTTTGCAAACTACCCCTTCCACTTTCTTACAATTTCGTCGTCATAGACCAAATGACTATGCCGATAGATATGTTTTATGACCAAAGATAAGAGAGAACATCAATGAAAGACTGATGGACAAAACACAAATCAAGGTTTAGTTTAGGACTGTGGTAGTGTTCTCTGAAAAAGATTTCTCTAACAACAGAGAACACTATACCCAAAGAAGAAGACGCTTCAACTGTGCATGTCTCAAACTGAGTCCGGACTAGTTTGGAAATCGTCAAACTACTGCTCGAACATCTTACTAGTAGTTGGGAATAAATTATTTCATCGTAAATTGAAGTGCGCAGGCGTCTGATGGTTTGGGACTGGTTTGAACTGCTGCTCGAACACCCTTTATATTTTCCTGGTTGCGCCCTGCCAATAACGCGGGCGACGGAAATTGTCGAAACCACGCGAAAAGCGGACGACTTCGGTGCCTTCCAGAAAGAGAGTGTCCGATAGATAGAAAAAGCTGGAGACATCGATAAGTTCAGTGGGACGAAGTTGGATCGCCACCGTCGCCGATGCATGATTAAGCTAGGACATTGAGACTACTTCTGTCCTTGTCAGTTGACGTTACGTTTTTGGAAAAAAGTCTTGAAAGTATGTTCTCTGCCTTTCTGTCAAATACTTAGACTAGACCAGAGAACACTACCTTCAAGACTAGACACAATAACGGTCAAGTACAATATAAACATAAAAATATATAGCGCAAAACAGCAAGCCAGAGGTCATTGACTTTGATCTAAATTCAATAATAAAAGAGGCAAAAAGCCGTGAATTTGCTAGAATGCAATAAATTTATCTTAAAATAGGTAAGTCGCACTCAATCTGGAAAATTATTATTCTTGGTATAATTTCTTTATGATTTTCAGGCTTTTAAGTAAATAAATTACTCTGTGAAGGGCATCCAAAATCCAATCTATGGGTATAGGTATCTTTTTACAAGATATGAAAACAAGCTAAGTATTGACTATCCCTGGAAGGAAGTCTATCCGCAAATGAAAAAATACTTAAATAATGAATAACTAACTACTATCTTATAGTATAAACAAGGATATTGGTAAGTACCCTGTTATTCTCTTGTATAGATAGATAGATAGATTTATTCATCCTTTTTGCTACATTGTGTAGATGGGACAGGTCATATTTACAGATATTGATATCTATAGTATAAAATAATCAACCTAAATAACATGAAACACATTAAATCAGGAGCACTTTGAAAGACTATAATCGTTAATACCTCTTGTAGGTAGCACTAGGTAAATTTAATCATGGTTACGCAGTTATATCTTGCGATAATCGTTTTTCTGTTATCTATTCTATTATAAAGACTATAATTTTTTTTCAGTTCTTCTGAGAATGACATCAACCGGAGACAGTAATGGCCTAGGATTGTGGACAGTGGGCTTAGAATTCACTTTGAAATTGATTTATCGATTTATATCTGTGAAGATCATTTTGATGTTTAAAAATGGATATAACTCGACGAATACTACACCTGATAACAACCTTCACACGTAACAGTATATATCTTATTAATAAATGACCTCTGTGATTTGTGATTACCCCAGAAGCCAATGTTTGCTGATGATATTAAGCTATATATTTCCATTACCGGTTTAGATAATTGTGATATTTTACAAGATACAAAATTGGTGTATTAAAAATGAACTTAAATATCTCAAATTGCAATGTTCTAACCTTTACTCGAAAAATGAATACATTTCATATCAATTTAGAATAAATAACGAGGTTCTAAGAAATACTGTTACAATTACAGATTTGGACGTCAGTTTTAATCATCGGCTTACATCCAAACAACAAATTAATTAAATTAAATTAAATTATTGTGCATATGGCTTTATTATCAAAATTTTTAAAAACTTTAATACTATAACAACATTATCAATGTTATATTACAGTCTAGTCATGTCAGGTTGGAATGTAAATCAATAATTTGGAATCCTTTTTACAAACAGTTACATTGATATTAATGATAACATTCAGAGGAGATTTTTAGAATATTTGTGCTTTAAGTTTGTGCGTTAAGGTTAGTTTTTATCTCCGTGCTTTAGGAATTAGGTTTTCATAATGATAATTATTTATGTATTATATTCGTTTATCTTTAGAACACTTGTATGATTATATTATATTATTTTTTGTATTATATTAATTTTGCTCTCTAAATGATTTTTTGTACTTTTGGGCAACAAACGCTCTAATAAGAAAATTTAAGTAGATCTTAATATTCAATGATTTACTTGTTTGGAACTTTCATATCTTTGATTGAATATTCTTTTATATGTATGTGTAGAATTTATTATTAATAAGTAATATGTATACATATAGGCCTTCGATTAATAATATGAAAGCTTTATACAAACGCGGACCTGAACGGTAATATTTTTTATATTTTCAGAGATAATAATTATTTGTCTTTAATGTAATCTAGAATTTTATTTCTGTTTCCTGCTATTTAATTTTAGTTTTTATATATTTTGAGGCATTTATTTGTTCTGATATATTTAAGATTGCTTTTATCTTCTTCCTTTTGTTTATTTGTTGTTTTTGTTATATTTTCAGAGTTATTATATATTTGTTCTATACTACTGTATATACTTCTTCTTATTTAATAGTTGCTTTTTATGTATTCAGTGTTATTATTAATTTGTTTTTGATATATTTTTGAAATTCTAACTATTTTTCATTTGTTATACCTATCTGTACCCCAATATACCGTGCAACCTCTCTTCCATCCTGGCAAGATATAACTTTACAACTTCTCATTGGTTCTTGCCGAGCTGTAGTATAGATTTTGGTATTTTTCATTAGGGGAGGTTCTCCGCTGAATAATAAAGTAATCTAATTAATTTCATGCATGAACATAATTTTAGTCAATCATTAACTTCAAATATTTAATTTATTGACCAAGTAGAGCTCCATTAGTATCTTTATATATTTCCTTCAATCCCCAATTAGTATTAATTATTAAGGAATCATGTCTTATACTTATTCAATAAATTAGTTCCCTATATAAGAGTAGAATTTTGCAACTTAATAAATTTATTATTGTTTGCACACTTTTTCTGCCTTTTAATTTATTTGTATATAATTGTATTATTCTTATATATTTTTTAATAAATCATTGCCAAGGTTTCATTAGTCTCATTTCATATAAACCATTCATTACACTACACAAAATATACATTTTTGCGAGTGAAATGGTAGATTTGAAATTCAAAATCTCGCGCCATTTTCGTAGTTTATGTGGGACCAAGTCGGTGGCGCTGGATCCACAAGGTCTCAACTATTTACATGGAATCTGACACTCTCTTTATTGTATGTTCTCTCTAGTGCCTACCCTCCGACGTATTTTCGCATATTCCACTGTACATATTATTATGCTTATCCTTTACTGATTCATTGGTATATTACACTGCGCCGACGTGTACTGATCGAATTGTAGGCGCTGGACAAAATCTCCTAACTGTGTGGTAAACTTGAAATTACAAGCGAATATCATAATCGCGTACGAATTTTTGAATAAAAAATGGAAATCTTCGTTAACTCATATTATTATTTGGTGAAATAGAATGAATAAAAGAGATCGGATATTTATGAAAGTATAAATCATTTATCATTTTGAAAGGTAGATGCACTAAAGATTTATAAAGGTAGGCGCCGCCTACCTTGCCTGTCCAGACGAGCCGCCAATGGTTTTTGATACTGGTCTAATATAATAGGTATTTCATCACGGTCAGGTGTTTTAACGATATTTTGACAGACTACAAACTTTAAATCAACATTAGCAAAAATAGAAGAGAATATCTCCAAAATAGGTAACTCAAGATTATTTTCTATATATGCAATAAGTTTTTGAAGAATCAAATTTACTTTGTTCTTTAAATAATGTATAAAATAATTGTTGAACTACAAACTCTAGATCGTAAGTAAGAGGTATTATAAAATACTGGCGATCTTTCAGTCTTACTAGAAACAATATTTACTGAATTCATTTGAAAATCTAAATTTTCTTCAAAAATATCTTCAATAATTTTATAATGTAAATCTTCAAGTTTATTTTGCCAACATAAAGTAACAATATTCTTATGAGCCTTATCTAGTAACTGGTCATTTGATGTTTCAATTTTTGAATAATCTATTATTGATTTTGTTTTGTAAAGATCGGCAAATCTATTTAATTTATCTGTCATTAATTCATCCTGTTCATCTGTAAGTGTTTCACTTTGTTGTGGTTCTATAGGATCATTAGGGTTTTTACTATTGTTAATGGTGTAACTCATTAGTTGCCAAAATTGTAATTTTAGATAGTAAAGTTGCACATTCTTTAAAATGATTAATTCTAATTCTTGAAAGCGCATCTGTATTTTTATTAATTTTTCCTGGCTTATACTCAATTTTGTAATTATATTCTTCCAATTTGAGTCGCCATCTAGCTAGTCTGCTTCCGGGATCTTTAATGGAAAAGAGCCATGTTAATGGACGATGGTCAGTGACTAGCGTAAATTTTCTTCCAAAGAAATAAGGACGGAAATATTTTACTGCCCATACAATAGCAAGGAGTTTTCGTTTTATTGTCGAATATTTTGTTTCTGCACTACATAATGTTCTAGAAGCATAACTTACTGGTAGATCTTTACAAATGGGACCTTGTGATAGAACAGCGCCAATGGCAAATGCACTAGCATCGGTTGAGAATAAATGGTTCTTCGAAATTTGGGTATCTCGAAATAGGATCTGAAGTAAGTGCAGTTTTTAGATCGTTGAAGGAATTTTCACATTCAGTATTAAAAATAAAATGAACATCTTTCTGTAAAAGCCTTGTATGGGGTTTAGAAATTTTGGCAAAATAAAGCGACGATAATATCCTGCTAAACCAAGGAAAGATTTTATGTCTTTTGGATTTTTAGGTTCCGGAAATTTTTTTAGATATTCTATTTGGCTGGATTTGTTTTTACACCATCTTGGGTAATTTGGTTGAATTGGCTTTTCGAAGTCAGTTGAAAACTTCAGTCAAACGATAGACACGAATAGTAGAAGAATAAATTATTATGTCATCCATGTAAACAAGACATCTTTCATTTTGAATGCCAAGTAAAATGTTGTCCATGACGCGTTGGAAAGTGGACGGGGCATTTTTGAGTCCAAACGGCATACGAACGAATTCATGACCGTTATCAACGGAGAAAGCCGTTTTGGATATATCTTTTGGGTTAATTTCGATTTGATGGAAAACTGAGGCTAAGTCAAGAGTGGTAAAATATTGACATCTTCCAAGTTGGTCAAGGAGATCAGACATGTTGGGTATTGGATATTTATCATCTACCGTAACTTCATTTAATTTACGATAGTCAACAACCACACGCCATTTTTGTTTTCCTGAAGCATCAAGCTTCTTTGGTACAATCCAAACTGGGGATGACCATGGCGAAATAGAATGACGTACAATACCTTGCTCCAACATTTTGTTCACCTGAGTTTTTACATCTTCTTTGTGAATTTAGGGGTATCTATATGATTTAGTAAATATAGGTCTCGCATTATTAGTTTCAATTGAATGTTCAATTTCATTAGTAAAAGTTAGTTGGTCTCCTTCCAAATAAAAAATATCAGAAAATTCTAAAGATAAATTTGTGATAATTTCTCTTTCTTCTTCGTTGAGATGAACTGTGCGCAACTGTTCCAAAATTATAGTTCTTCTATCAACAGGTTGATTAAATATAGTTTTATTCAATTAAAATTAAAAAAACATTCAGAATTTGGAATGGGATCTAAATTCTAATTTGGAAATTCAACAATTTTTGGAATAGCATTCGAATTAATAATTGAAGTAAAGAATTTGACTTCTTCATTTACATGTACCCAAGCATTTGGAATTCTAACGTTTCCTATTGCTTGTCCGAAAAGTATTGCATCTGTGTTCGTTAATTCGCATTTCAATTTGAAAATTTTTCAGTTCTTGGTTCAATAAAAATTCTATTTTATGTTTTTGGCGAACAAATAACAATTTCAACACCTAAGTTTCTAAAAAGATAAGATATCATTTTCTTAACATACGTCCAATCTAACTTGTCTAATCCACACCCTAGTTTTGGCATAGCTAATTTTTGAACATTGTCTTTACCACCATGATCTCTCAATTTCTTTAAAGTTGACCATAAAGTCTGATAAGTGGGTTTCCGGTTGAAACTTCTTTTGTTACAAGATAATAAATATATTTGCTTGCGTCGCCATTTTTAATTTTCAAAATTGCAAGACCACCTTGTTTGTGATTTCTGAAAATTTGTTCGGGAAAATTTATATTCGGGTTCATATCGTCTAAATTCAAAGTTTGAATTTGGGTTGTTATTTCCTTAGGTAATTGACTTTTCCATTGTTGGACAGTATGGGGGGATGGTCTTTGATTTGAGGAATGGGAAAATCCTGGAAATTTGAGTTTTGAGGAGATTTAAAATCTTGTGGATAATTTTCAAAATCCGGAGAATAGTCTGATGATTTGGAATACTTAGTATAATTTTCTTGGAATTCATTTTCAAAAACATCTTGATTATTTTCAAAATAATAATCTGAATCGTTTTCACCATTAAAGCCGATTAAATGAGCTCTTTGTTGAAAATTTTGATTCTTTTGAATTACGGATGGTCGTATCTGGGATTGTCACTGCGAATTGAAAGGTCTTTGTTGAGTAGGAACATTGTTATTCGGTCTACTTTGCACATTATTTTGTAGTTGATTTTGGAAATTCATTGGTCTCTGGAAATTATTATTGAAATTTGGGCTATAGCTTGGAGCTGATGCTCTTTGCTGTTGGAAACGACATAAGATTAGAAGTATGACCATTTCTACCACATGAAAAACATTTTACAATTTGAACTTGGGGCTTTCTGTTGGGTAATACATTCTTGGGTTTGCTTGCGTTATTGGAAACAGGTTTATTAAATTTTTGATTCTCAAAGTATGACAATTGCAATTCTCTTCTTATGCGAATTTGTGCTTCCAATAAATTTGCAGGCTGACTAGCACGGATAAGTTGACCAAGACGAGGTTCAAGTCCGGTTAACAGGGTATTAAGAGCCAAAGTATCAATAAGCATTTCCTGGGCAGTTTTTTGTTTTGCTGTCAAATTTAGGAATTTCTGTATATTAGCATGCACTTTAGCATTTAAAACTTGCAATCGATTGAAAAATGTAAGAGCTTACTCATTTGATAATTGCTTGATTCTTTGTAAGTCTTAATTAAGTGAAGTAAGATCTCGAATCACCGAAATAAAGATTTAAAAGCTGTCTTATTTCAGGTTAGTGTACTGAAAATTAAGGGTTTTATTTGATAAGACTGAATAGTTAATTAGTAGAAACGAAATTCCTCTATTTACAAAAACAACAAAAAGCAAGAGAAGGAATTTCACTTGGAATGAGCATGGAATGCCAAGGATCTGTCCAGGATCATTTCTCCTAGAGACCTCGTAGAGTAAAAATCAGTGAAATTCGAAATCAAATTATTCCCAGATGAATCATCAAGGAAGAAGAAGAGGAAATCTGTAACCAGACCAGACTGCACGTGTCATCGATGAATTTGGTATCAAATTACATTGCCAGTGGCGTACCAAAACAATTTTATTTTGGGAAAATAAAATTCTGAAACCGGAAAGTTGTGTTTTCTTGTTATTTTGACAAAGCCGACAGGATCCCGAACTGCAATTCAGTTCAATAGGTTTGAGGATTTCGAGAGCTAATTAGTTGGGCAGCTCTTCCCTTCAATTTATTTTTAATATGAATCACTAGTAGAGCTTTTTGGTCTCTAGTAGACATATGCGCAATCACATGCATTTAAAAACGTTCCAAAAAATATTTGATCACCTTCAAATTCAGGTACGATACAAAATATTTCTGAAATATTATATGGTTCAATCTCAGCCTCATTATTTCTGTTTTCATTGGCCATTTAGACTTAATATTTAAAATAATAATAATAATAGAAAATCGAACAGTATTATACTAAAAAAATATTTCTTTTTAATTATAACGTGATAATACACTTACAGTATGTTGTACATCGGATTTGTCTTGTTCTCTGCGATGCTTTCTGCAAAGGAGTGAGGACGCCTCTCTGGACCTCTTCTGTAAGTTGATTGTGGATTGTAGAATCTGCCGTCGACAGTTAGGCCAGTTCCGTGTTCTCCCAACGTACCATATTCTAATACTTCTTTTGCTTCTTCTTCTTCTTCTTTTGGAGCTGTTGATTCTTCACTTGAAGGTTTGGAAACCACCGTGATAATGAGGGGAAACTTGCTGTTGAAGTAGGCCTTGTTTTATTACGTTGAGTTGATCCTACTGCCTGCGCCAATTTTTTATATCACTCAACTCCAAGATAACTTTTTAAAAAACAATATTTATCAAATCAAAATACAAAACTTAACTTTACATGACTGTATGAATCTAGACTCACAAGTTGACTGACACATTCGCCAGAAGATTCACAAGTGATGTCGTTAGCTGAAGATCTAGTATTTATATAATCCAAAATTTTTAATCATTAGAAAAATAAAAAAGAACGTAAGGTTAAATCGAAACTTCTAGAAACATTATTGTAACGTTTAACCCTGTGCTAAAAGTTGTGGGGTGAGTTTACTTGCGTAATACTCAACGTTTGCAGATTGCTTCCAATGGTTTATTTTCAAACACTCTGTACACGACCTTCTGTTGTAGTACAACTGTCACCACTTGTCACCTTGACAATCTAAATTGTCACTGTCTTTACCGAAAGAACTACTGCTTATATCTGATTCCACTGTTATCAACTGACTTTCTAAGACTCACTTCATAAGACTGACTGACTCTGACCCTTGATCGACACCTGGATCATGACATGACATTCATCGAGAATGTTCTATGATTATCTAGACGCACATAATAATGTTCTAGAGCCTTGTCAAACTGACAATAGTATGACAAATTGTACCTCACATACAGTTTCTGGAAGGACCGAGAATAAATCTACTATAATTCTAGAACTACATATTGAAATATACAAGCAACAACTATAGCAAACAAGGTAGTAGAAATAAAAAGCTAATAAACGAATAATAACCTTAAGTACATGACTACCTATCCACGTTAAACTGCCCCTTTATTAGCTTTGATCGTCCCGATCAAACATCATTCCAATACATTCTACAATCTCATCTGGGGGAGCTCCTTGCTGTTGGGTATGCATGTAGAACGAGCCGGACAACATCAGTTTCATACTCCTGCAATGTTTCGTCATACCTTTGTTGCCTATACTTTAACTGCGCTTGGTAAACTTGTTGTAGATGTTGATCACCGTATCGCCTTTTGAGACTTTCCACTAAAATCTCATACGAATGTTCACTGACAGTTAGGGTATTTAAGATTTCCAATGCATTACCATGTAGAACCAAGATCAATGCAGTGGCCTTCTCTTCATCTGACCAACCACTAGACAAAGCAACAGCATCAAATTGCTTTTTATATGTAGACGAAGACTGTTTACCATCGAATTTTGGAGCTTCAATTTTAATTGGATTAACTCAACCATTTGGAATTTCATTGGACGATCTTCTCAAGTGCAATGCGGGCTTCGTTTGTGACATCTTCTCTTCCATCAATTGAAATTATTAATCAAGACTTTCTTGAATTTTCTCTAATTTCTCTTCAACTTCTTCTTGAACTATCTCTAATTTTTGATCAACTTCTTCTTTTTGCAACATCTTGTCTTCTATTATTTGAAATTTTTGTATGAAGTTTTCTTAGACTTTCACTAACTTCTGATCAACTTCATCTTTATCGCTCTGTCTAATTCAATCTTGTTCTAAGATTTGTCTTATTCTTGTTTGTTGTTCTTCTAAAACTTGCCTTATTCTTTCTTGTTCTTCTTTATCTTGTTGCCTAATTCTTTCTTGTTCTTGCCTACTTCTTTCTTGATTTTCTAGAATTTGACTTATTTTTGTTTGGTCTTCCTTTCTAATTCTTTCTTGATTTTCTAGAGATTGATTCATTTTTGTTTGGTCTTCCTGTCTAATTATTTCTCGTTCTTCTTTTTCTTGTTATCTAATTATTTCTTGGTCTTCTTTTTCTTGTTGTCTAATTCTTTCTTGTTCTTCTTTTTCTTGTTGTCTAATTCTTAATTGTTCTTCTTTTTCCTGTTGTCTGCTTCTTTCTTGATTTTCTAGATACTTCATAATTTCTGCAAAATTTGCCATTTCGTCGTAATCTTTGGATCTGGTATTCACCATATATTCTCAACAAAATGCGAAGATCTCACTTCTGACACCAATTGTAACGTTTAACCCTGTACTAAACGTTGTGGGGTGAGTTCACTTGCGTAATACTCAAAGTTCGCAGATTGCTTCCAATGGTTTATTTTCAAACACGACCTTCTATTGTAGAACAACTGTCACCACCTGTCACCTTGACAATCTAAACTGTCACTGTTTTTACCGACAGAACTACTGCTAATATCTGATTCCACAGATTGACTGTTATCAACTAACTTTCTAAGACTCACTTCATAAGACTGACTGACTGTGACCCGTGATCGACACGGCTTTATATACCTGAACCATGACATGACATTCATCGAGAATGTTATATGACTATCTAGATGCACATAATAATGTTGTAGAGTCTTGTCAAACTCAGGGGATGTGCACTCTAATAGGAAAAAGATGAACTAGCAGTATTTATCGCCACCTGCCCCGGAATTCTGGAAGCATCATAAATTATGACAGGAATCTGCCTATATCACCTAATCAACAAGAGATGGCTATTTTTTGAAATTATTTTATCTAGTTGCTTCTTGTCTAATGATCTAATGGTCTAGTTTATTATTGTTGTGCACGCGCCATTTAGTATTTTTGAATTGTGCTTTTGTGAATATTAGAAACTGTGAATATATTTTTATTTGAACATTTATTTCTTTGTAAGTGATGCTAAATAAGTTTATATGAACATACCATAATCAAAAAAATCATTGTGTATGATAGATTTCTGGAAATTAGTGTTATATGATTGAAAATAATCTTATCTATAGAGTAACTAATTTTAATAATGAGTATTGAAACTGGTAGTGTACTTCATAAGGTTCTATATGTTTCTAAAATGATTAATATTTTTCCTTTAATGGCTTCACGATCATAAATCATTTGAACATAATATATACTTCTGACATAAAATGCATAATATTTTTTCTGAGATGGTCCTTTCAATGTTGTTAGTCCATTCACAGTTTCTATTCTCAATTTTTAATTTTATAGTTTATATATTACCATTGAGTTGAAATGTCTCGTAAGTGTTGTGTGCCTGGTTGTAAAAATGAAGATCCTCGAAGGTAAGTGCAGAGTACTGTATTTGGTATCTATTGGAAATATTAGTGTCTGGGTATATATTCATAATCATTTAAAGTCTAATTGTTTATGATTTAAATTATCCTTATACAATATCTGAATATATATCACACATCTGATTTACGTGTTCAAATTTAGTTATTAGAAATTATTTTCCAGATATCACTTTCCATCAGATTCGTCTGGAATGGGTTCAACGAATTCATGGTAATTCTGCGGACCTAGATGACCGAAATTGCCAATATGTTTGCGGAAAAGATTTCCAGGTGCAGTGTTTCTCTAGGAAAAGTCTGAATAACTTGGCCTTACCAACCTTATACATGCCCTGTAAGTTCTTTCAGATTTTGGGCAATGAAAATTCTCACTTTATATTTACTGAGATTACAGATTATCGAGGATCAGAAAATAACTGTTTCTACAAACATGAGATCAAAGGAAGATATACATTTGCTGAAATTTTTATAGGTAAGCAACTATTTAATCTCAATAGGTATAGATTTTAAGACGTTATCTTTCAGAATCAATACTGTCGGTTGAAAATCAGAGAGATTCGCACTTGGACATCTCACCAATCATAGTGAATAGACCTCTCCTGTCTCAGAAGACATATTCCAGAAAAAGGTTGTTGGAGGTAGAGGACGCTGGCTCACCAGTTACATCAACCAGACGGGAACCTGTTGAATTATGTGGTAATTGATATAAATTGCAACTAAACTTTCTCCTTTGTGACTTCTTGATTTAACTTTGAAAACCTTATTTTTAATTCTCCGTCGTAGATTGTTCTAAATCGTTCATATTGTGGCTGGCTTTTTCATATGTAATTCAGATATAATTGTACCTGTTGACTCATACTTGATGGGAATCTATACATATCTATACATCTATACATATCTATACATCTATACATATCTATACATCTATACATATCTATACATCTATAGATAAATCTATGCATACATAAAAAATAATATGGGTGATCTTTATTAGATCAACCGATGCCAAAGCAACAGTTTTTAGAATTTTTGTCTGTATGTTTGTACACGCATCAAGCAAAAACTACGGTACGGAATTATTTTCCTCCACATATTGAATGCATAGTTTTCCACGCACATAAAGTCGCGGGCAAAAGCTAATCCATAATAAATTTGAATTAAAAGTTTATAATAAATTTCGACTATTACAAATTTTGTTAACAAATGACAATACATCTAATAGTGGAAATTTATTATACTGTTTTAATTTTAATCAAGTGTAATTCAATATTTGAGAGGTCATATATTTGTAACTCATGAATGAAAATAGGTATCTTTATGAAAACCTCAACATATTATTAATCAGAAAAAATTTGAGTTTCGAAAAGAGTTTTAGATATTACTAATTGAATTCAGATAATATAGATTTGTAGTAAGTAATAAATTTCTTAAATAACTATTTTCAGAAGAAAGAATTGAGTCGGTGTGTGAGGGGAGGATCAGCTCATCTCCAAATGTATCCACCAAAAAAGTTCGAAGGCCACAAAGTAGAAAATTTTCTGGAGTTCCGAAAAGAGAAGAGGGAAAAGTAAAGAGACTGCAGAGAGCCTTCAAGCTGTCCGGAAATAGAAGAGCCAACCTTAAGAAAAAGATGAGTTGACTGAGGAAAAACCATGTTTTACTTCAAAACGTCAATACCACCACAATATCAACTTTATCAAAAGCCAAATGCGGAACCAGAGGTTAAAACCCAGAGGTAGACGTTTCTCTCTAGATGATAAAGTATTTGCATTGTCATCATATAAACAGAGCCCGAGAGCATACCGATTTCTATTCATCATTCATTCAGTTTGCCATCGCGTCGTAATTTGAGAAACATGGCTAAAATTCCATTTGAATGCGGAATAAACCAACATGTTTTTCAACATTTAAAAAGTACTGTTGGTCAACTGAACATTTTAGATAGAAATTGTATACTAATGTTCGATGAAATATCTTTATGTCCAGGGTTATCGTATAATAAAGCCAAAGGTAGGATCGACGGCTTTGTGGATTTCGGTGGAGATGACAGGCGGAATTCATTTGCTGACCACGCGTTGGTTTTTATGGCCAAAGGTCTTCATAAGAAATGGAAGCAGCCTATTTGTTTCTATTTCTGTGAAAACAGCACCCCTAGTGCAGACTTGCGTAGAATTATTAAAGATGTGGTAAGGCATGTGCGTCTAACTGGTCTTGAGGTAGTAGCGACAGTGTGTGATCAAGGAGCAACGAATTGTGCTGCCATTAACTATTTGTTAAAAGAGACTCGAGATTATTATCTTAGAGATAACCTTGAAAGTAGGCTTCAAGGGTATCTTGTAGACGGAAAGGAGGTAGTTCATTTTTACGATGTTCCTCATATGATGAAGGGCATCAGAAATGGACTACTTAAAAGAAATCTTGTCTTTATTAACAATGATGGTAAGAGACAAGTTTGCTCTTGGGAACACATTCTCGACTTTTATCGCATAGATCGAATTTTCGGACACAACAGCAATGCCCCAAACATTACAGATGAGCATGTCTTGCCTCATAAAATAAAAAAAATGAAAGTGAAGAATTGTACGCAAGTCTCCTCTTTCCGGTCCCTTCTATTATCAAATTTCTTGTCAGTACACTCCCCAGTATCCAATTGCGAGGAAGATGAGTCAACTCATGCACTTGAATCTTTCAAAGAGTTTGTTTCGATGAGTACTGAACATAAAGAAATTTCAAAGAAGAGGCCCTCTGTTCTATCTGAAGATGTTTATATTTCTAATCCTACTTTAAACCCCTTTTCCGAAGGCAAGGATTTTGCTACACCTTATGTGATTGGCGCAATCTTGAGAAAAGTTGTGAAATCAATTAACTGTTTATTCTGCTTACAAACTTTGTTGTCTAATCAAGATATTCCTCAGAATGACTTGATCACAGAACGCAGTTTTGGCGGAATGAACATGTTGATGCCATCTCGACTACTTACTCGAGCATTTCACAACTTCTCTGATGAGGTGTATCAAATCCTTCCCTTCATTATTCTCCAGCTAAATGTTCCGAACAGAATTAAAGCTAATGTCAATACGGATATATTAACTGAATTATTCTGTTCGGACCATACTGACAGTGCAAATACTTTCTCTGATGTGGTAGAGTTTTTGTTATTCCGTATGGTCAAGGTGACCAATAAATTATTGGTCGGTAAAGATCTAAGAAACAAAAACTTTAATACTTTAAAAGAGAGGGCTTTTGATAAATTTAATAAATTATATAAATTATTACCTAAATTTATATCAATTTTAAACTCAGATTTGATAGAAACTCAGATAATATACTTTCCGTCCCAGGCATCAGTTTTTAAAACTAGCCTGTTAAATAGAGAATGTAATTTCTAATCTGTACACGATTTCTATATACTAATCCACGACACCAATTTTCATAAAATTCGGTCTAGTACTTGTTGGTTAGTACAACTTTATTTTTAGAAATTATCGGCCACTTTTTAACTTACTTCCAAGAAAACAAGTATAATCATCATTTATATTTCGTTTCTCAAAACTGGTCAAATAAGAATCAGATATTCGAAGCTTACTGAAAACACAATGCCTGGAAAAATACTATTTTGAAATTTAAACCAAAGATTATTTAATTATATTTTATTATGATAATAGATATTTCTGTTTGAAAGCGTGAACAAGTTTGTTTATATATTTTTGTTTATTATTAATATTCTAAAGACTTATTCCCATAAAATTGCTTATTTCTGACTGAAAATTGTTGTGGTTAGGTACAATATGTTTATATTAGTTTTAGTTAGTAGGCTGTGAATTTGTACATAGTTAAATATGGTAAAGGATTATTTTAGATGTCTTCTTTGTCGATTTGTTGCTAACTTGATATTTAATTTCTTTAATTACAGATTTTCAAATATAGTCATTAATGTTACAAATACATACCATCATAAATATTCAAGTTAAACAACTACTGGATTGTGCTGAAAATCATATAAAATTAGATTTGCACTTTTTCCTTACGATGATTCCAAATTAACGACTATAACGATACTTTTGTAAGGAGCAATCAATTATATAGTAACGAATTCATACGGATTAACATAAAACTTTTACAGCTTTATTACTTTGTCAAACATGCATGGTAGAAAGAAATTATGAGGATAAATAATAATTATAAAATGAATTAAAAGATCATTACATTGTCTGGATATGGTAGTTTCTAAATTTTATTTTCCATACATTATATTCATATTTTCGATATCGTAACTTAGAAAGATAACCTATTTCTATTTATAAGAATGTATATGACTATGTTTGATTATTTAAATGTATAATTATCTAATAAATAAAAGGTCATGAAAATTTGTTGTTTGATTTTGCCATTAGATTATACTTTAATCTTTCTTAGATCATGTTATCAATTAGTTTCTTGATTTCTTATTAAAGCTTATCAAAGAAATGTAGCTTTCTTAATTATTCTTTGAAATTGATTGAAAATATGATTTAAGGAATAATAGAAATAATTTTCAAGAAAGAAAATATGGAATATATTTCAAATTTGCCGCCACATATTTCATTGTTAGTTCAAAAAATCTGGGACAGATGGCGATAAACACCTACAATTTTTATATCATAGAGTAGCCTCTCTATATTTATTATTACTCTATGGTCAAACTAACAATAGTATGACAAATTGTACCTCATATATAGTTTCTGGAAGGATCGAGAATAAATCTACTATAATTCTAGAACTACATATTGAAATATACAAGCAACAACTATAGCAAACAAGGTAGTAGAAATAAATAGCTAATAAACGAATAACAACCGTAAGTACATGACTACCTATCCACGTTACATTATAAATAAAATACTTAGTAATGTCTTTTTGGAGGCCAGGTAACTTGCTGACTACTGGTCGGCATCTCTTGCACGTAAATATCCTTATCACTTCTGTTATCTTCTTAAAACTGCATCTTGCAGATGTAATAAAATATTAAGAATTATAATATTTAAAAATAATACTTTGTTACTATGTCTTTAAATAATATCGCAAATATATCTTTATATATATATATATATAGTAGGTGGAAGTACGGCAGTACGTGTTAAATAACAAAGTGTTAAAAAAATGGGAATTCTGCCGAAGTTATATGGGGCTTAAATAAGAAAACTCTTTTTGCTGTCCAAGCTTTCGGAACTATTTATTTCCATTCTCAAGGCTAAAAATATATATGAAAAAAAAAATATTAGTTTGGAATGATTTCACAAACTGAATTTGAAACTTACTCTGCAAGTGAGGATTATAATTTAAAGCGGTACAGACTGTGCACAGTTGAAGAATTCCTCATAGTGGTCTTAAAAGCTAATACAATACACAGTTAAAATTACACATTAAAACAGTAGTTAAGACAATATTTACAAGGTGGAGATACAATTACATATTTCTTGATACGGTCACATTTCTAGAAAACTAATTCACTGAAAGGGGTTGAAGGAAAAGAAAGGAATGTAGAGGAAAATATTTAAACAGTTTTTTTTCAAATTTTTCGAAAACTGGGTGGGAGATCAAGATTCCACAGAACATAGAAGCGGTACACTGGGCATATAACAATTGATACCATAGAAGACACAGAACTCAAAACATAAAAGTATTCATATCAAAATGTATGCAAGCTTCCAAACAATCCTAACCTATGTACGATTATTTACGTTGTTGGCGCAAAATTTTGAAATCAAGTAGGAGTAAACAGAACTGAGCCCACGTAAATCGGTACAAGTGTTCATAGCTCTCGGTTCTTTCGTAATTTCTATCATTTCGTGTATTTTTCTTTTGATTAAATTGGACTCATTGGCTAGAATGTACACACCTTCAAAATTTGGAGTATGCCGTTTCTCATGGGCATGTCTCGCTAAGGTACATTTATTGGTTTGACCATTTCTGTAATCACTTTTGTGGGAAGTTATTCTGTTTTTTAGTAGCCTCTGTGTTTCACCTATATACACTAGATCACAATCATGACAGGGAATAACATATACAACATTCCGTCTTTTCTCTGTAGGTATTCTATCTTTTATATTAGAAAAGTGTTTACCTAATAGATTCACATTTCTTTTAGCCACTATACAGTTATGAATGACGTCCTTGATGATATTAGTTAGTTTTGGAGTGAGGTCTTTGATCCAAGGAGTGGAAAAATAACATATTTGTCCCTGTTGTCTTTGTGACGGATGATTTGTAGAAGAATCTGGGCGATTGTCTATGGATGGACTACTGTACAGCAGTTTACGTAACAGTTTATTTGGGTAAGAATTATTCAGTAATATTTGATATAATTTGTCTATGTTTCCCTTTACTAAAGTTGGATGACATATTTGCTTAATCCTATTTTTCATTCCTAGAACTAAATTGACATTCATTCTTTCATCATGGTAAGAGAGATAATTCAAATAGCGACCGCTATTAGTAGGTTTCTGATACCAATCAAGTATGATGGTCAAAGGCCGAGATTATGGGTGAAATAGTGGAGCCCATTGGTGTACCAAAAACTTGTAAGTAATTCTCTCCTTGGAAAGTAAACACGGTACTGTCAAATATGAACTTTAAAGCTAGAAGAAAGGAATCTATATCTAGATTGCAGTGGGAGTGGATCTCATGCCAATGTTTCCTGATACTAGACTCCGCACGTTCATAGGAGATGTTGGTGAACAGAGATGAAACATCCAGGCTGATTAAAACATAGTTTGGAGGTAATTGAAAATTGTTAATGAACCTTGCATAGTGGAAAGAATCTTGAATGAAATAGTTGTTATTTCTGTTGTAGGTATTGGTTAAAATTTCTGTGATGTATTTGCACAAGCCTGAGTTCGGGGTACCGATTGAAGAAATAATGGGCCTGAGTTATAAGGGTTCTTTGTGGATCTTGGGTAAGGCATAAAATCTCGCAGGAACTGAATCGTAAGTGGTGAATTTCTTTCTAGTTGCTAGATCAATAAAATTATTATTATAAAACTTTAGTTCTAGGAATGAAAAATAGGATTAAGCAAATATGTCATCCAACTTTAGTAAAGGGAAACATAGACAAATTATATCAAATATTACTGAATAATTCTTACCCAAATAAACTGTTACGTAAACTGCTGTACAGTAGTCCCCCCATAGACAATCGCCCAGATTCTTCTACAAATCATCCGTCACAAAGACAACAGGGACAAATATGTTATTTTTCCACTCCTTGGATCAAAGACCTCACTCCAAAACTAACTAATATCATCAAGGACGTCATTCATAACTGTATAGTGGCTAAAAGAAATGTGAATCTATTAGGTAAACACTTTTCTAATATAAAAGATAGAATACCTACAGAGAAAAGACGGAATGTTGTATATGTTATTCCCTGTCATGATTGTGATCTAGTGTATATAGGTGAAACACAGAGGCTACTAAAAAACAGAATAACTTCCCACAAAAGTGATTACAGAAATGGTCAAACCAATAAATGTACCTTAGCGAGACATGCCCATGAGAAACGGCATACTCCAAATTTTGAAGGTGTGTACATTCTAGCCAATGAGTCCAATTTAATCAAAAGAAAAATACACGAAATGATAGAAATTACGAAAGAACCGAGAGCTATGAACACTTGTACCGATTTACGTGGGCTCAGTTCTGTTTACTCCTACTTGATTTCAAAATTTTGCGCCAACAACGTAAATAATCGTACATAGGTTAGGATTGTTTGGAAGCTTGCATACATTTTGATATGAATACTTTTATGTTTTGAGTTCTGTGTCTTCTATGGTATCAATTGTTATATGCCCAGTGTACCGCTTCTATGTTCTGTGGAATCTTGATCTCCCACCCAGTTTTCGAAAAATTTGAAAAAAACTGTTTAAATATTTTCCTCTACATTCCTTTCTTTTCCTTCAACCCCTTTCAGTGAATTAGTTGTTCTAGAAATGTGACCGTATCAAGAAATATGTAATTGTATCTCCACCTTGTAAATATTGTCTTAACTACTGTTTTAATGTGTAATTTTAACTGTGTATTGTATTAGCTTTTAATACCACTATGAGGAATTCTTCAACTGTGCACAGTCTGTACCGCTTTAAATTATAATCCTCACTTGCAGAGTAAGTTTCAAATTCAGTTTGTGAAATCATTCCAAACTAATATTTTTTTTTCATATATATTTTTAGCCTTGAGAATGGAAATAAATAGTTCCGAAAGCTTGGACAGCAAAAAGAGTTTTCTTATTTAAGCCCCATATAACTTCGGCAGAATTCCCATTTTTTTAACACTTTATATATATATATATATATATATATATATATATATATATATAATGGTGGACAGGTAGCATATCTCAGAAAGTAATAGTCGTAGGACAATAGGGAAAAAATCCTCTTCGACTATAGGAAATTGCTAGAAATTATTTCCAAGTTTCTAACTATACCGCTAGAGGGCGTATTAGCTACGGTTGTGTAGAAAAACTCATTTTCCTTGAAAACGACCCAATATAAGTCTAAAAAATAGTACCAAAGCAGTACTGCTACAATTCTGCATCTTTTTGATCTTTTACTTTTTATTCTAGTTCGTGAAATTAGGCCCGTAGGGAAGAGAGAAGTTTTACTGATTTAAATGCTAATAATTTTGGTTTGCCTTAACAGAATTGAGCAAACTGTCTCGTTCAAGAAAGGAAGCTTTGTTGATTAAGAAAACAAAATAAGCTTTCCATATTGGTTTTTGTTGATCACGTTAGAGGTCGCTATTTAGAGAGTTTCGGGTTTTTTTGATTTTTTTTTGAAATTTCAGATAGAATGATACAATTATTCCATCTAAATCGAAAAGTAGATTAAATTTACAATAGAAAACCCCAAATCGCATATCGATAACTCTATTCGTTCCAAAATTATCACAAAAAGTGTTTTAGTAAATTCGATGAATAATTTTTTTCAAATTTCCGTAATCAAGCATGTCATGACAAATGAGAAAAGTTTTAAACTTTATTCTAATCATAATTTAATTATTAATGATAACCCCCCATGAACAATAGGGATAATAATAACATTATTAAAAAAGAACAACAACATTAACACTATCAAAACGAACAAAAGAACCTTCATAAATGTTCAAAATGACCACCGTTTTGCAAAATGCAACTATTGGCTCTTTCTAGAGTACTAGAGACAGCTGCTTCGATTTCAGTTCGTGGAAGCGAAGCTAATGTATTTTGAACTCCCTGGATCATATTATCTCGAGTGGTTGGGCGTGTTTCGTACCCAATATTTTTATTCTTCCCAACAAGTAGAAGTCTAACACGTCGTCCGCAAGGCATAAACATCTAGTTAATACCTTTGGTATATACATAATTATTTTGTACTTCCACAGATCTGGTGAAAACTGACTACTGTGCCCATACATGTAGCACAAACACACCCACGAGCCGCCTCTGATAAATAACAGATATCTTATTTATATACTTTATTCGCAGACGATCTACAACTTTCATTATATACTCTTGATCTCAAACAACAATAAACTATTAAATTATTAACAAACGATTGATAAATATGAATAAGAGAGTAATTGGTAACATTAAAAAAAATTTAGGTATAATATACAGATATAATATATTTACAATAATTATTGTCTAGAAAATAATGTGAAGACAAATTTAAAGCATTGATTGCAACAGTATTAAGGCAAAGGCGAGTGAAATAGATACAAAATATATGTATAACATGGTCCTATTTTCACAAATGAAGCATATTATTGACGTCCATTTCTATTATCATTATCTTATGAACAAATATCAGACAAAGTCAAAATAAGATCCATCAACAGTGGAATGGCACAAATCTAGAGGGATTGTTATACAAATGCAATCAAACTACATATAAAGGAGATTTACAAAAAAATATCACTAATTATTAAATTATAAAATTTACTAAGAATTTAAAATACAATATCGAAGTATTCTTTTATGATACAAAAAGAATCTATCACAAAATGATTTATTTAATAAGAATGTGTTTCAAAATATACCTATGTCGTTTATCACTTTTAGTACTAATGTTAGTATAGTTTTATGTACTTATAATATATTTTTATATATATTATAATATAGGTAGAGAATATATTCTTCGTAAATAGGATCTTCTTTTGCCATAAATACTTATTCCAAGAGGAAGCTTTGCGAAAATTTTGTATTTTTTATTACCATACAATCCACGAGGAGTAAGGAAAGTTTAATAGGATTATAATCAAATGCAATAAATAATAATTATGCAATAATAAATATCACAAATGTGAATAAATTATATTACCTAGAAAAGGATTTTCTTATACTTTTTACAGGCAATTAATATATACATTTTTTTATAAGTAATAATTGGAATCTCAGTGTTCACTCAATATCGATCTAAAGGCACTAAAATATGAGTGAATTCTAAATCCGTACCAATATAATTAAAACTAAGACACAAATTCAATTTAATACTTGAATAGCACACATTGGTTACTCAGAAGTCAAATACTGAATTAAAAATTATTGGTCCAGGATTAAAATGTGAAGTTCTTATTTTCGTTGTTATAATATACTTAATAAAGAAATCTTCTTCCATAGACAAAATAAGTAACTAATAATAACAAAATCAATTTCAATAGCTACATTTTTTCTTATATCTGAAATCGAATCCATACATGAGAGACGCAATATTTCCTTTCACTTGAAGAAAAAAACATTTTTTTGTTGAGAGGCTCTTAGTGATATTCCACGTTTAAATCTTCTCCAGCATTGGCAGATTGAGCACCTCTGGTATTTCAATGTCTTCCAAACAAATCACCGAAGGTGAAAAGTGAATGCGAACTGGAAATCGATGTTTAACGTCCATCATAAGTGCCTTGAAAAAAAAAAACATACAGTCGATTTGTATAACTCCTCCGGTTGGTTCGTTGGTCAAAAAGTATTGAGATTCATCAGTCTCACTGACACTAAATTGTAACTTTTAAATATGAGAATGAGATATGTATCTGATGATATTTCGCAAAAGTAAAGCATTAATCGTCTAAGAATTTCACTATCAAAGAGAAATTTTCACTTGAAAATATGTCCAGTTTGCTAACTGATTATGGCAAAGAAATGCTTGGAATGTGAACTATGTATACTATTGTTGAATACGGGTCTAATTAATTTTTAATTCTGCCAATCAAAATGGATAGATTATAGGCACTTATGCGAAATTGTAGTGCTAGCTGTAGGTACGTGAAGCCTAGCTCAACATCATCAAGAAGTAAACATGAATCAAATCTTTTCAACATAAAATTAGCGGTTGCAGGATTGAAAATGATGGTATGTAGTACCAGATAATAAATGACAGCCAATTAATATATGATCTATACATTAATTTAAACGCTTTCGAGAGCACTTTATCATATTAGCATCCATTCTAATAGGTATGTTTAAAAATTAAATTTCCGATTTAGCAATGGTAGCTTCACAGAGAATGTGCTTAAAATAATTAGGTAATAGGATACCCAATAGGGTATCCAATATCCCAATACCTTAATAGGAAGTGCGACACTTCCAAACTAAACCTCGTCTTTGGATACCTAACAAAGCGAAAATAAGGAAATGTCTCTCCTATATAAGCATGCAATTTAATTATATCCAAGAAAGAGCTATCTTAATAATAATAGATTCGTGAACACTTTCCCAACATACTTGTCCTTGCGTGTCGTTGCGATCCTTGAGCTTTTCTTGTACTTTCCGAATAAATGATGGCGATACCCTTTCTTCTCCTTCGTCTGTCGGGGTGTAGAGGTTGAGAATTTTGCAAATTTGTAACGGTGTCAGGGCACTACACATTTCGCATACGCTACTAACGTCACCGTCACTTTTGCGGGCCTGTAGCAGCTGTGAAGCCTGTATGATGGGCTCCAGTGTGGCTTTAATTTCATCCTCCTACAAGGATTTAACAATTTCATAGAAAAAGTGCAAGAATTTAATACATTTCAGAGTTATTTTTTCTCCAATCTAATATACTCCATTATCTTGACACGCAGTTTTATTAAAGTTTTGTATTCAAGCTGTCCGAAAAGTACGTATCGAAAATGATAAGGCTTACAAAATAAAAATTGCAAAACAATCCTATTCGCATTGTGAGAATTTGAAAAATTGAATATTATATATGTATATCTTTTCAACGGTTACCATGGTATTAACAAAAATTGGGAAGTTACATTTCCCAATCGACGGATTGGCCGAGGTGGTCCTTTACTATGGCCACCTCTGTATCCCAGTCTTAATCCTGTTAATTTTTTTTTCTTAGGGTCCATCTAAAAAATTCTAGAATTACATCTGATGATGTTATTAGAAATGAAGACCACATGATATTAAGAGATCAACGGAGATGTTCGGAAAATAAAGTGTATTGAAGTTCAAGGTGCACATATTCAACACATTTCTTGATAATTTGTTGAACAAATTGACTTTTATTGATTTTTAATCGTTGATATGTAACGTACATCTTATTAAATAAATATTTTCTACCAAAAATTCAACCGAATTTATTATTTGCTGCACTGAAAAACACAAAATAATATTACTTCTATTGGTGCTGGTAATTTTGAAGTTGTGCATAGAAGAGTTTTGGCACCTACTTCAAAAGAACTAGCACCAATAGAATTAATATTATTCTGTATTTTTCAGTGCCCCAACAATAAAGTCGGTCCAATTTTTGTCAAAAAATATTTATTTTACACTTTTGAGTACCATTAGTCATGAAAATCGTTGAACGTTCTCTAATACTAAAGAAGAGAGTACTTATCCTATTACCCGTTTATATTCTTTGTACTTATTATTATTCAGAGATCTCAAAACATCAAATAAAAAAAAGAATCATGAAGGCGCGAACATCTATAAAAAATCATGCAGACAAACAGTCGAACTGTATACCTCCTCCATTTGGTTCGACGATGCGATTTTCTCTAAAACGGTAAATGATATCAATTTAAATGAGCAACTGTAGCTAAATGATGAACTTATAAAAAGTTGGGAGAAAAATGTCAAATTTGACAGCTCATTAAAAAAATTACTTTGAAATTTTATCAGTTCCTGTATAAGACAGACATACTGAATAAAAGTTTACACATGAAAAGAAGCATTATTGAGTTATTTTTTTAATTTTTACTTTCAAAGCGAATAATTCCACGTCAAAGCCCGATAGGATTGTTTTTTAAATGAAGTACATTATTTTGACTCCCTGTAATGTAAGCCCTATCATTTTCGGTACGAACTTACCGGGCACTCTGTATACGCTAGGAACAGCAGTTTGGAAAAATGAATTACATTAAACTTGCTTTGAGAAAATCTTTGAGAAAAATTTTATAAGGTAATTCCTGAATTGTTCATAAATCATTAAACATGGAAATATCTTTGATGAAGTAAAGCCCAAATCTGGCAATTTTTTTCGAATAACTTATAAAACTTACGTCCAAATTCTTTTCTCTAGTCCACATTTCCAAATGAGACAAATTGTGCCTTATCTTGTATCCCTTTGACCAATTACATAATTCTTTTCTCACTAGGAGATTGTTTAAGCTTGTAGCACACATGAAATAAAATAATTGCTTGAAAACTATGGAGATAATTTCGATATCTACACCATAAAACTGCAAAATCTAAAAAAATATAAAATATATATGTCACACATGGAACACCACGGCACAGTCTATGAGACTATTAACTGTATATATTGGATTTGAAGCATTGATTTGATAAATACCTTATAGTAACCAGTGAGTTCCTTGCACAGTGTTTTAATATAATTGACTTCAGTTTTGATACCGGACACCTCTTCATGTTCAAGAATAGCCGGTACGATTAGTGGATGTATTTTACTTTCCAAATCCTTTGACATTTCTGTAACAAGATATTTTTACAAGACTACATAAGTATTTTTATAGAAAAAAATGTTACCGTAATAGATCCAGATGGCATTATCTGTTAGGACTCGCCTATATTCCGATAAATCGAAATTTCTCATCGATTGTTCATTCTGCTTCGGAGTATTATGCTTTTGAAACTCAGCATCACCACTATATTGCTTCATATTATTCACCAATCTGTAACATTTATAATGATATTGATCAGCTTTATTTGCTAGCTTTGATTTCAAAATAATGGGTGTTCTTTACTGGTTTCACTTTTGCATTGGCAGTGCCAGCATTTTATTAAATTGCTCTATTGTTTATCTGATTGTCTGTTCGGCACAAATTTTGCAATCAATTTCAAACTTCTAGATAAGCTGGAGAAACGTAAAATATAGCTTAGAAAAAGTGAGAAATATAAAATAATTTTAGTCATGCATAAATTGGCTATCGTATGTACCCGTTTTTTTAATTATTCTTTATTTCTTAAATAGTTCCACCTAAAGTCAATTTGAGCGCTGACGTTTTGTAAAGTTTAGTTTAGCTCTCCTTATTAATTTTTATGGTTGGTATAATCACCCCAGCTTTAACAATTAATTTGACTAACGATAGATGGAACTCACTTGCTGATAAAACTGTTTCAAAGTCTATACATCCAAAGAAACACTCAATATATCCTTACTATTGGCAACAGCCAAATATGATCATAGTTTTTTTTTGTAATCTATTTAGAGGCTATGATCCTATTTGGCTGATTCAATCCGTATATCTTTATCTCATACCGAATTAAATTTGACAGCCACAAAGCTTTTGTCTCCAAATCGTCCGATCTTTTCCTCACAATCTTTTTAACACAATTTACAAATGTAGACAGGATTTTCCGGACTTTCTCCTCATTATTCATATAATCTGCGTGTCTGATGCACATGAAAATTATGTAGGATGGTAGAGCGGGTAATAGTGTAACAGCTGTCCTTGGTTTGAGCTCTACAATATTTTTGTAAAATAAAATTTCTATAATTGCATGGAGTTTGAAATATGAATAATATACCTGTGACGAGTCTATTCATAATCTTGGTTTCATCACCATTTTGCACTTCAAACATTCCCAAAAATTCTCTGTTCTTTTTTCTCAAATTTGGTTGGGATCTTGACGTAGTCATCGGTACCTTTTCCTCTATCGCTGTCTCGCTATTAAAGTCGATTCCCATCTCTTCCAACTTCTTCATCATGAGCCTAAGTTGTTTCTTGTGTTTTTTAACCAAAACATTAAGTACATCATTCCTATCGATCAATTGCAGATTCTCTTGGGTTAATCTTGTGATTTCGTGCTGCATATATGCCTCACTCTGGTTTTGTGGATTGCTATTTAAGTTTGCAGATAGAATGCGTTGTTGTCGCTCGTTCTCCTCACGCAACTTTTCAATCTCTAATCGATATTCTCGTTCATGGGCTTTGTACTTAGTTTTCTCGTCTTGCAACTCCAACTCCAGTTGCTTATTTATGGTTTTTTGTGTTTCGTAAGCTTGTGCCAGTTCACCGTCTTCATTTATATATTCACCTATGAAAGTAGAATCAGGGTTCGGCAATTAGCTGATGAAAAAAAAATAACCTCATGCAAAATAATAATTTGAAAATAATCTACGTCCATTCATAAAGAAGGTAGTAACATTGTTATTTTCTGTAGATAATAATATTCAAATATTTTCTTTATGCTTGGTACAATCAAGATAACCTCACCAGTCCTTGTTTTGGCGTTCAGTATCGATTTCATAGCATTGGTTTGGTTAGCTAGAACGCTCTTTAGTTGCACAATCTCCTCAGATTTCCTATCCAGTTCCTCGCGCATGGCTGCTAATTGCTCGTGTAGTTTTGTTAAGCCTGTACCTAAAATTATTGTTCTACTTCTTCACAAAATCCTCAATCAATTATTTCTTTTGCATACCTTCATTAACACTATCCTGTAATTCATACAATTGCGATTTGACCTGAGAATTGCAAAGTTCCAATTCGGAAATTTTGACGCATAGCTCAGCTTCACTGCGTACTCTTTCCATCTTTGGCGACATGTCGATTTCATCGAGCCGTTTCTGCATGCGTTCTCTTTCACGTTCCACCTCAGCCAATTTGTGCTGCAACTTGAGAACCAACCCGATCTCAACTTTGGTATCTGGATCATGTTTGATGTCAGCATTGCTGCTTGTTGTGCTCGGTGTTTGGCTCTCACTGGAAGCTGGAATAAGTACCAAAGTCGTATACTTGAAGGTTGAGATGTTAACAAGCTTTGATATTTTTGAGTGCCAAACATGTGATGTGCTAATGAGGATCAATACAGGAAAGTAAGATCCATTAAAGAAAATATGAAGCTCCCAGACCTTCCTAAAGATCAGATTGATTCTCTTAAAATACTAAAATTGGGATCTACTGATCAATTTCAAAGACAGGATAAGAAGAAGAAGAAAAGCCAACAAAAAATCCATGAACGATATAAAAAAGGAGGAGAAACAGGAAGATAGTTTCGAATAGAAAATTATCAGCCAGTCGGGGGAATTTGCTGCATGATTAAAATTGATGATTCTGAAGTATTGACACATTTTTGAATGTAGAAATATCTAAAAAAGGAAAACTAGTAATTTCATGGCTAATTACATATGATGCTAGCACATCATTGAGGAATGATAAGGAATAAGGAACTCAATCTGTTCAGGTGATAAATAGGGGCATTGCAATGGTTTAAACTACATATTTATTACGTGTTCTGTTCAAAATAGAGCTGTATGTTTAAAATTGGCCGATGCGAATCGTTACTTTTGAAAATAAAATTTGAAGCTATACATTATACCTAATAAAGCACCTAATAAGCCCCTAAAGAAAAGATTTTATTCGTGATAATATTGTGTTAGAGACATGTAAAAAGCCACAACGCTTCTGAAAACCACTTATCTTTTTAGGTTTGTGAGCACTTTGTGTTTGGCTCACTAATAGATCTTAGATTTGTGATAATTGGAAATCAAATTACCTATTTGGCGGTGTTAACTTCTGAGAGCTATATATCGGTTATGGATGTGGTCTTAATAAACTACGACATAATCTAACTTAAACTGTATAAGATGTTACGATGATTGGAATTTTGTATTAATAGACTACAAAAAATTACAAATCAGCCCAGTTTCAAGAAAATAGGATCTTATGGATAAAAACATGCAAGTGATAACAGTTTTGTTTAAATGTTGTTGAAAACTAATAATTATTCTCAATAATAATCAAATAATAATAACCCCTTTATTGAAAATTTTAGGAAAATCGTAAGACACCTAAATACAAACATTCTCTCTCATTCATTATTTAGTATTTGTGATGGTAAAGGAAGACAAAAAATCCTGCACAAGGGCTTCATAGGCTTTATAGTCACATTAAATGAATATTGAAATATCATTTGCTGTTCTGCATTCTTAATTTCAAATATAAACTCCATTATTACTCACCTTCTCCGCCTTTCCAATCAATGGTCTCCAGTTTCTCCCGCGTATGTGAACTGCTACTGGCCGTTGACCTAACAGAGCCGTATCCATGATCCTCGGGCATTATTGCCTCATTATTGAATATGTTCTCAAACTGGCCCGAAATACTGCTTACATCGCTGATATTTCTCTTATGTACACTAGTACTAAGATTTTGCGCTTCGAGTTGTCTGTTCAATTCTTCACAATGTTGCTCGAGAGCGATATAATCGTTTAACAGCCTTTGATATGATTCTCTTTCTTGGTCGGCTTCATTGAGTATGATCTTTGTCTCTTCTTCCAGTTTGGTTTTTAAATTCTCCTCAGCGCCCTAGGGAATTGGATTTTAATATGTTAAATGAAAAATTTAAGCTGTCATCTGATTGGAGAATCGATATAGTGGAGTTAATTTAATTTTCAAGTAGACAAGAAGCTTATTCTTAAGAGTGGGGTCAAGGTCATATATTCATAAAAAAATATAAATGCCTAGTTTGTTTTCCGATAGATGGTTCTCAGGCAATGATTACAATGAATCTGGGAATGTGTGTAGTCATCAATAGACTCAAATTCCACTGTTAGGCATTAAGGCTAGATTTTAATGGTTATTGGTTAAGTTCTCATCTAAATTTTATAATAATTTTTTATTTGATCAAATTAGTTCAAACATCGGAGTCATGTTAGAAGGTAATATATTGATGTGTTCAGTCATTCACCAGGGAAGGAGTAGGAGTAGAGTGATAGATGAAATGAAAGGCGATTTGAAGCACCTATTCTTCCTAGGGTAGGTACTCACTAATTAATAAATGACAGCATGATTATTAGAACGCAAGGATTTTCATTACAGCTAGAAGTGGAAGCTTTATTTGAATCACTTCAACAGAAATTTCATCCTAGAAAAGAATATATTTCATTACATTTTTATTCGAAATGCAAATGATGGATATTAAAATTTAGCTGAAGGAAGATGATCTTGACAATATGTGACAGCAGGAAGGGAAGAATAGATTCACTGAAGTCACCTATGTTTATTTGATTCTTGGGAATGACGAAGGGGAATGCTCGGAGATTATTTTTTTTATATATACCTTTTCATTCATCTTGACAATTTCATTAAGTTCATCAAGTTCTCTACGTAATACATCAGTTTCATGCTTCCACAACTTCCTTTGTGCCTCTTGTTCCCGATGGAACTTTTCTTGTTCTTGAATCAAATCCATTTTCTCATCCCTTTCAATCTTAATATCCTCTTCCAATTTTGTAATAAATTTATTTTTCTCTATCAACAAATTATTTAAATTCCTGATTTCAATCTCCATAGCTTTGAAAGTGACCATCTTATTCCTTCAACATTTAAAGAAACCATTAAAGCTAACAAAAAAGTCACCAA
This sequence comes from Crioceris asparagi, assembly GCA_958507055.1. Taxonomy (NCBI): domain Eukaryota; kingdom Metazoa; phylum Arthropoda; class Insecta; order Coleoptera; family Chrysomelidae; genus Crioceris; species Crioceris asparagi. Next base: position 48,684,512 of record OY293829.1, read on the forward strand.
GCCAAACAAAAAACATACTTTAGCTCTTGCGCTTCCTGTTGATATAACTTCAATTCATTATTTGCTTTGGTCATCTCATCTATGCGCTGCTGTAGGCTAATAATTTTGTTTTCCAAGCCTTTGTTGAGGTTTTTGACATGTTCAATAGATCTTGCTTCGATTCTCAGCTTCTTGTATATTCTCCTAGCCAGGAATCTTCGAATAGCTGCTTGACAGACAATAATTTGTCTACGCATTCTCTTGTACTGCCTTCGGGCCAACCAACCACGTACATACTTTTGTATAATAATGGCCTGAAATATAGCAATAAAGAATGAACGTTGATTTTATCCAACATATTTGCTCAAGTACCTTCGCGTTATACTTAAGACTGAGATATAACAATCTGGCCAGATATCCTCTGGCAAACGTTTGAATGCCCAAAATACATTTTTGTGTCGACTTGTAATGTTTTCGTACGATCCAGCCACGAACATACCTCTGTATTGTAATCGCTGCTCTTTGCTCTTTGATATGTTGAGCTAATCTGTAAAAATATCCTCAATCAGTATCGGTCCTTCGATAAAAATACACATACCTTCTGGCAAGCAAACCACGTCCATAGCGTTGTATCAGCATTGTTGATTTTTTGATCCTTATATATTTCTTCCTATGAATAAACATTCTAATTGTCTTCTGGATCATGATGCAGCAAAGTTTTAGTTTCTCTGATCGTAATTTCTCCAGGTATGCCACTTGACCGGCTCGGAAGAAAATTTTCGTCTTACCAAACTGATACTTATCTGAATCGTTTATGTATTTTACTATGATATTTTCGCATGTTTGAGCGATATTTTTTCGGTTGATATCGGCGAATCTGCATAATACACGATACCTAAAATAAAAACAGAAAGACGAGTTAAGTATATATAGAGTGCATCTTGTTTCGTGCTGTACATACCTAGAGAAGAAATCAGTGTAGCTCCATCTACTGGGGAAACCAGCAGCTGATATTCTGATGGTTTCCAATACTCCACAAGCTCTCAGCTGTTGTACTGCTCTCTTTGGGTTGTATTCAAAGGCTTTTTTCTCATCATTTGGTTTGATACAACGCACATAATGTGGCGTGGTAGCGTTCAATGTATTCATCAACATGTTCAACGAGTCACGAAATTGTGAACCCACTGACTTTTTGTGTGTCTTTTGTGATGTAGCTAATGGTTTTGCCGCTGAGATCTTGACTTTTTTCCCGGGTGGTGCCAATTTTTGTTGATCGGATGCAAATAGACGCTTAACCAAATTGTTTTGGCTGAGTTTGACGACATTGATTTGCTCCTCAATGACTGTGTCACGATTCTTTTCCAAAAAACCAGAGCTTTCGTATTGCACTTTATCAGCAAAATGATTTATGACAAATGACGAGGATCCAAAGCGACCTTTGGCAAAGTGACTGTACTTGGAGCATTTGAGGTAGAGCTTTTCTGTCCATGAACCATCGCTGCCTTTTGGCATCTAAAAATAAAAATTGATAACTCTTCGTAACTTAGAATACTTATTTGTTATGTCCTTTTGTTGTATCTGTGGAACTTACTCTGCACTCTTCGTCAAGTAGATCCAAAATACCCAATTTGGTCTCAATCAAATCAATGCAAGGCTGATTATTGTAGAAATCAATCATTTTCCACGCTATACCCTCTCTTATGTACTCTTCCTGCTCCAGTTTGAAAACATGCATGTTAAACTGCTGTTGCAGCTTCTCGTTTGCATAATTTATACAAAACTGTTCAAATGAATTTATTTGGAATGTCTCAAAACCTATAAGAAAAACTTGCTTAAAATTTAGTCTGCTACAACACTGAAATTGTGTAATCCATTTCTAACCGTATATATCTAAAACCCCGATGAATTTGTGCCTCTGCGAGTCAGATTCCAACTCTTTATTAATGATTAACACAATCCAACTGAACAGCTCAGCATAAATATGTTTGGCAAGTGCATCACGGGCACTTTCTGCATCTCCAACCGTCATTGGTTTTAAAAAGACATCGCGCATTGAGACCAATTTTCTCGTACACAGCCACAAACGCATTTCTTCTTCATCAATTTCCAATAGTTCTGAGAGTTTCTTCATGTGTTTATCTTCTTTCTGTAGAATGTAGAACATTGCAAGTACTTAGGATGCAATTTAATGGAGGGAATGTATAAGTTATTACCTTGATACAACAACCTTCTTGACTTTGTTCATTCTCAGGTTGTATGATACACTCCAAGAATTTGATATTTCCCAAATGAAGTACTGATGCCAGTATTTTTAGCATATCATCAATTTGTGTTTTGGAAAATCCCAAAATATTTAATGCCTCTATAGTTTCATCAAATGCTTTAAAATCATCTACACCGTCAACGTCGGGACTTTGGCCTTGGTTTAAATAATGAAAATTGTCTTGATGATCTGAAAAAAATAAATATAAAGACTGATATTTCAGTGCTCTCTGTTCTCACCTAGCCATAAATGAGGTAGTCTATCTCTGGCCGAACACATCTGATAAAAAATGTGATAGTTTCGTTCCTCGGGTGATTGGAAAACAACTCGTGATTTTTCCAGTAAGTACGTTCTCATTGAAGCACCATTGATGTGAAATTGTTTGTCGAAGTGTAGCTCGATAAATTTGCCGAACCGGGAGCTGTTGTCATTTCTTGTAGTTTTTGCATTCCCAATAGCCTAGACGAAAATTGAATAGAGTACAGTAGGTTCCTTATGGAGGGAGGGCATCGTAGGTACTCATAGCCAAATCGACTTTGAAACTTAGAAAATAATAAAAACACGAATACTGAAGGAATGAGGAAAGCTTTATAGAGTGATCTATCATTCCATAATAGGAATCACCAGCAATGGATATACAGGGTGGTCACCGTATACGATACGATCTCTGTATGGAAAACCTTGTGATTTTCATGTATTTTTTTCAATTGGTTGGATGAAGAATTTCAATATGGAAACTAATTACATACCTACCATGATTTGCTAAAAAGAGATCGTGCCCTATACGGTGTTCCAACCTGAATATTGGTGGTGATGTTTAGTCCCATATCACTATTGGGGACATAAATAGTTTCTTGATATAGTTTCGAAGATAATTAAATAATAATCACTTGGGAATGGGCATATGTTTAAACAAGAGGCAAATTCCATCTAAAGGTTATTTCAGATGACCAAAGTATTTTTGGAAGATCAGCTAACAGATTACAATCAATATAGTAAACGTGTCAGAAGTGACAAAAACATTTTTGCATACTTGTAACAACAACAGAGTTATTGTTAACAAGAGATTCCTTGTCTAATGAATATGGTGGGTCGAATTATAATGTTTCACGGTAGAGATTCCGCTTTGCTTATCATTGGTCAATGAGTCACAAGTCACATAGAAAACAATTCTTTGTTTGTTTACCTCCATAATGGGACTACTGGCCAGCACTCTCTTCTCGACTTGAGTCTCCGTAGCATTGCCACCCACAGTGGCGAAAAATCGCATCGTATACTTGGCCGAAACAGTCTTGCCTGCTCCACTCTCACCCGACACAATGATGCTCTGGTCACGTTGAGCCCTTTCAAGTTCTGTGTATGCTTCTTCCGCGACTGCAAAGATGTGTGGGTCCAGGTCACCCATGGCGCGACCCCTATACGTATGTATTGTGTCGACATCTGAACCAAAAAAAAAATAGACTAATTAAATAGAAATTATTAGTTGGTCCTCCAGAAATTCTTCTTACAAAAACTTGAGAACAAGAGCTCCGATCAGCAATTGCTTACCCACCTTTCTTTATAATGTTTTAGTTTTAGTTTAAGAAGGATCGCATTTTCAATGTGGAGAGCAGTACAAAAGTCTTGTAAGGAATTGGGACAAAAAAGCTTCGCGTCGCCAAGTGAGAATCGGTCTTTATGCACCAATTTTCATCTATCCAAGATTAAAATGAAAAACTCCTTTGAGAAAAATGTACCATCCAAATTATTTAAATTACTATTGTTCACAATCGCGGTTAGAGTAATGAATGTTTTTTTTATGAATGGCTTCAGTATTCTAATATTTTAATCATCAAAAATGATCCTGGATAATCACACTAGTCATATTGCCATTCCTTGCATGTGACTTCTACAAAGTACCTACAAGGCTTTGCACACCACACATTAAAGAAATCAAATTAAGTGGGTTGCACAAAGCGAATGTGATAAGTATTACGAAATCCATAAAACTGGTACAGCGAATAAGATGTAGAACGAAGAAGTAGAAACATTTGCTCAAGATTTATGACGCATCATATTACATCCCGCATGAATTCAATTGTACAAGGTAATTTTGTTTTTTTTTTAATAAGAATGATATTTCTATCGACTAAAGGTACTACCATAGAGCTATCATTTTTCTTTCTATTTGTGATGACTACGAAGGTACTGATTAGATATGTACGACGTACATACAAGCTCTACAAGTGTAGAGTGTAGTAGCTGCGGAAAATACGCGAACGGTGTAGCATGCCCAAGACTGGCAATGTGTATAATGTACGAACACACAGACATTTTCTTTTGAAAGATTTTATATGAATCTGGGTACTGCGAAGATTTGTCGAAATTACAATTTTGGAAAATTGGGCCCATTGCAATAACTTCATACTGGGACGTAAATAAGAGAGCTCCAAAAATAAAAACTATTAGGAAGATAATAATTACCCATCAGAAACAAAATAAAAGCTTTGAATACATACATTCTCTATTTCAATATATACTAACAGTTTTGAGAACGTCAGGTGGTAATACACAAGTCTCCAGGAGCTGAACTGGTAAAAGTTCTATTCACAAGATATTCAGAATGAGGCATCCCAAAATTTGTATGGATAAATTATATCTATTGAGAACTGAATAAGGTAGAAGAGCAATAGAATTGAAAGAATCACACCAAATAATTTAAAATCTCCAGTATGTTTTTCAGGGTTCCTTATCTGAAAGGCGACAAAAAAAGCGTTAAAGACTAGCTTTTTCCGTCCGATCTTCCCTCCTTAGTCTCCATAATTTTGGACATATTTAATGCTTAGGTACTTTTAAGTACTTATCAAAGTTTTGTGACAAAAAGTGTTTTTTTTTTAAATAAATTTTCTCGTTATTTCAAAGGTAATCCTTATAACAGCTCTAGTGTAGTAGTATAGTAGTACTGATGATTCATATTGCCTTATCTTATCCGTTTAGTTATATTCTTCTAAATATGAGTAACTGTATTGACAAAACTTATTACCAACAAACGTCATTAATCTGTACATCTCTTCACATAGATAAACTGAAGTGTCTGTGAATTCGAAATAGATTTTTTTTGTTGAGTGCATAGGGTTATTTGGACGATCAAGTTTCTTAGCAAAACACTGGTCGGCTTGTAAAACGCTATTATTGGCATGTGGTAGGTAGTAGCATTATTTTTGAATGCAAGCTTATTCTAGTCGGTACCGGACTTTGTGATTTTATAATCACGCAATATCAACAATTTCATATTATTAACAAACATTTGGCGAGTCAATGATTGATTTCTGCTCATACAATGAAATACGCGTCAACAACACCTACTTTCCTCACATGCACAACATTCACGTTTCAAAATACGAGAGGTCAGAAATTCACTATAGATTACATAAGTGACCATAGCCTCCTATATGTAAAATACGAATGGAAGTAAAACTAAAAACAAGAAGACTGCAAAAAGCTGAAAAAGTACAAAGAAAAAACATCGAGAGTATGTGGCTACCATCAACTAAACATCTATATCAGAAAAGGCTAACCTCCAAAATAGAAGAAAATAGAAGCAAACAAAATTATGCAGGAAGACAATATAGAAACAGCATGGAAAAAACTGGAAGATAATTTGAACTCGGCAGCATGAGAAGTGCTAGGAACCAGAATAATAAACATAGACCACAAGAAACCCAACAAAACGCCATGGTCCAAACAGGAAATCAAAGCAAAATGCAAAGAAAAACGAGAAGCCCACGTAAAGTACAGATCAAAACAAACACCAGAAGCCTACAATGAATACAAGAGAATAAGTAATGACACTAAAGCATTAATAAAGAAAATCAATGACGAATACTGGCAAAACTTCTCATCGAGAATGAAAGCTGATTTCTACGAATTGCAAAGGCAGATATGGAGATTTATTAGAACGTAGTAAAGAGAAATAAGCAAGCTAACAGAAACAAACAAAATATACATCGACACCTGAACCTCCTATCTCACTGAAATGAAGCGAAGATCGAGATCGGACCCTACCAGAAACCCCAGAGATAACTACTGGAAATGTAATCGTCACAACAGAGGAAATTAATAAAGCATTACAGAAACTGAAAAACCGAAAATATCCAGGAACGGGCAAAATACCAAATGAACTGTTGAAATACGGTGGACATATACTCGCTGAACAATCAAGAATACTTATACAAAAAATTCTCACCGGCCATACAATATCTAATAGTTGGCGCACCAGCACAATGATCTTAATGTTCAAAAAGAGTGATAAAACAAAACCAGAGAACTTCAGAGGAATAAACTTACTTAGCACGGCTCTAAAACTGATAACAAAAGTCATAACCAACAAAATCACCAACGAAATTGAACTAGCAGACGTACAACAAGGTTTCAGATCTGGACGATCCTGTAATGACGTAGTTTTTATTGTTAGGCAAACCATGGAAAAGTCTCTGAAGTACAACGTCCCGGCATACTGCTGCTTTATAGATCTGCAAAAGGCATTTGACCTTGTAGAACTAAATTAAGGCAGTTCACGAAATATGGGTATAGGATATAGAATGGGTGAAGAAACCATATCCATTATATGCCGTGCAGATGACGCCATACTTGTTGTAGAGAGTGAAGATGACTTGCAGAGACTTCTACATCAATTCAATATAACAGCGAGGAGATTCAACATGATAGTATATAGTGACATTCACGTGAAATAAGTCAACGAATAACACAACCATCTATGTGGTTACTATTTTGTCAATCTTCAAACGTACATAAAACAAGATACAAAATAAAAAGCATGTGTTATGTAATAATCTTTTAGCACCAACTTTAAAAGTACCAGCACCCATTGAAATAATATTAATTGTATTTTTCACTGTGGTCCTCTTTTTGTAACATATATTTATCTCAAATTCATGTAATCCAGATTGTTCATTCCTATTGAGTTATTTCAAAATAAGTCGGTAACAATATTAGACTTTCCTGATGCTGCATGTCGGAGATCAGTGATTTTTTTTTAAATGTCCAAATTTGGCTGGACATGCGCTTCTCTTTAATTCTGTCAAATAAATCTTTCAGTTTTCGAAAATAAAATTATTAAGGATTTAAAATCAAATTACCGACATTTTTTCCAAATATAGTTTGTGCTATCGAGAGCAAAGCCGTTAGAATGTATATATCTGCTCTAAACTTATTTCGTTAACCTTCTTTCACTTTATGTCATTTTTATGATTCGGTACATCCGATCAAAAAACGAAGATAGTTTAAATTTAACACTGACACAGTATTAGGTGACCGCGACACGGACATAAAGTTTGAATAAACGAATTCTGATACAGGAGATTATTGTTGTGGATCAAATTAAAAAATTAAAAAACTTTTTTTTCAAGCACATCACATTATGTATAAAATGAAAGGGCTCGTTATGAGTAACTCAAAATAATTTTTCATTATCCTAAAATGAACGGCTTCGAATGTATTATGGAGAATATATGAAAATTGACAATTAGATCCCCTTAACTCAGAAACTACTGAGCATAGAGTTAAAAAAATAAGAACATAGGCCTTCAAAATTATAATTTACAGGAAAACCTAAACGAAAATCCTAGGTACGTATGCCTTACCATGCGAGCTCAACTCGCAGCTGACCAGTTTTTTTATTAAAAAAATGTATGGTTAAGGTAGATTTCGATTCGAGAAAATAGATATGTCAACAATGACAGCAAGGTCAAAAATAGGGACTTTTTTGAACTGTATTCAGAACGTAAAAGAAATAGAAGATGATGAGGATGGAGAAATACAACCAATAATATCTATAAACGAAGCAGAAGAAATTACATATTTGATAACTAAACGGTTTTCTAGACTCCATGTGGATTCATAAGAATCAAGATAGACACATTTCTTCCGAAAGATTTTCATCTTGTTTTGTCATTTGTTTTTAAAGTTATGACGTTGTGGGTACTTTCTAGATGACAACGTTTATTTTTTAATATTGACTTTGGTAGTATTTTTTATTCTCTTTACAATGGAATAAAACATGTAATATGCATATTACCTATTCCGAAAAAACTGAATCTAATGACTTGGCGTACAGAGCAAATAACATATATTTATTTTTGACTTTTAATAACTACCACTAATGTTTTTTATACAATAGCTGTGTACTTAACTAATTTAAATTTTCACATTTTTAATATTTGATCTTTACGGTCTTTTTTAAAATATAACATAACTGATAAAAAAGTACATATAGTTGAAAAGAGAATTAAAAATACATCTGATGTCAATATTGAAAAATATAATATATGATATTCAAAGATGTGAGGATTATATGGAAATTGAACCTTATAACGCCAAATAAATAAAATCGAAATTTCCATACACACAATAATTTTCATAGAATTATCAAATTAGTCCGATACTAGCGACTAGCGCTTATTTAAAATATTTGAAAATATAATTATTTCTCATAACATTTAGTGAGGTACCCACTTAATTTATTTTCACTTTTCAACTGTTAAGTCATCACAATACTAAATGGCAAATTAAATGCAGATGCGTTTACACCTCCACGATGGAAGTGTTAGAAATATGTCAATATTTCTGTACTTTAAACTGCAACCAGCTACCAATGTAACGTTCGAATAGACATTATCCATAGACATTATATGTCTATGACATTATCATGTCAATAATTAATAGGTGGTACAACAACTTACCGTATATTGGCAAGTCATCGTAAGGATTGATTGCCACCAATACAATACCACAATAGGTATAGATGTATCTGTTTTGGCAAAATCTGACCTGCAGATTGTACAGTACGGCTGGTTCGTGTAGGTAAGACAATGATGTGAGATCATTTTCGCCTACTAAGATGGCAGGATTACGCAAAAATGGTAGATCATTTTCGCTCTTCAAGGCTATTTCCTTTTTTTCGTTTTCTTCGGTTAGCACCGCCAATGTGGTTTTGCCCGGTTGGTATTCTTCTAATAGTTCGGCACCTTCCCATACTTTTTCCTTGTGTGGTATCCATACTTTTGCTCCCTGCAACAATAAACTGAATTATTAATATTAGATTAAAAATCTCCGAAAAAAAAGCTGACTAAGACCACTCTCAGTCAAGTCACATTTCAAACAAAGTAACTAAATCAAAATCGATTCATCCGTTTAAGAGCTGCAATACCTCGAACAGATACACAGTTAGACTTAATTAAAAAAAAATCTAGTATAAAACACTCTCGACCATGTCCTCTGCCAAACATAAAAATCTAAATAAAAATTGGTTCATCCGTCAAACATACAGAGAGATGCACGCGTTAAACTTGATAAAAGAATAAGTAGCTAAGATCACTCTCGACCAAATCCCATTTCAAACAAAAAACAATTAAATAAAAATTTGTTCATAGGTTTGGGGGCGACGATGCCACAGACAAATAGACAGATACATACATCATCACTGTATTGTGCTTGAGATTGAGAATACTCTAGAAATTAAAACTTTATTGTTCTTCTTTTAATTGAAAATCTGAGAACGCAGAATTAAAGATTAGAGCATATCCGGAAAAGTTTAAATTTATTTTTTTTTTCAAATGGCTACGGTTTTAGAGTTTGAGAAATGGTAAAGTCTGAAATATGTACCTAATATGCGTATTTCTGCTATGTGGAAGGGCATTTTTTTAGAAAATTGAAAATATGAGACGGCCAAATTAAAGAAGAGATTATATGTAGCAACATTTCAATTGAACATTTTTTTAAAAGAGTTACGAATCTGCGCCGCGATGTTTTGAGATATCTAAATAATAAATAACAAGCACAAGCTAAGCCTATAAATAGGTAATATGATAAGTACTATCTTCTTTAGTATTATTATTTAGTTGTAGTGCCAGCACCAATGGAATTAATATTATTTTGTTTTTACTTTCCTACGCTAAGTAGCTGTATAAGGAAAGTATTGTAATCGTGTGAAATTTTCGGTATCGAGATTCTTACAAATGTTGACGTTTCAGAGTTTTCTATGTCTAATAAACATATTTTCAGCCATTGTTCTGTCTGTCTGTCTGTCCGTCTGTCTGTCTGTCTGTCTGTCCGTCTGTCCGTCTGTCTGTCTGTGACAGCATTATCTCGGGAACGGATCGGTATATTTTGTTGCTTTCTTTTTTATTTTGTTTGGTACCAATATCACTCGCCGGTGGCACTGAATGAGAATCCTGTATACACTGGGTGTTGAGCTATAGTCAAAAAACGTGATTTGCTCAAGACTATAGCGCGAAAACGGCTCTAACGATTTTGATTAAACTTTCGTAATGTATTCTTCTGAGAGCCCTTTACCACCCACATATAACGCCATCTCTTAGAAAAAGCACAAAAAAAAGTTATGCTTGAAAAAAAATTCGTATTTTCCACCTGTTTCTTGAGATTCTGGCTAAACGTTTCATCTTGCGAAAAGATGTTACATGACCATTGTTGTTTGTCTTGATATGCTGAAAAAAATGAGTGCTAGCACGGTTTGACCAGAGGATTTTTGCTTTCCTACCGCTATTATCGTCGCTACGTAAGGAGAGTAGGTATTGTAATACTGTAAAATTTTTCATTCACTGGAAATTTACTGCGAGCGGTAGGAAAGTCGTGTGAGTGGACACACCAATTTTTTGTAAAAAATATCTTACCAAAATAATTTCAAACATTTTTGTGTCACGATCGTGCATGTATTGACATAAACAAACATTATGCAGGTCACTCAATTATAAGTTATGAGATTACCACCGCTTTTTTTAATGAATTGACCAGTATATTCAAAATTTTAGATTCAACATAGAAATCTACACATATTTGTTATAACACACAATAATTTTTTTCAATTTTTAGATCGTAACAACGTTATATATATATATATATAAATTTTTTGTTTGTAAAGATTACAAAGAACATTTAAAATAAACCTATCAAATTTGCACTGGTGATGTTTAAATATTAAATGCCACCGAATACTAGCTTGTCTGTTTTAGGTAAATTTCCTATAGAAAAGTAGGTAGCTATTTCAATCGTTCGCAGTTTAGAATTTCTAAAAAAGTTCAACGAAATGGTGTTACATGTCAATAACGAAAACCACAATGTATTTTTTACAAGGTTATTTACATATATATTTTTTGATTTTGAGTTTTGGACTTTTTCCAGAAATTTTTGTTTTTGGGGAATGCAGTCATTTCAAGAATAATATTCTTTAAATTCAGCAGAGCTTTCGAGAATGATTAATATCTTCATGAATCTAGGAGAAATTAACTATAAACAGGAAATAGTTCATAACCATCAATCAGAAATGTCATTAGTTTTTCAATAACTCCACACCGGACAAAATTGTAAATTTGTTACTTTTCTACAAAAATACCAGATGGTTCCAATGGCTTCAAGCATAAAATACAAAATTATCTTTCTAGAAAATTTGGTTGAGAATAATTTAAATTCAGAAAATACATATTTATCGAAATGTTATTTTGGCTATAAACGATCATTATGTCATTCATCACCATCAGAGGCCAAAATCATATTTATTCAAAAATGAAAAGCTAGTTCATTATTATAACAATTATTATGAATTTCTAAATATAAGTGGCCGGGATAGCTGTGTCCGTGAGACATCTCTCCGATTCATCTACCCTGTGTTGGGGTGGTGTTGGCAAGTTCAAATTCCCTAGTAGCTTAACTATGTTTTCCTCTAATATAGAAAAATAAATAATCGAATAGATATAATTATTTATATCAAATATTCTTGAACGAGCAACTCTTGTATCGAGTGAAACATCACATTCACTTTTTGAAGCAGACATATTTTTGAACGACGAACCTTGAACGGAGGAGGTATACAATTCGACTGTCTGTTTTTTTTTTTGGTTAGTTCGCGCGTTGTTTATAGTAAACGTACTCCGATTTTGATGATTTTTGATTCATTTGAAAGAAGAGACTTGAAATTTGGTCCCATATTTATTAAAACGCAATACAAAATCACGAATGGTGTGGGGGGGGGGCAAATTTAGTCGAAAATCGAAAATCTGAGGTGGTATGATTAAAGATAGGACAATATCTGGAAACGTTAAAATTGAACATTTTTCTAAAAGTGTTACCGTTTTCAAGTAAGGGGTATGTTAAATTCTCAAATATGTGTATTTTGCTAAATTGAGGTTGGTTGAAGTTGGTGCCAAAAGTTATCAATCTAAATGCAACTGCACAACTTCAAAAGTAACAGCACCAATAGAATTAATATTATTTTGTATTTTTCAGTGCACCAACTAATATCGTAGGTTCATTTTTTTGTAAAAAATATTTATTTTTATTCTACTCTACAAACCAAATCTTATATTAATTTGGCTCAGGTCTATGAAAATTCGACAGAAAGATGGATTTCGACTGAAAACTATTGGTTAAAATTTATGATTTATATAGATAAATATTTGTTTACATGTGAAGTATGTTCCAAGAAATTTTCCTGAAAAGATTCGCCTATTGCTCATATAAGGAAATTTCATGGAGCACCTCCTAGTGCTCGAGTGAAACATATTCTTTGCCCAATTTGTTCTGGAGAGGAGATGTTTTCTCTCTATCATCAATTGAAATTTAACACCATGTCATGCTCTCAACATTAGAGAAACTCTCATTAAATTTCAGCAACATTCAAGTCAAGCACTTTGTGATAGGTATACATATACAACATACAGTAGCTCTATGTAAATGGAATTTTGGGATACCCTGTATTATAAGACACAATATGATAGTTTTTGATAGAAATTCTGAGAAATAGAAGCTGGAACATGTTGCGAGAACGTAGATATAGAATTGTAATGTAATTTTTTGATTATTGCTGTTAAATGTATTTCTTATATGGCCTGATCACTCAGATTCTATCCGTTTGTCATAGAATCTACCAGATTTACGGTAATAACATAATTTGTAAAATGCGCTCAGTAATTATTCAATTTTTCAATACTCAATTGGATGCGGAAAAGTTGGATTTTTAGAAAGTAGAACGGAAAAATCTTACTTTTCCCAACTTAATACATGACTTTCATAGCAACGACACACCTCGCATCAAAAGGAATTCGATTATCCTATTTAAATTGAAAAATAAAACCTTAACTAAGAAATAAAAGAAAAACCATTTTACCGGATTTTATAAAATCTTGTATGCAATTCGTTGGGAACAGTATCTCCGTTCACAGCGCGTCACAGAAAAAATCTTACTTTTCCCAACGTAATGCACAAATAATAGCTATTCTATCTTTTTTTTACATCTATTTCACGTTCGTCCTCTTGGCAATTTAAATCGGGAAATTATAACTGGTATGAAAATTTTACTTAAATAAAAGTATTTGCATATTTTATGAACTATTTAGTGCAGATTTTCCGTTTACCTCATATTTTTCAATATATGACGTCATCGGATAAGTAGAATCCGTTTATTATGATTCCGCCTATATTGACCAACCGATTATTATGACGTAATTACACTATGAAGTTTGGTTTTCATATAAAATTCTTTATAAAAAAGTCTGATATAATAATGACTTCCCTTACAGTGACATGTCGCTTATTATGACCCATTTTTAGTAAATTATGTCCGTTTATAATGACCAACATGATTCTTTACCCCTTCGGTAATGTTCGTTGATTCCCGACGACGTTCGGCACGTGGCTCGATTTTGTTTTGAATCTCAGTCAGTAATTGACACTCAAAGGTCACGCAATGTTCTTCGGTTGTCGTTTGTGTTTTCTCATTGTACTATGAAAAAAATGTCATCTCAACGCCGTAAAGCATTTACGATTGATGAGAAAAGTGCAATAATATGCAGATTAGAAAATGGAGAATCAAACTCATCTTTCGCAAAGGAATTTGGCGTGGGTCATTCGACAATCTCAATGATTTTCAAAAACAAGAACCGCATTAAGGAATTGTTGAAACCGAAGAGGCTTCGAAAATCGCGACAAGAAAATGTTGATCAAGCATTAATTCAGTGGTTTAAAATCATGAGAAACAAAGGAATACCTGTTAGCGGCCCTATGCTACAGGAAAAGGCAAATGTTTTTGCCGCGCGTTTTGGTATTCTCGACTTCAATTGTTCTGCAAGTTGGATCAGTCGTTTTAAAGTTCGACATAACATTGTGGTGGGAAAAATTGTCGGTGAATCTTCGTCTCTGTATCAAAATTCAACAACAAACTGGTTGACATCTATGTGGCCGAATCTACCAAGACAATTTTCTGATGATGAGATATTTAATGCTGATGAAACTGGACTGTTTTATAAATTAATGCCACACAAAACTTTAAAATTTAAAGGTGAAAATTGTAGTGGAGGCAAGTTGTCGAAAGATAGAATAACTGTCATGGTAGCAGCTAATATGAGTGGCACAGAGAAAAAGAAATTGCTCATTATTGGAAAGTCACAAAAACCAAGATGTTTTAGAAGTGTCAAATCATTACCTGTCGATTATGCTAACAATCGTAGAGCTTGGATGACGTCAGAACTTTTTGAAAAATGGCTTCGAGATTGGGATCGTGATTTGGTGAAGAAGAAGAAAAATATTTAACTGCTGGTTGATAATTGCCCGGCGCATCCAAATTTAACTGATTTAAAGTCTATAACACTTGCTTTCCTTCCGCCGAATACAACATCAGTACTACAGCCAATGGATCAGGGAATAATACGATCACTCAAAACGAATTTCAGAAAGAACCTTGTGCTCAAAATGATTAATTGTCTTGATGCTAATGAAAACAACTCTTCTACAAAAATAACGGTGCTAGATGCAATTCTGATGGTTAATGATGCCTGGAATAAAATGTCAAAAATTACCATTCACAACTGTTTCAAACATGCAGTATTCATTGAAAACCACGACGGTCTACCTATTCAAATATCAGAACATGAATTTGATGAAGAAGATGGCGTCCCTTTATCTTTATGGTCACGAAACCTAAATTCAGATTCTTTAGCTGCACCCCAGTGTGGGAAGATTATGTTGACATCGATAGCGCTCTCCTCACATCTGAAGAACCCACCGATGAAAATATCGTACAGAACATTAATGCTAAGGAACAACTCGAAAGTGATGGGGAAGAGGAAGTCGAGGAAGAACCATTACCTACCGCAGAAGAGGCATTAAAAGCTGCAGAATTTTTATCACGATTTGTTCATAGCAATATTGAAAATGATAATTTGACCATGGCGATGTCTTCTATACACAATAGTTTTTACAATAAAATGAAAAAACAAAAGCAGACAAAAATTACAGATTACTTACATTAAAAAATACTTACCAAGTGCAATTTTTATTTTGATTTAATATGTATGTATACATATGTACTATGTTTCTCTATTAAAATATTTAAGTACATATTTACATAAAAAGTGTTTTTTACCAAACGCTTTGTATGACGTTATTATGACGTGTTTGTCAATTCCTTTCGATGTCATTATAAACGGATTCCACTGTATTTCGAATGGTTCACCCTGTATTTATACTTTTTGTCGAGTAGATAAGATTTTTCTGAATTTACTGATATCAGGTTTAGTGGGTTTGTGACGGTGACGGTTTTATAAGAAAAAAATATCATTCTAATTAATTCTGGAACTATCTGATCTTGTAAAATGATGTAAATAACTATCTTCTAAAGATATTTTTCAGTTTCCAAAACCAACAATCATCAATAGATTAATTCTTTCACGTTCATTTAGTTCAGCCATGATTGATTGATTGATTGAAATTTTATGTTTACAATGAAATTTACTTATTTGTCTTACAAAATCGTAAGTCACAAACTCACTAAACCTGGTATAAGTAAATTCAGAAAAAACATCTTATCGAAAAAAAAAATCAATACAGGATGAGCATTTAAAATATTATCCGATGACGTCATATCTTGAGAAATATGTCGTAAACGAAAAATCTGCAAGCACCACTAAATAGTAGCTACATAAAATTATAAAAAACTTTTAATCAAGTAAATTTTTCGTACCAGTCATAATTAAGCCATAAATCAGGTGCTCCGCTCATTTTACCCAACCGTGTATATCTCTTAGACACAACCACAAAGAATTTCGTGATAGATGCGGGAGTAATTATTGAATTTATTTTTGAATCAAATTCAGTAATATCGAATAATTTAGGTCATTAAACTCACATGACAAAACTAATCAACATTCATGTACTCATTTCAACTGGATTGGAAATAATGTGAGCCTAATATTTTTGCATTGCCATTGTGTTTGAAATTATACCTACCGGTACAATTAACTTTTTCAATTACATCCTGACCTGACTTGTGATGATATTAAAAATTTTGATTCAGTGCAGCAAGTTGAAAAAATACCACAGATAATTAATTAGATCTATCCACATGCTCGGGATATTATTTCTCTGAAAAGGTTAAACAGTTCTTCAGGGCTACTTTTTCTAAAAATAAAAATGTTGGACATGTTGGTTCTTTGAGAGCATCAATTCGACCTGAATGACCTGCGTGTGAATGGTACATTAGGTATTATAATATGATTCGCTCTTGTTTATCACTGAAATCGTTGCTTATGTTATAAAAGAAAAGTTCGGGTCGTCTGCTGCATTGTAATTTGATGCCTTGTTAAGACCATTTGTATGGACCTCAAAGTCTCAATGTCTAAGTGCTTATTACGTTTAGTAGTGACCTAACGGTGCATTTTTCGAATGGATGAGAATATGTGTACACTTTCTTCTGCCTTAGATATAATACACTAGATAGGTGATAAAGAGTGAATAAAAGCAAGGCGCAGTTCAGGTTCGTGGTTTATACATTTTCTCAATGCTGCTTGATAGTGGACTTTCTTTTGGATCCGATCATATATTTGAAGACTTATCCCTATGGGTGACCCGGACCTGCAATTCTTCCAACCCAAGTTATCAATTTTCATATTTATTTATAAAAGAAAAATATTATCAGAATTATAATTTTTGTCATTGATATGTTCTATTTACGCTTTACATATATACATGAACTAGAAAATTTTTTTACAAAAAATAGGACCGGCTTATTGGTTGATGTACTGAAAAATACAAAATAATATTAATTATATTGGTACTGGTAATTGGGCAGCTAGAGGACCTAACTTCAAAAGTACCAGCACCAAAAGAATAAATATTATTTTTTATTTTTCAGATGAATAAGCGAAGAAATACTACAGCCCATGGAACATAAAGGGCAAAATAAAGTGGATTGACATATCTCTGTCAAGCAAATAGCTACAATTTTTTCATATACATACCTACATACTTAAATTTAGAAACAGAAAAATAGCACGTTCATGCATTACATACCTAGGTACTCTCGTAAAAACTATGGCATTTTTATTTTAGGTTCAATCATTGCTCTCGCATTATTACTTTTATAATTTAAGCGATGATAATGTGATGATATTTCTTTACTCAACAATCTTCAGCCTGCTGTTAATATCAAAGCGATAAATATTTCAGAACCCTATTAGCAAGTCAGATATTGTGATTAATTGAAGAAAAATCTTCACCTAAATTTTAAATATACGAGAAGGTATATTCACCATTGCTCCAGATTCTTGATAAATGAAAATCGATGGATTCAAAAGAAGTATGGATCCTGTTGCCAAGAGTCATCAAGATTGTATTAAATTATTTTTCCAAAATTACTATTAAGATCCTTTTTTAAAAAGACTCTTACTCTTTATGTGATTAATATATTTTGTATCTATTACGTATTCCTTTGATTGAATTTTCAATGCATCTGGAACCTCGTAACTTGTAATTGAAAAGAAAGTGAAAGACAGATATATGAGCTGGTGAAGCAGCATTCGTAGGCTTTCCTGTTTAACCGGGTAATAAACTTACCTTATTTATTATTAGTATAGAAACAAGGTTACACACATTGCTTGCCTTGTTGCCCGTATTCTAGCGTATATGTTTGAACATAAATAACCGTTTCTTTTATTGTAAAAATGTATTCAATTGTATAAAAATATTTTGAATTCAACGCACGTAAAGTGAAAGTTTCCAATTAATTCGTGGATATTCTCCATTTTTGTATGGAAATAAAAATTGATATAGTCATTATGAAAGCAAAATTTTTTTATCTCGCTACCTAAGGTGATATGTACCAACAGTAACGAAATCCGATATAGAAGAAAGTGGAAGAGCATAAATATTTTTTACAAAAAATTGGACGGACTTACTTAGTTGGTGCACTGAAAATTAAAAAATAATATTAATTCTATTGGTATAGGTTATTTTTGAAGTTGTGCTGTTGTAGTTTGTTGTTGCAGGATCCAACTCCAAAAGTATCAGCACCAATAGAGTTAAAATTATTTTGTATTTTTAAGTGCGCCATCTAATGAAGTCGGTCCGTTTTTTTGTAACAAAATATTTATTTCACATTCTTTGATTGTATCATTAGTCACGGAAATTGTTGAACGTTCACTAATACCTTGCTAATACCAAAGAAGATAGTTCTTATCCTATTACCCATGTATAGGCTTGGCTTGTACCTGTTATTATTCAGAGATCTCAAAACATCTCATCGCAGATGTACAACATATTTCAGACTTTACTGCTGTAAATCGAAAACCGTAACTCTTTTGAAAAATTGTCCAATTTAACTGTTGCTACATATAATCTGTTCTTTAATTTCGCCCTCGTCTCGGAAAGAAACATATCACATATTTCAGACTTTCCCATTGCATTAACTCGAAAATCGTAAATGTTCAATTTGAACGCTTCCGAATATGGTGTCATCTTAAATTCTGCCGTCTCGCATTCTAGATTTTCGAGAAAAATCTCCCCCTCCACCCCCTTCAAGGGCGGTTTTTGGACAGAAGGAGATTTTAGATTTCATATTTTCTAAAAATGCGACCATTTCTTAGCTCTCCTCTTTAAAATTAAATAAAAATCGTCTAAATCGGGGTAAGTTTACTATGCAAAATGCCGAACAAACATATATAAAAAAGCAAATATGAAACAGAATTCAATACCTCCTACTTTTTTTGAATTCGGTCAAGAAATATGTGTAAAATACATTAGTAGTAGAATCAATCTAACAAAGATGTGGATTAGTTAAAGATATTTGAAATTCTACTTTTTTATATTGAACTTGGTCTTAAAATTGATAAAGTCACTATATGCTAGAAAAAATCATGGAAAATTTATAAGACTACTTAGCATGGGCATGTTAAATAGTACCTAAATAGTAATGGTCATGGCGATCTATTAGTTGTATGTGTATATTTACAGTTAATTTATAAATGTAATACATTGCTGCTCGGAACAATTCGCGCACTACGTATAAAAGGCCTCGAGAAGTACCGACGTTTTAGACTGATGCGTCTGGGATTTACATAAACAAATTGGACCGATTTAATTAGTTGGTGCACTGAAAATACAACAAAAAATCTATTGGTAGGTACTGGTAATTTTGAAGTTGTGCAGTTGTAGCAATGATTACAGAATACTACTGTAAACTTTGGTTGACGTTAGATAGAAGATTCAAAAATCTTCTATCCAACTAATAAAGTTGGTCCAAATATTTATTTCGCACTTTTGAGTATAACATTAGTCATCAGAATCATTCAACGTTCACTGAAGAATATAGATAATACGATAATACGTTGCTTATACTTTTTCAGACATTTCAAAACATCGCGGAATTACCCATATTTAAATGCTGCTATATATAATCTCTTCTTTATTTGACCGTCTGATATTTTCAATTTTCGAAAAAAATTACTACCACTTTATAGTGGTAACACACAAATTTGAGAACTTACCGATGCTAAAACTCAGAAGCCTATGATTTTTTTAAATGTTCGGATGTGGTCTCTTCCGTAATTTTGTCTTCTCAAATTTTCTTAAATGTTCAATCAGACTGAGACAAAGCACCAGCCACCCAGACAGACATCATGATTTCAAGATTGTTGCCTATCTTCAGTTTGCCACAGAGCGTCGAGCCGTGTCTGATAATCAATCCTTATTTCGAACTCATACAACGTACCACTGACGGTGGAGAGCAATATGGCGTTGAACACGTATCGTAAATAAAAACACCCAGCAAGTGGAATTGATTCATATATTTTTTCAAAAGAGAAACATTTTTAAACCATTTTTATTATTTTTCGTCTTTAGCGGGAAACGTAATCTTCAAAACGACGTGTCAATGAATAATTTGGATAAAGTATTGACGGAGATATGGCGTACTGACAAAAAAACCTTTAAGAAATAATATACATGATGATTGTTTTTGACATGGTGCCAATAGACGTTTATCTACCTATATCAGCAGCACTTCAAAATTACCAGCACCAATAAATAGAATTAACATTATTTTCTGATTTTCAGTGTACCCACTTATCAAGCCGATCGTATTTTTTTGTAAACAATTATTTATTTATGAACAAAGTACGGAGTGTAACATTGGATTTTCTACCCTGGGATAGAGTAAAACTGAATTTCATAAAAATCAGATTAAGTTATTTAATTTTTTCTGGAGATTACAATTTTCCAAAAATGCCATTTGGAAGCTACTAAGTTGATGATGCTTGTAAAAAAATTTCTTGGTCTTTGAACATCTGATTTCTCTAACAAATTCGCTCATGTTGGAACAATTCTTTTTTTCAGATAGTCAGTTGTGGCCACACAGACCCGTCTTTCCTACCGCTTTCAAGCAAATACCTCCGAATATAAAAATCTTCCGACCAAACCGAGCAACCTTTAAAATTTTCAGCGTTCCAAGACGTACAAAAATACTCATATTCAATTTCGACGTAAGAAACTCCTCTTTGCCAGACTATGAATAACCATGTTGAAAATATGATATTTTATTTGAGCATAACTCTATTCCTGCTTCCGAGATAATCTAAGTACGGGCAGACCAAGGGCTATAAATATTATTTTTGGATTCAGGAGACTCTAAAACGTATACATCTGTTGAAAACCGGACACCGAAAATTCTATACGAGCACTATATGTAAGTTTCTTGTATCGCTACTTGGGGTAGCGCTAAGAACTTTCTTACGTTTACTTAAACGTGCACTACAGAAAACATAATCAGCTTAGGTATATTGCTGCATAATTGTGTATCGAACGAAATACTCCGACCTCGATGAATCCTCTGTTAACACATATTTTTTCCAAACTAGCACGAATAAGTAGAGCGGGAGTTCATAAAATCAATTCATTGTACTGATCAGGATATAGGGACGCGAGGCCATGTTGTGCTAGGGTAGCACCGCTAAATTGAATAATATTCGAATGACGTATTAAAAAATATTTTAGCAGATCTTTTATCGAATTAGTTCCATGGATTTGCTTCGCACTGTATAGTCAAATGATAGTTGGATGTTGAGTACAATATCAGAGTCAAGGTGATCCAATTTCAATCAATCGAAAGTAATAGTGCGCACCAGATGATCATAATACAGCGGCGGATATAGTGAACATACGTAATACATATTATGTTGAAACTACAATAAATGATCTGGAAACAACTATTGTGGATATAAACTTGTGTATCATTTATTGCATTTATACAGGGTGTCACGTAATACGAAAGACATAATAATAAGATGCTTATTGAAAATATTTATACTCATTCAAATTGACCGATGCATGAGTATTCGGCCAACGTCCTACTCGAAGGGTAGCAAGTGCAAAAAGCCAAGCTAAAAATGACCTGTCTATCACCACCTTTTTCTTGGAAACTAAAAATGATACATTTAATATTATTATGTAGTTTAACACCTTAGCTAAAATATATATTTTTTAGAAAATTCATAAAATGAGTGTCTAAAGGATAAAACATTTTTTCAAATACTAGGACTGACTGCACTGAGAAATATAAAATGGGTAATATTATTTCACAATTTTGAGTGTACCTATCTCTAGTCATGAAAATCGTTCAACGTTCACTTATTCCAAAAAGGATAGTACTTATCCTATTTTTACTTGGATAAAATATCACGTACTTAAATTATTATTTGCATTGGCATCTATCCTTGTTTATTATAGTTGTTGCTTATGTTTTTGATTAATTAACTCTAGACTTAGACTCTAGATTTATTCTCGGGCCTTCCAGAACCTGTATGTAAAGTAACCTATGTCACAGTATTGTCAGTTTGACAAACATCTAAAACATTATTATAAGTGTCTAGAATAATCTCGATCTATGTCATATCAAGATTCAGCTATATCGTTTATGCGACACTGTCAATCTATAGAATCAGCTATATCGACTATGGGACACAGTCAATCTATAGAATCAGTCACTCGAAATCATAAGCCGAAAGTTGTTTTGTCGGTGAGAGGTGATTGTCCAAGCGACAAGTTATGACAAAACGTATTACTATGAGTATTATCGCCGCCCGCCATTGTGTGTCCTGACTGTCACGTCAGGTTAGACCGCTTGTTTACGTATTTACGTATCTTTACGTATATAACCTATACCACTGACGTGACCAAGAAGACGAACAGTAAAAAAAAAGAAGACAACAACAAAAAGAATTAGACAGGGGAAAGGTCTTATGGCATCAAGGGATCGTGTTAGCTTATGTAGAGGCAGATCACCAGTTTGAGGGTGCTCACCTGGAGGAAGAGGTAGTCGTAGTCCGGTGAAATATTTTGATGATCGAAGAGGAAGATCAGAAGGACCACTGCATAACCTGGTTTCCTTGGGAGGCAATTGTGAGGATTGGGACAATATGATGCAAGGTGTTTCCCCCAGATTAGATTGACGGTGATGCTTGATAGGGACGAACAAAGCTAAGAAGGCGGCAGAGCTACGTGGATGAAATATCACGTATTTACGATTATACTTTGTCACAGTATTGTTAGTTTGACAAGCGACTAGAACATTATTACAAGCGTTTAGAATCTAGAATAATCTCGATCTATGTCATTTTAAGATTCAGCTATATAAAGCGATGGTGATCATGTGACACAGTCAGTCGGAATCATAAGTCAAAAGTTGTCCTGTCGGTGACAGGTGATTCTCAAAGTGACAAGTTGTGACAAAACGTACTATACGGAATGTGATATACAAGGTGTTGAAAATAAACATTTGGAAGCAAACTGCAAACTTTGGTTAACTACTCAATTGAACTCCCCCACAGCGTTTAGTACAGAGTTATACTTTACAGTATTACCCATGTATATTCTTTGCTTGTGCTTGTTGATCTCAAAACATCGCGCCGGAAATACACATATTTCAGACTTCACCACTGATGTAACTTAGAACCATAGTCTTTTTGGGAAAATGTCCAGTTTAAGTGTTGTTGGATATGGTCTCAAATTTTCAAATTTTGAAAAAAAAAATGTCTCTACCGCCTCTTTCGATGGCAGTTTTTGGGGGAAGGAGATGTTGGATTTTAAATTTGTTTACCTTGGGAACATTTATCAACTCTCTTTTTTTATTTGTATCTCTTCCATTGGGAAGTCGGTCAAAAATATGTATTCTATATAGACATTCAAACATCCAAAAATAAAAGAATATTTGTTTGAGTAGAATGGGTAGGATTTTAATATATTCACAGAGAATTGGAAATTATGACAATTGTGTCAGAGGCGTAGACTTTAGGAAGGGTCAGACTCTCAGATGCATATCCAAGTACAAAAATTATTATTATTAATTTATTAGTTGGTGCACTGAAAAATACAAAATTTTATAAACTACACTGGTGCTGGAAATTCTGAAGTTGTGCAGTTATAAGTAGATATAAGACTCCAAAAGTACCAGCACCGGTAGAATTAATATTATTTTATACTTTTCGGTGCACCAACTAATAAAATGGGTCCTAGTTTTGTGACAGATTCCAAAACATCTTGAAAACACATATTTCAGACTTTACCACTGCTGTAAATCGGAAACCTATGACTGTCAGTCTTTTTTCAAATAAAAAAAAGAATCATCAAAATCGCAGCTCGTTTACTTACTTCGCAAAACGCGCGAACAGACATAAAAAAGCGGACAAACAATCCTCCGTTCTGGAAGTCGGTCAATAACATAACATAAAATTCCAAGCTTTCGGAAAACCATCTAAATTAAAAATTAGATTCTTCAATACTTACAGTTTTAGATTTTTTTTAATATCTAAAAAACTAGAAAATTTTATTCACTCAAATTCAACAGTTATCTAATTATTTTTACGTTGTACTTTCGTTTCTGGGCTGTGGATCATTTTCGTAAACATTTCGAATGCTATTAGATTAGAAATGTCAATGCGCGAATACATATAGCAAACAGCGCTCCTTCGGACAAATCATTCGTAAACGTTTACGATGGCTTACAGAATCGGGCCGCTGATTAAAACTCGATCTAAAATATAATCTCCGAACCAAGTCAAATCGTAAACAGATATCAATAAGAGATCAACTTAAATTTGAGTATCAACAGCGTTTAAATGACATGAAGTTTACTAATATGGTCTCTATTATTCCCAAGAAAATCAACAAGCACCACCAAGGCACGTCACCTATCACCAGAATCGTAGTTTGATGGTGCTTTTTTGTGATTCAGTACTTCTGTAAATTCATTCCGTTCTTATATTAAGATTAAGAACTATATAAGTGCGATAAAGATATAGATTCATTACTAATTGTTAAGTCTGATCGATTATATTTGCGATTTCTAAATGGCTACACCGATTTACCGCACTCAACAAGAATCAGCACACAATCTGTAGTTTCAATCAAAGTTTGATGAATTTAATTCAGCTAGGTATGGCTTGGGATAATTCTGCATCGAACTAAATTCTTCATGTGCCCCCCAAAGCTATAAAGCATCTAGACTTCATGTTTCATGTTATATATATATCACAGTATAAGTTGATATTATCCTACACATGAAACAGAAGGTCCTCTTCTACCGGCTCGTAAAGTTCTTATGCCGTTATATTGTTACATCCATATCGGTCTATTCCGTCGTATTTGATATTACCGATAATTGCTATATAATTGTTCGTCGAATGTAAGGACACCCTGTAAAATCGGTTGCGTTCAATGAGAGATAGTATATCGCTTAACATTTACAGTTAGAAGGGAATAGGTCACGAAGCGCAACAGGTATGTTGTAGGTTTGTGGGCACATATATTGTGGAAAATTATTTGTGCTTTTCCATTCACGTACAAAATGAAAACGATTAGATAGATAAAAACTGGGAAAGGTTTGTGACAAAGAACAGGACATTTGTCCAAATTACAAACTATTTTGGTTGTATGAGCACGATTGACATTGGAGAAATTTGAATATTGAAAACAACATGCAAAGTTAAGATGTTATTATGTCATAGTTATTTATTATCGCTTATCTCATCTTTAAAAATTGTTTGAGAAAATAAAAATATTTTTTTCGATAGCATTCCGACATATTTTTCGCGGTATAAATGCAGAAATAAAAATTTGTCCTACTCAACATAATGAAGCCATTATACACAGTCTCGAAAGAGAGGTTCTGGGTATATAGCGATACACGAAGAAAATTGGAACAATTGCATTCAAGATTCTGTATTGTTAAATTCGATGGTCAAGGGATATCGGACAATTTAAAAATAGTACGTTTATAGAAAATATAAAAAAAACAAATAAAAAAATCATATTTTTAACTTTTTCGGTATGTCCACAAAACAGTCAATGGTATTATTTCTGACTGCTGGTTCTGTATAAGTTTCTTGATCTAATGTGGCTAAGATAAGATATTTTTTTAACGTTTTTCTTTAATTTATAATCAATAACCACAACAATATACTGAATGAACTGAAAATTACTTTCAAAGTCATATACAGGGTGGGGATTTTAAATGGAACGCTGCTTACCCGGGGAATAAGATTTTTCTAAAATCTAAAAATATGTCCTCAAAGATTTTTTCCTCATGTAAAAAAGTGTGGTTCCAAAGAGGGGGCGCAGCCCTAAAAAAATGTTTTTTTCAAATTAGAGACCACTTGTGCCACCTCTTTGGAAAGCTTATTGAAAAAGGAATTTGACGATAATAAAATTTTGACAACTGTCAAACCATTTGCAATACCTTCAGATTCTTTATGATATTTATATTATTTGTTGTTTGTAAATACATTTTGTTTCACTCAATAAACTATTGGTATCTGTAATTCGAATACCACCATTTTATTTGTTTTTGCTTTGCAAGTTCGCTTGTGTTTATTTCTAATATTATCGTGATTTTGATTATTATTAATAATAGGCATTCCACAAAAGATCATTGATTTAATGCTACTATGGCTATGAAAGAACATAAAATTCAATAAGTATAATGAAAAAAAGAACGTACTTAATAGTTGTTTTCTTTATATTATTTTAATGTACCTACATATCTCAGAAACCTAAAAATCTAAATCTTTGATTGGTAAAAAATAATACTGTAATTTCTAAAACAAAAAATTTCCCATATCCTTTCCAAAGCCTCTAACTAATGAAAATATTGAAATGTTTAATTTGAAGGTTGTCGGAAAAGAATGTCTTCTTTATCACTACCCTATCAAATTTCCCATTTTTACTTTCCTCCTCTATTTGTATAAAAAATCTCCCTCTATTCCATGGTTGCTCTTCTCGTTCGAATGAAAAGATAAATAAATCCGGAGCGTACAAACGTACATACAAAAAAATAAACATACAATTCATTTTGTAGGTATATATACCTCCTCCTACTTATTATGATGTTGTTCAAGACACTCAACAATTTGAGACACGCGCTTTTGTAATATCCCATATATATTTCTATAAGATCCTAAAAAAATTATTCGGAATCTCTTCTACTTTTCGGATGACTTTGTGTTTACTTAGGTACTTACTACTTTTGAGAAAACGCACTTCAAAAATTAAAGTGGGTCAGAGTTATTTTCTTTAATATAAGTTAATAAGTATAAAATTTATCATAAACAATTCCATATTCCAGTATTCCTACATATAGGTACTCGTTTAACTGGTCGAAAGGTTACACCTATATAATCATTGTAACAGCATTATATTTATTCATCAAATAACAGCAATTTTTTCCATTCTTTAGTATTTTAAGGTTCATAAATCTATTGAAGTGAATATATTCATTACCTTATAATTTTCTCATTGAACTAGACAACGGAAATGATAAATTTATGTTCAGTAGAGTCAGTAGATATTTATTATATCTGAAAACATTCTATTAGTATTAAGGATGCTACCGTAATAACTTTTTTGCTTCGTAATCCTGAAAATCAACCGAAAAATTTATCGACCGTTGATAATCCATATTGTTTTTGTACCTATGCTGAGTTTATTGGATCACCGTTGATTCAAGGCAATCTTGTCGGTTTTTCTACTGAATTTCTTCGCCGTACATAAATTGATTCAAATCTTATAAGCTTATAAATATTTTGGAAACTATATCTTTAAAATGTCAAAGACGAAGAAATGATTTTCAATCCCGTTAAATATATTTCTAATAATATAATTAAATAAGTTTGTGACATTTCCGACAATTTTGTTTGGAATGCTATAATATTAAGATTGATACATGACAACTGGAAGCAGTATTTTGAAATTGATTACTTTAAATGAAACGAAAAATAATATGTTTGCAAAAGATTTACTAATGTGATATGGAGACAAATATAAAAATCTGGTATGTCCACTCGCACGACTTTCCCAGTGTTATCAAACAAATTCCACCCAATATGAAAATCGTCCAAACAAATCATCCTACTATTTGTTTTTTCTGCGTACAAGACAAACAGCAATGCTAATTTTTTTTTCGCAAGACCAACCTTTTCTCTTCTGTTTGTCAACCGATTTTTTCAGTTTAGTAGCAATTGACGAGCATTAGTGATATCACTAAAAAACAGTTTCTTCCGTGCATTCCTCATAGAGTCGCTGCCGAACAAATCGTATTCAGTGTGTGCCACGTAGAAATTAATTTAGCAGTTTCTCAAGACCACTCAAGTTATTATTTTGAAAATATACTTACAGAGGTTTCTCGAAATTTCCAATCCATCAAATATGGACGTTGTAACTTACGGTTTCACTAGAAGTCGACATAACTCGCTTATTTCAAATGGAAGATGCTATTTTTTTATTTTTGAATTTTACTGTGAAATTAAGGGTATGTTTCATAGCACACTGCATCATAATTTTTGATACTTTTCGACATATTGATTTTTTTTTAAACTTTATGATATTATCCCCAGTATGTTCAGATTTCTTGGGGTGAAATAATTTAGTGATGAGAGTTGATATAGTTTTAAGAACGAAAAATATTTTTTAATGAGAAACAATATGAAACTGTATAGGTACTATCTCCCTTTTGATGGACAAATCCCAAAATGTATCTCTTGGATTTTATAAGAGCTCGGTATACCTTCATAAGGAGGTTATGTGAGGTCTTCAAGTTATGTTTCTGTCAAATATGAGCTCTAGAAATAAATGTGGTTCTACAACTTCTAATTGAGGATTTCTCAAAAGTTTTGACTGGATATGCAGATGGGGTTCTACGTCTTGAAAATTTAAAAAGTTTGATTTTTGAAGAACTCAACCTGAAATCTACTTTGCAAGACCATTGTTCCAGCTTTGTAATCGCATCTTGCAGTTGTTGTGGTATTTGATTTCTTGTTGAAAAGATGTTGATTGGATTCTGCATTCTTTTTATGCGTTAAAAAATCATCATTGTAATTTCCATCAGTAAAATTCCGGCGCGGGCAAAATCTCTTTAGTTTCCATGACAAGTTTTCCAGGGCAGTAATATGAAAACTTGTATCGATTTGCCGCACTTTTGCCCATACTTCTTCGGGTTCCTTGTTGGTATTTATGGTTGATAAAAAGTCCTGGTAGCTGTCACGTTTACTATGTCTTATTGATTTTTTGGCGACAGCTTTCTTATTTTTTTAAATCAATGATGTTGTCTTGCATCCTAAGGCACCGGAAAAGATTAAGAGCTTTTTTGCATTCTATACAGCTAAATTGCACATATTCATCGACGTTGTTAGATGTTTCTATACTATGTAATCTGTTGTCGATGTATTCAGTAAAGCTGTGCCAATTAGCTGTTGCGATTTTCCATTTTCCTGGGTGGTTGAGGCGGACCCGGACCAGAGCTGCATATTTAAATGGGAAAAGTGTCACTGTCATAATTGGAATTTAGTACACTCTAAATAAGTGCTGGTTGTTGGGGTCTAAAAAAACTTAAATGCAAATGCGTCCTTTCCCTCTATGCGCTGTGAGCACTAAGATCTCAGAAATATAAATGGTCTCGGAAGATGGTGAATGGTATATTCTTTATCTATGGATGTAATAATTGTGTCTGGTGGTATGCAGAAATTATAGATAATAAGTTTATTTGGACATCAACAACTGACAGCAACTACTTCCAGATCTCTCTGTATTTGTATTTATTTTAGTTTGTTACAACTCCACTCGCTCTTTGATTTGATATATGTACCTACGTATGTAGCTGAAGCTCTCATATTGTTTCAAATATCTCTGACGTGTCGCTATGAAAGTCGTCTATTGTAAGCGTAATACTTCTGGATTATGGCCCATTAATTGTTGTTTGGTTTGTTCAAGATTTGGATAAAATTCATAGCAGTTTCATTGAATGACGACAAAAAGGAATTATAATGGACGTCATGTTGAGGGTAGTACCTATTAGTACATTTCTTGTGATAAATTTTCCATTGACAGATGGAGGTCCTGCTCGTAATCCGTTGAAGATTGACTTAATGTGTGATTACGTTGCTTATGTAAGCTTTTACGGATTCACGTTATGCTGCTTTTAAGCGCTTTTTCTAGTATAAATGGATGAATCTCTTGGAGGACAGTTAACAGGTACGCAACGTTAGTCGTTAATCTATAAGCATTAAAAGAGGACCGCTTGATCTGAAAGAGTTTTCCAGAAAAGCTTTTATTATGTTCAAAGAAGTTTTCAACAAGTTGGGTTTATTTATGCATGTCGATTTTAACATAACGAATGAGGATGTAATCTTTTCGCTAATTTCGCTTGAGAGGAAGTCTTTGTATGAGTTTTGATTTTGACCTCTTGAGTATTTTCAGTTTTTGAGTTTCCGACTTATTAGTGGAAACCTGTATGGGTGGTGGCATCATCCTCTTGTCGTTGCTGTCTGTTTCTCCTGTTTCGTTGAGTAGGTACATCTTTACTCGCCAGTGACAAACGAA
Source organism: Crioceris asparagi (assembly GCA_958507055.1). Lineage (NCBI taxonomy): Eukaryota > Metazoa > Arthropoda > Insecta > Coleoptera > Chrysomelidae > Crioceris > Crioceris asparagi. The sequence continues at coordinate 48,714,957 of OY293829.1, forward strand.
GTAGAATCGAGAAACTACCATCGCCACTGATGCACTGATAACAAGTAAACATATATTATGTTATTTATTGGTCTTGAGGAGAATATAGTATATTTTGAACCAGCTAGAACTTTTATCTAATCAACTAAATTGACTTGATCAATGACACCTAAGACACCAGATTGCTCTTTCTGCGAAAAACTTATGAATGGTATTGGCTCTGCTACATTTGACTCACATTTTGGTCGGAGTTGCTGGTAGTTTCTGATTGGGAACAGTATAATTTAGATTTGGCTGCCCCTGTAGTCAGAAGCTTGTACTACAGTCTTGAGCAAACCATGTTTTTCGGATATTGTGCAACAACTATTGCAAGCGGTATGTCCGTCTATTCAACAGGCAATTGGTATCGGCTACGGAACAGTAAACAATAAAGAGCCGTCTAACAGACAGATCAATGGTTGAGAATATGTTTTTTGCACTCAGGGAACTCTAAAACGTGAACATCTGTCGAAAACTGAATACCGAAAATTTTATACATTTCATTACTTACTCAAACTTTCCCGAAATATATTAGAGCTAAGAATATGGTACTAATATAGTATCTATATTCATTGCTTGGATTAGTGGCAGGGAAGTAAAAATACTCATTCTTATCCATTGCACAAGCGCGTAGGTGATAGGAACGTTTCAAATAAAAACTTATTCATTTTGGTTTTCTTTAATCTTAGTTAAGCAGTAATAAATGTCGGGACAGTTGAGTATAAAATAAAAATATTATTGTAGATATTTGCCCTCGTTTAATGTTAATTTTAGAAAAAAAATGGAAAGAACGAGGAATAATTTTGCATCATATGGTCATTTGAAAATTTGAAAATATTCAGAAATTGACTTTTTATGGGAAGCTGGAAAATTTATATTTGCATGTTTCAATCTTACTTATTAATTTAAATGATGTTCTAATTACTAATGGTTATCATTAATGAACTTTTGATACTGTTTACGAATCATAAATTACTTTATTAGAGCCAATTCGCATTCATTAGATAGTTGATTGAGGATGAATATTATTCTCTCAAAATAATAACGTCACAACTTCCAATAAAAGACTGAAATTGAATACGTAGCAATCTCAAATTACCACTGGGTTTTCTTTCAATTTATATGAAAACTCAGAAAATAGGTATTCGAGCATCTCAATAAGTACGTAATGTAAAAATATGTTGTCTTGCATTGAGCAAATGATAAACTTTTATAATTTTGGTGGGCATCAACGTGAAATTCGTACTGATTTTTTATACATATTGCTTGCATAAGTCGATAGGATTTTTTAAAAAATTAAGCTTTTCTGTGAGAAAAGCTCTTATTGAGTGATAAAATTAGCACTCTTTATACTAGACATAACATGGATCCTCATCCGTTATTTGTTACGAAAAACGATAAGACAAACATCCAAATTAGATGCGTGTATGCTAAATTGTCAGTTTGTTACTGATAACACAGCTGAAACAATACCCTTTCTCTTATCTATAAATTATGTATACATAGACCATATAAGTCAATGATAGATAAATATTTAAACACAAAACAAATATATTTTTGTTTTTAATTTGTCATTAATATATTATGATTCAAATATTTATATTTTGAAAGGTTGATTTTTAAAAATATTTATGAAAAAAATGATAGACAATATAATTTATTGAGAAACAAAATGTAGTCACTTGTCCAAAGTCTTAAATTAATGAAAATAAAGAAGAAGCTACATAATTTGTTTATATCACAAAGGAAAAAAATAAGTTATTACTATGAATCGCTACATCGACCGCGTTGTTGGGACCCTTAAGATGGTATCATAATTTGAGAAGAGGTTCTTTCCTGGGTAACATACGCTTTCATTACATAAATCTATCGAAATTTCGCGAAATTTGGGCTAGTACCTAGTGCCCAGACCACTTGCTGAATTTCAAAATATTTCTTTATCACTTTGTAATTTTAGATAATTTATAAACGTTTGGCAGGAGTTTCACAATAACAATTCGGCTTTATAAAAGTCCCTAGATAGTGAAACTTGAGTCAACGTTAAATTAAATGCAAACAGCCTTACACGCATCGAGGTCTGGGAGGTAGTGTCTAGCGTCTAGCTGTTAAGAATTGGAGAAATCTGCTTTGGAGACCGATGCAGAAAAGTCAAACTACAGCTAACCTAAAACATAAGCTGTGGTCAAACCACATCCCAGCTTGCGCTTCAAACCGGCAACTTTGAGTAAACGGAGCCCATTTTGGTTAGGAACTATCCTTTCCTGTAATTTGCTTTTTGCGAGGTACGTGTCTTTGCATTGGTTCAATTATTTTAAAGAATTTTTTTTTCAAGATTTGGTAATCATTATTGTCAGTATGAATCGACGTATGCTGTAAGTTCTAAAGGCCAGATGTGGTAATACAAAATATAAAAAAAATATTAATAGTTAAAAGAATGTCTATTTTCGGTTAGTTATGTTATAGATGAAATATTTGCATGAATACATTCTGTTATTTTTTCTTGCATTTGCAATAATTGTTTATTAAAATTAAAGCTTTACACTGCCAGACTCACAAGCAAAGCTTTCAAATTGAAATTATTAACCCATGCACATGGTTACGAAATTATCCCACAGGTTGTTTTTAAAATAGAGTTACATAACAACCCTCTAGTTTCCCCTGAACAATAACCGTAGCGTTTAACCAAAAAATATGAAATTTGGTCTAAGAATTAAAAAAAACAAACTAAATCTTACCAAACATTAACTTGTATTTTGTTTTCATTTACCTAAGAAAAAAATATGTATTGTAGTTGATTTTCGGAAATTGTTCGGCATCTAGGCTGATAATGAGTCACTATGTGGTATCTGGATATTAAATTTGGGTCATATATCGGATAGATACCAGATATCCGTTTCATCTCTACTTATCAATACCTAATTAGAATAGTAGTTATAGGTCAAACTGTTGAAAAATATGAACTCTCACCCCTCAGTAGCATCCACACAGCTGAACTATATGCAATATACCGAGCATTAGTATACTTGAACAACTACAACTATGAGAAATCAGTCATTCTAACGGATTCATTAAGTTCTATTTTATCACTGCGGAGACTATATCCAAAACATCCTATTGAAAAATTAATTAAAGCAGAACTCATCCGCCTCGAAATTTTTTCTAAGATTGTTCACTTCATCTGGATACCATCACACATTGGAATTCATGGTAATGAAGAAGCTGATCGAATTGCGAGAAATGCCGTGACTTGTGGTAGAATTAGTGAGTTTTCGGAGTGCGTAGCCTCGGATTTGAAAGCCTGGTTTAAGAACAAATTATCGACAAAATGGCATACTGAATGGTGCAACTCAAGATCCAAACTGCGTGAAGTGAAAGGTGACATCCATCCTTGGAGATCATTACCAAAAGACCGCCATTCTCAAGTAATTCTGACTAGACTTCGACTTGGCCACACCAGAATAACCCATGAATATCTGCTGAAACGAACCGAAGCTCCCAGATGTGATGTCTGTGATGTGACTCTAACAGTGAAACATTTTCTCATTGATTGTAAAAAATATACATTATCTAGAAATAAGTATAACTTGCCACAAGACCTTAAGACATTATTAGGAGAAACATGTAATCTACTTAATCTTAAAAATTACATGAAGGATATAGACTTATATCATGAGATATAAAATTGTTAAATTTTGATGTACTTTGTATTTTTTTTGTGAATCTAAGTTAAATATTGTAATGTCGCTAATAACCGGAAGGTGGATGCGACTTTTTTTTTCTTAACAAAAAAAAAAAAAATTAGAAAGTATGATTACGTAAAATTCCCCTGTTTGCCCTGTTATATATGGTACAAGGGGTATATGGATTATTTATATAAAATTCACCAGTTAGACTCAGGTTCATTAAAGAAAATGCATTTAAAAAGGTCACAAATTTTCCATTCAAAAATATTAACTACGGTGTTTTGATGTGTCAATTAAGAGACTTTATTATATGCTTATTGATTTTTTTGTATAAATTTGATTTTGTTTTTAAGGAATTCTGATACAAATAGATTTTTAAATTGTATCTTCAATATGTAAGCCGATTAGTCACTACTTTTTTACAGTTTATAATATATATATATATATATATATATATATATATATATATATATATATATATATATATATATTATCAATAATCAATATCCTCTAAAAATTGGTTATTGGTTATAAATGTCTAATAGTCACACTTAACTGAGATTGTTCATAAAAAAGATGTTAAAAAAGTTAAAAAAATAATAAAAAAAAACTTTAAGAACATTACAAAATGACGACATTTTTTTTTATTTTTTTTTTTCAACTTTTTTAACATATTTTTTATGAACAATCTCAGTTAAGTGTGAGTACACCATTCAGGTACGGCTAAATGGTACAAGTGGGATTCCTCCCATTTTGCTGAGAATATTTGGCGAATAATAGATAAAAAGATTACGAGGAAATGGCAAATAATGCAGAGCTGATTGAGTTGTTAAAAAAATAGACAAAAGAACAGGCAAGAGTGAGAAAACCAGATAAGAACATGAAAGAGTTATAAAATAAGAAAAAAGTGAATATGCAAGACAAAGAAAAACAAGAAAGAAGTAGACAAGTTTTAGAGGAACAGGCAAGAATTAGACACCAAGACAAAGAAAACCAGAGATCATTAGACAAGAAGAATAAACAAGAATAAGACCAATCTTCGAAGATGAGAAAGAAAGATAACGAAAAAGTTGACAAGAAGTTAGAATAACTTCAAGAAAGTTTTGATAAACATTTCTATTAATAGATGCAAAAGTGAATAATAATCGTAAGTAAGTGACAAGTTCTCGACATAATAATACCTTGTATTCACATTGTAAGTATAATTTTGAAATTATTTTGACTCAGGGGAGAGGATTATTCAAGGTTATCATTAAGGGATATAATTCAACTTGTTATTATTTTTCAACACTAGGATATGAAAGAAATTTCATTGCTTAAATAATTATTTGGATATCTTATGTTTTTCACATTTTGAACGCAAATTTTTCGATATGTAAAAAAAATAAGAAATAGATTTTTCTCTCATAAAACTTCCCTTCAATATACAACGGGTACCACGGATGAAACGGTTATAGATATTTTGTAACCGTGGTTTGCTTCCCTGCGAAGTGGGTTGGCATGTATTCTCAATCAATTAACTTAGCTTAAGCTTGATACCAATATTACATAAGTAATAAGAAATACATAATACTTCTAAGACGCTGAAGTATCCAAATATTTTTAGTGATTTCACGGTATATGCACAGGTACCTAATGCAGAAAGAGAGATTCCGATAAAATGGGCAAGCCATTGCCCAGATATATATCGTATCGTAACCAGTTTATGTAAAACCTATAGCTAAAGGTCAACACACGAAATCCAGCTATAGATAGAGAGAAACGTTGTGTGTTGTGTTATAGTCACGAAATAGCCAACAAGACTGAAGTTGAAGAAGCCGAAGAAGGTTCTCTACTTTTACTTTCACCGACCAAGATAGGTAAACAAACGCACAAGGAAATTTGTTATCGTTTCGTTGTGTTTCTGCAGAAAGTAACAATTACAAAGCTCCCATTCATAGAAACAACGAATATTTTTTTTCAAAAAAACATACTGATTTAAAATGTTTATGGCCAATGGATAACGAATCAATAAAGACAACATCAACAAAATGTATTTTTTAAGGATCGATTGAATTACCAATGCGAGAAAATATCTAAGAAGCAAAAATATGACCCATGTCATCCACAGACGAAAAGGTCTATGAAATTTACCTTTAAATCTGGTGCGTTCACTCACAAGACTTTCCTAATACTTATGGTCTGGAGAATAAAAACATTGTCTGATTGAAAATACATTTTCTCTGCGTGACCAATGATAACATATGGTGCCGAAACCAAGAGCTTAAACATCAATAACAAAGAGGATCTTAAGAACAACTGAGGTCATGAAGACCATAAGAATGATAAAGAAATAGACAACGATAGACAATGAATCAATAATATTAGAGAAAGAAGCCAAAGTAACGACATTGTCAGATAATAAAAATAAGAAGATAATGGAAGCAGCATGTTTAATGAAGAAACAACACAACAGACGGATGAGCTAGACGACTACCAAAATGATGGCGAGACAGCTGGTAATCACCTTGACAGGAATTGCTCATACAAAAAAAACTGAACTAAACAGGCACTACGTTTTCTTGAAGATAATGAGGAAGAAGAGAATAAACAGGTAAACAGATAAAAAAAATATTTCAAGATAAAAATTGTTCATAATTTTTCGCATTTTCATGAAGAATGGCTTTCAGAAGAACACTTTAGACAAGTATGCCACGATATCTCTAGGTATGGACGTTGGTAGGGCCAGTGGGCATGATTGTAAGATGTAACTTTAGTTATGGCAATCCATATCCATATCTAAAACCAATGTTTTAGATACATACCAATGGGCTAGATTTAGTGAGACAAGTCCTGACCAACTTCGCAGCTTTAGTGGAACCGATCTCGCTTCTTGAATATCACCGCCTCGCCTAAATTATGAGATACGAGTATGCATTCAGTCTGGTCCTCAAATATGGAATATTTAACACAGAAAAGTTATAAGTTTAAATAATTAAATGTATATAAAAATTCCTGGATATAGTATAGTAGACATAATTTATTGGATATAATGGTATAGAAATTGTGTACATAATTAATCCCAGTCATTTTTGTATGCCCGATATAGTATAACTGAATATTTGTTACACTCTAACTATATCGTTGTCCTATGTTTGATTATCTATTACACTCCATCATTTTGTCCCGTAGAGCGAATTTTTATGAAAGTTTTAGTTACTTTAAAGTTTGGGTTTAGATTTAGGCCAGTGAGACTACTTTGATGATAAAAATAATTATACTTAAGTGAGGATAAATAATGATCGAAGTGATCAATCAAAAGTGACAAATGTATAAATAAAATCGTATCAGGGCTTGTCAGGTTATCAAAAAAAAAATGTGGGAAAAAATAGCTGGCATCGGGTAGGAGTTATCAGTAGGTTCCTCAAATTAATAGGAGTAAGTTAGATGATCGAATATTTATGATTACATTGCATTCGATGTATGGGGTCGTTAAAATCAAAATAAAGTTTAAATTCAAATATGCAATACTGAAATTCATGCGGAGAAACAGAAATATTATCTAAGTATACCTATGTAAATAATATAATAATAATAATAAATATAAGCAAGTTTCTTGTGGAAAAACTTTATATTCAACTATTATTTTAATGATGAATGATGGAATAAACATTGTTATATTGTACTGGACAAAATCTCGCCTATATAGGAAATAAAAATTTAAATGAGTATATTCCTTATATTATTCAGGTGAGACGTGGGAAAGGTCTTATCTCAATCTCAGAATCTATATGTATACAGCTTCTATTTTTAGCTCGAAGATAATTCGCATTATTAAATCATAATGAGTGATTGTGGTACATAAAGAATGAATAAGACTTTCTTTTTTTATATACAGAGTGTTCCTAATATCGTGTAGCAAGGGGGTATTTTATGTGTAACTTATTCTGTGACTAAAATATATATAAAAATAGGTTCGACTAGGTATTAGACCATTTTAAAAATTTTCAATTTTATCTCACGTATTACGGAAAATAGTTTATTTTATATTGTACCTTATAGTCTGCCGGCGGCATATCGCAAAAGAAATCAGGGCGAGAAAAAGGGGCATGATCCTTGAAAAAATATCTTCCTACAGATTCTCATAATCATTTTACATGTCGAGTAAATATAATCCTTAGAGCGTAACCTATGTTCTAAGTTTGAGCAAAAGATTTCAAAAGCTTCAAAATCTATAAGAAAAATCAAATTGCAACACTCTGTTCACGAACTTTATTTATGGAAATAATTAGGCATGAAATAAGCTTAGGAATTATCCCCTTGCATATGTACATGAATTTAGGAAGACCAACCTGCATTGAGGTAATATGATGTAAGTATTTATTCGTAAATATTTTTTTCACAAAAATTGGACCGACTTTATTAGTTGGTGGACTGCTAAAGACGAAATAATATTAATTCTATTGGTGCTAGCAGGTACTACTTTTGAAGTTGTGCAATTGAAGAAGACTTTTGGCACCAACATTAAAAGTACCAGCACCAATAGAATTAATATTATTTTGTATTTTTCAGTGCACCAACTAATAAAGTCGGTTCAATTTTTGGTAGAAGAAAATCCATTTAACACATTTGAGTGTAATATTAGTCACGAATATCGTTGAACATTCACTAATAAAAATTAAGATAGTACCTATTACCTATCCTATTATCACCCATGTATATTAGTTGCTTGTACTTGTCATTATTCAAAGATTTCAAAACATCGCGGCGGAAATACACATATATTTCAGGCTGTACCACTGCTATAACTCGAAAACCAGACCTTATTTGAAAAATGTCTAAATTAAATGTTGCTACATATAATCTCTCCTTTCATTTGGCCGTCTTATATTTTCAATTTTTGTAAAAAAGCCCCCTCCACATAGCGGAAATACACAATTTACAGATTTGACTATTCCTGTAATTCGAAAACCGTGACTCTTCTGAAAAAATTTCCAAGTCTAACGTTTCCTGATATTGTCTTATCTTTAATTCTGTCGTCTCAGGTTTTCGATTTTCGAGACAAATTGCACCCTCTAGCAACTTCGGGCGGGTTTTGAAAAGAAGGAGATTTCAGATTTGATTTTTTTAGATATGGAACCATTTCTTAATTTTCCTCTTTCAAATAAATCAAAAATCATGAAAATCGAAGTAGGTTTACTATATATAGCGCGCGCACAAACAAAAAAAAAGCAGGCAGTTGAATTGTATACTTCCTCCGTTTGGGAATTCGGTTAAAAATATATAACAAGCCCCAAGACGGATGCTACAGTAAATGTGTAATATTCTGATAAGGTAGTACCGCGGAAAGAATCGCAATCTCGTGCTCACCGTCTGATATCTTCTAGTCTCTTCACTTGTCTGAGTTGTGTCCATCTAGAGCATGATACAGGTCTTGTTGTACGATGATCTAGATAAACTCTTGACAGCTTGCATAGAACACTTTCCACTAATCCTCAAAGAATTGTTACATTTTATTTATAAGTAGGTACCTAATGTAATATTATAATACTGATTACCTTGACAGCACTGTTTCAATTACTGATATATTATTTTATTCACACGATTAACACGTTTTCAATTACATAATTACTAATAAAATATAAACATGCAGTAAGTAAGTTTAATATGTAGCATTTAGATATTTATAATATTCCACCATACCATAACCATAATCTCCACTAGAAACTGGAAACAGTTTCGGTTTTGATCTGTTTTTTGAAACAATGTTTATTATTGGAAATCAGAAACATAGTACTAGGGGTTTAATATTTAATCAGTCTGAATAATAAAAAAAATATAATTGAAATAAAATATAACAACTTAAAGATGATGACAGTATCTATCTTATAAGGGTAAGTAGGCAAATGTAGGTAGGGGCTCAGATTTTTCTTATTATGATATCTTCATCACAATTCACCTACTTGGAAGTTTCATCATTATGAAAACTAGTGGAAACGCAAAAAAGGATAATCTTATTTAGAATAATGTTTTTTTTTGGAAAAAATGTTTTTAAATACTTTATCTATTATATCAATATTTTTCGTGCCTTCGTAATAAAAAAATTAATTCAATTGTAGTCTAACATACGGGGTTGACAAATGTGGGGAAACACCTGATTTCTGAATAAACTATGTGCATTACGACTTTTAACATACAGCTACGCTAATTTTCGAGATGACGTTATAGGTCATCTTGTACATTTTTGCATTCTCAGAAAGTCACCAACAGTTTAAATGATATAGGGTTTGACAAGTAGATTTTTAAATATGAAATAAAATAAAGATATAGGAGGAATAATTAGTTATTGAAAATAATCACAAGCAAATATAACAAATTTAACTTCTCAATTCAATTTCTTGCTGAATATTTGCAAATATTAGAATGCTAGATTTTCTAATAATATCAATATTTAATTTTCTCAAGTAAAAAGAAATAATAATATTATTTCATAGACTATTATCAGAAAATCATTTCCTTTCTTTTAATATTTTTTATTATTGGTTACTTCAATCATTTTCTTTTAACAATCAGGTTATTTAAGGTAGTATTATTAATATACAATCTAAACGAAGGGTACTTTATATGGTGATAATTTTGTATATTCTTATAAGAAATATATTACTAGAAATAAAGTTTTAGGTAAACCGAGACTTTAGTAAAGTTGGTTCAAATATTTTTGTTCTGAGTTCAGATCGATTCTTTATTTATTTATTTATTTGTTTAGTGTTCCCTACCAAAAGGGAGCCGCACGTCCGTCTGTCAGCGGTTTGTTCCCATTAACCGTTGTAGGTGTACAGTTGAAATGTTCACAGAATGTTCATTTTTATTGCTGGTTTATCAAAAAATAATAAATATTATAGAATAAAATAGAAAATAAAGGGGGCCTCTCATACAAAATACGTCATTTTTTGCTGGACCTTAACAATCGCGTCGTCTCTTGAACCGTAATAGGTAGATACATGAAATTTTAAATAATTAACTCGATTTTAATAATGGCTGTATTGTTTGAATTGTAATTGGTAAACAATTCTTGTTCGATGGTACGGAACCCGTCGAGTGCGAGCCCGATTCGGAGATGGCCGTTTTTTCTTAATTTATTTGCAAATTAAATACATATTAACAATTTCAATGCTGTTTGATTTTTGTGATTTTGAAAATTTACCTGAATTTTTTCATTAATAGTGCCTACCTAAAACGGTAACTACATAGTGATATTTTTATATTAATTATTGTGACGAATATCCTATGACAAGATAGTGAGTAAAAAAACAGTCATGATACGTTATCAAACCAGCTGATATGTTATCAAGTTATATATTTGTATTGGTTTGAATTTTTGAATTGGTATTTGTAAATCATCATTCTTACATATTTTTTTGAAAAAAGTGAAATGCTCTTGATCTTCAATCATCGGGCAATTATATCAGAACCAATTATTCGTAATTTCACCGACAAGGCAGTAACAATTGCTATTCTATTGATTAATATGCCAAAACTGAATATTATTCAATAGTTCACAATGATTTCAATAATTTTCTACTTTCTCTGAATATTTTTTTTCTTATAATACGGAACTATCCAAAAAGATCATATGTTATGTTTATAGCTTACATATTTTAAATACAAAAAGCAGCCCTTGCAATAATCTAATCGCGACTTTAAATGACATGAGATAAGAAATCCTCTTTTATTTATTTTCCTGGTATTTTGAAAACAGCTGATCCTGAACATACGTAAACGAACATGTAAATATTCAGTGTAGGTATCAGTAAAAAAAAATAATCCTGCTCTCTCAAAATTCTACTTTGACCTAAATGATTTATATAGGCCAGACATCCCACTCGTACCCTAATGGCCTAAAGCACTACTAAAAGAATCAAGTTGAAATAAACGTAAAATGCGTAGCCTAATGCTCCAATTTATTCTCAATACATGATCACCTTGCATCATATCAATCACTATCACTAGCTACCTTTATTGATTATTTTAGAATTTTTCCCGGCAATCTTTTGACACTAAAATCCGCTTGATAAAAAGGCAGCAAACTTAATCTGCTACCGGCAAATTTAGCCAGTGTCACGTCACAAAACTAGATTTTATCGCACAAATGTGATACACTCTGATCAGCAATTTTTCATATTTTACCTTTGTATACAATTCTAAGGTTGTCATCCTTGGCTCCTCAGGAGCTGCAAATCACAACTTGATTTTTTTTGTTTTTTTTTTCGTACGTCACTACTTGCCGCGCAACCCGAACGCAGACTGAACGTGACCGAAGTGTGGAATCGTCTTATCATAATAAAGTCGACCAACGATCAAGACAGGCATGTGTGAAAGTATGGATTGAAAATGTTTTAGATGAGAGCTCCATCTACAAGAGCATAGATGAAATTCATTACCGATTGTAAGATAAATTTCTGTAAAGCCAAAAATCTATCTTGTCGGATCTGTGGGCAATATCTTATATTTGGTCCTTCGGAAATTATTGGAATTTGTCAATAGTTTTTTCTACTTATCCAAGCCAATTATTTTAATTGAAATGAGAGAGGACTATTTTTTCCCATTTTTGAGTATATCATTAATCTCCAAACTGTTGAACTTTCACTTCTAGTCAGAGATTTGAAAACATAACGGTAAAGCCAAAATTGCATATTTTACTATTGCCGTAACTCGAAAACGGTTAAATGTCAATCGCGCAAACGAATATGAAAGCCCACAGTCGAATTGTATATTGTATACCTAGGTACCTTCTCCGTTCGGGAAGACGATAAAAAATGTTGAATTTGCGTATAGAACCTACATCGTTGCGAATATACGAATAGCTTTAAAATGCCTAAAGATTTTATAAGAATGAATTTTTTACTTCGATATTAAGGAATATATGACTCATCATTTAGAGATTGTATTATTAATGGGAATCAATTTCTTCAGATTTATAGCTTTTATATTGTTAAACAATTTTATAATAAAAATGGTTTGAATTATTAACGGCAGTTTCTAAAATGCGTGAAATAATTTTCGACTTTCTCAGAACCCTAACTACAAAACCCTTACATTTTTGAAGAAGTCTTCATGTACCTACAAATGTTTTAAGAAATCATTTGTTTTACAAGATCTAAGAAAGTTTCAATCTTTGAAATTGAGTATTTTCTAACATTTGAAGGACTTTTCCGAAAAATGAGAGATAATATTAATTATATTGGTATTTTTCAGTACAACTTATAAAACTGGTACTATTTTTTTGTTTTCGCATTTTTGAGTCTCAACAGAATAAATATAAGACTATTAATAAACATTTACAACACTGTCTGAAACTGTTATTGTTTTTGTTCCTCTTAAACGTTTCCTGAAATGGTCTCTTCTTTAATACTGGCAACTCGAATTTTCGATTTTCTAAAAAATTGCTATGCGAAATGCGTGTTCATCTAAACTGAAAAATATGGCCGAGTGCGAGTCGAACTTTCTTACGTAGGGTTTCGTACCATTGTAAAAGCAAAATTCTATTGTGTTCTTATTCATGAAATACAGACGGCTGACAGACGGAAGAACACATGTAATTAATATTTGTTGTTGCAGCGTCGACACAAATACACATTTTCAAAAAATTACAGCTTTCTAACTATTACGGCCCTCTGACTGACGGGCGGATGGGTCGTAATAGGGTCCCATTTCCATTTCCACCAGTTTGTTAAGGAACCCAAAAAAAGCATATATTCAGTCGTCAAAATAATTCCTTTAATTAATAGTGCAAAGGGGCTGCCACATGTAGGAATATTTAATCGGAAATTATTCAAAGTCATTAACAATGAATAAAAAGCAAATAAATGTAAATTTAATTACTAATATATTGATCGAATACTTGAACTCGAAAAGGGGGATGTTGCATTGGATTAAAATTAAATATTTAGAACAAAATAATATCTGCCAATTAATTTATCTACCTTCAAAAGCTCTGAGGATCGTAGTTAAGCATTATTTGGGGGATTCTAATCTCAACAACGTAAAAATTACTTTAATTTATTATTCTAAGAAATTTTGTGTTGTTCTTAAATTGATAAGAACTTATACTGTATTTTTTCCGGCTCTACCTACATTTTTAATTGTTATAATTAAGAAAATTATTCAAAGGAAAAAATAAGATGTGATTTACATCTTGGCTCTTAAAATAAACTAGGTTTTCAAAAGTTTCTTATCTCGAAATCAATTTTTTTATTAATATTCAGTGAAGATAGATAAGTAATTCGTTACCGTAGTGTTGAACTTCAGATTACAATATACTTCATTATCCGTCAATTTACAGAAACATAAAATTATAATATTTTTTGAAAAATTACATTTGTTATACTGCTTGTTTGTACTACGAAACTTAAATTAGCTGGTCCCACTAAAGTATTGAATAGGCAGTATTTTGTTTGAACCATATATATTGAAGAAGCTTTTCACTGATTTTCAAAACAAACTAGACTTTCTTCTACCTATGTTTAGTCTGGTGAAAATTCGGATTAATTAATTGATTATTTTCGTGAAATAAATAAATTAAATTTTAAATGTGGGTTTTCCTTACCTTGGAATATATTTCTGTCGCAGTACCCATCACTTTCACTAGCACTCACTTTTGGTAATCAATAACTCAGGTATTTATTCCTAAAAGTCTTCTAACAGCATCAAAACTCATTCTCAAAAATAGTTTTTTTTATGATAAATACAAGTAATATTTAACAAGTTTTGAATAATAGATACAATAATAGATACAATGCGCGCCATCTATCCGATAGGACATCAATGCTTTGACAGTCTTGATACTATAAGATAGATTTCTCTACAAAAATCAAATGATGATATAGTTCCGTCACTATTGCTTAGATGTGCCTAGTTTAACTATTATTGTGTATTGTGTACCTACGTCCAAAACATTTTGAAATAAAAAAAATCCTTCGAGTATCAAGTGAAGAAAAAACATGAACATGGTGATCTTTGAATAGATCTCTGGCCTCGTACGATATCAACTTCATTAGTATAAGTTCAATATATTTACAAGTTTTAAATGCAGGTGTCTTATATTCGCAAAGGAGAATTTGTAGGGATAAATGCTACACTATTGTGGAAAAGTAGTATGTATATTTACTATAAATAATAATTATATTATAGGTACCAATTTTATTTTAAGTTGTAAGGGTCGAAATACTTTGAACACAGAGTAACATTGTATTTGTCACAAAATGATTTCGGTCTACTTTTGTACCCAACTAGCTGATATCACCGTTGCTGATCTCGGAAACTGAGCCAATGATTGAATCCTGCGTGATATCAGAGTTTATGAAACACTCTAAGAATTCCCCATTACAGTCAACGATCAACAAACCACAACATTTTTTCATTTCGGACAGTTCAATCTTCTCAAGCTGGCCGAAATGAACTTCGGCGAATTAATATTACTTATCCATTTTCCTTAATTTTGCGGCAATATTCGAAAGTACCTAACCTCTGTGATATCTTTGCAATAGTGAACCTCATATTGACCAGGAATTTCTAATACCTTAGCAACATCATTATCGTCATCTTATGCAGTTGCACTTTCTTCATCATAAAATACTGAGATCGTTTCATCAACAATCATCAGTACATCATTCCTCTAACTCTTGCATGGTTAAAGCTCTTCGTGAATCCATTTCTGCTAATTTGTCACAGCAAATTGGCACTGAATAAATTTGATATTGACCCTTTTGTATATCAAATAATACGAAAAAAGTAATTACCACTAATTATATTCATATAAGAATCACTTATAAGCAATCATGAGGCGGCTATAACAATTACAAGATCATTATTTGATAATCAGCTTATCTTGGTGTAAATAACTGAGAATAGATTTTACCGCAATATATGACAATTAATTCTCAAATTTAAACTTATTTTCTTACATTTCATATTCCCAATATTTGTCATTAAATGTGAGAACCTGAGTGACTGGAAATTATGGCTCGCCGATTTGCTATGGAATAGCCAGGATTGCATTGCAAGTTGAAATAAAAATAAATTATCTATTTAACATTAAAAAAAGAAATGACTCTTCACATTCTTATTGTGCGTTAATATAAATATCAGGAGACCGAGCTTTGCTCGGGTAAAACTGGATTTAAGATGGATCTATGAGTTACTGAGGATATTTAAACTTATTAAAAAATGTGCATATTTCTGGTTAAAATCTATTGGGATCGGTATTTTATTGTTCAGATATTCGTAAGTTATAGATTTCGAAATTAATATGAATGTATAATATGAATGATAAATATACCAAAACTCAGCTGTATCACCAATCGACTTCTCAACCCTCAAACACTATACATACTGAAACTTTTATCTGCGGAGCCATTCTTGAAATAGATAGTGTGGACCTCGAGGGTCACACCGATTAAATATATGTATTGTCAATCGATTTCTCGACTCTGAAAACCCTTTTTTGATAATTTTTACCAAAATCTGCAAAGCCTTCCTTAAAATAGCTAATGTGTACTTTAAGGGTCGCAATATATTAGATATGTACAAATATTCCTTGAAAATTTCCGATTATATTATCAGAAACTCATATTTACATCTTTTATTCAAAAAAATGGTTTTTGTTAAAAAAAACTCAAAGGTGATCAGAATTCGAATCGTGGAACTCTAGATTTATACCCAGAAGCTTAACCATATAATTATTTTTACTTCCCTCAATAAGGGAAGTATTGTATTCACGTAAAAAATCGACCACGAGATTTTTGCTGATATTTACGTTTTGGGGTTCCTAGCTCACGAATTTTTAATGATTGGGGTTGCAGTCAAAATTCCAATAAAATTAAAACTCTTTAATTAATGTCGAGCTTTCGGTAACGCTTGTTACTTTCATCGGGACAAACTAAAAAACGAACAAATTAATTATAACAAAAAATATTAATAATATGAACTACTTACAATCGTGAGATTAATGAAATTTACCAGCTACAAATATTTGTGTTTATGCATTTAACTTTATGATTGAGTTTTTTTATATTAATTTCATAATTACAAGTTACTATGGAATTACGAAAACTAAGATCAATCTATGTATGTAGCTAATAAAGAGAACACACTTTAGAGGTTAATCACAGAAAATCGTTTAAAAAATGGATATAATACAAAAATATAGCATTATCTGATATAAGAATCAATATATTAATTTTAGAGAAACAGATGGTACACTACGATAATTATCATTATATAATTTTAAAATATAACAGTAAATGGAACTAAGTCCATTTATATCCGAACGTTTATTCATAACGTTTGATTCTTTTTGAATATAAATCATTTCCAAGAAGTTACCTTTATATATATTCTTTTCAGAACATCGAACTTATTTCCATTTACTCTTATATTTTAAAATTATATAATGATAATTATCGTAGTGTGCCATCTGATGTTTCTCTAAATTAATACATTGATTCTTATTAAATCAGATAATGCCATATTTTTGTATTATATACATTTTTTAAACGATATTTCCTGTGATTAACCTCTGGAGTGTGTTCGTTTTTTAGTTTGTCCTGATGAAGATAACAAGCGTTACCGAAAGCTCGACATTAATTAAAGAGTTTTAATTTTATTGGCATTTTGACTGCAACCCCAATCATTAAAAATTCATCATTAATTAGACAGTCAAGAATTCACAATCATTTATATATATATACATATAAACATATATATTTGGAAGTACGGCAGTATTTGTTAGAACACACTAAACTCTATGATTGGGTAATCTGCTGAAGAATTTTATGGGGCTTAAAAAAAGAATACTCTTCTTGCTAACCAAACTTTCGAAAAATATATTTTCATCTTCAGGGTTTTGCAAACGAGGTTACAAAATAAAAATGAGCAAAGACAAAGTTAGGACTTCCTTCGCCCATATGGACGGAAAACAATTAACACTTAAGACATTTGACAAAATTAAAATTTCTTAAAATTAAATGATCCTCCTCTATTTTGTAAATAGAACTATAAAATAGAGAAGGATCATTTAATTTTAAGAAATTTTAATTTTGTCAAATGTCTTAAGTGTTAATTGTTTTCCGTCCATATGAGCGAAGGAAGTTCTAACTTTGTCTTTGCTCATTTTTATTTTGTAACCTCGTTTGCAAAACCCTGAAGATGAAAATATATTTTTCGAAAGCTTGGTTAGCAAGAAGAGTATTCTTTTTTTAATCATCATAGATCATCATAGAGTTTAGTGTGTTATATATATATATAACAAACTGATTCTTAAAGAAATTGGGAATTCTGCCGAGTTAATTTGGGGCTTAAATAAGTATACTCTTTCTGCTACCCAAGCTTTCGGTAAAATTTATCATTTTCGAAGACCTACTAAGGATGACTTTTTTTGGATCGCTCTATATAACTAATGCGTCCTATCGCTCTGTTTGACACATCTACCAAAACTAGATGGCAACACAAATTTATATTTTTGAATTTCTTTGAGACAAATATTTTGTGAACTATTACGAGATAATTACTTAGATTTTTAACCGCTAAAACTCTTCCTCTAACTTAATCTATTTTTTTTTAAACGGAAATATAGTGATGGATTCGTTTGATACTCTCTATTTTTTGAGGAAAATCAAAATGTATTTCCAGATTGTACGGTTACGCAAATACCTATAATTACAATGTCATTGTCTGTACTCATTCTCATAACAATTGATAAACTTGAACAGTAACATAAAGGAATTAATAAAGCAGGTAAATCACGAAGACAACAAATGCCAAGAGGTATACTGAATATAGAACCATTAGTCTGATGAGCCATCTACTAAAGATATTTCTGAAAGTAATACATAGCCGTATATACGGAAAGTGCGAGAGTTACCTCAGTGACACTCAGCTAGGTTTCAGCGATTGTTATGGGACGAGAGAGGCTTTGTTTAGAATAAATGTCCTTGTCCAGAGATGCCGCGATGTAAATGTTGACGTATATGCGTGCTTCATAGATTTTCAGAAAACTTTTGACCGGGATTGCAAATTTGTACTGGAACCAATGTGCCACAGTAAGAGTCGATGATACGAAGACAGAACGGAGGTGTGAGGTGTGAGGCAAGGATGTATTTTGTCGCTGATGCTATTCAATGTTTTCTCAGAAAGAATCTTCAAAACAGCCTTAATGAATGAAAGTGACGGTATAATGGTCAACGGCGAAATTATAAACAACGTCAGATATGCAGACGATACGGTTCTTTTAGCTACAAGCTCAGACCAATTACAGAGATTACTCAACCGGGTAACCGAAGTGATGCAGGAATGAATATCAACATAAAAAAGATGAAGGCAAACATAATTGCAAATATAAAAATTGGAAATACGTATCTGGAACAGGTAAAGAGCTATGGTACTTGGGATGTCAACTAAACGTGGAGTAACAAAAATGAAATAAGAGCAAGAATAGAACAAGCCCGTAGCTGCTTCAAGAAAATGAGCAAAGTACTTTGTCGTAGAGATTTCGCCCTAACTCTAAGAATCCGGTTGCTCCGATGTTACGTGTTCTCTACACTGCTATATGGTGTGGAGAGTTGGACACTGAACAAGATTGAAAATAAGTATTTGGAGGCATTCGAAATGTGGTGTTATCGAAGAATACTCAAAATATCGTGGATTGATAAAACCCGCAACACGACAGTACTGGAGAGGATAGGCAAAGAAACAGAGATCCTTAACACCATTAAAATCAGAAAGCTGCAGTACTTTGGGCATTTACTGAGACACCAGAAATATTTTTCACTACAAAATATCATGCAAGGGAAAATAGAGGGCAAACGAACAGCAGGACGCCGGAGAACATCGTGGTTAAAGAACTTACGTGATTGGTATGGAGTCAACACAAACACCTTATTCCGAAGTGCTGTAAACAAGATCCAAATAGCTGTGATGAAAGCCAACGTTCTACGAGGACAAGGCACATAAAGAAGACGAAGATAACTCACGGTAATATTCACGAACAACGATAGTTATGTTAATCAACCCACACCTTTGATTTGAAGTTCTTAATTACAATTATGACGGCATCTGTTAGAAACTAGCTAACTTAACTAGCTGGTGCAAGTACTTATTCGCAGTGTTGCCGTTTATTCATTAGTACATCGTGAATTAAAATTATGTACCTACTTAATTTCTATGGACACAAATTTCTTTGAGAATAATTATCTTTTTTTTTTGAATGATATCATTTGCCCATGTTGTGCTGGTAATCATTCTAGTACTAATTGCAAAAAAGACAATCCTATAAAATGTGCTAATTGTGATTTTGCAAATAAGAAATTTGTATTACGTCTTCCAATGGATCATATGGCTTTTGAAGTGAAGAAGTGTCCAAGTTACAATCACATAGTAAAAAAGATGAGAGAAAATATAGACTATGTTGAATATCCGCAACCATAGCAAGCCTGATCAGGATTTTAAAATATTTTTATGTTTAGAAAATTATTCAGCTAAAAATGAAATACGTTGTCACAATGTTGATTTTGTTGAATTGTATATAGAATTGTATTCTACACTTGAATATTCAAAGTCTTAATAGACATTATGAAGAGCTACTTAAAGAATTGAAAGGTCTTACAACTAAACCTCAAGTTATTGTGTGTTCAGAGACTTGGTGTTTGACAGAAATAGGGTTATTCAATATAGATGAATACAAAATGTATTATGCTAATGCTGAATTGACCAAAGCTGATGGTATTGTTGTTTATGTAAGAGATACTCTCAAATCTAGTGGTAGAACGGTGGAGATTGGGTCGATGAAAGTCATGCAAGTTAAGGTGTTTGATGATAGAAGTACGGCTACAATTATTACGGCAATGTACAGAAATCACAGTGTAGTAGATATTGGATGTTTTTTGAATAACATCCAGACTTATTTGAGTAAATGCACCAATATTAAAGAACATGTCTTAGTTGGAAATATTAATATAGATATTTTGTCTGATAATCAAATTACTCAAGAATATTGTGAGCTGCTGATGCAATATGGTTTCGTGTCCTACATCAATGGTACTACTAGACCACCTAACAGAAATGATCAACAGAAGGGATCGTGTATAGACCATATATTTGTGAAATCAGATCAATCAGAAGTTGTTTCATTTGTATTAGAAGATCCTATCACTGATCATTTCCCTATTCTAGTGAACATTAATAGACATTTCAAATGCAAGAAAGAAGAGAGTAAGTATAAGTTAATTAATTACAAGAAATTAAGTAGGCTGAGTAAAAATGTTGTATATATAAAGAACGTAATGATCAATAATGTAAATGAGATGACTGATCAATTAGTTGATAAAATTAAGTCACTTATTAAGATTTCGACATTTGTAAATAGACCAAAAAAAGCGCTTGAAAAGTAGATCTGACTGGATAACACCGGAATTAATAATTGCTCGTAATAAAAAAAAGAAATTGAGTAGTTTAAAAAAGAGATTCCCAAATAGGTTGGATATTAAAGAAGAATATAATGCTTTTGTAAAATCTCTTAATAAAAAATTTAAAATAGCAAAGTGTAAATATGATAAAACTAATTTCAAAAAATTCTGTAATGATGCAAAGAGTATGTGGAATTTTGTAAATAGTAAATTAAATGCAAAAATTAAAAAAGATAGGGTAAATATAAATGAAATATTTGATACTAACAAAGAAGTATTAAAGGACGGATTTGAGATAGGTCAGGTTCAATAATTATTTTACCACGATCGCTAAGTGTCTTTCGGATAAAATAGTGTCTGATTCTATGTATGTTCCACTTAGAGTTTGGAATAATAAGTCATTGTATTTAGAGGAGACAAACGCAGGGGAAATAGTAGATATTATTATGTCAATGAAAAATAAGAAGGTAGGTGGGATTGATGGAATTACCATCGCTGTTTTAAAATGTATTGCTTTGGATATAGCTGAACCCTTGGCAAAAATAATTAATAAATGTATGCTATCTGGTATTTGGCCTAATCATTTTAAGAGAGCAGAGGTTGTACCAATATATAAAGCTGGTGATCATAAATCAACAAGTAATTATAGACCAATATCCTTATTATCAAATTTGGCTAAAATATCTGAAAAAGTGATACACAAAAGACTTAATGATTTTCTAGAGGGAGAGGGAATGATAAATGGGAGACAATTCGGATTCAGAAAGAATAAATCGACTAATGATGCCTTAAATTATGTCAATAACTTCATATGTAACCAACTTGACAATAGCAGATCGGTAATAGCAATATTTCTCGATCTAGCGAAGGCTTTTGACACGGTAGTACATGAACTTCTATTGATTATATTGAATGATATAGGTATAAGAGGGATTGTTAATGATTTGATGCGTAACTATCTATCAAATAGATTTCAGTGTGTTCTCATTAATGGTGTTAAAAGTTCTTACAGACTACATAATAGTCCGCAAAAAAGATTTCAACCAAGTCAAAATTACCAAAGCCAGAATTGACATCGAATGCTGGAGTGATTACCGCTTGGTTTTCTGCTAAACTAACTAAACTAACTAGATCTCAAACCAAAATTTCTGAATCACTCCAAAAAAGATAAGCCTGCCAACAAACTATGTCTAGAGAAATTGGAGGATCCGTTAGTGCTACCAGTCTTAAGAGATGAGCTCAGAACTAAGCTAACTCTAGAGCATATACCTGACGATCCAGAGGAACATTGGTCAACTATTCAAGAAACAATTCAGGATACTTACCAGAATGTACTCGGAACTAGGCAACATATAACACAACCTGAATGGTTTAGAGAAAATCAACAGACGAACAAACCCCTTCTCGAAAAAAAATATGACGCTCAGCATAGAGCGCTTTCTAATCCGCAGGATTGCATGGCTCAAAGACGTCTTAATGATCTGAACAACGAGTTGCGTAAAGAGACGAGAGCCCTCAAAAATCGCAGGTGGACGTGCAAAGCTGGAAAGATCCAAGATTTCGCTGACAATCATGACTACAAAGAAATATATGGCCCTATACGAAAAAAAAAGTCCAATAAGAGATAAGCATGGGAATACGCTTACAGATATGGTAGAGACAATGTCCAGATAGAGAGAACACTACCATAACGTCCTCAATCAAACAAACGAAGTCGACTTTAATGTAATTGATATGATTACTCAGTATGAAACAATGCATGGTCTTCCTATCACTGATGACGAAATTAGCTGAAATGAAATACGTTGTCACAATGTTGATTTTGTTGAATTGTATATAGAATTGTATTCTACACTTGAATATTCAAAGTCTTAATAGACATTATGAAGAGCTACTTATAGAATTGAAAGGTCTTACAACTAAACCTCAAGTTATTGTGTGTTCAGAGACTTGGTGTTTGACAGAAATAGGGTTATTCAATATAGATGAATACAAAATGTATTATGCTAATGCTGAGTTGACCAAAGCTGATGGTATTGTTGTTTATGTAAGAGATACTCTCAAATCTAGTGGTAGAACGGTGGAGATTGGGTCGATGAAAGTCATGCAAGTTAAGGTGTTTGATGATAGAAGTACGGCTACAATTATTACGGCAATGTACAGAAATCACAGTGTAGTAGATATTGGATGTTTTTTGAATAACATCCAGACTTATTTGAGTAAATGCACCAATATTAAAGAACATGTCTTAGTTGGAAATATTAATATAGATATTTTGTCTGATAATCAAATTACTCAAGAATATTGTGAGCTGCTGATGCAATATGGTTTCGTGTCCTACATCAATGGTACTACTAGACCACCTAACAGAAATGATCAACAGAAGGGATCGTGTATAGACCATATATTTGTGAAATCAGATCAATCAGAAGTTGTTTCATTTGTATTAGAAGATCCTATCACTGATCATTTCCCTATTCTAGTGAACATTAATAGACATTTCAAATGCAAGAAAGAAGAGAGTAAGTATAAGTTAATTAATTACAAGAAATTAAGTAGGCTGAGTAAAAATGTTGTATATATAAAGAACGTAATGATCAATAATGTAAATGAGATGACTGATCAATTAGTTGATAAAATTAAGTCACTTATTAAGATTTCGACATTTGTAAATAGACCAAAAAAAGCGCTTGAAAAGTAGATCTGACTGGATAACACCGGAATTAATAATTGCTTGTAATAAAAAAAAGAAATTGAGTAGTTTAAAAAAGAGATTCCCAAATAGGTTGGATATTAAAGAAGAATATAATGCTTTTGTAAAATCTCTTAATAAAAAATTTAAAATAGCAAAGTGTAAATATGATAAAACTAATTTCAAAAAATGCTGTAATGATGCAAAGAGTATGTGGAATTTTGTAAATAGTAAATTAAATGCAAAAATTAAAAAAGATAGGGTAAATATAAATGAAATATTTGATACTAACAAAGAAGTATTAAAGGACGGATTTGAGATAGGTCAGGTTCAATAATTATTTTACCACGATCGCTAAGTGTCTTTCGGATAAAATAGTGTCTGATTCTATGTATGTTCCACTGAGAGTTTGGAATAATAAGTCATTGTATTTAGAGGAGACAAACGCAGGGGAAATAGTAGATATTATTATGTCAATGAAAAATAAGAAGGTAGGTGGGATTGATGGAATTACCATCGCTGTTTTAAAATGTATTGCTTTGGATATAGCTGAACCCTTGGCAAAAATAATTAATAAATGTATGCTATCTGGTATTTGGCCTAATCATTTTAAGAGAGCAGAGGTTGTACCAATATATAAAGCTGGTGATCATAAATCAACAAGTAATTATAGACCAATATCCTTATTATCAAATTTGGCTAAAATATCTGAAAAAGTGATACACAAAAGACTTAATGATTTTCTAGAGGGAGAGGGAATGATAAATGGGAGACAATTCGGATTCAGAAAGAATAAATCGACTAATGATGCCTTAAATTATGTCAATAACTTCATATGTAACCAACTTGACAATAGCAGATCGGTAATAGCAATATTTCTCGATCTAGCGAAGGCTTTTGACACGGTAGTACATGAACTTCTATTGATTATATTGAATGATATAGGTATAAGAGGGATTGTTAATGATTTGATGCGTAACTATCTATCAAATAGATTTCAGTGTGTTCTCATTAATGGTGTTAAAAGTTCTTACAGCTTAGTTACTTGTGGAGCCCCTCAAGGTTCAATTTTGGGTCCATTATTATTTAATGCCTATATTAATGGGTTATTGAATCTTAATTTACCGGGTGTTATTGTATCTTTTGCGGATGACACAGTCATTATTTGTAGTGGTGAGAGTTGGGATGAAGTTACAGCCAATGCCAAACATTCTTTAAAAATTATAAGGAAATGGTTTAATTATCACAAAGTGTCTTTAAATATGTCAAAATCCAGTGTTTTATATGTGTCTCTATATGCGGATAAGCTCCCTGTTACAGACGGACTCACAATACATGATGATGTTTGTTATAATTACTTAAACTGTGGATGTGATAAAATAAAAAGGGTAAATGAAGTTAAATACCTTGGTGTTATACTAGATGAAAATTGGAATTGGAAGAAAAATATTTTTAGTATTGTTAAAAAAGTAAGATACCTTCTTTTTGTTTTCTATAAAATGAGATATATTCTTGAAAAAAATGATTTATTAAAATTATACCATGCTTTGTTCTGTAGCGTCCTATTTTATGGAATTATTTGTTGGGGTTCAGCTTATTCAAATACATTAGGGCCGATAGTAAGAATACAAAAGCGTGCTATCAAAATTTTAACTTTTGGTAAACAACACAACCTTTTTAGTGAGACACGATTGCTGAACATCAATCAAAAATATATTTTGGAAGCACTAATAAATAATTATTGTAATCTACGGGAAGAGTATACTCTTGCTGAAGCATGTTTATTTTCTAGACACAAATCGCTTACAGTAAGTAAAACTAAATTAAATATTGGTCAAAAAACTAGTTTATATCGATCCAAACTTGTCTACAATAGATTAGATAACAATCTAAAAAAATTAAACTTCTCTAGAGGGCGTATTAAATTTCATATTAAGAGTTGGATTTTAAATAATTTGAAGTTATAATATACATAGATATTGTTATATTACTCAAAAAATCTGTTTTAATATTTAATACTTCCTATATCATGTGTCTTTCTTCACATTTGTAGTTGTATTTATAGTTTTGTTGCATTTTAATTTTATTATTTGTTTATTTATTGTATATTAATATGTATATTTAGATTATGTTAAGCTTGTAGATTTTAATACATTATTAAGTTCAGGTCTACACACAGATGCTATTTGCATCTCGGTAGGGGATTGTTGGACTTTATTAAGTCAGACAATCTATTAGCATACTATTTTTTAATCAAGATTTGTATGTTAACCTGAATAAAGATTATTATTATTATGATTATTATTATTATTAAATATTTTTGATTATTAATTTGTTTTATGTTAAATAACAAAACGGCGTTCCATAGGAAATGCTCGAGTCCAAATTTACTGTAAATATAGGTATGAATATATGTCAAGTAGTAATTTCATGGCAAGAATTTTGAGATGACAAGCGACAGAATTAATACTTACCTTCAAAACAAAATTCTTATGCATAACATAACCAAACTTATATCAATTTGATTTAGCACTTAGGTGTACTTACGTCCAAAAGTTATACATTTGGAATGTTTTTTTTTGGGTATATGGATATTTTTTAGTAATTGGTAAGCCACAGTCTTCTAAAATTATCTATGTTAAATTATGGTGTTTTAGTTTTTGGCCTGAAAATTGAATTAATTAGTAGTAGTAGTAGTAATTTTTCACAAATGTATTAAATATCACTTTTCGTAGTACATGTAAGAGCTGTTACAGAAAAATTTTAATGGCACCATTTTGATGTTGTACGAACATGGAATCGGTTTTTAATACATCAGTATGTATTCAAAACCGATTCCATGTTCCATTTTCAATAAAATGTGGAAGATCGGCCTTGTACTGGACGTCACTATTTGCGTTTTTGGGCTCCCAAAAATTCAGACTACTGACTTTCAAAGGCAACTGTTGAGGCAATTTTCGATCAAGACGAACGTCGAGAACACCACAGCGTACAGTTTAGCCCGGGTTTCTGAAAATTGGAATCTTGATGGATGGCATCATTTCTTTTGTACTGATGAAATCGGAATATTTCTCTGGATAATAATCATAGACACAATTGGAGTGAACGGGAGGTTCGATCATCTTCTAGACTCGTATCATGCCCGGTTGTTGGATGTGGTTCTGGAGATGTTTTATTATTTCCATTGTCGAGCCGCTTTATCATGAATTCATTTTGATAGATGATAATGCCCGATCCTATCGAGCTAGCGTTGTATGGAAGCATTTGGATGAAGTCTAAATTGAAAGACTGGCATGCTCTGCTACTTCATCCAATATGAATCCTAAAGAACATACTTAGGATCGACTAATATGGGCAGTGTAAAGCCAAGAGAATCCTCCAACTTCCCAAGCTGCGTTTAGCTGCAGTGGAAGAATGACAAAACCGGAACCAAAGAGTATTTGTTCCTCTGATTAAAATCAAAAGCATACCAGAGAGAACAAAAAATGTTTTGCCTTGAGAGGTGAAACGAGGTACTAAAAATTGCAATTTTTATTGTTATTTATAAATTAAATAAAAGCAATATTGAACGTTAAATATTTAATTTAACTTGGTGCAAAACTTCTTTTGTTGTGGTTAAATGTTTGGAATAGTGTAGACCGTTAACATTGTGATAATAACTCAGTCGATCGACTAATAAATGCTTTTTGTACGTTATTTATAACATATGTGCTAAAGCTTTTAAATCTGACCATCTAGCTAGTCGTAGGTAAGTAAAGATGTGCGTATAATTCTGCAATAAAACTGGAGATTGGCGATGAAAAAAAATCGATGAAACACTTTGTACTTATACATTAAAATATGAGAAAAACGTAGTACTATTCGATTTTATGTTTGTTTTTTGAATGACGAACAACGAACGGAGGAGGTATACAATTCGAATGTCTGCTTTTTTATACGTTTGTGGGATGCAAGGGATAGTGATTGCGCAACTAATGGTAAATACCTATAGCCACTCCTATCTAAATGGCAACCTCGCCTTCCCGTGGTGCATCCTGTTCTTAAACAAAATAGGCTCTGGCGACCGTGTGTGGGCGGTATAACCCTCTATATTCAGAAAGGACATTATATTCACCAAGAGTCCATAATGGAGAGAGTAGGAAATGACTCTCGTCGAGCCCATTAGGGAAAGGAACTATCCGTCTCAGACATATCTGTGCCATAGCGTCCTTGAATTCGACAGCAGCTGGGCAGTTAGCGACTCTGACATGGGTGTTTCCAAAATATTTTCGTCGCAGCCCACATTATGAAAATGAATCGTTCGAACGGGACAAAGCAATCCGGAGGTAAAATACTCTCCCAATCGGATCTTCGGGGGAGGGTGCCTGCTCAAAACATCAAAGAAAAAACAAACACAATTCTAAAAATCTAACTTTGGCAACCTGGAACATCCGAACTCTTTTTGAGTCAGATAGTACCATCCACGCTGAAAGAAGAACCGCTGTAATATCAGATCAACTTTCGCAACGCAAAATAGATATAGCAGCCCTATCTGAAACTCGCTTTCTCGGGGAAGGCTCTCTTGCAGACGAAAGCTACACGTTCTTCTGGAAAGGATATCCGGATAGGGGGAAAAATCTGCACGGAGTAGGTTTTGCAATAAAAAATGATATTGCTCAAAAGATGCACGAATTACCAGTTAATGACGCTCAGATATAAGATCTCAAGTGGAAACTATGTCAACCTTATTTCCGCATATGCGCCAACGCTGGACACAGAAAGTGATGCAAAAGAATCTTTTTGTGAAGATCTAAATAACATTCTCTAAGAAATTCCCAACCAAGATCAGATAGTGCTCCTAGGAGACTTCAACGCTAGAGTGGGAAGAGCAATGGACATCTGGCCAAAAGTAATAGGACCACATGGAATCGGTAATGCAAATGCGAACGGTAATCTGCTGCTTGCTTTATGCATGGAACAGGATTTAGCGATAACAGACACTTTTTTCAGACTAGATGATAAGTTCAAAGGGACATGGCGTCATCCGCGATCGAGTCATTGGCACCAGCTAGACTACATAATAGTCCGCAAAAAAGATTTCAACCAAGTCAAAATTACCAAAGCCAGAATTGACATCGAATGCTGGAGTGATTACCGCTTGGTTTTCTGCTAAACTAACTAAACTAACTAGATCTCAAACCAAAATTTCTGAATCACTCCAAAAAAGATAAGCCTGCCAACAAACTATGTCTAGAGAAATTGGAGGATCCGTTAGTGCTACCAGTCTTAAGAGATGAGCTCAGAACTAAGCTAACTCTAGAGCATATACCTGACGATCCAGAGGAACATTGGTCAACTATTCAAGAAACAATTCAGGATACTTACCAGAATGTACTCGGAACTAGGCAACATATAACACAACCTGAATGGTTTAGAGAAAATCAACAGACGAACAAACCCCTTCTCGAAAAAAATATGACGCTCAGCATAGAGCGCTTTCTAATCCGCAGGATTGCATGGCTCAAAGACGTCTTAATGATCTGAACAACGAGTTGCGTAAAGAGACGAGAGCCCTCAAAAATCGCTGGTGGACGTGCAAAGCTGGAAAGATCCAAGATTTCGCTGACAATCATGACTACAAAGAAATATATGGCCCTATACGAAAAAAAAAGTCCAATAAGAGATAAGCATGGGAATACGCTTACAGATATGGTAGAGACAATGTCCAGATAGAGAGAACACTACCATAACGTCCTCAATCAAACAAACGAAGTCGACTTTAATGTAATTGATATGATTACTCAGTATGAAACAATGCATGGTCTTCCTATCACTGATGACGAAATTAGCTGAAAAACAATAATGCTACAGTTCCTGATGGCATCTATGCGGAAATATACAAAGCCACAGGCGAGGATATCATACCACATCTAAAATCGTGCTTAGATGAAATTTGGTCCAGTGAGAAAATCCCCCAAGACTTTAAAGATGCCAACATAATCAACATCTACAAAAACAGAGGATCTAAGTTAGACTGTAACAATTATCGCGGGATTTTCCTATCCATAGCAGGAAAAATTATGTCCAAGGTACTGGCCGACAGACTGCAGCTAGTAATTGAGAGAGTATCTCCAGAGTGTCAAAGTGGTTTTAGGCCCAACAGAGGAACAAACGATCTAATTTTTGCACTTCGACAACTGCAGGAAAAATCCATAGAACACCGTACTGAACTCCATGTCGCATTTATAGACTTCGCTAAAGCCTTCGATTTAGTGAGACGCAAAGCTCTTTGGCGAATCATGAGACGGTTTGGAATCCCAGAAAAATTCGTCAGTATAGTAAAAAACCTCCACAAAATCCGAAACCTTCCAAATGAAGAATGGTGTAAGACAGGGCTTGTCACGGTCCAAACAAAAAAAATAGAAACAAATAGTTATAAATTTTGTATCGTATATTTTCCATAATCTGTTATGAATACAAAATACTAAGGTTATATTTACGGTTCATTTCACCTACCACGATCCTCGCGATCTAGAAAACAGTGTTGCCGGTTCTGTGATCCAGCATCAATATTCCAGCATGCTCATTTTGAACGCCATTATCCCTGATTAAATAAAATCATTAATAAAATTGTTTATAGGTCCAATTTCAAGAGAAACATTTACCAAAAGCATTTCCTTCTCAACCCTTAATATGTATGCTTCATGGCATTATATCTTTTCCAAGATTATCTCCGGGATTAGGAAATGACGTCTTTGAGAGTGGGGGTATCCTCTATTTTCTCTTGTCCTCTAATTCCTCGACTTCGACAGTTGTCCGTGGGTCTCTAAAATAGATAGACTGTAACACCTTCCTAAAGTGTCAGTGCACGTGAGTTTTTATCAAGTGCAGTTAGTGCTACCCAAAGCGAGGGGATTAAATAAAATCTCACCTTTTGTATTGTTGATTTCTGATAAGGATCTGTAGATTCTGGCCAGGTGGGCCTGAAGAAATCATCAATTTCAGTGATTCTACTGGTTTGGAAGGGCACTGCCATCTTGGGAACCCGAACCTCATGGTAACCATCTTCGGAGAAGTCCATCCTAAGATATCCAGGCTATGAAAAGGGATCCAGGACTTTCTCCTCACAATTCACACCCACTTCTTGAAAATAATCCGGTTTCATTCCATATTTTCCACAACCAACAGGATTATCCGGAGTTGGAGATTCCATCCACAGGTTGCCTCCTAAAAATTACTTTGTTGGATTGACAGACCGCAACAAAATAAGGTATTTAGTACAACTATACCTCTCTCCGTAAGACAAAACTGGGCCTATTCATTCTGGTAACTGAAGACCATCAGTCTCCAGAACTCGTGCTCCGTGTTTTCCAATCGCTCTTCAAAACTAAGACACTCCGCTCTGTGGGGACCACAAACGGAGCTTCCACAGTGAAAGAATCCAATTTTCTCGTGAAAACCTAGATCATCTATACCTTGTGAAAGACGCAATAGTATTCGCGAACGTTGTTATAATTGCTTGAATTCTCTTTGTAACTACTCTTATCACGCTTATCATAAGTCAAGTATTTGTAGTTTGTAACTATTTGACTAATCATTCTGGCAATGTTTTGACATATTATTAGGTTAGTGACATCAACTTAAGTAGATATAGAGCGCAGGCGTCACGTGAACATCTCACATCTCACTGTAACCAAAATTAAGGAAACAAAAGCACCATAAGTGCATTTTAAATTTTGTATCAATTAATTTTGGATTCTTTACTTATTTTTGATTTGATTTTGTTGTTTTCTTTTATGTACCTTTTGGAACTATTTATGTATTCACTCTTATTGTGGGGTAATTTTAGAATATATCTTTCTTTTTTTTCATTTTACAGGTGACTATTATATAAATAAGCCATTCTATTAAATATATGTATCAAGTTTGTAGTGTTTGGTGATTAAGCTCGTAAGATCATTACAAGATTTAGTTCATCTGACCCTGTGGTATTCACCACGTGGAATTTTTCAGCAACTTCATAATTTTGCGAACCTATCCCTTCTCCACTGTGAAAAGCTAGGGGGTACACAGGGCAGAAGTGTTAAGAGTTTGTAACTTTTTCTCTTATTTATTTTCATATAAGTGAACAAATCGTGGTGAAACACAATTGTCTGGTGACAGGCTGCGTCTTAGCGCCTTTATTATTCATTATGTTTCTTGCTACTCTAGTAATCATTGTAGATAGAAATTTAAGCACTAGAGGAATAGGCATCCGATAAAGATATGATGGTGGGCTTTTCAATCTAAAGCGTCAGTGGGCCAGTACAAAAACAAGAGTGAAATTCATAACGGACCTCCAGTACGCAGATGATTGTGCGTTGATTGATTACTCCGCAGATATTCTGCAGGAGTTACTAAAAGCCTATGCTTGGGCTTAACAATCCCTTAGACTTAAGCTCAACACATCAAAAACGAAATTATTAACAACTCCCACAGCAATTGTTCTGCAAAACGTTTTAGTTGACAGGGAACAACTCGAGCATGTAAATAATGTACATGTACATGTACAAAATATAATATCAACGGTGAAATAGCAAATCGTGTCAGTGCTGCTGCCAAGGTATACTAGAGTCTTAAAGACGTGACTTAAGTCTCAAAACCAAAACAACTGTATACAAAGCTGTCGTTATACCAACGTTGCTTTATGGCTGTGAATCATGGAGCACTTATAGGCGGCATATCAAAACGCTCGAAAAATTCCAACAACGACATATTCGTCAAATTATGAGAATCACAAAGTATCGAATGCCGAAGTTCTCCACAGGGCCAGTTGCACGAACATAGAAGTTTTGGTTAGAAGAGCAAGACTAAGATGGTTGGGGCATATCTGGAGGATGGAAGAACAATGGCTGCCAAAGATACTCCTGTATGGAGAATTTTCTGAAGGAACGAGAAACCCGGGTGAACAGTATATGCGATTTAAAGATATAGTGCATGATGAACTTAAAGCCTTGGGTATCCATAATAACTGGGAAGAACTTGCTCAAAACCGCAATGATTGGAGAAGGGCCATCTACTCTGAGGCACTACAAGATCGCAGAATCCAAAGACAACCGCAAAACCAGCAACTCTACACATGCGATGTGTGTGGTCGAATCTGCAGATCAAGAATCGGCCTCCACAGCCATAGAAAGACACCAACTTTAGATTTATCTTTGTAATAGTAATTTATTTTTATTCCCGGTAATAGAGTTTTGGCATTGTATGTATGTATTTGTTTGTTCGCGCGTTGTATATAGTAAACGTACTCCGATTTTGATGATTTTTGATTCATTTGAAAGAGACGACTTGGGAAATGGTCCCATATTCGTAAAAACTCAAATCCTAAATCTCCTTCCCTACGAAAACTGCCCACAAAGGGGTGGAGGAGCAAATTTTCTCGAAAATCGAAAATTCGAGATGACAGATTTAAAGATAGGACAATATCCGGAAACGTTAAAATTGAACATTTTTTCAAAAGAGTTACGGTTTTCGAGTTACATTCATGTTAAAATCTCACATATGTGTATTTTCGCTATATGGAAGGGTCGATTTCTTTCGAAACCTGAAAATCTCTGTGTCGGTGCTAGTCGGTGGGTAGACTGTACTTTCGTAGTAAGTATAGTGTGCATTGGCTAACGTGTCTGTTTACGAACGTTTGATATTTAAATTTGGAAATATCCGCTTTTTTGAAAATTTATTAACTATGAGTGACGAAGAAAACCTTGACCAAAACGAACTTTTAATTCAAGATGTAAGAAAATGTGAGGATATATATAATATGGCATCAAAAAGATATTGTAACAACATCAATAAGGAACAAATTTGGAGGAAGATTGGAGAAAAATTAAATAAAACAGTTGGTTTTTATTTATAATAGCTCAACTCAACATACAAAACGGAACTGGAGAACTGAGACAAACTTTATAATTTTCACGAACAATAAATGCGTCTTGTTGGGCATTACCACCTTGCCGAGGAAGATTACTAAATATTGGTTCACTTCTAGGCTCTGCGGAATTAGTATCCGTGTTAATATTAGCAAAATTAACATCTATGTCTTTGATATAATAATGTAAAATACAAGTTGTTAAAATATAAAGATCAATATTTTCCGGCAGTACATTCACAGACCGAAAAAATAGGCGCCATTTGTGAGCTAGTTGACCAAACGCATTTTCAGAGACTCGTCTAGCACGGGAGAGCCGATAATTAAATATTTGTTTTTCAATATCTCCAGAGATAGCAGTGCCAGTCGAATTTTCACTACGTCACACTCTACGGTTAGACGGAAAACTGACTGTTGCTTGTCGGTTAGTATGAATGTAGGTCATATTTTCGGTTCGGTGACGGTGCGGAGATTTGACGATGACGTTACGTATATTGGGAATCGCGCCTTGCGTATTTCCGCAGCAATGTTCTGAGATCTCTACATAATAACAAGTAGAAAGAATATACGTGGGTAATATGATAAGTACTATCTTCTTTGGTATTAGTGAAAGTTCAACAATTTTTGTGACTAATGTTACATTCAAAAGTGTGAAATAAATATATTTTACAAAAACTTGGACCGACGTTATCAGTTGGTGCACTGAAAAATACAAATAATATTAATTTTATTGGTGCTGGTACTTGTGTAGTTGGTGCCAAAAGTTTTCAATCTAACTGTAATGGCACAACTTCAAAAGTACGAGCAGCAATATAATTAATATTATTTTGTATTTTTCAGTGCACCAACTGATAACGTCGGTCCAATTTTTTGTAAGAAATATTTATTTATGTACCTCTTTTCGCATAATAAACTTGCGTTGTTTTTAATGATTCTTTTTTTCATATGCTGAGAGATGCTCTGATATTGTTTTTCAACATGCTCATCTTGTCAAGTAAGCAACAAAAATCTATCTAAAAAGTGAGATTTTCTTTATTAATTAATAAATAGTATTTTTTCATCCTAGGTGCGAAATCTTTTCTGGGCCAAAGGAAAAGTTGTTGACATTTCTTGAAGCGATATTTCTACCTCCTTGGAAGCACAAATAAAACGAAGAATTTTTAGGCCTTAGTTACGAAAATACTCATTTTCTACCCTGTTAACAAGAATAAAAATATTTTTTCATTAGTTTATATAACTTTTGTGTACAGTTTTTCTTGATTTTTTTAGGCTACATACAGCGAGTTTTAAATATTCCTCACGTCGTGAGGTAGTTTTTTAACTGGCTAGTGGGAATTAATTGCAACGCAAATCATTTGTTTATACTTTTGACATATTTCCACGTTTTAAGAAGTTTTATTCAGTGGTTCTTAAGAGGATAACTGTTCATTTATGTACGGTGGTTCGTAGAAAATTCTTATCTTCTTCTTCTTATCTTATCTTCTTATGACTGGTTTCATTCAATACAAGTCTATTTCACTTTCCGTATTTTGTGATATGAAGTAGGTACCTATATAAATCTAATGGGAAGTTCCTAATGTTTACCGCAAGGGGTAAATTTATTCTCCTTATTATGAACTTGGCTTAGTCAGGTTTCAATTTCTCATGTGGCATGTAGTAAAGTTTACTTAATTTTTAAAAGGTCTCAGGACCCAAGAAAAGGAAGTAGTAGTACTTATCCCAATTACTTGTAAGCTCGATCAAGTTTATAAGAAATTTACATCATTAAGTCTTGAATTATAATAGCTGGACACACCTTCTAAATATTTTTAGCAAGTAAAGTCAGTCATCATTCCGTTTCATGAGGTTCTTTTTTTTCAGCTTTTCTCGAGGGACATATGCATAATAAATATTTTTTATGTGCAAACGTGAAATGAGCATTTGTCACGCCATTTAAATTGTGTAAATGTTATAGTTGTCTTTTATTATTCTCTTCATTTTGAATGTTCACATTTTACAAAATATTATGTGGGTGGGAGATATTACTAACGCTACCAAACACACCTTGAAAACAACTCCGGAATGGCGAGTATCTTTCGAATACAATACATTGTTGTGTTGGCTTGAGTTGGATTATGAAAGAAATAGAAAAATCAAGGTTTAAGCGAGATAATCATATTCTATATTGATGTAATGTCATCTCAATTGATTTTCTCTGTTCTGTGAATCTACAGCCTTATTCATAAACAAGTTCGATACTAGTTTGTTTGTTGGTTACCATGGTTGTTAGTTTTGATATCAAACTAAGCTAGTGCCGAACTAGTTTTTGAATATGGTTGCTAGTGTTTATTTTTCCTGAAAATTCTCGAACCGACAGAAAAGTCTTAAGGTAAGTACAAACCAAACAACAAAATATTGTCAACTGTTGGCAACATGTATCCGGATACATGTGCTAACAGTATTGCTCGTACAAACCAAAATCAATTGCGCATCCAAATATAGAAAAAATTAAATTTGCATTAAAATGTATCAATTTGTACATTTTATTCTGTCTGCTTTGAAGAAGGAAGAAAAAAGTATATTCTTCTATTTATCTTTTATTCATTTTTTAACAAATATAAAAATTTGACTAAGAAATTGACTACCTGTCCTATAAAAATTATTGATATAATAATAATATGAGAATTAATATTATTTAAAGTACCTACTAGCTGTACAGAATAAAATAGTTGTGAAAGTCAACCTCACTATGCTATGACTAATCTGTTTTGACTTTTCTAGTGGACAACATCGTCTAGAATAGCGATTTTTTTTATTTCAGACTGAAAACGCGGATACAAACAACCCTCAACAAAATCCTATGATGTCATGCCGCCCAACATCGGCACTATGTTGCCGAGTATCTGCCAACTTGTTGCGAGTTTATGGGATACAAGTTGGTAGCAATGTAGAACATCATGTATTCGGCCGAATCTTACCCGGTCTGTAGTTACTTTTAAATTACTCAGACTACTAAGATTCTTAAATTGGGTACTTCTTTAAACTAAATATTCCGCTCATAATATCAATAAACATAAATATTTTTTACAAAAAATTGGACCGACGTTATTAGTTGGTGCACTGAAAAGTATAAAATAATATTAATTCTATTGGTGCTGTTACTTTTGAAGTTGTGCAGTTGCGGGTAGATTGATAACTTTTGGCACACTTTTGAGTGTAACATTAGTCACGAAAATCGTTGAACGTTCACTAATACCAATCAAGATAGTACTTATCCTATTACACACGTATATTCCTTGCTTGTAGTTTGTAGTTGTTATTATTGAGATCTCAGAACATCGCTGCGGAAATACGCTTGAATATTTTAGTTGTTACCATTTTAACACCGATTTTACTCGAAAACCGTAACTCTAAGGGAAAAATGTTCATTATAAATGTTGCTTCAATTAATTATGTCTTTCATGTACTGCAAACAGATTTTCAATTTTCGACAGAAATCGCCCTCTCCACATAGCGAAAATAGGTATATTTGACAATTTAAAATGTCTCTATATCGAAGACCGTTACTCTTTTGAAAAAATGTTCAATTTAAACGTTTCCGGATATTGTCCTATCTTTAATTATACCAACGCAGATTTTCAATTTTCGAGAAAATTTGCCCCCTACACCCCCTTCGGGGGCGGTTTTCGGAGGGAACGAGATGTCGGATTCCCATTTTTATGAGTATGGGACCATTTCTCAAGCCTCCTCTTGCAAATGAATTAAAAATCATCAAAATCGGAGTACGATTACTATATGAAACGCGCGCACAAACCAAAAAAAAAAAAGCACACAGTGGAATTGTATACCTCCTCCGTTTGGGGTTCGTCGGTCAAAAATGTGTCAGCTTCGATGCGCGCCTGGAGTTTACTTATTAGGTACATAAGTAAGATTGTCAAGAAGATTGATCTCCTTTACAACTAATATCATACTGAACATTAATTTCATAAATACTTTCATCAATATTAAATACTGTGGTAATAGTTTTGTGATAACTATACGATACGTGAACATAATGGTACGAATCATGGCACGTTTCCGATAATTGTGGCGCCAAGATTTAACGGTGTTTTCTTGTAAAATACCCTAAAATAAGACGAAAATCAAGAATACCGATTTTCTGGATTTTGTCTCCTTTTGGAGATATTGGCCCCTTTTTATTCCAACAAGCTTGCGGGAAGTTCGAGAGCAAAAGGAGTAATTGGATAGGAAAAATACGCATGTAGAGGTGTAAAAGAAGTTGCACTTACCAGAAATCACACTGTAGAAACCGTCCCAACGAAGTATTGTCTTGACAAATTCTCATTAATCACTATAAACACCTAAATTTTGACCTTTCACTCCTTAACTCTTTTCTAGCCGCTATTATTGTCATATGTCATATTATTGTTGTTTTGAAATTATGTTACAAAAACTACAATGTTGCCTTTAAAATGTAGTTATTTAGCAAATATTAAGAAAACAAAGCTGTCACCAAAACACAAACCTAGCCATTTTGGTCTTATTTTGGGGTGTTTTATTCGAAAACACCATTAAATCTTGGCGCCACAGGAAAGTCCCCCGAATGGCAAATACATTGCATTAATCCTTCATCTTTACGTAAACACCAATAAACTTAAAAAATATTCAATATTCCTCATTGCGTTCCGTGATAAATTCACACGATTTTCTTAATAACACTATACACTACATTCAATTATTGGAATTTTTCTTAGTCACTACCAAAATTCTTAGATTATCAAATCATAAAATTCATAAGGCTGGAGCAAGTTCAATGAGAACAAGTTTATAAATAATGCGGCTGCATAAGAATTCCGAGAATTTGCGAATAAAGTTAACAGTGTTACATTGACAGTTGTCTATCTACGAGGAGGCTTCTTCTTCGAATAGAAAAAATAACGCATTTTAATAACGTTTGATTTTACTTGTCATCAAATTCTCGTACCGGGGGCTCTAAATGAAATCGATTCTCAAGGAGTAAATTTCAATGAAAGTTTGAATGGAATTAAAGAAACGTTCGAACCTCTCAACTTTTGTTCACATTATAATTTTTTTTGGGGTGTCACAGAATTATAAAGTTTGTGTAAGGAGATACGACTCCATCGATTTTTATTAAAAGTCAACCTCCCTTTTTTATTGAAGACGAAGAAAAGATACATCTTTTTACATAAAATGAAAAGGTAAACATGAATGATTATCATTAAACAAAATGGGAAATTTAATTGTTTATATATATATACCTACAAGTTTTACATCACCCTTATTTTAAATATGAAATAGTTCTAGCAAAAATTGAACCGACTTTATTAGTTGTCGCACTGAAAAATACAAAATAGTACTAATTCTATTTTGTAGTTAGCAGTGCACCAACTAAAAAAATCGTTCTAATTTTTGGTAAAAATATCTATTTGACACTTTTGAGTGTAACATTAGTCATGAAAATTGTAGAACGTTCACTAATACCAAAGAAGATAGTACTTATCCTATTACCCATGTATATTCTCTTTAATTCAGCCATCTTACATTTTATATTTTCACGAAAAATTACCCCTTCCAGACACTTCATCATAAAAAATCAAAATCAGATCAGGTTTACTATACGAAACGAGTGAACAGCCATACATAAAAAATAGCAAACTTACAACCGAATTGTATACTTCCTCCTTTTTGGAAGTCTGTCAAAAAAGCCGGCCGGTTACTTAAAAAATATGAGTAAGCTTGCGATAATTCGTTCAAAGCTGAAAATTTGTGCAAATGCCCTGAACATCATTATAAATCAAATGTGAAAATTTTCGAGATCAAAAAATTATTAAAGGTCAAAGTTTGCAATTTTTTCACACAAACGGCAAGCTTTGTCATAAAAATAGGTGAGACAAAAATAGTAGATCATGCAATAATCTATTAAAATTGCACTCTCACTTTTTCTTACGAATAACAATTTGTGTGATATAGCTATTCAAAAAGTTTACAAACTTGTGTTCTCCATAACAATAATAATTAATTGACAATATATTGGAACCAAATCAAACTTTACTCCCTCCTGCGCTGTCAAAACTCCTTAATACAATTTGTTCCAATTGCATAAAGGGGTGTAAGGCTAAATGGGGCTGTTTATTACTATGTGCTTATCAGTTTTCAGGATCAGTCGTGCTCTTTGATACTACAAAAATAGTGACGTCAGACCATGTCAAAACGTCAGGAACAACCATAAAACGCATGTTTCAATCGATAGTCTTATATGTTGTGTTTGCTTGGAATTTGGGTCGCGGCGTTTTGGGATTTTCTGTACCTGATACATAATAAGTTTATGATTTTTGTTGTTTCTTCAATATAATGTCATAC
The DNA here is from genome assembly GCA_958507055.1 of Crioceris asparagi. NCBI lineage: Eukaryota > Metazoa > Arthropoda > Insecta > Coleoptera > Chrysomelidae > Crioceris > Crioceris asparagi. Next base: position 48,755,037 of record OY293829.1, read on the forward strand.
GTCATGATGAAATAATGAACCAAGGCCCAGTAATATATTAATTTGATTAGTGATAATATGTCGATATTTATGTTCGATTCTCCAGTTTTGTTACGAACTGACGGCTTGCACGCAGCGTTCTACAACGCGTTCACCAGCTGAGCATATCTAGTTTGTCCATCGGTTTGTCCTAGAATCATGGACGTGCTCCAATATTGACTCACCATCCGAAATGAATTCTTACGTTATCTGAGAGGAGATATCTGATACATTGCTATTAGAACAATTAACTTGTATCCAGCAGGAAGAAGAAAACGAAGAAGGAGACATTACTCGTACAATTGAAGTTGCACCAGATAATTATCAAACAGAATAATAATTTTCTCCAAATTCACACTGCATTTACTATTTCCAATAGTAGGTACCATATTTTTTAGTACATTGTATTATAGATAGATAGATCTTTATTTTTCATATACATACAATTATGCTTTGACAAGTTGCCCGGAAAAGTTTTAAGCGACATGCCGCCATCTACCGGGTTCAATTGTGTTTTTAAATCATCCAGGGACCCATTGGAATATACATAGAAAATGTCTTCCCAATCGGTCCAGCCTTTTGACATACTGACAACGGCGCCATCTAACAGGTCCAATTGTGAATCTAAACCATTCTATTATTATAACGTGTCCATATCACCATTTGCATGAGTTGGTGTCGTGGGGCACTGTTTAGCAAGTCATTAACATAGATAAAAAAGAGGACCGGGCCTAGAACAGAGCCATGCGGCAACCCAGATTTAATGTTGATTGATTAGGAGCTGACGTCCTTGAAATTAACGAATTGAGTTCTGCCCGTTAAATATGACCTAATCATTTTTTGGCTACTTACAGAAAAATTATAAAAGTGCAGTTTATCAATTATACTATTGTGCGGTACACAATCAAAAGCCTTACTGAGGTCTAAGAAATGTACATGGACATATTTATTTTTCTAAAATTCTTTATTAACCACATTAATTAATGGATTAATTGGTACGGTAGTCGATAAACCATCTCTAAAACCGAATTGATTTTTAAGAATAACTTAAAAGATTTTTGGAATTATTGGCACAACAGATATATGTCTATAATTTGTTGAGTCATCTATGCAATTACCTAAGGGTAACACTTTTAAACATTTAAGAAACTTCGGGAAAATTTTACTTCTAATGCATTGATTGATGGGTTTCGTGAGAGGAATATGTATAATATATTTAATAGAGCTAATAATCATTTTATTATTATTATAAGTTTTTTTTTTCTTCTTGAATCCTTTTATATATAATATCAGGGGAATGATTCTTGGGCTTTGGATTCTTTAATACGATTAAAATAATTACATTGTTTTGAAAAAGATGTTTCGTCCCTGGCCATATAAGTATTCTGAAACAAGATAAAAATATATATAATGGCTTTTTTATACATATATATTATTATACAAAAAAAAATATTTTGCACAATAGGTAATGACGTACCTTGGCAGAGGATCCACTATTATTGTATTTATTAATACTATATTAGTTTGCTCAAACCGATTATATTTCGAGATTTAATGTAGGTATTTGGTATTAATTTTTATTCTACGTAGTTTTGTGTTGTATGGTTGGGATTTAAATATGGTGGGTATCGAGTGGAAGGAAATGATGTTCGTAGTAGTGGGGGTAAGTAAGTACCCCCACTACTGCGAAGTTAACTTAATACCAATTATAATGACAGAACAGCCGAAGAAACACGACAGACCTGACTCATTTCGAAACCAACATCATTTCCTTCCACTCGATACCCACCATATTTAAATTCCAACCATACCACACAAAACTACGTAGAATAAAAATTAATACAAATTATCAAATACCTACATTAAATCTCGAAATATAATCAGTTTGAGCAAAATAATATAGTATGAATAAATACAAAAATAGTGAAAAAGCCATTATATATATTTGTATCTTGTTTTAGAACACTTATATTTAGGAAATACAATGTAATAATAAAAATAAATTGAAAATGTCCCTGGCAAGGGACGAAACTTCTTTGTTTAAAACAATGTAATCATTTCAATCGTATTAAAGAATACTATTAATATTATATGTATCGCTACTGTTTGTTTTTTGTTGTTTTTTTTGTTATTCATTACCTCAAGAACTTGATTATATGTAACTTCTGAAAAAATAAATACCTCATCTACGTTAGGTTCGTGAGAGCTAATAAAATAACTTTTCGGATTGATATTGTTGGTAGGTAATGTGTTGATTAAGTTTTCAGCAATGCTACCGAAATAATTATTGAAATCGTCAGTAGATATCATATCGGACGAGTTAAATGTCTTGTTTTGTTGAAGTTAATCAAATTCCACATTGCCTTATGACTATTTCCATTGCGATTTATATAATTATCCTTGGATATTTTTTGGCTTTTGCTATCTCATTTCTGTAAATACCTTTTTTGTTTGATGAGCTCTTTCAGGTCGTTGAAGGGTTTTTTCTTATAAACGTCTAAAAGAAAATGTATGATGTATGATTCTCTCATTTCCCTTAAAAAGTCTGCATACCACTTAAGCCTAATTTTATAGTTTTTTTTTTATTTCTCAACTGGGAAGAACATCTCCAGAGTAGATGTTGTCATATCAAAGAAAATTTGAGAGTTAGCTTCTATATCAAAAAAAAATCATCGATAAACCTTCAATCTGTCGTTTGTAAATGTCTGTTCGTATTAATTGAACGGGACCATGTTTAAGAAACGCGCTAAGTACAGTACCTTACAAGTAGCGTGGAAACGTGTGCATATTATGGAAATCTCAGAAATAAATGGTGATTCTTAGGAAAAAAGTATGAGAACAATAGATAACTGCATGATCTAGATTTTTTGTCTATCCTATTTTCGTGATTTACCGTTTGAAAAATGTAAAAACCCATTTTTGCAAACTTTGACCTTGAACAATTCATCTTTGCAGACCGATGGGGATTTTTCACATCCATTTATTATATTCCAAGAAATTATTGTAACTTTGAATGTATATTTTATTAATTTCAGCTTTGGAATTTTTTTATTTAAGTGTACCTTTACAGTTTTACGAATTCCAGTTTGTTAAACCTCTTTTTGTTGATAGTGTTTTTGGGAGGATATTTGCACAAGAATGAAATATGTATTAATTTTTTGATGCAATATTTGTATTGAATAAAATTTCAAATTTTTACCTGCACACGATGATGTAATGCACCGAGTAGTTCTTTTCATCGTTGATAGGCATATTCATCTATTATTGATCAAAGTCATTTATAATTCCTGTAAGAAATGTTGCAGGAAAGATACCATTTTGATGCTGTACGAACATCGAATCGGTTTTGAAAAAGTAGAGGAAATGTGGAAGATAAGCCTCGTACTTTGACATCGCAGCTGTTGAGGCAATCTTCGATCAAGTTGAATATATAGAGCACCACAGCGAACAGTACGGTACAGGTGGGCCCGGGTTTCTGAAAATTGTAATTTTGATGAATGTCGTCATGTTTTTTTTTACTCAAGTACTTACTAAGGATCAACTAATATGGGCCAAGGGAACCTTTCAGTTGTCCGACCTTCGTTTAGAAAGAATGGCAAATCATGGACCAAAGAGTAGGTACTAGATAGTCTGATTAATAGCATAGCAAGGATTTTTTGCTTTGAGAGGTGAAACGAGGTAGGTATTAAAACCTGTAGTTTTTGTTGTTACTTACAAATTGAATAGCAATATTGAAAGTTCCTATCTTTGATTGATTTTAATTTGGCTGTTATTAAAGATTTAAGCTGAGGTGGTCGAAAACATTTTTTGTTTTGATCAAATGTTTGGAATTGCGTAAACAATCTGCTAATGAACGATAGTCTATTGATCAATAAATTCATTTTGAATCATATCAATAACATTTTTGCGGTAAAGCTTTTAAATCTGGCGATCTAGCTATTCCTCTGCAAATATGTACCCTCTCTAATTCTGTAATAAAAGTTTAATAATAGTAATAAAAGGGGATTGCGATTTAAAAAAACCGATTACACACCCTGTATACCATGGTACAATAAGACCTACAATCAGATATGAAAAGAATCGTTGGGTTCAGAGCTTTTTTCTAATCGCCTTTCAAAAGAAGGAGGTGCGTCGATTTTATCTAATGATTCTCTTTTATTTTTCATATGATAAAGGATGCTTAGAGATGCTGTCGTATTCAAATTATGGGTTTTTAATATATGAAAATTGACATTTTCTTTATTAGGTCTTGTAATACATATGATTGCTTCAATTCAAATTCATTTAGGGGCGATTTTTTTTTTGATAAATCTATATGTCAGAAATTTATCTCATTCATTTCAGCAACAGCTGCTGATAATTTGTGTTATTCTTATTATAAAGTTGTGTATGAATGTAAAATCTACAAATCTGATATAATTGCCTTCCCAATAGTGATCAAATTTCTGAGATATAGGGTTTTTTATACCTACCATCACGATTCCTGTGAAACTTCATATTGAAGTATAGAACTTACTCCAAAAATAGAGCTATCATAGCCTCCTGTTATAGGCTACGATTCATAGTCCTATGTGTATTAGCGGCCCGGGTTTGAAGTCGCCCGACCGTTTTTTACCGACCTCCCAAACGTCTTTCGAACAGTAAACGGTGTTACGAGTTTTATTTGTTTCTCATTATAAAGAGGAGGATTGAGGAATGTTCCATATTAAAAAATCAAATCCAGGAAGGCTGTTTTTTTGACAATCGAAATTCTGAGACGACAGCATTAAAGCAGAGGCTACATCCGGCATCGTTTGAATTGTACAATTTAAAAAAATACAATTTCCGAGCAATAATAAAGACTGTAATATGTTTGTTTCCGCTATTTCGAGATCTTTATCTGTAAGTAAACGTTCAATGATTTTGATGGCTAGGAATACACTCAAAAATGTAAAGAAATATTTTAACAAAAACACGAATGACTTTATTACTGGGAGCACAGAAAAATTCAAAATAATATTAATTCTACTGGTTCTGGTACTTTTGAAATTGGTACCAAAAGCTTTCTATTAACTTATAATTGCAAAATATCAAAATTACCAGTACCAGTAAAAGTAATATTATTTTGAATTTTTCAGAGCAACAATTAATAAATTCGGTCCTATTTTTTGTTAAGAACATTTTTTCTTTCTCCCATTAAAGTAAATCTTTTTTATGATATAGAGTAAGAAACTGATAAAAGCATTACAAAAAAATAAATATCTTTTCTTGTACGTAATAGAATTGTTAGGATAATGTTAATTTGAATTAATGAGATTATTGATGGACCGAGAACATAAATACTAAGAACACTCAGGACGTTGTTTATAATTTATCATGATATTTATTGGCGTTTTCTTATGTAGGTAGTGAAATCAATGTCTGGTAGAAATGTCCACTCTCCAAGAGGCATGTGATTTATTTACCATGACAACTCGAAATTATGAAATAAATAACATTGTTTAAAAACAAGGACCGACTTTATTAGATAATGCACTAAAATATATAGATTAACAAAACATAATTATAGGATTTAAAAAGACATATCTTTCTTGGTTTTCCGGATCGCCAAAAAACAATAATCCCGTCGTTCCTAAACTCACAGCGCAATGGGGACACACTATATGGTCTGAACTCAAACACAGTTGACAGCGAAATGAGACAAACTATATATACGCAAGTTCCTAGGCACTCGCTGAACTCGGCGAGTCGGCGTATTTCTTATAAATAAGTGCGTTTTGGCGAGAATAACCCAACTTGTAGTAGGTATTCCGTAAACTTTGGTCAAACGGAGCGATGGATTTGCGGGATAAAAGGGGAATTGAGCAAAATGCTCGAGTGGTATTGTTTTGTATGAAGAAGATAGGATCACAGTATAAAGTATGTGATAGGATAGTTGGAATTTCGAAAGAAAGGCTGGATTAAAAAGGTCTCGTATCACTGGTTCAAGATATTAATAGAATTATTTTACAAAAACTAGGGCCAAATTTATTAGTTCGTTCACTGAAAAATACAAAATAGCAACAATTCTGCTAGTGCTATTACCCTTAAAGTTGTTCTCCAGAGAGAAGACTTTTGTCAAAAGTAACAGCACCAGTACAATTAACACTTTTCTTCTTCTTCATCTTTCGCCGTTTTGTACCTAACTTTAGACATAGGCTTATTCTAAATTTGACCAAGTGTCTCCATTTTGTGTTGTTCGCTTCCAAATTAGTTTCCCTATCCTTTTAAGATCGTCACCTCATCTCACCTGAGGATATCCCTTGTAACATATTTTCTAGCATCCAGTACTTTTGTTTTACTTATGATCCATTTAGACATTTTCCAGTTAGCCAGTCGTAGTCCCATCATTGCCCTCTCCAGGGATCTGTGTAATTATTTTTTTTAATTGGCTGTAGACATTATCTAGGTTTGACATACATAAGTCAAAACAGGGAGAATACATTGGTTGAAGATCTGCTTTTAGATATTGAGTATTTGGGATTTTTAAGTATACACTTTAATTGACCGAATTCTGCTCAAGCCAATCGTGCTCTTCTGGCTATTTCAGATGTCTGATTTGCTCTGTTAGGTTTAAATGTTTATCCCAGGTTCTGTTAGTTCATTTTCAATCCTATAAATTATAGTTAACTGTTCAGTCATATTTTGCAATTCTACTAATGTTGTGAATATGAGGATAATATCATCAGCAAATCTTGGATGCGCCAATTTTCTGCCATTGATGTTTATACCATACTTTTTCCAATCCAATGATCTAAACAATATCTTCAATCAAAGTAAGTAATAAATTCAGATAATGCACTGCCGTTAATGCGCCCTCATAAATGACGTTAGAGTACCTGTCATTCACCATCAGGCAAAAACATTGAAACTAAACCTCTTCTGATATTTTTTCTCTCGGATCACATGCGGATTAACTGAAGCCCATATGTGGTTATTATGCCTGTTAAAAAATCCACAGAACCTTAGATTCGTCCGTCCAGATAATTTTTTTCAAAAATTTCTCGTTTTCTGGATTTCATCTATTCTCGTTAGTGCAAGACCTTCATCTATGAAGGTCTTGCACTAACGAGAACTTGTAATCGTGGAAGTGATGATTCTTCAAAATTATTTGTATTGAAATCTACTAACACCCTGATCTTCTTCGGAGCTCGAATTGAGGAACGGGGATTCGCCTCGAAATAAGTCATTGTATTCGATTCTCCCTCTTCATCGTCAGTTACATTTCCAAAATGCACAAAATTTGCTTCAATTCTTCTAAATAAAATTTTGGTCATCGGAGGTAAACGTGGATAGCTCTCCTTAAACATTCAAAACGTTTTACTGAAAATTTTGTCGCACTCTCCATATATAAAAATAAATGGAGTATTTCTTGATTTGTATAGACATTGTTTTCATTATTTTTTCCATTCTAACTCGAAATAGCCTAATTACTATTTTGTTTGAATTTGACAATTATTCATTGAGAATACTTATTTACTTTCGGAGGCATGAGTACCGACGAGATATGTGTGCATTTAAAAAAAAATATCTCCTAAACTATCAATCTCAGGTATACGACATGTGGAATATAAAAGATGTAAAATTTAACGTCGAAGACGATTAAACAATAAAATATTAGGGGTGCCATTAAAAAATCCAGTTATGGTTCTTCAAAATTTCAAAAAGTTAACGTGCCAGTAAAATAACCCCACTATATAGACAACCGTTTTCCATCGCAAAACATACTCCAACATGTTGTTTGAACATAGTTTGAATCCTAAATTCTTATCTGAAAAATCTAGCGTTCTCTGATTTTTTAATAAATGTCTACTACCGCAATTATTTTTAGAATAACTCCAGAACGGCTGCATCAAATTAAAAAAAAAGGTATTTATGAAGTTTAAGAATAGTTGAATCCAAATATATAAAAATATATAGAGTATTCAATTTAAAATAACAAAGTAGATGCCGACTTCCGGTATAACCGGAAGCACCAGAAATGTGAAAATATATTAGCTAAAGAGAACACAATCGATTATATATAACTCTCAATTTTCTAAATTTTATTTTGACCAGAACCCAATAAACTACTAATCAACGGTCTCGCTGAGAAACCCTGTTTATCGATGATACGTTCCCACACAACAAACGATGTTTTATTTCATCAACCAAGCCGAACCATTGTCTTGAGCTGCAAAACAAACAACGATAAAACACACGAGCACTTTATTCGACACTATCAATTATTTGGGTTAACAGGTCCGTTAATTCTCCATATAACTATTATTAACATTTGCTTGGCAATAATTTCGAGCGCCAACATGAGGTTGAGGTTGATATTTAATTGAAAATTTTCGCGGGCAGCCGCATTAACGCCTTAATAATAGTACCTGCAATGATGAAAGTTAGATAGATAGACTCCTCTCTCCATATAAGCTATCATTCACAATATTGTCTTTGTCATAATAATTGTGAAGGTACATAGAACGGTTCTTTTCCTTCATCTTCTTCGGAGTAATTCGTTTCTTGGGATTATCCTTATCGTCGTGATGCTGTTGCGGATCCTAGTTGATGGGGAATTTTATCTTTGTTCTTGCGTAGGTTCTATTGTTTTCTCGCTTAATTGTTTTCTCTTTGAGTACCTCTTTGAAAACATTGGTTTTCATAGTTCGTAACATCTATGGCCCGAAAAATTTGTAGAACAATGCTATTAAGAAAATATTTTCTAAACCAATTCTCAAAAGATGAACTTAGCGGTAACACCTCTGCAAAGTCATGATGTCATAGTTATTTAGTACCACCAAGCTCTTGTTTTTAAAATTGGATGAGGAAATTTATTTTGTAAAACATTGTCCGACAAATTTACAGGGGTACGGTTCTGAAGCTATAAAGTCATGGGCAAGGTCATGAACAAAATGCCCCATTTCCCAGAATTTTAGTAAATAAACAAATGACTCGATTTATGAAGTTTCAAAAGAATGGCTTTCCATGAATAATTTGTCAGGGTGCTAAGCTCCATATTGGTTTCATATTTTTTTATACATGCTGATTCTCCGCCAATACAAATACAAATTTCAAATAGTTACATATTTATTTCAGATTCTGTCAAACAAAAATAACATTACAAAAATATTTTCCTGTGTAAATAAAAAGTTTTTTGGTAACACCTAGATGACTTAATACCTGTATGTATTAAAGATAAGCTGCTTTGTTGTTAACTTATTGCATAAAGTGTTAGGTACATGGGTACATTATATTTTGTGTTTTTTATTAATACATATTTTTAAACCTATAAACTAAGACCTAACTCAGGTGGGTATACACAATACTAAATACTTAAACAAACTGAACACTATTAAATATGGCAACTTAAATTTAAGCAGAAATGGATTGACCATTCACATAAAATATTTTTTTTTAAAGAAAAAGTCGCATCCACCTTTCGGTTATTAGCGACATTACAGTATTTTACTTAGATTCACAAAAAAATATAAGATAGTATTTAGTAGATTACATGTTTCCTCCAATAATTATTTAAGGTCTTGTGGCAATTTATAGTTATTTATAAATAACGTATATTTTTTACAGTCAATAAGAAAATGTTTCACTAGTTCATCTCGCCAGGCACCTCGCCGGGCATCTGTCCGCGTGGCGATGGTTGATTAAACCTATACAATCTAAAGCCTGTAAACATACTCGAGTAGTGCAGCTTGCCATTCACTTCTCAGTGCATCCCGCCGATCTGTAATAAATTTGGTTTTTCGAGATGCTGTTTCCTGAAAATCGGTTTCTGAATGGTGGTACTCGATCACGTGTTCCCAAAACACGTCGGGGGTCGGACACCGCACAGTACCAACACAGAGTGACCGGCTGATTTCCGATTTGCGTTTGTTAATTTGGTGCAAAAATGGATAAAAAGCAGTTAATTGCTGCCGTGTTCGAGAAGACACCTGTTTGGGATCAACGTCATAAATCACACCACAACATATATAATTTTTATAAATGTTGGTAAATTCCCCATGCCTAGCTCGTGCTTGATTCATAGGATGCACACTACACCTTTGGACACCCCTCCTCTGTGTCAACCACCATTCAATCGTATTTGACTATGAATCACTACTTGAAATATCAATGTTCATTGTTCTCCAAACATTGGCACCTGACACTGGCGAGATGACTTGCTGCACTATAAACGGTCGTGGCATTTGAGCACAGTGAATGCGTCTCGTAGTGCCTGGCGAGATGAGCTGCTCCACTATGTTTTCACACTTAGAATCACATCACAGACATTACATCTGGGAGCTTCGCTTCGTTTCAGCAGATATTCATGAGTTAATTTGGTGTGGCCAAGTCGAAGTCTTGTCAGAATTACTTGAGAATGGCGGCATTTTGGTAATGATCTCCAAGGACAGATGTCACTTTTCACTTCACGCAGTTTGGATCTTGAGTTGCACCATTCAGTATGCCATTTTGTCGATAATTTTTTCTTAAGTCAGGCTTTCAATTCTGACGCTACGCACTCCGAAAACTCACTAATTCTACCACAAGTCACGGCATTTCTCGTGTTTCTATTAGCTTCTTCATTACCATGAATTCCAATGTGTGATGGTATCCAGATGAAGTGAACAATCTTCGAGGCGAGTGAGTTCGGTTTTAATTAATTTTTCAATAGGATGTTTTGGATATATTCTTTGCAGTGATGAGATAGAACTTAATGAGTCCGTTAGAATGACTGATTTCTCATAATTGTCGTTGTTCAAGTATACTAATGCCCGGTATATTGCATATACTTCAGCTGTGTGGATGCTACTGAGGGATGAGGGTTCATATTATTCAACAGTTTGATCTGACACCACTGCACATCCCGTTCCTTATGAGGATTTGGAGGCATCAGTGAAAATTGTTTGGAAGTCTGAATAATCGTTGGAAAGAATTTCCAGTAGTGAGTTTTTGATAATTTCTATATTGGTGTTGGATTTATTATACTGAGTGAGGGTGTCATTGCATTTTGGAATGCTAATAGTCCATGGTGGTGGGTGCTTGATGTCATCGGAAAGGACATTTGGTAATGTAATATTCAGATCTGTTGTGAACTTTCGAATCCGTGCATATAATGGTACCTTAGATTACGGTTTATTATTGAAGTGGCTAGTATATCTATATCTATATATTGAATGTGAATGTGATTTTCTCCCTTTACGAAAACTACGAGATCGTTAGCATACAATCTTGCTTTCAGTGTTTTCTTCAAGCCTTTTAGGATAGAATTGATGGCAATTAGAAATAGGGTTGGACTAAGAACAGATCCTTGAGGTGTACCGTTTTTTTTGAAGATGTTTGTTTGATAATATACCATTGACTCTGACCTGGAATGTTCTATTGTTCAGAAAATTCCGTATAAATGATAAAAAGTTGCCTCTTATATTATTTTTTCCAGTTGTCCTAGTGGCTGATTCGAGGGCTCTTTTAAGTTCAAAGAATATGGCATTGCAATTCTGTTTGGTAGATAACGCTTCATGGACATCACTTAAAGAAAATATATACATTGCTTATTAAAGACATCTTTTGGTTATATATCTTATAGCAGATGGTAGCCAATTATAACATTTTGAGACAAGGTAAAGTAATGATGAGTTTTATTCTTTGGTAAGGATATATTCTTATTTTATTTGAGACGAGTATCATAAGGGTGAATAATTAGTATTTCTGATTTATTTCTTTTCTGCATATAAGTACAGGCAAAAGTATATAAAGTTGTTTTATGTTAAAAATATATTCATTATACAGTTCGTTGGCGGGAGAGAGCTTGTTCTTAAAAAAACTTTTAGAATATAGTTTTGGACTACTTGTAAAGACTGAATTTGTTTTGTATGTACCACCCCATTGGCAGATATACCATAGCGCAATAGGGATTCCAATAAGGCTTGATTTATTAAGATAGTGAGAATTTCGGGAAAAATTCCTCTTAGAATCTAAAATGTATAAATGAGTTGTCCAATTTTTGTGACAGTATACTCTTATGAGTCCATTTTAAATGCTGGTCTATTATTATTTCAAGGAATTTTGTTTTTTCTTAAGAGTTTATTGTTCCACTTTTACTTATAGGTATACATTTTATCATCATTTTGGTCTGTTTGTATTAATAGGTTAGAATGCAGTCTACTTAGTTTTTTTTATAAATTTAATGACAGTTCTGAACTTTCAAGTCAGTTTTTTATTTGATTAAATCCCGTTACTGCTTTTTTGCTTAGCTTCTTCCCATGTCTTCCCTGAGAAAATGCCAATGGTGTCATCGGCATAAGATGCCACTTTACCATTTATTTTAAGTTTTACAAGTGAGTTTATATATGCACTGAATAAATTTGGTCCCAATACGGTTCCCTTGGGTACCTCTATTTTAATTATTTCTGAAGAACTTATTTTGTCATTTATTTTTATGTGTTGAGGAAGACCTAAGAAGTGATAAGTAGCTCTGAAAGACATCCAGCACAGTGCTTCTCACTCCATAGTGTTCAAGAATACTAAGAAGTTGTTTCTGTGACACTGTGTCGAACGCGTTTGAGATATCCATGAAAATGACTATTGTTTTTATATTCGGATTCAGATTTTCTGTAACCTCACCAATTAGTCGTTGAATAGCATTCTCGTTGCTGCCACCTTAAAAAAAAACTAACTAATCTTCCTTTCAGTCATTTTTCAAATACTTTTGCAATGTTATTAATAAGAATTATTAGACGATAATTTTGAATTTTATTCGCAGGGCCAGATTTATAAATAGGAGTTATTACAGATTCTTTAAAATGTTTTGGTACAATGATTCGAGTTTTATAGATTTGGTTTATTATATGTTTTGAAGGTTTAACTATTTGAATATATAAGGTGCACTTTCCGATTTTAGAGTTGAGATGTGTTGTATAAATTCTTGATCTGTTACAGGTTGAAGATACATTGACATATTTGTGCGATTGTTTAAGCTTAATTTAAATTTAATTGATAAGGTACTTTAATTTGTTTTTATAATTCTGTCCTACATTAATATAATATTTATTACAATAGTCTGCCATTTCTTTGTTATGTGTAAATGCTGTGTGATTGTTATTGAGGATTCTTAAGTACCAAATTTTTTGCTTGTTTACTTTTTCTGCCCGTTATTTTGTTAATAATTCTATAAACTTTTTTTTATATTATGTTTATTCTTGTTTATTTCAGATATATAATAATGATATTTTTTATTAATGTATTTATGGTATTTCTGTATATTTTGTAGTAAGTTTCCATTTCGGTTTAAGTTTTACTTTTAATTTTTTTGGTTTTGGTCCTCAAAATAGAGAATGAGATGACTTTAGAAAAACCGAATAAGTCAAAGATAAACAATGCTTGAGAATTATCAAGAGATACATATGGATGAAATTAACGGTCTTCATTCACCAAAGTGTTAGGTGAGTTGCCTACACTAAAGTTTGTATGGGTATGGGGTCCCAGTGCCTCAGTAAGCTCATTTCTCATGCTTTCATACACCGAGAAGAACGTGCATAATTCTTGATGGCTGAAGAAAAATGTCTTTGTCTATCAAACTTTCTAGATTATGTTTTATTGATATTTCAATATGACACCTGATTTCATTCAATTTTACTTTTATCAGTAGACAATTTTTGACCTTTTTACCAAGTCCTCTGTAAGGTGTAGCAAATATCAATTAGTTATTTTACATGGCTATCATAAAGTAACTTTGATCTTTTCAGCTTCAATGTTATCATTTCACATCTATTACTTATTCTTTTTTCCAAAAACTTTATCAGTTGGTGCACTGAAAATACAAAATAATAATTGATTCTATTGGTACTGGTATTAAATTTTTCTTCTTTAGAAATATTTTTATCTGGCAAATTGGGGAACAGCACGACTACTTTATTAGAAAAAAATAGTTTGACCAAAAAATCCAATAAAAAAAAATGTTGGTTCAGGGGACTCCCGCCTGGAACCGAATTTCTTAGGTACGCCTTTCTCAAATATGATTAATAACTAAATTCTACGTGGATACATGCTGACTTAAATAGTAAGGATAGTTGAAATAAACTGTGATGATAAAAATTATAAACTAATCGATAATCAAACGACAACTATGTAAAACCCGACTATTCAAACTGATAAATTTCAAAACAAATTTTGCTTACATAGTCTGTCAGATATTTTTGGAATGTTAATAAAAAAAAGTCACTAAGAAGTCCCTAGCTGATGAGGTAATAACATTGCTTATTTAAATGGACTCTAAGTAAATTTGTTACCATTATTTTTGCTGGAGACTGGAGCTCATAAAGCTTGGAGTTTAATTTAATAGCAGTTTCAAAGGTAAGAAATGGTAATTAAAGTACTTCAATACAGGTAAATTGATTTAACGGTATGTTTTCTATCCAATAAAGAATTGTCGAATGTATCATTATATATGACTGTATTAATTATTGTCTTAATAATAACTGGCTATAAGTTTGTCGGCTATTGTAGCCTAAGATACACACACCACAAGGTGTAATTAAAGAAATAGGCATGTTCAAATGAAAATTAAACATCATTGGGATGTAACGTTATAAAGGTCCTCCGTATGTATGTATGTATGAGAAGCGCAATTTTATGTAAATATGGTTAACGGGGTCGAGTAACTGTATGAAGTGTAAGCTTCTTCTTCGTCGTTGGTGTTTGTGTATAAGTTCGTGTGTTTTATGTGTGTTTGGCTAGATAGGAATTACTTCTTTTAGATTGAGTTAAATGGCCATTTGCGTCATATCTCTTAGGTTTATATTATACACATATTTATATAGGTATTGAGTTAAATATATTTGAATAACGGCAACTGGCCAATGAAATTTTGATATTTTTTCATAAATTCTGTTGTTTCTCACATATCTCAATTCTATTATTTTTCTCTTGTTATTATCGAGTAACTGTATGAAGTGTAAGCTTCTTCTTCGTCGTTGGTGTTTGTGTATAAGTTCGTGTGTTTTATGTGTGTTTGGCTAGATAGGAATTACTTCTTTTAGATTGAGTTAAATGGCCATTTGCGTCATATCTCCTAGGTTTATATTATACACATATTTATATAGGTATTGAGTTAAATATATTTGAATAACGGCAACTGGCCAATGAAATTTTGATATTTTTTCATAAATTCTGTTGTTTCTCACATATCTCAATTCTATTATTTTTCTCTTGTTATTATCTCTTGAGACCTACCTCTTTTCATTTAAGTTTATATTTGAACTTTTCGGGTTGCTTGTTGTACATAATTCTGGATATTAGTACTTTATTTAATTCCTCCTTCCTTACACTCTCATTAGTGCTTCCGTCCAATAGTCTGATGAATTGAAGACAGCTAGTGCATTCTGGAATGGAATCAAATGTTTTGAAAATAGAACATGGAGTGCCGCAGGGTTCAGTTCTAGGTTCAACCCTATTTTGCTATATATAAATGATGTCACCGGATTGAACATAACGGCAAAAATTATTCTATTTGTAGATGATATCATCTTATTATGGCATGACAATACAACGCAGAAACGTTACGATAAAATAAATATAAAAGATAGTAATAATTAAACAATGGTGCGACTCATTTTTTTGTGATGGATTAAAAAAACTATACAATCACACTTCGCTATTATTTTAATTAGCAATAACCGAATGCAAAATAAAACTATAACTAATTTTCTCAGGTTAGATATCGATATTAGCTTCAAATTTGATGTATACAATAATTCGCTCTGAAGTAAGTTGGCATGCGAATGTTACGCTTTATGGGTAATTTCGAATGAGTTAGGATACTTAGCAGCAAGGACGGCATATTTCGCTCTTACTGAGTATCTATCACTTGAGGTATGGAATCGCACTTAGGGGAGATTGTAGTCTATAATGGCTTCAAATTGTATTCGTACTCGAAAAAAGAGCTCCAAGGCATGAAAAGTTAAGGCTAGGCATTCGTGTAGAGAGCTATTTAGTGGGCACATAATCTTGACAGTTGTATCCCTTTACATACTCGAATCAGTCTACCTCATTCATAACAGTGCAAATCTTCTTAAATCTAACAACTGCTTAAGATTAATAATACCTACACCAGATTGGTGAAAGACTGAAGAAGAAGATCTACAATGGTGTCAAAATTTATAATCACATGTTTTCCAATATAAGAAATATGAGAAGATGTCATAAACAGTTCAAAAAGCAAATAAAAAGTAAACTGTTGCAGCTACCTTTTTATGATTTTAGTGATTGATTTATTATTTACTTTTAGATTCTTCTTACTTAAATTTAAGTTACATAATAACTATTTTTAATCTTCTCTGTCTATAAAAGGAACTGATACTTGATATATATTGTACTTACATGTTACGTATATATTCTATTGTTTTTAAGATTTGTCGAACTTGATAGCTTTTCGAACTCTCCTCTTTCCTCGCATCCTAAGATATAAATAGCATAACAACACCCGTGATTTTGAAATGTGAGGAACGACATAAATCATAGCAGAAGGTAGGTAGAAACAAAATAACATTGGGCGACTACGCTTTTCTCGAAATCAAGCAGTGCGGAGTGCTGTCAGCATCTGGATGGTTGCCACTGGTGCACGTTCCCCAGTATGTCGCCTCGAATTATTCTCCTGTAGCAAGGTACACTGGTGCAGCTTCTCTTGATGGTTATGACTTCAGATTTATCGATGGTACGAAACAATAGGTCTTCTTGTTTGTCGCAATTCTGTCAAGGTAGAACAGATATAAGACGCCAGACATTCCACTGCGAGTATGATACTGGATAAAAAGAAGTGAACGTGACTGGATAAGCTTTGACATCCAATTTATTGTCGCAGTCAGGAACTTGCCCTTTCGTTGACCCAAATGTGGCGAATTTTATTCCGGCCTTAGATCTGCACCCATAAGATATTTATTTGAACCAGCAACTGAGCGTTAGCGGACAATGGCAAGCGTGAAGAATGCGTTGTCTGGACACGAGTAATTAGAAGTGGACAAGCTTTTCAGATGGTAATCATCTCTAAAAACAAGGCCTATTTTATTTCCAAATATTGGTACGGTACTTCTTCGAGAATCAAGCTAGCGTTGCCATAAATGTCACCAGCGTAGATTCTGTTTGAAGTAATTTTTTTTCACCCCTCATTGCGTACTGGTGCTTTTTACTTATTCTGGGAACAGCATATTATTTCAATATTTTTATAGAGGTTTAGTTCAATATTGTCAACTTTATAATTTGATGTAATGACCAAGATTTAGTTCCTAGGTTGATATCAATATATGGGGTCACGATGGCTGTGTGGGCTAAGGCGCTGGAAGTGTGTTCGTAGCTTGCGACAGCTCATCGTGAGCGCGGGTTCGAATCCCGCCTGAGCCATGGTTGTTTTTAAACTGGACCCGTGCACAGGAATCCTGTATACCTCTTCGGGAGTGTATTTCAGATATTAACATAATATGTTTTAAAAAACCTGATTCTGGACACCATTTTTGGAGATGGAAGTAAGTCTGAATCATTATATAGAAACTAAGGGCTTTAATATGATTGATTCTATATTTCGCAAACAGGTCATCGTCTCGATACGTTCGATTGTGTGAGATATATGAAGAGCCCCATACATACTTCAGCATGTGCGTGAGCCAGGTTCCCCAACTTCGTAGATCAACAAAACAGCAACATCAACACACATATTTAAATGGTTAATTTGGATAATGAACACTGTTTTGATCTCTGGAATCTACCCGAAGGCACGAGTTCGTATAAATTTGGTTTGGGACATGTTCGACGGTGTATGAGCCCCATGGAGTTTCCTTGATTCGGGTCTCATGCGATCGAGGTGGAAGCAATTAGATAATTGTATATAGTTCTTGTCATATTTATATTGATTTGGCCATTATTTGTTTTCTAATGGCCCATATTATCATTAGGTGAACAGACTAGGGAAATTACAAAAAATTGGAGAAGAACAGAATTTAATACACTGTTGTAGCTAGAAGTAACATACATTAGGTTAGATAAATCTATGAGATAGATGGCAATTTCTTACCATTTTCTCCTAAACCCTTCAGATTTATACCTTATTAATGATAGCTAATAAATAATTCTCCAATGATTCTAGCAAATTCAATCTGAAACCTTTTTATTCGAGAAATGAAATTTCGTAGTTAATATATTTGATCCAGATATTGCAATAAATAATACAAGCAATATCCATCACACCTATACCGATCTATACGTACAGCTTAATAAAATGGTTTTCCCGGGTTTTCAGAATAAAATTGTTCTGTTGTGGCTCATTTTTTTTGTCTGTCTGTTTGTCATGAAGCACGAATCTCAACATACGATTCCAATCGCGTCGGCCACAAACAATGTGCGAGAAGCCTAATGTATGCCTACACGCATCAGCGTGTGATGACACAGAAGAGCATTTGGCTGTACTGTTTCCATCTGTATATTTCATCGAACATAATAAGAAGTATTTTTAGAAGTAAAATCATGGTTCTAATGATCAACACTCTGATCATTTTGAAGCTCACGTATTATCATTATGGATCTCAATTAGATATTTGTGGAAGAAGTATTTTAAATGGAAATAATAATGTAGAAACAAAAACGCAGAATTGAATAAGATTTACAGTATTTAACAATGCACACACGTTACAAAAGTCTTTCTTCTTAGTAGTTTAATATTACTTCTACAAATTTCGCACATTTAGTAATGGTATTGCTGTTCATGAGCTGTAACCGACGCTGTAACCAAATTTTTGGTATTGCTCTATTCTGAGCGGTCTAGGAGAGAAATCAGACGATAGTACCATAGTACAAGTAAAGTAGTAGCTCCACTCCGCAAAAATCCTTTGATCTTTTTCGGCCAAAATTTGTAGTGGTGCGCGATGACCGACGAGGACGGATATGGCCGAATTCTTGCGTACCTATCCGATCGGTAGTAGGGTATTTGCCAGAGGTGTATTTAGAAAAATGGGGGTACACAATAAAACAAAAACTTCTCATATGAGCAATTATTCTGAATCAAATATAACTTTTTTTAAATGGATATTTTAAACATTATAGAAAAGAGATATACTTAATATACAAATGCAGTTATTATTACATATTACTACGTGTGTCTCCAAACTTTAAGTTTTCTGTCTCTATTTGGCTTTTTCAAATTTCTGTTCGCATATTTTATGGTATAATAAATTCTTAATCTCGCATACAAATGGTAAATATAATCATAGTTGAAGTTCTGACATGGATGTGAAAAGTTATTATTTTTAAAACTGCTAACTAATTGTTTTACAATATTATTTGAAACGCAAATAGTTTCAAAATGTTTTTGAAAAATAATTTCCTTCTCAGTAATGAACTGCATAAAACTGCTATGAGGCATATACACTTCACCAAAAAGGTTATCCTGGGAGTTTATATATCCTTGAATTTATATTAAAACTGGGTTCGATTTATTTTCACTTATTTATTTATACCAATAACTACACGACTATAATCACATTTATATTCACACTTATTTCTCGGACTATATACTTCTTACTACTGTCTGATCTATGAGCTATATCCGATTGTGATCTATGAATGGCTAACTATCACTAACTAACTGTCATTGCCATCAGCCTTATATATCTAACCTAAAAAGCTCTAGATGATTCCAGTGTTGTTTCTGGAGGTTATTTCTCAATACCTATATGGCTTCGAGAATAGACCAGGAATTATTCTCGTTGCCTCTAATGTCTCCCGTGTTTTCTGGAATGTTTGTTACATTTGTGATAGTTTATTATTCGGGTAAGTCTTCACGTTACAATATATATATATATATATATATATATATATATATATATATATATATATATATATATATATATATATATATATATTGTTTGATTCTGAATTCTTGACTGGTTTATTATTTAATAAAATAGATTTTTGTTGGGGATGCAGTCATTTAATAAATAAAATTCTTTGGATTATGCCAAGCTTTCGAGAATGTTTATTCTCTTCGTCGGGGCAAAATTCGTGAATTTATATAAAATTAACCACAAACAGGAAAGATTTCATAGTCAGCAATCAGAAATGTCATTAGTTAATGACACATATAAATTCACGAATTTTGCCCCGACGAAGAGAATAAACATTCTCGAAAGCTTGGCATAATCCAAAGAATTTTATTTATTAAATGACTGCATCCCCAACAAAAATCTATTTTATTATATATATATATATATATATTTTATAAATATCTTGTAAAATTTGTTTCTAAAATGTCATTTTTGTAGTCACTAGGCTTTACTGTAAATTCCGTTTGTTTTTTAGTCTGATCCAGAAATAGAATTTCAACACTTTCTGCTTCTGAAATGTCCATTACTTTTAATAAAATTGACGATTCATCTTCTTCACAATTTTCAGTCCCTGAGTGGATTAATTTTATACAGAATAGTTTTCGAAATGACCTAATGAACTGTATGGGCTTTGGATTAAAACTATTTCCATTTTGTTGTCTTATGGAACCAAAAAAAATCTCAAGACAGTCTTGATTGAATCTTCTGGTTAGCAAATATTCCAACTCTTCAGATTTTGCAATTTCCCCAAGTTTAAAAAATGATTTTATGGTAATTTTCCAACCATTGATACATTTTATTGTAGAAGTAATGTTTTTTCCCATTGAAATCACAACTTTTATTTTTTCGAACAGTTCATAAAAACCAACAAGTAGTTCATTATGATCTTGGGTGAATGTATACGAATTTTGGTATTTCGTTTTTCCTAAGTTATCAGAAAAATTCAAAAAATCAAATAAGTTATTGATTTCTCGAATAAACTTTTGTGTTGGCTCCGCTTCTTTTGATAGATTTTTAAATCTAATATACAGTGCGTTCATAAAGATGGAAACGCTTCAATAACTTCTAAAATACTAACATATAGAGAAAAAGCTCTGACAGGTCGATTTTTGATGTTGATTTTCAACTTTTCTATGCAAACAGCATCATTTTATCCCCTCGACCTTCCAAATTATGACGTCATATTTTTTTTTTTTTTGGGAAGGCCATAATTTTATATTATAAACGGCAAACTGGCAATTTTCTAAGCTCAAAAATATCAAATACATGGGTATTATCATAAAAATATATGAAATACAGGGTGCTAAAAAGTTAATATATTTTCATTTGGTGCTTCCAATTTTCAATAATAACAATAATATTAATATGCAGTAGTAACTAAGAACTTATTAATTGTTGCTAAGGACTCCGATTCAAACGTATACTTGTTTTTATGCATAATTTGTATAAAACTGAAAGCAGCAAATAAAAATATATAAATTTTTAGCACCCTGTATTTAATATTTTTTTATGTTGATACCCATGTATTTGGTATTTTTGAATACAGAAAATTGCCAGTTTTCCGTTTATGATATAAAATTATGGCATTCCATTTTAAAAAATTAACAATGGCGTCATAACTTGGAAAGTGGAGGGGATAAAATGATGCTGTTTCCATGTAAAATAAGAAAATCAAAATCAAAAATCGACTATTCTTATTATGATAATATTTTAGTAGTTATTGAAGCGTTTCCATACTTTATGAACTGTATAAATTCATACATGAAGCTACACTCAAAGAATCAGTCAGACGGGATGCACCACGTATTTCATAATGCTTATTGTGTTCATACATTTTTTTAATATAATCCCAACAAATAAAATTATCGTCCACAACAAATTTATATTTTATTAGATTATTGCGTAGCGCCTTTAGCAAGTGGGCTGTGTCAAATATGAATGCAATATTTTTGCCCCCACAAGAAAAGACAGGGTTCTCAGGAGATATGTGAAGTCTTTTCGAAAGCTGAATATTATTAGAGCCCATACTTTTACTTATACTATGATAGTATGGCTCAATCATTCTCGACCTGTTTCTGAAAGTCCTGATTCACCTTCTTGGTTTAGATCTATCAATTAGCATATTTCGTGTGTTCTGGAATCAAAATCAAGAAAGTCTTTCTTAGTGGACTTTGGTAAATTCTCCAAATTGAGAATATAACTCACTCGCCTTTGTTTTTCATCAACATATGTTAATAACATGTTATCGAAGTATGAATTAACTGAAATTTGAGGTTGAGTGCACTAGTCTAAGTTCTTAATTCAACCTCAGCTGTCTTCTCCAACTCTGATATTCCATGCTGTTGCTCTTCAAGTTTTTCATTTCTCAGAGTTTATTGCTTTAATGTTTCAGATCTCAACCACAACAGCATTTGATTTGAACTTACTATTCTTCAAATTGATCCTGGGAGAAGGTAAAACCGAACGTTTGATGATGTCTTCTCAGTGGATTAAAACCGAAATTTTCAGTCCCAGTTTCTTTGGTATGTTATACATATGAATGTTCTCACGCAATGCTAAGGCTTAGTTTAATATTTTGTTGAATTTATATATCATGCTCAACATTCTCACAAAACATATGGCGAAAATTAATTCCCACATTTTGATAGATAACTCACAATTAATTATCTGAGCTACACCGAAAAATACTTTAAATGCAAGCAGGTTAAAATTCATAAGTGCACGTCCATCTTACTTTTAATGTTGTTGATTCCTTGTCTTGCACGTAGATAATTAGGCGTTGGGTCACGTGATGTGTGACATAACTTGACAAATTGTATCTTCAGACAAACCCTCGGTTTTTATATGATGGTAAATTTTCACGTTGCTTATCAATGTATCTTGGTAAATTAGTGAGCTAAAAAATCTTGTTTCATCTGTCTATTGTGCCCATATAGCATCCACAAGCATTCTCACTTGATCCATGAATACCAATTACAGCCAATCTGTCGCATTAGTATGACAGCAGTAAGGACACGGCAGCACAAACGGCCTTTCTTCGATGTAATTATACAGTGTTTATATACTAAGATGCAGTTGTTTGGTTCAATGACACCATCGTCAGCGGCGAATAGGTGCTGCTCGTTCTAAGTAAACAACATCGCCGCCGTGACATACTCACACAGCTTCTCGATTACCGATATTTAATTGCTGTATACAGAAGAGGAGAAGGAGGAGTACTTCGATTTACCGCAAATACACAACAATATATCCGCCGAACTCATAAAGTGCCGTTTTTCCGTTCTTGTCTGCGTTCTTCACATTTATTATAGCGTTAGAGAGGAGGGAACTACATTTTCTTTGTGTGATAGGAAAAAATGCGTATACTGTTTTATCTTTTGTAAACACATTTCGATATTTGCCTTACAGGTCATATAAAATTTGTTGTGAGGGTTGTAGCCCATTGCAAATGCTTGATTATAGAAATACTTCTTATTCTCGCTTAGTTAGTTATCCTGATATATCGATAGATGCCTCATTACAATGTATCATATAGAAGCGAACATTGTAGAAAAAGGAGCAATATTCTTACACTATCATGCATCACAAGATGATGAGTTTCTTGATAAGATATATAAATGATTATGTAGATTTTTTTACATAAATGATTATGTGATCAATGTTCAAACTCTGAATACTTGATGCGACAAACTATATAAATGAATGAATCACTTCCTATTGATGTAACCTTCATGATATCGCATACGAGGAAGAAGGTGAATTGTTCTAAGCCACTAAGTTTCTGTATCACCTACATCATCGCCTTAGGTATAACTATCCTTTCTTTCCTTCAGAACATAATATGCCCAATACTCATGCCAGCGCATCGATGAGATTTTCTTCAATACAATTTTTTTTCCCTGCTCTTACCACTCCTGGCAGTTTGTGCAAAAAGGAAAAGCCGCTTGTCGGAACAAACGATGAAG
This sequence comes from Crioceris asparagi, assembly GCA_958507055.1. Lineage (NCBI taxonomy): Eukaryota > Metazoa > Arthropoda > Insecta > Coleoptera > Chrysomelidae > Crioceris > Crioceris asparagi. The sequence continues at coordinate 48,778,882 of OY293829.1, forward strand.
AGGGTGAAGTGGAGTCATAGTTAATGGGTTAGGTTAAGTATGGGAATCATATGGCCTTCAAGACTCCCATATAGATAGATAATTTTAAAAATCGCATTAGTTCCATAAGTCGTATGTCTATAAAAACAACTTCAAAATAATAGAATTATTACAAAATAATTGGTATTTTTCAATGCACTAATTAATACGTGTCTATTTTTACAATGTCCTTTCAAATTCCGGGTCACCAAAAATTTTACACATTTTCAAAATTAGTTATCAGTCGCTCATTGAGTTCAAATAATTTTTAATACTGTAGGTCAAAAATTCCTCTGTAACAATACTGTGGTGGATGATTTGATTCAGGGAATTTGTGAAAGTACGGGTTACATGGAAGAAGAAGTTTCTTACCCGAAATTTGCAACATCCCATGGAAACAGTGGAACAAGTGAAGTCGACTATTCGCCAATTGTAGCCCCAAGTTTAAAATTTGGTGTCACTGGGGGACACACGTCAAAATATCTTAATAATGTTAGTTGCATTTCCAGTTATAATGGAAGTATATGCCAACTTTGTTATTTTTAATGAAATAATCTGTATTTTACCACAATTTTAGATTTCTTGTACAATTTTGAAAACATTTTATGTATAATGTTCGATACCTATGTCTAACAACCGTTTTTGACAAATTACAAATTTTATGTCAAAAATTAAGTTTGCAGTTGAAAACATAATTATCAATCTTTCCTATGAGGAAGCCTTTTATATTTAATTTGGTCAATCTTTTTCTAGAAGAAGATCTACTTTATCAGTATTTTTATGATATTTTGATAAAATATTGTAGAGAGTGATTAAAATCATAATCAAAAAAATCTTCAAAAGTCGTTTTTTTAAAATGGAAACCCTCGTTTTTATTATTTTATTGTATTAAGCAGCAAAAATAAGGGTAACTTTGTATAAGGTTGTCTATACCTAAAATTAGTAGTTATTTGAATAGTTGGCAATTTTTAAATTTTCTATTTCTATTTTCTACATATCTTTGAAGTTTTGTTAGAAGTGGGCCATGATTACATTAGAAAATAATAACAAATGTCAATAAAAGTAAAAAAGCGTAAAAAAAGTCAATATTAATACTTTTCATTTGCAAATTTTGAGTAATTATCATGCCGAGAAGATTTAATTATACAAATGAAGATTATTTGAGTTTATTCATTATTATGGAGAATGTAATACAGTTATATTATAAGAATGTGAAATATAATCGCTATGCGATATCCACAGATACAGAAACCAACACCAAATTCTGTTAAGAAAATTATAGAAAACCTCTAGAACTTAGGAACTACTATAAAGCCTAAAGTACGAGAAATATACCAATTGTTAGCAATGAAAATATTCAAAATATTATTTTTTCCATTTAAGAATTTATTCTAATAAATGTTCAAAATGATGCCCTTGAACTTCCAGACATTCCTCGCAACTGTTCATGGATATCTCCTCTTAGAAAACTTCAAGACATTTGGAAATATAGAGCCTAAAGTAACTAGAAAAAAAAAAACAATTGTTAACAAAGAAGATATTGAAATTGCAATTTTGGGATATTTTGACGCATTCCAACAAATTCTACAAGGCAAGTAGCATGGGAATTAGGAACATCTAAGACATCAGTTTTAAGGATTATATGGTAAGCCCAAGTTTCATCCTCCATAAGCATTTTCGATAGTTCAGCATAATATAGAGACTGATTTCCCACAATCAATGGAGTTCTGTGAATGATAAAATTATTTGGCTGAACGAAGTTTAATTCACCAAAAAAGGGGTATTCAATCAACGTAATTTTCATTATTGGGGTGATTCAAATATACATCCATACAGAGAACAGAACTTTCAAAAATCCTGGTAGTTTAACGTTTATTGTGCCATAAGAAACGAAGGCATCATGGCGTTTGAATTCTATCAAGATAATCCAATAATAATATGTTTTTTAAGGTGACTACTATCTCAATATCTTGAGAAATTTTGAAGTGAACTATTAAGGCAACTTGCCTCTGCTTGAATATGAACATCTTACCAATGTGATGGGGCGCCTCCATATAATGGTCATTATTCAACAACCATCTGGAAAGGTTGCTTTATGATCAATGGATAGTCAACAATGGGCCACTTAGACTTAGGTATAGGGCAGTATATCTACATATAATGTTTTCAAAATTGTACAATAAATCTAAAAATATGGTAATATACAGAGTTTTCCATTAAAAATAACAAAGTTGGCATGTACTTCCGGTATAACTGGAAATGCGAGAAACATGAAAATATTTTAGACGTATGTCCCCCAGAGACTTTAGTTTGTCACCAAATCTTCAGAATGTTTGTACTTATAGTTTACCCACAATCGATCGATGTCTTTCCCGGAAAACCACCCTGTATATATATATATAAATAGGATGTGATAGACGGACAGACAGAAAGTAGAGAGATTAAGACAATATTCTGACGTTCTCTTGAAAACAGAATTTGGTATTTGTACAGTTTATTGCTTCATGGATTTATTGTGTAAATTTTTGTAATGTCTGTGTTTACTTACCTAGTAGTGACGTGTATATAATAATTATTTGTATTTTCTTTAAAGATTTTGTCTGAACAATTACTTGACGTTTTCTCCGCTTATAGAATTTATATTTGCATATCTATTTTACGGGTGAAATAAAATTATACTTATTATTATTATTATTGTTATTATTATTAATATTATTATTATCTTCCAAGGATAAAATTATACTTATTATTATTATTATTATTATTATTATTATTTTCGTAGGGGGAATGCTTTTACGCACGGTATGTTGGGCTCGCAAAATAAAATGAATACCCACTAAACCCCCTACCGGCCGCGGTGAATCCAGGCCGGAACCCTTTCGGACAACTTCGTGCTTGGCCGCATGTACTTTGCCCTGACAGCATCAATCTGTTTTTATTGATCCATTAAGCACCTCTCCTCTCACTTAATGCGGAGGACCGTAAGGAATAACTCCAGCTACAAACATGACCGCCAGGCCCGACACAGTGCGGTATGCGCAGGCGACTCTGAGCGCTGCTCTCCGTTGGATTGAAAGGATTCGCTTGCTGTATTTATTTACCTTCATGGCTCCTGCCCATACCTCTGCTCCGTACAATAGAACAGTGGACATGAGAAGTCTTCTTTTGCTGGTTCTAGGGCCAATGACATTTCTCATTAACCTAGGAGGGGCAATTAAGCACCACGCCTAGATACTTCACCGCAGTCTTTGTTTGGATCTCCAAGTTATCCACAGTCATGGAGATCGTTGTGGGTATCCTCCGACTGGTAAGCATAATAATCTCTGTCTTAGAGATTACAAGCTCTAGTTCACGACTTTCCATCCAAGAGCTGACCCTAATCATAACTTATTTAAAGCGTAGCTGGGCCAGCTCTGGGGTCCTAGCAGAGATGACTGCAGCTACATCATCGGCGTAACCCACCAAGAACGCATCATGTGGCATTTCAGACCGTAAGAGACTGTCGTACAAGATATTCCAGAGGTCAAGGCCGAGAACAAAGCCCTGCGCCACACCGGCGGTGACCACTTTCATTTTTCTCCCTTCTTCTGCCTCGTATGTCAAGCGGCGGTTCTTTAGATAGTCGTCAAGAACGGACAAGATATAGTCGGGAACCCTAAACTTCTGCCGCAGCGAATCTAAGATGTCTATCCACCGGGCAGAGTTAAACGCATTTTTAACGTCGAGTGTGACCATGAAAACTATTGGACGAGCCTGATGACAGGCTTCGTTAGCACGCTGGACAGCCGCTGTCACCTGTCTGATAGCTGTTAGAGTTGAATGTCCCTTACGAAATCCGTGTTGACGGTGGGACAAATTTCCAGCGATTTCGATAGAGTTCTGCAGTCTGGGCTTCAGCATTCTTTCAAAGAGTTTTCCCGTCGCGTCTAATAAGCAGAGAGGTCTATATGATGACGGGGAGACAGGATTTCCCTTACCTTTGCTTATGAGCGCCAATCTGGCTACCTTCCATCGTGAGGGGATGATTCCAGCCACTAGGCACGCATTAAGCATGGGATGCCGTCTGGACCTGGAGCTTTGTTGTTTCTCTTGCCGGCTACTGCCGCCACGAGCTTCTGTTCAGTGAACTTGGGAACGTCTGGGACCGGCCTCACAACTATCTCATCTGTCCTCGATGGGTGAGTTGGGAAGAGCGCAATTTCTGAGACAGTTCCAGCTGGTATGTCTATGCTTGTAGTTTTAAAGCCATTAAGCTTTTTAATAACTAATTTATGCCTTTTCCCGATGGGTCACAATCCACATCTTCGCAGTGTTCCCTCAAGCATATCTCTTTGCTTCGACGTATTGCAGTGGTGAGTGCCTTCTTTGCTGCTTTATATTCCGCCGTCCTATCAGCAGCCTCAGGATGGTTTCGGGCACGTTGAGCTCTTCTTCTATTCATGAAGGCATTTTTTCTGAGCTCTGCGATTTCATTCGTCCACCAATAAGCTTGGGAACAGCCTCTGTGGGGTCGCAACACTGCCGGATTCGCTCCATGGTAGAGTCTACGAGAGCTTCTAACTCTGCCCTGCTCGTAAGCTCTAAGAGCGTAATCACATCAGTTTCGTGATGGCGGGATAACTTCTCCATGAATTTCTCTCGATCCAGTTTGGCTGTGTTCCAACCAGATGCGATTTGCGTACGCGTTCGTTGGATCGGACCATTTAAATCGAGTTGAAAAGAGATAAACTCATGGTCGCTGGCTGTTTATACGTCCATTATCTTACAGTTAATTATCGTAGGAGATAGCCTGGCAGAGACTAGTGTTATGTCGGGTATAGACTCGCCAAAGCCTGCTCTTAGGTAGGTGGGTATTGAGCCTCTGTTTGCTACCTATAGATCAAGCCTGGAAGCCATATCCAAGATATATCTGCCCCTTGCATTTGTGACTGGCATGCCCCATTCAACAGCTCTTGCATTGAAGTCTCCCGCCAGTACTACACAGCCAGGGATATTCTGGAGAGTATCTTCAAGTGCCTCCAGTTTCTGCCTGTATTCCTGAGCAGAATAATTTGGCGACAGATATACGCTCCATACTGTGAGTTTTCGCAACCTGACTCAGACGTGCCCCTCTTCTGACCCGTGGGCGAGAACTTGGGTCCGGCATCTATCAGATTTCCAGACTGCTGCAGTGCCAAGCGTGTCAAAGTACCAAGATGGGTTGGTTCTAGCTCGACAGGGCTCACTAACAATCACTACCTGTGCTGCAGTCTCATGCAAGCTGCTCGGTAATAGAGTCCGCAGCTCGGCTCCTTTGTAGATTTCCCTGTAAGAACTGTATCATAGCTTGTTGGATGATCTGGCTTTTTTTGCTTCCAATGCTTTTCTAAATTGCTCACATTGCCTAGAGCCTGGGGCATGATCTGAAGGTGCTCCAGAAATATCAACGCATAAAATACAGGTTGGTGCTTCAGTGCACGTGGCTGCTAGATTATCAACATTACCGCATTTCCAACATTTCCTGCTTCTGTCTGGGCCTGAACAGTTTCTTCTTACATGTCCGTATCCTAGACAACGAAAACACCGCTCCACCTCCATGCGCTGTCTAATCCTGCAGTTCATCCATCCAATTTTTATTTTTCCTTTATGTTGGATCTGCAGAGCCTTTTTCCTTTGTTCACGACTGTTAGGCGCAAAAAGGGTGACTTTAAGCTCCTCGCATAGTTCAGGGTTCTCCTTGCGGATTGCGTTTTTAACATCGTCTTCGGTTATAAGGATATCGAGATCAAGGATCTCAAGTCTCAGCTTGGGGACGATTGTGCGGATTCCACCGTTATCTCCAACCGACTGCTTAATTGCTTCTTGGAGCTTCGCTCTATTTTCACACTTAGCGAGCTCAAAGAGTACCCCTCCAGTGGCAGTCTTCCGTATCTGACGTATCTCGGTGCCAGATTCTTCGAGCTTAACATCCTTTCTCATAGCCCCAAGGACGTCAGCGTAGGTTCTGTCAGCACCAGGGTTAATCAGGACTAGCTGCTTCTTAGGCCTTGACTGGGGCTTTTTGTTTGCCTGGTTGGACAACTTTACATTCTGAGGTGCAAGCGCCTTTCTTTTTGCCTTCATCTCTCTCCTTTTCTGAGATTTAGACTGCACCATCTTAAATTCGTTCCCAACATCAACATATACTTGAGAATCTGCCCTCACGTTCTTTAGCCGCTTTTCTTCCCTCGAGTCAGTGGGAGGGCTACTTGCCGGTCGTTTCGCATCGGCAGACTCGACTGCCCCTTGCGTGATGGGCGATTAGGGTACCTGGGGTATTATTTGAGATATACCCTCACTGCGACATGGGGCGTTTCCTTCCCAAGCCCTGCGCGTGGTGTCGATGACGTCCAATGAAGACTGTAAGACCGATAAACCATTTTTCAGATCCATTGAGACATTTTTCTGCCTGAAGGTGGTCGCACGCATGGCAATGATAGTCTCTCTCATCCTTTTCAACTCTGCGTCCACTATCTGCCTTGCTGAGTCAACATTTAATTTATCGGTCGCATGATTAGGCTGATTACTCGGAGTCTGCACGCTTCTGTATGTTTGCTTAAGACCTGTGTGGTGTTTGTTAGAGGTCCGCGTGGCAGCAATGTCTTTGTGCTTGTAGAGCGCATGACCTTAGCGCTTCTTGCGAATGGGTTCATTTTCTTTCTCCCTTCTTCGCTTCCTGAGCTTAGCGTCCTCGATCTTAATGGTTTCATGCTTCTACCGTCCCTGTTATCTTCGCTTGTAGGAGTATCTGCAGTGGAGGCCAAGTGGTCCACCTCAAAAGCATTGCGGTCAAAGAATGACGATGACCCGGGGCCCGCTTGCACACCCCCGACGGCCACCGGTACTGGGGATCCGACCCCCTGCACCGTCATTTCTACTCCCAACTCGGCTTCCATATTTGGTTTTTGATCGGGGTTTCCTCCCCTAGTAGATATTTACCTGCTGTTAGCCGTGACGACACTGGCTTGTGGAGCCACGTTACCAGACCGCCCCACGTGGAGGACACAGGAGGAATCCACGACCTCGCGGTCTATTATTTTTATTATTATTATTATTATTATTATTTTGTTGGGTATCTCTGCTGTAGCAGGTAAGTATATTTTAGGTACGGCCTCCTAGAAGGCAAGTATCTGAAATTATTCTATTTTTTTTATTTTAGATTTGGACGTTCAAGGCCTTCCGAGCTAAGTGACATGTTCCCAGAATCGCTAGTTTTTGGAGTGTGACGAAAATCTTCTGTGGTAAGTGTATGTGCTCAATATACTTTTCAAGTTTCATCGGTATTTCCCCTGTTGCCCCTATAATTAGCGGAATTACTATGACCTTCCTCTGTTGCCATATAGTTTTCAATTCTGCCGCTAAAGGAAGGTATTTACGAATTTTCTCTTCTTGCTTCTCTATAATGTTATGTGGGGCAGGTACTGCTACGTCAATCAAGTAGGTAGTTTTTTCTTTCTTGTCCTTTAGCACGATATCTGGTCTGTTGTTATCCACAGGGTGGTCTGTGTGTATAGTTTTATTCCAATAGATTTTGATATCTTCGTTCTCCCTAACGGCTTCTGGCTTGTATTTATAATAAGGGATGTTTTCTATAAGCATGTTGGCGTTTTTGCATATTTCTTGATGTATTATTCTCGCAATGTTGTCATGTCTTTTAACATACTCTGTGGGTGCTAGTATAGAACAGCTTGATATGATATGTTCTATTGTTTCACTTTTATTATGACATAATCGACACATGTCGTTGGTTACAGCGAGATCTTTCATAATGTACTTCCGGTAGTTTAATGTAGGTATAACTTGATCCTGGATTCCCATCATGAAGCCTTCAGTTTCCGCAAACAGGTTACCGGTTTTTAACCACATATTGGATGCATTTGAGTCTATATGTTCCGAACATAAGACGGCTGGATATCTGCCATGAAGTTGCTTAGCTCTCCATTTGTTTGCTCTGTCCTCTGTGGTTTCTATGTCTCTTAGTGGCTGATAATTTTTGGTATCTAAGTTTAGTGGGGTGAGTCCTTTGTCTGCGTTAACAAGTTTTCTGTGGTATGTTGATGTTTCAATTTTCTCATAGAAATAGTTTCTTAGGCTTTCAATTTGTTTTTGATGAGCTTCCTTGAGGTCTACTATTTCTCGTCCACCTTTGTCCCGTGGCAGATAAAATATTTCTACAGAGCTTTTAGGGTGTCTAGCTCGGGCTTTTGTGAATAATACTCTTATATCTCTGTTCATGTCCTGAAGTTCTGTGTCGGTCCATTTGATAACCCCAAAACTGTAAGTAATTGTCGGTACTGCATATGTGTTAAACGCTCTGGTTTTATTGATTGCAGATAATTGTGTTTTCAGTACAGCTTTGGTTCTATCAGTTAGTTTCTGTCTAAGAGTCTTCTTCATTATTTTTTGGCAGATACCTCTTGCTTGGTCTAGTCCCAAGTATTGGTAACTCTCATTTCTGTCCATCCCTTTTATTATTTTGTCGGTGTCAAGCTGAAATCCCTGATGTTCTTCCCATGCTCCCCTCTTTAGGGAGAGTATTTTGCACTTATTTAGGCCAAATTCCATGCCTGTGTCATCACTGTATTTCTTGGTCGTTTTAAGTAGCTTGTTTAGACCTTCCTTTGTGGCAGACATTAATTTAATATCATCCATATAGGCGAGATGGTCTATTATTTGCCCATTTTGAAGCTTGTATCCCACGCTTCGGCGATTGAGTAACCTTGATAATGGTACCACGTCTTACGTGTATGTTGCCTATGTCTTTCTGTCCTTCGTTGGTGTGCACTACTAGCTTAGTCTTCCACTGAGGCATTAGGTTTTCCAATAGACTGACAATAGCTGGGCTAATCTTATAAACATTAAGCATTTCAATAAGAAGCGAGTGTGGCACACTATCGAAAGCTTTCTTGTAGTCGATGTATGCTACGTGGAGGTCTTTTTTCCGTTGTTTCGCTTCCTCAGATACTATCATGTCTATTACGAGCTGTTCTTTGCAGCCTCTGCTACCCTTTATACATCCTTTTTGTTCATTTGGTAATAAGTAATTTATTATTATCAAGGTGTTGATAAATTTGATTACAGATGATAGAGGAAAGAGAGTGGGGAGGCAAGTGATTGGCCTATATTTTGAGGGATCATTTGTCGATGGGATTGTCTTTGGGAGTAGGTAAGTTATGCCTGAGGTTATGAATGTTGGTGCTTTTTTCGGGTCTTGCAGGATGTTTGTGAAGAGACTTGCTAGTGTTTTGTGAGTAGAATAGAATTTTTCAAACCAAAAGTTGTGGATTCCATCTGGTCCCGCTGACTTCCAATTATGCGTACTGTTGATTGCTTTTTTTACATCTGTCAAGGTGATGGTATTATAAAGCATCATGGGAATTTTCTCGGCATTTTTCTTTTCTTCAGACAGCCATTCTGCTTTTCTATTATGAGTTTTCTCTTTTTTCCATATTTCTGACCAATATGTAATTGTTGCTTCCTTTTCGGGGAAGTTACTAACTATTTTTGTATTGGTTTGTGTTAGTTGGCGGTCAAATTGTTTCTGGTTTATGGAGAATATTTTGTTGTGCGTTCTTCTCAAGTCTGCTTCATTATATCTTCTTAACCTGTTGGAGTATACCGACAATTTTTGTTTTAATTCATCAAGGACTTCGATCGGGCTCTGACTATTTCTGTGACAGAATTTCTGTAGAATTTTGTTTATTTTGTTTCTTAGTTTTTGGGATGGGTTTCTGGTTGTAGTGTATTGTTGAAGTTGTCCTATTGGTGTTCTTAGTTTCTCTATCTGCTTTTCCAGTCTTACCTGCCATTTTTGTTTTCTGTTTGTGCTGTTAGTGTGTCTCGTGCTTTGTATATTTTGTTGGTGTAGTTCCAGTACAGTAAGAGCACCACAGTATATTATATCATGGTAGTCATTAAGATCTCGTATGCTGTCAAGTTCCCCTTCTATTATTTGATTGATTCTATTAATGAAGTTGTTCGTGTTTCTATTGAATTTTAGTTTCGGTAGCTTAGGTCTAGATAGGGGGTCCATTCCGCTATATAGGGCAAAGTTTTTCTTGAAAGTAGTTGTTTCTTGATCTTCAGGTTGTTCGCTGGGTAAGTTGTCATTTTCTGTTTGTGTTTGGAGATGGTTTTCTTGTTCTTCTAGTTGTAATAGTCCTAACTCAATTTGTACTTCTCGGTGGATTTCATTGAATTTGTTAAGGTCGAGACGGTTTATTATAAAAAGTTGGCGTCTTTGATCGAGGATGTTTTGGCGTGTTTTCGTTCCGAGTTCTGGGAATTTCGTTAACATTGTTTGATAAAGCTCGTCGCCATAGGGCCTATTTGCTGTTTCCATTTCTGTGATTTTGAGGTAAGAACGGTAGAGGTATTCATTCATTTCTTTAGTCCATTTCAACCGTTTCTTAGCATTAACTGTCTCCTGGGTGGGCTGAGTTGCCTCAACAACACTTGCGGAGTTCGGATTCTGTGGGTTGCCTATTTGATGTTCCTGATCCGTAGCGGGGTGTGTGTTGGGTCCAGACCGCGGGGTAACGTTACACACATCGTTCACACCCGCGTCAGGTATATCCTCCTGACTTGTCCGAGCAGGGTCAACCTGATTCCCTGCCACGCCCGAATATCTATTCCGTCTTGTTCTGACAGCGTATATAGTGTCACATTGCATGAGTTGCTAACACATACAATGGTGCTGGTTTTTGTCAACTCCAGGTATTTTATTTCCCTGGTACTCTTCAGCGTATTCAAGGCTGACGAGCGTACCCCATCGCCAGGGGCAGCTCCCGATAGCAGACCAGCAACAGCCATTATTATTATTATTATTATTATTATTATTATTATTATTATTATTATTATTATTATTATTACTATCTTCCAAGGATTATGTTTTTTCATCGGATTCCCGGCACCCTGCGAATTCATTTGGTTGTAAATATATCATAAAATGGAAAGTACACGTAAGATTTATTTTAATGGTACTGGAAATACAAAAATCAACAAAAATTTATTGATTTATTAAAAGGCAAATCGTATAGTTAAAATGTTAAATTTTAAGAAAACTTAATTAACAAATAATATCTGTTCATAAATAACTAACTCACTCACGTCAAAAATTAATCAAATCACTAATCAAAATCAATGCATTCCTAAGTAAGCTGCGAGTTAGGTAAACAATAAGTTATAATTATTATTTAACGAATAATAACAATAGTTATAATAATTTTGCGCGCGATATGATCCAGCAAATATGCAACTCATATAACCGTTATATAATCGAAGTTGAATTGTTCTTGTATAACGCAAGAAAAAAAATATTATACCTGTAGCTGATTATTGTTTAACCTACATGTTTGGCCGTAACAAGTTGGAATTATAAGTAGCTGTTGTATCTGGATAGTAATGCCAATAATGAAATAAATAATGTCAGGTTGTTAGTTAGTTATGTATCTCGAATCAATATAAATGATATATATGGATTGATAAGCTTGGAGTAGTGATTTCATTATGAGTGAGATCATATTACCTTACGTCATTTCTAATTGAATAATATCTATGCGGAATTCTGAATGAGGAATTGTTATTTTGATAATCTTCAATCTAATAAAAAATAGAACTTTTTAATTTAAATATAAACGAATTCTGTCAAAACTATTGAGATCATAAAATTCAATAACATGTGTTTTAATTGACAAACGAAGGCTGAACAAATATTGGTAATTTAAGTCATTCAGAGTTACGGTATCATTAGCGATGGCAGAAACTATTTTATAAGGACTGAAGTTCCAGCCGGTAATGAATTGCATTATTCGATATATTTCGTCGTCTATAGTTGACACGTCAGTCCGTTAATCCGTCCGTCCGTCTGTCAGCGGGCTCTATCTTATATATTATTCTTATAAATCAGTACCTACCTATTCCATATTTTTGCAAAAATCATTGATACTTCTTCCTCAAAACTTAACACTTTTCCTTTGGAATCAAAATCTGGATAATAAGAGTATAAACTCTGCCATAGTATCTATTCACAAATACAAGATAAAATGCAACTGTAAAGCTTGACGGATTTATTTGTACTTTTAAAGTACCAAAGCAGTTTATCACGTTATAATAAAGACATTTTCTCATTTCTAAGATTCTATTATATTTATATGTGCCTACGTGGAGTATTTTCTAATTCATAGCATCAAGGGTTAATAACTATTGTTGATAACATAGAAGGTACTGCTGATACATTTTGAATATTGTAACAATTTATAACTTCTAAGTACACATGATTTATTCTAAATCATTAATAGTCATAATGATTTACCAAGTTGTCGTGATTCATGATAACGTCAAGTGGTGCATGACTGAAAGTGTCATGAAAATAATAATAATAACGGGCATTCACAAGCTAGTTTAGCGGTTGTGAACCTACACTAGTGGATCTTAAGATACACAACGTATCTGATATCCACAGTAATATCTATATACAATATCAGGAACTACTGAGTTCTATTTGGTAAACGAAGCCAATTGTTTGAAAATGAATTGTCAGAACTTTCATCAGCCTACTATACTCGTATACTTATCTCTTCTGAGTTATTTTTTAAAGATCCATCAAGGATGATAATCTATTAATTATTGATGATATGTGATAGGGTTTTATTGAAAAAGAATATAATTATGGTATTCTCATTATTTTCCATCAGATCTTATCCTGAATACCTACTTTGAGAGATTCATAGACTGAGTAGTAAATTATGATGATAATCAGAAGAAATGTTGTAGTGAATGAAATCGTTCACTTATTTATAACTGATTTTATTACTTGTGGAGTGGGTTTAAAACGTAGAGGCCATGTCGATAATTATTTGAGGGTGATTATTATAAATAAATAAAAAAAATCAGGAAATATTGCATCCACAAATTTCCTTATATGAGAGTTACTAAACGAGCATATAAGTAAGATAAGTTAAGATATTGGGCTAGTGAAGGTACATGAGTTATTTGCCTTGGATCGCCCGAAGGCGATGTGATCGGAGTACCCCAACTTAAGCTTCGACTGAAGTTCTTCTTTACTATTAATATCTCGAGAAAACCAAATGACTCTTGGTCATCCATGTGGCACAGCAAAAATTGATCAAAATGGTCCAATTTTAATTACCTTTGTCTAAATCGGTCTCAAATAAGAAAAAATATAATTCTGAAATTTCCGGATGAAAACTCATGAAAATGGCAAACCATCATTTTTTATTATGTACTTATTTTAGTAATAAAATTAGCCATAATTATATCAAATTTATTGCAGTAGTGAAAGTTTAGTCTCATAATAACAAAAAAGGTCAAGTGCGATTGGTATCTTGTGGTACGAACTGTTATTTTGATTGTGATTTTGTATTCTTTTTCATAAACCATAGCTTCTCCACTGCTGGATATAGGTCTCTTCAAGTTTTTTCCAGGTATCTCTATCTTGCACTTTCTGTGTCCAATTTCCTCCTGCTATTGTTTTAATATCGTTAGCCCAACTCTTCATTGGCCTACTTGATTTTCGCTTGTTTTCCTAGGGTCTCCATTTCAATACTCTAGATGTCCATCTATTGCTGTCCATTCTGGCCACGTGCCCTGCGCACAGCCACTTCAATCTGGCTATTCTCTCAGTTATATCTGTTAATCTGGTTCTTCTTCTGATTTCTTCATTCCTTATTCGATCTCTCAAACTGAACCTAGCATTTGTCTCTCCATAGCTCGCTGCGTGCATTGTAAGCGGTGTAGACTGTTTTTTGTGAGGCTCATTGTATCCAACCCGTAAGTGTTTACTGGGAGTGCGCAGTCATCGTAAGCCTTCTTTTTTAGATTCACAGGGGCATCTCTATTCTTGAGTAAAAATCCTAGTTTTTTGAATGCAGCTTAACTCTGGCCTATTCTTCGTGGTATTTCTGCCTTTTGGTTTCCCTTATCAATTCTGAGTTTATGACCTGGAAGTATATATATTCGTCTACATTCTCGATCTCTTTCCCGCCGATTGACAGTTGAACTTTTTGTGAGCTGAGGATTTTTTGTTTTCGTGATGTTAACCTCGAGTCCTATTTTTTGAGAAGGATGGTGTTATTGTTTGATCATAGTCTTCAATTTGAATGGGTCTTCAATTATTAGAATCACAATGTCTGCAAATCTTAGGAGGTGGTGATATTCGCCATCGATTCTTATTCCTTTTCCTTCCTGGTCTAGTCCCTTGAAAACGTCTTCTAATGCTAGCGTAAATAATTTGGGTGAGATGGTATCACCTTGTCGTACTCCTTTCTTTATTTCTATGTGCTCCGTTTTCAGGGTCTTCGTCTAATTTGACTACTATTACTGATTTCTCATATATAAACTTCTGGAGTCCTGTATATCTTGAGTCTATCCTGGCGTTATCTAAGGACTACATAATTGCCCAATTTTCCACTTGAGTCGAACGCTTTCTTATAGTCGACAAATGCTAAGTAGATATTGATGTTGTATTCGTGTGCTTTTTCTATCAGCAAACAAAGAATCTGTATGTGGTCGGTAGCCTTTGGGGAAGCCGGCCTGTTCTACTGGCTGATAGGAGTCAAATTTATTAGTTAGACGGTTTGTCATAATCTTAGTGAGGAGCTTGTATAGGTAAGAGAATCAGAACTTTTCCATGTCCATCATCTTTGGGGTCGCTTTTTGACGAGTTCACGCAGTAGATTTGCTTACTTTGTAAATATTCTATCAATTTCCCACCTCTCTCATTTCGACGTCCTAGTCCAAAATTTCCAATCTTTAATGGATCTTCTTCTTTTCGTTGTCCGAATTTTACTTTAAAATCGCCGGTTATTATAGTTAATTGTGTATTTTCTAGATGTTTGGCTCTTATTATATCCGCGAAGAAGTTGCTCAATTTCTTCTTCCGATGAGGTGGTTGTAGGTGCATATACGTGTATGATCTGTATTATGAATTTTGTGCTCACTTTCAAAATGATATCAAAACTCGGTTTGAGATAGAATGCATTTTTGTTACTGTGTGTTTTATGTTTCCTATTTAAGGTTGGTAGCTTTTTGTCCTTTCATTCTTGTTTCACATAGTCCGAGGATGTCCCACTCGATGTTCTTCCCACATCGTTCTTATGTTATATGTTGTCACTCTCAATTGTCTAGTTCTTCTTGAGTTGAATTTAGTGTTTTGTTTTTTTATAGTTCTGGTTTTTACTCGATTTCTTGCTCCCCCCCGTATTCCTTGGAGCTGACTGACAGCGTGCTATCAGTGTGGGATTCTGAAATTATCATTCGACCCACCTGGGGACTATTTTTAGGAATCGACATTTCTTTCCATTACTTGAAGGGTGTTGGTTGTTTCTTCGCCACGCTAGCATTGCGGGTTGGCGACTGGTTGTAGGGGTAAGAAAGGTAATGTTAGGTTTGGATAGGATATTAGGGGTGGGACAATGATTTCCTCCTGTTTGGTCTTGGGTGATAAACCAAGGCTCGCGTGGGCAGGGCGCATCCCTGAAGCAGATCTGTCGTCTATCAGGACCATAGACGAGTATCTACCCGCTACCCCGTATACGTATATCCCACAAAAACAGATTCTCTGTAAAAAAGAGCGCCATACCCTTCCACTATATGAATGTTTAAAAATTTCTAAAAAAATCATAAAAAAAATTCAAAACAGATATAAAAACATTATAAAACATTTTTCTGAAAAACAATGGCGCGTTTATATTTATGAAGTTATCTAGATCTAGAATGAAGAATTAATATATGTAAAGTTATCTAGATCTAGAATCGAGAGTTCATATTTGTGAAATTATGTTGGTCTAGAATCTATACAGTAATAAAAGAAACAAAAAGCCACGCGCGCCATTGTTTTTCAGAAAAATGTTTTATAATGATTTTTTATATCTGTTTTGAATTTTTTATGTTTTTTTTTTCATATTTTTATTTCATAGTTATTTCTCCAAACTTTTACTCAATATATATTTTTGAACATTTATTTTTCACAGATACCAGGAACGGCGTTTTTCAATGATTTTATGTTTCTTTAGAAATTTTTAAACATTTATATAGGGGAAGGGTATAGCGCTCTTTTTTACAGAGAATCTGTTTTTGTGGGATTTCACTACTTTTTGTATTTTTGGAAGATATAGATAATGTATAAAATAAAACGTATAGTAAGTGCTATGTTAAGTAGACTTCGACATACTCGTCTGAATTATTACAATAAGCTCTACCCTTTTCATTTCGGGTCTAGGATTAGATAAGCAAATATTGAATATCCATTCGACCGGTAATTGAACCGATTCTAAATGCGACTGTTGATGTACAACTATTGGGAAAGGTGTAATGGTCTTACAACAATAAATTTCTTACAAGTGTCGTAAGAAAGCTACTTCGTACCTGACATCATCCCCGAAAGCTAGAGAAACAGCAAATGCAATCGCAAAAACACCGCAATCATTCGAATTTTGTTGTTGTTGCACATCAGGAAATATTACTGGATTTTCTTCAAAAGAGTAATATGTAAGAAGGATAAAACAACTGCAATAATTTCTGGAAGTGAACATCGAGAACTTTGTTATTCAGAGAATCCGAAATTTAAATATTATTCTTGTCATAATAACTACGTACCTAATGACCTCTTGACATTTCACTAGCGTTAGAATTATAATATTTTCCATTCTATGTAGTAATTAAATATGATTTTTTATTTTTTTGGATAGGATCAACACATTCGGGTAGTATTTGCATATTTGCATCCAACTTTCACGAAAGTCATACCCAAATTTGATTGCCAATAGTTGAGAAAAGACGTCAATGTGTTCGTCAGTTAAGCCATTCATTGTTTCTTATGACATTGTGAAAATTTTCGTCCACTTCTCATATTATTAACATACGAAAGATAAAATTCTCTGCAAAATAAAGATAATATGGTAGGTAATATACTTGTCTAAAAAATATCATATACTTAATGAAAATATATTAAAGATGAAAATCGTGCTTACCAAATTTCAAAGAAATACACAAGTAAACAAAATGATCTAAACATATTCAGGTATTAAATAAGTTTGTATAATTGAGAAATTTTTGACGTTACATTTGTTCTCAGGCATACAAAACTAATAGAGGTTTCATTGTGTCAGCTACCAGAGATCATAGAGATTGATATTAGCAGAGTTTATAGAGATTACCTATTAATATTACAGTTTTCGAATCTCAATTATCGGAAGTCGATAATATAAATGTAGTTACGTATGCTTAAATATAATAGGAACGTTGCGTCCTTATATTAACGTAGATAAATTAAAGGCCCCCATTCATACGCCAGCGCGGTCCGCCAACATGGTTGGGCTCGCTGCATGTTTGCCGGTGTGTGTTTGGCGCCAACACGAGCACAACCTCGCTGGCTGGTTTTCAGTCACTTGAAATCTTTGTTGCGCCTGCCGTTGGCCTCGTCGTTTGTTCCTGCATGAGTGGTGGCAGCGAGAATCGTCCAAATAATATTTAATTGGTTTTGCTTTAAAATGTCTCAAAGAATTAATAAAAAGGTCGAATTTTTAACTGAATTTGTAAATACAGTATCATTTCTTTCAATATATGGTCTAACCATTTCTAATAGTTTTATAAATGAATTTTCATCCATTCGCAAATAATTCCTGAAGTCATCATGACTTGATATCCGTAATTCATGTAATAAATTTACATCAGAGTATCTTTCTCTTTGTTTTAACCAGTTTTTCATCCAAATTTTCTTTCTTTTTCTTCTAATTCTCTTTTCATTTTGTACTATCATTAAAGCTGCTGCAATTTTTTTCTTTGATAAAGGTATCTTTATGAAACGCGAAAGCACTGATTTGCAAAACTGCAGTGAAACCAGAGGACTGGAAGTGATTGTTCTCCAACTCTGTTGGACAACATCGCTCGTGTGTGTATTGCCGAAGCGGCGAACATGGACCAACAAAATGCCAACCATGTTGGCGGACCGCGCTCGCGTATTAATGGGGGCCTTAATAAGTTCCCACGGAGACGACTGGAGCCGGAATTAGCGTGACATCCATATATAAAGATATACACGAGTGGTTTAAGATTGAAATCAACAACTTTTGGGGCTAGGGGCGTGGCTTACCATTGCTACGAAAATACTTTTATGAATATATAACTATTAACTTTAATTTTGGTCTCAATCGATAGATCATTGATGGTTTATATGGCGTAACTAAGCACATTTTTGGTTAAAGTCTTATATTAATTGAGATATATCGATGCTAATATTGGGACGCAAGGGGGATAGTATATTTCCTGTAAAGAGGCTGTAGTGCCCGGTATATTATATTATGATCTGCGCTATACCTATGTTGGATGCAAGAAACTAGACGAGTGCATGGCTAGTTGGATGTAGGGAAAGGGATGGCGCGAGACACTACCGTGTCTCTTGATATATTGTATATTTTCCTTCATATCTTAATTACATTTTTTTGTCTCTGTTGCGGTCACTTAATTCTTTATCATTGCCAAATATCAATTTGCTCCATTTTCTAGATTCGGAGAAAATAGGCTGTTACAGACGGACAGACAGATGCCAGAGTGATCTTATATGATGGACCTCTTTGACATGGGATGTACAAAATCCCTTAAACAACAAAACTAAGTTTGATCTTCTCTTCTGAATAAATACTTCTAAATTTAATAAAAATTGCATCCAAAGAAACAGTTTATTTGATTGAAATTTTTTATATGGATTTTAGATAAATTGAAATAAAATTTTACTTCATTATTAGTCAAAAATAAAAATATTTTCTCACTTTCTATGAATATCTTGGCATTTCATTTAATTTTAAAAACATGTAATCTCTGGTGTTTCATAAAACGAGTACTTGACGCAAAGTTTTACCGGTATTAAAAAAACCTCTTAAATTATATTAGGTAGTTTTAACAACATAACTCTGATAACTGAACTCCCATTTTTATAGAGGTCGAAAGTAAAACGACAAGTTTTCTAGGTCTTTCCTCCTACTTAAAATTCTAGTTTTAAAATGAGTATTCTGTATTGTAGACCGAGTATATAAGATAAAACACTTGCGCAAAATTATTTTTAAGTAAAATCAAAAGCGTTAGGTTACCAACGATAAAGAATGGATCTAATCATATAGTCTCCCAATATTTCGGTCGAAACTTAAATTTCTCAAATGGAAAACACGTAAACAAAATCTCTCTCATGATGTCAGTTACAGGTGTTTCAAACTGAGCACTCATCCTAGTCGTGCGTATTACTGCGAGAGTGCTATTCGTCTAGTTAATCGGTCACTCGAAAGAAGAGGAAATACTATGATTCTACGCCTATTTTAGTTGAATAGTTGACAACATCGCTTGGAAATTGTTTTCTGTGCTGTATTGGCCGACTAGCCCTATTACCACTCTTTCTAAGTCAATGTTAAACCCATTAAAAAATATATATAAAGGAGCTGCTGCCCTCGATAAGTGAAGAAATTATGCCGTTTATTCTAGGTGGTCACCCGCGTGAAGAAGAACAAATATTTCATATTTTAGTCACCAACCATACCAACCTTGGAGCACCAGGCGGAACTCCATTGTAATAAACCCCATACTTCTGCATGCGGGGCTCTGCAGAATCTGACCGTTAGGACCCTAGCTACTCGTGGGTATAAAGATAGATAATATAAACTAAAAAACAAGTACCACTGGAAGAGAGGGGAGAAAGCCTCTACCTCTCCATTCGGGATGGAAATAAAATTGGACAAACGCCAAACAGCAGAATAATCGTTCGATTTGCGCAAATTGGGACAACCAGTCGGCAGAGACAATTCATTGAGAAAGGGTCTCAGTGGAGCCGGAGTGCGGAAGTACCTGCGACTCCTCCAT
This sequence comes from Crioceris asparagi, assembly GCA_958507055.1. Classification (NCBI taxonomy): domain Eukaryota; kingdom Metazoa; phylum Arthropoda; class Insecta; order Coleoptera; family Chrysomelidae; genus Crioceris; species Crioceris asparagi. The sequence continues at coordinate 48,798,784 of OY293829.1, forward strand.
CAGGGATTTGCACCTAAAGAGGCGAAGAAGCAGGCTCTTCAGCACACAACCCAATTAAACCACCCAACACCGAGGGTATCACTGGCAGGAAACGGTAAAGGAAAAAGAGGCTCGAAGCAAATCACACCTCCGGAACGGCCTAACATAAAGAAGCCGAAGACAGCTACGGCAGAAACCGGGCAAGCAAGATATGCAGCAGCGGTCAAGGCAGAGAAGGTGATCAGAGCGGGAATATTACCCAAAGAATACCCGAACATACAAAGAAGCTCTAAGGGCAGAAGGGTGCAATGAACTTTTGGTTCGGACGCATCCCAGTCTCGGGGCTAGAAAAGAGAGGTTTCTAGAGATATGGAGATGCCCTCTAGGTCCCAGGAATCTAGGACTTCCGCCAGCTCTGCTGATGCGTCTGGGTTGGCTAGAGTTCTTCCATGTCCCTAGGGGCTGGGCAGAACCTTATAGAGGTTGAGGGTCTGACCCGAGACCAAGAGACCTGCTCAAAAATACCTCCCGCATGGAATTCAAGAAGGAGCAGGGAGAGAGAAGGGGATATGTAGAGACTGGAAAACCCAGCTCTTCCACCCCATACAAATAGCCTTCACTTTCACGAAGGTAGCGCAGGTGAACCTGCATCACGCGAAAAGAGCTTCAGCAGTGATCGCAAGGTTATTTGCAAAGTTACAATAGGATATTGTACTGATCCAGGAAACCTGGATTGACAAAGTAGGCCAAATCAAAGGTTTGGCATGTAAAGACTCATGATTTATGACCAGAGGCAGGTATCTCCACGTGTCTGTGCATATAAGAAACAATACTAAATATATTTTTGTTTCAGAGCACATGACTCGGGATTTGGTGCCAATTATGGTACACCTGAAGGTTGGGGGCATCGACCGAGATATTGTCATTGCATCCGCTTATTTCACTGGAGACGGCCCAACAACACTGCCAGCGGAAGTGCCATAATAGTTTGTGACACAACTTCAGAGTTGAGTGCTTACTTGAATATCTCTTAGCTAATAACTTTGAGACCCTTAAAGTGGGGACAACTCCCACTTTTGTCACGAGAGCAACAGAGGGGGTTCTGGAGGACGTAACAATTGCCAACGTTGCTACCAAAAAAAATGTTACAGCCTGGAAAGAGATGAAGGAACCGACACTTTCTGAACATGGGATTATCGAATTCAGAATAACGGGGGAGGTCACCTCGTCATCCTCAAGTCGAAATCCTAGAAATACGGATTGGTCTATCTATAAGATCTATCTGAAGCAAAATTTGGAACAGATCGAGAAAAACGGGCAAATCAACAACAGTATGATATGAAACAAAAAATAATTAACCCTACAATGTCGCTCAAGAAGCCAGACGGGTCATAAACTGAGGAAGAACAGGAACAATCGATTCTTCTTCTCGAAACACACTTCCCAGGTAGTGAATCCATAATGAGTATTGACACAGAAATTCCAACCAAAAATCCTCGCAAGAAAGACTGGGATATTGTTAAGAAAATATTTACATGGCAACGGTGGGAATGGGACATAAACACCTTTTAACCAAATAAATCACCAGGAGTAGATGGAATTTTTCCAGTACTTCTGCAGAAAGGAATTGAGAAGATTCTATGCCATATTCTGAAGATAAGAAGAAGCTGTTTAGCACTGAGTTATAACCAAAAATATGGATAGGGCAAAAGTAACGTCAGTACCAAAAATAGGGAAGAAATATGGGACTGATCCCCGATTTTTCAGACCCATCTGATTAACATCGTTTCTACTGAAGACAATGGAGAATGTACTGGATAACCACTTAAGAACGGAGAATCTGGAGAATAAACCACTTCAAAAATATCAGCATGCTTACAGGCCGGGCCGATCAACAGAGTCTTTGCCTTCCTAGACATATCTGGGGGCTTTTACAACACAACACATGTGTCGGTCAAAAAGGCACTGATAAGGCGATGGGTTAATAAAACCATTATCAAATGGATGTATTAGATGTTGAAGACGAGAAATAGCTGAGGCACAGGTGAGTAATCAAAACACCTCTGTTAAAGTTACTCGCGAAACACCTCAAGGAGGAGTAATATCTCCTCCCCATCTAAGAGCATAATAGTATCTACAACTACTCATCTAGCTACTTCACAGGCTTACGGAGCTCGGCTTCGAATGAATAGGCTACGCTGACGACATAGTGCTAATAGAGGAAAATTCGAGAGCACCTTATGGGACCTAATGCAAGAGGACCCCAGAATAATTGAGCAGTGGTACTTGTCAGTGGGGCTACATATTATCCCAACCAAGACCACAGTAACCATTCACCCGGAGAAGGAAACTTCCATCTATAGAATCCCTCTCTTTAAATGGAGACATCATAGAGTGGAAGTCTGAAGTCTAATATCTGAGAATAACTCTAGATAGCAATCTTCTGTGGAATAAGCAAATTGAGATTACTGCTAGTAAAGCAACAAAGGCTTTGATGGCTTGCAGATGTCTAGCTGGTAAGTCTTGGGGATTTAACCCAAAAATACTGCGATGGATGTACGTCATGATGGTGAGACCAATAATAACTTATGGGTCAATAGTCTGGCATGCCAAGGCAAGCCAGGACACATCGAGGAAAACCCTCGATAGAATACAAAGGTTGACCTGAGTTTATATCACCGGAGCTATGAGAACTAAGACTAGCCATGGAAGGTACCGGCAATAAGGAAATTAGGAATCAGAAAGCCTTGCCCTCTCTGACCAAATACATCCCATCAGCTAACCTTCCCAGTGACGAGATGAGGAAAATTAGCATCTAGAAAGCTTTAACTACGATGCTAAATAGAAAAGAAAATTGGGAAAGGAAGCCCCCAATCCAAGCTTTCAAAAAATGCCATCAAATGGTACAGAGATGGTTATTCGGTATTCGGTATTCGAGCCTGTCACCAAATGCTCACTATCATTGCTATTCAAGCATCTTTCAGGCAGAAGAACTTGTAATCGAAAGATGTGTGGAAATTAACCTAGAAAGAAACTATCAAAAATGTGATATACCTATACATTCTGACAGTCAGACTGCGATTACAGCACTGAGCTCTCATATCATCGATTCTAGGATGTTATGGGAGTGCCGAAGAAAACTCAATGAAATAGGCTAGAAAAACAATGTCTGTTTAGTCTGGATTCCCAGCCACTCGGGAATCAAAGGGAATGAAGAGGCCAACACACTTGCTAGAGAAGGACCTCAAACTCCTTTCATTGGCCCAGAACCTTTCTGCGGTACAGGTAAATGTACATACAAGAAAGAGTTTGAGGAGAAGGAAGAAACCGAAAGAGAAACACTCAGGTGGAATCTCCCTGAGTTGGATCATTCCAAAAAGTTTCTTGGAAGCTTTAATACTGCAAGATCTATCTGAATCTTAGAAAGAATATGCTACACCTCCTCACTGAATTTCTTAATGGGCATTGTCGCCTCATGAAGCACCTAACGGGAATGGGTCTAGCAGAGAACGACGAGTGCAGATTCTCTGGGAAGGAGGAGGGCACTCCGAATCACCTGGTGACAGAGTGCTTCGCCATTGCTAGCCAATGCCAAAAATGCTTTGGACAAGAGACATGCAGAAATGAGGAAGTAACCTCCTTGGAGCCATCCCAGATTATGGATTTCATTAGAATCCTGGAATTGGAGGGCGAGCTGTAGACTACGTAATGACGAGAACAGCTCACTAAATCTCAAAGTCGAAGTGCAATGAGAACCCCTCAAAATCTACAATCTACCATAAAGCCATAATATCCTCTTCACCTATGGGTAAAGCAATTGGAGATAAAATTAAAATTTCAAAATTAAATTAAAAATATATAAAATGTGTATTCTACATCTTATTCTTATGACTTAAAATTCCTCATGAAATCGATAGAGACGTTCCACTTCCAATACGCGCACTGGGTTGTACGAGGTTTTCTTTATAATTTTTTATTGTTTATTTATTTATCAAGAGTAGCAGCCATGAAATCTGTATTTGGTTAAACATTGCACGAACAGGGTATTTTATTTAAATTTAAAATCCACTTCATTTTCGTGTTATAACCAATTTTCAATGAAAATCGTAACAAGTTCGACACCCTGTATAATAGAGAAACAACTACAACAGTACAAGAGCAATGATCTTTAAAAAAAATTCGAGAAAATAATGTATTTTGTGTTTCGACTTATACTGTATTGGATTTTGTAAATTTTAGCAAAATTAATATTTTTTTTCTAAAATTTGATAATCATTTTAAAAACAATAGCTAGAATAGACCATTGCTTTTTTGTCCCTTTTTAATTATACAGGACGATGAACGATTTACATATTTCATCGAAAGTTGCTTATAACTTTTTAAATACGAAATATATAATACATCAAGACTTTATATTGTTGCAAGAAGGGAATGAAGCAGATTTTGAATTTACAACAAAATACAGGGTGTTTCATTTGAAAAAAAATTATAAGCACGGCGTTCTGGCACACTCTGCGATTTTAACTAATTTTAAAATATGAAGCTCAAAGCTGGCTAATCAATCACCATGTATGCAATATTGGTGATATTTTATGTATATTAATATTATTTAGTAGTTTTGTAATTATCCCGTTGACAATACCTCATTCAATGATACCAATGACTACAGAATAGCAGTTATTTATTATACAAGGGAAAAAATATTAGATTTTAGCTCGAGGTTGTGTTGTCGACAGAAGCGAAGCGGGGGGAAACAAAAAACCGAGAGCAAAAATCTAATATTCTTCCCGTGTATAATACACTATTTTTTCCTGTGGCGGGAAAAAAGATGATTTAATATTGAAAAAATATTACAATATATTAAAATCAGAAAATTATCGAACTGAAATTTGATGTTTTAAAGTGATAGGTGACAATTAGACATGCGTTGCTAAGGAAACCTTTGAAGTAATCAATTATCTGTCAATTTAATTCTGTGATTTGATTTATATCTATGTATATATATATATATATATCTAGCTGGAAAAAAGTACTTCCTTTTTTCCAGTGGGAGAAAATTGATACTTTGTCACCTGTCAACAGAGATAAAATGTCAAACTTTTTTCCAGTCACAGAAAAATAGTTATTTATTATACAAGGGAAAAAATACTAGATTTTAGCTCGAGGTTGTGTTGTCGACCGACGCGAAGCGGAGGGAGACATAAAACCGAAGATCTAAAATCTAATATTTTTCCCCTGCATAATTTATTTCTGTGACGGGAAAAACGATGATTTAATTTTGAACAAATATTACAATATAGTAAAGTCAGAAGATTATCGAAGTAAAATTTGAAGTTTTAAAGTGGTAGGCGACAATTGGACATACGTTGCTAAGAAAAGTAATCAAATATCTGTCAGTTTAATTCTGTGTTTTGATTGATATTTATGTATATGTAGGTATATATATCGACACGGGAAAAAAATACTCACTTTCCCGTAGGGAAAAAGGTGATACTTTATCACTTGTCAAGAGTGATAAAATGTCAAACTTTTTTCCCGTCTGTTCTCTTAATAACATTTTGTGCATGTGTATTCCAACGTAACTGGTTATTTATTGTTACACTTAAATATTTCGTTTGTCTAATTATTCGTAATGTTGATAACTGATCTGTAGGTGATATGTAAGCGACAATTAATCTGTATAATTTATGAATGTAGTCTATACTGATTATTATAATATGATTTCCATTTATCCAACTATTAATATACTTTATTACTTTACTTTATTATAAATATTCTGCCGTCTATCATATAGTATTGTAGTATTAGCAATAATTGCTATATTTGGAAACTTTACATCTTCATTACATATATTCAAATATTTCATTAAGGTACTGTATAGAGATGTTGAGGCCTACGATAGTACCTTATGGGACTCTAGACTTAACCCTCATGTCATTACTTCTCAAACTAGGAATTTTATCAGGTTTTGTTCTATTGGTTATTCAGCGTATTTTTTAATAACATATTTAAGGAGATTATTATAGGGTCCATTGTGAGAAAAAACTTTAAATAAACATATGTTCTGAATATCTTAACACTACTGAGTGCTAAAGTCTTAAGAAAAAATAATATTTTTTATGGTATGCCATTCCAAAATGTATTTAGATTATTTTCATACAATAATTTCAATGTTTAAAATTTATTCTCCTAAATATTTTTTTGTTTAATATTACATTACATGTTGTAAGGAAATGAATGGATATTAAATTTTCATTCAAAAACCGTAGTTCAAACGAAAAAGTGTGTGACGCTCAGAAATGGATGAGGATCTCAAAAGTAATGTTTAATTTAAGACAAAGCATTATTGCATCACTTTTATGTTTAAAATGATTCAATGAAAATCTTGCATGAATGCCACCGGCTGAATAAAAAATATGATTTAGCACCGTATAGTTCAAGATATAAGAGCTTTAGGAGTTATCTGCATACGGAGTTTTATTTCTCAAAATGGACCCAAAATTGACCTCCTTAATATTAGCATTAGAAACACCATGGCATAGCTCTTTACTAGTTTATCTTTATAACCTAATTATAATACTATCTTCGTCTGTACCACGTATACTATGCATGTCATGCCAAAGGACGTTCGGGCCGGCATCCCTCCCGCCATCCAGTGGATGACGTCGTCGTCGTCTTGGTCGCCATCGTCGTAGCTGCTGTTATTCACCATACGCACGATCCTGTAATGTAACTGGTCTCCGTTTGTACCGCTATAACAACTCATCGGCCGGCCGATGGGTTGTTGTATGGCATGGGATGTGCCGTTAACTCTTGGGGTCGACGGCCTCGCGACGCGCCTCCTCACCTGGCCCATTGCGGCAGCACGATCAGTCCGATACGGCGCGATTCCCAAACACCACCACAACACACAACAGGTGCCTCTTAGGCCTCCTCAAAGAACTTCTCCATCAAAAGCTACTGCCGCACCAAGTGACCACGCGCCTGCCACCCTTTATATTGGTTAACTAACCAACCCTCTGTGCTTAGTGACTTGGTGTATGTATCTATGAGACAGTGTTTTGTGGTGTGATTGTGCTTCTGTTTTTTTTTATGGTTTTGAAACATTGTGCCTTTTACCAAGGATAAGCCAAACACTTGGAAAATGGTTTGTTCGTTTCTTTCTTAAATTAGATTGACTTTTTTATATCAAAGATCCGACACGATTTCATCACTATCTACAGCCTGAAACCATGTGCCTTCTCGCGTCCCATACTGTATTGTTATTCATCATATATAATATTACAACTTATTTCTGACAATTTCGTAGAAATTTTTAGAGAACTCTGCAGCAAAATCAAAATTTACTGTTTTTTTACTGACTTCACAAAGATGGAGGTACACAATTTAAATGTTCCTATATTTTCTTATTTATTAATGTTCGCGCGATTTGCATAATACGCGAGCACCGATTTAGATGTTTTTGAATTTGGAAAGCGAAGTGCTGATAGATGGTCCAATATTGATTTTTTTGTATGTTCTTCTTTCAAGTAACTTTCCCCAAAAGGGGTAATATTTTTGCTACTTGAGAAATGTACCTAATTTTCAGCAAATTTTGAAGTTGTGCCGTTGTAGTTTGTTGTTGTCGGCACCAACTCTAAAAGAACCAGCACCAATAGAATTAATATTATTTTGTATTTTTCAGTGCAACAACTGATAAAGTCGGTCCAATTCTTTGTAAGAAATATTTATTTAAAAAAAATCAAAGTTTTCCAAGTAAGAGCACGAGTAAAGTGCAAGACTACTACCGCCATATTTTGAGATCACTAATAATAAGTAAAGGTCTCGGTAGAGGTTCAACGATTCCCATGACTGATGAACCTTTAACTATTAAAATATTTTTTACCGACGTTATTAGTTGGTGCACTGAAAAGTATAAAATAATATTAATTCTATTGGTGCTGTTACTTTTGAAGTTGTGCAGTTGTAGGTAGATTGATAACTTTTGGCACCAACTTCACAAGTACCACCACCAATAGAATTAATATTATTTTATACTTTTCAATGCACCAACTAATAACGTCGGTCCAATTTTTTGTAAAAAATATTTATTTCACACTTTTGAGTGTAACATTAGTCACGAAAATCATTGAACGTTCACTAATACCAATGAAGATAGTACTTATCCTATTACCCACGTATATTCCTTGCTTGTAGTTTGTAGTTGTTATTATTGAGATCTCAGAACATCGCTGCGGAAATACGCTTCAATATTTTAGTTGTTACCTTTTTAACATCGATTTTACTCGAAAACAGTAACTCTAAGGGAAAAATGTTCATTATAAATGTTGCTACAAATAATTATGTCCTTCATGTACTGCCCAAAGATTTTCAATTTTCGACAGAAATCGCCCTCTCCACATTGCACATTTGAGAATTATACATGCGTCTATCTCGAAAACCGTAATTCTTTTGAAAAAATGTTCAATTTAAACGTTTCCGGATATTGTCGTATCTATAATTATATCACCTCAGATTTTCAATTTTCGAGAAAATTTGCCCCCTCCACCCCCTTCGGGAGCGGTTTTCGAAGGGAAGGAGATGTCGGATTCCCGTTTTTATGAATATGGGACCATTTCTCAAGGCTCCTCTTTCAAATGAATCAGAAATTATCAAAATCGGACTACGATTACTATATGAAAGGCGCGCACAAACCAAAAAAAAAGCACACATTCGAATTGTATACCTCCTCCGTTTGGGGTTCGTCAGTCAAAAATGTGAAATAAACAAGACCTTAATAAGAGGCTACACTGACTAATTCATGATAATAATAACTAGTAGGTACATTTGAAGTTAGACAGTTGATAGACTTCAAAAAAATGAGAAGGTATACAATTCGGTTGTATGTTTGCTTTCTTATTTTTTTATGACTGTTCGCGTATATTACCGAAACTTACTCCGATTTAGACGATTTTTGTATAATTTGAAAGAGGAGAATTGAGAAATGGTCCCATGTTATGAAAAACTCAAATCCGAAATCTCCTTCCTTCCAAAAACAGCCCCCAATGTGAGTGGAGGTGGCAATTTTCTCGTAAATCGAAAATCTGAGAATGCAGAATTAAAGATGAGACCATTTCCGGAAACGTATAAATTGAACATTTTTTAATGCACCAATAGAATTAATATTATTTTGTATTTTTCATTACACTATCTAATAAAATGGATCCTAGTTTTTGTACAAAATATTATTCAACTACATGATTTTGATAACTTAAAATTGAATAAAATGTTAAAGATTATACTTTACAAAAATATATGTAAATTATTTAGAGAATAGAGTATAAAAATGGTTTTGATAGATATTGCGAAAAATAATCTACGAAAACCATAGTCCTCTTCCACCCCCACACGGGTGACGCCTAAATTAAACTATTAAAATTTTCAACCTTTTTGTTTGTACCTATGTCAGTAATTGCTTCTGCTATTATTAAGATAAATTTCAATCATCTACGCCAAATTATTTCAAAGGAAAGGGTTATGTAACAGACGGACAGAAGCATATGAAATTATTCATGAAGAATTACCTTTATTTTTTGATAATCGATCCACAAAAATCATTTACTGTTTCTTAACCTTACCATGACTAGAATTCATTTTTAAAACTTTATCAAAGTAAAGAAAATTTAATCTGTTTAATTAAATCTGAAAAATCTTCAACTTAAACTATTTATGTGTGGAAGCGATTAATCTGGAATCTTTGATTTATCTGTAAAATGCTCCTGCTGGCTTCTGCTTTGATTTCTGACAAGAAATTTGTAATTTATCAACAGGGGCTTCAAGCATAAAACGAATAAAAGACTTCAAGACCGTATACAAACAAATAATATTCCACAATTTAGATGAAAGATGAAAGAAGTGAGACGTTCCCTACTAAACAATCAAGTCAAATCAAGTTTGGAATGTGAGTTGTTGCATCGTTTTGTAATATTTTACAGTTTTGGCGGTTAAAAATTTACTGTATTAATACTTGAAATGATTCGGACAATGATTCAACTAATAATCAGCATCTGTGGAACATTAATCCTTTTCATAAATTAAAAAAATAACGTTGGTAGCAAATCCAAGTATTAATGTGCATAAAGATAATAATATAATCGATTGGTGCTTGAGAACCGGTGCTTACCAAAAAGATTCGGAAGCTGCTACATTCCCAGTTCGGAGCAGAAGAGTATTCGAGTTCGATGACCCCAAGTTACACAAGGCCAAACATCATCATCATCATCTTTGGGATCGTCCACCGATCTTCCTTCTTCTCAAGGTTATTGTGGGTAAATGTTTCGCGGATGACTTTCCTTACACCCATCAAGGATGGTGAATCATCTTTGATAATATGAGGAAGGATGGTTAGTGGTCTTGTTGTTGATTATAATATTATGTAGCGGCGATGTGTCCTCCGGAGAAATAAATAATGTATTGATATAGAAACAAGGAATGGTATCTTTATAAATTGAAGAACATAAATTAATGCTGGAGATTGATGGAATTATGTAGGTACTAACACGTAAAGGCAATTCCCTCGATATTCAAAGCTTATGATGAAACGGTTGCTCTTTAATATTGTCAAGGAGCTGAACATTTTCCTGTTAAACAATTAAAACAATTCCCAAAATTACATTGAAAGAATTGGATTGGTTGCGATTGTTGTTGTTAAATAGTTAACCCTCAAGCGAATAAAACAATTGGACGCAACTAAGTATGAGTTCACACTGCATATTAATACCTAACTAAATTTAAAGTTCACATGGATGGCATAGTGAAATGATAGCAATGATATTGACAGATTAACTTCTTACACAATCGACAAGCGTTACAAACAAAAAATCATGATGTTGGTGATTTTTTTATAAATTAACCTGCGAGTTACATGGTTGATTATGTGGCAGGTCAATAACATCGTGCATCATTCCCGCCTAAGATTTAAGCAACTGAATGATTATTAATATGTTCCACCACTTAAATCGCCAATGCAGTCTTAATCGTTTCGTCAAAGAATACGCTGTCAAAATTTAGGACTATATCCTAAATTTAAGAAAGGATTTTCATTGCTTAATTATCAAAAATTACAGTAAGATAAGCTTGTCAGTTACATAGAAATCTATCAATTGAACAACATTAATATTTCGTTACCGACTATAAAACATAATATTATATTTATGCTAGGGATTATATCTTATTTGAATCTCTGATGATAAGATTATCAAACTAAAACCAACTGCTGTTTTTGTCATGTTAGGTTATATGAATAACTTTTAAAAAGGAAAATGTTCAATTTAAAGGTTTCCGAGATGATCTTCAATTTTGTCATGTCCTACCGTCCTACCTGTTCTTCATTGAAGGCATGCTGAAACTCATTTTTTTAAATCATGAAAATCGGAATACGTTTACAATGGAAAATACTTATATAAAATGTACACCTACTGTCTCCTTTTTTAAAAGTCGGTCATAAATCAGAATGTACTGCAGTTGTAAACAAACAGATAAGCAAATATTATAAAAAAATTGTACCTATCCAACATTGCACATATCTTTGGATTCTACATGCAAAAGATAATTTTCATAGTTTTTTTCATAAATTTTTTTATAAAACGTACATATAGTGATTTGATTTGAAAATATTGATGCAATATATAAAGCTTTTATATAAAAATGTTCATATTGAGAGGAAATAGAATGTTTAGTGAAATTTTTGGCTATCTGCTGTGATATTCGTTCTAAACATTTTTTGGTACCTAAAGGTTAAATGAAAATTGGTTTGTCCCAAATTTCTTATGAACTATGTATCCATGGTCTATAAACTGAAGTACCTATATACCTACCTACTAAAGATACGTGAAATGAAAATTTAAAGGCTTGATTTGAATTCGATCTATTAATTCATATTATTTATTTATTTTATTTAAACAGAAAAAAATATAATTCATATAATTATACTCGTATATAAATATATATTAGTTACCACAGAGGTAGGTGAACATGCAAACTGTTTGTGAATCTGGTATATATAAATATTACCTAACATATTAAAAATAAATGTACAAAGCTAAATGCTTATTCTACAATTGTTCTTGTAGTGCTAAGATACATATGGAAAAAATTTGTATTTATATATTTTGTTATTAATTAAGATATTTGTTACGATCCATGATTTTACCTCTCTTTTCATTTTATTATTTTGTTATATTTTCAAAACATTAGGCAAGCTATCGAATTTTTCTACTGCAGTTAAATAATTAGACTTGATATTTATTACTTCTTGTTTGATAATGATATATTAAAGAATTGAAAATAAACACTTCATTCATATCCAAGGGCTTATTGTTACAGTTTACAGACTTGTTTTGGTTGATTATCTTTAATAATCCATTTTGATAACACTTAAGTACTAATCAATAGAATTAAATTAATATTTCTCAGCAACCCGCATTACAAATTTAAAAAACAAAGCGCCTTTTGAAGGGAACTTTAATAGCCTTTCAAACGATGTATCACCCATACCCCTTCCCATCTGAAAAAATAAGGGCGCAAGCCGCCCCTGCTAAGGGGTTGAAGTTACATTTTCGAAATTCATGGGTAAATATGTCTCCCTGAAAACAAAAGTAGAAGGTTCTGAAGAACGCTTAAATCTTGCTGGACTGTTTTCGATGGGCCACACTGTATAAGATGAAGAAAAGTATACCAATGATAGATAATTGCAATGCTCCGGTTATTAAATTTTTAAATCTCCTTGCAACTCCATTCACCTTAACACGTTGCTTTTTAATTGCACATTTAAGAGTATCTGGCCAAACAGCTGTATGAATACTAGTATTTATTATATGTACTCTTACAAAAGGAAGAACAATAAATCTAAATATGTTTTTTTTCATTTATACCATCTACAACACCAGTCTTAAGCTTTATTTATTGTATAGTTTTAATAATTTCATCACGATTTTTTGGATATAGAAATGTACTCTTAGTACTAGTTGGTGGTGGTAGCAGGACTGTGTTTTTGGGCAATTGATTTTTTTACCAACGTTTGCAAAATAATTATTTATCGCATTTGCTATATCTTTGAGGTTAGTTGGTTTAGTTTTATTATTGGTTTCGTATATACAATCAATACCGTATGTACTAGTAGTATTGTTCCTTAATATAACATTTATAGTAGTCCAAAGCTTCCTAGGGTAGTAACATTTGTTTTATAATTTCTTCTTTATCATGTATCATGCATAAAGTCAGAAGGTTAGAAAATTTCTCTAGCTTAGTTTGTAAATTCTCTTGCCATCCAATTGCCGAAAATCAGCGGGAAGGATTTTGCTGCCAGAAACACGCCAACGTTGACGACGACGACGACGCAGTGAGAAAATTAAAAAGGTGAAACAGCCAATGAAAAGTGCGTTGGATCTTTTTTGCCCTGAAATGCCCCGCACGCAAACGACGAAGGTCAATGCCTCGTAGTTCTCTTTCTCTTTCTTTCTCTGTATATCTTGCGCCATTTAGTTTTATATCTGAATCTTTTGGTCGTCTATATACATTTTTCTTTCTAGTGGACAGGGTTGAACTTTTCACCTTTCCTTCACCCCAGTTTCAAATATAATTTAATTCTACTTATAAATAAAATATAAGACGTAAACACGTCATGGCATACACTTCATATATGAGCAATCAGAAGCGTAGCTGATATAAAATTTTCCTCATCAAATTATTAGCATCTCTGAATTCTGATTTGTAAAGATACATTATGTAACCCTATAATGTTCTGCTAGCTGAATTGTTAGTCTAGCTAGCAGTAGTCAACGGCCATTGTCGGGCGTGGTATATTTAGGGATACCTCCAGAGAAGCGTCATAATTAAATTTGATCAGTACAAAAGATCGAACATACATTTCGTTTCAACCAAACTGATTTCCCAAATTATGCAAATCCTTTTCCCCATTATTTTATTATAAATACCTACACCGCTTTCGTAAAATAACGGATAAATTCTGTAAAAACTAAAATCAGTGTTTCAACGAAAAACTCTCGGACTCGTCGTCTTTTCTTTTAGAATTTTTATAAGTAAAAATGAAATATACAGTGTGAATCATAAAAATGATTTAACGTCCTCGATATGTTTTTACTTTCCTACGCTACTGTAGTAGCTGTATAAGGAAAGTATTGTAATCGTGTGAAATTTTCGGTATCGAGATTTTTACAAATGTTGACATTTCAGAGTTTTTCTAAGTCTAATAAACATATTTTCAGCCATTGGTCTGTCTGTCTGCCTGCCCGTCTGTCTGTCTATCTGTGACAGCATTATCTCAAGAACAGATCGGTGTATTTTGTTGCTTTCTTTTTTATTTTGTTTGGTACCAATATCACTCTCCGGTGGCACTGAATGAGAATCCCGTATATACTGGGTGTTGAGCTATAGCAAACAAACGTGAATTGCTCAAGACTGTAGCGCAAAAACGGCTCTAAGGATTTTAATTAAACTTGCCTAAAGTATTCTTCTGAGAGCCCTTTACCACCCACAGATAGCGCCATTTCTGAGAAAAAGCACAAAAAAGTAATGCTTGAATAAAATTCCATATTTTCCATATATTCTACATGTCTTCAGATTCTGGCTAAGGGGTTCATCTTGCGAAAAAATGTAATATAACCATTGTTGTTTGTTTTGATCCGACGGTTTTTTATTCACTGGAATTTTCCTGCAAGCAAGATTTTTGAAATGGCAATCCAAAGCTTTAATTGTAGAATTCGAAAGGGCATATTTTTTCGGTAAGGGAAAGTGAATTAAACTGATAGTGACATTCTTATATTTTATTGTGTTTCATCATAGCTCAAGATGGGAGCAGCCTGAATTATTTTCAGTTAATTATAACAAATAGCTGATGCAGTAGAAAATTCCATGAATAAAAAACAGTTTATATTTACTAAAATATAACGGAAAACGATACAATTGCCCATGTGAGGCAATTTTTAATACTTTGAGTTAAACAATACAGTTTATTACACAAACAAGCAATTCACCATTGAAATTGTGTTCAGACATATTTTAATTATTGAAATAATAATTTCAGTTTGTCCACGCATTTAATAACGATATCAAATTCCCGCTTGAAACGTCATACTTCCTAGCTCCAATCATGAACAAGTAGTTTGTTCGGGTGCGCAACATTTTATAATAGTCACTTGCTTTGCAAATTTCATTGTCTTATATGCGTCCACCATAACCACCAGATATAAAATTTAAATTAAAATTGTCACTGTGAATTATTACCGACATAATACATCAGCCAATGCCAGATGTGCGGAAATTGTGACGTCAGAGGGCGCTAAAACACAGATGTTTTGAACCAACTTAATTTTTTGTGTTTTTAAACTTCTTTTTTCTTTTTTTTAATTAAAATTTCGAAAAAACCAAAGACCACGGGTTAATTTTTTTTAAATAAAGTTTCAGAATCATCAATTAAAAAAATATGTGTAATGACCGAATAATTTTGACTTATTTTATGTCAAACATCAGCATTCCGGTAAGGCGTTTGAATTGCTCGCGTCCTGGATGCGTATGAACTTTCGTACGACCCCACATTAAAGCCTAAATAAATCGTCAGAATCTTCGATAAGTCATATTAATTCTACAAACATCCGAAATCTCGAATATTTAGCTTCCAGTAAGCAGTCTATGAATGTACCATAGTCTTTCGATCAAGATATGCAAAGTTATCCTTATGGTATAGCACTGAAAAGGTTTCATACGAGCTTATACTACTTAAGTAATTTATCAGGTCTCTCGTAAAATTTTGAAGGCATATGAATAAATACGAAGCTTCAGCAACAAGATCTTAAAGTTTTATCCAGATGGTAGATTTTTGGAATCAAAGCTGAGCTATATTAATATAGGTACCTATTATTTTTAGTAGAAATGTTGACATTGTAGATCAAGGTCTGATATGTCAGTTATTGTTGGAACCAGAATGAAGATATGTTCTTCTTATTAATTTTTATAGAATACCATGTAAAGTATACTCTTGTAGTTCAGATTTTGTATTTCATCAAGTTTAGATTTGTATTGTAAAGTGCATAATGAAAAAGTAGAAATACAGTTGAAAAGACTATATTTAGTAAAAGTAGCTATTACATTGGTCCTTCGAGATAAATTTCAACCAGTATGGAAAGACATAATGAAGCAGAAACAACAGAACTTCCGAAAGTACGACGAAGTGAGAGGAGGAACAAAGGAATGTTATAGTGTAGCCCCTCAGGAAAATGGTTATACAAGTCCTGTAGAAAAAGTCGCGTCTATGACAAATGTGCATGGGAAGATTCCTAATACTACTACTGAAGGAAGTGTGCGGTTTGCAGTTATCTAATTATATTAAACGAGCAATGCTTGTGTATATATATATATATATATATATATATATATATGCAAATTTTATTTCGCAATCTGGTCGACCGATTTGGATGAAAATTCATATGTATGGGTTTTAGAGTGTATCGAATCGATTGGTTATATTCACATTCACAAGAAAAATCGTTTTCAGCAATTAATATTCTCATTTTACGAGTTCTACAGATTATGTTTAGGATACCAATAAGAACCCAATACATCATAGGAAAAAATAGTCCTACGGTTAAGCTTCTGGGTAATGATCTCGAGTTCCTCGGTTCAAATTCTGATCACCTTAGAGTTTTTTTTTAACAAAACCCATGAAAATTTGTACATATCTAATATATTGCGACCCTTAAGTTACACATTACCTATTTCAAGAAAGGGTTAGCAGATTTTGGTAAAAATTAGAAAAAAGGGGTTTTCGGAGTCGAGAAATCGATTGACGATACTTTCATATTTAATCGGTGAGACTCTCGAGCTCCATCCACACTAGCTATTTGAAGAGTTTTGGTATAATTATCATTCATATTACAGTTTCATATTTATTTCGAAATCTATAACTTACGATCCCAATACATTTTAACCAGAAATATTCACATTTCTTAATAAATATTTAAATATGCTTAGTAACTCTTATAGACCCATCTTAAATCCTGTTTTACCCGAGCGAAGCTCGGTCTCCATATATTGTATAATAAACCTAGTATGGGTATGTCTACCAAATCGAAAAATTCAAGAAGGTATATCTGGATTGAATCTTTAACTAAATATCATGAAAAAACAAAAAAAACTTGATGAAAAAGAATCGAGAGAAAAGTTGAAAACTCTAGAAAGAGAACGCAGATATTTAATGAAGGAAGGCGATATTCAAAGAAAATTAGCGGAAAAATGAAGAAAAAAATAACAGCTACTTCTACTAAATACATATAGCGTTTTCAACTGTATTTCTACATTTTTGTTATAAATTTGACAATACAAATCTGAATTTGACAAAATACAAAATCTGAACTTTTTTTAACCCCTTCCGAAGTATACTTTACAGGGTATTCTATTAAAATTAATAAGAAGAACATATCTTCATTCTGGCTTCAATATTCTCCATCCAAAGCATAGATGAGCCACTACACTCCATTACAGGAAGAATACAGGTTCCTTTTCCACTCTTTATTTGAACGACTCTTATAGTTACCATCGAGAATGTTAAATAAGTATTTCTTAAAAAAAATTGGACCACCTAAATTTACAAACATCTCGTACAATTTCTGCACAAAATAATTGTGAAAATGTTCTCAATTCAATTATTCAAGTTTATTATGCTTTAAAGATTTTAACAGACTTAACACTTTCATTCTTTAACTAAAACATTAAGTACTCAGCATCAATATACTTATAAAAATATAAGGAATAATATGTACATGAGTAATCTGGTAGCAAGTCGCCATTGAATCTTTCTTTGTCTTATATTCTTCGTAACACTTTTAGATGCATAGATGACATCGGAAAGTCAATGCACTTACATATTACTAAGAAAGAAGCTAATGTATTGATATTTCTAATAAAATTATAATAATGCTTTATTTGGAGTGACTTAAGATATTATAATTGATATTCTATTACTGTATTCAAAAAACATTTGTTTGAAATAGAATATTAATCGGAAAACAGAATCAGAACTTTGCTTAATTTTTCACACAAGTGTTCAAAAATATTTTTTCCAACAAAAGCAATAATTTTAATCCTTTAGTTTTATTTCTAAGGGAAATATGGCGTACCGACCAATAAAACACCGTTGTGAAATAATATGATATAGAAATATTGAAAAATATATTATTTCACTCATGTGATTGAATTATATGAAGTTTGTTTTTTGATAGAGTAAAAAACTAAATCTATACTATAACTATCAAAACTATAATACCAGTAACGCTGTAGGATTTTACTGGTTGTGAAAGGAATGAAGAAACTTTTCCCACATTTTATGAATGGTAAATTATCCATCACTTAGCTTTTCGATATCCCCAATATTAACGTAGTTAGTTTCCTTGCTAACTTAATATCAAGTGAAGGAAATCCTCATAAAAAACGTTGTTGCTCATTTTATAAAAGGCAACAATGGCAGTTTTTTGTGATAAAATAAACGGAAAAAAGTTTTTTCTACAATTCGGTAAGCATATGGTGAAAAATGACATTGCCTGATATAATTTCATTATTTTCCGAAGTTGTGTCGCTTTATGGATGTCCGATATTATTAACATTTTATGGAACAAGGAAAATCAATCCAATTTCGATTTAAATTCAGAAAAAATCTATAATATTTTTAGAATATAAATACCGATATAAAAATTACGAGTTCCATCCAAACATTTCTTATCTAGGATATTTTAATTGACTGACGAAACTCAAACGGAGAAGGTATACAATTCTTTTTGTTTTGGTTTATGCGCGCACTTTATATATTAAACGTACAGCTCTGATGATTTATTAATCTATTGTAAGAGGAAACTTGAGAGATGGTCCCATATTTGTAAAAACTGGAATCCGATATCTCCTTCCTCCAAAAACGGCCCCGAATGGGTTGAAGGGGGAAATTTTTGTAGAAAATCGAAAATCTGAGACGGCAGTATTAAAAATAAGACAATATCCGGAAACGTTAAAATTGAACATTTTTTTAAAAGAGTTTGGTACGGTTTTCAAGTTACAGCGATGTTAAAATCTCAAATATGTGTATTTTCGTTATGTGGAGGGGAAATTGAAAACCTGAGGCCAAATGAAAGACCAGATTATTTGTAGCAACATTTATATCATCATCATCATTTTTTCCATCAAGTTACTATTTTCAAGTTACAGCAGTGGTAAAGTCTAATATATGCGTATTTCCGCGGCGATGTTTTTAGATTTCAGAAGTACCTACACGCAAAGAATATACATCGGTAAAGGTGTAAGTGACTAATGTTAAACTCAAAATTGTAGAATAAATATTTTTGTATAATAAATTGGACCGACTTTATTAGTTCGTGCACTGAAAAATGCAAAATAATATCAACTCTATTGGTGCTGGTACTTGTGAACTTTGTGCCAAGAATTAATATTATTTTGTATTTTTCAGTGCATCAACTAATAAAGTCGGTACAATTTTTTGTAGAAAATATTTACTACGTCTACTGTTTCTGAGATTATTAAGTTTTGTTGATCCTCATAATTTAGAAAGATTGGAATATGTTGGACTTATCATATAATTCAAAACAACAGAGGACACTGTCATTTTTTGAGTTTTATATTCTGGAAAGTAACAACTATATTTTAATTGTTTCATTGGATATGAATGAATATGAATATTACCTACTCATAAAAATCAATATATACCTACAGGCTGTTTCAAATTTGACTCTCACCATTGGGATCTCGGAAACTATAGGGAATACGAAGATGGTTAAATTGGGGCAAGGTTGCGCATTTATGTGCACAACAATATGTTGTTTAGATAGTTTGAAAATTTCGAGTAGTTCCGGAGCTATCCGGGAAATCATTTTATATTCTTTCAGGCTCTATATCTTAATGAATTTCTAAATAAATAGCACAGTTACATTGCCACTTTTTCACTCTTTCCAATGATGTTGACAATTTTGTAACCTGATATTTCCTCTATGTGTAACTATCATGAACTTTTTTTTTGTGGGAGCCATATTGGCCTTTCACGAATTTAAATAGCCCTTTTTTACCTTTTTGATGATGTATGTATGTATAAGTTGGCCTTGTTGTCCTAAAAATCCGAAAAATTAAATAAATTACTTTTATACAGTAGTTGGCTTTGATTTTTCCAATCGGTGACACGAAAATGACACTCTGTACTATTGTCAATTGCTGATTCATTGAAAATGGAAAATAAAAAAAAACGAGATATGATAAAACTTTAATACAATAATGATAGAAACAGTATGAATAAATACATTGGAAGTGTATCTTAAGATGTATCCCGAGAGACAACAATCACAACCAAATTTGCCCTAATTAATGGACAGAATTCGCGATGGGTTTGGTTCGTTTGAAAAACTTAAGATTCATTATACCTCATTAATAATGATTTCTTTAGTTTCTTCATCAATCCTGTCTTCAGATTCTTGTCTGGGTTTCTTAAAGGAACCATGCTCAGCTAAATTTTTATCCAATAAGTTGAATAAAGATATGTGGGGTTGTCGTCTCTCGGGATACATGTATCCAATGTATTCACAATGTTTCTAACATTCTTGTAATAAAGTTTTATCATATCTCGTTTTTCTTCATTGGAGAACTCCATTTTCAACGATTCAGCAATTGACAATAATACAGACTGTCATTTACTTGTCACCGATTGGAAAAATGAAAGCCAACTATAAAAGTAATTTATTTAATTTCTCGGATATTTATGAAAAGGCCAACTTATACAGCGTCAAAAAGGTAACAAAAAGGGCTATTCAAATTTGTGGAATGCCAAAATGGCTCCCATAAGAAAAAAAAGTTCATGATAGTTTCGAATAGACGAAAAGTCATGTTACAAACCAACAACACCATTGGAAAAAAGTGAAAAAAGTGGCAATGTAAATGTGTTATTTATTTAGAAATTCATTAGGAAATGAAGCCGAGAAAAAATAAAAACATTTTCCGGTTTTTTCCGGATATTTCCGAAACTACTCGAAATTCTTAAATTTTTTAAACGGCGTATTCTTGAGCACATAAATGAGCAGCTTTGCCCCAATTTAACCATCTTCGTATTCCCTATAGTTTCCGAGATCCCAATGGTGAGCGTCGAATTTGAAACAGCCTGTATAAATAGTATATTTTATAAGACATATGTCGTTCGTTCTACTAGCAGCTCTGCGTAGAAAGTCAATGACTTATAGAAAATGCTGGATCGACTGCATTCAAAATTTGTTTATTGTTGCAAATTGTTATATGTTATAATTTTAGTCGAAAGTGCAATTTCATTGTCTCTGAAAATGTAGTTATATAAAAAATAATTTCGCAATTTATTTAACAAAACGAAATAAATAAAAATTACAAACGTCATTACTCTTTACCAAAGAAACAGCAAATGATAATAGATGTGCTACGTATAAAATGTTTGCTAATATTTCCCTCAACTTCTTCTCTGTACGCCCTCTACGTGAAATTGTACAAAATCTTTATACGTATTCTAAATCAATATTCTGGAACAGTTCAGCGTCCAAAAATACTTAAATATACTGTGACCCAAGTTTCAATTAAGAAACACACAAATTTCAGCTATTGCAAAGGTCTTGTGCACATTATGATTGAATGATTCATGTCCCATTAATTTTTCTTAAATTCAATTTATTGGTAGGTTTGTTTTACCAGATTATGAATAATCAGGTGGAAAAATATGAAATTCCATTTACGCATAGATTTTTCTCGAGTTTTTTTTCTCTCGAACATACATCTTAAGGAGATGGTTGTGAGTCGGTAAAATCTACAAAACAAAAAAAGAAAGCAACAGAATCGGTCCTACCGTTCGTAAGATACTCTTGGCTAAGATAGAGGGTTAGACAAACAACCGATAAAATCCGAATAATTTTACGATAAAAAATACAGCAAACAATCTGTACAGAAGTAGTCATCCTCTAACTCTGGCTTAACTCGCTAAAAGTATATTTCAACAGCTGCACTCTCCTATAGAAAAAGAAATGTATAACATTTACCTTAAATGACGTATTTAATATCTATTAATAAAAGGCTTTTCCTTCGAACAAAATTTGATTTTTCTTTAAAATTTATTTATCTTTTCTTATTTCCAGATCCCAACTTGCGATGTATTGACCAGTGGCCATCATCCCATACAGCCATGAGATATAACAGAACATTCGGTATATCCAAAAGAAAAAAATCTTGATACAATAAAATTAAAAGAGCATCTTTCTATTGGGGTGCTTGCAGCAAACGAAGTACCTGATTTTTCTAATACTTGTCTGCTCAGTTAGGCCATCCGTAAATATTTATTTGTACTTATGGATTTTGGATAAGATAATTTCTAAGTATATTTAAGCGTGTTGAAGTGAAAAAACATTTTATGCATCATAACTCTCAGCGAGGATTGTATTAGGATGCCGAGCACAATAAGAGGTAAGAATACAACACATTTTTTATATATCCAAAGTAAATGTAATAGGTACACGATTTAAGAAACTGACCTGACGATTTTATTTATGTTTCCAATGTCGAATGGTTTATATGTGTTTATCTCTAAATTTTCAAATAATTAGAAATGGATTTGAAATCATTATAAATGGATCTTCCAAATAATTTAAAAAAGTATTGTTGAATAAAGGCAACTTTGACTCATTAATTCAGATAGGAATTTTTGATATCCAACTAGACTGAATGTCAATCTGTAAATATACATTATTAATGCTTATACAGAGAAAAGTTATTAAAAATAACAAAATCTGTTTTTCTGGCTGTATATTTATATTTTCGTCCTGTTACCGACTACTACTACTACTGCTACTAGGTACTACCCAGAACGGTAAAAGCTGAAATTTGGAAACTCTCTAGAGTTAGCTGACCGCAACACAGACTTATAGTGTAACTTAACGAATTCTGATTTTCGGTGTTAATTTTGTGGAGCAAATTAGACAATATTTATCCTTATGCGGAACCCTCTCCGTTCGAATCCGACTCGCACTTGAACATTATTTGATAATTCACTTAACTTCAATCATAGAGGTATTGTTTTTGAATCACATCTAATCAGAATCGAAAATTTATTAATATGAACTCGTAATAAGCAATAACGAAAAACTCGACATATCCTTGACGGATGTTACTGGAAGTGTGAGCTGAAGAAGAAATTCAAAAATGCTGCTATTCCACAATTTATTTCTTCAAACTCTTCCAAGTGCGGTGCGAACAAATGATGATTTTTTTACCATTCTTTCTACAGCAGTCACGTGAAAGTAGTAAAATTTGAATATCTTTATCCATTCCGATACAAAAAATCTTTTATATCTTTTCCTGCAAATTTCGGAGGTCAGCTACCTACCGCGTACCTACCACTTGTGCTGATAAACATAATATATACGTATTTAAATCGACGATTAAACGATACGAAGAACAAAGGAAATTATCTTATATGTGCGCTAACTTGTGTGCAATTTTTTCGTTTTTGATGGTTGATTCTTTTTTCGTTCGGGTAATAAGAAAAACAAATTATTGTAGTTACAAGCGACTCTCTCACGAAGACTCCATAAATTACGCGCGATGAATATAATCCGTCACGCGATTCAGTTCTTTTAAATATTAATTATTTATATAAACACTAACTTTTTAAGGTTGGGATAGAATATGCCAGATGTTATTATTATATATTTTGCATAATGTGAAGAGGCCCATTTCCATATAATATCCTGCCAATAGTGTGTTTTTCTAGATGCTGATATCCCCCTTGTTTTCGCTTTTGACATAAACTCAGAGTATCATCTAACGTCCTTAAAAATAGTAATAGTAGTTGAAACTGTTAAGAATATTACAAAACTTTATAACGATTTGTCATAAATTTTTAATGCTGCTCTTGCTTACCAATTTTGGAATCTTAGATTCATATAGGTATCATCTTTCGATTCTTTATTTATTTATCAATTCAACCAGTATATCGTTCTTGCTTAAGAACTTCGAAGATTGAGATACAGAAAGCTTTCACATAATACTTAGTATTACATCTATAACTAGAGTAGCCTAGAATTTATTTTAATAACAAGAGAATTTTCAATCAATATTCCTCCACCTTCTTTTTGATTAAACCAATAGAATCAGATTAAAATTTTGGGATCAAAAGGAAGCTTGTTCCAAGATTTAGTACTGGTTGGAAGGGATGAGTTATTCCTGTAGTTAGGGAATATACACGTTGATCATAATTTTCCAGCAGAGCCCTTAGATCTCTAAATTCATAGTAAAGTCTCCAGTGGTCTAGACACATTATATCAAATCTCATCATAACTGAAGCATAGTTATGATCAGTATAATGTGAAGGGTGGCCAATTTAATATCAAAATAAACGAATAAACCTGTGCTGTATTTTTGTGGCTAATTTGCGGTCAGGTTCAATGTATGGGAACCAAATAACAAAGTCATGATTTAAGATTGGTAAAACTAAAAGTGATTTATGGTATTCTATTTAAATTTTATTTAACAGAAGATGCCAAAAGATACATATAAATCAGTAAACAACTACCATGTAGAATAAGGTAGAATCCAGATTTTATTCAGTAGAATTGAGTTATTCAAATGGGTCCAATTCTATAAATTTTAAAATTGCCACGTATAAATCTCTCTAAGTTTAAAATATCTTCTCCTGAATTGACCCCTTGTTCATATTAGCATTATTACAATTTAAAGTCATATTGTCATGTATAAGAACATACTACCTATGTGATATATTTTCGAAACGCTCACTGATATGATGAAACTTATATTCCGCTTGATATTCGTCATTCAATGCTCTTTTCAATAAAAATAATTAAAAATTAACCTTCTCTACCAAAGAATACCAAACAGTTAAAAACATACACGACTTAGAGACGGAAATTCACAAGTAAAACATCAAGCTCAAAGGTAATTAAACAAATAATTCCATTTCGTGGGCGGAAGAAACCTGAAAATGTTTCGGGGAATTAACAGGAACTCGATTCCAGCAGTGAAACATTGAAATACTATTTCCAAATTCGTTTGGTGCTTAATTTTCGGTTTTCCTTTTATGCTTCTATTAATTAAACTCTGATGGCAGGGAAATATAATTGTTAAAAACTCTAATAGTATCTATTAGATATATGGTATAGACTTAAAAGATAGTATCTTATTCTCATCTGACTAGTGACTATCAGAAAGATAAAAAGTGCGAAATAGATAAAAGAAAAAAATTACATAGGAAAAACAATTAATTACTGGACCACCGCCGTACTATCTGACGAGCAATCTATTACTATTATGTTACCTCTTTTTGAATAGAGTTTTCAATATTATTTTTCTTAGAAAAGCAAATGATAATTCATTAGCTTACTCCAAAATACCTTGCATAATGCACTATAAGATACAGATAAAATGAGTAAAATAAAACAAATCTAAAGTATCAGGAGTTTTTTTCAGCCCTTTGCATATGTTGTTTATTTTTTAATTTGAAATTTTTCGTTCCATCTTATGATCAAATGATGCCATAATGAGCGAGACATGTACATTCAGTAAATTAAACCGATACGGTAATCTTATAATATTTGCTAATACTGTAGATTTAAAGACATTTCCAGCAGTTTTCACAATCAATCTTAATTTGGTACTAGTTTAGTTTCATACTGTAACTGTCAAATTTGATATTATCTTAACTAAAGTAAATAACGAACAAACTAAACTAGTAGAACTAGAACTAACATTGATTATGAATACGGCTATTATGTTTTATTTTAACTATACTGATTTACATATGACAATATTAAACAATTAACTCAGAGCCTCCACCTAGCTTAATTGATTCACTTCGTAAATCTAAAGCAAAATTTATAAATAATTAGAGCTCCAAAGTGAAGAAAATTTTTACTGTTCCTTTTTATCGCATCTGTGTCCTGCTAATTACGCCAAAAAAATAATTACCATGACAATATTATTCCAAACACCTTTCTGAATTATTTTGCATTGCCCTCTTCTCAGTGTTTTGTTGGTCCCTTTAACACGAAAATCCGTCTCGACCTCAAACTGACCTTTCTGAGGTCGCCGAACTTCCCCTTTTCATATACCTACTGTATGGATATACAGCGCTGTGATATTGACCTTAGTGAGTTGAAAAGACTTCAACGAAAACTTTTACTTCTTTCGGGTGAAGCAATAAAATAACGGGAGAATGGTAACACAGAATTGGTATATATTAATAGAATTAATTCACGCAAGGATTTATTTTTGGCCAAACGTTATTACAGTAAAAATATACATACAGCGGGTTCCGTAATGTAAAGAGAAGCTCGCTGACCAAGTGCTAAATTATGTCATGAGTCAGTGTCATATTCCAATTCTGGGTCTATATATCAGAAACGTTTTGACGTGACGGCGATCTTAACACTGGCCAGCATACTGGTCTATATTTCGGAACATGCCGCAGATAAGTTACGATTGTTTTACCTATCTGTGCTTTGTTGTTAATTACAGGAGGAGATAAGGTGTATTGTTGTAACTCCATATCTCATTTTAAGCTTTTTATACATACCAAATGTCTTTTGAATTAATAGAAATATTCAAACACTTTATTTACATTATTTATTTAAGACAACTCAGACTCCTGGTACAGGGAGCTTTTACTGACATTTCTATTCAGAGTTACCTATTCCATCTATCATTGAAGTATAATGCCTCCTTTCGTATTTATAGGTTATGATTGGTATTTTATTGCGAGTAACTTCTTATTACTATTACAATCACTAAACTAGTACCTAAGTAATATTACTTTATGTTGAACATTTTAAAAGATAACAAAAATCATTTTCCTTTGACGTAATGCAACAGGTCCCTTAAAAAACATTGCCTAATTATTTAAAAATATGATTTATATCTATATATCTATATTAATCCCTATTATTATTATCATTATTATTATTATTATTATTATTAAAATCAAACATATTCCCGTTTATTAATGAAACTATTTATGAAATATTTTTCAGTCTTATTATCTGTCTTCAGAATACCAGAATGATAATTTGGATACAAGCTGAAGCATTAACAAAATTACCATTTAACCGAAAAATAACGGTACCTATAAGACATTCAAGGCAGGCCAAGGTATCCAGTCTCAAACTGAATCTGTAAGTGCTGCGTGCAATTTCGAACACTGTCGAAACTTAACGGGCTAAAGAAGAAGAAGACTGGTTGTCTTGTTTTATTCGATTTTTTATTTCTACCGAGCAAGTACCGTTTCGAAAATTACCTCCTGCCAAAGATGCACTTGTACATACACGTAATTTTTTGGTCCAAGGTTAGGGGGGGTAAATATTTTTATACAAATTACGAATAATATCGTAACCACGAAGTGAAGAACGCGAAAATAAAATGTGTATTTGAGCCATTGACCAGCCCGTTATGTACCCCGATTATGCTGAGTCGGTATTGAATCGGAAAAATACCATATAAATATTTCTTACAAAAAATTGAGCAGATTATTTATATATATATTTCTACTGGTGCTCATACTTTTGAAGTTGTGCAGTTGCATTTAGATTGAAAACTTTTGTCACCAACTTCACAGGTACCAGCACCAATAGAATTAATATTATTTTGTATTTTTTAGTGCACCAACTGATAATGTCGGTCCAATTTTTTTGTAAGAAATATTTTATTATTTTTTTATGAAATATATATTATATTTATTTTTATCCCTGTATACTTTGCTTTTATTTGATATTATTCAGAAATCTACAAATATCGTCGCAGAGATGCGCATATTTTTGACTTTACCACTGCTGTAACTCGAAAACCGTAGCTCAATAGAAAATTTTTTAATATAAATGTTGTTACAAATAATCTAGTCTTTAATTATCCATTCTGATATTTTCAATTTTAGAAGGTAATACACGTATATTTAAAATTTTAACATCGCTGAAACTCGAAAACCGTAGCTCTTAAAAAAACAATTTAAACGTTTATCTTTAATTCTGCTATCTTGGATTTTCGATTTTCGAGAAAATTTGCGGAGAAAAGGAGTTTTTGGATTTGAGTTTTTATTAATATGGGACCATTTCTCAAGTCTCCTCTTTCAAATAAATTAAAATCATCAAAGACCGAGTACCTACGTTTACTACGTTTAGTACGAACAAATAAAAAAAAAGAGAAAGACAGACGAATTGTATACCTCCTCCGTTTGGGTTCGTCGGTCATAAAGAGCGGATTCACACTATTTTGTAGTGAAATAAAATAAGTTATATTAAAGCTCCAAATAAATTGTTTAATTTTTTTTTTCATGTTTCTAAAATATAATTAGCCCTATGTCTCTATTTTTGTCACCAAGAGAAATCGTTATAGACAAATTTATAAAGTACAGAATCTGCTTTCTAATGGCTCATTTCCCTATGTGGTGAAATGAACGCTGTTTACCCCTCTGTTTTTCTATCACGGGTCCATACTTAAGAATATAATTTTAAGAAATGGGTTTATCTCTATGGCGTTCATACGTAAACTGAGAGCTACTAACGTTTTACACACTTCATTTTATGAAGGCTCAATTTCGTATTTCCGCTTATTGAATGAAGAACCAAACGTAGGAGGTAGGTACCCGTACAATTCGACTGTCTGCATTTTCGCGCCTTTTAAATTGAAACGTACTCCGATATCATGATTCTTCTTTCAGTTGAAAGAGGACAATTGAGAGTTTTTCCCACGATAACATTCAACATGTCCTTTCCTCAAAAACTTCTTCGAATGGGGAAGGAGGAGACAATTCTTTGAGAAAGTCGAAAATTTCAAACGACAAAATTAATGAAGAGACCATATCCGGCAACTTTTAAATTGGACATTTAAAAAAAATCTTAGGTTTCCGAGTTACAGGAGTGGTAAGGTCTGAAATATGTGTTTCCGCTGTGGAGGTTTTTTTTTTAGAAAATTGAAAATACAAATTAAGGAAGAGATTATATACAGCATCATTTGAATTGGACGTGTTTTTTGGAAAAAATGGTACGATTTCCGAGTTACAGCAGTGGTAATGTCTGAAATATGTGTATTTCAGCGATATTTTAAAATCTCTGAATAAATATATATATAAGCAACATATTATTTTATACTGTTTCTATCATTCTTGTAATACATCATAATCATATCTCGTTTTTCTTCATTGGGAAACTCCATTTTCAACGACTCAGCAATTGAGAGTAATACAGAATGTCATTTACTTGTCACTGATTGGAAAAATCAAAGCCAACTACTTCATAAAAGTAATTTATTTAATTTCTCGGATTTTTAGGACAACAAGGCCAACTTATGATACATCTTCAAGAAGGTAATAAAAAGGGCTATTCAAATTTGTAGAATGCCAATATGGCTCCCATAAGAAAAGAAAAGTTCATAATAGTTTCACATAGACCAAACGTCATGTTACAAAACTATTAACACCATTGGAATGAGTGAAAAAGTGACAATGTAAATGTGTTATTTATTTAGAAATTCACTAAGAAATAAAGCCAGGAAAAAATAAAATGATTTTCCGAGAATTCGTTTTTTCCGGATATCTTCGGAACGACTAAAAAAATTTCAAAATTTTTAAACGGAGTATTATTGAGCACATAAATGCGCAACTTTGCCCCAATTTAACTATCTTCGTATTCCCTTTAGTTTCCGAGATCCCAATGATGAGAGTCGAATTTGAAATAGCATGTATATGTACTATGGGTAAATAAATAGAAGGGTCCAGTTTTTAAACTGACATAAATATCTTACAATATTCATTGCTTTGCAGATATAAATAATATAATTTTGGTCATTTTCTTTGTCTGTAACTTAGAAGAAATAATATTTTATAGTGGTTTGGAGTCCAGGTTAAACTGTAGGTTCCTTTAAATTTTCTTTAATTAACTTAATGCATTTGCAACACTTATTGGTATTCACTAATTTTAGCTTGGTGCACTCCTACGTCATATAGGCATTAACTATGCCAAATCCCATATTCCTAAGTGACCGCATGATTTTTAAAATGTTTAAAGAGTTCTCTTCACGTACTTATCCATATGTACATATATTTACCTATCATTATTTTCAAATTGGACTGCGTTATGTTTTATATCTTGCCAAATACACAGAAAAGTGCCTTAGCACCACCCATGTTTATATATCTTATTATTATTAATATTCTCTTTAGCTATGCTACGATGCCATTTTATTTCGCGGTATATTAAAATAACGCGTTCTATCTTCTTTCCCCAATCTATCTACGGGAGAAATAGCGGAGAGCCATTCGAATTTGACCCGTGGGTCATCTTGTAGCTGCCACAACTAGCTATCTTAATCTATTCACAGCACCACTAACGGTACAAGAATACCAAGAAAACCACAAATCCTATACATAGGTACAGCATCCGACTTCCAGATATATTTGTATATTATTATATTTTATATTATTTCCGATACTATGATATAGACAAAACAAGCAGGCAGGCATACTGGAAGATGGCGTTTGGTGTAACGGTGTTCTGAATGTTATCAGATTTGTTTGATAGTACTATTCAAACTAGTTAATTGCATGGGATTTTGGGGATTGAGGAGCAATTAGTTAATAAGGTTTTCATTAAATAATGCATAACAATTTCATGTTAATTAGAAAAATATTCAGATTTACAAAATGATAATATTCATTATTGTGGCCAACTTTAGGAGAAAAATTACTCTTATGAATTCTCACGTCAAGGTATTGAGCGTGAACTGCCCAGTATATTAAAAATTAAGTACGGCCTTTATACTATTTCAAATTCTATATTGGCTATTAATGGTTATGCCAAACCTAGTGAGGATGGGTAGCAGTTAATGTAACTTACTGCTTACTGGTAGGATGTACGCAACCCAGAAAATCCTTAGCTCGTACTGACTTCCGTAATAACCAAAAACCCTAGTTAATTTTCGCTTATATTTCATATTCGCAATTATTTGAATCAACTTTTCATAGTTCTATACCTATAAAGATTTTGAACAATTTACGCGCCATAGGTTTCTGTTTTTGATTCGGACTTGATAAAAAAAGAAGCGTTATTCTGAAGTCATTCACATTTAAATCGGATCCTCGATTTACCAAAAAATTGCATGTAGGCGTACAATAGCCATGGTACAATGTAATTCTTTGCATACCAGGAGCTGTTTGTTGTGCCAGCCAATCAAAGAAAATTAACGTCGCTACTGTCGCTACTCTTTGGTTACAGAACACTTCCAATCGTATTGTATTGTAACTCATGTTAGTGTGGATTCTTTTATGTGGTTAAATATTTTTTGATATTGCGAATTTCTTCAGTTGAGATTTCTTGATCTACGATAGTACCAAGGCATAATCTTGCATTTTTTTAAGATTTAATGAACACTTTAGTCTACAGAAATAATGTTGAAAAATTGTCACTTAAACTAGTTTCTGATACATTGATTGTGGATAAACCTGTATAGTAGCGAGAAAGCGTTAGTCTTTGGTGTATTGACTTTTTGAATTGATCAATTTTCGGGTTTTTAGAGATAGCCCGGTCAACAATTCTCAAAAGAGAACCGTACACCTACTTCAAGGTAATCAGGTGGTACATAACAGAATATGGAATTTAGAGTTAAGAATTAAGTTATTTTCACTTTTTTCGCAGATAGTTAGATATTGAATTTCTACTATTGTTCAAAGATCCTCATAATAACAGCCCATCTTCTTCACTATCTGACAACAGCAACCGAAACGAGAAACAAAATTTTAAGAGAACAGAAGAGGTAGTTTAAATTTTGAAGAGCAATATTTCAATTACTTCTGAAATATCTATCATACAAATATTTTTTTTTGCAAAAATACTTCTGCTTAAAAAACTATACCTATGCTCGTGAACGTCTATATCTCCATTTTGAGAAGCACCGGAACTCAGATGTACAGGTTCGTAGCCCCTCATAACAAATATAAGGGAAAACTTTTCTTTCCATATTAATTCTTAAGTTAAAAAAAAACTTCAAAACATTGCAAAACAATTTAAGCCCCGATTCATTTAACTAAAATACCTTATACATATTATTTACAAATTAATACTCATAAACTTAAAATAAGCCAATTTAAGCATATCTACTTATCCTTTACAAAGGTGCGTAATCTTAGGCGTAATACATTATAATTTTATACTTAATTGTATATTTTACAGGTTTCACTCACCAATAGCAAAATTATAAAAAATATTTTTCCATATCTGTAGAACATTTTTTTAAATATTTTCATATTTCAAATTTCTACGGTAATAATAAGTGCGGCCAAGTGCGAGTCGAACTCGCCAGAAAAAATTCTGTACTATGTAAAAGAAACCCATTACTGTTCATAGGGTACAGACGGCTTGTCAGCCGTCAGACAGACGGACGGAAAATATATTTGTTAATGTCCTCTGTCACATAAATTCTTGTATGCATTTAAATGGGGGCATTTTGATCAGCTTTTATGACATGTTTAATGTTTTATTTGATTGCATTCATTTTCCAGTAGCTTAATTTTTTGATAGGTGTTTGTGTGACATACAGGAAATTATTTAAATTAAAATTTTGTAAAGATTAAAAACTGTACGCAACGTCCTCTTATAGCTTGAATAGCTCTTTCAGAACCTGCTGAAAAGCTAGTCGTTTAGAATAGTTACTTTGGTTCTAAGAGACGATCTTGATTAAAGAA
Source organism: Crioceris asparagi (assembly GCA_958507055.1). Classification (NCBI taxonomy): domain Eukaryota; kingdom Metazoa; phylum Arthropoda; class Insecta; order Coleoptera; family Chrysomelidae; genus Crioceris; species Crioceris asparagi. Next base: position 48,831,548 of record OY293829.1, read on the forward strand.
ATTTAAAGCATAGCTGCTGAATAGATTTTAGATTTAAAGTTTAAAAAATGTTCTTTTAGCTAAGACAGGGTATTTTAGAAGGTCACAAGAGTGATCGAATGCCTTTTTGGAAGTAGGTATAGATATAAATAACCAAATCCAAATTTTAATCTCTAACCCTTTCCATCTGTTGTTGCAGAAATAGAAATAGAAAATATGTACTATAATTTTTTATTCGCCCATCTATCATTTATACCTTATCTATTTATTTATGAACAATCCAATTGTTAAATGCATTATCTGATCTTGAGGGGTACAACTAGTTACCGCTACACATGCTAATTTTAAGAACAAAACGGTAACTCTGCTAAAATCGTCTTATTATGATCTAAGGAATATATTGTAGGATTTTAAACCACCTTGTGTATTATTCCATAAATAAATCTCATCTACAATAAAATCAGAGTGCTGATATTTTTATATGAGTGTACAATATTTCAGCTTACTGAAATCTACCTCGTTGACTGGACTATGTGTGAGAGGCGCGTTCTGGCCCACCGTGTTCCCCATTTCGGAAGTGCGTGCGATGGGAGCCGATAGGCGAAAGGGCGGTCGTCGTTGGATAGATGGCCGGGCGGGCGCCCAGAGTGCGTCGAACTCTTTTCGTTCGCCACGACCGTATTGTGCGTGTGTGCGTTTTGGCGGCGGCGATGAAACGGTGACGGTTCCACCAGCATTGGCGGCAACGCACTCTGACAAAAGTGCGAGAAAGGTCGGCGACCGGTCAATAAACTGCCGAAATAACAGAGAGAGGCACAGGGTTCGCTGTTTTACTTGCTAGCAGCTTTTGCCCGCTAGGCCTATTATTGAGTAATTTTGTACTGTTATATCAAGGCCCGTCCGTTTTTTTATTCCATAAAAAATAATATTTGAGAAGGAAATCCTATCAAAATTGATTGGAGTAAATAAAATTTCCTAAAACAATTCCAATAACTGATTAAGAGAAAGAATTTAATTCAAATTTATTTTGAAATTATTCCTGATCAAAAAATTATAAGAAAGGCGGGGAAATTCAAATGAACCAGAAATAACCAATATTACCAAGAAATTATCAAGAATTATAATACAAATTAACAAAATTTTAGAGATAAATAAAAAAGGTGTATGTTTTCAATTTACTATTAAACTCTCTTTATCGACATATTTTAGCGTTACATACATTCGATAGAAAAACAATAACCTTTATTAGATCATTCCAGTTTGTCCATCTACCTGTCTATCAATCTGTCACAGCCTATTTTCCGCGAAGTTAATGTACAAATGAGATTACATTTGTTATTCATACAGACTTGATACTTGGAATAGATTTTTGAAAATTAAAGGTGCTGTCACTTTAGCAGATCATGTCGCTAAACGGAATCATCGTATCAATTATGATGAGACTAGGGTTTTAGAAAGAGAGTCATCACTTGCTCGAAGATCCTTTTTAGAAATGGCCCATACTTTCCAATCAAGAAATTGCATCAATAAGAGGACGGACATTAACCACCTGAGTGAAATTTACTCTTACTTATTGACATTAGACAAAACATAAGAATAATTCCATATTAATATGTATTATTGATGCTAGACTCAAAAATAGAATTTATTTACTGCCTTATTTACAATCTCCAATTGACAATTTCACAAATGCCACTTGTCTTGTCATGTGATGTCGAATAACATACAATCAATCATACATTAGACAGATCAGATAGCCTAAAGACAGCAATTAAGAATTCTCCATAATTCAGAGCCTTTCGATTTTAATCCTTGTCTTGTTTGTGTTATGTCAATTTTATAATAATTTTAAATTGTTTGTATTAAAAAAAATATTTAACCTGTTACATATATAGATATATATATTTTTTTAAACAATGACCAATGCACATCGTTAAATGGAAATATACAATATACCTATAAAGAAATACAATCTCAACAAAGTGTAAGTAAAACATAAAAAAAAAACAATTACATCACCGCAATAACCTTTGTAGAATCCCTGAAGATGGAATAAAGTATTCCGAAAGCTTGGACAAACTTTAAAAAGTTCTCTTTTTTTACCTGCTGAAAATCCCCAATATTACCTTGGTCAATACTTCACATATCAGCAAAAACATCATTTTCACCCATATATATATATATATATATATATATATATATATATATATATATATATATATATATGTGTGTGTGTGTGTGTGTGTGTGTGTGTTTAGGAGCTATTATCAATTGAAAATCGATATGTTAGCCACTTTGACAGCTATTTGTGCCAAAAAGGGTAAAAGATAGAGAAAAATAAATTTCACATTCCTATTTTGGTTTTTTAAGAACTATGTGACAGTGATTTCATAAATGGTACCAAATGGTACCATACTTAGTACCACCTCAGGTACCATTTTTGAGAATGCTATTCAATAGGTTCTAGAAAACTAAGATAAGAATGTGAAACCTATTTTTCTCTGTCTTTTATCATATTGGAAAAATAGCATATAGCTGTCAAAAGGGCTAAAATGTCGATTTTTGATTGTTTAGGTATAGCTCAGTTGACAACTGATATACCATCGTACTAGTTATTTAATGTAGAATACAAAAATGTAAAAACATATAGGGTGGTTCATTTCAAAGAGAGCAACTTCGTGCTGATCTGTTTTTTTGGGATATCCTCTATAGTGCAAACTAATTTTAAAATGTGGGGCTTGTGTTTCCCTACAACTTTTATTTTTAAACTATTTTAAAATAATTGAAAATAGTTATTCTACTTTGTCCCACTAATTGGCCACCCTGTATATATATATATATATATATATATATATGATAAAATAGATTTTGGTTGGGGATGCAGTCATTTAATAAATAAAATTCTTTGGATTATGCCAAGCTTTCGCGAATGTTTATTCTCTTCGTCGGGGCAAAATTCGTGAATTTACATAAAATTAACCACAAACAGGAAAGATTTCATAGTCATCAATCAATGGTTAATTTTATGTAAATTCAGGAATTTTGCCCCGACGAAGAGAATAAACATTCTCGAAAATCCAAAGAATTTTATTTATTAAATGACTGCATCCCCAACAAAAATCTATTTTATCAAATAATAAACCAGTCAAGAATTCAGAATCAAATATATATATATATATATATTTTCTGTTTGCCATAATTATTATATTTCTTCCAAATTTATATCTATCATTAATTTTTCAAATTAACAATATATTTTCATTTGCTTGTAGTTGGTATCACCAACTGTCCAACATTCAACAAAATAAACAAAATTCCTAGTAATATCTGACAGACCAACGATAGTGAAAAATAACAAACAAAAATTATTATTTTGCATTTTAAACATTTTATTATTATGTAACCAACTGGTTTTAAGCTTATTTGTGTTTGTTGGTATGTTTGTTTCTTTTGTTCATATATGTCTCATGTTTTTTACAATTTTATCTCTTAAATATATATTATGTACTTTTAGCTAACTTAAAGATCTGATGAAGTTTGGACACCTCCAAACGAAACGTTATCAAAATATAATAATTATGGCAAATATATTTCTATAATTTTTTTTTTAATGAACTGTATACTCAAGAGAATTTCCAATATATATATATATATATATATATATATATATATATATATACAGTCTTCTTGCATTTGAACTTTGCTTGGCGGCAACAGCTTACACAGAGATTTACGAGCGCAAATTTTGTTAAACGGTATCTTAGTTAGCTCAATCTAATATGTACTTAGTTTCCAACTGATGGCATCAAACAATTTCTGGCTAGTTACTTTGTTTCATAAAAATAAGAAAATTGAAATGTTCAAAAATTACCTGAGAAATCGAAATGTGATGTATATGATGATAAAAAATAAATGAGACGCTAAATTATACTCAATTTATCTTTTCGATAGCTACGGGTCGTAGTAGCTTTTTTATTTTATTCATATATTTTGTATATTTCTAATGAAATTTCCAGTAAAATAACCTATGGAAAGAATAACTACATCAAAAATGATATAGGATTAATTCGAATTTATTATCGTTGTGAAGAGCCTAACTACAAATATTTCAGTAGATAGTACACAGTAAATTCGCACCTCAAATTGTTTTATCTATTAAGCAATCACATTATATTATGAATATGAATATAAATTCGAAGTTGCTGTCATTGTGATAATTATTGATAATAACGGTGCAGGAATCCATCTTATTTCCTGTCATTAAAGAAATACCTATCGGATATTATGCTATATAGTTTGTGTGGGAATAGATCGTGTTATTCTCTCACATGATTCAAAATTTTGAATAATAATTGGAAATATGGTATGTCATACATATTTATATTTTATTCTATCTCCAATATACAATAGTTTTGAAATAGAGGAAGTATTTACCAAGTGGTATTTAAACTATGCCATTGCATATAATCAATAGAAATAATAAGAAGAAATTTCTTATATTCCTTTTTCTCACTTTTATGTATTTTTATCATAAAGGAAAAGTTGTGATGTAATATTGATATTCCTCTTTTTTTCTCTAGTAAACTATATTTTCAACGATATTCCATACAAAATCTGTATAACGTAAAAATATTATTGAATTCCAAATATAGTATAATATTATAAAATGTATAAATAAAGGAGATAGAAATAATAAGAACTAGTGCACTATTAATATTTGAAACTCTGCATGTACATAGACCTGATAAGCAATAGATTTTAATGACGACTATATGAATCAACAATGTGAGTCTTACTTTTCAATCTGTTGACATCAAAAATAAAATTTAATGTAACTGTTAAATAGCATAATCAAGAGATATGTTTTTTAATTTATCATCAATTTCCAAGGTGATTTGAATTTTAACTGTGTTATACTTTGGCCATGTTCATGGAGTCACTATCTGCACTATCTAACGCTATCATCTGTTCACGGAGCTCAGTTGTAGTACTACAAACGCTATCGTGACGTCATGAATTTTTGTGTGTCACGTCATAAATGTATCACCGCTATTTCTTCCGGGGTAGTGCATGGATAGTGTTTGCGTTTGCAAGCTCCATGAACAGGAATATTGTACAACTGGCATTCACGTCATACTGACACTGACATAACAAATCGATAATCGTTCATGATCCGGCCAAAGTTTTGTAAAGCGTAGAAGGATCAATCTCTACTTTATGGGATAAGTTACGTAAATAATTTAGAAGAAATATTTTTGAGCTATGAGGAAACTAGCGCTCAACAAATTCTTCTGCAACAGTATACTTGTATACCGGTATGCCTGCGTTTGATTTCTTCCATTTCTCTCAAAATCATATCTAATTTAATCAATCCTCTATATTATCGGAATTATTTTTAATTAAGTTTTCGAGATACTTAAATTTTACGAGTTTATCAAAAAATAATGAAATTAATGACAAATATTATTTATTTGAACTAAAATTCTAAGTGGTAATTTTTATTTATAACAATGAAATTAGATTGTACTACATTAGGTAATTGTAAAAACTAACGAGATGCTCATGACATATTATCTAAGGGCTGTGATGGTTTTACTCAGACAATTATCCTTATAAATATATACCAGACATTCATGTGAGAATTTATGCGTAAGTTTGAAATTGAAATTCTTTTCTCAATCCATGGTATGCCAAATAGATATGCTAGTCAATACTAAAGTTAAAGCGGGAAAGTGGTTTTAATTTGTAACTTATTCCAGCTTTCAATTTTCTCTAATCATTAATATACATATATTGTGTCTTAGTCTTAACCTCAATGTGACAGAAAATGACAGAATGTGAACGCAAACGCAAAATAGTGTTCATAGAGCTTGCTTTCACTATCACACAATTAGCTCCATGAACAGCATCGGTAGTGTTTGCATTGATAGTGCAGATAGTGACTCCATGAACACGGCCTTTATATGTTGCCCAAGACAATGTTCCGCAGAAATTTATATAAGTCTAAAACGTTCCGATATCGCGATTTAAGGATATGTACGTATTGCTTTTTCGGATATATTTACTCAAATTATAATTTTCACATCTTTTTGTATTTATTAAATTTTTTTTCGGAAATTATTGATGTTAATTATTAATTGTAACAAAGATAAGCGCATCATTTTTCGCCATTATCCATGCTAATCCTTCAAGATGCCTTTAAATAATTATTACAGAATTTACATACGACTATCAACTGAACAATCATAATTTATTTTTTCGTCTATTACAAAGGTAGCTATGATCTCGAAATTATTTGAAATATAAAACTTCAAATAGAACCAATTAGAAAAAACATTGAGCGAAAATCTCAGACGATAATTTTTATTTCTATCATGGTGAAGACTTCCTCTCGTTGTCCAAGCAAGGCTTTTTGTTTCGTCGCTGCCAAACGGCTGCTTTAATATAATACTGTATACTAGAAATAGTAGTTTACCTTTCCCATTGCTTGACATAGGGAAATACAGGAAGATCACCATCATCTCAGACTTGGTGGAACATCAGACGTGGAATAATATAATAAAAATGTTAGAGCATGTTACAGTACCATAAAACTGCAGCATTTCTCTTCGGATATGTCACTTTCAGTCGATTCGCGAAAGTAAAAGACATGTAACATGAAAGTTGGATATGTAGACAACGACGTCTGTTTACGTCCGAAAGTTATTATTGCTGGTATACATGAAACTCCCATGGAAATGTTTTCGATTGTATCTATTCAAAAAGAAAAGTTATAAGTAATTCAATTAAGAAGATTATGTTCTAACTAGATGTAAGCAGTTAATTGCAAATGCTATCGAAATTTGATTTTGTTGAGAGTAGCCAAAATTTGGCATAATAATTATATCTAAAAAGACACTCATTATGATATAAAGACTGATAATGCGTCAAAAACCCTCATTTTCTCAAAAGAAACTTGATTTAGCTTTTAGAATCTTTGTTTTTCTCTGAAGATTTTTATCAACATTAACCTGCTTAAAGTTTTCTTCAGAGGGTAGTTCTTGAAACGTTATAAAATGTGCTATGTCGAAAGCACTAAAATAAATTTACTGAACGAACCATTCGATAAGCATTTCACGTAATGTTCCTGTAAATTGCACCCCCAGGGTGGACATTTTGAATAAGTGCAAACATACACCTGTAAACCGGGGAGTATAAACGACTTCCAAACCAACATTCGCTGCGTTATTAACTATAGGCAGCCCTAGACGATACATAAATTGTTGGTAATTACACATTTTCCTGTTCTTCTTTCATTGAGCCATCAGTAGTGCACAATCGCATGAAATAAAATTCAGACACCAATAGCAATGCCAAGGAAATTCAATATCAACGCTCTCGAAACAGGTTTTTTCTATTTATTTTACTACTTGCAAGTGCTCGCGACTTCACACATGGAAATCAGTGAAATCTCATAAAATTTACTGATAATTCATACTTTCCTGTGAATACAAACTCAAAATAAAGGTCATTTTTGCAATCTTCGTTCTAAAACACTTCAATAAGATACCTATATCGATTTTAGATTCATTTACTCCATGTCACCCCTTAAGGGCTTGATTTTCGGAAAATCACGAAATACATGTTTGCTTCTACGACTACTCCTACGAAGTTTCAAGTCGAAATAATATTAGTTTTCTATTGAAAATTTGTACCACCATGTTACCCCTTTGGGGGTTGAATTTCCAAATATGCTTTCTTACTCGTAAGATTTATAATGAGATCTTCTTTACAATATTTCAGTTTTCAGTTCTTGGTCTAAGGGTTTGGGCTGGGCGTTGATCAGTCAGAACTTGTCTTTATATGTAATACATCATTAATTCTTTTAATCCCGATAGAAATGAATGCATTTCTATGCTTTTAAAGGAAATTATTAGCTATTTTAACGAAAATTTTAATACAAAAATATAATCTTGTTCTCTTATCCTATGTTACAATCATCTACTTGAAGGAAAAAGCGTTGCTTCCTGACAACTATTTAGTCTGCGATATCATCCCCCTAACATGTTTTCATAGACTACGACAATGAATAGCGTTTTCAACGGCAACGATGTCCTTTCTTGCATCAGCAGGATCGAAATAAGGATTCCCTTAGTATGTGACGCAAGCGCCGGCAACCTGCATCGTTCCTTAGTCCGCTTCATGCCATAAGAATTTTCCATGTTGCACAGGCTATAGCTACACACTCAACGATAGGGCCCTGGGACCCTTTGCTCACGATCCCCACGGCAGCCGCATTTTTCGATTAATTTTGCGCCGGTATATGTGTCTGTGTTACGTATTACGTAACTCGTACATACTACTACTTACCCAGTTACCGCGTTCTCCCTTCTGCATAGTTCCAACACTCTCGCCTTCATATCATGACGAGGACGCCATGGGAAATCATGTATACAAGCAGAGAAAATATGTATTAAAGAGCTGGATCGTTTGTTATTGCCACTACGTAAGAGTTATAAGAGAAGTTGGTAGAGTTCCTGTTCTTTTATGGTGGGTTTAGCCGATACCAGGTTGCCACTATTCCATGAAAATCTCTTGGATGCTAAGCTGATAATAACTTTCTTATATGTACATATATACCTACATTATTAGTCTGAATATATTCGAGATTATTTAGACGATACTCACTTGGATGCAAAGAGCGAAATAAGAAAAATGTGAACTCAAATATACAATAGTAAAAACATATTCAAACCGTGTTATTACAAAACTGTCTACTTCTAATTACTGTAAAATGTCAGTGTGATCAATGAAAAGACTTAAAACCGGTGCGGTTAAATTGGATGGATCAATTTTCCATAACATTACTCAAGTCGCCTATAATCCAGTTCGGAAATCGTAGGCGCTAAATTCAAAAAAAATTGAAAGCGTTAAAGGGGTAATGATAATGACAGATATTCTATTATCTGCCTTTGTATAGATTGCCACTTTAATAATTAAAATGCAGCCATGTACTAAGGTCGAATCAAATTTTCAGGGGAAGAACCAGAACAACCCGGAAACATCACAATCATTTCTGTGAATATAGTGCACTTACAGATACCGAACTCAACTATAATTTATTATATATAATATTGGCTGGATACCTACACCTGTATATGCCTATATATTGACATCGATAGGCGTTAGCTCTAAACATTGCAACTCATCACTCCGATAACCTTGGTATTGAAAGTTCAATATTTATATTATACTGACACGTTTTTTGTGATATTTTACTAGTCAGACAATTATTCCAACATTAAGTATCAAGAATGATAAAGATGAGCGCAGTGAAGTCTCCAATATGGTCTGAAACCACTAAACCTTTACTGTTGGTGCTCGTATAGTATTTTCTGTACGAGCAATCTATGCAGAAAAGAATTCTGTTGAACCAATATATTATTTGAAGAGATAACTTCGAACAAATATTGTATATCAGATCAGCAGATAACTGTCATGAAGACTATTGAAAAAAACAGGCTAGATATTTTTATATTCTTCAAAATTCACTTATCCTGAGAAACTAGGACTAGATCATGCCCGCTCGAACTTCGAAACCAAATTACAAGACAGCTAGGGGTACCCTAATGTTCAGTTGTAATGCTCAGTTGACTATTTTCTTATAATTCGTAAGATTTGATAACCGACGAACCCAAACGGAGGAGTTTTTTTTGTTTGTTTGTCCGCTGTATAAACCTACTCCGATTTCGATGATTTTATGATTTTTGATTCATTTGAAAGAGGAGACTTGAGTCATGGTCCCATATCCGTAAAAATATTTTTTTTCTCGAAAATCCAAAATCTGAAATGACAGAATTAATGATAGAATAATATCGGAAACCTTTAATTGAACATTTTTTAAAAAAGGGGTACGGTTTTCGAGTTATAGTGATGTTAAAATCTCAAATATGTGTATAATCGCCATTTTGCCAATCGAAAATTGAAAATCTGAGGCAACCAAATTAAAGACTAGATTATTTGTAGCAACATTTATATTGAACATTTTTTTTCCATAGAGTTTTTCGAGTTACAACAGTGGTAAAGTGTAATATATGCGTATTTCCGCGGCGATATTTTTAGATTTCTGAATAATAACAAATACAAGCAAACAATATATATGAGTTGTGGTGTAGGTGAACGTTCAACGATTTTGGTGACTAATGTTACACTCAAAAGTGTGAAATAAATATTTTAAAAAATGCACGACGTTATTAGTTATTGCACTGAAAAATATAATAATTCAATTAGTGCTGGTACTTTGAAGTTAGATTGAAAACTTCTGGCACCAACTTCACAAGCACCAACACCAATAGAATTAATATTATTTTGTATTTTTCAGTGTACCAACTAATAACATCAGTCCATTTTTTTGTAATAAATAAAATATTTATTTCAAATTAGAAACAGTTTAGGAAGGTTCATAATCAGTTATTTGTTACGAGTCAAACAACCAATCAACGTTGAGCGATTTTATCTTTGATCTCTGATATTTTTCAAATTTTTCTTATATCGCCTCATAAAATGACTTAAAGTATATTATGTTTCAATAAGATGCTACTTTTTAAAAAAAGACTAAAATATAAATTAGTAAAGCTTGAAAGAGAACTGAGGGTCATTGAGATTTTAAGTTTAATCCAAAATAAACTAAAATCAAAAGAATGTATTTGTCTTTCACTTTCCTAGGCTACTATAGTAGCTGTATCAGGAAAGTATTGTAATCGTGTGAAATTTTCGGTATCGATATTTTTGCAAATGTTGACGTTTCAGTCTAATATACATATTTTCAGCCATTGGTCTGTCTGTCTGTCTGTCCGTCTGCCTGTCTGTCTGTATCTCGTGAACGGATCGGTGTATTTTGTTGCTTTCATTTTATTTTGTTTGGTAAAAATATCACTCGCCGGTGGCACTGAATGAAAATCCTGTATACACTGGGTGTTGAGCTATAGCCAAAAAACGTGATTTGCTCAAGACTATAGCGCGAAAACAGCTCTAAGGATTTTGATTAGACTTGCCTAAAGTATTCTTCTGATAGCCCTCTAACACCCACATATAGCGCCATCTCTGAGAAAAAGCACAAAAAAGTTATGTTTGAATAAAATTCCGTATTTTCCACATGTTTCTTCAGATTCTGGCTAAACGTTTCATCTTGAGAAAAAATGTTACATGAACATTGTTGTTTGTCTTGACATGATGAAAAAAATGAGTGGTAGTACGATTTGACCAGAGGATTTTTACTTTCCTACCGCTATTATCGTCGCTATGTAAGGAAAGTACTGTAATAGTATAAATTTGTTTACTGGAATTTGCCTGTGAGCGGTAGGAAAGTCGTGTGAGTGGACACACCAGATTTTTTTAATTCGTTCGAGTGAATCTGTTTTCTTGATACTCAACTTTTTATCGTTTTTGGATTCAACTGTTAAAAATTTAAAAGTTTCAGTCAAATGGTAATCAATAAGTTGTTATCTTGAAACTCTAACTGTTGTATACATTGATTCTCGAGCAGATTTGTTGGATTTAATCTGATAGCCACAGAAATAACGCTTCTTCACTAGAGAATAATAAAAAAATGATGATGAGTCTTCATCGCCGTATTCCCACCTCTTGCATTCCGGCACGTAAAAAGCTACCCCTCTGCTTTTGCTGCGAGCACCCCGTTCCTGCTGCCAACACCACCATTTTAATATTCAACCCTAGTGCCCCATATCCGACTTGCCTACGTCACCGACTATCCCTGATGCCATATATATATATACCGTGTATGCGATGCGCCATCCCGTTCTATTCCTATATCCCTCTACTCCTGCTTGCCGCCAAGGCAGTGCAACGCGGCTTCATGGGAAAATACTGAAAGGCGTCCTGTAGAGGTGGATAATTTGTGATGAAATATGAATGCATTGACTGTTATATTCCTGACTATTGGATCAGTAAAAACAACTACATATATTAGAAAGGTTCTCTGCCTTTGCCTTTCCACATAGCCAAATGACATGAGAATTGCATATCAGAGGCGGTCACTACTGACAATAATCTGTTGTCTATATTAAGCGAGAGCGGCTTGTTGCGCATGGCTACCCTGCGCAAAGACGAGTTTTACGGGTAAGGTAGGCTTACGGCAATTCACATGATTTTTTTGGAAAGTGTCATAGAGGACACATTTAAAAAATAATTTATGTTCAACTATCAATTCGCGATTATAGAGGTGAAAAATTGCAACGAGAAACCAATATGACATGTTTGTGGTTTTTAACTGTCACATCTTTTTGAGTTAGTCCATAAGAAGACAAATTTCACAGCTACCCAGAAAGTTCGTAAACAAAAGACGAGTGCCTTTAAGTTTCGATTATTTTTTTGTATTGTGGAGATGTAAAACACATGAAATTGCTTAATTTGCTGATTGAAATATAAAATTAAATGAATCGGAAAAATGAGATGTCCTTAGGATTATTCTTAATTATGACTAAGGACAGTGTAGAATTAGTTAGAATTGTACATACGAAACTGGGTCAGAAAATTACAGTAAAAACATTTTTCAGTATATTTTTGGCATTTAAACGTGTAATATATATATAATATAATTATATAATAATTAAAAACATATAGTTGAATATTTAGTAACCTGTTAATAAAATTTTTTTTTATCAAAATAATCCTGATTTTCAAGAAGAAAAATTACGTAGCTATATATACTTATTTTCATAATTATCAAAGTCAACATGTCGTGCTAAAACAATGCAGTTCTGTGTTGACAAATTTCTTCTGAAAAATGAAATTAACTACAAACGCAAGAAATTTAAACAGTCATATTTTCGTACAGAAACAATTTGGTGAAATCTGTTGACTTAAATTAGTTCCTGCAAATATTCATTTTCCAGTTTTGTATTTTGTTGGAAACACATAAAAGCATCAGCCTTCGCGTTTTATATTTTTGTATTGGCGAAAAAGAAAGAAAGTCAATCTTTTCGGGTAGTTTAGAAGGCGTTCCCAAGCACCAGGCCACCAAGCTATCCTGGTCCATGCCAAAATTGAGTTTGTTAAGATCAACCAAACTATATCCATTCTATTTTACGCATATTTTCCCCTCATAGAGGGACCGCTACTGGTACCTACGCGCTGGATTTTCTCGCATATGATACTGGCTTCTACGCTGTCGCAGACCGCCAGACACCCCTGGCGGACGAACGCAGTACCTTCAACGATTGTCAGCCCTTCGGTTCCGTATACTGACACATTCCGGAAAAACCGTTCAGACCGCCGGAAAATACACTCGCACGAAAATACACGCGCCATTTTCCGTTTCAATAACCATTTCCCAAGTGCTGCAAAGAGTATCGTAAAAGGCCGAAACACCATCAATTTGTGGAAATCCAAAAGCACATTCACAGTCCCTGAAACAATGCACCCGCGCTTCTCCGTAACCCGCATTCGAATCGATTTTTTAAAAATATTGATCACCAAAGTTGAGTAGTGTTTACACCACGCTGAAGAAGGACGATCCGATACTTGATGTGTTCTTATTATTCGTGATTCTCGGACAGTGTCTCGTTTTTAGTTTTCTCAATAAAGTAATCTCTCACCTATCGGCTTTTCTCTGAACGGAGTACCTTTGAATCGTTACCGTTTTAATAGTTTATACATATAAATATATATAACATAAATATAACTACTTTGCTTTCTAAGAATAATATATGTAGTTAGATTTTTAGACGGTATTTTATCTATTTAAATAAAACTAGTTAGACGTATAGAGTGGCCTTTTTACGTACATAATATATTAAATATAAGTAGAAACTCCGACGTATTTCTTAATAATTTAGAAGCAATATAACGCCACAAGTCTTTGTAAAAGATATATAAAATAAAAATATAAAAAGAAATAACTTCTCACAAGACTGTCACGCATCAGACTGAATTCGACTGATAACCAACGGGTTTGACTGAAAAAAAATTTACATCAACAAAATACAAATTTGATTTGAACGATTTTGGTGTTCTCTGGAGTTTTTAATAATAGCTTTCTTTTTCTTCGTGTTTGATGTTTTCTACATACAAATTCGCCAATTTTGTAATAAAAAACTTTAAAAGCTAGTTTAAAATAAAATATTGGAGTATAGTTGTTGAACGTTACAATTATCTAAGGTTCCCTCAGTTTCTTATATATGGCGGTTGACTTTGTCTAAGGTAAGGACATCTTTTTTTAAGAAGGTCTTATTCTATTGAAATATCATATTGTAATATATACCTATGCATAAATTCAAAAAGCCTGATATCCTCCTTATCTAGAATAGACAATTAGGTGTATCTGTCATACAGTGATATAGTCCATATTATTCTTATTTATTTTCTAGGATATTGTATAATTTTTTCGTTTTCTTCTATTTAGCAATTTTCTCTGATAATTTAGTTGATGATAGTTCTATATGTAAAACTACTAAGTAAACCCATTTTATGAAAAGTTTCTGGCCAAACCTCCTCATAAGGAGTATATAATGTTTTGTAGTTCTTTCCTACTGTCCTTAATATTCCACAGTCTTGTATGTAAGTTAATTTCGATATTTTCATTTATAAATTACATAGGTAGAGAAATTCAATATGTCTAATATAACCTCCAATTCTCATTTACTTTGAAATTTCTTCGGAATAAGACCTCATGCAATTAAATTTGTAATCTATTTATTTGAAACTAATACAATCAAAATATGCAGTTTTACCCAATTTGAAGAAAAACCTTACATACCCCCCGTAATTATTCGAAGAAGATACATCTTTTAAATAACAAGTTAAAAACGCCATCAAAATTCTCGCCGCCGGTGTAATTGTGAAAAAAGTGAAGCTGGCCGGGCAGGAGATCATCACCATCGAGCTGCAAGAAGTAGAAGATGCGCCTGCTGCTGGTATCGTCGTCTCCGAGGCGTCTCCTCCGCCACAGCCGGCCCCAACACCCGAGACGCGTGTTGAGACCGCCGCTCCCACATCCACCGCACCCACAAGACCGACAACATCAACTTCCCCACCCAATACCATGACAGGTACGAATTTATACATAGAACAATTTTCAGCTGCACTGATTGTATATGACACCTTGGTATATAAAATGACCATACTTACAAAGGGAACCAACAACCTACTGGCATTTATGACTTCTATTGCTTCCTGCTATCCGAAAATGCTTTTAGTATTAAGACAACTTTAGCTGTTTCATATCGAAACCAATAGTTTAATGATAAGTTGCAATTTTTAAGTTATTTTCAAATTCATGCTTTTATTCTCTCCTAAAGTTTTCACCAGAATCATGATGAAGGATCTCCTAGCATCTAGAATCATCACAGAAATGCTATATGGGTTTAATAGATAGCATTCTTATAGTTAGCCTAAGTTGGTCCTTTAAACACATTCCGGTTATATTATCCGCGCTTGAAACGGCTACCTCAATCTGTCAAAATTCCGTGCCATGTTGCGAATATCTTGTCTTTCAATGTCTTCAACGTTGCTCTTCACTCCTAATATTTCAAATACTATCGCTACCATGAGCAATTAGGCTACCCACAAAATACAAGAAGTTCCAACTATTCGTCCTAGTGGATTTGCGTCCACATACTAACATAACACTGCATCTATCCCAAAGGCCGTGTCTACTTTTATCACGCGGATATGTTAACCTATTACTTTCATCTTCCTTTTCGTTTATAGAAACAAGTCACAGCCAATCAAGGAGAAATGGCAGATATTCTGCTCTCAGTTTTCATAAGGTCCAACTCCAACATGTTCATGAATCAAGTTTTTGAATCTAGTTTCTCAACACTACATCGACATACATATTTAAATGGTGAATATGGTTGATCCATGCTGTTTGGTTCTCTCGAAACCATCCGAAGTCACAAATGCAGTAGGTTCGGGAGTCAAGTTAATGGAGATATTGCACTGTGTATGAGCTTCATCAGATTCTCAGGTGCAAAACATTTTCGACTCAGTTCACTTGTTAGTAAGCTGTTCAACATCTTATCTCTTATTTCCTTGTAAGATGTTGGAACTTTTCAGCAATAGTCTGACAAGGGGGAAAGCCCCCTATCAGACGAGAAGAATATGAAATAAATAATATACACTTACAATTGTAAACATGACAATAAAACAATAAATGTTTTGAATTGAATTGAATTCAGCAATAATCAATATTATGTCACTATTAATGGAATTACGTTATAAAATTACCTTTAAAAAGATGAGAATTTTACTTCAAAGTTAATGATCATCACTGAACAGTTACTTGACCTGAATGAAAAAAATACAAAAGAATGTATGAGTATATATAAAAAGATCTATCAGTTGTGAATATCTCGAAATTTCAAGTACACATCTCGCCATTAAATTTATTAAAATGAATTTTAATAGCAGCATAGAGAGAATCATAAATGTTAATATTGAATAAATGTTGTCAATGATAGAGTTATATAATGACCAATGAAGTTGTTAACGATACTTGAGCGAGTGGCTCTTAAGTGATAAATCATTAATGGATGCGTGCATGGTTGGCATTACAAAACCAATAACATATTTTTTGTGAACGAGCATTCTCTGAAGTAAAAAGGTGTGGTATTTCTGTTGGGCAAAATCATGAGGATGGGTAGCAATAACAGTCCAGTTGATAGAGAGAGAAAGAGAGAAGAGTTGCGTTATTGTCAACTGTCTCCCTCTAACTAATATAACGGTGGTGGTACCGTGTACCGTATAACGTACAACACAGCCATATCATAACTGTATATGTATATACCGAAGAAGCGCGCTGCTAACCCAGTGCTCAGGTAGTACCGCTATATCGCTCTCTCATCTAGTACTGTTATGACGAGAGAGGTTCCCATTCCCATCCATCGGTATCTACTTCTATGTGATGTCGTCATCATCGACATCACTGGTAGACGTGGAGGTACCGTTCAGTTGCTGTGTTTGTGTGTGTAAAGATTATTTTATTGGGTTTCTTTTGCACATATCTACGTATACACACATACACAATCTTCTTCCGTCAACAAATGAATACGAGGGTTAGTCTCATTGAGAGACATATTAAAGACCAACGCCACTCTGGCCTGCAACATTTTAAAGATCAAAAAAACAAATTCATCAAATCGATGTATTTTAAACTTCTCTTTCTCATAATATCATTTGCAAAAACTGCTCCCTTTTAGTTTTTTATTTTTTGTAAATTGAAATGTCCAGTACTAGACGAAATTTCAAAAGTCAATATCTCTGGCTTTATCAAATATTTCGTAATGAATTCAGTCGTAAGAAACTGCTCTCATGGTTTAAAAAATGCTCTATAGTTTAATTGTCATTATAATCAAGTAATTATTTATAAAAATCTAGGGATTTTTCTGCTTATGCGTTTACTAATACTAATAACTATTGGTTCATATTTGTAGATTTTCTTTGCTCCTATTGTTCTATGTGTTCTATGATTAAAAGTATTTATTAGTATTCTGAGGGATTTTACTTATATACCTAAATATAACTAAACGGAAAAGCAAAAAATCCCTAGAATTTCCCTGGAATCATAAGCTACAGAGCGATAATCAGTAAATCGATTACCTGATTATAAAGAAGATTAAACAACAGAGTATTTTTTTAAATCGTGAGAGTAGTTTTTTACAACTGAATTGAACGAAATATTTGATAACACCAGAGATATTGACTTTTGAAATGTCGTCTAGTACGGGACTATGTAATTAAAAATAAATCAAATAAATTTTTTTTTACAAAAATTGGACCGACGTTATTAGTTGGTGCAATGGTAAATATGAAATAATATTAATTCCATTATAATTGGTGCTGTTACTTTTGAAGTTGTGTAGTTGCAGTTAGATTGATAACTTTTGGCACCAGCTTGTTCTTGTGAAGCACCAATAGAATTAGTCATATTTCGTATTTTTCAGTGCACCAACTAATAACGTCGGTTCAATTTTTGTAAAAAAATATTTCTTTCACACTTTTGAGTGTAATATTAGTCTCGAAAATCGTTGAACGTTCACTAATACCAAAAGAGATAGTACTGACTTATCCTATTACCCACGTATATTCTTTACTTGTACTTGTTAATATGTAGAGATTTAGAACATGGCGGCGAAAATACGCATAAGTGTTTTAGATTTAACCATTTTGCCACAGCATTAATTCGAAAATCGTAAGTTTAAGGGAGAAATATTCATTATAAGTGTTGCTATAAATATTCTTGTTTTTCATGTGGTACCCTCAGATTTTCAGCTTTCAAAAGAAATCGCACCCTCGACATAGCGAAAATACACATATGTGAGATTCACATCAATTTAACTCGAAAACCATAACTCTTTTGAAAAAATGTTCAATTTTTACGTTTCCGGATATTGTCTTATTTTTAATACTGCCGTCACAGACTTTCGATTTTCTACAAAAATTTCCCCCTCCAACCCATTCGGGGCCGTTTTCTGGAGTAATTCTGCCTTAAAAAACCAGTCAGTCGAATTGTATACCTCCTCCGTTCGGAGTTCGTCGGTCAAAATTAAAAGGGAGCAGTTTTTGCAAATTACATTATGAGAAAGAGCACTTTTAAATAAATCGATTTAATGAATTTGTTGATTTGATCTTTTAAATATTGCAGGTCAGAGTGGCGTTATTATAATAAAGGTTTTCTGTTGGATGGCTTTGATTTGAATACGTCTTATTATCTTGATACATTGGTTGAAAATCTACTCAGCGTTGCAAAATATCTTCACATCCCAATTGCTAATATTCATGAAACTTATAACGGGAATAGAAAGACTGATCCATCAATGAATGTGAGGAGCTAATCTGTTAATTCTAGTGGTATTATAATGAATTCACGCTGATCTGCCAACAGCTATAGGAAAACCATTAAACTAGATTGTGGGGCATACATTTACAAATCTGGTGTATCCAAAACCACTTTCCAAGCACTCTCAAACAAATTCCACCGAATATGGAAGTCATTCGATTGGCTGAGGTACCTATCATTATTTTCAGCATACCAATAAAAACAAAAAAAAGGTCGTATTACAATTTTTGAAAGACGGACCCTTTTGCCAGTATATGGATAAACAGTCAGAAAATATAAAATTCCATTTGCGTTAAATTATTCCCTGCTTTTTCTCAGAGATGAGCCAATATCTAAGGTTTCTAGTGAATCTTATATGTAGTGTTGCAGTCTTGAACAAAACGCATTTTTAAGCTACATGTTAAAAAAGAAAGCAGCATAATTGGTCTATCCGTTCCCGAGATGATTTTGGCACAGACAGAAAGACCAGTGGCTGAAAATATGTTTTTCAACTCTTCCGGTAGCGGTAGGAGAGTAAACATTTATATTTACTAAACTACTCCACTTAGAGAAATGGACCTTTTTCTTCAAATTTTATTTAATATCAATAATGTGCGAAAAATAGAAAACTTTAAAAGAATGAGTCACTTTAGAACAAGTAAATAGCGTGATTTTAGATCGAACAGCTGCTAATGCTCAATAATTTTTCTCCTCAAAATGGTTAGGTACCTGTATCGATATCATAAGATATAAAATGTTTTTTTTCGGTAAATCAATTGTTTGTGTACAATTTTCTAGGTATTGTATACCTAGGATTTTGAAATATTTTTGGTTAATAAATGCAGATATTCAGCAATCAATAGCTATCAAATAGAATTTTCAGTTGCACCTGATAATTTTTTTCTATTAATATTTCTTTGTGCGAGCATTTATAGATCTCATCAAAGAGAATCTAAAATATATCACTCATATCATAAAATATTACAAACATTCAGTACGAGATTCAGTGAGTTAGGAATAATATCATTATTGTATGTAACTCGCAGTAACTGTGACAATATTAGAGTATTAAATTGGAATTCTTAGTAGTGGCGTCAAGATTTAAAGTTACCAAATTACATTTGAATATTCCCAAAGAAGTCATATAGGCCTTATTTTGGTGTTTCATGAGTTCGTTTGCCAAAATTAGGTCTGTGTTGAATGGTGCTTGTTTAATCTTAATTTTTGACCGACGAACCAAACGGAGTAGGTATACAATTCGACTGTATGTCTGCATTTTTTTTATGGATGTTCGCGCTTTTTGCATAATAAACGAACTCCGATTTTGACGATTTTTTTTTTATTTGAGAGAGGAGTATTGAGAACTGTTCCATTGAAAAAAAACAATATTAGACATGCCCTTCCCTTCAAAAACTTACCCAAAAGTGGGTGGTGGGGGCAATTTTTCCCGAAAATTGAAAATCCTAGGTGGTAGAATTAGAGAAAATTTCATATCCAGAAACGTTTAAATTGGAAATTTTTAAAAATAATCATAGGTTTCCGAGTTACAGCAATGGTAAACTCAAATATGTGTATTTCTACGATGTTTTGAAATCTCTGAATAAGTAGATATGAGTAACTCATTATCCTCTTTGGTGAAAGTTGAATGATTTTGATGATTAATGTTACACTCAAAAGTGTGAAATAAATATTTAAAAAAATAATTGGAACGAGGTTATTAGTTGGTGCACTGAAAAATACTAAATAATATTAATTCCATTGGTACTGGTACTTGTAAAGTTGGTGCCAAAAGTTTTCAATCTAACTGCAACTGTACAAATTGAAAAGTTCCAGCACCAATAGAATAAATACTATTCTATATTTTTCCGTGCACCAACTAATACCGTCGGTCCATTTTTTTGTAAAAAATATTTATTGATGCTGATATATTCCGAATGCTATGCCATATCAATCAAATTCCATTTTCTTTTCTCATTTATATCTATAACTGATCGCAAAGTTTCCTAATAATTATTGTGGATAAAATGAAAAGTATAGAGGGGGGAGACCAGGACATGAAGGTTGTAACGCAGACTAATCGACGTCGGACAGGTTTCATTTGTTGCTAATTAATTCTACTCGAGACTGACAGATTTTTTCAAATCTATGTTGAAGCTTTCTGGCGAATTTTGTCATTGATAATTTTTACTATAGTGGCATTTTGTAAAAGAATCATTAGTGTAAATATGTCGGGATCTGTAATGGACATGATCTATCAAATTATTTGAAAATTTTGCCGCCTAATGTGACAAATATTTTTGGTTCATTCATAGTTTTTCTTATGATGACATTTGCCTCTTGCGATAGTTTAAAATGGTTCTTATGTAAGTTAAAACGCAGATCTATTGGAAACTTCATAGAATGCGTTGATGAGGCGCGCACACTATTTTTGTTCTATCACTTTATTTTAATTTTACATGAAACTACTAAAGTATGTTTCATGTATCACATCCTACTCCTAAATTCAACAGTTATCGAGAAAGTTACGACTGGAAACATCAAAATAACACACATAGTTTTGTTTGAATGGGTTGATAAATAGCATTTTTTTTTGTTATCAACAACAAATTTACAGGTAGATTCGATATGGTTCCAACATGGTGGTGCAATCCCGCATTATTCGCCAACACTACGAGGTTACCTTCATAATATAGAATATAAATGGTTCAGAAGGAGAGGGCTCAAGTTCTAACCACATTAAATATTTGTCTATGCGGTTATGTGAACTTCAGCCATAAACGTTAACTGAAGTGTTACGAAAATTTGAAGTTCAACTTGCCTATTGTCTGGAGGGAAGGTCAAGAATTTGAACATTTATTTTGATTTGTTGTTCTCCTTTATTGATAAATCGGTCCCTTTCAGAACAACAGAAATGTTGAAATCTGATATGATGTTATTTTGTTATGTTCAATTTCTAGATACCTTTTGAGTTGAACATAAAACGTACTTAGAATTTGATGCAGAATCAAAAAATGAAATAAAAAATAGAAGTTTCTATTCAAAAAAGAGTTGAGGGCCATAATTCCTGTTTGATCAATTTATACATATACATTACTTTACCATCAAAAAAATCACAATGAAAAATTAAATTTTACTTGTCGGAGTGTTTTTCCAAGAAAAAAATGCCTGAATTATGGATGAATTTGTTCTAATCAACGCATTCTCAATTTATGTATAGGGGTGATCAATAGATCAAAGCAATAGTTCTTTGCATTTTTACTAGGAATATCTCCACCACGCCAATTGCAAAAGTAAGCACCATTAAAATTCAAACATGGCTCCCGTTATTCATCAAGTTCAGCCCAGCATCATCTTAAGTACCTAATATGTATCCTTATAAAGCCTTCCTCTATACACGGGGCAATCAAAGAGCAAAAAGTTGTTGCAGTAACGGTTGGTCGTTGGTAGGCTGTTGTTGAACAGGTTTTTCGTACATATATCTGTCTGTTGACCTACAAAGATATACAGTGTGTTGCGAATCTCTTAAGATAATAATTTTATTGTCAAGGGGTTTGAGAGATAATGTTCCTTAATAACATGGTCGATTTTCATAAAAAGCGGTGGAATCAAACATTTTTGATGGCTTTTAATAGCCCCAGGTATCAATTTCGAAACATTACTGTGTGTGGCTTGTTTGATGTAAACAGAATATTATATGGGATATAGGCGACCCTGCACACCCACTAATACTTACATAGACATCGATCGCTGCAACTTCAACATTAGATAAATTTCACCATATAATAGGAGATAAAAATATTGTTTACAAAAAATACTAGTTGGTACACTGAAAAATACAAAATAATATTAATTCATTGGTGCTGTTAGTTTTGATGTTGTGGAGTAGCAGTTAGATTGATAAATTTTGGTACCAACTTCATAAGTACTATCACCATTAGAATTAATATTATTTTGTAATTTTCAGTGCACCAACTATAATAACGTCGGTCCAATTTTTGTAAAAAATATTTATGTCACACTTTTGTCTGTAACATTAGTCACGAAAATCGTTGAACGTTCCCTAATACCAAAGGAAATTCTACTTATACATGTAGTTTCTTTGCTTGTACTTATTATTTAGAGATCTCAAAACATCGCAGCGGAAATACGCATAAGTATCTTAGATTTTATTATTTTACCACTGCCGTAACTCGAAAACCGTAACTCTAAGGAAAAAATGCTCATTATAAATGTTGCTACAAATAATTTTTCATGTGGTTGCCTCAAATTTTTAATTTTCAAAAGAAATTGCCCTCTCTTCATGGCGAAAATACACATATTTGAAATTTTAACATCGCCCCACCTAACTCGAAAACTCTATTTTGAAAAAATGTTCAATTTAACGGTTTCCGGATATTTTACTCTTTAATTCTTCCACCTCAGATTTTCTGTTTTCGAGAAAAATTGTCCCCTTCAACCCCTTCCAATGTTGTTTTTGAAGGGAGATTTCGGATATGAGTTTTTACGAATATAGAAGCAATTCTCAAGTCTCCTCTTTCAAATGAATAAAAAATGATCAAAATCGGAGTATGTTTACTATATACAACAAAAAAAGGACACTCGAATTGTATACCTCCTCCGTTTGGGTTCGTTGATCAAAAATGAGACCGTAGGGACAACGGCTGCCATATCAATCAAAGATAATAAAATAATCGCATCGGATCACCAGAAATTATGTACAGATTAATTAGACAAGACTTGATTACATCTTCAGAAACAGCTTTCTTCTCAGGAGTTCATTGAACAAGAAACATACGATAAGGATTCAACTTACTTATTAATTAAAACTCTTTCAGAGTAGAGGATGATTCAAACAAACTAAAATTGACAACTGAAAAACAAACCTAAGCAAGGATATATTTTCAAATTCCATGGTAGGTACACTGATTTTTTTCAATCACTCGATATCTTGTGTAGGTAATTGTATATTGTAATTATGATTATTAGATATACTAACATTTTTTATAACGACAGAGGTTGCCTTTATAAAAGAATCGTTATCAAATTTGGCACAAAATGTGTCATGTAAGCATATCGACAATGTTCTTTAGGGGACATAATCGCACAAGTTGTTTCAAAATTGCGTCTGTTCAAATATATTAAAATTGAGTCAATGTCATTGTATAGCTAGCTATATTGAAAAGGCAGATAGAAAGATAGAATAGAATATGAATTTATAAATTCTGAAAAGTTTTATATTATTTTCATGAATTTGATATTAGAAAAATGTCTAAAGAAGACAGAGCTGTAGAACTAATCGATTAACTTTAAATTACAAATGATTATATATATTGATCATGTTATTTCTACTAATACTAATACGAAAGGAAAGTAAAATGCCATATTAAAATACATAATCTCTTACAAAAAATAGGACTGACTTTTATTAGCTGGTGCCCTCAAAAGCACCAATAATAATTCTGATGATAATGGTAATTTTGAAGTTATGCTGTTGGAAAGTGCCAGTACCAATCGAATTAATATTATTTTGTATTTTTCAGGTGACCAACTAATAGAACCGGTCCTATTTTTTTGTAAAGAATATTTATTTCATATTTTTTAGTATATCATTAGTCATCAACACACATATTTCGAACTTTACTATTGCTATTACTCGGAACCGTTGAATTTTGGAAAAATGTCTACTTCAAATATTTCCGCATATGGTCTCTTAAAATAAACCATCTCAAACTTTCGATGTTAAAAAAAAATGTCCCTTACACCCCCACTTTGGGGCTCTTTTTCATCATCATCCATTACTCTACAGCCCGGGGTGGGTTTTGGTCCAATGTTGCCAATCTTCTATTAACGTTTGGTCGTATTCTATTCCAAAGGTCTTCGTCCTGTTGGTGCGTATACCCAAGCAGCCAATTTTACCATCTCTGCGTCAGACTTCCCTTGCCCTTTCCTCTCCTTCACAATATCTGGATCTTTGTATAATTCTGATAATTTTTCATTAGTTCTAACACGGTGATACATTCAGAAAGATTCAAATCATTTCGGGGAGCCTTAATATTTTTAAGCATATTTATGGCCTTTATCGCCTCATTGTATGACGGATCTTCTATGAGCGTTTCTGCCGAATGGTATATTGTGGGACGATCACCACAGTTGTTGTTAATGTTTATAAGTGTGTCACAATACTGCTTCCAGTCACTGATCATTTATTCACCTTTTGTCTGGAATCCTTTTTTACTATTTGACAATGTTTGATAGAATTTTCCTGGACTTTTATATCAGCAGCCTTTTTCCATTTCTTGAAATTTATGTAGCTCATGATTCCTCTTTTGCCCCCAATGTACTTTTTGCTGCCGTTATTTGGACTCTATATCTACCGTTCTGTGTTGGGTTCTGGCTGGTCTTGCAGCATTATTTTTCGGAGTTTATTGCGAAGTAAAGTTCCATTTATAATGGACGTAAGACGCAGGGCTACATAACGCATAAGATAGACGTAACATTTTTCTATTTATAATGAACGTAAAAACTTGAAATAATTTGATGGCTATAGTTCATCTGGGGGTTCTCTCTGGTGTAGGTATACTAACTCTAACGCCATGGAATTGAAAATGCAGTTAGTGGTTTGTTATTAGCAATGCGTAGAGTACAAGGAAGATATTGTGTAAAAAAATCTAGGCGATGGAGTGTGCGTCCAGTAAACAGGGATCAAGAAAAGAAAGGTGAATACAGAAGATTAATACTAGAACTAAAACTTCATGATTAAGAATGATTCTTTAAATATACAAGAATGCGAAATGATACTTACCAAACGACGAAAAAAATCCAAATCCCCTAAAAATGTTCCTAAATTTTCCATAAGCCGCACGTAAAGTTGAACTTTGTCCAACTTTATGTCCGCCTAACGTTCGGCCGTAAGATCTTACGGTCTACCGTAACACATAAGTGTTACGTTCGCTTATTGTGAACGTTCCAACTTATTTTCCAGTGTTCAACTTTATCCATTACGCATATCTTACGCCTTACGTCCATTATAAATGAGCACTAACAGTACTCTTCTCACTCCTCCATAAACCATTCTTTACGGTCAGTTTTTTGAAGGAAGAAAATGTTGGATTTTAAACTTCGTAGAATTGAAAAAAACATCAAAATACGAGCATGTTTACTAAGCAAACAGCGAAACCCCGTAAACAAAATAAAAAACCACATAGTCAAATTGTACAGGTACATCCTCCGTTAGGAAGAACCACGATCGTTGCGAAGTTTTTCGTTACTAATTATTTTTCCCCAGTTTAATACTGGGTAATAAATATATAATAAATATTTTTATTCTTATGTGAGTTACATGAGCTCAAAGTATGCTAGAAGTTTAAAACAAATCATATACCTACCTACCAGAATTGTTCACAGCAACATACATTTAATTCTGATCAATTACATATTTCTCCATCGATATGTTGCGTGATTGCAGCTATCACTACATAATATATTACATATAATATATAAACATCGAAGTATAACAGAACGTACATACAACAGCAGTCGTTGCGCTAGTGACGTCACTGTTGAATCGACACTACTGCTTCCGCGTACGTCACTTGCGCTCCTCGACGGGTCAATAAACCGCCTTGAAAGGTCGCCTCCAGTCAATGCGGCTTTGGCTAGTGCAAAACAGATGGCGCCACTATTTTATTATTGATTGTGATACGATTTGCGTGAGTGTGGCGTTCACATTAATGTGGATAGATGGCGCACAAGTGGGTTAGTGTATGTATTAAATAAATGATGACATAATACATACGAGGCGACAATATATTTAATAAAATACTATACGGAGGCGACAAGGATAGATATGAACTTTTCATTATGGGCTAGTCTGAGTATCGAGTATCGCTAATGATATTTGCTTAGCTATTACTCATCTAGGAAATTATTGAGATGCTGCTTGAAATTAGTGAACCTACTTAGGTCAAACACCTTCCATGTTACTTAAATTATTTATAAATTAAATTTACTGATTTAGCATTGAATCTCTTCAAATTATATAGCTCTATACCAGTTTCGCAAGTTTAACACAAGTATTGCTTGGGCCGGATTCGAGTAAAATCTGATAGAAAAATTTATTTTTAACTTGTTATATCATATTCTATACAGTTGGGTCACCTCCATTATCTTTGGTATTAGGTATAGATATTTTGTAACACGGGTTTGCTTCCCTATGAAGCGAGTTTTTTTTAAATTTTGACGACCAAAACGGATATTGCATATTTACTTTCATTTTCTATATGCGGTTGAACCATGAACTTACGTGTGTCACCATACAGAAAGGGTTTAGGGTTCTAAAAATATAATATAGACAATATACGTCATCATTGCTATTCCTGATCGTACCCTATAAAATGTCAACTGTATTTAATATGCTGTTTAATATATGAGGGTCATCTATTGGGAGCCAGGCCTAATAGAAATATAAATAATTATTCCGATTTTGAAGATGATTAATTAAGATTTAGTTAATTTTTTTTCAGCAAATCTACGTTCGGTCAATTTTAATTTGTTGTATTATATGTGCGGGTTTTCATACGATTAAGGGTCTAAAACAGTGACCAGAATTTCAGGTTTAGTGTTTTAATAATATAATAGATACTCGATAAGCGGTAACATTATTTTCTATATCGCTTGCTATTTTGACAACTGGATATAATGCAAATAAAATAATTCACATTTATTTTGCGATTGCAATTACATCTTTTGTTGCACCATTAAGGTCCCCCAAACGCACACATTACAATTTTTAATCAACCTGTATCACACCTATATTTTATTTTGCCCATCAATATATATTTAGCAGGTAAATTAAGGATAAAAGTAACCGTATAAAAGATCTTTGAATTAAAATTATACCTATTATTGTTGAGTACATAATTGATAACAACCGGAAAATTCGCCTCTACTTTGAATGCTCTTATCATATACAGAGACGGCATATTGATTAGCTGACAAGGTTAATTTTAAAATAAGCTAAAAGAAGCTTAGGAAAAAAATGATATGTTTTCCATAGAATAGACGATGATGAAATATCATTTGCAATATATTTGAATGAAATCAAGACATCTGTGTTTTGTAAATTAATTTTTGTTGACTGAACTATGATTGGAATCTTCAGGATAATTAGAGAGATAAAATACGTATTGTATTTCAATATATTGATAATTAAGGATCGATCAGGTAGTTGGGACCAATGTAAAACGAAAGTTTTCTCGTTCAGATACAATCTCTATATTGGAATATATAATAGATATACTTGTAATTATCATAAGCGCTTTCGATGTTTCGTAACACCGAAACACATGGACGCCGAAAATAAAAGTACCAACATTGAAAGAAACAAAAATATTATTTAAACGTTAATAATATTCATAATAATCTGTAGATTTCGTAATGTTCATATTGAAGTATGAACCTGAACGTAAACTTGTGTCATGTTGATTAGTTCAAGGAAAAACTTGGAGGTGCTGGTAAGAAAATGATTTTGAAAACATCGTTAATTCTTCTGACTACAAGAACATCTGTTTAAAATACTATATAATGGTAGTTAAAAACGTCATTCCCTTTTTTGATTTCAACGGGCTCGCGTGGCTAGGTTTCCTAACTATAGTTACTTACTTAAGATTTTCGTCTAGGTTCTCCTTTGATTTAGGTTCTGGGTTTTTCATCAAATGCCAAGAATCCTATTAATGTAATTGTATTGGTAGGTATTATGTGAGAGTTGTATAAACAAGATGATTTATAGAATTTCAGATCCTACATTTGTCTCGACAAATTTTCATCAAAATTCTTTCGTTCAAACGAGGAAGAACTATTAACAAATTAAAAGAACCTTCATTTGAATTAATGTAATGGACGCAATTCTAGCCGATTTTTTTCATTCAACCTGGTATGCACTTGGGTGAAATTAAAAATAATATGATTGAAATTAAGTGTCAGACAAGTGAAGAATCAACAATGATAGATATCGTATGTCTGCAAAAATAATATTTTCTTCTGAAATCGTCTTCTCTTCTCGATTTTCCTATACGAAATTCAGTGTTGTTATATTTCCACTATTATTAGATTTAACTAACTTTTTTTAGAAAAAATGTTTTCAATAGTCCGAATACAGTGTTTAGTAAAAGAAAAATTCGAAAAGTTGCCTGGAACATTAGATTATTGAGTAGAAAATGATTCTATCTAAAGGATTTTTGTATGAACTCAACACCATAGCTCACCATTTGAAAGATTCTTTATTGCCTCGTTTATTATGGATCTGGATAGTTTTCAGAAAAAAAGGAACTAAAACTACCAACATATTTTTTCATGCAATCTCGATCATAAATGACGATAGGAACGACCAGATTGTCTTTTCTGTTTTTCTCGTTATGCCCATTTTACCTTTATTTCCACAATTTCAATAGCTTCTCACAAAGGCACAAAAAGATGAAAAAATAATAGCTATTAGTTGAAAAATCATGGGGCTGAGTGAGATATATTCGTTTTTATGGTATTTGAAACAATAAACATATTACATAGTTTTTTTTGGAGCCGATCCGAAGTCGATATCACTATTTCTTCTCAAGAAATTCAATGTGGATATGTTTTCACAAACGTATCTATGCAAGTACAAACAAGTATTTCCTGAAAATTATGGATTCTTTAGTCTTCAAATTCAAGTGATGATTTCATAATAATAACTGCCCAAATGGGAAAATATGAGGTTAACAATATTAATATAGATATTTATGTCTTTGCTGACTTTTTTCCTTTTGTTTCAGGTAAGCCCTGCTTAATCATCGGTGCCACAATGTGGTGTGTTATGTAATCACCGAAGCCGTTTAAGTACGTATAAGGTAAAAGCCAAGCATATATACATATAGATATAGAGATTAATTTATTATTATTTTTGTGCAACGTGTACTGCTAGCGCTGTATCAGCAACACAGGAATATTATATGATATTTTCATATGGCTATAAGAGTACCTACCTGTATGGTAGATTTATAGTTGGCAATATATTTTCTTCTCAGCGATATGTGTATGAAGAAAGAAGAAAAGTTGATATTTCCCATATACATATTAGAAGTATTTTTTCCATGATGCAGTAGCATAAGTAATAATAAATTATAGTTATTTGTCACTTGTCATAGCAAGAACCTGATTGTTCAGTAGGGATTCTGTTGAATCTAAAATAGTATCTAACACAGCTTATGATTTTTGCTTGTTGGCATGTGGGTTAATTGATTTTTTGATTTTGGGCAAAGTATTCTGTCACTATAGGGATGAACTTGTTGTCAAAGCACTATAGTCTTTTTAAAAGATCAGTGTGATTACTTTATCAGGTAGGGACTTTTTAGTGACTTTTTTATTGGGCTTTCAACATCGTTTGATATTGAGAATGAATAGATTATATATTTTGAGATTGTTTTGAAATTTATTAGTTTGAATAGTTCAGTTTTACATAGTTGTCAAATCGATTCATTATTGACTCTCCTAAGATGGCGAGGGCCATTGTTATGTTTGTAGGTTATGATTCGAATTTAATTTGACATTACTTGTCAATACCCAAACCAATCACAATGAAAGCTTATTAATTTATATCAAACATTTTGAACGCCTAATATTAGATACAAATACAGGTGATAATCATAACCTATTAAACGGGTAATCAGATGATTCTGGTCATCGTCAATTTTACAATTTGACAGTGTTGGAAATTTCAGATGTATCAACTCACCTGTGGCGTAATGCAGGTGGTTTCGACTATATATACAGATAGTTCTCAATCAGTTCAGTTTTTATGTAAAGAGAAATGGGTTTTATTAACGTAATCCCCTCAATGTAAGTGCCAGATTAAACTTCAAGGATAACAGTATTTTCCTTTCTATTTTTTAGAGTTTTCGAATGAATCACCCTGTATATTTGCCATCAAGATGAAAAATACATACATAATATGCTGGCACTTAATTCAGCAAGTCTAGAAATATTTAGAATATAATATGTCGCAAATCGTACCTACTGAATAAACAGAAAAAGATAAACTAGTCACCAGTACTTCCAAAGACAAAGTAGTTAGCGATAACTTGAATAGAAGAAAATAATAGAAAAAAAGCAATGTTGCCAGGTTTCCGACACACCTAAAACATGTTTTTCTTAAATGGCATCTCCATGTTTCCCTATTATTATTTAACAGAACTGAAAATTCCTCCCAAAAACAATAAGTAGCTATCATTATTTCACCCAATTAGCCATTATTGAGAAATTGTTCCAAGCATAAATTAATCAACAGTCTATAACAATCAAAGCGTACACAATTTTATTTGATTAAAATATGTGTGAAAGTTAATTTTACTTATATTGATAATATAAATATTACAGCCTTTTAAGAGTTGAAAATATTTTCAAATGATTACTTATCATTGTAAAAATGTATTATATACAATACCTCGTTAATTTCAAGCCTTATTTTTAAATTAATCAGGAAAAACCATTACATGACCTTGAAAATCCAACATTTTTTTGTAAATAATGCTTCTATAGGCAGAAGTGCGAGGTTCCGCAAGGTATCACTCTCACCTCTGCAAACTACAGTTTGCGTTGATAAATACAGTATCTTATACCAATAATTCATGTCAGCTGCATTGCCTGAAATATTGTTCTGAAATATACTAAACTATGATGGAGTATAAAAATTTATATTGCCTTTAGATTATCTGCAAAAATGTATTGGAAAAGAGCTAGAACCACATGTTTTTTTAAATTTCTAGACAAAACGCACCAAAATCGTAACTTATGCATATGGCTTTAATTACATTAAATATTAACTCATCTTCATATTCAGTTTCTCTAAAGCTCTATTATTGTCTTTTACCTTTCGGTCTATTATATTCAGGTGGACTAATCTAGAGCTTCATTTAGTCAATTTATTTATTAGTACCATCTAGTGTTTATTCTTAATAGCTGCAGATTTGTAAGCACTAATCAATTCATTTTGGTAAATAACCCATTAACAGCTCTCATGTAATTAAATTTAAACATCAACTGCGTCAATTAGTAATAATTGAAAGCAAATTTTTATGATTGCAAATAAACTCTCCAACTGATATATATCCATACAATAAAATTAGATCGGCATGATAGATTATCTGACTGGTAGAACGATTGACAAGATTTTTCATTTTCACGATAGCTAGATAGATACAAAGTACTTTTATTTTTTTCTTCTAGGATAAATCTAGTATGAATTATTAGCACTAAATTATATTTATGTAAGTGTTTGGCTATAAACATCTATGCATTTCTTGTCTATGCATAGATGTATAAATAAACAACTCTGTGAACAAATGAAATATGGCAGCTCGCTATGGTGTCTATATGTTGTGATTACGTAATATAAAATGATGTTTTGAAAGAGTTCAAGACACCTACTCGTCATAATTTCAATGATTCACTCGACGATGTTCTTTTCAACTTTTCTGATTTATTATTGGGGTTCTATGTTCTAATTCAAAGAGCAGAAACTTCATAAAAATATTATATTTTAGATATAATACTAAGGTTCTACATAAGTTGAATCAAGCTGGAATTCTAACATTAGTAAGGTACGAGTATAATATGATCTGAATTCTGAAAAAAATATATGCTGCAATTTTCAAAATATTTCGAAACGACGCTGTTCTTCCATAAGTAAGTATAATTGAAGACTATTTCGGACACTTCAAATTGCACCCAAGAAATGATCTTAGACCCCTATGAGTTTAATTTTCTGAATATACCTACATTATTATCAAAAGTATCTAGTTATAGCTATATAATTATGTATCGAATTAAACCAGTCCAATGTCAATATCATTATCATCAATATCATAGGCCCAAATTAGAATTTGTTCAAGTCAAATTAATTACAAGAACTTCTCTGAAACTATCCAGCTTTTGAGATGCAAGTTAAATTTAAAGATTTGAAGAAGATTTCGGAATTGAGTGTTTTGGTTTTACGAAAATGGGACCATTTCCCAAGTCTTCCCTTTCAAATGAATCAAAAATCATCAGACAGTTAAATTGTATACCTCCTCCGTGTGCGTTCGTCGGTCAAAAATAGAAACAAACATTTTCATTTTAGCATAACATTGCATTTTTGACCGACGAACCCCGAACGGAGGAGGTATACAATTCGACTGTCTGCTTTATTTTTTTTTTTTTTTTTTTTTTTTTTTTTTTTTTTTTTTTTTGGTTCGTGCGCGCCTTTTATATAGTAGACGATCTCCGATTTTGATGATTTTGGATTCATTTGAAAGAAGGGGATTGAGAAATGGTCCCATATTCATAAAAACGCAAATCCGAAATCTCCTTCCCTCCGAAAACCGCCCCCGAAGGGGTGGTGGGGGCGAATTTTCTCGAAAATCGAAAATCTGAGTTGGTATAATTAAAGATAGGACAATATCCGGAAACGTTTAAATTGAACATTTTTTCAAAAGTGTTACGGTTTTCGAGATATACGCATGTTAAATATGTATTTTTGCTATGTGGAGAGGACAATTTCTTTCGAAAATTGAAAATTTTTCGATACTACATGAAAGATATAATTATTTGTAGCAACATTTATAATGAACATTTTTTCCTTAGAATTACGGTTTTCGAGTTAAATCGGTGTTAAATGGTAACAACTAAAATATTCAAGCGTATTTCCGCCGCGATGTTCTGAGATCTCAATAATAACCACTACAAGCAAGGAATATACGTGGGTAATAGGATAAGTATTATCTTCATTGATATGGTATAGTGAACGTTCAACGATTTTCGGGACTAATGTTACACTCAAAAGTGTGAAATAAATATTTTTTACAAAAAATTGGACCGACGTAATAGTTGATGCACTGAAAAGTGTAAAATAATATTACTTCTATTGGTGATGGTACTTGTGAAGTTGGTGCCAAAAGCTATCAATCTAACTGCAACTGCACAACTTCAAAAGTACCACCACCAATAGAAGTAATATTATTTTACACTTTTCAGTGCATCAACTATTACGTCGGTCCAATTTTTTGTAAAAAATATTTATTGATAAATACTTATAACCTCCTTGAAATCCACTTCTGGTCTAGCTCTGTAGCTTACTTGTTGAGTTTATGTTTATTTTAGAAGAATACCCATCTTAGTTCTTATTAATTCTAGTTCATATTAAAGCATTTATTACTTATTTTCTATATAATATATGTTAGAAGATGCGATAATTGATTCATATTTTATTCAAAATAAATAATTGACAAAGTTGAAAGGTTTTGTAAATATTTCTACAAAACCTAAACCATAGCTTACCTAAATCTTTGCCTAAACTGTAGAAGTGGGAGGTTTGAAATAACGTGTCGTGTTAGTTGAAAGTATCTTCCGAATATATTTGAACGGACACTTGCAATACAAGGAAAACTACAAAAATCTTAAAATTATCTACTATATCGGAATAGTCTTCTGAGTTTGAAATTTTTTTATTATATCTCCAGAAGAAATTGAGAAGACAGCTTTGGCATTTCCGACTATATTCGTGCCAGAAACAAAACGAGAACGTTGAAAATATGATCCGTGCTGTTAAAAGGTCATGAAATATCACCCTCCGATGTCCAAATTTCGCATTCATAAAAACAAATTGCAAAGAATGCAGAAAATAGCCCAACATTGGATGGAATCGTTTAACATGGAATTTTATGTGCAAGCATTGGCGTTACAATGTTTTTTTGCTCTTGGAGAATGATTGTAAATCATTCCTAAAGACATAAACGACGAAACCCCGGGCGAAGTACTACTGTTCTTTCAAAAATGTTGGTTGAAAAGTGATGTCCACAATAGCTGAAGGTACTTTAAGAATAATAAATTTGCAAATAACATATTTTTAATATTCAAACTCAAATAATACGATTTTCTTCTATTTTATTCTAAATTGGTTATTACTAATGGCTTATCTAAAAAATATAAACATTGCAATTAATTAAAATAATATTTGATCATTATTCATTACAGTTCATCAAGTATTTATTATTAGTCAACAAAAGCAATACATTGTTTTGATAAAATATCTTCAATCAGTGCTGATAGACGGATTTTCTCTGTTTTACCGAAATTTTGGAATCTTCTGATCAGTAGAAGTACGAGTACTACTTGTACTTCTTATTATTTAGCTGGACCTATTTATGATTCTTGAAGATAATATTGTTGTATGGAACATTTGATACGAGTTCTATTCGCACCTGCCTCAAAGTCTTATAAGATACTCGTAAAAGTCTTATTTTCATTTATTCCACTGTATACTTTTAGATAACCCATTGCTATAATAATTCAAGATGACTGAGTAATAAGCGTTAAATGAATCACATGCTTTCCCGAAAGAAAATAAACATGTCACACTCACAGCGTCGTCGTCTTTTTGCTTTCATTTCGAGCGAATCTTCCTTTGCATCAGTATAAAGATATCGCAAAGCAAGTATTATACTGTTAATGCTGTGAGATATCATCATAATTCTTTGGCTAATTAAGCGTGTAACATTGCACATTTTACGATATGTGGTGTATATGGGTGTAGGATGTAGGCTCTATGCGATATGAATGAAATTTTTATATCCCAGGATGCATAAATAAAGTGAGAAATATGGTGGTTAAGGAGAAGAAAATTATGAAGCTAACGGAATGTAACAAAATATTTTTTTAATTTAATAAGGAGATTTTTTAACGTAACTTTTTTATTTTTTCTTTTAATCTGGAGTGCTATTTCTGTAAACAAATGTAATGTATATCTTCATATTTTAGTCTAATGGTAGGTAAGATGCTGAAAATAATCATAATTTAGAGGCTATTAAACTAGCACTGTGTTATCTGTCACGTTTGATGTAATTTATGGTGAGAGAATGTTACAGACACCATTACAGACACGTTGAATAAGGCAGCGGGCGCACTGACGGGTGGCTGTTTGCTTAGCGTCTAGAGTTTAGTGAGTCACCTGGCATCTATTGAAGTCAAAAAATGCTCTGGAATTCATGTAATCGGCCGCATTGCTCTATTGGCACTTTCATCAAGCTTGCAGTACTTTGATAGATATCAGAGATATCAGATATGACAAGGCGCTAAGCTGTTGCGTCCGTGGTCAAAAATAATTATTCGCCATATCAGCCTCCAACATCTTCATCAGGATCAGATGATGCTTCAAACTTTGACACTAGGGCGGCGACACCACTACTTGATATCTTTAGATACCTATAATTGCCGAATTTGCTATTGAATTTGACGATATAAAATGGCATTTGATTTGCTTTGATTAAATGGATCACAAAGTAGGGATTCCAAAAGGGGTACACTGTATGAGAATCGATCACTGCTGACAATAATCTTTTGGATCAAGTGGCTTCTTGCTCATGCCCACTTGTACAAAGACGCATTTTTTGGAAGATGTGCTCTATAGAGCAATCATGCAACATTACATTTCCAAAAGAAAGTATTGTCATTAGAAAGTAAATAGGACGTGAATAATCACACAAGTGACTCCCAAATATTGCTGTGGATATATTAATATGATGTGAGTGCCGTATCGAATGTAATGTCCTTAATTTGGCTGGCGCCGGCCGACTAGTAGGTATGTGCCTGCCGAAATGTTTCTCTTCATTCTGTGTTGGTCCAGTCATTCTAGTCATGAGAGCAGGATTTTTCTCATCGTAGCCAGAATATACCAAAAATCTTATTAGACACTCGCTCAAAGCTAATTGATGACATAAAAATAGTGACGCAATCTCTTGAGAGTGGAGTAAATCGGATGGCTAACGCGAAAATCTGAAGGTCGCGAAAAGATCGTTTGCTTTATTAATCTTTTTTATATTTCCTCGAATGCTCCAGTAACTCACTGTAGGTAATTCTTATGTTTTTATTTTGTTTTTCTCTGACTGTTCTATTATATAGCTTATATTGCGTATCTAAAATTCAGTCCAATATGCTAGCCAGTATGGTGTGATATATCTATTCACTGGATTGAACTTAGGAACACATGCATTCTGAGGATACGTTTATACAAAAAGAATAAAGAACAATGATCACTATTAAATTGAAAGAATAATACTGGTAGTGACATCTTTTGGTAAATAATAAACCGCAGGCTCACAAAGCAAGAGTGCAAAACCAGAGACTATTAAATATGTTCGCAATTTCCATGGATAATAGAGACAAAACGATAGCGATAAGATTGAAAAATTCACTTTGTATAAAAGCGACAGGTGCCGCAAACAGTTTTTATGAATAAAGTCACTGACTCGCTATCCAGACTATCTTCTGGAAATTTCAGCTATATTGCTAAATTAAAACTTTTTTATGACTGGACCATATGCATTGAATGACATTCAAATTGATCCTTTAAGGAGATACATAATAAATACATATGAATTTCGTCGGACAACAAGACCATATAAGTCGTTACTTATAAGCAAGATTGATCAACTAAGACGTTTTTTTTCTCTGACATTAATTCTTTCACGTTATTTCGGCAATGCTGAAAGTTGATCGTGATCAAATGTCGAATGCTGCGCGGTGTAAGTACAACTACCATGGCCATAATAATAAATCAGTTTTACAACTTTATACTCAATCCTGTATTATGAGGTCCAAGAAAGGATTGTGAGGTGATTTGAAAAATGCTGTCTTGATATTTGCACTTTTTTATATAGAATGTTGTTATAACTTAAGAACTGCTAACACGAATAGATATTATGTGGAGTGGTTAGAACATTTTTTTTTATATATTTTCAAAATTGTCTGAAATACGTACTTTTTCCAATCTGCTTAAATATTTTTCCCCACGGCAAAATTTTAATTAAAATGAGAATCAATCGACACACGTGAATTCCACTGTCAGTTGGATTGAAAAATAAGAGAAACAGTTAAAAGCGAGATGAAAAAGAAAGAGAATATAAAAAGTAATCTATACTCACCATATGCTTATCGATACGGTTTAATTCAACGAAATGTTATATGAAATAGTTAAATTAAAAGAAATACAATAATGATATACATATTTCAACTCAGATGCAGATCTACTCACCTCAATTCGAAAGTAATGAAAATCAAAATATTTAAATTTGCTGGAACAAATTGTTCGAATGATTTGAAGGTAGATATATCGTGAATTCGATCTCGATAGACTTATACAATTTCAAATTTTGACCTTTCACGACAATGAGATACATTAAAAACATATTTTCTCTAGATTAATATTTTTCTAGCCTAAACCTGCCGATAGACTTCAATGCAAAGCTAATATATTGTGAAATACATAGAAGTTATATTATTAGATATGCATTTTTTTGTTTTTTTCATTTATTGATAGCTGTGCCGATCCAAATTATACATCAGCGTTTGAGTTGTAACATAAAAAAATGGTAAGGCCAGAAATAAAGGAAACTTAGGAATAAATATTAATGAGATTTCTTTTGATATCTCGGTATTATTAGATTCCATCATAGAAAGTGTCCTGGCATGTTCCGATAAAATATTTTATAAATATTTTAAATCTCAATAATCGGTAATGGCATCGGCAATTGACTCAAGAGACAATTGATCCACGTTTCCAAAAAATGTCTTCAATGGATGTACCTAAATCTGTTTGGTGGCTAAATTCAACTGTGTATATGCAAAATTTTAAAATACATAATACTTGCAGTTTTTATCATCTTAGTAAAATATATAAAAATACACCTGAAGTATAGAAACTATATAATACCTATATTAAAAATTGTCTCATAGAATATTGAAGTTTTCGTGCCCAATTCGACTTAAATTTAAGAATTTCATGGCACTATTCGAATAAGTTTTTTTAAATATCCGTTCATGTCCGTGTCCCATGTTGTTATCATGGCTGCATAATATTGTTGGTTGTGTGATATTGTCCACAAGTGCAAGAAGGATATCGGAAAATGATTTAGATTCAATTCAAAGCTGAATCTATTAATTATTAAAACGATTTTTTAAATATTTCAAATAAATCCGTATGACAGATCAAATGATAGTTTGCCTGATGAAGATGTTAGACAATTAACAGAAATGGATTCAGATACACCTATTCAAATAAAATACACGAAAGCTACAGAATATTTAGACAAGCTTTGTTTACGTCTGTTGCAATTTATCTCTTTTCAGGAGCTTCTCAAGAATCTTCAAATTGTTGTATCGAAATTTGAAAGCAATCATTGATGAACATTCGGAGATCAGTAATTTTGAACAAATATTCTTGTTTATATATTCAAAAATGCGAATATTCGCAATAAGTACGTTAGTTTCTATAGGAAATTAAAAAAATATAAATTTTCTCGGCATAAAGTAATAATTAACACATATTGCGTTATTTGTGAGATATTCAAACTATAGTGAATTGATTATATACATCATACATAATATGCAGTGTAGTAAGTAGTAAAATTGACCTTGAATATATCTAGTGTTATATTTTCTCATCAGTGTCAGAAGAATATGAATTCTTACCAGCCAACCGACGCGGTGTGCGACGCTTTTATGTTGATAATGATGTGAAGTCATTCTCTTTTTGCATAACAGATAATGTCATGTAAATTATTTATGGTACATATTTAGATTTAGGTTGTTTTATTTTGATGATGAATGGAAATGTATTTATATTGTAATATTTATACAGAGATATATATTTGTAATTTATTCTTTAATTCATGATTACGCGTGTGATAAAGGAAAAAACATTCCTGAAATGTTATAATCATGACAAAATATTATACTGGATATCTATCTCCATAAAGTATATTTTTAATATTTTAATTTATTTATATTATTTTTTACATTAATCATACATGTTCTAAGATAATCAAGTTTTTATTCAATATTTGAGGTTGGAACACCAACATGACTTCTTTGTCTATTTTCTATTCATTCTCATTTTATCATCAGAAGATTCTAAAATTTCACAAGCAAATGGCAATTAAATGCAATAAAATCGTTAGAATTTAAATTAACTACCTATTACTTCTATAAAATTTTCGAAAATATATTTTTTTAATTGTACTTATTCCCGCTTCAAAACCTTGAAAAATCCTTCACAATGATCTGCATATACCATGTTCTCTCCATATATTTTGTATAGAAAAAAGGTTCAGTTTTTCGGAAATCCGCGCATCCATGGCTCAATGCTTTTAATAAGATGAAAAATCTATATTTTCCTATTAATATATGTAGATATGTGTATGTATAAATTATATAGATAAGCTTTTCAAATGGCATTCATCGGGCTAGTATAAAAAATAATGATGAAGCATTGAAATTAATTTATAAACCAATATTATCGATGAATAAAGAGAAAAGTTATCTAAGTTGAAGGTATTCTTTCTCTAGGAATTTGCACCGAAGAAATAATTGCTATGTGTAGCAATCTGCGTAACCATCCATGAAATTTCAAATAGTTGAAAAACTAGACTGCAAAAGATCAAAATTGAATGCGATTTCCATAGATCCATAGATAATAAAGAATCTGTGTGAGATTATGTATTCATACTTTTCGCAAGAATTTTGAAAAAGTCCATGTTGTACCAACAGCTATAGGTACGTGAGATTGATGGCTGATAAGAAACAGTGAAAATCCGCCGAAATACACAGATCTTGCGGAAGAAGGATTGAAGATGAGGTTGATGATGAGACTGATCAGCCGCCCATTGTCCATTGTATTTGGTAGTTGGAGAGTTGAGAAATCATAGTGGACTTATGCATTTTCATAAGAACCTACTAAAAATATAGTGGAGGAAAATCTGTTGCAGAGAAAGTATCTACCTACCTACCTGATTCCAATACGATTTGATGAAGCGTCGAAGCTTTTTTCGACCCAATAAGATTGAAGAAATCTCGAGGATAATTTATCTTGGTACGAATCGCAAAATCAAAAACTATAACTAAGGTTATACACAGGTGATTCATAATGAGGCGCATTTTAACATAATTCTTAAGTTGCACGGTTTTATTGAGCCGACATTATGAACTGTCTTTGTATACAAGTATCTAATCATGCAAAGACACTAGAACAGTGTCCTCATATTGTAGAGCAATTTTACGAGAATCAGTGAAGTATCAAAATTATGCCTCCATAACTATGGGACCATAAACTCAACTTACGAAAAAGTATTCTCAACTTTCAAACCATTGAATTTCTTAATTTCTAAAATTTCTTCCTTAGTGATATGTACGAGAAAAATGGCAAGGTCTACATGAATGAGGGTTTAGATTTAGATAGTGGGTAGATGCCAAGTTCAGATAAAATCTGATGAGTTTAAAACGAATAAATAATTTTCTCTTGTGATTTTTTCTGCCTCAAATAAAATTAGCAAAAAATGTTTCACATAGAAAAACAATGATTCCAGTTTCCAAATCCAGATCATTTTGTCACTGAAATTACTAATTTGTCCATCTATAAGGATTTAGGTATAATGAAAAAAGGTGCTACAAAATTTGTATTAGTTTCAATTTTTTTAAATACGCTTCCACTGAATTTCTGAATTATCTAGAAAAAAAATAGTTAAGTGATGTTCTTATTTATAAAGAATAAGAACATTAACCAATATTTCTTATTCCAATTCCATTTCGCACTTACAATAGCACTGAATTCCTATTTGACTTATATCTATAGGTATATATATATATATATATATATATATATATATATATATAAGAAGATGAATAATAATTTCACGCCTAGCTGGTAAATTGAACCTACATTTCGTAGTTTCGTAGGGTGCCGCAATAAGAACGAGGTTTGTCGTCTACATATTGCGTTTGTGTGCATTTTTTCCACTATACTGCTCAATCAGATTGATTACCAAACATAGCATCAGTCTCCCAGATATATATCATGATTTCGAGGTTGTTGCCTCTCATCAGTATATCGTAGGGTGAAGAGCCATATTTGATAATCAATCCTTATTTGGAACTCATACTTGTATCAATCTTCGGTATAGAACTGTCGGTGGAGACAAGTGTGAGCGATATATTAAGCATGTATAATGGTGGATAATAACAATCGGCAAAGGTTAATAATTAATTAAATAAATGAGGAGCTATCCGTACCAGATGACCATATTAGAAGATGAATAATAATTTCACGCCTAGCTGGTAAATTGAACCTACATTTCGTAGGGTGCCGCAATAAGAACGAGGTTTGTCGTCTACATATTGCGTTTGTGTGCATTTTTTCCACTATACTGCTCAATCAGATTGATTACCAAACATAGCATCAGTCTCCCAGATATATATCATGATTTCGAGGTTGTTGCCTCTCATCAGTATATCGTAGGGTGAAGAGCCATATTTGATAATCAATCCTTATTTGGAACTCATACTTGTATCAATCTTCGGTATAGAACTGTCGGTGGAGACAAGTGTGAGCGATATATTAAGCATGTATAATGGTGGATAATAACAATCGGCAAAGGTTAATAATTAATTAAATAAATGAGGAGCTATCCGTACCAGATGACCATATTAGAAGATGAATAATAATTTCACGCCTAGCTGGTAAATTGAACCTACATTTCGTAGGGTGCCGCAATAAGAACGAGGTTTGTCGTCTACATATTGCGTTTGTGTGCATTTTTTCCACTATACTGCTCAATCAGATTGATTACCAAACATAGCATCAGTCTCCCAGATATATATCATGATTTCGAGGTTGTTGCCTCTCATCAGTATATCGTAGGGTGAAGAGCCATATTTGATAATCAATCCTTATTACCGAAGATTGATACAAGTATGAGGAGATGTTTGGTAATCAATCTGATTGAGCAGTATAGTGGAAAAAATGCACACAAACGCAATATGTAGACGACAAACCTCGTTCTTATTGCGGCACCCTACGAAATGTAGGTTCAATTTACCAGCTAGGCGTGAAATTATTATTCATCTTCTAATATGGTCATCTGGTACGGATAGCTCCTCATTTATTATATATATATATATATATATATATATATATATATATATATATATATATATATATATATATATATATATAATAGGATGAAGCTCTACACCTTTATGCCTTTATTTAGTCGGATACAACCACCCACTAAATAAAGGCATAAAGGTGTAGAGCTTCATCCTATTTTTATATTTTATATCTCATTCATTAATGAACTAATAGATTTCTTTAATTATATATATATATATATATATATATATATATATATATATATATATATATATATATATATATATATATATATATATATATATATTCCTTCTTATGTTGTGAATGATTTTAGCTGACTAGTCGTAAGTATATATTTAATACCACAAATATATGGCCGTAAGCACAGCATCATTTGACTTAAACACTTGGCAAATGACATTCAAATTAACTGTGACAGAATCATCTACTTGCTTTTTCTTATTTTCTTCGACGGCACATAAATTCGTACAAACTGTTCCATTAGTCATTCATTGTTTATTTTTTCTCTCGAAAGAAGAGTGATGTACCATCCGTTTGACAAGAATAAAATGACAACATGCTCCGTTTTTTATGCGGTTTCTTTATTGCGAATGTCCTTTTAGATGAGTAGATATTTAAGATCAAGGAACCTGAAATTATAGATTAAGACAATGCATTTCCTAGAACAATTTCCAGTTCCTGAGGTAAACCTCTATGACACTGATAAAAAGTAAATTCCATAACATAGAGTCTATGTTATGGAATTTATTTTTTATCAAAGTGAAATTATTTCAGAGATATCGGTGTCGCGGGAGGATAGAAATAAGCACAATCGAAAAGTATGTATATTATTTCAAGTAATTGGTAGATTAGCGGGGACTTTATGTTTCTAATAGCAAGGAAAGTGGTGTCACTTGCTGCAATGAAGGAATTCTGGTGAACGTATTTCAATCACAGCTTCGCCTTATCAATGCCATTTAATTTGAAAACCAGGAAGTAAAAAATAATGAATGTGCATATGATACAATGTGACAAATCAGCCCGTCCCTGTCCTCTTCAATTTTCTCTGAAACATTTTCTACCTGCCAATAAAAATGCTGTCAAATTAGCTCCAGTTATCAAACGGATGGACCAAAATTTTAAATTGGCTCGTTTGCGTTCTGGTACTTGATTCTCGAATCTATGGGAAATATTTCGCTTAGGAAATGTTTCCCATAGTTAGATTCCTATAGGAAAAGTCGTTCTGTGGTAAAAGTCATTCTTGAACGTTTAGGAACAGTTTTCCTATAGGAAAATTATTTTCGGGTTTGTCGCGCATTATTTGGGATGCACATATTTTATTGCAGCCAATCAACGTTCAGTATTTTGTAGTGGCAACTAATGATAAGTCGCGTGATGTTAGTGGCGTGACTGTCTTGTTAATCGGTCTGTCAATATGTATCAATTTATGTAAATAATGGCCAAACGTATCGGAAATATCTCAGAGGCCCAAAAAAATAATAAAGTAAACCTGAATTACAAATACAACCAGTGTTCAATATGTTTAGAACTAGGTTTTTGATCGGTTCAGCACTTAACTTTCCAAATAATTTGTTCGATT
Organism: Crioceris asparagi; assembly: GCA_958507055.1. Classification (NCBI taxonomy): domain Eukaryota; kingdom Metazoa; phylum Arthropoda; class Insecta; order Coleoptera; family Chrysomelidae; genus Crioceris; species Crioceris asparagi. Next base: position 48,875,927 of record OY293829.1, read on the forward strand.
GATAATGAGTTTTAAAATTACCTCAAAATTGTTCATGATAGAGAGATGTTTATTTCAGTGTAAAACATTTCTATAAAGTATTTCCTCACCTTAGTTTATTTAGAGAGTGCCGATTGTCTAGTTGGTTCTTCTATATATGGGTCCAATAAATTTATTAGAAACATTGTTAATTCTTTAGAAAGTCCAAATATTTTTATAAATAATGTATCCGATAACACCTCAAAGGGATGATGCCTTTCAAAAAATTACCTGCCTGTCTGATTTATCATAGCCTCTGCATTTTCTTGCTTTCCAACAATACCTAATTGCAATGAGTCCATTTCAAACCACAAAATATTTGTGAACTTCATAATATAAATATTTCCAACACTTGTCATTATTTTTCCATGCTATTCAACCATGGGAAAAGATTCCCACGGTTTGTGTAGCAATATTTTCCTATAGGAAACTCAAGAATGGCTTTTTGAGTTTCCTAAGGGAATATCATGTAGTTTTCCTATAGAAAACCATTCCCATACACTCGAGAATTGGCCCCTAATGGAAAAAACTATACGCACTCAAGAAAAAGCCCTACAACATTTCACACCTAACGTCACAGAGAAAGAAACAAACGAACAGACGTGTGCTCTGCCAAAAAAGTTGATATCGTCAGCGGTGACCTATTATGAAGTATCGAGTTCTAAGATCCCTTACTATTGGTGTGTCATGGTAGCCATAATTTGTATGCCACTACGCGAACTGTGCTGGCCCTTGTGTTGTTAACGAACTACTTGTCTCAGTATTAATCATTGTCATGATTATATTATAACATTTTAAAAAAATCAGATTTTATGGAGATTTCAGTTTTTGACATTTGACGATATCGAGGTACCCACCTGTGTCGGTATAGCTATAGATGTATAAATTGGCAGTATTTACATAGAAGTTTCTTCCGAACTTTAAATGCTACACACAAAGTCTTCACGAACAAACAAGTTTTATATTCTTTCAACGGCATTTTTACGTGGGTCTAATATAACCGTAATATTTTTTCTTCCTTGTCTGTCAATTCAAATTTGTACTTGTTCGCAACCTAAAGTAATACACAAATTAAGAGAGAATGTTGTGCAGATCTCTTCTCATTTGCTCACTGCGACATCACGATCTCATTACTAGTAACTTCATTCCATTAGTCATGTGATTTTTTTTCATCAAATGAACGTGTCCGTCAAAGTCGCATTTTTTTCGCTTTCTTGTTATATTTTCTCACAGATTCATTTCTAATTATAGCGTCGCTAATCGGGCAAATTTTGTTGTTGAGTTGATATTTCTTTTTCTTCATATCGGTTTTCTCTCAACAAACAAGGCATTCTTGCCAAATTATCGTTACCCGTTACTTATGTTTTATATTTCGAATATGAGTGAAAGGTGTCGAGAAGAAGATGGCGAACTCGTTTTCAATCACGTTATAAGAAACTGATGATGGATGACGGCTTTTTGAATATGACGGGAAAATAAATTGAACGTGTACGTTTTGACTAATTGAAATATGGGTATGGTTTTTTATACATAATGAACGACTGATTTCAAACACATAAGTTTAGTTATTAAGGGGATAGATAAAATATAAATGTCTTATAGCTTTAGCATATTTCAGTGAAATCGCATTAGCCGTTATAAAATTTATAATTATCGCTTCATGCCTAAAATACCCAACTATTTTCTCATGTATATTTGCTTAAATCAGCTTAATGTTATCTCACGAATGAGGTGCCATTCGTAAAACACCCTGTAAATAATTATGTAAGTTTTAGTGGTCATGTAACTTCTGAATGACTTATGGATATGATGGTTTATATAAGTATATGGTGTTTTCTAATTGAATGTCAATATTTAAGGGGGTGATTTATAGGTAAATTTTAAGAAGACAATATATTGGTCTAAATATTTTAATGAAATTCGGTATACAGGTAGAATTCATCAAGAAACATTTTTTGATGTACATTTTTTTTATTCCACCAGTTTCTAAATAAGTATCTAGGATGTTAATGATTTTCTTAGAAAACATTTTTTTTATTAATTGCGTTTTTACGCGTTTAAAAAAATAGCACAACATGTTTTAACAATAACAAGATAACCAGTAAATGACTCTTATTTAAAAAACTATACCTAATATTAATAATTTGAGAGAAAATGACCTCCACCTTGAAGGATACATGCTTCAGCTTATTTTCATTGTCGCGCACTCTTCGAAGTATACCTCCAGTATTTCTTATTATTTATTTATTTATTTAATTTACAAACACCACATGTGGTACTTAGAGGTAAAGTAGTGCTAACTTAACAAACATAAGAAGATAAAATAAGATAAAATAAAATAGAAATAAAATAAAATAAAATATATCACTGGAAGCTCTTATACGATCCTTCGGTGCTTCTTGAGTGTTTACTACCAAAATTTGAAGACGCCTCATCAGAAAAATGATCTAAATCTGGGGACCTATGGGGCTATGCATAAATCACATTCTATTTCTAACTAAAATTGGCGATAATTACGGCCATTTAGGCACAACCGTTAATGAAAATAATGATATTTCCCAAGAAATACGAATCAGAATAGAACAGGCCAGAAGTACATTTGTAAGAATGAAGAAGCTTTTCTGCAGTCGAGATCTAAACCTTCAGCTAAAAATACGACTGATGAGATGCTATGTGCTATCTATACTATACTATGGGATGGAGGCATGGACTCTGAAGGGGATTGACGTGAAGAGACTGGAAGCATTTGAAATGTGGATATACCGGAGAATGCTGAGGATTTCTTGGGTGGAGAGAGTGACCAACGTCGAAGTGATGAGACGTATGTATAAGGAGAGATAAATAATTCCAACAATACAGAGAAGAAAATTGGAATATATGGGACATGTCATGATGGGAGAGAAATACCGAATACTACAAACTATTATGCAAGGAAAAATCCAAGGAAAGAGATCCATAGGAAGGAGACGAAACTCATGGCTGAAGAACCTTAGAGAATGGTTTGGATGCAGTAACTACGAATTATTTAGAGCCGCGGTCTCAAAAATGAAGATCGTCCTGATGATTGCCAACCTTCGAAACGGAGACGGTACTTAAAGAAGAAGCATTTCTGACAGTCCAATTAAATATTTTTCAATAATTCCAAAGATTGTCTTGATGGTTAGATACTACAACTGCATCGGGGTTTTCGTGGGTCCAAATATGATTATTATGGAAATTTCTAATAGCGTTTTTTAGAAGTTAGCTTCATCTGCAAGCATTATTTCACGGTCAAACAAGGGATTTAGCGAAATATTCTCTAGAAACTATTGACAATAATTAACTCGCATTAGAAAGTCTCGAGGAAGTAATGCTTGGACCCGTTGAATATGATACGGGTATAATAGAAAATTATGCAGAATTTTCCAAACTAGAACGTGCGAAATATTCAAATTAATTCCAATTTTTCTCGTACCTAATAACTTCTAGATTTTCATCAATTTCCGGAGTTCTTACAGTACGATAGGCCCCTTTTAATTGATTATTTGGCTTTAGAGTACCTGTTCTAGTTAACCTTCTATGTACATTTGCAAATTTTCGTCTATCTGGTATGACTTTGTTAGGAAAGCGCTCTTGATACAAGCCCAGTTTACTGGTGATCTACCATCAGTCATACCATACATGTAATGCATGTCTGCCAACTACTCAATACTAAACTCAACCATTTCTTTTCAAAACAACAATGCTCAGATATTTTAAACACCAAATTAATGACCCGAAAAACCGAATTTATGGACCCACCATCATGTGTTTTAATCTACTCCTACGCAATATGTCATTTGTGTCTTGTTTACTTGTTGTATTCGTAGACGCCAAAGGCTTAATTTTAAAGCAATTGATATTTGTGAGTAGAGTAGCTTTCTAATTTGATTCAATTAATGATAAAGCATTTTTTGCTTGTGACGTTAATTAATCGATATGGTAGATTGTACGTATCTACACGAGCAGCGAAAGTCTGGTTATGGGGGTGTTCAAATTGTAATCTCTTTCTCTATATTGTAGGTAGGTACGTGTATGTATCTGTTTGTGCCGCAAGAAAAATTACATCATATTTTTCGTATTCCGCTTCTTATGTAACACGGGGATAAATAATATGAGCTGTACGAAGATCAGATTAAACCAAAACTGATGGAATCAAAATAGTTCTTCACAATATTATGATCTTTAGTTGAATATGGTTCTCTAGTACCAAAGTAAGTTAATTATGTTTCACATGTCCGACAATAGAATGAGAAAATTTTACTTGTGGTATTTTTTATACAAAAATTGACTTGATATGTTGGTACACTGAAAAATAGAAAATATTATTAATTCTATTAATACTGGTCATTTTGAAGTTTCGCTGTTAAAGATAGAGAAAATACTTCCGGCACCAACTTCAAAAGTACCAGCACCAATAGAATTGATATTATGTTCTATCTTTTATTGCACTAATTGATAAAATCGGTCATATGTTTTGTAAGAAAATATTTCACACTTTTAAGGGTCATTAGTAAACAAAATCGTCAACGTTCACTAATACCTACCATAGAAGATAGTACCTACTATGCTTATACCTACTCAGTCACAGATTTCAAAGCATCGCGGAAATTCACATATTTCAGACTTTACCACTGCTGTATATCGGAAACCGTATTTTTTAAATCTCTAATTTAAATTTTGCTGCATATAATCTCTTCTTCAATTTGGGCGTCTCAGATTTTCGATTTTTGAGAGAAATTACCTCCTCCACATTGCGGAAATGCACATATTTCAGACTTTACGACTACTGCAACTCGGAAACCTATGATTTTTTAGAAATGTCCTATTTAAACGTTGCCGGATATGGTCCCTCCTTTAATTCTGACGTCTCAAATTTTTGATTTTCAAAAAAACGTCCCCTCCACCCCTTTTGGGAGAAGTTTCTGGGGGGAAGGATATAATGAAAGTCCACCTTTTTTCAAATGAAAAATGAACATCCGACCAGGTTTACTATGTAAAAGGCACAATCAGACAAGAAAAAGCAAACAAACTGCCGAATTATATACCTACCTTCTCCGAAGTCAGTCAAAAATCCATTAACGCTAGTTTTAACATACGTAACACCAAAGATGAATTTATCTTCTTTGGTAACACATAATCTTTTTACTCTGGGATATTTTACTATTATCACTTTTCTTAGGATTGTCCAGATTCAACTTCTAAAGTGTATTTATCTTTTTTATTAGCATTCTAGTTTCCAATAAACCAGTCTTAATATATTTCATTAAAATAAAACAAAATATAATTGAATATAAATTGAATAATATTCATATATGTCATACAACATGCAGTTTGAATTAAAATAAACTTTAAACTGGAGACATTTGCCCGTTTAATTAAATGGCCATTTTGTTAGACATATAACTTTGGTATAATTTGGTTTATCTTTGATACGAATAATATTATATTGTTCCGTGCCTAAAAGGTTAAAGGAATAAAAAGTAAAAAAGAAACCCTGTTTGAATACTTATAATTACTAATGCCTATAACACGAGATTTTTCATAATTTATGAAGATTATTGATAATAATTCTTGAAAATGCTCTAGAACTAATAATAAATAACATTTTTGAAACATTGGAATAAAATGCAATGAAAAGTACAAAGTAATACCTATTTATTCAGATTTCAGACGACGCAAAATTCATTAAGAAATCAAGTTTGTCCCAAGAAAATATAAACGTCTTCAAGAGTTAAAGTTATTACTTTTTCTAACCCACATTCAAAAAGTTTATAAATATTAGTAATGTCAGTACATTGACCTGACAAAACCTAATATGCAAAACTACCTTATTGTTATAAAAGATTTTTGTATTTAAACAGCGTTAATCTCAGATAAATCTTTTTTTTAATATTTCTCCTTGAACGATTTCACAGTACCCAAATTTAAACATCAATGAAAACTGTTCGTGTCCTGACATACCTATCTACTATTCTATAATCTTTAGTAAAGGGTTAATTGCAAAACACTTTCAAACTTGTGCTTGTGCAATCGAGCATCACTTCTCCTGGTGCTACCATACTACTCAAGTGGAAAGTATAATTTTGGACATCCATCGATTTAAAAATAGCGATGTCAAAACTTAGGTAACAACAAACTAGAATTTGGCTCTCTCGCCCGCCTTACAACAACTTTCACTATAATGTATAATGATGCTTTTGGTTGTGTTTGGGCCCCCACACGTTCGTAATATCATCATAATGACACTTCCTCGTAACTAAAAAAAATTATTTTAAACCTCAAAACTCGAAAAATATAAATTTTAGATGAGGAATATAAACATTCGAATTATTAGATTGGGTAGATTTTTTAATTAGATCATTCACAGGCATATCTTCAGGATATAATAAGAATATATTGACTCTCGATTGGTTATTTTAATTCATTTTGTAGTAGAAAAACATGCACAGGGTAAATAATAATAATAATAAAATGGTTGTAACAAGTTAAAAAAAGCTAGAAATTTACTAAATATTAATATGTTTCAATATCGTCCAGATAATTGACTCCCCAATTGGGGTCTGATTTTTTCAAGGTCTCAAGAGCTGGATAGAATGATTTTCAGGAAATTTTGTTTCTGGTTGATGTATATAGCTAGCATATTTCTTGGATACTATTAGAAATAGAAGAGAAATTAATACAATAAGATTCTCTATCGTTTTCAGTTTTCGATTTATGACCTAAAATTAGAGCTTCCATCAGACAACATTCAGATCGTCTCGAGCTGTATTAACCAAAAAACTCTCGAAATCTGTCAGATTACATCGATGATGCTCCTTCCTCCACAATCAACAAAAAAACAAAGCGTTATTTTTAGATATGCTGATACTTTAAGATGCTATTTCCAAAACATAATCTTTTATCGAGATTTAATTGCATAACGCGACATAATATAAATTCCATAATTAGTCAATAGACAGAGAAAATATTTTTGTTTTCTATAAAAGTTTGTAGAGGGCAAAGAAAGAGGGAGCATGTGTTGATTTTAAATCGATTATTTTTATTTAAATGATGAAAAAAAAATCTGAAAATATTTCGAATTACTTGATAATCACTTTTGACGAAGGATGAACTGATATAAGTATGTGCTGATTTTCATGGGAATAGATTAACACGATAGATCAAACAGAGTGTCGGAGTATAGGTACTGATCACAGATATACCAACAGCCATTTTTACTTTCCTACCCTAAGTAGCTACAGTTTGTTTCACGAATCATGGCTATTGTGTGTAATCATTCACGAGCTACGTACATATCGTCTGAAGGCAACGCAATCTTTATTTCATAGGCGTCACAAAGTCATTGTGACATTTCAGATAATTCAGGTGCATAAATTTATATTTCATAACTCAAGTAATAAATTTGTATTTTGTGTGTCTGCATTATTGTTGATAATAAATCTTTCATATTATGTTTGCTTATTTAATCAATCGATATTTTTTCCTCTAATTATATTAACTTTCTTAAATGCTATATCTTAGCTCGAAATCGTTACGCCACTGATTTACTCCCGTCAGTTGGGTTGATCCATTTTTCGTTTTTTCAAGGCAGACGCCTACATTGGTGAAACAAAGTATATGTAAGGAATGTATTGTAATCGTGTTAAATTTTCGGTGTTCGGTTTTCAACAGATGTTTACGTTTTATGTCCTCTGAGTCTAATAACACATTTTCAGCCATTGGTCTGTCTGTTTGTGCCAAGAGTATCACGGAGACGGATAGACCAAATTTGCTGCTCTCTTTTTTATTTTGTAGGTTATTGATACCGCTCGCCTGTGGTATAAAATAGGCATAATGATAGCACTAAAACCTTTTACCACTCACCACCACCACAAGGCACATCTCTGAGTAAAACCAATAAATAGTTATGCTCAAAAGAGCTGTAAAATTTTCTGTTTATTCACATTCTAGACAAATGGTTTATCGTACGTGAAAATTGAATAGGTAGGTCCTTGTTGTTTTTCTCGGAATGCTTGTTGGCATCTTTTTCTGAATGAATGATTTTGTTTTGTATCGAACCTGCATAAAATGTGCACCTTAGTCGCAACGTATAGCATAGCACAAAAATATATTTTGCTGAAGACTGCGGCACTAGAACGGTTTATTATCTATTTATTCATATTTTGGCTAAACGGTTGATTCAATATGTATAATATAACATTTTTTGGGCACGCAGAACAAAATTCTTGGTCAAAAGATTCATTTGAAGATTTCCGTTTATGGCGATTCTCAAGAAATCATCGACAGTTTACGGAGGAAAATTTTCATGAAAGTGTTAAGATAGTGCTGTGAGTGCCTACACCAAATATTTTATTGAAGGCACTCGAACCATCGTTTTCGAGAATTATTGTAGACAGTTAAAACTTTATATGTTTTTTATTCATTATTTCCAGCAAATCTTCACCTTTGCTTTTTTCTGTAATATTGCATGGCTCAACGTGATCTTCCCAGAATTGCAACGAATATCTAAAAATAATAACTGACGCCTCAGCGAATGGAATCCACGTGGCGTGTGAAGAAATGTGAAAGAATTCGAAATGAAAAAGTGAGTTGAGTATACGTGAGGCAAAGAAGCTGTGGAAAAAAAAAAGGGAAAAGATTTTGCGAAATCGAGAAAAACTTCATCTGTGCATATTTTGTGTTGTGAGTGCCACAGGGCGGCGGAGACATATCAACATAAATATCGCACATCATTTGTAACAAATTTCATCAGAGTGTGAGCGCGTACTTGGATGAATAATTATTTCGCGAAAAAGACGAAATACATTTACACAAGCGATTTATGCATTTCATCTGTTTGGTGGGGAAATGTGTTGATGCGACCCGTGCGACCAAAACCTGATAATTGATGTGGGTCCAGGCGCTTCCAGACATTTTTCAACAGTGACGTACACACAAGAAATGTTCGGGGTGTGAAATTTTAAATACGAACCTCTTATAGGTATAGGGCTTTTATTCCGACAGGACTTACTGCCAATCGGTAACTTTTCTATAGTCTTTCTCAAGTGAACCAAAAATGACAATATACCAAAGCGTGACATCTGTGATATAGAGATTGAATCAACAATCAGAAGAGTACACTTGACATTTAATAGGTTATAATATGTTTCTCAGATGCGTGCAAATTTCTGTTATAATAATAAGTAATAAAAATTCGAAAAGTTATCTTTTCCATACCAGGAATCAAGTAATTGAAAATTTAGCTCCAATTCAAGAGAAACATGGGGTGCTTGATATCATTTGTGATTTTATTTCACTAAAGACAAATCGTGAAGGTAGTCATTATAAAAAGGTTATTGGATTGGCGCTTTCTCTGGTGCTATATTTTCATAAATTAGGTACTTTTTTACTGATATAAGATTATTTTTAAAAAATTTATATCTTATTGGAATTTCTAGTTTTTGTAAACTATGTTTTATCAAAGAGATCCGATAATAAATTGGAGAGATTCTAGTTCTAGTTCTAGTTCTTAGTTTCCATTCCAGTTTTATGGCGACTTGACAGGAAATCAATTAGCTAATTCCGTCTTATGGTATAAGTCAATTACATACATAAGTCTCTACCATCTGTACGATTCATGTTTGCGGACAACCTCAACAACCTTTTGAATTATAAAACTTTTTTTACAAAAACTAAGACAGACTTTATTAGTTGGTGCACTGAAGAAAACAAATTAATAATAAATTCTATAGATACTGATCATTTTGAAGTTGTGCAGTAAATAGGTAGATAGAGATGTTTTGGCATCATCTAATTAAGTAAGTCGCTCCTAGTGTTTAAAAAAGTTCAATTCTACAATTTTTTTATGTAGGTATCATTAGTCATCAAAATTTTTGAACGTTCACTTATACCAAAGAAGATAGTACCTATCCCATTACCCATTACCATGTATATTATTTGCTTATACTTATTATAATTCATAGATCTCAAAACATACAAAACATAACGAAAATACACATATTTCAGACTTTGCCACTGCTGTTACTCGGAAACCGTACATTTAAAATAAAACTCTTTTCTTTCAAATAAAAAAGATCAAAATTGGAGTACGTTTACTGTTTACTATAGAAAGCGCCCGTACGAAAATAAAAAGCACACAGTTGAATGCCTCCTCCGTTGGGATATCGGTCAAAAAAGAGTGAATCGTAATAGTGGTTATATTGTGCGTTGACATATTGTCATCCACGTGACGCTACTATTATATATTGTCGCACTTTACCCGCATGTTGTTATTGCGGTATAATTAGCGGGAGGTAGTTAACCCATCAGGTAAAAGTGGTTTAATTTTAGTTACTGACCTATATTTTGCCGATGTACGTCTGCGGTATACAAGCGGATTAGCGCGACGTTGCCAGACATTATATATATATATATATATATATATATATATATATATATATATATATATATATATATATATTACTGAGAATAAACTGTAAGTTGTTCTACAGAATAAGTTACGTAAGAAAACAGTTGTTTATATGTGTTTCAAAGAGTCAGAATTCGATGAAATCATTAATTAAAGGGCAATTTTGGTCAATGTTATGTGCTATTTAATATCATCTCAAAAATCCTTCTGTATGTTTATTTGATTATATACCTATGTGAACAAACAGAACAAAATGATCATGACTTTCTTGTTTATTTTTAGATTATCATAGTGAAGAAATACGAGTAGCTGAAGTATCACTTTGGATATTATTTGAGAGGTCCAGACTGCGAACTTCCTCCGTGCCAAAAAATATAAATATAAGGTTATTTAGTTATTTAAAAAAAATGTTGATAACCATATGTTTGAAGATTGTTCTGAAAAGGCAAATCAACAATAGACCAGTTTCTACCCAAATTATAGAAAAGGCTATTGATTATGACACTTCAAAATACCACGTATTACGATAGCATCCATAGGGCCGGACTATATGAAATACTGAAGGAAGTTTATATACCAAATAAACTGACCAACTTTTTGAAAACGACAATGTCGAAGACAGTAAATACCTACCTAGAGTGCGAGTTGCGGGTGAATTAACTGATGTTTTTGAAACATCCTGGAGATCAAGCAAGGGATATGGATTACCAACAACTCTTTTTAGTCTCTCTCTTGAGAAAGTAATCAAAGACGCCAGAATTGAGAGTAACGAGGCGTTAATGATTAAATCAACTGAGATAATAGGATTTGCCTGTTACATCAAGCTATCTTGAAGAAATTCAAGAAGTCTGAGGCTTTTCAAAATGTCTCTGAAGAAGTCAAGAAGATAGGGCTTGAAATAAATAACGTAAAGTTCAGATGACAACCGTAGGAGCCCAAAGAAGGTTCACCAAAACTACACTATCGGTGGCTCAAAGCTTGAAGTTGTAACATGGTTTACTTACCTTGGCCTACAACTAAATGATCAAAATAATCCTAATAAAATAGTAAAACGTAGCAGCAGATAAAAGTGCTTATTACAAACAAAATAAAATAATACGATCAAAGATGGTAAGCAGAGAGTCAAAATTAAGACCATGATTCCCCCTGTTGTTGCTTATGGTTTTCAGGTGTGGACAATAACAAGAATGGAGAAGGAATTACTTTTAAGATTTGAAAGAAAAATATTGAGAAGGATATTTAGCCCTATCAATGAAAACAACAATCCATTATATCTTCGAGGTCATGCAAATTTACAAAGACTTTAATATTCTCAAATTTTTATGATAGAGATGGGCCGAACATGTTGAATAAATCGAATCCCATAGAAAATACATGAAAGTGATACAGGAGAGAAAATAAAGGCCAAAATTATGATGCGTTGACAACATTTAAAAAGTCACGATAGAACTGTTTGGCATAACAAACTGGAGAAAGCTAGCAAAAAATAGAGATGAATGGAAAAACAAACAACTCCAAAGAGAAGAGATTTGCTTAAAAGGAGGTAATGGCCCACATAGGGCTGCTTTTTTAGTTTTTATAGTTTAGATTAATAAATGTGGAGAAAGAATCGATGTAGGTATAGTCGAACCAGAAATCTAAGAAGGTCGTAAATCTATATTAGCCGACGATCCTCATTATTACCTATTGTTCGAAATATACATAAGCAATAAAAGTGTTTCTCCCTTGAAATATTCCCAGGTCCGGATTAAGATATCTCATGAAATAGTTTGGTATTTGGCATAATCGAATTCATTATCGTGATGTTTATAAATGTGTTTATGTTATATATCATAATATATTGTATATACATAAACATTTCTCAATTACATTCAAGCGATTTTTCTTAATAATTATCTTAACGCAATATACCTACCTATAAAACAAAATATAATCGCTAGGGCAGCAACTCTGCATAGACAGCCTGCTGATAACACAAGTGTGTGGTGATTTACAACCTTTTTGGAATTTCTGTTCGCACTATATCTCACTGTTGAAGAACAAAATATGAAAATAAAAATGAATTCATAATTTACATATACATATTGAGATTAGAATCATCTTTGTGAATAAAGAGTGGCCATAAACAATAATGTAGGTATAATACGCTGTGAGCGGAAAATTTCAAAGTATGAATTAAATTATTTTGGTGTTTATCTACGCATTTGTGAATAATTTTAATGTACCTAATCGTAATTTCAAAGACATTTAAAAAATAAGTTTGTCCATTGCACATTTAGATAAGGAAGTTGGAGTGATTCTTGAAGAAAATCCAGTTGTTAAATGATAATTTTGCATTAAGCAAATCTGAGAAGATAGTTGAATATAGTTTGATATTCAAAGTATTTGATAAAATTGAAAAATACTGCTAAGAAATCCATTTCTCAAAATGATTTTGAGTAATGAAAAAAAATTAATAAATTAATCATTATTTTTTGGTTTGTATATTTCATTCAGCTGTACAGAGCAAGTTATTTTTTATGATAAAAGGCACACATGAATCAAGTAACGACATGGTATAGAATTCCACAGCATACTGAGGAAGATGTTATTTGGATCGCCCGATATAAATTATGTATCAGCTTGGCTGATCCAAAATTCACATTCAACGCATGCTAGAACGTGACAGTTTATTCGGGTGGCTCCATCTTTTATTCCGTAAGAACTTCCCAAAGTATTATACTGCTTTGACAAGCAGTGATGTAATTGATTTTTGAAACAGAGTTCCAGACTTTTAACGTCTTGCTCCCATATAATAAATTTTGTAACGTAAAAATATTTCGAATCAGATCAAATAAATATACCGGTAATTTCATGTTGCATCTATTTTTTCTATCACAATCAATAGACACTTAATCAAGCAGCTTATAGTCGTAATGAATAGTAGTTTCGCATAATTCACTAATAATCACTGCAAAAATTGTCACTGCTATCTATGTCGATAGCCAATGAACACATTAAGTATCTCATTAAGTTCACGTCCACAAGCTACCAGAGATATTATCAATTACATATAAACATTCATCTGTAGGCGCACTCGTACAGATATACAAGGTGTCCGCTATCCAGCAGATATAAAATAAATACATATATCCAAAGAAATTCCCGGTTGCAAATTTTGTATTCGTTGCTATATGCTAAAAATAAAAATAAATAATACTCAAGAGATTGTAATCGCTAAATAAACTTCGCGCTTTCCTCAATAAAAAGGTGTTGCTCCCTAAAGATTATCTCTATCGACTCATAGGGCTACCAATATTCTCGACTTTATAGTCAAATTTCATGCCGGATCTTGGACTTATGTAGGACTTATTCTCCTATAATAATAAAAAAATCGTTACGTTTAAGGCGAACTTTGTAGAACTTCAGACATCTAGGTAAGTTTAACAACTCTATTTGAGTCTTGCTCAGATAGAGAATCTAGTGACTGTGTAAAACATGTATTATTGAGATTGCTAGGTAAAGCTCATCAAAATTGACTCGACTCTCAAGACACTCGGTATATGCACAATCCTGTCAGTAGCTACTAAACATTACTATGCCGAACAGGTTTCTGATCTCACACTTAGTTAGTGTACATTACAGACATAATAACTAGAAGATAACCAATCCAAACAGCTTATGCTAATATCAATCTGCAATGTATATACCTATATTTATAGGTGTATTTACGTATGTGCATATATATATATATATATATATATATATATATATATATATATATATATATATATATATATATGTTTTCATTGAAGGCCCGCGGCTGTAAGAAAAGTCAACCAAACTTACAAATTGAAACCAGCCCCTCTCAACTAATCGATCGATTGATCGATACGTGGGGAGAGAGGCGATCGCTATTTGTATAATATATTTTTTTCGTTCCGGTTGCGTAAGCAAGAAAGTCCGGAGAAAAGGCATAGTAGGATTACGTAATATATTGGAGTAGTTAAACATGTAAATGAGCTTATCGCCTTATTATGTGACGTTATATATGCGTATTGTGTTGGTTTATATCGTGTTTGTTGGTATACCTCTATGGAATGGAATAGATTGGATTTTATTGCTGTTTGCTGGAGTGCAAATCTCGGTATTTCTATACATTATGTGACTTTGCAGAGTTATGGAAGCCGCACTACTGATATATAGGTACCTACTTGAGCCATTTCATCAGAGAGATATTAGACATAAATATTCTTCAAAATTAATTGGATCAACTGTAGAAAGTTTACCGAATTTGTGCAATGTTTCCCTCCTCTAGTCTCCGAAAATAGCGAAGTAAAACCTCTCAATAAATTGGGGTGGTACTATTTCATGTCTATTGTGCAGAAATATATGAATGATCTCGAAATATCATGAAGACCAAAGCCGATCATTATGTCTTCACCACGAACAAAACAAAATTATAGATAGCACAGAACTTACAATTATAAAGCTTCATGAAATGCTAATTTACTGATTAATCAACAATACCATTCTGATGCTCCCATTTACAGTATGGTTGAGTAGTCTCAGATTTCTGGTTCAGTTATTTGTAAAGCCTAATTTATTCTCAATGTTCGTATACCTATTTTTATAAGAAAATAATATAACGACGATCAACAAATATAATACTAGAATATAATAAAAAAAATATAACAAATTTTTGAGATTCGAAATGTTTGCTTTATAGTGATAAAAATGTACCTACGGCACACTCGGGTTTATGAATTCTACTCGTACTAGCCACATTTTTTAAATATACTTAAACACTAATACATACCCAGAGTTCTGATTCAACATTTTTTCCTCAATGAACAGTTGTTAGTCAATGAAATCTCGTTCAAATAAAATTATTCTTATCACGTTTTTATTAGCTTTACCTATCTAGGTATCAATATAACGGAAGCTTTCAACGTAATTTTCAATAACTTCCAGACGTCTGATTAACTTGAAAATTTGCACACGTCTTAAAGACCGATGACAATACGATAATTATAAAAAAATCAAAATTTTCAAAAAATTACCAAAAATTTCATTTTTCAAAATGTTCAATGCTCCCGGACAGGTACAGCTAGTTCACTGAAAGACGCGGTTGTCTGAAAGGCATCCTTGACTTGATTGCTCCAAGTTACAGTTAATCTTGATTCCGTTTTGAGACTAGAAAGTAAGAAAATAAGTACAGTTAAAAAAAACTGAAAAAAATACGCTGTAACCGCTGACCGAACTAAAAAAAGTAGAAAATAATGTTAGTTTGAAGTGTTTATTCTACAGCGATGTAGAGATTCGAATAGGTAACTCATTATAATTGAATAATTTTTAATAAGTTTAAAATAAAAAATGAATTGTTTACAAAATAAATAATTTTATTTAAAAAAAGCATGAGGTATTAAAAGCAGAACTATCAAAAAGAAACTCACCCAACTTTCACAAGAACACAAATTATTTTGTAAATAAATTAATTCTTATCTTAAGCTTACTCCAAATTATTCAATTATACTGAATTACCTACTGGAATCTCTAAGTTAAATAGAAAAAACTCTTCATACAAAAAAAATCTAATTTTTAGTTCAGTCTACTATTAAGACGTACTTTTCCAAAATCAGTAATTTCTCTTAAAATTTGAATAGTATACTATACCTCACATAGGCGTCATACTGATTAGCTACTTGGGGATATTTTTACTGGTAATTACACCAGAAGAGCATTGCGTCTTGGGTTCATTCCCATAAATGCCCATATATCCCACTATATATAGCATCAGCAATTACATCCCTAACGATTCCGGGGCACCACGTCGGGAATGTCTTCTGATGCAGATGCCTGTCATACGTCGTCGCCATACCGGAAATTCCGGTCGCTGATCACCTTGTGTTTTCCTCCCCTCCTTCCTCATTCTTCCTTAGAATTGTCGTCCGTCGTCTTGCGGCCGAGTTATCGACGTTGTCTCGGACGACGCTGTGACGTCACACGTCAAAACATGGCGTCGCCGTGGTAACGACCAGGCGCCAAGGGCGTCTCGCGCGAGATCCGTGTATCGCTCCATTCAGCGGGCATCTCTGCGGCGTGTCCTGGCTTCCTGGTGGTGCTGCTTATCGGGGAGATCGAGTTGCCGAGATGCATTATATCACACGGGAGAGAAAAGCATGAGATGGCGTTTTGGGAAAGGCACTTGCTCATGTGCTTCCGTGTTGCGGCAGCTATCTCAAAAGTCTTTTATATTAAAAGAATGGTAAAAAAAATCCGCTCACATCTTTATAATATTTTCTTATTATATTTTTCATTAAATTCTCCATTGTTGTTATTTTATATTTGCTGTTCCTTGGGAAGAAAGAATATAAATTATCTCTTCATGGATTGCAATATATCTAAATTATTTCTTATTCCATAATTGCGTACTTTTAGAACTCCCCACATATTGTAATCTTGCAGCCTAGCCAGAAGTTATATATTTCTGGTTTAGTATATTGAACTTGAGTTGAATCACTTCAGTGAGGTAAGCTGTATTTTGTCATCATTTATATATTTTTAAGCATCCATATATTTACTAACGTGTTTTTGACGACTACTTGAAAAATACTTGGATGGATTTTGTTGAAAAGGATAATAGTGATAGATCCTGAGTCATATTCTAGAATATTTTTTTATCCCGGAGAAGACAAGTGTTGGTCCTGGTAGCGATATCTGTTGTTGAATAGATAACTCACAAACAGTAAGACGAATTTAAGTATGGAGTCAAAATGATCGCGATCAGATTGACAAATTAACTTTATTCACAAGCGACGAGCGCTACACACAGTATGCTTGAATGCAGTCTCGGGTATCTTTGAGTTCTCACTAAATGTGTTATAAGATCTATGTCATTTTTTACAACAGTCCCAATAATTACGCAGTCTCAGTCATATGGTGCACTGAAAAATAGTAAATAATATCTAAATACCTACATATTATATTATTAGTAAAATAACAAACATAGATAAATATATTTACTCAAGACTTATGAAAAGGTTCTCTTGAAAACCATCAGTAAAGTGGCTTCGGGAATAAGAAAAGAGTTGTCATTGCTTGCATATAATTCTTAATATCTTTTAACTGCTTATTTTGTATGGAATTATACTTGCTGCACATCAAGAAAATCGCCCGTTCAGTTGTTGGATTTGCAGAGCAATATTATTTAACCCTCCTAAGCCGAATTACTTTATTAAGTATAGTTAAGGGTGCCATTTTGTAATCAAACGTTCCAAATTCTGATAATTATACGAATTTTGGAGATTGCCATGAAAAACTGCACTACCATCATACCAACCTGATTTTCAAGCAAACTTTCTTCCACTAACCAAATAACCTAACCTAACCAAACAATTAACTTATAAAATATACTAATTCCAAGCACTAAGCTTCAATTCTCAATATTCTTTTAAATAATTCTAATATGTAATCAATTGAAAGGAAGCTAAATATAACAGCACAGGTACATAATAACATGGGTAATGTTGATAAATAACAAATCCCTCTGGTGTTGTGATCTTAAATATTTTTTTACAGTTAGAACTAAAACCAGATGTTCTTCGGAAATCACAAGACGCCATCTGGAGTATTGAATTTTATTCGGTATACCTACCTTATTCTTCACCTGAACATGGTCATTACGCGAGCACCTCACCGATACATCGTGGGAAAACGCGTCTTCGAAAGAGATTTTTCGGCACCGGCGTTTTACTGTTAGGTGCGTTTTTTATGTATTGGTATATCGAGGAAGTTATTCAATACCAAGACAGAGAAAGGAGAAGCAGCTGCTCACGATATAGGGGGTGTAGTGGGCCGAGATAAGGTATTTAATTGGAAGATTGATGGGCGGTTTGCAGTTTTCTGGTAGTAGGAACACGGAAGGATGATCATATAAAAATGATCAAAATGTATTTGAAAAAAAGCGAGAAGAATGAATGTAAAGATATGTAGGTTCTGTTCAGGGAAGCTATTAAATACGAAAACATGATCCAACTGTTGCAAAGTAACGGTACTACTCATAAGAAAGGTAGTTATGTTTTTTTGGTTACTTGGTGGCTTCTTGAAAGTTTTTTTGGTGAAAGTTCAGGATTCGTTGTACAAAATATACCTAAGTAGTTTTTCTATTTCACAAGAATATGACGGTACTAATAAATTACGGACCATTACATTTTATAACTCTAACGGCACAATAATAAGAAAAATGTTTAGGTGTAATAAAATTCTCCATTGTGCTTTTCTGTTACATTTTATAGAATTTCTTAATTTTATTTCCAATCAAAGCTTACTTAATTGAATAAGAGATATTAAATTTCAAATAATTATGTCCGTGAAGAACAGAAGTCTGGCAATCAAAGGGTACTTTGTCTAATGCGTCCACAGAGAGTGCTATTATATCTATTGTCAATTTTATTATTGTATTTTAATCGTGTTATTTTTAGTTTTGTTTTTGTTATCTATTTGTATTATGTGATCACATTCTGAATATTATTCTATAATGTTTAACTATTAGGCTTGCCAATTTTTGAATAAATACATTTCCTAATTGCAATGGGTGATTTTCACGAAAAATATTTGTCGTCTACTGCCTACAAAACACAAAAGCTTTTTTCCGCCAAGGCACCCGATAGACATATGAATGTTGACGTCTGATATTGATAACATTACCCAAATTATTGTTGGGATTTTGAGAATGTTTGATTTTAATTGATGCAATAACTGACAATCTAGGAACTGTTGAACGTTTGAGATTTCTGCACTGTTTACATAACTGTAGTTTCGGGACAGCTTGGGCAATGACAAGAAAATTTGGAGAGCATGAATTTTTGCTAAAACATCTTGAGCTATACCCTTATACGTGCATCAAGGCAAATCAAATGTGACGCTTATAAATGACATTGATAATTATATTGGTTGGTGTGTCGTGTGTCTACCTTCCATTTTAATTTCATTGACAATAGAAATTGCGCAATATTTATTGTACGTTTTTCACTGTATACCTACGATTTGATAAATATGTAAATGTAGTATAATTGAGATAACTAGAGTTTTCTGATCCATCATCAGCTATATCCACATGTGAAGTGAATTGTCAGAGAGGTTAGGTTAGAATTATTTCATATAAATAAATGAGAAATTAAATGTCATGGTAATATTAATAGTTAAAACTTATGTTTTTATATTATGCGTGAGTTATATATGTTTTTAAATACATAGAACAAAATATACCTGTCATCAAATAATCACTCAATATTCTGGTATTTCATGATTCTCTATAATATTAACCGTCCTGTCTATTCAATGGTTATTGTTCTATTCGGGAAATACCTATACTGATTGCGAATAGTCCTAATTCAAGACAAAAATAATTATTTCAAGTGGGATCCAGATTGTTAAATATTCCTCAAGATGATAATGTGTGCATTTTAAATGTGTTGACCCCCGCCCAGAACAGGCTGTAAACACTAAACACCCGCTACCTGTTCTCTTGCCTCTGCAGGGGTGCGGCTTGGAATCTTTTGTAGTTCACCCTCTTTAGAGGGTAGATACCGTTTTTAGGTTATTTCGGTCTACTGTTCGTGGATCACTATTTAGGCTGTGAGCTGTAAATATTTACAACTCTTAAATTATCTCTAAATGGATTAAAAGAATATTATGGTGTCGCCAATTGGTGGCTTACTTTGGGGTATTTTAGTACAATGGCATTATTGAGGTGGCTATGGATAGATGGTCTAAGTCCGAAGGATTAAAAGGACATATTTTGGTTGGATTTATTCACCTTGAGGCTGGAATTAGTTGAAATATCTGAGATATATTAACTACGCTAAATTGTTTACGAAATTAGAATATCGATCTTCTTGAAATTTTGGATTCATGTTAGGTAGTTTTGATTGAGGTTCACGTATTTTTCGGTTTGTTTGTTATAAAAATATATTTTAATTTGGATATTTACAATATGTTGTTCTCCAAAAAAGAAATTGAATTATAGATATGATTTAAATCGACTAACTTCTATGTGTAGAAATTTTTCAGAAAATTAAGAAAAAATTACTTAATATTTGACGTCTGGGTCAAAAATTTATCTCTGAAGAAAATTCCAATTTTGAAGTCATTTGTATAAGGCGTGGATCAATTTTCCTCTTTAAGAATATATACTCTGTTTATATTTTTTAATGGTTGAGTTGTTTTAATTTTGTGTAGTTGTCAACTGCAAATATCATAATCCAAGTTTACAAACAAAAATTTCGTTTCACGAACGATTCAAATTCATTTGGTGAATCCTCAAATCTCCCAAATAGGTAGATATATGTTTTAGATACAATATAAATCAGAAATAGCGTCATTTTTTACCGACTTCCAACAAAAGGAAGAGGTATAAAATTCGGTTGCATGTTTGCTTATTTATGCAGGTACCTATGGCTCATCGCGCATTTTGCATAGTAAACGTGTTTGATACTTTCCGATTCATTTTGAAGAGGAGAGTTGAGAAACTCAAATCCGAAATCTCCTTCCTTCCAAAAACCGACCCCGAATGCGCAATTTTTCTCCAAAATCGAAAATCTGACACGGCAGAATTAAAAATGACGTATCTATATTTCCGCTATATGCAGCGGGCATTATTTCGAAAATTGAAAATATGAGACGGTGTAGCAACATTTAAATTGGACATTTTCAAAAAAAAAGGTTTTTGATTTACAATATTGGTAAAGTTTGAAATATGTGTATCTCCACCGCGATGTTTTGAGATCTCTGAATAATAACAAGTACAAGCAAAGAATATACAGGTGTAATAGGTAAGTACCTACTATTTTCTTTGGTATTAATGAAAGTTCCCCGATTTTTATGACTAATTTTGTAGTATTAATATTATTTTGTATTTTTCAGTGCGCCAATTAATATGGTAAAAATATATCTATTCGGAGCTACCAGCAGGTTTTCCAAGAACCATTTTATAGATATTAGCCGCTGGAATGTCGCACGCCACCTTCACATCTATACAACGTTCTAACACATTTTCTGTTATACACCTGAGTCATCGCACTGTACGAGTATTACGGGCTTGGTGTGGTTATAGCAGTTCAATGAACTGCCGAATTTTCCATACGCTTATAACTATTTGTTTGCGGGTTGTGCTCACGCAATTTCCAACTCACGCAGTCTCAGGCAGGCAGATATCTCGGATCGTCAGCTTCTCCCATCACCGGTTTCGGTTTTTTCAACTACAACAGATAAAATATTATTGTATTGCCGAATCTAGTTTTTTTCCGTTTTAGCGCTGGAAGGTTATTTGCGATTCCACAATGCTTCCTGTCGATTAATAACTCAATCATTGATGGATTCGAAGATTATGGGAGAATATATCATGAGTTCTCTCGACTCATTATGATAAAGAGTTATAATTCCACCGAAAATTTCATTACTTGGGATAAATTATCATTTGAATCTTGATATACCGAAATTAGCATTAAAGCAAAGATGGTGTATTTGATATTTGATTAAAGTATGACCCACCATATGTCATAATACATAGTATTAAGCGAATGAGTAGTGTAGTATTCTTTTTCTCATTTTTATTATTATTGAATGATGTTATTTGATTCATACATTTGCGTCTTCACATGTTTCACAGAGCTCTTTCATTAGTATAAAATCGCAAACGGCACCTGTCCTATTTGTAGTATAGTCGAATTCCATTTGCTAATAACTATGTACGAAACTAATGATTACCTTACCTACTGGGCCATCCTATAGATTTGGAGATATCCAAGTGAAGATGACATAATTTCATATTAGAACGAATATCTTCAATGAATTATAACGTGGAAACCTGTTGCAAGAAGGTACAAAAAAAAGTTTGAAGATGAATTACCTATTTTTTTAAGTTACAATATGTTATGCATGATTTCAAATTACTCAAGTACCTCTTTGCTTTTTTCATTTTACTGTTTTTTTTAAAGAACTTCCTCTATGTCAATCCTTCTGTCAATTAGAATCTTTTTTCTAGAACCTATGGATCGATAATGCTCAAGAAGACTTCTTCCAAATTTACTTTTATTGACCCTACACGATTCTAAAGCAGAATTAAGTGTTCGACTACAGCGCATCATCAGTATTCTCGTAAAATTTCATAACATTTTTTTCAACTGAAAATTGCCTGCGGTATGTTGTAACGGTTGTATTATGTCTATTCACATTGTCAAATTGGAATAAATGAAAACCGTGTTACTTGCATTCAAATCGTTGCGATGTTTCATGATAGCGACGAAGTAATTTTGCTCCATACATCTAATATTATAAATTAAATTTTCAATACAATTCAATGACCTGAGGAACCAATATACTCAAAACAATTTTCTAGATAAATATGTGTATATTCATACAAAATATATAAAGAAATTAAATAAAAATTTATCTCTAACTTGTTGAGAAATGATTAAATGAATATCTTCGGTTCAGTCAACTGTGATTCATAGGAGCGAAAAATCAACTAAATGTACAAAAGCCTTCTCATTTAAAAAAATAATATATTAATTGTGAGTCGTTAATTTCATGATAGTGTTAAAATTTTTAAAATTATGTCTTCTATCTCTATATAGGTTTGCTCTTTAGTTGTACAAGTAGCAGCACAGCTTATTCAATACATAAGCTGTGGTAGCAGCAGAATTAATTTATCACATATTTTACAACATGTTTTTTTCTGAGATGCGTAACATTTGTAAACACAACTTTGAAGTTTGTTTACACTTAGGTACTTGTGGAATGTAATTCCGGATGTTTGAAGTCAATGAACCCAACTAGTACACAAAAACTCGAAAACACTCCCTGAACGCTAGTTACTTGTCAAAAATCAAAAAGGCTCTCAATATGGTGGAAACAATGCCACTTTTGAGACTTATCAACTTCTCCCTATGATACTAACTCAGTGGATCCAAGGCTTCAATTGAAGTAGGAACTTTTTTTGTATACCCCTAACCATTTTTTCATTTAAACACTTCATATATCTTAAAAATCACTCACTTTCTTCATAAGTGAGAGTGCCGTAAGTAGAAAGATACTCGTATTCCAGTGTAGGCGACTTCCCTGCATTGAAACTGTTAACACAGACAAGGGGATCTACAGTGTATAGCCTGGATTAAGACACACCCTTCCATTTAAGCTGTATTAGGAAATATACTTTCCCTGGTTTCTTGTTACCAGCCGAGAGCGTGCGGCTCATCACCGGTCACTAGTCTAAACATTCGCCAAAGATGAAATACACCTTTGCCTTGCTCTGCTCTACCTAACTTCGATGATCGAAGTCTGCCAGTATTATTCTGCAGAATTCTTTAAGAGAAGAAAGAGTCAATCAATTCTCTGTCAAATATGTAAACTTCAGTGATCTTACACACAGAAGACGGTAACGAGAAAAATGTATGGTCCGTTGTTCTATGAATTTTAATTTTTTCATGATTTATGTAGGGTTTAAGCTAGGATTATGTTTTCCCTCTCCCTCTCCATCTTGATAATCAACCCCTGACTTGTTGCCTGGTCTATTATTTTCCTTATGGTTTGCTGTAAAAATAACTGTCTTATTCTCTTTCTACACATTTATCTACGACCTATGATTTGTGTCATAGCATTTTTATCCACTTTTTTACATTTGTTCTGTATATAAAACTCCTAGACAATAATATAAGCTTCGGGCGTCAGAATATATTATTCGTTCTGCTTATTGGCTTACTAAAGGTGAAAACATTGGCTGATAATAGATGGTTGAAAATTATTAAATATTCTTGTATCGTATAGAAATTATATATAGGTAGTAAGTGTACGATATCCAAATTAGTTCGACGAGCTTAAACATGTCAGAGCAAAGTAGAGTTATTGACCGCTGCTGTTGATTATCGTTGTTTCACAATATTCCCTTGAACATATATGTATAGACGTCGACATTCATCACAGACACTTGAAACACCTGTTGTTTAACCAACTAGTGTTATAACATAACAGAGCGTAAAAAAATCTCACGACTATTTTGTAAACACACAATATAGTCTGCTATAGCTAATAATTAATTAAAATCTTCTAGATGCCGTTTGTATACTTGAAAAGCAATTATCAACAAACGATATATCGTTTCGCGAATTAGAACGCACTCAGTATGTACCTACCAATAAATTAAAACTACCGATTTAACGCCATATACGCGTACCTATAAGAATGGCGGCAGGACCATTGCGCAATAGTTCGCAGCAGTAGATACGTTTGCGAATATATATATATCTGTGATTATATGTGAGAGGTACCGACAGATAGTTGGATGTTGGTTTGTATATATGCATTTTAACGGCCCGTCACGGGAAACACCGACAGCGATTTCTATTCAAGCCATTTTAGGGAAGAGCTGCTGAACTCCCACGTCGTCTTAGTTTCCAACATTATTTGATTTCTATCCCAAATGAGAACTTGTATCTTGTAGGAAAGCAGCCTCTTCGCGCAAGATATTCTCTCTTTAGTCTTGTGGACATACTAATAGATGCATGCTATCTTCTCGCTTCTCACTGTGAAAACATTCATAAAGTTTTTGTTATCGTCCATGCGCACACTGGAATTAAATGACAATGTTTCATAAAACTAATCACAAAAATGCCTATATCTTGTATAACACATAATGTCTAAAACTTCTCACTTAAACAATAACCGAACATACTTTACCAGACATAATTTGACCAAAACAACCTTGAGTTGAACAATTTGAACGGGCACTCAGGTCTTTACTATGGAGAGTGAAATTTTTAGAGAATCACCCAAAGTTCATAATAAAACTCCTACGTGAGCCCAACAAGCACTTTACCGATTTTATTAATTCAAATTTGGTGTCTTCTTTAACTGCCGTTCAAATAATTCTTTCATAATACATATAGACAATTTATTTTTATACCAAAGCATTAACAGTTAACCTAGTACGTAACGCATCGAACCGCATGCTCCCTTGTTGATTGTTGCTGTCTTACATCGATATTCTTCGACTTCTCGCATGTAATATCTAATATACCCTGGAGAATGATTGAAACTCTGATTGCATCGCTTAGAAATAAAAAATGACATTATATAAATTAGCTAGTCACTCGAGATGAGATATTATTGGACTTTATTTCATTCTGAATATGTCATTAAATTGATGAAAATGATTTTTACACGATGCTAGAAACTCGTACAATTCTCTAAAACCGAGTACTTTAAGTACTATCCTTGGGTAAATCGGTATTCTTTATTCCAGTAGGGTAATCGCTGCGAGTTTCCAAGCCAGTCCTAGCAAAAAAATACTCAACTGTATGATGTACTAGCATGGTTGGAGACCGTTTACACAATTTGAGTAACCCGTACAAATGATTAGTTTACTATTGGAAATTGCCGCGTGTGAACCACTCGCATCCAGTACTGGCTCCAGTTACTCGTACGAGTTATACAGGCTATTTCCAAATAATTGCGATAGTTTTTTTGGGGGTGAACACCCTGTATGTAGTAGCCTCGTGTAAACAAGCTATTCGCTAAAATTGTTTCTAACGTATAGACGCCACACAGTTTAGCGGAAATGTCTACTACTTAGTTGAATTAATTTTTTTTGTGCAAAAGTGAGTGAAGAAGATTTTGAAATGGAGCATGGGGGTAGGAAATATGCAAATAGTTCGCAGTCGATTGAGCTATTAGGGAATAACTACTTATTTTTCTATCACTTTTACGGAAAAAATATTTTAAACAACAGTTGTAGATATAGATCAATCTATAACTCAAAATTATTTTTGATAAAATTTTACCAATGACCATTTTTGAGATTTTCTTTATGTTTGGTCGGCCGCCATTTTGAAACAAGGCCGATCATACCCGTCAAGGATTTTGGTTTTCTTTATTGACATACAACACCATGCCATATTTTTTTTAAATCCAAAGTGCGAACGACTGCAATAGGTACATTTCTTTAGAAAATATATCTAAGAAGTCGGTCATAAATAGCAGTAAACTAACCACTAGTACGTGTTACTGGAATCGTGTAATCGATCTCCAATAGTAAGTCAAATAGTCGAGTAATTTGTAAGTATTGTTAGGTTACAGTTCTAGTAAAAGTTGACGATATTTGTCTTTTAGGATTCATATATCGACAGATGTTATGAGACTTGGATTAATAGGACAATATACCTATATCGGTTTTATTTATGTCACAGAAAATCTGAATCAGCTCAACAGAGTGTCGGTACCTATAAATATTCAATTCCAAACTCAATCAATAATTCATGATGTTTTATTCTTTACTCTAACCGTTTATTTTATGTATTCAGTTATTGAGTAGCTTGGCGGTTGTGATATTTTTGAATAATTTAAAACATTCTACCGATATATAGAAGTAATACTTGGAAATATGAAATTAGTCTGAAAATTGAGAAAGTGTTTACATAAACAATTCATGTCACTATTTCGTTCGGGATAGAATAAGAAATAATTTACAAATACACAGTCTTAGTTGAATGTATCAGATGTATCGGAATTTTTCGTAATGGTTTAAGGTTTAAGTATTCAATTTCAAGAGTATTTTTGTTTAAACATTCAACTTGTGATAACTGAAAGGAACTTAAGGAGCCAATCGCCGCCTGGACATAAAAACTCTTGTCAAAAGTTTAAATGTATAAAATAAAGCAGTGAAGGTAGGTCTCGAAATCTAAGCTAAAAATAATAAATATTTTGTTAAGACAGTTTCCTTTTAAGGTTCGGTTCTTTTG
Source organism: Crioceris asparagi (assembly GCA_958507055.1). Taxonomy (NCBI): domain Eukaryota; kingdom Metazoa; phylum Arthropoda; class Insecta; order Coleoptera; family Chrysomelidae; genus Crioceris; species Crioceris asparagi. The sequence continues at coordinate 48,903,149 of OY293829.1, forward strand.
AATTGAGAGAACTTTGCTACAATGTTTATCCGAAATCAATAAGTAGATAGGTCATTTCTTTCAATTCAATTTGCAGAATTAACAACAATAAAGGAAATATTTTATTCTACTTGCAAAACTTGTTCCAAATTTCTTATTTAAATCCATTTTTCGACCGTGATGAAAATCAAGCAAATTGAAAATAAAATATTTTTTTTAGTCACCAAAGTGCAAAATTTTAGTACTAACCTCCTGTTGCTGTTGCATTCAGAGGTGATTCAAACTATGTTGGAAATAGAAAGCTAGGAATAAAAGAGAAAGAATTTCATAATCAATCTAATGATTGGCAAAATATTATATTGGGTAAAACCTACCTACCGAAAAGCATTTGCGAGAATGTCAGTGACACACCCAAAAGGCATCTGGCAAAAAAAATCAACCGCATATTTCACTGCCTTAGGGATCTATTAATTCACCTTTTAAATAAGACAAAACTTTTTCCAATTACTTACTATTTCAAAATTTAATTGAATTGGTTATTTAAATAACGTAGGTATAAATTAATAGATTTTAGACTTGTTTGATTTGAATCATAAATTTTAATTCAGAATATATGTTAGTTTCATCAGAACATTTTTCTTTGTTCCAAAAAGTAAATACGATTACAACGAGGAGTAAATATTTTGAATACGAGAATTTTTCTCATTAGGTAGTTTTTTACAACAATATGGCTTTGACAGTTCTGGTATGCATTAGGTAAATTGAATTGGTTGACCTGAACGTATGTTGGGATTAATTAGTTAATTATGTATTTATTTTTATCTTCAATAATTGTCAGAAGTGAAACAAATATTCAGATTTTTTTTTATATAATTGATATAACGGGCAACCTCTTATGTGGTAGATGTTTCTATAATCCGATTAAAATAAATTAGGGAATAAATTGAACATAATGAAAATGATTTAATCCGCCAAAGATAATCTTTGACATTTATATAATGTATCCTCATTTGTCCATTGCCAAATTCTGGATCTCACATATCAATTATTTATCAAACCAATTCACAATGGCTCCCTTGTAGGTCTGTTACTAATTGGTAGTACCTAGATTATTCAATAAATAATATAGAGATTTAAACTGAGACGTGTCAATGACCGTACCGATCAGTGAATACTCAAATATCGGTATATTGTGATTGCGCGCATCGATTACCTCCTGGGATACTGAAATTTGCCCTTAAGACGGACGTTGTGATTGCGCGCAACGGAAGGATTAAGGGATAGCATTTACCGACTTCGAAGAAAATTGTTTCCACGACTTCCCAAAAATTTGGACGATGTTTTTGACGCTTTGGTACAATTGAAATTAAAACTTCTATAAATGAAAACGTCCTGCTTTCATTGAATAAGGAGATGGGTAGGTATAGTTATATTCAGCAGTGATTTTTTTTGTATAGTGAAACAAAGTTTCTCTGTGATGGGACCTTCAACTACTGCACAAAATTCTTCACGCAGTTATTCACGTGGTTCGTAAAGGACATTATGTGCCGTAAGTTTTTGCACTTATAGAAATAAAAAGGCAGAAGTGTTCAGATCTGTAATATTTGATTGTTATAGCCAAAATCTGACATTTAATCAAAGTGTGTGTGTGTGATTTCGAAGGAGCTATTCACAAAGCAAGCCGAAACGTTAGGCCTTAGCTAAAGATGACTGGCTGCAGAATATTGGACTCAAAAAGAGTATTCTGACAAGGACAGTGAGTTGAGAAAATGGTTGGTTGATTGCCGAAGCCTCCAAAGATGCACGTATAATGCCCTGCGATTTTTTAACGGATAATTACATTTCTGAATCTGCCAGATTTTCTCTAGAGATGTGGGCTCCATGTAGCCCAAGCCGAGAACGGACCACCAAAGCCTGTGAATCTTTTCATATCCATTTTTATAAAAAAAATATTCTAAGCATCCTAATAATTTTGTATTTTTAAATGAATTGAAAAATGTTCAAGTAGGAACTTATGTGAAATTGAATAGCTTACATTTACAAAAAAATATTAAAAATATCAATAATGAAAGAGAATTAGAATAGGTTACAAATTTGATAGGTACATTTAAAAATAAAGAAATATCCAGAATAGATTTTGTAAAAACTATATGTTATAGGGCATGTTCAAATTAAATATAGTTATTTACATTATATAATAAAATAGATATAAATTAAAATAATAAGTAAACAATATTTAGTTTTTTATTATAAGTTTGCGCGCAATCACAGTATACCTTTTTAGAGACGTGCTCGCAAATGCATGATGGGATTAGGACAGCCGCTTGAAAACCCTGACCGCTGCGTGCAATTGCAGTCTTCCCTCAAATATACATGGGTATATATTAAATCATAAAATTTGTATATTAAATAATTGGCTACATAATGATGCCATTACCGTTACTACTAGATCCACTAATTAAGAAGAACATATGATCTTTCTTTTTCATTATCATAAGATTCCGCGCCACAAAGCCTAATAATTATGAACAAGGAATATTAAACATGAATTTTTCGGATGGGAAGCAAAGCCAAAAATAGTTATCAGTCTGTTATAATGATCAAAATAATAATATTGAAATCTGACAAGAAAATATCTAGTGTGTTAACTCAACTACCTCTCTCAAACGAATTCCATGGAACCTACAGATCATCTGATCAAGTCATTAATTTGTTAATTAATCGATTCTTTTTTCATATCTTGTTGTTAAGTTATTTGTTAAATAATCGGAAAATACCCCATACTTTATTGTATTTACTTTACTATTTACCAAACCGTTTTCTAACAGTTTGCAAATCGCCTCCAATGCGCATGTCTGTCAGATAATTGTCGATCTAATCAATCTTGACAGTTGTTGGAACAGCTGACAAATCAACGGACAAGGATTTAAAATTTGAATTAACCGCTAATATATCTCTTCTCCGCCTTCATGTGTCTGTGATTTTAAGATTATTTTTCAGTTTTACTTCCCTCAATAAGTATTGTATTCACTTAAAAAATCAACCCGAGATTTTGGCTAATATTTACGATTTGAGGTTCCTAGATCACGAAAATCATGGTATCTCAAGTCCGTCGGTCTGTATATCTGTAGTCTGTTGGCAGTGTAGCTCAATAACGCCTTGACCTAGGACAACGAATTTTGGTATGCATATTGAAGGACTACCGTCGACGCAATTAATCATATATACAGGGTGTCCAAAATATTAAGTGTGAATATAAGAACGGTAGAAGCGACGAGGTTGTTTCCATCTCGAAGCGGGGTGGTTTGTCGAGGGAAGTCATAGGTAAAGGCTTTTACCAATTTTTTTTTATTAGGTATATTTAAAAATACATAAGGAGATAACATGCGAGATTTTACGGAAGAAATTTACTATCATTAGATTTTCTTTTTAATTATTTTTCCAAAACAATATACATTTATCATGAAAATATTTACATTGATAAATTCATCGGAACTTTTTTCTAATATAGCTTCGATCTTTTCTTCATTTTTATTTGGCCTTAGTACATCAACTATATCTCTACAGGGTGATTATTGGCAGTTTGCCTTTGGAGTCTGAAAGGCTCAAAGAACAGTTCTTCGGAATACTGAGGCACAGTTTTCCTAGGAAATAATATTTTTACATTATGATATGAATCATTCAATTTATATGCAAAAAATATCTAAATAATTTTAATTTTCTTATTGTTCTTTCGAAGAGAGCAATTCTCCTCATCATCACTAATGATGATACGTCACTCACTTCACTGAAATGCTCTTCACTCATCTTTTTCAAAACTATGTGAAAGTTTTAAAAAATATCCCAACAAATGATCTCTGATGATTAACTACCACAATAGAAATCATATAAAATAATAACACAACCAAACCAACCAAACTTTTAGAATCTGTGATTGATAAAACTATAAAACAAGCAAAAAGCTCGGCAACGAAATAGTGTTCACTGACGACAACGACGATCAACAAGACAACTACAACATTGCGCATGCGCCAAATTGATGGTCAGAAGATAATCCGCAAAACGTTATGATAGAGTGCGAACTGTCAGAAATTTTAGATGGAATAGAAACCTAACAGGTTACTAATCGTTAGACGCTTAGGTTGAAACGCGATTGAGCTACTGCGAAGAATCTTGACGGTAAGAAACTGTTTCTGACAAATGTTGGAACGGAGTCATAGAATATGGATTAAATCTGAAAATTCATCTGTATTTTGTATGGTCTTATTAAATTTGAAAAGATCTAAAATCCAATTAAGTTTGAAATACAATACATTCATAAACACAAATACATTATTTATTCGACTAAATCTAATTATTCATTACTTTGATTAAGATTTATTCTAGTTATCAGATAAATATAACATTTACGTTATTGACTCATATCCGTTGTGTCAGCATTCAAGAAATAATCACGGTTCAATACAAATTCGTGGAGTGGTCTATACATTTTATTATTCTCTAAGATTCGTGAAATATTATCTGGTAATTGTTATAAGCTAATTTTTTATCTGAGCTATAGCCACTGTTTGGTATAATCGAAATGTAAAAGACAAGTATTCATAGGCTTAGGTCCTAAATGATGGAGCTTCTCTACATTATTTGCAAATACTGTCAAAACATTTCCTGCTAAAACCGCACCATAAAAGGTCCTGTGGATACCTACCGACCTACAATATCCCAACCAACTGACAAGCTTGCTTCCGTTGTTTGGAAAGTTAGCGCACTAAAGTCACAGTATTAGACACAAAATTTAACTTCTGATAACTGATAAATTTCATGTTGATGAGCCTTCCCATGGAGAAGCGTAGTAGACTATAAAATCAGAAATTGAGCACAGTGAAATAGCTTTATTATCTTCTCTAGGAAAAGTCAGCCACTGGCGTCAGATATTATTTTTGTCAACAGATGGTCAGTCCTTCAGAATCATTGGTAAATTTGAGGAACGAGGATCCAGTGCTACTAGAATTTTCTATCTAATATTGTCATTATGAATTTTTTAAGCTGGCATCTTTGAAATCTATAAATATATTATTCAGATACTAATTTGTATTTATTAAATTGATAATTATTGGACAGGGCAGATCAACACAATATGCAAGCATAATTAAATAAAATTATCTTGTAAATTGTGGGTGAATTCCTTTGCTGTATCTATTGATAATTATTGGACAGGGTAGATCAAGATAATATGCAAGCATAATTAAAAAAAATATATCTTGTAAATTGTGGGTGAGTTCCTTTGCTGTATCTTTTTAACATATTTTCTTTAATATTCTTTAGATTTTCAAATTACTTAAAAAATACCTAAGCTATTTTAAATTTTTGGATTCATTCACCAAAATTGATCCAAGAATCAGATTTTTTTTTGTTTAGGCTATGTTTTTAGGTACCTCAAACCACAACTTTTTCTCCAGTAATTTTAGAGAAAATAGCCTGTCACAGACAAACAGATAGAAAGACGGATAAATAGACATGCACAAAAAGTGATCTTTGAAGAACTCGATTTTTGTATCCGTTGTGCTAAATCCTAAAAATATTGAGAGGAAAGTGCTAGTTACATCATGTAATTAATCCTATATTAAAAAACACGACACATTAGAAAAGGGCTGTGAGGAAAACGATTCCTTGCGCCACAGCCCTTGCGCATCGACGCATTTTTATGTTGGTATGATGACGCAAATTGACATGAAATCTACACCTCCTAATGTCTAATTCATGCTTATGACATAAATATTTACTGTACAATGACCAAGTGCTTGACTTTTATCAAGTAGATGTCATACGTACTTTCACAAACTTAGAGCATTCCTCAAACTTAAATCTGGGCTTCTTTTTGATTCAAAACTCAACTTCAAATAACTCGTTCATAGTAATGAAAATGTTCTTAACTCGTTCTGTTAATATATTCAGTAGAATATAGTGGGCGGATACGCCAGTGACAGTAGTATTTTCAGTCTGTGTGAAAGTACAAAGTATCCCATAAAGCGGCGTCCTGGTGTTTTCATAAATAAAACGGTTTTAATAGCCCATAAAATTACAGCAAGGAGCGTATGACTACTTTCCTTTACATCGTGTATGTACCAGTATTTAGAAATATCCGTTCGAATGTAATTCCGATGGTGGATTTATTCTTGTAGAGAATCATGGTGTCTACTCCCATGTTGTAAGAGATCGATCGTATATATTATACAATCTAAACTAGACAGGCGATATGGCTGACCCATATAGTTCAAAAGCCATTTTGTTCTTATTTCAGGTGATAGGTGACATTGTTGGAAGACCAATTCTGAGAAATGGGAGAGCAGATCGAAGGGTCTTAACGTTCACGGATAATTCATTCTTAGTGTTCCGCGTAGAGTCTTTTTGAATCATCTTATCGTCTGTATATCTGTCTGTCCTAATACATTTCAAGTAATCTATTAAAATTTGGTATTTATTATCTCAATGTTAATAATTATATGGTGTAGAGCGAGAATTCCATTAGATTTTATTAAGTGCAATTTATTCTTAGAGATAGCATGATGCCTTAGGTACAATAAAAACAATTGGGATTTGTCAAAGGAGCTTTGAAAAACCTAGTGGACCTAAGGGAAATATTCAAAATTAGGTTATTGTTAGATATCTATTTTATGATCAGAGTCAGCTGATTGCCAGTTCATGCTTACAAATATTGACATAAATAAAGATAATATCAAGAGCTTGTATTGTGATTGGCTTTATAAAGTCGTTAACATCAAACAAAACAAATACAAATTATAACCTACAAATATGACAAGAAATTAATTTCGCCTGTACGGTTAACATGTTTTGCCACAAGGTAGCTTAACCTTATAGAAATTTCTCAATAAGACAAATATACCTGCAAATGTCTTGTATCAAAAAATATGAGTTTAGGAAAAATTATCGCTTCACTTTGGAGCGGTTTATTTCAACTGTCCAAACTACCAATGAAATTCTTAAATAGGAGTGGTAATGTGAAAAAGTACTTCGCATTTATTTAACGTGATTGGTGTCAACACCATTTTTTTGGAACAATGCTTTGAGGAGGATGTTTTTGTTTTATGTACTCAGGTAATTTTTGTTTTCGGATCTCCAGAATCATTCCCGACCCTCGCAGAACGGAATATATTTTTACAGGTCTCTGTCTTCTTGCATTCACAATTACCTAGCTACCTGAATCTATACTTTATCCAAAGGGTGTTTCTAATCTTTGCTTTATCCTTACACCAAAAACAATTATACAGTAAAACTAGTACCTATTTTCCAGAAAACCCACTACATTTTCCGCTTTGAAACGAAAGATTCGCTGAATCCGGGTCAAGGTGTATCAACTTATATTTATTTCGCTCATTGCCTCCAGGCATCGTAATAATTTTCTGCATTTAACATTGTCGATGCATCGGCGAAAAGTACAGTATTATTTTGTTCTTTTGTTGTTCAATATGACGATGGATATAGCATTCTCAATGTGTGTACACGCTAACCTATTGTTCTCTTAGCATTCTTAGCCTAAACATATGATATGATGATGAAAGTCAAACCACTTGAGAAAATAAATGGGGAAAAGAAGAAGCAGGACTTCTTCTGTTATTCATTTCTAAAAGCTTTGTAGTAACTATATCGCTTTACCCACATGAGTATATCCTTATTGAGCTTTGAATTTTATTTTTCTGGAGAATTGTTCAGAAAAAAGTTGATCATTGTTTGGAGTATTTGAATATTTAATGTATCTTTGTCACATACTTAAAACATCTCACTTCAATTACTACTATTTCAAATAGCTATAAAATAACGTTTATGGATATTAAATGACCATAATCATTAATGATATAAATTGACAAATTATTTTGACATTTGAAATATGTATTATTAAGTATAATTATTGAAAAGCTAAATAAAACTTTTTCTTCTTTACAGGTAAGATTGCTGGAAATGGCAGTACGAATATTGGTCCACATGGAACATTTGTAAACGGCAAGTAGGATTAGGAAATTTTCCTAATTAGTGTTTGATAGTCTCTTAAAAATTAACTTGCTCTTCTAAAATCATACATTCTCTATTTTAACATAGAAAAGACACTGTTTAATGGTGTGAATTATTTCATCTATGTTACACTGATAATATTATCAGTAACTATAGATATACCTACACAGTGAGTGTAACAAACTCACAACTTATTATCGGATTTTCGTTGTTTTCAAATTATAGTTGACTGAAAAGTTGGAAAATTTGATAAAAATAAATTTCTATTTTACTGACGGTGAGAAAAGTATATTTGGTTGTATATTTTCTGTTGTGTTCGTTATACTCCTGAGAAAAAAATACGCAACTGAATAAAAAACAACAAACATTTTTAAGAAAAATCTGGGAAATTGGATTACAGCATAAATTTAAATAAAATTGTTTTGTTTTTACTTTTGTGTTGTTTCATGATCTGTACAATAAATAATTTTCTTCTCATTTTTAAATATATTTCAGAACTTTTCAGAAATTCACGTCTGTAAAGAATATTTACAGGTGTAGTGTGAACATATACTAGACTGGGAACTATTATCATTGAATAGTTTAACTACATTCATCGCTTGTACATTTCACATAAATTATGCTTCCTATGAGAAATCGTTATTTGCCTGGAAATGGGAAGCTGAAAATACGATCTTAATATATGTATACTTATATGAATTTCATATTTAGTATTCCATATCGCTATTTGAATCACAGATATCCCAGTTAGAATATGACTATTTATATATTTTCATACAGCTTTTTGAAATTTCTGATTTATGAGGGTATTTGTTTGAATATCAAATTTAAATAGATATGTGTATAATTTATCGTAGGAACAAATCAACGTCAACCATTTATTTGGCGAATATATATATATAAATATATCATAGAATTTCTCTGTAATATTTATATTGATAAATAGTAAAAAGAAAGTCGAAAATTCGATACAACACCAATTATTATAGATGTGAGATAAAGCTGATAACAAATATATATAATTTTAAGTTACTCCCCATTGGATCTACTGAGATTGGATATTATATTTTTATCATTATCTATGTACCTACTATGTACAGGTTTTATAGAAAAAATGATGTGAACGTATAATGAGGTTTTCCCTGCTGTACGTGAAACATATTCTACATTGCTTGCTTTTTAAAAACTGACAAAAATGGCTAGATGAAAAATATTCCTTAACTTTTATAACATAAATTTTTAGATCTGTTGAACAATGATTTGATGATATTTTAAAAATATTTTCTTTCCATTTAAATTACCTCAGATAACTCTTTTTCTTAGAAGTAATATTCTGTGTCATCAAATAGGAGAATTTGAAAAAAGCACTAGATATAATATGGTTATGAAACAGATTACTTATTGTGTCAAGTGAGCGAAATGTATGGTGTACCAGTAGATACTCAACAAACTCAGCTACGATTTTGTTATTTTACCAACTCTCATCAACTTGACAGAAACTCATCATTATTCAAAAAGATGAGACACTTGATATTGGGTTTTGAAGTTATAAATTTTTCTATTCAAGTTGAATGAAGTTAGCAAAATTACCCAATGGGATAGCAGGATTTAATATTAACTTTTATATATATATATATATATATATATATATATATATATATATATATATATATATACCTATATATATATATATATTTCCTATTAGTTCGCATTGAACATTTTCTTTATTCTATAAATCTGTTTCGAATGGTATTCCTATACGAATAATCGTTATTTTCTTTGGAACGAGTGGACAAGCTCACATGAATCTTCAGTTCAGGAGTGTGCGAGAAACTATTTGCTTACAAATGAAGTAGAAAAAAATCTGATAGACATTTTATTGTTAACATAATGCAAACAACGTGCGCATTTGGTCTAATTCTATTGAGTTTAAAATATAACTATTTAATACGAGTAAGTACAGAAGATGTAATTTGATATATTCTATCACAGGGCCAAATATAAGATTAATAAAACACCTAACTTTGGAAGCATACGGCTAAGATCCAGTAGACTAGAAAGAAAAATAATGATCATTTCAATAATTAATAACAAAACCATGAAATAATACAAGAAAAATGGTGAAAAATAAATCTCAAAGATCTCAGATTTCTTCTAAATTCCAATTTTGCCGAATATGAGCAGATTTATGTATTTCTTTCCGGCTAAAAAGATTTGCTTTATATTGAAATTAACCTTTGTACTGAAGAAAAGCCTTCGTTCCGTTTCTTAGAATTATTATTATTAAAAGCTATATTCATTATGAATTAAAGACATTTAATGCTGACATCTCAGTAAATATTTTTTTATAGAAAACATGAGTAATTCTTTTTGATTGAAAATTAAGTTTTTTGTTTTCTGAATCACTCTGGCGATTTAAAAAAGTTACAGTATATAGTGTGTATAAGATAAGAATAGGATAAGTAGGATATTGAATACGGTAACAAATACGGGGTTAGGTAGATGGGAAAAAATGATTTGATGGTCAGATATATCCATGTTTCCAAAAATTAATAGCTCTTTCGATTTTCATTTTTAAGGTAATAGACTTTTCTCATTTTTCTATGAAAAGTAGTAAAAAAGGAAAGTACTTCCTCACGAGAATTTTTCCAGTTCTTCCAAATGGAGTTCCCAAAATTATTATAAAATATTTCGTTTTATAGAACTCCTTACCATCGAAAACGCTTTTTTGTGATTCTTAGCGGTGGGAAAAACTAATGTGTATAATATTTGTTATTCTTTTAAAACACAAGCTTTTGAATACCGTTGATTATTTTTCTGGCTTACCGGATGTTCATTGGGGATAAATTAAATAAACTATTAATACTTTGCTAAATTTATAAGATCACCAATGCCGATTTTTAAGGTGCGCTTTTGTATGGTCTATTCAACAAAAACCTAGTTGATGATTTACTAGCATTACAGAGAACGTCACATGGGTACATATAAAAAAGTTTTTCTTCACAATCTTGATGATATAAAAGACCATAGAATCTCTCAACAATATTCCCATTCAACTGACTCCGTATCTTGGACATACTTTATGGGTAGGTACTTGTAAGAATCTGCTAATATGTGTGTGTGTGTTTTTTGTGTTTTTCTTTTGATGCAAAATTGCCCACAAAGATTGTGGCCCATAATGAATATGATGAATTGGGGATCACCTTTCATCTTACTAGGCATACCAACAATAGTTCTTTTTGCGCCTGCGCTCTGTGGAGCAATCCTCTTGCTGTATTATATGTGTGTGTGGGTATGCCCACTTTCTAAGCAGCGTCCGGTGGCGTCGTCGACGTCGTCGCCGTCGTCGTTGTTGCCGCTGCAATATGGTGCTGAGCAGCGCTCAGTCCGGTGCAGCCTTCGCCGTAGTCGGTCAACGTACGCAACATCAAAAGGTGGTAGTAGTGGCAGCAGGCTCGACGACGAAGTCCTGGTGTTCTCGTCTTCTTCACACGGCGGCTCAGAAAGGATACCACAACTGTAATATTTAATCACGACGTGCGTAACTTAGCTATTAAATACTCTGTCCTGTCAGTATGGATTTGAATCGAGTTTTTCACGTACGGTGCGTTGTTATAGTGGTTTGTGAAACAGTTTGAGTGATAATTTGGATATTGAAAAATATATTTTTTTATTTTCCCGACGATATTTCAATTTTTGTTCAAGCTTATTTTTGGATTAATCTTGGTACTTAAAAAAGGTGTGTAAGTTGGTAAATTTTATCTATAATCTAAACAACAGGTGTAATGTGCTTTTATCAATTTCTGTTTATAATTTATACTATTTACTATACATAAATTCAACTGCTATAAGATTAAGATTAAGAAAAGTTAAAATATACGGTATTTGTTTTCAAATTTGTCATCTGGAATATGTAGACAACGGCTCACATTTATATTTTATGTGTGAGGTACCGGCTTGTTAGCTCATATCGGGAAGAAATTGTAATAGTAAATTATGTTCTAAAACCAAACTAAAAAATAATAAATATTTTAGACTGGGAAAATATCTTAATTAATCTGTGTCATAACATTTTAATACTTTAATTTAAGTATAAGTAGGTACTCATTCAATGTATTATTTACCAACTTAATTATACTACTAGCACCCCTATGGGGTCTACCAACCTGTAGAGGGTTAATAAATAGAAACATGAAAATGTGAAAGCAAACGGAACTAATAGCAAAGAAAATTTTGCTTAAAATGTTGGTTGGTATTTTTTCATTCTTGAATCAATTTTAAGAAAAGATCATATGAAAAGAGAATAAATATATTTGGAAAGGTGGAGTCTGGATACATTTTCAAGTCATCGAAATTTTGTAATCAAATAATATGATTTTTCTTGGCTATACTGAACAACTGTAATACAATGTAAAATTTCGGATTCCATAATTCCAATTAGAGAAAAAACTTCGAAAAAACGGAACCCTTATAAGGTCCTTCTCATGTCTGATCATCTGTCACAGCATATTTAATTCAAATCTACTGGAAGCGATAATTTAAAACTTAGTACTCAGAAATATTAAGGTGAATATAGTTAGATGACTAAGGGATGGATACTTATTCTGATCTTTTTTTGGGTTAAATGTAAGAATAGCACTGTGCTAAATTTCGCCCATTAATAAAGAAATTATTTTTATTATTATTATTATTATTATTATTTTTATGATACAAGTTCAGCATGCGACATATATATATTATACTTGAAAATATGTTCATGATAATATACGAACTCTCCCTCCTACCTCCAAAAGAAATAAGAGTAAAATTAGATAAAATAAGAGACATTGAGTTTCTATCATAGTTTGCAGAAAAGCCTTAATGGAATTCTCTCGAATGGAGTAGAAATAGAAAATACAGAAACCTCTTTCACTTTTTTCTCTAGTATCTTTTTTAAATTCAAATTATTTTCAATGATTGGCCTAGGTTCATACGATAAAACCTATTCAATTTAAACATGAATTCCAATCTTACACGTATCTAAATTCGTAGAAATTGAAATTGTTACTATGTGATACGAAATATATTTTTGAGAATGGTGATAAATATCTTCCTAAGCTTATATCATGTTATTTGACATCACTTAATGTTCTTTCACTATTTCAGAAAATTATTAGTTATCGCATATCCACAGTCTAATGCATTCTATCAAGTTTCCATCTTGCTTATCTTTCCATAAGAGGTAAGATATTTGCTAATTATCGGTCTTGAGTCAAAAGTTTATATGATCTATTCAGTACAAGTGAGTTTCTCTTCATGTTTTAGATACTATTTTTTCTAGCAATTAAATGCCATTCTTTTAAATTTTCGCTAATTATTCATTTTTTTAAATTTTTACAGTAGTATCCTTCACAATTCAAAAGCAGACAGATCAATTCAACTAATGCACTTCACAGTTTCTTCTAAAGTTTGCTCTGTCTGATCTATTGACATGTCTTAGACTCTTATTGTGAACTACTGTTAAACTTCTTCTGAAAAAGTTCAACAAACTTTCAATGTTTAGCAACCGTAACAAATCTTCAAATTGCGACAAATAATGTAGAGAAATTTGCATGTTAATTGATTTTTTTTTCAATTCAGCATTCTTAATTTAAAGTACAAATTAGCCGATACATTTACCGATTTAATCGCTAATTATTAACATCAATGCCATGTTATTTTGCAAAACAATTATTAGGTAGGTATAATTCGAATAATGAAAGAAAAAATCATCTCATTTTATTCAACTCGAATTTGAAATTATTATAATTATATTCATGCATATCTCGTATATAAACAGTTATATATAAGCACTCTCCGTGTTTTATTTATAGAGTTCTGTACGTGAAGATGTGAATGACCCACAAATACATGTTTTTTTCTTTTTTTTTCTACTGTTTGAATGTGATAAGATTATTAAATCTGTCCAATCCAGAAAACGTTATTCTGTTGCATTTGATAGGTATTTCTGTTATTTGCGCTTCATCCCATAAGTTTATTGAACTCTCTGCTAAGACAACTTAGTTTCATCATTAGATTTCCCTTGACTGTTATTTACAAAGTCAGTAAATCTTTTTCTCAACCTCTTTTTATGAAAATGACAGAAACTTCTTCAAATATTTTAAAATTTATTGGATGTAATATTCATTATCAGTACATATTGCCTACAAATATAATAGACCTGGATTATCAGTAACTGTCTTTTGATTAGAATGAATTTGTGATTTTATTCTTTATTATTTTCGTATTCTAATGTATAGCCTTTGTGATCTGGTCTATACTAGGGACTCTCTAGAGTTTAAGAAGAAGAACGGCATATTCTTGGAATCAAGAACGACCTTTGCCTGCCTGCGCTTACTAACGGGACATCTGGTATTACCGTTCCGAAATCAGAAATGCTGGGTGGGTCTCTCGGTCCTCTCTTATGGTTTATGCCTACAATATTATTTGGTATTTGTAACGGTAAATTGCTGAATAAGAAGTACCTCATAGGCTACTGTTCATGATTTGATGGAACAGTTGGTATAATTTGGAAGGATTTATTATGGTTTTCAAAGTCACAGACAGTTACTTCAAAGTTTTTCATACTGCTTTAATTTTTATATTAATTATATATATATATATATACATATATATATATATATATATATATATATATATTTATATAGTTCACGAAGAATAATAATTGCTGAATATTGTAAATGCAACCTCATCTAACGTAAGCAATATATTTATACTCAACTACTTCATACACACATACTGTTGAAACTACTATCTATTTATATGAATGTGAAATCAAATGTAACTTTTTTTATAGTACCCTTGAAAATGGAATTAAACAATTCCGAAAGCTCGGAGTGAGTTGAAAGAGTTCTCTTTTTATTCATGCTGCCATTCCCAATAACCACCCCATCTATATTTATATATATATATATATATATATATATATATATATTATACTTATAATAAATTTCAAAATACAAATTCCTCTTGCCCGAATATATAACTTATTTTTTCATAACATAATATAAGGTAAGATGAAACTTACGCAACATAATATTCTTTATTATGAATGTGTACCTATACCTCCGAGCCATTTTTGATGACAAAAAAATTGTATTTTGTATTGTATTTTATTAACACTGATAAAAGCACATTATACAGCAATATCTATAATCTCCATGAAACTAAAATTAATGTATATAATTGTTAAACAATATATGAAAATACTTTTATTTATCAAAAAAAATCTTACTTAAATATTTCAAGTACCTACGACTTGAATCTCACTTTTTGAAAAAAATCCAGACGGAGGAGGTACATATATGTATATTTCGATGTACCTACTCCAATACACCAATTTTGATGTTTTTCTTATATTTGAATGAGAAGAGTTGAGAAATGGTCCTAAAGAAATTTCAAACCCAACATTTTCTTCCCAAAAAATACCCCCAATAAGGGTGCTGGGGACATTTTTTTTCGAAAATCGAAAATTTTAGACAGCACAATTATATCCAGAAACATTTGAATTAGACATTTTTCAAAAAACGATTTCCGATTTGCATCAGTGGTAATGTCTGGAATATGTGTGTTTTCTCGATGTTTTTGAAATCTCGATATAAGTGAACGTTCGACGATTTCGATGACAAATGATACACACAAGATAGTGAAATAAAACCTTTTTACAAAAAATAGCACCGACTTTATGAGTTGGTGTACTGAAAAGCACAAAAAAATATTAATTCCACTGGTGCTGCTACCTTTGAAATTGGTACCAAAAGTCCTACTTATAACTGTAAAAGTTAAGCATTATCGGCACCATTACAATAAATATTATTTTGTACTTTTCTGTGCAACAACTCATAAAGTCAGTCCTAGTATTTGTAATTTTTTTATGTAATGAGATAACCTTATGCAATTTCTTCATCTGACAATCGCCTTTCATTGAACTCGTAAAGTGAAATATAGCATTAATTTCTGTTCTTATGATGTTTGAAACTGGCTGGCTAATTTAATGCGCCTTAATTAGAGACTGAGAGCTTAATTACTGTAAAAAAACGTGTGGCCCGCAAAATTTCGTATAATTAAGTAGTGAGAGGCAAGAAGGGAGGGGAGGTAGCTACAGCACTTTCCTAAGATTTTGTAATGTTTCGATGATACGAGTACGTTCATATGTTTTAGGTCCAAGATAAGATATAATTAATGACATTGATAACATGATATATTTTCCTAAATTGGGTCTCAATCTTATTAAGAAATCTAATAATCATCATCATCTATTTTTTTAATTGAATTAAACAGGTTGCAGATCTTAACGATGTATCAAAAGAGTGCTTTGGGAAGCAATTTAAATATCTTAAGAACAATCATCTTTTAGTGTTTTTCAAATCATTATCCATAGAAATTGAAATGGTCTGCGCCTTATACATTTTTCTGGATTATCAACATCCCAAGTATCCGCATCCACTTCCGAAGCTAGTTTATGCTGACATTCGGAAATATTACTTTCATTTGGACAGATCACAATTTTGCTAATACGTGTCATTTCTCCACCTGTAATCAATTCCCCTCGATTCACACTTGGCTTTTCTAACTTGCTTTTATTGCCCACTCCATTGAAATGCTTGTACTATGTGTCTAGAGTTGGTTCAGATGGAGTCTCGAGTATTTCCAAAATTCTTTAATGGGTTATCCAAAACGAAAACCGGTAGCTGTAGTGGTAGTATTAGATTCCACATCCATTAGACCTTGCCGAAACGTGCACAAGCGTTGAACGAACGGCCTACTCAAATCGAGAATAATGTTTGCACCGAAAAGAGGTGTTGGTGTTGGTAGGTGAGCTGAAACTGACTTCGTCTACATAGATGAAGAAGGGTCTTAATGGCTGATTTCTGTAGGATCGATGTAAAAAATACATTATTCTTTTCTCACTCGACTTATGAAGTTTTTTGATAATTTAATTTCCCGAAAATCTCTTAGAATATTTTGTAGTTACAACTATAGATTTCTGATTATGCAATATAAATTAATCCCAACTCCTGATTGTCTGACCGACTCTCTTTTCCGTGTTATTCGAGTAGATAATATAGGTCGGTTGTCCAATGTGTCTTCCAAATTTCATTTCCCTTAAAGGGAGTAGTTGTTCGTAAATATATATATATATACTAGAAAAAATACATATTCACTGTTTGCAACGTTGCCGTCAATTTTCCTCAAAATTTAACAATGAACTGAAAACATTCAAATATACTAATTCAATTAAATTATACGTAAGTTATGGAATATTTAGACAAGTCTTGCTTGTATCTGCAGCAATTTATATCCTTGAAGCAGCTTCCGGAAAGTATCAATTCAATTCAATCGTTTCCAATATTTTTTTCAAGTTTTGATGTTTTTGATTATGATGAACATATAGAGAATTTAAATATTTTTTATGATCATTAGGTAAATAGTTCTGGTTGGTGTATTTCTTACAACGTTGATCAATAAAATATTTTTGCTCCAAACAGTGAGAAGTCATGTTTCAATATTATTATTATTTCAGATGATTGAAGTAAATACTTTTTCCCATATTCCACAACACTGTTTGAATGAGATTTTTTGGATCCTTATATATATTGCTATACATACCAAATAATATAACTTTATTATTTTTGTCCTAGGCCACAATTTTTTGTTGCTCAAATTCATTGTTTTGTTCATAACTCTTCCTGTATTTTGTTGTTGTTTTATTTAAAATCGTATGAGAATACACCCAAGAAATAAACACGCAATAATTTCTACAAGATTAACCTAATTACGTGTTGCCAAAATATTTTTTTTTCGTTTGAGATTAACAATGCCGGTGTCTTGAGAAATTTTGGTTCATGTACAAGAGAGCAGGTATATTTTTATTATATTACTGCGGATTAAGTGGATGATTTCATTATTTTTAAGTTACATTAAAAAAATGTAGCAATGGTATATATCTATCCACCGAAAACAGTATTATTTTATTCAGAGAATTCGCACGTAAGTTTCACAATTACGTTTATATATTTTATCTTTTTATTCAAGTTCTAAACAGGTAAACGTGGATGCATAAAAGATTCTGATTTATGGTCATATTATTTTTCTGGAAAGTAAAAAATATGTTTAATTTTAAGACATATTAAGGTCCAATTAATTATTAAATAGTCTCTCAGGCAATCAGCTGATTCATATCTTAAAATAGATAATCAAAAGATATCCTATGTTTGGATGTTATCCTCAAGCTCCTCCCATTTGACAGATCCCAATAGTTAGATGTTTGATATTACTTTGATTTGAATTTGAACTTATTTGGTAAAAATGGAAAAGATAGAATTCGAAAAATCATTTCGAAGAGCTTATTTTCCAATAGAGCAGCTTTTTATTGAAATCTATCGAAGCTAAATGTGAGGAAAAATAAATTCGTATAGTATTAAACTTATGTAAAAATTGTGGACTTGTTTAAATTGAATATTTTTTCAAAAGAGTAACAGTTTTCGAGTCGTAGCGGAGGGGACAATTTTTTTGGAAAATTCAAAATTTGAGGCCACCAAATTAAAGACTAGATTATTTGTAGCAAGACTTATATTGAAATTCTTTTCCATTGAGATACTGTTTTCGAATTTACAGCGGTGGTAAAGTCTAAAATATGGGTACTTCTGCGGCAAAGTTTTTAGATATCGGAATAATCCCAAGCATAAGCAGAGAATATACATGGGTAATGCTATAAGTGAACGTTCAACGATTTTCGAGACTAATGTTACACTCAAAAGTGTGAAATAAATATTTTTTACAAAAAATTGGACCGACGTTATTAGTTAGTCCACTGACAAATACAAAACAATATTAATACTATTGGTGCTGGTACTTGTGAAGTTTGTTCGAAAAGTTTTCAATCTAACTGCAACTGCACAACTTCAAAAGTACTAGCACCAATAGAATTAATATCTATTATTTTGTATTTTTCAGTGCACCAACTAATAAGGTCGGTCCATTTTTCTTTTAATATTTATCCATTTTGCCATGGTGATTCTCATTATAATACTAAAGTTTAAGACAAATCTATCGAATGTGAATTAACGCTCCCTTAGCCATGTGAAATACTGATCATACATGTTTGAATTTGGAAAAAATAATAACAAAACAAGATATTCAATCATAAGTGGATGGTGGATATCAATTAAATGACATATCTATTTATTCTATTTATTCTCTAGTGAATAATTTGATTCAACTATACATTCATCCGAGCACACGGTTGACACAGATTTTGTGTTCTTTCCAATATCTACATTGACGTGGACGCATTAAAAAAGTTGGAACTCGCCCGTGTGTTGCTTTCTGCTACCTTGGAAAGTTCATTAACCATACCACAAGTTTACTATTTTTAGTTTTGCAATACTGTAGCGCGGATTACAAAATAAATGGCGAGAAAAGGGAAAGCGATTTTTTATGGATAGTGATCGTTCGCCGCGCGAACGCTACCGATTAGTTTTGTGTTTTTCCGGACAGTTGGGCATTGGTACCAATGTCGTCCAATTGAGTAAAGTAATAATGTAGGATGTCAACAAAAAAGTTACAAATTCCTACAACATATTTCCAAGATAACAATAATTCAAGCAAACTGACTCTACTAATTGGTTTAGTTTATTCGCAGCATATGGTTCAACAAATTTCAAATTTCTTTGATTAAAATTAAAAATGATTCAAGAGATTCAGATGTAATTTGGTGCCTATATATAGTTTCATGATGCGAACAAAGATAGATTTTTATATTCTTTTTTATATTTTATTTAGAAATTGAATATCTCAAATTTGTACAATAAAGGAGAGGAAGTACATATAAAATTCGGATTATTACCCCCTACAATAAAACTCAATGACTCTTGACATTACATTTTTTTGTATTCATATCATAACTTTTTTTGTAAAATTTACAGCAATTTATCAATATACAAATAATAAGATTAATTGAGAGTCATTGAGAGTATTAGCGAATAATACTTAGTTTAGTTGAAGGAGTAGAAATAATAAATTATATTAAACTTGAAACTCGGGTAGAATTCTGTCCTGAAAAGTGCCTGCAATGTCCATCGGATCACTCCCCTAATCTTCCAAGATAGCGAAGTTGCAAAATATGAAAATGTGGTGGTAACCTACTTGTAGAGAAAATAAAATGATTTTTCCAATAAATGTAGTTAAAGATAACCAAACTCATCACGCCTTCGAAGTAAGTTAAATTTGCTTAAATCAGTTTAATAGTTTCTTAGGAATAAGAAAATACCTTCCGTATCTGTCCCACAGTTTGAACAAAAGTAAAAGATGCAACTAAGTATAAACAAGAACACGTCGCAAGTAATATTGGATATATAATATATAAGGTCGTAGTTCAAGTAGCGGCAATCATTATAATAATCTTTATTTTTCCTTTGCAAATTGTTATCATGCATAAGTAATGAATCTGGATGATTTATACTGATATAGTGGACAGGAATGCCATTGGATAGTTGTTGGTCTATAAAGGGGATAAAACATCGATTTTATTTTTATTTCTTCATTCATTCATTAATGATAATTTGAAATAGTCAGTCGAAATGACACATAATACATAAGAAACCTTTTAATTTAATTAATAAATCGAATGAATGAATCAATATATGGTCATTGATTACAATCACTGCAATGTTGTAATATTATATTATTTTGCACAAAAGCCCTGTATGGATCTTAGTCTCCTTTTCTGCGAATCTCTTCTCTTTGGAGTTTGTTTTTTCATTGCTTCCTATTTCTTGCCAGCTTTCTCCGGTTTATTATGCCAAACAGTTTCTTCGTATCATTTTATATGTTGTGAACCCATCCTAATTTTGGTCTACTTTTTTTCCGTTTGCCTCCTGAATTATTTTCATGTATTTGCTTTGTGGTTTGCTGTCCAATCCTCTTAATCGTAAGAGTTCTATTTATTGGACAATGTCAAGATCTTTGTGAATATGCTTGATTTCGTAGTTATAACGGATTCTCCACCTGCTGTTTTCATTGATAGGAAGAAATATGCTTCTTAAAATTTTCCTTTCAAATGTCATTATCAACATCTTTGATGTTATTATATCTTTGAATTTATTAGGTGTTGCTATCCGATGTTTTACAGTGTTATTAGGATTATTTTTATCATTTAGTTCTCGGCCTAGGTAAGTAAACCATGTAACAATTATCAAGGTTTGTTTCTCCGATATCCTGAATTTTCGCCTATGCTTCTCTGAACTCCTATGGACATCATCTTGGTCTTTTCATTCTTTAGCTCCAGTCAAATCTTTTGAAATGCCTCTGCCTCTTAGAGTTCTTGAAGTTAGAGTAATGTCATCAGCAAATCCTATTATCTGAGTCTATCAAATCTAGAGCCTCTGATTACTTTCTCAAGAGATAAATTAAAAATAGCTGTTGCTTATCCATCTTCCTATCTTGATGTTCATTTCGGGAACATCAGTTACTTCACCCACAACCCGCAGTCTGTTGAAGTATATCGTCATAAGTATAAGAATGATCAGTTATATCAAACTCCTTCAGTATTTCGAATAGTATGTTCCTATTATATACTTTTTATAAATATATAAAAATGTGGTAGGTATATTTTGAAAAGTTAACCTATTCATAATGGTTTTTCTGAATCTATCTCTTCAGAAACAAGAAAGATGAAAACCTACTTTTTTTTAAGTTTTCTCGAAATAATGTTTGCACGGTGATATGTTATTTCTGTGACTTTATCTAGTATCTACATATCTCGTTATCTCACTTAATGAATGAACATCAAATATTAGTTTTATCCAACATAATCTCCCAAATTTATCGATTCAAGTACTTGGAACAATATTTCATTTAATGTAACATTTCTCATGTGAGTTTTAAAAAAGATTTAATCAGTTCCAAAATTTATTGAGCAAATGAAACAAAATAGTTTTAATCCCATTCAAAATAATAGGACTATGCTGAAATAAGAATCCAATGTAAAATACCTGCCATTGAAATTCTTTGGTATGCAATATCTACAGAAAATATCAAAGTATAAGATTTCTAAGCTTTCTTAGAAATGTGATAGCAGGTTCTCTAGTTACGGCATTAGCTAGAGCATCTATTTTTATTAATTTCCCTGAAAATCTCAACTACCTGTTTATTAAAGTACCTGGTACCAATACCACAGAATAAATAACCACTATTTATTTTGTGCCAAAATCCTGTGGGCCATCACAATGGTCGGTGTATTAAACGAGAAGGCGTAAATGGGTTAATTATTTCAATATTCGAAATGAGAATATTTCAGAAAAAAATGTTATATGCGAAATGCGAGTACTCTTGTACCTATACTGTAGAATTCAACCACAAACAATAACCAATCATAATCAACTCTACAACGGTTATTGGTACCTGTCTAACTTTTCCCAAAAAACTAATGGCGTAATAATTGCTTTCCCAGTAAAAATAGTATAGCTGTAGGTATTATAACTTTATGCTGATGTCACTGAAATTGTTTCTTTTCGAAACAGTTGCTCCAAATCAATTATCTGTTTCTTCAGTTATATTTATTATTTTTCTATTTGCATTGCAAAGACGGTATATTAATAATGAGAAATAATTAGAGATTTTTAATGAGGCTCCATCCAATTATGGTATTTTGATCTATTCATCGATAAACATTGTGGGTCTCTCAAAAATCATACACCTACAGGTCCTTCTTCGAGTATACAGATAAAACGTTGCAGGTTAACGAACTGAACATTCTAATTTATATCTAATTTCTTACAATTAATCTCGACTATAAGCTTTCCATTGAGGACAAGGACAAAAACTATGTGATAGTATCACTTTAGAGAATTAAAAAAAACAAACAAAAATCATTTATGCAGGTTAAACTTTTCAAACCAATTCATTGCAAATTTAACAAACTTAACTGTATAGACGTATATTAACTGAATAAATATCGGGAATGAATTGATTATTTATATCTCTGGTTTAAATTTACACGTTGAAAAATTGGACTCAAGAATTGTAACAAGTTTCAAATCAATTCAAAAACATGTGTAGCTATACTGTTTACTAGAAGATGCCCGTGACTTCATCCATTCTTACTGTCTGTAGCACTTGTCGCCTTTTTATGAATTTAATATAATCGCAATCATTTTTTCTCTATCTTTCAAGTGTTGATAATCTTAGTTTTGAACTTATACTTTGTCGCGTCCTTTAATTTGTGAGCTTGTCGGTCAATCATTCAACAGAAGCTATCGCTAGCAGTATACCATTCTTCACGAGCTGCGTCTGCTATATTTATTAGCTAATAAATTTTACCTATTGTTAAAACAAAAATTTCAAAGAAACTAAAAAGTAGGTATACATAGAATTTTTGGTTTAGTTTATAGGAAATTTAGGTCTTTTTTACCACTCTATAATCAATATAACTGCAAATTCATCCAACATCCAAATGTCAAATATATTATATAGCTAGCTAAATTGTGTTTTCGTCTTGCTGCGACACTTTGAAGATGACTTGCTTGCTTGCTGCTACTTGCCTTCGAGGAGCTCTCGGCTTCCAACTCCACGTCACACAAGCCACTCTTTTGTATGCGTCTCGAAAAGATAACTAAAGAATTGTGCCTCCTTGAAGGTTTTTCCACTCTCTCTATCCTCTTGCTTCATCATTCGAGGAGGATGCGAATTGGGGGAAAAGAAGAGGAGACAGCAAGCAGCCCCGCTCGCAGTGCTCCCCATGTAGAGTCGGTATATATATATATATATATATACATATATATATATATATATATATATATATATATATATATATATATATATATATATACTATGCATGCAGCACGTACATCCACACATAGAATCAATAATCTCCCTCTCTGGTACACTTTAAAGCAGATGTACTATTTCGCTGCTGCCTCCTCCGCATTGTTGGAGACTGTCTCATCAAGTCAAAAGTTTTAATCAGCAGTTTTTTATCCATCTCTCTCACAATGTACCTACCATTCTTTCTCGTGCAATTATTAATTTGAAGGATGAAAGTACACTGTCTTTCTGATTTTACTTTACCATTAACGACAGAAAAAGACGTGCGGGCGCTATGATTATTACTAATTCAAGATCACATTTAAATCTAAAAAGCAAAGTTTGGTAATTATTGCTATTTCTATCGCGACTATCGTTCTAGATCCCACTACTTTCAGATTGTGAAGTCATTATATGTGTTATATGAAAGTCATGCAACTAACTTTCCATTATAATGCTATATCTTATTGTTTGCTACTGATGAAATATCTTTCTTTTTTTAAAGGAATCCATGTTATTAGTTGGTACTTGGCACACTGAGACATACAAAATAATATTAATTCTATTGGTACGGTTAAGTTGTGAAGTTATGAACAGATAGAACATTTTTTGTACCAACTTCAAACGAACCAGCACGAATAGAACAAATATGTTTCTCTATTCTTCAGTGCATCAACTTATAAATTTGTTTTTTTTTAAATATATTTAACTCACATTGTAATTCATTAGTGACCAAATAAATTGTTGAAAATTCATTTATATTCCGTGATTTCCAAGTACTTATCAATGTAATTCGGAAAACCTTGAATTTTTTCAAAATGTCTGGTTTAAATGATGCCAGATATGATCTTTTCTTCAATCCTGCCACATAAAATTTTCAATCTTCATAAGTGAAAGAAATATCTGATTCTGGAAAGTTCCATAGGATCATCAACCAGCACTCCTCTTTAAAATAAAAACAGAAACATCAAATTCGGCGCACGTTTGCTATTCAAGACGCGAGAGTTTCCATAAAAAATGCTAACATATATTCGAATTGTATATTTCTGTGTTTCAGAAAGTTGGCCAAGATTTAATTAACGAATCTGTGTTTTTGATGCCGACAATTTCTTCATTCTCCTTTTCCATATTAAAAAGACAAGTGCACCAGTAGAAAGGGTCCAAAATTCAAACATTATCAAACAAAAATGATAAAACTATCTAACAGATAATCTTTCTCATTACCAAATTTGTTATATAAATTAGTCGTTAACGTTAAGAGAAATATTCATGATTAATTTCTATTATCTCTACATATATAACACCTATCTCGTAAAAATCGACAAAAACAATAAATCATGAGTTCTCTTGGATATATTTTATGGAATTCAACTTTCAACTGGCTACAAACAATCGGATTCTATTTTATTCTACGAAAATAAAACAGAGAGAAAAACTCTATTTTTTGTAATTTGCATTCGAAGCACAAAACAATGCGGTGACTTAACAACGCGCGGCGTAAACATTCTTCCCAACAGGATAATGTATCTCGTCCTTGGAAAATATAGAATATAAGTAGGTGAAGCAAAAGCTCCGCTGCTTGGAATATATTTACACTCACACAGTAATCAACAAGCATTATATTATTTATCATCATAGCGTAGATTAGCTTATTCACGAATAGCGAATATCATCATCATGATGATGGCGGGGAACCTAGTTTACTAGCCTTCTGATTGAGATAGGTCGGGAACGAGCAGCGAGTGCGTATTTATTATGTCGCATAGAAAAATAGGTAATTTCGCTTCGAAAATGGGAACTACCAGAGTAAACAACAACATATATGTATTCGGTATGAGATGTCGCGTACAGAACACAATTTCAATTTTGCTATCCATAGCCATTTGTAAATATTTTGCCCAGAATCAAAAAAAATCGATCAAACTGGGATACATCCTGGGCTCGATAAAACTAAAGTAAAAGCTTTTGAATTTTTACACATGAAACATGAATTTCTATCGAGATATCTCACAACGCAACGTTCAGATCTTGAGGTGACTCAGCTATTGAGGCAAAATGTACTTCCGTTTTTGCCTACTGCAAGGCTGTAATCTTGGAGTGAGCCAATCATAAATTGGATCAGAATCACCGGCTCGGATCTAATTTATGATTAGCTTACCCCAAGATCACAGCGCTGTAGGTAGTAAAAGGGAGAAGTAACTTTTTCTTCACTGACGATGATACTCCCCACAACTCAAAAGTGCCTATGTTTTACATCTGTTTCTAGGATAGGCTTCCATCATTGATAAGATATGGTCCCATTCTATTTTTTTCTTTCTACTGAACTTTTCCTTCACCCTAGAAGCAAAGGGTGAATTTCATGCGGAATTTCAATCAAAACTATTGATAATCGTGATGTTTTTAATTTTTGAAAGAATAGACTTTAGAGGCGCATAAATTAAAATATTTAAAATAATTTTTATTCCATTTTTAATATAATTACAAAGGTTCTTACAAAATGTTAATCGAACGAAATTAATAAATAAACTATTGATAATGTAAAAGAAAAAAAATAATTGGTATTCGATGCACTCACTTATAAATATGTTTGCAATTCTGATACCAATGAAGATAGCAAAACTTATGTTTTATTAAGTTTCTTGAAGTCTACGAGTACCTAACGAATACCAATGGAACATCATCATATGTTTTTCTTTTCAAGAGGTTGAAATGTAGGAAACTAGTTACGGTTAACGAAAAGGTTTCATGGAGATTGAATATTGTGTTTCGAATTTTCTGGAGTCCGTATTAGAAATATTCTTTTTTTTTCTTGTAATTATCCAGGCTCTCTGACATCAGCTGGCTTCAGATGGCGTCACCACAGTACACCCACCCGGAGGCGGTATTATGAAGAGATGGCGCATATATTGTACGAAACGTACGAAGAACAAGGATAGAAATAGAATGGCCTGGAAGGTTTTCAATCATTTTGGAGTGGGATAACCTAAACCTCAAAGTACCTAATCGTAGATAAGAGATTTTCCAATTTACGTTTTACACGCATTTGAAACAAAATCTTTCTAATACACATTGGCTCTCCATTTAACTAGTCTCTTGTGTTATTTTATTTCTATTTACAATTTCATTATTAAGCTTTCAAGTGAATTGAAAAGTGATATATATATATATATATATAACAGGCAGTTACCAAGATGTACATTTGTAGTTTAAGTATGATAAGTTTAAATTGTTCAACAACAACTAATACATCGTGTGCGGATTATTGTTATTTTAGTGGTGTTTCGGTGCACGTATAGTTTTGGAACTATCAACCGACAAAATGTTTGAAATGTGGAACAATGTTGCCACTAAGTTGGAAGTGCAACAAACGCAGGTAGTGCAATCTCAACAGCCTCACACATCAAGTGGATCGATTAAAGGTAAAGCGAATATAATTATAATTATTGCTATATCTATTTAACTTTACATGTCTTTGAATATATGCGAATTATTTGGTTTGCTTAGATACTTTTATAAATATATCAATCAAGCAAGAGTCAATTTTTAATATTATCCAAAATGAAACTCAGAAATTCCCAATTGTAAAAAAGAATCAAAAAGGTTCAAAATTATAATTTGAAAAATAGGACAGTACCTAATTAGTGAGACCACCTGATTTGTAGTTTCCATACTTTTTTTATAGGAACATATATTTTATTTTATAAGCAAGAATGAGTGCTCAAACTAACAGTAGGTTCGTCCAATACTATTTTTTATTCTTTGAGACAAAAAATATCTATAACTATTTTTTTTTAATATTACCAACTTTAATAGTTAAGGCATTGTAAGAAAAATAGGAAAAAACTATTTATTATATTGGTACTCGAAAGCAAATATAGAAATAGTAAAAAATTGTAGCTAATTCTTAATATGAGATAAAAAATGGGTTCTAGACCTTTTTTAACATTATATCTCCTATTTGGAGCACCTATAATTTTTCAGAAAACGTGTTCTTAGCATTTTTTTAATTAAAATTACCCGATTTTTGACTAGTGGCGAAGATAATGGCTAGTAGGTATCTTCAAATTATTAATTATAGGTATAGGTACTTATATAAGAATAAAAGATAAGTTTTCTTTCTCAAAAACTCAAATTACTTGAAAAGGCAACAAATAAGTTTGTAATAACTAGCAATGAAGTGTGTAGTTAATTTTTACAGAACTTGCTGAAATTGTAGAAACAAGTGTTGTTAAACAGGCTGTTCCTTTGGTAAGATAAATAATTTCTTCAGAACCTGCCTACTCAAGTGAGAAGTAAACTTTAAATTTAATTTCAAAATTTATTTTGTATAATAATACCTTACTCGTCCTTGGAATCCGTTGTCCGTCAAACTTGTGGTGTACTGTAACATCGACAAACAGTAAATCAAGTTCTCAGACATTGATACCCACATAAGCAATAATATGAAGATACATTTTCAACTAATAATCGCGCAATTCGATTTGTAGTTTTACCTAGGAACCCGTATTTTATTTGAAAGAAAATCACACGAATAAATATTTTTTACAATAATTTGAAGCTGCGTTATCAGTTTGTGCACTGAACAATACAAAATAATATTAATTCTATTGGTGCTGTTACTTTTGAAGTCGTGCTGTTGCAGTTAGATTGATAACTTTTGGCACCAACTTCACCAGTAGGTACCAGCACCAATAGAATTAATATTATTTTGTATTTTTCTACTACTATAGATGTTTACGCATACACCTCGTAACTTAACAACTGTTGTGATAATAGATTTGATAGATCCTACATAGCGGATGCGGCATGAAAGGCACTTGTAGAAACAAAAAATTGTTGTGTAACCTGAGCTGCTATGGAAAAATGTTGCAGTTATCCGCGTCCTGCTGTGTAATTAATAAAATTATGTAATTCGTGTATGTTGTTAGTGAGTAGCGCCTTCTGAGCAGGGGCGTGCATAATTTGGGTCTATCTCAAGGGACTAATTGATTGCAATTGAATTATGAGAAATATCGCCAATTTTGTTTAATGATTACTGTTAGATAATAACAAATTAAGCTTCTTTTATACATTTATACGAGTGTGTCACTATTTCTTGGCTGAATTTGACGAAATTCTACATACTTAGAGATCATGGGTGCTAAAAATCGCCTGAGTGATGAAAAAATTAGTAACCTGGGCTCGACTGGTTGGATTTGATTACCTGTCTGATCCACCTTATTGCTTATTTGAACAATTCATATGACAATAGATAGATTGATAGAAAACCAGAAAAATGTATCTGGAATATCAATGAAATTTTTAAGTCTATTACATAGGACCTAAATTATGTATTTATCCGTGAAATCACAAAGTTGCGTCTGCCTCCCGTGATAAAAAAACCTGTTTTTTTTTGCAAAAATCAAGCTTTTCTTAATCAGAATATTTTGGAAGTTTGAGATGGTTGCCACTATATTCTGAAACTAGTAAACGCCCACGACTTCGTCAGAGAAAACTCTTTGAATTCGAAGTCCCCATTAATATTGTAATATTAATATTACAATATTAATGGTAATAATAAGTAGGTACTTACAAACCTAGAAGATTTTCAAAAATATCTGAGGACCGAAATCGTTGACGTAGAATAAGCAAACACCAAAAAATTATAGAAGGTACCATCCCAAAATAGGAGCATGGACAAACTGCTTGTTTCGGTATTGTTGACGGGCAAAAGTCAACAAAGAAATTCTAGTCCGAAATCAGTCACCTAATTATCATTCATATATACAAAGATTACGGAATATAAGTAAAAAACCATTTTCATGACCAGACAAAATGTGAAACTATAGGTACACACCGACAAAAAAAACCGGCACCTAAATTTTTTAAATCATTTCAATATGTTATAACTTTTTTAGTTTTGAATTTATTGCAATGAGTTTTCGCTGGGCGATAGATCTATTCATTAAAATTACGCTGCAGTTTGTTCTGATGTAACTTTGGTTGCTTAAATTTTTATATAAAAGGGTATAAGTCAAAATGAGCTTTTAGCTGTCATATTGAAATTATTTAAAAAATGTGGGTGCCGATTTTCATTGGCGGTGAGATAGGTGCTAAAATATTTATATCTACATATAATTCATACTTTATCATTTGTGCACCTTCAAAATTACAAGACCTATATATATATACATATATATTTTGTGCATCATCTAATAAAATGTAAATAAAATAAATAGATTTTACTAAATAAATTTCTTACAAAATATTTGTAGGTACGGAAATCTTATTTCTTAAATGATTGATTTCTCTACCATTTCGCAAAATCTTAACATGCATTCATTTATTGCGTATTGAATGTGAACCATGAAAAAATGTTTGTGAATTAAACCAACAAAACTTTGACAAACATCCACAGTCACAATAGTATTAATGTAACAAAGTTTAACTTCAGGTAACGCGATGGTGGTAAATGGGAGTTTGGGACACGGGACTGTCCTGGCCTATGTCCTATTCTCAATACATGCATAATGTACCCTTATACCGTATGTACACATTAGATATACCTATCATTCCAACCCCACAGTTAAATAATCATATCAATTTGGCGATCCCTCTTGATTTGGCATTCGAATGTTGCTAATACTATTGGGGGTACGAAATTGATTTGAGAATAATTCATAATTGTAAATTGGTATTGGAATGTTTACAAATATTGACCCAGTTAATTCGCTCACACTAATTGATGCCACGTATTCACCGAGGGGCATCCATTGTATTACTATTTAATGATTTTCTATCAACAAATTCCAATGCAAGTTTAAAACATTCATGTGTTGCTTCTTTCTTTGCTGTGGTACGTCTACCTAGCTAACCATACTCATGATGTGAAGTAAACAGTAAAATTACTACATTGCAGAACTCAAATTTACACTGTTGTGAGAGTGCAAGTCAGAGATTCATCAGACCTGTTATTAATTATTGAACAAAAAGATATTGAGATGAACCTTATACCTAAGCGGTATAGTTTGAGTCAGGACCTGATAAGACGCCAAGTTTTACTATCATACTAAGCTTGTGCTGAACTAGTTCATGAATACAGCTCTTTTTCGAGCAAATTTGAATTATTTTCTTTAATGTGGATGTAAACTGTAAACATTATTTGGGTAAAATATTGTACCTACAAAATGCAGGTTGACTGAAATGAAGAGAGATATCGTGTTAATGATATCTCCATCTCCAAAGCGCATTTGTCATGGAAAGAGTTTCTCGTCTGAAATATATAATTTTCGAAAGAACATAAAACATTTTCTTTCACTGAAGACATTTGTAGGTATTGGAAAAGGTGACGATCGCATGAACAAGGCCGAGAATAGTCTCTCTCAGTCTCGCCACTCATCTTGGTTTAAAGAAAAGTGACATAAATAATAATTATATTCCAGTAGTAGTTGGCGAATCTAGTATGACATAACCGTAGATTACTGGTGATATTCTAGTAGTTATCTGTATTTGAATATATAATACAATACAACAACAATCTTGTGGCAATTATGGCTTCTGATAGAAATTCACGATTTCTCGCCCCAATACGTGCGATAAACTATCTTCATCTAAACGTCCCTTAACAATTCATCTTCTAAACTCCTTAGCTCCATAGCCATTCTTGTGCTCATATTGACAACATATGTCAAAAATTATATTTATTATATTTTTCTCACAAAAATAGCACGTTTCAATGAAATGAAACGAATTCCAATTTTATGATGAAATTGACATTTTGATAAAATTTAGTTGGTATAACTTTGACCAAATAAATTGTGCGGTCAAAACTATCTTCACTCAATTATTGAAAGTAATGAAATTTATTTGAGTGTAAATACCCCTGTTTGTTATTTCCTGATCATCGAAAATGGACTCACAGTCTAAAGCCTGCTAGCACATCGAGTTTATTGGATATTCTACAATATCAAACATGATATTCCGAGAAATTTCTTAATTAGTCTTTAAGTCTTTAAGAGTTAGATTACCGATACGGATGGAAGTTATTAAATATTTTCACGCCTTGAGCAAAAGTACGTCTTCTGTCACCATTTTCTGTTATAATTAATTTCCGATCTCATTTAAACTTACCAGTTGTTGCTCATAACATATTGAATGAATTTGATTATCATTGCAAGAACGGCTATTCTTTGGAAGATAAAAAATGTCTAGAATAACTTGACAGAGATAGAAATTATGATATTCTCAAGGTTTTACCTCGAAAACAGTTGAACATTTTGCTATCAATATAATTTGTTCTGCGATTCTGAAATAATTTTGAAACAGACAAATAGCTCCACAGACCAATGGCTGAAAATAAGTGTTTTAAACTTAGGGGAGCTTAAAGTAAAAAAATGGCATGATTTCAATAATTTTTCAAGCAAATTGCAAATATCTGCATCCCAGTAACATTAACATTTCGATCTAGGGTACAGATTAGTATCGAGAAAAAATGTTCAGCCCTTTGAAGAGTTTTTGCTGTGGAAGAATTGTACTATATACCAGTGTTATATAACTATCTCGGCAAGATGAAGAAATTCGATGGTAGGTCGCACCAGTTATTCTAAAGATTTTCATATTCAGAAGAAAATACAACTCTTCTCACTCGAGAACCACGAAAGTGGTAGAAAAGCCGTATAGCTGGACACAAACGATATTTTATGTCAGATTTCAATTAAAGATAAGGGATATATTTCAAAAATAAAGTTAAAGTATATTCATGGACTAAATTTCTAAATTTCTATGCAGCTTTCCTTGCATCAGTAAATTTATATATATTTTTTATCTTTGTTCCCAGTTAAAGGTTTGTCTTAACATGGCTCTTTTTATTGTCAGTTGCCTTGAAAGCGCAACGGCTTCTCACGTTGGAATGGCAGCATAGCTTCTATTTCTTTATTCCATTTCAATTGGAATCCTGGTTGCCATCCAAATTTTGATCCCGTTATGTGATTTTTCGGAGGTCATCGTCCGCCTAGTAAATTCAACGAATAATGTTTGCCAAGCGTTTTTTGTGCTGTAATTCGAGTACTTATACTAAGACTTTATTATAATTTTGGGAAGAGCTTTTTCTATACTTATCCAGGGAAAAACTGACCTTAATGTTATTTTTTAGAATAAAAATCTGTAGCTTTATGAATATTTATTAAGAATAAATCAGATACATATTTTGAAAATTTGATTAGTTTAAAATTTTTAATTGAATACTATCGAAAATAACATATTTTATAAATATAATCAAGATAAAAAGAGACTAGTGTTGATTTGAAAATAAATTCTAGTCTACTTACTCATTATATCAGAAACCAGAAACGACAAGAAGACGAATTATATTTCGACAATTGCATTTGACAAGAAATTACTTGAATGTTTTTATATCGATACGATTAAATTGAGGCCAATTATTGTGAAACTAATGTCTGATAAGAGTACAAGAACACTAACCTATTGTCTTATTAGAGAACAATGAAAGATCGGTTTTTCGAGTAATAAATAAAGCTTTTTTTATTTTCATCAGAGATTTGAGGAATAAACGTATTTTTTTACAATCAAAAGCAAATCGGAATATTATCGTGAATGCTGTAAATATCTTAATAATTTAATGACTCTCGGCTCATGGTAACATACATATTTCTATATTTCTGAAAACAATTTGGTTTTAGTTTTTGGGGCTCGTTAGTTATTTTGTAGTTTTTGATAAGCAAACTTTATGAATAATTAGGATCTGTAAACATTGTCATAGAAAGAAGAAACATGGTAGACAAGAGTATCACAACAAATACTTGAATTTTGACATCCGAAATGCATTTCTCCCAAAAGGATAGTATGAAGAAAAAACCTATTAGTAAGCAAAATTTTACAACTCAATGAAAATATTACGCTTAACTTGCCATTTATGGCATTATATAGAAAAACATATAAATTTAATAATGTCATCTTTGAATACCCTGAGTTGGTTGGTGGAAGGCACAACACAAGTACTGCAGTTACTTAGGAGCATCCATCCTCAAACAAAGGGTTAAACCGCAAGTATTGTATTTTTAAAAAAAACGATAACTACATTTTACACAAAAAAATGGTAACTTATGAAATTGTGAATTGTAAACATTTGTTTCTCTGAATATATTGGATTTGATTTGATTTGATATGATTTCGTTTATTGACAGGATTTCCCTCAAAAGGCCAATTTTCTTGACGAAAAATGGTTTTAAACTCGTTCCAAAAAATGTTTTATTCGAGGCCGGGTTCTAATGTAAAAGAAGAACGATACCAGAAGCGGGAAATTTTATATCTTCTTATCATTGTTAGTCCACGTGTCATCCAATAGTTAGGTATGCTTTGTATCAAATTCTTAAAGTTTGTCACATAATCAAAGATAAACTCTTTTGTCTCAACAAAGCTGTCGTAATAGAAAAAGCAAATATTCTCCAATTATTATGCCTCTCTATCCCCATTAATACAAGTACTTGATAATGTTGGTAAATATGATAATTTCGTTTAATTGAAGTAAACACTAGCGCGTTCGTATTGTTTGTGTTTTTTTCTTTGGTAATATTCTTATCGGGTCCGATGTGTGAGTGATGAGAATGCTGGGTTCATTGAACCCGCCATATATATAGGTCATTATGATAACGACGAGCAGTAAAACGCGCGCGAACGAAGAAAATTAAAAAAAGTACGCGTGTGCTGCGTTGTTATTAGGCGACTATCTTCGATTATGATTACTTAGTTACTTTGTGTAACTTCTAATTGTCTTTGATAAAAGAGTGGAGTCGTAATCGAAGCCTGCCATGGCTCTTTGCTTAATAATGAGGTGCTCGCGGCTATAATTTGCCTCTGTTTTAGATGAACACTCTTCATCATAAATGGTATAAAAATTAGGATCTTATTCATCCAACATCGAGTAAGAGGTATGGCCCGCGCTTATATTTATAAAACGCGTCATTTCACAAATATATAGATTATCACGAGATCTGAACAGCACTATTTGAGAGGCTGTACTAAGTATTTATTAGTCATGGTGTAAGATTGCCAGTACTTTTCTACGAGATGGCCACCGTATAGCTTCGTGAGAAATGTCCACTTCGAAATCGAACCGGGATCTTAAGTGTAGTAGCTTATAGAAAATGGTATACCTGAATATAATTCGATTTTTTCCACACCTACATTCAGATAACAGAAAACAGCACCCTCAATGATATTAAAATTTGACAGGCCCGAGGATTTTAATTTGGCATCTGGGTATAACTATAGAGATGGACTCATGTGTTTTACCTATGTGCTGGCTATATAGTCGCATTGTATGGTAATTTTTCTATTAATATCCATTTTAACAACATAATTTAAGATTCATCACAACATTTTTATTTTCTTGTTACACCTTCGGGTACTTTGAAATTATATGCTTATATTCTAGATAATCTTATTTTTTAAGAAACACCAAAATTTTTCCGTTTATTTTATAATATTAGGAAAAGTAAGCAATGGAAGATTTGCTACAATTTTGTGTAGTGTAAAGTGTAGAAGAACGAAGAGGCGAATATCTGACAATGGTGATATTGCAAGAGTCCGAGAGCAAGTTTGATATAGAATCTAATATTAGTTAAAGATTGTTGCGTTAGTTTGAACGCATAATTTGAGAGAATATTGATGGAATATATTTTATATCTTTATTCTATGTCTGAGTAGACCTAAAACACCAGCGCGATAAAGTAAATAATGTTTCGGAAGAATTAGCTACTTAACGTAACAGAGGAGCTATCGTTAAGGGTGTGGATCTTGATCATTGAAACTGAACCTCAACGGTAGATATTGCAAAATATATATTACTCTTGATATACCATATTACATATTATGCAGAAGCCGTACAAATATTATCTTGCTTTGGAGTTTCATGTTGAAAATACCTGCATTTATCGCCATTTGAAAGAATTTATCAGTGGCTGTCGATACTCGATACTTACAAATAACCAGTTTTTAGACGGGAAAACGTGCGTTTTTGTGTTCAATCAAGTTTCACTCGCTTTGAATTCTAACACGGTAATTTTATATATTTTTGAAAGGTAAATCTTGCAATTTGCACTAGAACTGTAGGGTCGATTGGATGAATTTTGAAGGTTTTTTTTTGGGGCTACCACTAAGCTTTAAAAAAAACACAAGCCCCCCCAACGACTATGGTTTAAAATTTTGAAAAAACCCTGTTTATCTAGGTGTGCACATAATTTGATTTTAAGCGCACCTCTTGGGGAACTACCGTTCCCCGTGATCGTATCGCCCATTTATATGCTTTTCAACTAGAATCAACTAAATTTTGGAGCCGTATTCCTTGATTGCATACTTACTCGTGCTAGAACACCTCAGTTTCAAGGATCTTGATGCTTGACCGTTATATTAAATTGTAGTGAACTCTTTGTTTACCCTCGTACATATGAAATATTCATCCCGCATTTGATGGGCGCAGTGACTCCTGACTGATCGGCAAGCCAACCGTGGTGGTGCGAGTAAGTTGTAAAGTAAGAAGTGAATCGCCGCTGCAAACTGCTATAATGTGTTATGTATGTGTATTCGTTTTCGTATGTGTGAGTGTGTATGTTAGGAGTTCAGTTAGCCGATGACGTCCTTGGTATGAGTCTTTCAACTTGTGGCCTACTTACGCTCTGACGAATCCGATTCGCTGGCTCTATGCTAACACACACACATACACATCGCACCACACTCGATCCTGGCCCGCGAAACATGCATGCACTTCTTGCACTACTCTGTTACACGGTGGATCACACATTATAAATAATACTATTATTATAAAAATCTAGTGATGAGGAAATAATAACGAAGTCACAAAAAGTAGTATTAGACATCAACAAGACAAATATTACTTACTATCCAAGACAGATGAAATAATATAATGAAACCAGACAATTGTAGGATATTTCTCCTGCCCATATTCGCAAATCAGTCAGATACCTAGGTACCTACTTGGATACTGTTTGAAGGAAAATATATTTGGTTACCAAAACTGAAACCTGTAAAGTTGGTATCATCAATAGCATCAGCATGGGCACTACGCAGAAGAATAAGACAAGTGTTTATACTTATTAAAGATCCCTCAACATCTCCAAATAAAGGCTTCCATTATGTCTTATCATAACTCACCTATTATACTTCAGAGATCTGGCGATTAATAAAAACATACATGGAAAGACTTACGACAAGCCAACGAAGAATGGAAAGAACAACAGTGGGGATACGACTAAAAGATAGAAAAATCAACGAGTATATAGGGGCATTCTTAAAATAACATTATTCGAACAATGGAGTATGGAGTATAAGAGTAGACACATATGATGCAAAAAACATGGGCTACCTTGAGCTCGAGGAGATGACTTATTGCCAAAAGCAGGAACTAGGTAAATCCAAATATCTGCAAATTGCATATCTTTAAACTTTAGAAAGATATCTACGAGATCTCTGAACCGCTGAACAATAATAAGTCATAGCATCATTTAAATAAAGATGGTGTGATCGTATTTCTTGATGGCCAAGAAAAATTTTGCTTCGCAATTTTTAATCTTGAAGCAATAAATATGAGTTTTGACTGCATTTTATATAGGTATATTACATGGCCAACAGCTGTATTTTCCTTGGTATGTCATAGCATGCAACTTTTTACTTTGTCCACCGTGTAAAAGAACAGCTATGTTGCTCTATACACATACACTCATAACAACACAAACATCATGGAGACAGATAGATAGATAATCGCGCCCGCTATTGTGACATAAGATCGCGTATATAAATAAGCCACACAACAGTGCAACACTAGCGGTGTGTTTGTTGCATCTATCTATACACCGCAAGAAGTGGATGTCCTGTGCTAACGCATAAGATATATTGTGTCCAATTATTTCTTTTCATATTAATTGATTTTGAACGGAAGCAAAAGTAGTCAATATTTTTTCCAAAAAATAGGAACTATTTTATCAATTGGTCCAATAAAAAATATTATTTTTATTGGAGAATATCGGCGGCAATCTTACACATTCATAGAGCTGTAAGTCAGAAAGGGTTGATTTTTTTTTGAAATAAAATCCACAGCAAATGTAACCGGAAATGTATTTTCTTGAAATTCTGACAAATAGAAATCTAAAAAACTTAATGGGGAAGGTTTTATGTGGAAGAAGGTGTTGGATTCCAAATAGATTCTAAATTTGTTTTATAATGAGACCATCTCGTAGCATTCCTTTCTCAAATGCCAAAAGTATCATCAAAATCGGAATCCATTTAGTACTTACATTTAGAGTGAAAATTTACTGAAAAAAAGCTAATCCTATACATACAAAACGAACCATTCCCCTCTTATCTCAAATACTAGGTTCTGAGCCACAAATTTAAAAATGTCGAGGATTGAACCACAATCAAATTCTTGACAAAACTTTAGTACATACCATTTTTACACGAGTGTGACACGCCCTTTGTCATAATCTTTCCAAACGACATAAAAAGCATTTGTTCTCGCGAGCTTCATTCATAATTATTTTGTCACTGTTCGTATGAAAAATTTGGTATATAACAATAAAATAAAACTTATTGCTAGTCAATCTCAACATTGCCTAGAATGGTCATGTTTTTATATTGATTACGCAATACACCATTTTTCCTCTGAAAGCAATTCGAAGAATTTGCTGTCAGTTATTCTTATATACATAAATATTCCAAAGTAATTCTTTGATGACTATTTCAAGAATAATTGACAGAGCAATTTGTTTATTGCGTATTTTATAATCCAGCCACCAATACCGTCGATGACATCGGCGTACTAATGATATGGCATTGCATAAAAATCATTGAAAATGAACTGTCGTGAACTCGCAAGCGCTCTTTTACAATGACGACAAGAAACTTTCAAAATAACCATAACCGGCGCGCGAAAATCCTTCACTCTCGATTACGAAAAGTCAATTGAATATCGATTGAAAAACAGGCAAAGAAACAAACAACACAAATGGTGATCGATTAATAGGCCGGTTGTGATTATAATATTGAATTTAGCAATGAAGGATTTTCTTTTGTGTAGTAGTAATAGAAAATTTACTTTGGGTAAATAGATATATAGAGAATTGGGTAAAAAATGGTCGACCTTCTTTTGTGCGGTTTACGCTGTGGGTTAATTTTTTCTGGAATACTGTGTGTATCAAACTGGAAACAATAATTAAAAATTATTACAGAATTATTGTTCAATAATATTTGTAACATTGGTCAGAATAATATAACTATTTAACAATTAACACATCACTAATAAAATTTTATCCATGTAATTACCTTCATTTGCTTTACTGGCATTATTTCTTCTTATGTTATGGTGATGATATAGCTTTAATAGAGGTAAAATGGGATGATTTGCAAGCTTACTTATATAGATTTAACACAGTTTTTTAGAACGCTGGGAATGAAAACATCCACATACCTATAAGATTAAGTGCATCTAAAATAGGTGTTCTAAGAGATCTTAGATGTAAGTTAGTTGTTGACGAGAAGATAATCAATATATATAGTCTTGAAGTTCATTTACTTAGGCATATAACAGCCGCACAACTAAAACCCCACTAGATGTGCAATAAATATTGCGTAATCTTCATTATCACTGATACTGAAATTGGTGCCAGGCAATTCTGTATAATTTTTTCTCTGTCCATCTATGGAATTATCTGCCTAAATGCAGGTTTTTGCCGATTTAGATCAATAAATTCGATCAAAAACTCTTCTTTTTATCGCCTGTGTCACAGTTGCATTGCAATACTTTTGCAAAGTTATCAGCATCAACGCACAATGTTTAATATAATTGCGCAATGTGAAGTATTGTCAGTTATATTGACAATATAAATGCACGACTATAGAGGGGCTTTAAATAATACGATATTTCAAAACATAGGCACATCTGAAATCAGAAGCAATAGCCCGTAACCGTAGCAAGACTGCAAGACCCGAGCCCGAAACCTCAATATCATCATAGTATTATCGAAATAGCAGACATGAGGAGAATAGTCCGTTGTACTGCTGGGAAAACTTTAGGGGAAAGGGAAAGAGTCGAAAATATCAGAAAAGCCATGTCGATAAGGTTCTAAGCAGAATGAATTAATTGTAAAACCATGGTACGCTCTTCACTCATGACCGATTTGTAGAGATAACTAGAGATTATTCTACAATTGGGGACACGAAAATCCGGAAAAGAAATGTTCGATATTGATATATTGAACTGATGTTTGACTTTCCAATCTTCGTTTGTTTCCTAGAATGGTGTTGCCTGTTTTATTTCTCAAATTTGTTTCATCCAGTTTGTTCTGGACATTCTCTTGGTTTTTAATATCTCAGTTGTTATTTCTATTCCATAGGTTATTTTTCATCTTATAGTTGTTCCTGATATTCGTGATGCGCCTTCTTTATTATCCCAAATTCTTTCCGGGCATGTTAGAAGCTCCATCTCCTCATCTTCAAGTGATTATAATTATATAGTGAATAATATGAGTCGGTCAACGATATATTTTCGAAGAGAGTTTTAATAAAAGGTCGAGGTAATTTTAAACGATATCTACTACTGCGAGTTTGTATGTACTGCTAAATAAATAAAATTCAAATAAATTATGCCATCATTTACAGTATATATATATATATATATATATATATATTGAGAATATGCAGCTGTCCTATTATATAGACTTTCTAAAAAATGCTTTTGGACCATATTCACTTTGTTTTTTTTAACACTATCTAGACTATCTAGTGTGTTTTCATCTAGAATACAATTTTCATCCACTTCTTTTTCCCTCACGTGAATGTACATTCGATTATAAATATCAAATTGAAACAAGCATTTCTAACAGTGCTTTTTTTGTTTCAGGTGAGAAAAACTTTTTACCAAAGTGAGTGAGTATAATACGAAATTGACAAAGAGTCTATATTTCCTTCACTGCCATTGAACAAAATGTAGTTAGGTATATACGATACCTATAGATAATATATAAAAGCTTAAAGCTATCTCTTTCTTATTTAATATTCATTTTACAGTCGTAAATATAAATATCTTAATTGAATTTTGATTGCATTTTAAATGTAACTTTCATCTTCTCCAATCATTATTATTTATATTTTATGTTTCAATATTCATCAAACTTCTATTTTATTACATAATCAGTTTTCAGTTCTATTTACAAAAGTGCAGTATTGTTTGTTAATATGAAGAAATGCAAATAAATTCGAGTACCTACTCATAAACTCTAAGAAGATTTGCAATGATTATCGCACCTTCTTGAAAAATGGTCGGTCATTCGATGTGTTTTTTTTATCTCATCCACACGATAATATTTCCTTGAGAAACTCAAACGGGACAAGTCGAGAGGTATTTCGTTGTAAGTTTCTAATATAGGTAAACGTTCTCTCTGGGTTTTACGCAACATAATTTGTACGTATACAATCACTGAGACATTGTAACTCACACATATCTGTAGTATAATAAAATGAAAACCGACTTTCTCTTTTTTAACTCTTTAAAATTTTGCTCATGCAGGTGGCTCATATATATATATTTTTTATTCGTATAACCAGCGATTAAGTTGTCAGTCTTGTGTGTATATCGCGGTCTCGGTTCCAAGTCGTTTATTGATATGTATCTACACGTCATTAATATGTTTGAAGCAAAAGAGGAAAATATGAATTGAAAGCTCTGAGATTTTATCTGATGTCCAAAGTTTCAAAATATCATTCCAAGCCCTGACATTTATTATTACTATTATTATTATTATTATTATTAATGATCTATACGACGGATTTCCAAATGAGTGGCCAATTGGCAATAAGACTTGAGATAATATAACCTTGTGTGAATAAGTTTTTAGAAACTAAACAAGACTATTTAGCATAGCATACCTACGCAAGAATGAAAAACTATAGGAACCAAGCATCAAAAACCGTTTCCTCCGCGAACCGGCTGAGTTATCCAGGTAGGAGATAATAATATTCATAAATTCAACTATGATATGCTGATGCCAAGCGATTCTTTCTAAACATCTGAAACAGATTTAGATATCTCCATCAGAAACAATCTTAGCAAGGGCAGAAGGGTGCTCGAACTGCAGTTCAAACCAATCCCAAACCACACATATCCAAAATCGAAATGTAAATTCTTCTGACGGTTTGGGTTTGGTTCTTAATGTTTGCATTGTTCGCAGTAAATGGTATCTATAGATAATTTTTTAAGATTATCTACATAAGTAGATTTCCTGACAAAACGCGAGGGTGCCACCCTTGAAGTCCATGAACTTTTTCTTGAATGGTTCGGCAAAATTCGATAAAAATTTGCAAAAAGGGCTTCATGGGGCCGAGAAATCGATTACAGATATTTTCATTTTTAATGGGTGTAACCCTCGAGATCCAAAACTAGCTATTTCGGGAATGGCTCTGCAGATTGCGATAAAAATATCAGTATAGGGTTTGGGGTCGAGAAGACGATTGGTGAGTGATACAAAGTATGTAAGCATTTAATCAATACATTTTAACTAGAAATATGAAAATTTTTGAACTAAAATTAAACATTCTTAGTCACTTTTAAGGACCCACTCTAAATCCTGTGTTATCCGAGTAAAGCTCGGTTGCCCAGATATTGATGTTTAATTTACTGTGAGCGGTCTATTTGATTCACCCCCAGTAAAGTTTGCTATTATAGTACCTCAAGAACTCTAGATATATATTTCTATATACTTCTGGATCCGAATTTTTTACATGAACAAATAATACGTTAATAACTTTACATCGAAAATATGCAACTGAAAGAAAACTATCTGTTAATTTCGAGTTATTCAAGTTGCAAAGTTTTCTCAACTCCAAGCTCAAAGAGGAAGTGAAGGTCACCTGGTTCACCTGTCTGTTCAATAAAATTATGTCAGGTTTAGAAACGGAGATTATTTGCAGTGGTTACATATTGTGTTTTAGGACTTACAAATTAATGATCCAGACAATGGAATATTGAAGAGTATTATATTCTGCGAAATGAGACTCCGTAAAAGCTTTTGTGTCTTTGTTCTATTGGTTTCTTTTTTTTTTTGAAAAGGTTCGTATACCGTGCAATTAGGCAAGATTTTAATTATTAGTTGTTGTTGGAAGCACACGGAAGTCGGAAAGTTTGTTCTGTGTACCTTCATCGTGTGGTGTCTTAAGTGTATACTCACAAACCGAATAATTGAAAGACTTCTTTTTTCCACACAAAAGCGATTTCAACATTTCTTTTCCTTGCGTTCGTTTGCAGCTTGTTGTTTTGGCAAGAAGCCAATACTCTACTACTTACTATACTCCATAAACAACGTTGGGAAAAATTAAATAAACATTATGTTTGATCAACATTTCGAACACATAAAATAAATAAACATTAGCACTTATACGCAGAGAAAGTTGATTATATTGTGTAAGTTTTTCTGTTGGTGTAATATAAGGAACTACATTTTAATGTTATTTTGGCATGATGATTTGTTGCATTTTGAAATTTCTTCAAAAATATTCATGTAGCGTTAATATAAAGTTTATCCAAACAAGAATACACAGTCTACAACCTACCCATTTCTAATACGAAAACATGCATTTCTTTTTCAATTGTTTGTTCACTAACCCTTCCTCTAGGTATCTAATGAATATTTTTATTGACTGACTTCCAAACGGAGGAGGTAGTTTTTTATGTCTGTCCGGGGGAAACTCAGTTCAGAAGACAGAAAACATATAAATCTTAATGAAGAGTAAATTTTGTGATGGACTTTATGAATCAACAATTATACTTCTCCGAACCA
The DNA here is from genome assembly GCA_958507055.1 of Crioceris asparagi. Classification (NCBI taxonomy): domain Eukaryota; kingdom Metazoa; phylum Arthropoda; class Insecta; order Coleoptera; family Chrysomelidae; genus Crioceris; species Crioceris asparagi. The sequence goes on from OY293829.1 coordinate 48,946,837, forward strand.
TTCAACTTGAATAGTTTTAAAATAAAATTGAATTATATTTCTAAATAATTGATAACAACCATTTTATTATGAACTGTATGCTTTTGAATTATTGATTATAAATATGATATTGACCTAAACTGTGATATATTTTAGACCTTTTCAGTACCATGACATTAATCTGATTAAAGATATTTCTACAACCGGGTTTGCATTATCTACTTGATGATACTTATTATTTTTTTTTCATTATTTTTACAAATATATGAAATTACTTGTATTTACGAGTATTTTAGGATATTATCTGAGAGACTAGATCCTGAACGATTCAATTTTACCTACAAAGTGGACATGTGGATCTATCAAAATATTCTTTTAATTTTTTTATTTATTTTCATATTTTCTAAGATAAGCAGGGTTAGTGAGCCCTATCTTGGTGAGGGAAATTGAATAGTGCGCGAAAATTATAATTGCTAATATAACCAGTATGTCATACAATCAACATCCAAGTAACTATCGATTGCCAATCAATTAGACTTATATAAATATACCTATCTTGAAGAGAAGACAAAAGTTTCTTTATTCTTGTTATTATACATTCAATATATATATATATATATATATATATATATATATATATATATATATATATATATATATAAGCATAATACAAAGGCTAAAATCCTAGACACAATAGAAAGGTGCGGTCTTGATCCTGAAAAGACTAGAAGTACAGTTTATAAAGCATAATAGTGCTGGTAATAGAGGGCATGGTAATAGTCTAGTTCAAAGACCTCGATGACGGTTTTTTGCATTTGTACATAACAACTACGATGTGAGCTTGACACCTGATTCTGAGAGAAGTTTCGGTGCAGGACCTTTTTATCATAAAATCACTATAAGGATTCAAACATACTCTGACAGATGGATTTATAAGCAATGTTAGAGCATTGTGACAAATTTAAAAGAAAGCCTTAATGTAAACATCACCCGTAGATATTAATTAATAACTAATAAATAATAACTAATTATCTAATTAATTCGAAATCTATTCCACTATGTAAATATCAATCTTGAAACTAAGCATAAAACAATTTAAAAACTTATAATCTCACCTAAAAATATATTATTAGATCTTGTCAGTTTTATTTTATAATATAACTAATTTCCTTAAATCTACTGCATAACTTATTACTTAACAGTTATTATTTTAAAACAGGGCGCAAGCATTTATAAGGAATAGGGCCTCAGTAATGTCTGATATTTTTTTATATATTATTACATATTTATTACTTCTTAAAGTTCTATCTGGTACTTGAGCTCATCCATTTCACTGAAAGACAATCCTAGCCTGACTTCCGCGGCCCATGTCATTCACAGATGGCGTAATTGTATGCATGTAATTCCATTCTTGATCCGTCTCTGCCTGCCGGTGGAATCTAAAATCTAATCTCTAAACGTCGCGAAGGCCTTTAATAGATAGTCAGGGTTTTTCGTGTGAGCCTCTAGGGCGTAACAGTCGTTTTGCAAAGTTATTTTGTTAAGGTAGGTAAGTATCTTGTATTAAGGGGATAAATCGTCCGATCCAGATGTTTCTGCCACTGAAGTTTTGTGTCTAATGCAATGTACGTTTCAACCTTCAACTTTATAGACAGAATCTTCATGTGCTACCAAACAGAGCAACTTTGTTTAATGCTGCAGAAGTGATTGTAACTTTAATTTATTGTTAGCTCCCTTAAGGTGAATGCTAAACGATCGCTTCTTATTATCATGAAGCATGCGATGTTAAATACACCTTTTGATATGGTCATTTTTCATAATATTTCCTGATTCTATCAGTTTAGCTGTCATGGACTGTCCCGAGTTCATGGACTGTCATCGTCCGCCATCATCACCAATCATCATTTCATAGGTCTTCATAAATTAATGGACTAATATTAGCCTAGGGCCCTTTAGTCAGTGGACTTCTAGTAAATCCATTTTTGACCGACGAACCAAACGGAGGAGGTAGAAAATTCGAAAGTTTATCTGCAAGTAAATGTGCTTTGATTTTCATGATTCTTTTTTCGTTTGATAGAGGGCTATTGACATTCAATATGTTCTTCCCAAGATACCATATCCGGCAACGTTTAAATTGGACATTTTCTAAAAAAAACATACTTTTCTGAGTCGCATCAGTGGGGAAGTCTGAAATATGTGTTTCTTCGCTATGTGGTTGGGACAAATTATTTCGAAAATTCAATATATGTATATATATATATATATATATATATATATATATATATATATATATATATATATATATATATATATATATATTAATAAATATGTACAGTTTCCGAGTTACAGCAGTGGTAAAGTCTGAAATATGTAAATTTCCGCGATATTTTGAAATCTCTGAATAAGTATAAGCAACGTATTGTCTTCTAAGGTGGACGTTGAATGATTTTCATGACTAATGTGCTAAATAAATATTTTATACAAAAGATAGGACCGACTTGATTAGTTGGTGCACCAAAAAATACAAAATAATATTAATTCTATTGGTTCTAGTACCTTTGAAGATGGTGCCAAAAGTTTTCAATCTAACTACAACTACACAACTTCCAAATTACCCGTACCTACCAATAGAATTAATAAAAAATATTTTGTATTTTTGAGTGCACAAACTAATCAAGTCGGTCAAATTTTTTGTAAGAAATAGTTATCATCATAATATATGTGAGTATCATCAATCGATTTTTCGACTCCTATTAACCTTTTTTCCAATTTCTTATTGAATTCTGCCGAGCCATTCTAGAGAAAGCTTGTGGAACTCGAGGGTGGCACCCTCGCGTTTTTTTCCGAAAAGTTACCTATATAATAATAATAATGATCAAAAGTTATTATCATCACAATGAAACAGAACACTGATTTCGTGGCCACCCAACGCTTATGATGATTATGTTCATGCAAAAAGAATTTCTCGACAAGAGCCCAGTGACTTTGTACTGTGGACATAATATATACATATACACACGTGAATTTCCATCAGTGTTGAGAAATATTGAATAAAAAAAACTCTTACGAATTATGTATATATATACCAACACGATACATACAAACACTTTAGATTGTCCTTTCTCGTCAGTTTCGCAATATCAAAACCGAGAGCACTCCCAACAACTTTCTTTAATAAATACTTGTATATATTTTATAAAAACCGGTATAGCAAAAATGAACGGATCTATAACATATACATGCCTATATATAATTTTGAAATCAGGTAAATTGCTGGTGCAGTTAGCCACTGAATTTATATAGCAGTTGTTATTTTTATGTTTTTTTATATTAAAAAATCTGATGAGTCCACTCACACAACATTTTTACTGATTGTAAAAAAATTGTCTGATCAAGTCCTGTGACCATTATATTTTCTATAAAAAGGTATCCTGGATAAGAATCTATTTTTCTCTCAGATTTTACGAAATTTGAATTTCAAGAATACGCGCTTTTGTGGAAAAAAATTACATAAATTAATCTAAATTCTACAAGATATTTTTTAGCTAAAAATGAGACTTCTCAAAATAGTTGTGTGCTTCATCTCTTTTTAAATAATGTTTTTTTTTGTAATTTTATATATACCTAAAATTTAAAAAAAGAGTTATCATCCTTTTCTATAGTATCTACCTAACAAAATCTTCAATCAAAATTTTATTCTTTTTCTATACCTTGGCATATAAATTGGAAATATATATCTAATTATAAAAAAGTTACAATTCTAAGCCTAGGGATATAAATCTCTAATTTTTACATGGGTTTATTTGCCACATTCTTGAGCTGTTAAAAATTAAAAATAAAACGAATTTAAAATTTTAACTTTATGGCCCAGAATACCCAAAGTTGTAATAAGTTAAGGATGCTTAAATTCACTTGTTTTAATTTCTATAAGGAAAACAGGAATCAACTTCAATATCTCTACATAGTTTAAAACAAAGTCGATATCCGTGCCTGTCTGACCTTAATTCCGTGTCTTCAGTTACTTTTTCTAACGCCCGCAACAGATTTTAATACCTACGGTTTTCACTATTATTCAGACATTTTTTCACAGATGGTTTATTTGTATAATATATTCTGATAAAAAAATTTCATGGTATAGAAAATGTGATATTCTTCAGTCAAAAAATCTGTTTTCGGGAGTTTGTTCTCTTATGCTGGCTAAACCATAATGATATAAGAAAATATTGTATCAACGAATTGTAGTTCGTGATAGTACCTACATGTCTATATTCTCAGGATAACCAATAGTAACCATTTATAATAGTTTCCTACCTTACATAGCCAATCTATTGTATTGCGATATATACTATTTTCTGTCTGATGAAGTTACATTATAAGTATATTGTCAGGTTTATTTGAAATTTTTGACAATTTTATTTTACTTAGTAACTATCAAAGAAGAGATAGATACCTTTCAGGATACTCTCTATGAAATACTTCTCTTATGTGTATTTTATCTTCTCATTCTTGGTATCACGAGTCCTCGTGCATCGTGCATGAGTGTGGAAGGGTCGATAAATCGATCGCCGCTCCAACCTTTCCTCTTTCCACTCAGCTGCATTATTGAAAAGAGACGCCACCACGAGCCACGATAAGTCGAGTGTATTAGTATATACAGTGCGTCCCAGAAGTAATGTCTGAATTCATTTAAAATTTATGTTTTTCGTAAAAACTCTCCGACATGTCCATGTCTATTTCGTAGATATTTTTATGATAAATAAAAATGTCTAAATAGAGCCCAAAAATAAGTTATGAATCAATCAAATATATTTTTTCAAATAATAACATTTATTTTCTATTTTATTTTGGAATCGTGCTCTGAATTCTTAGTTCGTGTATTTCGATATGTTCAATTATCATTTTCTCAATCACTGTTGGGTTTAGTTATAGAATATGGTAAATGAAAAATACTTTGGCTTCAGAGATGATTTCAAAATAGGTGTTTTCATTGAAAAAAATTTGGATAGTCATAACATATTTCTGGACTACCCTGTATATTTGAATTTACCATAAGAAAATAGAGATGGGCACGTGAGTGACTTTTCATGCCCGTTCACGCCCGCTCACAATCTATCCGGCCCGGGTCACGCACGCTACTCACGTAAATATCTAACATGATTCACGTGCACGTGATGATCTCGTGATTCACGCACGAATCATTTGATTCGCACTTTTATTATAAACAATTTTCGAGAATGAAACAAAATTTATAAATGGACATTATTGTATTTTCGTTACTTACCTGATATATTTTTTCTGATTAATTTATAAAGGAACTATTTCTTATGAATATAATTAGACTTAATCTTAAAATTCTTATTTTTCCTACGTGATCCGCAATTCTCCATACTCTTCTCAGTAAGAGTACAAAATTTTACCCAGATAGCATAATTAGTTTAAGAGAAACAATGGAACTACGATATCACGGGATAGCGAGCCCTCTTGAGAGGCATCATAAATTGAATATTTTTTTGTGATTCTACTCTGGAAACAGGAATCTCAGCACTCTTTTCAAAGATTAGATATACATATTAGTCCATAGTCCATTATAAAAATTGGCCCAATAGATCAAAACATCATATATAATAGCTATATGCCTCTATCTATAATAAAAGTTCAGATAATAAAATCCTGTTTATAGCCATCATTAGTTTGTGAAGCGTTAACTGCTAAGTTATACTACAGGGTCTTAAAATAGACATCATTCAACACAAATCCAGCTTTACAATAAATATGTCGTCAATACAGGTAACGTGACAGTCTCCGATAATATTCTTCTTCTAGTGAATCCTGAATGTGAAATCTGAATCCTGCTATGATCGAACGATCGAACTACTGTGAACGACTCGTACGGTTTAACGGTATACATTAGGCGATGTTGCCGACTTGTCTTATAAACTATGGAATACGGGATGATTAATTTAATGAACTTATAAAACTTTCAAAGATACTTAAGAGTTTCAGATACCTATAGTATTTTCACAAATTCGATCTCATGAGATTAAGCAATTTTTTGAGGAATCTTCTCGTTATGTGTCATTTTTCGCAAACTTGGATCTGTCACATAAAGGTAATCTTCGTTAAGGAATATAAGATTTTAGAATGTAAAAAAACGATTGAGTACTACTGTTTTAATTTAATTATTAGATTCATTGGGCAAATCTATGAGGGACATGATGTCTCCGGTGGAAAGCTGCCTTTTATTATCGTATCACATTCCATTGTATCAAGTTATATTTACTCTATTCCATGTTTATTATTTGCAACTTGATAATCATCATTATTATATCATGAAACACTTAAAACATATTACCTCTAATTATTCAGAAGAGCGTGATTAGTAAATGCAGCTTGGGCATTCACTAATTTAATGTATTTAATAAATTTACTTCTTTTATTCTCAGCTCTGCTTTGACTAAGGTACTTTATATCAAAACTTCTTGAGTAGCAATAGGAAAATGGTCGCTGTAGGATAATGAAAACTCTTTTTCAATTACCAACGTTTCGATAGCGGTGGCTATCTTTTTCAAGGCTGTATTAAAATAAAAGAAAGTTACAAAGAAGTACTTAATTAAAAGGATATAAGAATCATCGAAATAATAATCAAGAAAAATAGTTGAAAAAGATAGCCACCGCTATCGAAACGTTGGTAATTGAAAAAGAGTTTTCATTATCCTACAGCCCATAGTGCCGCAATCCTATGAATGTTTGTCAGTTTGGTTATATATATATATATATAATACTTTTTTATTGAAAATTATTTCCATTCAATATCCGCAATAATTAGTTGCCAGTGGTTGTTGAATTATCTATTCTGTTTTCCTTAGTACCTCAAACATATGTTAAATATATACGAAATGATTTACTATTGCTCTGTTCGTAAAATCCGATCTTTTATTAATGCTGGTCTATTGCCAAGCGCTGGCCTACACAACGACATGACTTCTACTCAGGTGATTTTATTGAAGTCATTAGGGTTTATTCTGTAAGCAAAACGATAGATTTTAAGGTCCGTTTAAAATTTGTACGTGTCTATTTACATATTATCAAATATGTGGGTATAACTTCAACATTCTTCTTATAAAATCACAATTATGTTTCGTGATATGACCACAGCGAGATCAAAAACTGAGCTTTCATGATGGTAATATTTCCAACCCTTTGGCAACAACGTAGGGTGGCTGTATGAGCACAGAAGAACGTAGTCTTGCCGTCGACGACGTAACAACTAACAACAAACTCAGCCTGGCCGGCGACTACCAGTCAAGCCAGTCTACCAACCAGGCAAATCCATCTCTACTACACTCTACACTGCTGTATAACTGCTATGAAACTTGGTGCAATGACCTAACTAACGACTCGGTCTCAGTGACCTACTTACTGAACATATGTAATCGCGTCGGCGTTGCCAAGTGCTCTATGTACTTTTTCCGGACGATTAATTGTGTGTGCATCTGAGTATTCGCGAGGAAAATGTAAGAATGGCTAGTAGACGCCGGCATTACGGCAGACGCTGAATAAGGATTTGTTTTATTCTTAGTAAGTTAATGGAATCACTTTTTGTTTCAAATGTTCAATCTAAGAATTATATTCCACTATCGTTAATTTGTTGACAATAGTTTGTTTAATATTTAAACAATTGGTTATTTGACTAATTCCCTGAACATTTATTATTTTGTAAATGTTGCTCCAATTCGCTAAGTAAATAAATATGGAAAAGAAAACTAAATTACTCTTAGAAGTAAATTCTGTTTAGCTGAAATAATTTTTCCGCTGAGATACCAAAAAAATTGCCTCTGAGTCATTGGTCTCATGATACATGATCAGTGTCACAAATTTCTAAGTTAAGTTCAAGTTTTTGTCTATATCCAAAGATCTAAATACTTCATTCACGTACGCATAGGCCATTGACTATTCGATACTTTATTTGACCAATTTCCGTCGCGTCTTAAAGATGCGCACGCTTGCTCATTGACACATTTATCTACGTGGTTTGTGCGTTTGCGCAGGCTTATTGAAAATTCATCAACAACGAATACCTACTCATCGAAGACTTGTTTATTTCATAAGTTTCACTAACAGTCTCGTGATAATGGCTATTACCAAAAATTATTTTCATTTATATTTCAAATTAGAGGAATAATAAATATTTGTAAAACACGATTTACTCTAAGAGCGTTTTTCATCTGATATTTTCAATTCTGTGCCAATTCTATTCATAAGTATCATAGAAATGTGGTTAAATTTGACAATATCTGTGTTCTGTGCAAGTCGATAGGACACTATCTAGCAAGATGCTGAGCTCGGTGCATTTCATTCCTCCACTTTTATTTTGGTCACCATCCATTAGAAAATAAAACATTATCTTAGCATAAGAAGTTTCGTTTTCTGGTTTCCTTTTTTATTCATGATTTCTATCTATTAATAAGAGGCGCTAACCGCTCACTAATTACCTTATAGCAATTTGACCTTTCCTTTATCCTGGTCATCTCGTTACGCTATAATTCCAAAACTAGACACCCAATTGAGACCAGATTTTGCATAACATAATCTTGATTTCATTAGTTATTTCATATTAAAAACTATAATGAACATTGATACTTGGATTTGCCACTACATCGTATTCCACTATTCTCAAAAGAATAGTTTAATTAGAGGTAACTTTCTGAAAATATGTTATCCCAACCTTCTGTTTATCGGAATAATTTTAACCTAAAAATAATCCAATAAATAATATTTATCTATAAAACATTGCGAACATCATTTGTAAAGTTGATAGTGTAAGTCTAATGTATCGTAATTTGATTTATTAATATGTATATTTAATGTGAATTCACCTACACAGAGGACATAAATGTGTATTGTTGCTCAGAATAATGAATGTTATTATGTCTTCGTTTGAAAGAATCGCCTGAATAAGCTTCATTCATTTATAGAATAATTAAATTTCATAAATATCCTGGAAGGTATCCAAATTTGTTTATTGCTATATTTCAGCTGTCCCGCCGAAATCATCTCAGGTTCCTCGATTTTGTTAGGATCACAGCTCTCACATCGGTTGAAAGCAACCTCTGCTTTTCATCATTATTTTATTTTTGCGAGAAAAAATCTTGGACAGTATTAATTCCTGCTGGATGCGGCAACAATGCTAATGCTGTTGACAAATTTCGAGTTGATTGGCAGGACCGGGCAATAATAGTTCATCAAGGCTATTATTCACGATTCAGAGAACAATAATCGATTGTTGTGGATGTTGCGTAACTTTTTTTATATGTGTCAAACCTTGAAAGGAAACAGATTTATTCGGTAGATAGAAAATAAAATATATTATATCAACTGCATATGTACATTTCATATATAGGATCAACATAATTTGTTGAAACTCTGGTAATTCTCTAGTTCTTTCCTTTTCGATTTTTAAGCAATTTGTAGAAACACATTAAAAAAAATTGGGCGCTCCAATAAACTACCGAAGTTACGTGACCTGGTGCGAATCACCTTTGAATTACAGCCATGAACAACATGTTTCAGGAAAAAGGTAACCATAGAGCAAAAAAATACACTTGCCCTGAAATATTTTCATGAGTTCAATTCAAAGATAATTGTCGATTCGTTTAGTAGAGCGCACAATTTTTATTTATATGTTTCTACAATGTTTTCCTACCACTTCGTGTAAAAAATTATCAAAAATTAAAAAGAAGCGGAACTGTATAATTACTGTAATTATTAGATACATCATAGTTTGAAAATAGGAATAAATCTCAAGTTTCAAAATGGCAGCACTCTAAACTTTTGAAAGATTTTATGGTGGACAGATTCAAAAGAAAGTGGTTTCTAAACGACGGATGTATATAACTTCTATTATTTTGTTGAGTTGATTACCTACATATAATAAGAGAAAAAAATCTAAAATTCCAGGAATATGAATTTCTGTTTTGCGTCACACAAATTATTTTTCAAAATATATAATTATAATTAAACATAATGTGTCAAGATTTTTAGTAATCACTAAAGCTAATATTTGACGCAAAACTTACAAATTACAAAGCTTCTGAAATGTATCAAATGTTTCTAGCCTTATCGATGGTTGACAGAAAATTCACAACATGTTCAGAATTATATATTGTCCGACGAAAAGATAAATTTCTCTGCGTGCGTACTGTTCATTCTTTCTTTTTTGTTCATGTGATATTTGAAAACCATGTGATCCCACTTAATCAAGCAATTTGACATAGTTCACGCCTCTGGTATGATATATATTTCTATGTTTAAAAAAAGAATTCAAAAACTATCGGAACATTTCTTTCTGCTGGCATTTCTTTCTGAACGACTAATGTTTTCTTTGAATACCAAAAGATGGAAATATGTGTGTTAGCTAGTTCACTATGTTGTCAAAAGATGGTTCTTCAAACAGATGTACCCAAAGCAAAAAGTAGGACTGAAACAGCTCGCCATTTATGTATTTTAATTAAAAGTCATCTTGTTAAGCACCTAAGACATTTCTGAAGCCCAAACTATAATGTAATAAACAAAAAAACCTTCGGTTACATACCTATATTTTGTTAATTACTATTTAATTTGCTCTTCTTTTTTTCTCAAATAATAGTTTTAAATTATAGACACATCAAGTCATAATGGTTGAATTTCTATAAAATTACAAATATTGCGAGAAATAATATACCTAAGTAATTAGTAATAATATCGTACCTACGAATGAATCGACTCAAACTCCGCCCATGTCTTTAACTGATACAGCATAATATAAAATACACACGGAAGTCAGCTGGCAAATCTTATCGTTAGTCTAGGTTTATTATTATAAAGCACCCGAACGTTTATTATTTAGCTTACTTTGTTTTAATGTACTGATACACCATTCCAAGCTTCCTGAACGTGTATGTAGGGACATAATAATGTACGAGTGATATTGGAAAATTTCAATAGAAAATCCGTTTCATCCAATCTATGTCATATAGGTATATTGGATTGTAATTTGATATGGGTGCTTGAGAGCACTTACAGGCGGTTGGTGTTTTAGGTTCTTAAAGATAAAGTTCATAAACGATTGATAAAATCATAACAAATTTGAGATATGGACTAGGATACTAAACTATGTAGCTTATCATAAGAGGGTTTGGACAAAAAATCGTCTGAATTAAATATAATGATTACATTCAAATATTATATTTATACATATGTAAATTGTGTATTCACCATTTCCGGAATTTTAATGTATATTGCCTCACGCAGTGTCATTCCGTGATGAACTTTGGATAAACTTGTGTGCAATATGGAATAGATTTTTTCTTGTATGGTATACAAGGAATATTATTACCACAGCTAAGGTCCGAATATGTCATAATCAAATATGTGGTAAAATTTGTCAACATTTCTAAATGGCAAAACTTTCATATATTTATTTGATATGCAAAAATTTAAGTAGAAACATGAAATTTCTTGTATTTGTGGTGTTTGATTATAATGGATTTTTTTTTTCTAGGTAAGAGCTTGATAAATTCCCAGTAAACGAGAGTACGGTGAGTGTATCGTAATTCTTAGTAAGTATTTTATATTTTAAGTAATAGCTATTATATTAATTATCACTACGGCCTGATAAGCTTCTCCAAATTTCAATCAGAAACAAGATATTTGTATGATTACATAAAGAATACCTAATTTTTGTCAAGTATGGCAAAAGGAGAAATGGAAACAGTGCCGTAGATATAGTTTTTATCCGTGCGGTCGTTCCTTCGTTGAATTTATTTTAGCATTGTAGTATATAAAGGTAAAATTATGCGATTAATTCCCGTTAAAAAAGCAATTGCTTATATGGCGGAGATTAAGTCTTGCCCTCCTATAAACTGATTCATGTAAAAAATATGAAAAACACTCTAAGACATAAAAACTGCTCCTGCATATCCCCCTCAAACGGAAATCCTCTCCCAATATTTTTAAACAATATGGGAGCAAGTTCGCTCTCATCTGAAACAAAATTTAAAAAATGAGGGAGTGGATGTATCGTGAAGGTGCCATAAGGGACCCTGACTTTTTATGTCATGCACTGGCCCGCTTAAAATTAAAATTGATCGGTACGAGTGTTTTGCATATTTGTTTCAAATAACGTTTATGTTGGGTGGGGGATTAAGACTTAAGGTCCTCCGCATGGTATATACACATACCTATTTAAATCTAGGTATATACATAACCAAACCTAATTCTATTCTTCGAATAAGACTATAACTCTTTAATACGATTGAAGAAACAAAATGAAAATAATATTGATAAGATTTGTCTGTTGTTCTTGGAACACCCACCCTGACTGTTACCAAAGGAGATCAGATCACCAGTTGCATGTTTCTTCTATATCCTCTCAAGTAATATAAAAGAGGAAGTTATTCCCACCGATGCTGTGCGTTTGTTACAGTATTGCAAGTTGAAAATGTAGGAGGCATTGACACCGCATATTGCTTACAAATCTCCTGATACTGTTTATTTTATATAGACATCTTTATCGTTTTGTTGAAATGGTTGAGTGATGGAGGCACGTTGGAATTTAGCTCAAATTGAAAATGCATGTAGACGCTATCGTTGTCTTAAAGTTTATGGGTTTTCTATTGTGTAAATCAACGTTGCTGATTTGAGAGAACCCACTTTTGCTTCAAAATATTGTAATGATGAAGCTGATATGTTGAAGTTTTGGGCTTATAACTGTTTTCTGACAGTTGAGAAGTTTTGCTATTCTACAATCACACGAATGCACTGGAAGGCAGTAATTTACTGATCAGTGGTTGGCCAATTCCTGATAGGAAATGTTACTGCCATCAACACTTTTTTCTAAGACATTTCAATTTATCAATAATATGTATATAATTAAATGACTAAATAGATTACCCCAATTACATTGCAGCGTTAGTTACTTAAATTAAATTTTATTACGAAATTGAATATAAATTATACAATTTTACAGAATTGAGTGATGTATTTATGTGATCAGTCTTCTGTTGCCCATTTAGGTCAATAAATCACCTGTTGCGATTGTGTCAAAATGCGTCGATTTATTGTATAAATTTCGAGAAACTTCAACCATCGAGGCGTTTATTTCGGTTATTGAATTTCTTAACAAATAAATATATTATTTTTTTGCGGTAAATAATCATAATACTTCCATGTCTTGCCCGAATGTCTGTGGATGCTTTATACTACTTACTGGTGATAATACGGTATAGAAAAAAAAGTTGTGAAATCAGTGGCCTATCTTATTACACGCGCGTGATAAAGTTAAAATTAATCTTTTATGGAATGATTCAAATAAATCATCCTAAAATCTCGCAAATATCGTATGAGATCTTGATAAATTATTTAAACGACCAAATTTTGCACAGCAACGTTATATCTATAGCCCTAGCGGATGAGATAGTGAAAAAATTTACAATTTCTTATCACTCAAGAGATAATTAATATTGAAGGTCAAATTTTTTCATTGCCACCGTTGATATTTGCCAATATAGGTATCTATATTCAACTTTAGCTTTACTTTCCAACAAAAGTGACAATAAGATTACCTACAGTTAGATAATAGGAATTTCTTTCTTATCATCGTCATACAAGCATTTAGGAATTCTCAACTAACCAACATTTTATATTATATATTATATATTTATATATATTTATATTATAGACTAAGATAGGACAGACAGAACGAACTAATAGAGATGGGCACTCCTATTTAAAGGTCCAATTGAAAAAAAAGGAATACAAATATCCTTTATATGTACTATGTTGTCCAAATCTATGCATTGTTACATTTGGGTATAAGCTTTCTAGAAAATGATTCGCTTGTTGATCCAAATACAAGCTCATGTAAAACCAAGAGTCGAAGTTAAGAGCTAGCGATAGTATCTAAGAAATAGTCTGTTCGGCGTAACTATTTTCACCTGGATCAGTATATAAGTTTTGCAAGTGATATACCATATTGTCTAGACAGGATCAGGATTGATAGCAAAGTTATACTTATTTGATTTTATTTTCAACTGAAATTGATCTAAAAATCAAGTAGTGCAGATAAAATCAAAAAGATTGATTTTGCTCGGAATACTGAAAATTCTTCTTCATTCTTATCTCCGTTTGTTAAATACAAATTGGTCAATAAGTGCGAAAAATCAAAATCTTCCAACTGAGAAGCCCGAGTTGGTAGTAGGCACTCGAAATAAAATTAGAGCAATAATTTTCCATTCAAGACAAATCATCCAAAAGCCCTTTTCAATGTCATTCAAGAAAAAAAAAAGACTATAGTGAATCAATCATTAACATAATATTTTATTATTTCTACGCATATGATTTTTCATAATATAGATTTATTGAATGAATATATAAAAAAGTATTCTCACTTTCAAATGCTTATTTGAAAATAATGTCTTCCGACAAAGAAGATATCACCGTTAACTTTTCGTTGACAAATTTAGGATGTATGTAACATTTAAAGCTTTGAAGTGGTTAAATCCATATGCCACATCCCACATTCTATTAGCTCTTCTCATTAAAAGCTCAAATTATCAGTGCACCTGTTTTCCTCAATCTACTTTACTCCAGTTCTATGCTTGAGTAGGTACGAGGAAACTGAACATTTCAACTTTCGTCAATTTTTCCCAGTCTTTTTTTTTGGTTGTTATTCCTTGACAAGTTCTTGGGCGAAATGTGGCTGATAAAGTCCCGTTGCCCGTTGCTAATGGACCAAGTAAAATTTTGAATTTGCTAAGGACGGCCGTTGAACGACATCATCGCGTGGTAATGACCGAATAGCGATGACAGTGGCGTGTGTATGGGCAGGGTGGAAAAAGGGTTAAAGGTTGTAGTGATTTTGCCGATGCTTAATTCAAAACATGAATAAACGTTAAGGGATTTCAAGATTAAACTTGATTAGAAAAAAAATGCTTTCGAGGTTCATACCTTGAAAGCATTTTTATATATGCCCATAATATAAAGATATTTAAATAATTTTCGGTAAAATTAGCAATATAAGTTTTTTTCAATTAAAACGGCCTTGGTATTTGCATTCAAATACATATTTTTAAATATTGCAGATCTTATATTCTGAAATATGGGGAATATAAATAAAATAAACCATCAGATGAATAACCACATCAGCTCCTCTTTTATTTATATCGCCTTGTTTACGCTCACTTTTACAAATACCTTTGAAAGTATTTTGCTTAGAAATGGCCGAATATTGTGTTTTAATAAAATGAACTGAAATTGAATTAAATTGCAGACTTTTGGAGGCCAATGAATTAAGTACGAAGTGAATGGAATGAGCTTGAATCACATACCTACCATAGTTTTATCAGGATGTTGCTACCTGTCACATAATACAGAAGGCGTGTACATTAACGGGTCTTTATTTTTTTACAACCCGCTGATAGTTCCTGATTTCAAAAATACTGTTTAGCACCTTGTCAGTGGAAGATAGTGAGATTAGGTAAAAGTGGGCAAATGTCTAATATTTAGCCAGATTTTTATCTGAAGAAGCAACTCGAAATATTTTATCTTCCATACAGATACCTATAATTTTCATAAATATAATAAATCTGATACTCAATTTAATTTTTTTATAAAAAATATTCAATCACGTTATTACGGAGTATCCCTATTATTATAGGGATACTCCGTAGTAAAATCAGAGATTATTTAGAAATCGAAGATCCTCTAAGTAGTGTGATTTTTCATTTGAGATTTGCTATTAAAGTTGTTCAAATGCAATATTACATAACAATGATAAAGATAAAAGCCACTGTGTGATTATTATTAAATTCTTATAATTTAACATGAAGTATAATAGTAGGCACTTGAAGTATAACAATATCACATTATCATTAGTACATGTATGATATTTCCTTCCATGGTTCGACCAATATTCCCCAAAAGCGCCACCACTGGCAGCGCGGGGCAATCATAGCGTATATGACCGGGGTCGTTGAACTCGAGCAGCGAGTGGGGATGTGCACTACGTCACGGAATCGGTGCGCTAAGACATACGTCGCGACCGGCCAACGTCTCGCCGTCAGTAAATCAGACAAGGATGCACCTAGTGGCCTGCCAGTCGTTGATGGCATCGCGTTCTCGCATTACTACACACAAGATACACGGATAAATCGTTGGAACGGAGTTTCTTTAAAAAATGTCCAAAATATGTGACGACGACGGTCTTCCGCGAGAGATTTCGGCTCCTTTCTTGAGATTGTAGTAGTTAGTGGACGTGGTGATCTTTTCTTCCGCTCTTACATCGGAAGATTCTAGTGATTTGGTATCTAGTGGTGATTAGTGGGTTAATTTAGAAGTGTGTGAAGTGTGCGGTTGTTCCTTTGAGTTGAGTGCTCCCGAATAACTATTTCGTAACGCATAACCCGAACAGGTGGTGAATGAAATGAAAAAAATGTGTAGGGATATATTTAGTGGAAAGTGAAGGTACAATTGTTGTTTGTTTGATTTTGGTTGTTTTGCAGTTGTACACAGGTGAAATTGTTAGATAAGAAAGCGCCGAACGAACGCGAACTTTGGCACACAACGACGATACTCTCTTATTAAATGACAAAATTATGAAAGAAGGTAAAAAACGCTTTCCACTTTTCTGCCACTCTATTTTTTTATTACTAGATATCAGTATTTCAAACTTCAAAGGCTCGCAAGAATTTGTGTGTGATATATATATATATATATATATATATATATATATATATATATATATATATATATATATTAGATAACAATGTTATTGTTTTAATTTATCTCCACATAACACATAATCGGTCGTTCACATTTCGTGTAAAAATAGATGCCATACAGAGGCTCTCCTACTTATTAACGCGGCTTATTTTGTAAAAGTAAATATGTAGGTAGTTAGTGTGAAATATTTTTTTTCTATTCTATCAAACCAGACTGTGCAGTAATAATAATAATAATAATACATTTTTTACAACCATGTTGGGACAAACGCGCTAACGATCTATCCATATTCGGCGTTCATCAACCTCGAGTTCAATGGCTTGCTAGCCAGCGCAAGCAGGCAGTAGGCAACGCGCCTTCCACAGCGCTATGGCCGCTATGCCATCACCAGGGTATGAGCTATGGAGAGGCGCCGTTGCCAGCATTGTATGGAAATTCACCCAACTCCAGGATTTTTCATTATATTGAGGCACTTGATGACTGATTCCTTAGTATTATTTGTTGATACCTTGACAATTATTCCATCAATCATAGACTATCAAAGCTGTGATACTTTTGAGTTGGATGATTGATCAAGTTTCTAACGGAAATATTAAATTTGTAAAATACAAAAATGTCTTACATATTTTTTATAGTTATTCTACAATTTAACTCTTAATTATTACTATTAACAGTTGATAACCGTGTAAAATACATAATAACTCAATTGAAAGTTATCAACACTAATAATGTTTGAATCGGGGAGGAAATAAAACTCATCGTACATAAATGCACATACAATTTTCCAGTACATACACGTAGGTAGGTACTGGAAAACTCATATTTTTCTGAATTAAACACGCTCTTTCTCCCCCTCTGCCGTAATCGAACTTATGCATAATCAATATATGTAACTACCATCAAAGAACTTTCAGAAACTTCTTTCTACAAGAGGAAGGAGGCAAGACAAAGGTGATTACCTTTAATGGCATTTCAGTTGCTACATGCAGTACATGTATATATAGTATGTATGTGCCTATTATATACCTATGTCAAAGGGTCTGAACGGCAACAGCTCGTAATAGTCCTATTTTCTAAGAGAACCATTTCCCTATAAACCCTAAAACAGGTGGCGGAATACATGGTTCTTTTTTTAGATTTATAATTCCAGGAAGATTAAAATTTATCCGCCTTCCTGTCTATCTAAATCTAAATTGGCAGAGAAATCGCCTGATTATACATTGAACATGTCATGATCACATTCAAGAGAAATTGGAAAAATGTAGAGAATATTAAAAAACTCACTGTTTATAATTTATCACACGACGAACATCAATCGACTGTACAAATGTATCAACAACAGATATACGGTTCCTATACCGCCCAAAATAGACGCACGTACACAAAATTCACACCCGAAATCGTTAAGGAGAGCAAGGTGGGACGTGTATAGTCATCGCGGGGGGATGTCAGGTCGATGAACTTTTTTTTATTACTCATTATCCTGTAAAACTCTGGGTAACTTTTCCAAACTGTTTCTTTTGGATTTTTATGACGACGTTGTCGTTCCCCGTACAGGTCATTGATCGGTCATAATGTCAGAGATAACACAACAAGTTTAGTTGATATTGCCCCACTCTCCCTCCCTCGACATATCCCAACTGGATTTTTTCCTTGCCATCAAGTAATTTCAAACATTTGTCTTTGTTCGCATGAAAGGTGATTACTGGGCTTTCGGTCACTATAATGTTAGTAATAAATCTAGAGTATAGAAAAGAAAATACAAATAGCAGATCACTTGAGTTATCTCAATGAATATTTCGTTTACCATACTAATCATCATCATTGATTGGGCTGTCGAACATCCATTGCAGGTCAATGATCTCTGAAATAAGAATGACTGTTGTAGTTGTAGCAAGTGATGCTTACTAAATCAGGGAGCGTTGACACTGCTTGGCCCAGCCACGAAAATTTACAAAGCTGGAAGGAGTGTGGTAGTACCAATCAGGAGGAGGTACCTTCCTACTCTACTACCTACCAGGAAAACTGCTATGCCTGATTTAGACTTGCGCAATATTGATTCAACGTTTCGTATATGTTTTTTTGGGATGTCATTGATCTTCAGTAGCGTTTTTGGATAGGTATACAGATTCAATTCACTTCAAATTCTTCGAACTCAATGAATATTATGAGCCTTTTATTTTTTGTCCCTAAAGAAACATTTATTTCTTTTTAGTGGAACTCAAATTCGAATACGTTTGTCGTAAGTTGAAATCATATTTAAGTTTCACTGCTTGAATTTAGTAAGTTACCAGATTTATATATTTCTAGTACATATTAGGTCTATCTTCTAAATGTAATTTTACAAAAAAAATCATTACAATTATTCTGCTATTTTACATTGTCCCGAGCATTGTCCTTACGCTTTTTCTGTGACAGGTCATTGACCTTCTTTATCGGCATTTGGTTTCGGGACCTTTTTATGCAGTGTCATCAAGGGATATTTTTATTTGGCCATTATTTACTCAAAAATAGTGTAATTTGTTGATTTATTTCTTATTTATATTCTTCAACATCAAAGGGGTTATCTAAACATGGGACATTCTTTATTATCAATATGCGATCAACAAATCAAAAATCATATAAAAAATATCTTCATTTTGAATTCGAATCGTAACGTAGGTATATAAGAATTTGAAACTTATCAATTTTTGAGAAACATATTACTTCTTCTCGAGTACGATGTGAGAAACCGGTATTGACGTGTTTATTTCACATATTGATTCAGTAGTGTTTTATTCATTGTCCAAATTCCAAAACGGGTCATTGACACTTTGAACTGAAGAATCGGTTTATACATAGTTAATTTATTAATCATCAATTGTTAAGATCTATTGGTATTTATATCTATAGATACAGTGTAGTGCCGCTCAGCTCCTGTTTTCTATCGTTCAGTTGTTAGTTAACTTGAGGGTTTGATATTTTGCAACTTTCATCTATAGAAACGGCCGATCTCCGAAAATTATTTTGGATTATACAAAGTGTCCCAAAAATTCTGTTAGTGCATGTTGATCTATTTTTTAAATTACATGCCATACATTTTGTTGCTTATTTGGATTCCCTCTACCTACATGGAAAAAATAGTTAAAATATCAATAGTACCTCGGTGATAAAATCATACATAGTACATATATATATATATATATATATATATATATATACCTTTGTTATTGGAAAATGTTGATGGTCGCTTAAATACAAAGCTATGCCCATCAACAAGGCGTCGAGAAAACAATTGATCTGCGTTTAGTTTATATTTTATATAAAATAGAAAATGGCCCTTTTTAAAAATGCCTATTAAATTTCGTATCTCAAAATAAATTTTGTCGTTATACCTAATTCAAGACCTTGACAGCGGTAGATATAGTTGTTGATGAAACACATATTTCCAGTATTCGGGAAAACTATATCAACATAATTTTTTCTTATGAAAGCCTTATTGGATTATTACATTTTCGAAACAAAAACGCAAGTAGGCTCATGAAAAAAGAAGGCTTTTTACATAGTAGGCGATGCGGTTATGGTCTGGGTCCAAGTAATTTAAAAACTATATATGTGTGTATTAGAGAAAGTTGATTTACAATGCGAAAACTTCTTTTATCAAAGATGTTGTTGTAAAGTTTCAGTGGGTACCGTCAAAGTTCAATTTCCCTATGTATATATATATATATATAAATAGGATGAAGCTCTACACCTTTATGCTTCATCATATTTTTATATTTTATATCTCATTCATTAATGAACTAATAGATTTCTTTAATTATTATATATACTTACGTTAAACGTAATTTTGCTCTCAATACCTAGGTGGCGCGAATTGTGTCCTACTGGTAGATAATGTCTCAAAGTTTTTGACTACTTCCAGTTGCTTTTGTTTAGTTGGATACAGCTTCCACTTATGTGGCGCTGATGAAAGCTAACAAGCTTGAAATCACGTGATCCGCTTCTAGTGGGTGGTTGTATCCGACTAAATAAAAGCATAAAGGTGTAGAGCTTCATCCTATTTTTATATTTTATATCTCATTCATTAATGAACTAATAGATATATATATATATATATATATATATATATATATATATATATATGTATATATATATATATATATATATATATATATATATATATATATATATGTATATGTTGAATTGACAAAATATCAAGAATTCTGATAATGTTTGAAATTCTTATAACTACATGAAAAATATAATTTATATTTTATCCATCCATATTTTAACAAATAGTTTAAAATCTGAATGACACGTAAGTTGTAAAGCTTATTTCAACCGAAATTGAAAATATTTTAAATGATCTTCCATTGAATTTGAACAATTCTCTATGATTTCATCAGGATGGGGCACCTGCAGAAGATGCTGCAATTGTGAGACAGTATCTAAACAATAGATTTCACCACAGAGTTATTGCAACTCATGGTGATATAAGATGGCCACCGAGAACCTCTG
Source organism: Crioceris asparagi (assembly GCA_958507055.1). Lineage (NCBI taxonomy): Eukaryota > Metazoa > Arthropoda > Insecta > Coleoptera > Chrysomelidae > Crioceris > Crioceris asparagi. The sequence continues at coordinate 48,968,074 of OY293829.1, forward strand.
ATCTTACTATCTTATCTTCTCTGGCTATATGTTAAGAATCGCGTCTACGACACCGAATTTGTAACTTGAATGAACTTCAATAGATTTAAATTTAACATTGCCCAAATCATTGCTCTAATGCCGATAAAAGACATTTTCACGTTATAAGCCGACTTTTTCTACGACACTTAGTATGTAAGTATTTGGTTTTCAAATAACGGCAATATCTACTATGTTGAAAGACAAATTTTTTTTTCATGATCCTATTTGCGTTATTATTTTGAAAATGTAATAATCCAATATGGAATTCATAAGAAAAAATGAAGTGGCTTTAGTTTCCCGTATATAGATATGTGTTTCATCAAAAAGTATACACGGTCTTGAAATAGGTATAACGACAAAATGTACCTAGTTATTTTGAAAATTTTCGATAAGACCACAAATACGAATGTTACTGGGCATTTTTCAAAATAGCGATTTTTTTTTTCTAAATAAAATCTAAACCAAACAAATAACAACAAAGATACCCATGTTATCGCACGTTTCGTGGGACACACTATATGATTGAAAACCCAATTTAATTGAAAGATATTTGAATTATGGAGATGTTCTTAAGAATAAATTAATTGGAGATGTATTATTCGGGAGCTGAAGTTATTGGAATTGTTTCGAACTTATTATTACAACGAATTATCAACGAATGACCAGAGTGATATAGATATCGGATGCCATGCAAACGAAACGAACTTTTGTGTAACATCAGATTTTACCACAATAGGTTCGTCGGGAATACTTTAGCCTATATCAAACATCCATCAATCAGTTTTCTAAAAATATGTAAAATATGTACGTTTTTCCAAACTAATTGGTAATTACCCGAAGATTTTAAATTATATATGTAGGAGTATATATATATATAGTTGCTCTAATGAATGTTCTATCAAATATTAGGTACCTTATCTCTTTTTATATTCTCCTTTGTGTTTTAAGGTTTGTTGACATTCCGTTTTTTGAGGTCAAATACTTTGATATGGACAATCAATTAGAGTTCGCAAATTAAATTTGTATGCTTGTCATACTTACTGGCATTAACATGTAAGTAATTAATCAAAATAGAACACTTATACTCCAACAATTGTATTAGATTCCATTGAATGGGTACTTATGTTTTTATTTTTATTGAATTCTAACAAAAGACTCACTCTTTCATAATCACAATTTGTGTTTTCTCCAGAAAGCTCACTTCGAAATCTGTTGTACCTACCTACATTTTATCTTAATCTTTTATTATTTTTCTTAGTTTAATAAAATGAACATAAATAAATAATAACATTTATTCTTTTTAAAATAACTGCATTGATGATTGACATCATGATGGGTAGCGGTAAATTCACAATTTCCAATTACCGATACTTTGTAAGTCTCAGTCAAAATAGGCTTAACAATCCATATGAATTCAAGGCTACCAAAATTTTTTAACGTGTGTTTTACACAATATGTGAGATGTGATACTATGTTGTTGAAACCAGATAGCCCAAACATATCGGCCGTGAAATTTTTGAATATAACGAATAAACAGGAGGCATAATTGGGTACTACCACGAGTACTACTGTTCTAGTTCCAGTTTTTCGGAGAATATCATAACCTTCCACACGTCAGTATATAACTAAGTATATCTAATATATGAAGTGGTCCCGTTTCTTAATAATTTTACTTTATCAAATGCATAAGAGGCCAATAATATAAAGTCTAAGAATCATAATCATAGCTTAATACAATCTTTTTTGGTACGGTGCTCATGAATCCTCGATAAATGACCAAAAAAGCTGTGCCTTGTCTTCACGAAAACCTTCAACATTCATATTCGCACTCGCCAAAAATGTTTATTGCTTTTATTGTATTGAAGTTGATGTAACGCATCCGCCAAAATCGTAAATGTGAGATATCTTGGGTCAGGTATGACCAGCTGTATATTTAAGACCCTAATAGTCCACACATTATGAACCTCACAGTAGATCAACACTTCAAATACTTATACTTAGATGGAAACAATTATATAAAAGGCTTTATTCTGTAAATTAGCAAAAAAATAATTTCATAAAATACATTTAGTCCATTTTCTTGTATTTTTTTTATGAAACGTTTTAACGATAATTTGGTTTTCCACAATGGCTATTTTAAAATTAGTTGTTCTTTGAAGTTCACTGTTGATCCATATACGAACGCTTCTTCTTTCAAAATTGATCCACTGTGAACAAAATATAAATTCTTGAATTCCCACTGTTTTTGTTAACAATGAAAGGCCCAACTGGTAATTTAGCAACTTAATACTACTTCCTTATTCTTATTTGACATTCGGTTACAAGTCTAGCGTTTGTAGTTTTTTTCGTCTTCAAGCGCGTACGCTAGAAGGGCTGCAACTCTTATTAACGAACATTTTTTGACCTATGTTTATTGGAAGTTTTGAATTATTTTAACCTTAAAATCCGCTGGTGAAGTTTGGCGGGCTAATTTTGGGACACCTTGTATATCTATGTAAAGCCAAAAGTAAAACCACACTCCGGTGTTTGTGAAACGCTTTGCTTTACATAAATAAACTACACTTACTAGACCTACCGTTCATCGCCGGTTCGGAACGGCACCAGCCAGAATTACTCGTGGTAGGTTGCCAGTGCTTTCCACAAGGTAGCCATAATATAGCTCTATGAAAGATCTTCACGGCTTAGCCGGAATCGAATCGGGATCTAAAGCATGGTAGTCCGACGCGCTAACTACCACGCTACAATGGCCTTATCATATTTTTACAAACACTTCTAATTGACAGGTATCAATCACAAATGCTCAAAATAATAAGAGGCAATCACAATCCGTATTCATAATCGAAACTTACCGCTAAACGCTACTAAATTAAGTGCGGAGGTTTATGGCTACCAGAACACACAACTGACAGAACCTTCAGCCCACCGTCGTAAATGAGGACTGTGCTGCAATCTAACTATCCTAACCTTATGGCAGTGTTATGGTAGGATAGTGTTTTGTTTTTTCATTTTAATACGGTACTAGCTAATACCGAACTAAGATTGGATTATGAATACGGCTGTATATCTTTTGTGGTTTTTGCTATTGCGAGTACTTATTTTTGATAGACCTGCTCATTCTATTACCGCTATCTTTTAAAACCCTACACGTGTTTCGCTGACCAGGTTGTATCACCAACTTTCATAGTACCACATTTCTTGACAAAACGCGTGTGGTGACGTAGGTACTTACAACATAATGTATACTGTTTCTAGGCAGGCCAACGATTATCAAAGATTGCCAAACAATAATTGAAGTTCCTATTATCATGAATTAATACTTGCAACTATTACATTTTTCCCCATTTCTTACGAGGCCGAGACCGTGAGCAATTCATAATTTATAAAATTAGAGGAAACTAAATAATAGGAATTCTAGTTTAACGTCTAAATTTGTTTAGTACAATGCAATCGTATCGGTAGGTACCTACATAATCTGGAGCTGACATTCTATTTTTGAGAGTCTCCTTTATTTTGCTGTACCTACATATATAACTGTTATTGAGTTATTTCTAATCCAAAAATTTCACTAATTAGTTTGGCAGAAATTTTAAAAGCATTTCATATCTATATCTATAAATTACGGTACTAGGAATCTATATCGAAAAAAGTGTGCACTTTTTCTTCGTCCTCTTGCTCCTCTCTTTTACAGATACAATGGAGATAGATTTCATCATCATATGTTACCTTCGCTTGTTACAAACTTGGTCCAAAAACTAGTTTCGTTTCAATATATATCGAGATAAGGAAAATAGTATTGTTGGTTGTTATTAGTGTGCACAAGTGAGCAACCACGACACAAGAGGAGCAGAAGGGACTCTCTCGTTGTGCCCAGTGTGTCTGTATCGACGACGTTTCGGCCATGCGCCATCCCGCACCGTCATCAGGTGCGGACAGTGAACGAACGTTCTTCTTTTGCGGCGGTGCCGTAGTAAAATGGACTCGTTTCAAGATCTGTTCAGTGGAGGCGGTAACGGCGGCAATGTTGGCGATGTGTGGCCGGGTGATGGCAGCTCAAGTGGACTGGCACCGTTGAGAGGAGGAGACAATGTGTCTTCTGCCGACTCGACTACTCCTCCACCATCACTACCCATCGATGATAAGGAGGACCGAAAGTGCGCAAATTCCATCAGAGGTAAAGGTGATGATTGCTTAAAATACATAACATATTTCATACCTGAGTATTTATTTTTTATTACTTTTTTTAATTTGGTGGTAGAAGATTTATGACTATATTGTCAAATAAATCATTGGAGAAAATTGAGGAAATACCTACATGTTATAAGATATAAGATTCGATGTTGCCAAGAGTTAAAATTAGGATTTACTGAGAATTAGCTCTCTTATCATTCGGATTTCAAAATAGGTATTATATAATAAAGTAATAGAAATAAGAAATATCTACTCTGAACTATAGTCCATTCAAGCAATTAGTTATATTACGTCACAGGTTGATTGGTATGCCGAAAATTTTCAATGTTCTTAAACGCTAAAATCGGATTTGTTTAATGTTGTCAAAGCCATCTTTCAAAATATTTGACATAAGTAGAAATAATTCGAACTTAGGTTGGTTTGGTATAGATAACGGAACATCAAAATTGAATACAAAACATAACCTGACAAGAACAAACTGAAAATAACAAAAAAGCTTTGTGAATGTTATCTATAAATTTCCAATGTCAAATTCTTGTGAAACGTCAATAAAAAGTCACGAAAAAGTTCCTAGCGGGTGACATAATAACATTGCTTCTTTAAATAAACTGTGGAAGAATAACCCTGGTATATGTAGGTATAACTAGGTAAGCATCCCACAAACACAACATATCAACACAATGAATAGCTCGGCACAAGCCATGGATCATTTTTAAACTACTCAACCTAATCAATTGTAATAAACTACATAGATTCCGAAATAAAATATATTTAGAATAGGTACTTTATAATTGAGTAGTTATTAATAATGAACTTGATAAAAAATATTTTTTGTCAGACGTCAGAAGTCAGACATTGCTTTTATTGACTTCTTCTTTGAGTGCCGTACTGTATTCGAGTGTTGGCGGCTTCTGTGCCTTGAAAGTACTATCAAAGTTATATATATGTCGCCAGATATATCTCAAGACAAACCCTTCCAGAGAAGCTATATAAGAGAAATATATTCTCGCTGGTTTCCCATTGCCTTGCGAGAAGTGGAGAATGCAAAGTGACAGCCAGGAATCAAAGGTCACTCGTCCAAACCTTTTGCCATTTGCCACTCACTGCGTTGCTTTACTTCGATCTTCGAAGTTGGCCAGCATTAGCCAGCAATCATGTATATTTATTAAGAATAACATCTAACTTACTTGTTTTAACATGTTGTGGGTAAACTTGAACGAGGTTCCTGTGCTACTTAGAGAAATATATATAGACAGTAAATCGTGACCTTGATTTGAGTATGACTTATATCTTTTCTAATCAAATACTTTATATTACATAATATTATTCCAAGATTGACATATAATTTTTAGGTTAATTTGTACTAACAACTTCGTTTCTGTTTAAACTACTAAAGGTAGTATACCTACGGCAAACTATGAACGTATATGTCGGTAAATTAAAAAGCTTCAAAGTTCACTGTTGACATTTCAAAATTCAAAAAGTGTATATACCTGATAAAAATTGAGCGACGAAACCGTAAAACAAAATATATTAGAAAACTTTTTATTTTTAGTCCACAGGAAAACATGAGAACGATTGCCGGAACTAACACTAGAAAAAGAAAACCAGTTTTTGCAATGGCATTTAATACGGCTCATCTTAAATGCTTAAATAATTTATATCTTAACGCTCAAATAAAATGGTTGCCTTAATAATAAGCTAATCCAGATGAGCGTTCTCCGAAGTGAAGCATTTTATCCATTGGGTATCTATCCTTGAGAAAGAAACTTAGCATGTATTCCTAAATTAGATCCAGTATACTGTCTAGTACAATGTTCTATTCACTATTGGTACTGGTCAGTGAACTGAATTGAATTTAAGAACACACACATTTCATTCTGGTAATATCAAAAACAATACCTACAATATATGTAAATATTTGGCTAATCTCCAACAAAACAAAATATCTGTATCCATATTAATTCCTCATTATTTTTTGCAGCCCAAATCGAGATAATCCCGTGCAAAGTGTGCGGTGATAAGAGCAGTGGCGTCCATTATGGCGTTATCACGTGCGAGGGATGCAAGGGCTTCTTCAGGCGATCCCAATCGTCCGTGGTCAACTATCAGTGTCCGAGAAACAAGAACTGCGTCGTCGACAGGGTAAATAGGAATCGGTGTCAGTACTGCCGGCTACAGAAATGTCTCAGGCTTGGCATGAGTCGAGATGGTGAGTAGAAAATTTGTTTTTCAGAATTTTATTGTAACAATATTTCTTCCTACTCCGTGGATTAGCCTATTCGCACTGTATCTCCAGAGTTCCACCAGTTGTCCGTTGGCTTACTCTCGACTACATAGAATTCTCAAATTGAGAAAAATAGATACTCGGTACCGACACGATGGTGTGTCAAATATTAACTACCATATCGAGTAATCAGAATCAAAGACAATAATTCATTTAATACAACATAGGTACGTCCCAATTTTTCGATCAATTTGTTCGGGACTAAACATTTTAGTGGATCGTGTTTAAGTGGCACTGAATTCAATAGAGATGCGGAAGTAAGCTTGCAGGATTCGAATTCTAAAGTTAACGCCACTTTTTTTAATGGATTATTTTATGTGATCAAAAATCGCTTTAATCGGACAATATCTATTAAAGTTTGTGACACATTTTATTGAGTTGTGTTAATTTCGCTGCCAAATGTACCTATATTTAAAAAATGTTCTTTGGTGGTGAATTCTCTATGTAGATATACTTTCCCCATCTGTCCACACATTTTAGAACATTTGAGTATGAAAACCCAGCACAAAACGCATAATATAAAAGCAAACGATCCTGTTCGTGTGTACGACGTAGGGAATACGAATAGCAAAAAGAAAAGTAGAATTGCGGATACAAAAATATATTATGCGGAAAACAGCTGATAAGCTTTGCAGTAATATAAAAAAACAAACTGTCATTGGGCTGTAGCGGACAATAGTATCTTTTATATCGACCTCTACCTTTTTTGATCAGATATTATATGTATAAAGTACAAACATAAAAAGTGTACAATTCAGTTCAATTGTTTGAGCGTAATATTCCAAGAAGTTATTCTTTTATAATAATTTTTACGTTTTCTCAAATTATCCTAAAAGGATAGGTATATACCAAGGAAAAGTTTCCATCCATTAGGTACTTAAGATCTGTTTAATGACGGTTGTTATTGTTTGATGCCTAAACTGCTGAAACATAGTTGACGAAGTTTGGTGAAGAGATAGTTTGAAGAAGGGTATAGGCAAGCTTTTGTGCATCGATTGATATTGATCATGTTTGCCCATAGATTAGTTTTGATTTACCACCCTCATTTATGTAGATGTCATAGGTACCATGATTGTCATGTTGTCATGGGCAACAAAAATCGTTTTTTAGATTAGTTTTGAGTTACCACCCTTAGTTATGGATATGTCATATTTTTTTCATAGAAATGCAATTAAATATATATATATATATATATATATATATATATATATATATATATATATATATATATATATAGGGTGGGCCAAACTCCTGTATTTCTTCGATATTGGCTGAACTATAAGATATATCATAAAAAAATTCAACAAAAGTTTAATGATGCAGTCTGTTCCATAACCTAAAAATATTTAAAATTTTACAAGATGTTTCATGAAAAAGTTACAGGGTGTCGACCTGTTATTTTAAATAGAACACCCTGCATTTTATATGATATTTTGATTAAGAACGTCTTTACAAATACATTTTGTCTGAAACTATTTTCTATGTAATGAACAGTTTTAGAAATAAACTAGTTTTTTTACAAAAACATAAATCTGCAGAAGGTCTAATGATGAGCTGTCATGTGATTATCTTTCAGTATTTCAATAAATTTTGAAATGATACAGATTTACCATAGTTTGAACTTTCTTCCAGCAGTTTTCGTTACAAAGTATGCCGTAGCACTTCTCAGTAAAATAATGGTCAAATTGAAGGACTTCGAAGTACGATAACTTCTTTTTTTTAAATGGAATGCTATGTTTTTCAATATTTATAAAGAAACACGATTTATTTTTAAGTCGTTTCATATATGATGTTTCTATAGTCAAATTAAGCCATTATCTTGAAATTTTAGATTTATTCAAGAAAGTACCAAATTTAAATAATTTTAGTACTAGCATATTCTTGATATTTTAATAAGTGGCGTTTCTGTCAGAAATTTACGTACTTCATAAAAGTCTTAAATTTGTTTCCAGTTCCTGTAATTTTCATAAGTTTCTAATATAAGTTTTTGGTATTTCGTTAAGTTCTCTTTTGAATAGTTTAAGTTCGTTATTAGACACACCAACAATTTGTGGTCGATCTACGCCAACGGTTCCAGACCCCAAATAGTATTTCTTGAATCAACAAATACCTATTAAGTTTCAAATGAGAAACTGTTAAATTCAAAATAAAACATATGTTTCTTAGAAATAACAGGAGGAAATGCCCGATATGTCCTTTTTCATGTACCTAATAAACACGCTCACAAGTGAATAATTAAAACAAGTGAAATTTTTGAAAAAAAAATTAAAAATAGTTTTTATTGGGCATTTAACATTTAAACCGTACCGATGAGTACCTACTATTGCTATCCTTTTCTCGATTTTTACTATACTTATGTATATGTGTTTGCCAGCAACAGCAATTCCATAACAAATTACTGTTAGTCTACAACAACACAAAATTAAACTTCAAATTAACAATAACGTCTGACAATTGCGACATAACCATAGACAATCTTCCAGAAAGTACCTATATACCAGAGAACGAGACGTATATACGCTCCATGCTCGTGCGTAATTCCAGTGACGGATCCCATTGTCGTTCGATATCGACAAAATAATGATCTTGGTTGAATGAGATTGAATGAGATAATTATAATTACCAATATTGGATCACACTTGGAGCTTAACAGGCGGCGAGATGTCTGCGATCTAAGTACGAATTCGAAATTTCAAGTCTCTAGACCGTATGGGGCCTGAGAAATTGCTGCGGAGTCCATTGATACAAGAACCGAAAGTAATAAAAACTATTTAAAACAAGTGGAATTTTTGAAAAAAAATTAAAAATAGTTTTTATTAGGCGTCTAAGATTTGAACCGTAACGATTAGTACCTACTATTGCTCTCCTTCTCTCGTTGGAGGTATGTTTTCTCTGTTCTCTCGATTTGAAATATATTTATGTATATCTTTTTGCCAGCAACAGCAATTCCATAACAAATTACTGTTTGTCTAGCACAACACACAAAACCAAAATGTAATATATACGACAATCGCCCAGAGAGGACCTATATACCAGAGAACAGAGACGTATATATACACTCCATGCTCGTGCGTAATTCCAGTGACGGATCCCATTGTCAGACATTGTTGTTCCATGTCGAAGATAAAGTGATCTTCAAAATTTGAAGTCTCTAGACAGTATGGGGCCTGAGAAATCGCTGCGGAGTCCATTGATACAAGAACCGAAAGTAATAAAAACTATTTAAAAACAATAAATTTCAATAAAAAAATTGCATAATGATGAATAAGCACTTATTATAGAAATAGCGTTTTCAGTATTGTGATATCCGGTTCATGGATACCCAGGTACACTTCTTTATTTTCACAGGGAACCAATATTTACACCCAGACCCGGTTTTTGTTGAACTATATGCACTTGTCATACCGAAACGCCTGATTAGGTTTTTCTACCCAATTCTTCCATCCATCATACGTACGAAAACTAAAAATTATACATCCCCTTGCTACCCGTACTTACATTACCACCATTTCTAGTATGACAAATCCAAATGAAAATGAAGGATCCCGGTAACCAGTTTCTTCCTAAAACATGAAAAGGGTTCGTAGGGTACTGCCACATTTTCTATATTCTGCCCAAACCCTAGGACAATCTAGTTTGGCCTGAATACTTTAGGCTTAACCAAATTGGCGTGGGCTGAACTGATTTTGAATTATTATTCAAGTAAATCAAGGCTTAGAATTAAAAAGCAATATACTAGATGGCTATATTTAAAAACAAATAAGACATTCAATATTTTATATTTTACCTTTGACACCAAGAATCACAAAAATCTAACTGATAATATCTTTAAAAGCCACACTGTTTTTTATAATTAGAAATACTATATTTGAATAAATATTGCCGTCTATAACTGTCAAAATTTGTTAAAGAAGCAGACAAAAAAAATCACCGAATTATAGAAGGTAGAAGTATAAAAGCCCAACCTAAAACAAAAACAAAAAATCCTTACAACTGCACATAGTATTCCAAATATAATTATGTATTACTGTAGGTATTTACCTACATGTTATCTATTATTATTATATATTTACTCTCATTTATACTTTTGAAATATTGTGATGATCATGATTTTACATTCTATATGTATTATACCTATATTTAAAGTGTTACAAGGTAATATCTAAAAAACTGCAGATTCAAAAAGAATGAAATTTGGAGTGACGCAACGGGACGTTGGAGGGCACCATTTGAAAGCATCAGTGATTTTGTAACTCTCACCACTTTTTATGGGTGGGGGGTAACTTTTAAAAATTGAAGGAAAGATGTCGTTTTCTTTCCAAATTCAAAATCTCCAGAAAAAAATTACATTCAAATCATAACATCATTTAATTTCAATGTCAATGTCAATATGTCAATAACAAATGAAACACTAATTATCAAAAGACACACTAAAATAACTCTCGAAATGCGGAGTCAATTTACGAAAGTTGTTACAGATGTCAAAATATGTCAGCAGAGCATTACAATGACAACGGCTCGTATACCACTGTTTACTTTTAGGCAATTACATATTTTTTTTTAGTTTATTATTAACATATTGACATTGACATTAAATTAGGTTTTGATTTGAAAATAGTTTCTTCTGGAGATTACGAATTTGAAAAGAAAACTACACACTTGTATTTAATGTTCAAAAGCTACTTCGTACCCCTAAAAAGTGGTGAGACTTACAAAATCACAGATGCTTCCAAATGGTGCTTCCTATTCTCCCGTTGTATCACTCCAATTTTTTTTTAAATAAGCAGTTTTCTAGATATTACCTTGTAACACTTTAAAAGGACCACCTGGTATATTCTTATCTAGAATAAGTTCCTTTATCACACACAAGCTGTGCAAACAGCTTAAGTGATTATTCCTGTTTATTCCTGGAGAGATTTACAAAATTTTCAATTTTATTATGAATCGTATTGCTGAATAAACACATTATTATTATATTATTATTAATATTGTAACGTTTAACCCTGTGCTAAACGTCGTGAGGTGAGTTCACTTGCGTAAGACTCAAAGTTCGCAAATTGCTTCCAATGGTTTATTTTTAAACACTCAGTACAGGAGCTTCTATTATGGTACAACTGTCACCACTTGTCACCTTGACAATCTATACTGTCACTGTCTTCACCGACAGAACTACTATTAACCTCTGATTCCACAGACTGACTGTTATCAACTGACTTTATAAGACTCACTGCCTTCATAAGACTGACTGACTGACTCTGTCCCGTGATCGACATGGCTTTATATACCTGAATCATGACATGACATTCATCGAGAATGTTCTATGATTATCTAGATGCACATAATTAATGTTCTAGATCCTTGTCAAACTGACAATAGTATGACAAATTGTACCTCATATATAGTTTCTGGAAGGATCCAGAATAAATCTACTGTAATTCTAGAACTACATAATGCAATATAAATGCAACAACTATAGCAAACAAGGTAGTAGAATGAATAGCTAATAAACAAATATTAACCGTAAGTAAATGAATACCTATCTACGTTACAATATTTTAAACCTTAATTTACTTGAAAAATAATTCAAAATCAGTTCGGCCTAGGCCAAACTGGTTAAGCCTAAAGTATTTAGGCCAGACTAGATTGTCCTAGGCCAAACTACTATATCCTGACACGCTTAGGAGGAACTGGTTTGGCCTAGCACAAACTAGTTTGGCCTGTAATCAGGTTTGGCCGGTAACATATATACAGTCGAACTTCTCTAACTCGAGTTATAGAAAAAACCACCAATATCATATATCAGAAATATTTTTTTAATTTTCAGTTTGAAAATAGGATACAGAAAATATTCAGTAATATAATATCGTGTTTATGTCGTTGTAAAGTAATCTGTTATTTTTGTTTGGTGAACAGTTTTCCTAATTTTATTCTCAAAAAAACAAAAATACACTGTAGAGAATTGAAATGGCCATAAAGAATATCATCTGTGTCTTCATTAGACTTTAAATACGCCCCTCAAATCCACTAATTCATTTGAAGGTGGTTGATATGTTTCTTGTTCTTCCTTCCCTTCTTCAACTTCATCTGAAGCGTCGGCCCCAGATCTGCACATCTCAACTATATCTTGGTCGGAAGGAAAGGCCGATGTTGTGATATCATCATCAACATTACTGAAATCTTGGATGGTGACACCTTCGGGTGAACCTTTAACATTGAGCCATTCTTCGAACTCCTTTTGAAGTTCTGCACTATCATCATCATCATTTACACGTTCTCTAATAAAAATCAGAGGAATTTCATCTTATTCTTCCCATTCAGAGTATTGACCAAAACCGGCTTTCTTGAAACAATTAGCAATTGTTGCAGGTTTAACGTCGAATATCCAAGCAATAGTTATATAGGGGTCACGATGGCTGAGTGGGCTAAGGCGCTGGAAGAGCGTTCGTAGCATGCCACAGCTCATCGTGAGCGCGGGTTCGAATCCCGCCAGAGCCATGGTTGTTTGTAAACTGGACCCGTGCACAGGTATCCTGTATACCTCTTCGGGATTGTATTTCAGATATTAAAAAAAAAAAATGGTCGACACAATCCATCAATGTAATGTCATTTTTTTATTTTTTTTTCATAGCATGTGTAGCTTTTCTTAAAATTCGTCGGCGATAGTGGCATTTGACATTTTTGATCACACTGTGTTTGCACCCATGACACTTCTCATTTTAAATGTCAAAGTACTATCTGGAAGACATTTGAAAAATAAACCAGTCTCATCAGCATTAAAAATATTTGGAGCTTCGTAGTTTTCTATTAAGTGGGGTAGAACATGGCGTCTCCATTTGTCACAATCCGTGTCGCTAACATCGCTGCTTTCTCCGCAAGCTTTTTTGTGGCAAACACCATGTCTAAAAAGAAGGCGAAGAATTTCCATATATCGAGCCAACCTGTGCTTGCTTTGAAATCGAACAATCCAAATTGTTGAGCGAACCCCAGTGCTTTTTCATTAATTAACCCCCCTGATACAGGAAAATTTTGACTCCGTGTAGATTTGAACCAATGCAAAACAGCTTGGTCTATAGTTTCATAGGTAGGTTTTTTCATTATTTTGGAGCTGCAACCACTAGTACCACCACTTTCAACTGCATTCACAATTTGTTCTTATTCTTTAAAATAGTGTATAAGGTTCTGGCTGAATTGCCATATTTCTCAGCTACATCCTTTCTTTGCACCTTACTCAACATCTTGTATGAGTTTGAACTTCTCACTGATTGATAAAGTCTTCAAAGTATGCTTTACTGACATTATTCACGATAAAACAACAACTTTCACTTGAACAGTGCTCAACTAGATCAGTTGTTATCGTGTGATGACTGGCATAAAACTCAAACAGCCAACGCATCTTTCTGAAGTTACGGGATTCCCCGAAAACTTCGACTTATAGAAGCGCGCGCAAAAAAATTTCTTCGACTTACAGACATATTCGAATTAGAGAAGTTCGAGTTATGGGGTAACAATTACATGTAATTTTTGTACTTAACACTAGCGCCATCATTTTTACTTCGAGTTAGAGAAATTTCGAGTTATAGAAGTTCGAGTTAAAGAAGTTCGATTGTATATATATTTCAGATAACATATGGATAATTTCATAGAAAGATGATTGTACCATTTGGTTTTATAATTTTAGTTTTATGTAGCGAAAAACAAAGAACAAAAAACAAAAAATCACTGCATATAAGAAAACCAATCTATTTTTTTACCAAAATACTGAAGTAATATTAATTCAACTTGAACCTAATGATAAAGTATCAACTATCGACATAAAAGAGTCGGCATTCATCGTGGCGCAGGCGGCATTTATCACAAGAGTTCCCACATGTATAAGAATCGCTGGAGTTAAGCGCCTTTGATGAAACTACAGTTCGCTCTTAACGCAATTTATTAAAGAATACACCCCCCGTGTGAACCTACTGTATAATAGATTTTTTATAATGTGCTTTTAGATTCACAACAAGATTTTGGTGATTAGGCATTATATATAGTTTGTTTATTTGTACAAATAGATTTTTTTATTGGGCATATGGTAAGCGATGAACGTCATTTGAGATCCATTTGTAAAGATTTGAGTTTCCATATGAAAGTCAAGGAGGGCCTATTATAGAAACTTTTATTTTTTATTTATAAGATTTCGGAATAGAATATGATGGAAATTATCATTTTTTGTCATTCACCAGATTGGTGAATTTGCGGCAAAATCATTGTTAGTTTCCCAAGTTGTTATTCTTCGACACTGATCTACACATTATCTTTTCTATTGCCCGTTTCATTCTTTTTCGATTGGTGAAATATATCTACTTACTGCATAACCCCATTGAGTAAATAGTTTGTCTGATTTTTTTTGCGTATTTGAAGGGTACGCGAACATGGTCAAACGAGGACATATTTTTATTCTACAAAAAAATATTTTGTTCCATAAGTCAATCATGGTAGCTATATGACATTTCCATAACCAGAGATTAGATTTT
This sequence comes from Crioceris asparagi, assembly GCA_958507055.1. Lineage (NCBI taxonomy): Eukaryota > Metazoa > Arthropoda > Insecta > Coleoptera > Chrysomelidae > Crioceris > Crioceris asparagi. The sequence continues at coordinate 48,983,086 of OY293829.1, forward strand.
TGTCAGTGATATATCAGAACTAATTTATGGGAAACTTGATCAAAAGATGGGCAATTACATCCCAAAATTTGAATGCAAATTTTGGCCAGCTTCATCAGGCCATCTCTACATCAATTATTGGGATCAGGATCGATGATAAATATAAAACATTACTGATTCGTTTGTATCTCTTTTATTTTTCAGCCGTCAAATTTGGTCGCATGTCAAAGAAGCAACGTGAGAAGGTCGAGGACGAGGTGAGGTATCACAGGGCGCAACTAAGGGCGCAAAGCGACTCTGCACCCGACAGTTCGGTGTTCGAGCAACAGACGCCCTCTAGCAGCGACCAGTTACACCACACGTACAATGGAGGGTAAATATATACATTTTTTAATTCGGTTCATTTGAGTAATTTGTTGTCTATTTACAAACTGTTTGTACAAGTAATCGCATGGCAAATTGCATCAGAGGTACAACGCTCTGTGGATTTACAGTGTGGCCAATTAGTGCGACAAAGTAGAATACTTCTCTATTTCCAATTAGTTTAAAATAGTTTAAATGTAGAATTTGCAGAGAAACACAAAGTTTTCAAATGAATCACCCTATATATTTTTACATTTTTGAATTTCACATAAAATAATGAGTACAACCGTGTATCACTTGTCAACATTCAATTGTTTGTTTAGGAGCTAACAATTGAAAATCGACATTTTAGCCTGTTTGACAGCTATCGACCCGTATCCCTATAGTCCCAACTAATAGTAAAATGTGGGGCTTGTGTCTCCGTGCAACTTCTATATTTAAACTATTTTAAAATAATTAAAAATAGAGAAGTTATTCTACTTTGTAGCACATTTTCCACCCTGTATGTATCCGAAAATGCATTTTCACTCTATTTCCATCGTATTCTTGTAAACTAAGAAACAAAAAAAGCAAATTGAAATTCAAATCAATACTGTTATCTAAAAGCAAATGTAACTTTCCAAGGCCAATTGATTTATTAAATTTACAAATTATCCAAATTCTAGAAATACGCTTTACCTTTACCTTCTTCTTTATAATAGGATTTCCTTTCAAACATGTAAATGGATATGTAATTTGTCTTAGACAGATAATTTCACTAATGATCTCTGGCTGATTTTCTAGCTTTTTCAAACGATAATTACTTTCCTAACTATTTGTTAACATTGTGTTTTTGGGTGTATTAGGTATTTAATGCTTGGTATTTAAGTAGACTGGAAATAAGGCGATGTTGGAACAATCGCCGTATCCTTTGTGTTTTTTCTGGAATGTTGAGAGAAACAAAATATTGTTGTATTTGGAATTCTTAATTATGAATCTATGGCATGAAAGCTTACTTAATCTTTTACTTCTATTTTTCCGTTGAGAAAAACTAATAGAATTCGCAAATATATATCCTAACTCTTCTTTAAAATCAAGAATAATAAAAAAATATATATATTAGATGTAGGTATATGTGGTTATAAAGAATTAAATCTTACGAAATAACGAATCTTGGACCATTTAGAAAATATAGCATCAAATATGCTACAAATTTTGCTTTGTTTTTTATTATATAGTATTTTCCAAGATTATAAATTAACAAAGAAAATCATAAAAAGATACCATAAACCATTTACCTTGGCCATGTATGACTAGCGCGCAGGGCATCAAAAATTATCCCCTTTTTATTCTATGCGCACGAGGTCGGCATACGACTAGCGCGCGAGCTACCTGAGGTATACATACCGTATATATCTGCAACCGCTATTGGATGGTACGGTCCTTATCAACGATCCTGTCAACGAAATCATTTGGAACTGTTCGAAGTCTGCAGTTTTTATGCCAAATGAGAACAATTATTTATATGGATGGTACATTTGAATATTTTGTGCAACATTTTTATCAACTTTTCACCATCCATGGAACTAAAAACAACAAATATATTATAACGCTGTTATTTTGTTTCTTACCAAACAAAGAAAAATTAACATAAGTTGCAATAATCCGCCGATTTTGCTGCGGTACCTATGCTTCATCATATACCAATATTATGGGTCCTATGCTAATAGTATATACCAATATTATGAGTTTGGTTCAAGCTAGAAAAAAAGTAAAAGAATGCTGAAATCCTCTTTTATTTCTTTATTTTATAAATTATTGGGAGTAAACTTACCTGTAATGATCTGACAATTAGTTTAATTTTATGACTTATTTACTGCGCAATTGTTTATTGTGCCGTCTAGTGGTGGACCAGGAAAATTGAAATAATTTCCAGCAATTTCTCTTGTGCAACTTTATTATACCGTTTTGTTTCTCTAAGTTGTAAGATATATAGTTTTGGAGAATCAGCGGTTTAACTCTCTTAATCAGAAATCCGGTAGGTAAATGTAAATTACTTCGATATATCTTGTCGATTACTTGTACTAACATATACTTTTTGTCAATGTTATTCAAGTATTCAATTCACAATACCTTTTTTTCTTATGTTATAGATACCCTTACGGCGGTAGCGATGTGGGTGCATACACGCCCTACTACACGGGACAGACGCAGGTACAGGCCAGCAGTTTGCAGTATGACATCTCAGCCGATTATGTGGACAGTACGACGACAGCGTACGACCCGAGGCCGGGCAGTTTAGACGCACTTACCGACAATGCCGCCCTGATGACAAATGTCGTCACGACAGGTACGTTTTATGTGTGCTTAAAGGGTGTGAGTAGATGGCTTTCTTGTTTTTTGTGTTTTTATTTGTTATAAGTTTGGAAGTGGAAGCTCTGTTTTGGTTGGAAAACAAACAGGGTGTCTCTAAAAGGTCTTCACACAATGCTCCCACATATTACTGAGTTTAGAATAAGTTGATTCATGCAAACTTAGTATAAAATTGGGAAATTTAGCCGCTTTACGGTCCTGAATATATATGTAGATATATATATAAGTTTTTTTTATATACCTACCTAAATATAAACTTGTAATGTATCGTGGGATTCCTTTGAAATTTGGCAAGGTAAGGGAGACATAGGACAAATGAGTAATAAAATTATTACAAATATTTCTTCATAGGGACAGAAATTTTATTTTTCTATAGGTACCTTTATTTTATGAATTTTCACGCCAATGGTTAAAAACTAATTGCATGAAATTTTGACTAACCAGTATCCTTAATAAAACTGTCTCAATTTTTCTTATTTTAAGAATTTCCTGAAGTTTAAAAAAAAATCGGAATTCCCTCCGATATTCTTTGTACCAAAATGAGAATTTTCATTAATTTTACTTTTATGTTCTACCGCTTTTATAATAAGTTCTATTTTCATTTTGGTCATAGGTTTTCTAAGGAATGCTTGATTTAGAGGTGATCAAAACATTTTTTTAAGAGGTATTTATCGTCAAATAAAACTTTTCACGAATATAAATGAACTATTTCTATTTATTTGCATTCATTTTTATTTTTTGGTAGGTATATGAAATTATAATATTGTCAAGACTAAATACCTTTTACGTGAAAATTTCAAAATTTTATTCCATTTTATCCATTAGCATAGAAATTATGAATATAAAATTAATGAAAAACAAATATTTCACGCCTTTAGATGGAGATTTTTCATAATTTATTTATTTTCCATATCTATCAATGTCACCTAAATAAATTACAGAAAAATCTAATGAGCTGCCAGGAATGTACATATAAGAAAAACATTATAAATTATAACTTAACTTTGCTAGAATCAATATATCCCATAAATTTCTAGAAGTATATTTTGCAAAAACCTTTTAGAGGCCCCTTGGGTGATATTAATATTACTATATCAGCGTTAAAAATCATAGTTTCTTATATTTCATGAAATACGGTTGCCTTAGAATAATATGTGTTGGAAAGTTTTGCAAAGTAAATTTTAAAATACTTAATTCTGATTTTTATGGAATTAAGGATTTAATAAATAACTTTGAGCAGAGTTTCTTCTTCTTGTTGTTGTAACAATTAAGGTGGTGGAGGGGGTGAAGTGCCATTCAAAATGATCATGAAGATTATATTGTGGAGTTTTTCAAGCATGATTCACATCTAACAAGTACCTATATAATATAAATTATTTTTTGATAATTTTCATGATCATTGATGAGTATATAATATAGAATTTATATGAATACAGACTTTTTTGAGGAATTATTATCTCGATCTTTCGATAATATTTCTATTTCTTATAAGTTGGAGTTGATTAGATACGATATTATATAACAAGTAACTTTTGTTCCGACTATTTCAATAAACTTATCATGCTATTTGTGAGTAAATTTTTAATTTGGATAATCCTGTCATATCGAGTGCGATTGATGCAAAGTTTTTAGTAATAGATAGTTTTTATCAGAATTTATTTAGTATAAGTAATAAAAATCACTGATCGAAATAGTATGATTTTGAAAATTTAGAAGCTTAAAGTTTAATATATAAAAATAACAAAAAACGTCTTTCTATAGAAAGGTCGAATAGCTGAGCATATCAGAAGTTACTATATAATATATCTATAGTTCCTTTAAATCTTTTGACATGAAATATTGAAAAATATTGAAACTCAGCTATCTCTAACAAAAGTAGTTAATTAACATTTTGTTGGCCTCATAAAATTGTGCCCGTTTTATTTAAGAAAACAAAATGCACTATATTATTTGCGTTTTCGTTTGCTTTCTCAGATTTTTAAGAATGTCTATAATCTTAAAATGCATAATCTAGATTTTGTTGAAAATTTTACAAAAAAGCTCCCAATGTTTATGCGATATATTAATGAATGTAGTTGAAACATCAAATTATATATACAAAAATATTAATGTTTTAAAATTTATCGTTTAAATCGACATTTAATCATTTGAGTGGCGATTTTCATACACCATACTGAAAACTTAATTAGGTAATACTATAATTGTCACTGAAAGGGGATTCAATGTAGAGATGAACTTGTTTTCGTAACAAGATGTAATTTTATAACATGATATAAAATAAATACGTTCTATTTGGATGACCCATGCTGTATTAAATGTACAGAATGTGTTGGATTAAGGGTAAAGACCATAGAAAATTATATGTTTGATTTCAGCTATTCATGTTTTTAATAAAGGTTTAAATTTCTAAGGAAAACAATTAATTGAGAATTAATTTTCTATCAAATGAAAATAAAAACTAAATACGAGTATTAATCTTTTTATTCTGTCTTGAACATAATATATGAATATAATGAAAGAAATGTAATACTTCGTTGTCTCACAAAATCTTCACGTGCTCCCTCCGTCTGTTGGGTAATCGCAGTAGAGGTAAAAGACATTTAAATGTGTTTTCATAACCAGAAGTCATTCTAATGCTACCTTGACAACTAATAATGAAGAGGACGACCGTTTTTGGCACCAGTTTAACTGTGACATTTACAAAAAGCACATATCATGAGAAATCGTAATTTTATCGAAAGATTTGTATGTTGGTGATGGAAGATAGAAAAAAGTAAAAACCGAACCCCTCCTTACCCTTTTTGATCCACACACTACAAACATAGAACTAACAATCCTAGCAACCTTGCCCTCAGGCAATACTAACCCCAACCCTGGTGGTGGTGGAAGTGGTGACGGAAGCGGTGGCGGCACTAGTCCCGCTCCCAACAAATCCTCCGTCGTGCTGGGAGGTGGCGCTACCACATTCAAGCGTATCACCAGCCAGTCCTCAAGTGCCACACTTTCAGGTGGCACCACTGTCGTCTCTGTGAAGCAGGAGGGCAGCAATGTTGCTGCCGTGGCGGCTGCCGCCTCTACGACGACGACCTCATTGGACAACAACAGCCTGCAGCAATCGGCCGTCTATGTGGACAGCACCACCTTTATTACACAGCAACAGCAACAGCAGCAACTGCACCAGCAACACCAGCAAAGAGATATAGGGGATGATTGTGAGTCGGTAGCTTTACCTAGTAAGTTCCACATGTTCCTCCTGCTCCATTTTGGTGTGTGGCTTGCCTACACCTCCAACTAACAATCTCTCTCATACCTTGTAGTGTCATTACTAATTAGAATGGGATTATCTGCCAGATATATATGACGTGGGGTGTGTGACTGTCTCTGCTTTATCTTTTGGAAGATAGAAGAGCTTGTGTGCATGCTCGTTGAAATTTGAAAGGAGGTGCAGATGCATATACAATAATTTGTTTTCTATCAGTTATTACAGTGGGAAAATAGCTACCAAAATAATGAATCTACAAAAATATAAACAAGTTTATAAAATCACTAATTTCATTTTAAAGTACCCCATCTAGCTACATTCAATAAAATCAATTTTCGAAGTCATCTCGACTTTATCTGTAGATTATCAGACAAGGCATAACTTCTGAGGTCGAATTGTATATTTAACTTGAACAACATTCTCGCTACATTGCCTCTGCATCTCGATTTCGACCATATCACAACTTGGAATTCATATATCAATCATACACTTCTGTATACACCAAAGCATCCATCATTTTTTTTTCCATTTTTTGTTTCAGATCCCAGCCAGATATCGGAGCTGCTGTCGCGGACGATATCCGATGCGCATACACGCACCTGCCTTTACGGCCTTGAGCATATACACGAGATGTTCAGGAAGCCACAGGATCTCTCCCGATTGCTTTTCTACAAAAATATGGCACACGAGGAGTTATGGTTGGAGTGCGCCCAAAAATTGACCACTATCATACAGCAAATCATCGAGTTTGCCAAAATGGTGCCCGGTTTTATGCGGCTATCGCAGGATGACCAGATTGTGCTACTCAAAGCTGGTAAGAATAAGCTTCATTGATTGTTGATTTTGCAAAATCTTCCTTTATTCTGAATTGGTTTATCCCGCTCATTCTTTTCTTCTTCACTTCACCTGCTCTCTAAACTCAGTTATGTGATTCTCCTTTATTTTATGTTAGTGATTATTACTTCTCCCCATTTTCCTAATTATTGTTTTCATTATTTACTATCTACCGTTTCATTGGCCTGCCTTACCTTATTTTTCCACTCCAACTTACATTACCATTTTTTTATTAAATCCTCACTAAATGTCCAAACAGAACCAACTTCTCTTCTATATTTTTCATCAGTAATAGTTGTTCAAAATTCATCCCATATCTTGAATGGTCAACATTCATCCAATCCATATCGTCTTTGTTCTTTGGTCATCTATTTTTTTTATTTTCCCATTTTTCTATTTTAGGAAATTCTGACTAAATGCCCAACTATAAACAGCTTTTTCTCTTTTTTCCTTTATGAGAGATGTGATATAAGGTCTGCCCGAATTTTGAATCATTTTTATTTTTACCAGCCATGCATTTTTTGGCCTTCTTTTCTTCTGTAGGTATATTTAATCTGTTCTATTTTTGTTCATCATCAATATATTATCTATCTCTCTTTACCATGTTTGTGTCTTCATTGGTATTACATTTTTCAGGTAGTTTCGAGTTAGCCATCATTCGCATGTCTCGCTACGTGGACCTGTCACAAAACTGTGTTCTCTATGGTGATACAATGTTGCCTCAGGATGCATTCTTCACATCGGACACATCCGAAATGAAGTTGGTCACCTGCGTGTTTGAAGTGTCGAAAAGTATAGCCGAACTGAAGTTGACTGAAACTGAGCTGGCTTTGTATTCAGCGTGTGTCTTGTTATCGCCAGGTGAGAGTTTTGTTTTGTTTTCTTAACTGTTATTCTAAATTAATAAAAATCAGCATTTATATAAGTGAATGAAAAATACATTTTTTGAAATGTTAGATATTAAAAAGGGAGAATTCATGAGCTGAATGATTATCAATTAATCAACAAAAATATTTTTATTTAACATATTTTTAAATTTCAATTTGCGCGATTTGAAAAGTGAGTGAGTGAGTTCTTACATTTTTTTATTATTTTGGTATGTTAAATTAACCTGAAAAAAATGTCGAACATAAATAAGAAAGCCTATACCTAAGCTTGATAAGAACTCTACTAATATTCATTGTAAATTAAATTGAAATAAATAGGAATCAATGTTCCTGAGATTATACATTTTTCGATACTTTCCTTCCATTTCTAGCTACAACTTATACCGGAAATAAAACTAAAATATGTACATTATTAAAATAGAAAAATTGTGTGTAATTTTCATTTCAGCAAAAAAATCTTTAAAGGAAATTATCGTTTTTTCACTATTTTTGTCAAAGCTTGTAGAATCATTATAATTTAATAATAATGCTTCTGAAGACGGTACTGCTTCACCAATCTTCAGTAATCAATACATTCTATTGCCGTATTTATAATCATATTGTATTCAATTTACAATTCCATACAAATTAACGTTATATTTAAAGGATAGTTTGTATTTTTATGTTCTTTAGTAGATTGTACATTTTTGGTATCAACATAAATTCTTAGATATCTGTTGATTAACTGACAAGTTTAAAAAAATGTTAAATTAAACATTACTGACTTAGATAATTAGTTTTATTACAACAGCAGTTGACATTTCTTTTATTTCTCATTTAGATCGGCCTGGACTGAAGGGTATAGGAGAGATTGGCAGACTTAGTCAAGCTGTCGTCAGAGCTCTAAGACTCGAATTAGAACGGAACCACAGTCAGCCCATTAAAGGGGATGTTACTGTTTGTGATGCCTTGCTAACAAAAATACCAACGTTGAGGTGAGTACCACTCAATTCATCACTTTATTCACTATTGGAGATTTCATTAATTTTTGGAAACGATTTCTGTTTTGTTGCTAGACATTCCACTGAAATAGAGAAACCAAATGTATTTTCTGTAATATAAATCGAATTACTTATGTGTAATAATCAATAATTTATAGCTCAAATTATTGAAAGCAAGCGACCACTAAGTCATTAGCAGATTTTTTACTGAATTAGCGCATCTACTCTTGTTTGCTCTGTTATTGGACATGTACATCTATTAATTGAACATTAACTGTCTCCTCCCTTTTGGTAACTATTTACGTTGTTACAATCAGTAGATTTTTTAATTAATCTTATTCAAAATTTATTAAGAGAATAAGTATATCAACTAAATTTTACTTTCTGCATTTTAAGATTGCCTAACAATATTTTACATGTATGTAACTTTAATTATTGTAAATATCCTTATCTTAAATAATTGAATTGAAAAAAGATAGATGGAAAACTATTGAATCAAATCAAAATTTATATTATTTTGTTAGAAATCCTGCTAAATTTGAAATAAGTTTGGTAATAATATTCCTTTAAATTGGTATATTTTAAACATGCTCAGCCTTGATAAATGATCTATCTATGAATTTTGAGTGTGAACTGAGCTTAACGTAGATCATTATCTTCCTTGTTTCACATGCTTACTACGAAAACGTTTGTTGTCTATTCAGTTATAATATGGCTTTTCATTTCGCTGCTCAGTCTCGAATATTTCTCCGATGTCTTGGAAGCAAAACACAAACACATACCCCTACCTACTTAAAGTATAAAATAGCAGAGAAAAAGATGATATTATTTTTTATACTCATCTTTTGTTTATTTTTTTGCAGGGAAATCAGTTTGCTCCACATGGATGCATTGGGCAAACTGAAGCGTTCGGCTCCACACCTGGAGTTTCCGGCGCTCCATAAGGAACTCTTCAGTGTGGACAGTTGAACTGTTCACCCTGCTGAGAGGCAGCATCCTTGTGTAGCTACTGTAAGTATATTTAGTGTAGCAATAGCGGTGGAAGGTAAAATTTAAGTGATTTTATGTTTTCGTTATATAAATTTTACAAATGAAGTTTTCAATTCAATTCAATTCAATGTTATTTTGGAACATATTATCTTTTTTTCTCTGAATTTAAAAGAGGAGGATTAAATTTTATCAATTGTCCAATAATCATTCTGCATTTATGTTATGTTAATCAAAAATATTTCTCCGAAAAATATGATAATTATTTTTCTATTGTCTCCATCAATTAGAAAGATTGGATTCTTTTCTGTGAAATATCAAATGTCAATTAATCAAAATTATCTCTTCGAAAAATATATCTTTTCCCTCTGAATTAAAAAGTAAGGAATTTTTGTGAAAATTGAAATGCCCAATATAATTATTCTTTATTTTAATATTTTACTTATGGAAAAAATTTCTTCGAAGAAATTCAATAATATATTTTGAATATCTGAGGTACATGCAAGTGGCATTCACCTGGGTACAGCTCGATTTGGTTTATATTTTGAAAATGAGATAAGGTTTTGGTCGAGTAAATAATATTGTTTTGGTAAAATAATCTATGATAGTTTTTGATCTTTTACTATATTTTCTCGATTTTTAATCCGAGGTGATATTTTTGTGAAAAAAATAGCAACTTTATTTTAAGACCTAATTTCGTATATTTCACGCCGAATTGTTTTGAAAGGAAGGGGGGAACGAATAATTTCCAATTTCTTTCTCCTGACTATGTCCTAACCCATTAATTTTCAAATAACTACTTATAATGAGCTCTTTCATTTCATATGTCAAATAAAATTGTTTTCATTTTATTATCAAAGTTACTCTTAAAAATTGGCTCCCCTGTATCAGAATTAAATTAATCACACATTATTTCCGTTTAGGAGATTCAGGAAAAATAGGATGTGATAGACCGACAGACAGATCTTATAGGCGTTGCGGTTTTTCATAGGATTTACAAAACCTTCAAAATAACCTTTGTAAGTGTTATTATTGTCATTTATATTTCATTATTTTTGACCTTTTATATGTGTGATTTTTATAAAATTTACAAAGGTTACCTCATTTTGTAGTAATTTTATTACCTAATATTTTGGGCATTTCTATCACGGGAAACGGTAGTTCCCAAGGGGTTGGCAAAAAATCGAATTATGCGCACACAGCAATTTTTCTATATTGGCACCTTGATATTTTTATGAAGATATCCACATTTTTCAGATTTTCTTAAGGACATTTCATGATATTTTGACTTTTCTATTTTTATTCACAAAATTACATTTGCGAGATCATTTGAAAATCTTCATGTAGATTTCCATTTTTCTCTTTTAAGTTGATACATTTTTATAATTGGAAAATTTTTGTTTTAATTAAAAACATAAAATTAAGGAACTATATCTGTTATAGCATTATTAATGTTCTTTCTCTTTTTCAGATTCCCTCATACTGAATGTATCGGCCTTACTACATAAATAATATTTAGAAAAAGAAGTTTAATTTCGTTAATAAATTAATGTGAAATGAGAAAGAGAATCTATTGTTGTGAATTTTTAAAACAAATTAAAACGAGTTGAAAAGTAAGAATACTTTGAAGATCTCTACTACTATTAAAATAAATAATAAGAACATATTAACAGAAATTCGTTTAAAAAACCGCTATCGACTCGAGCCAGGCCCTGATCGTAAAGTACAATTTATTAATTTGTTGTTATTGATAAATAATAATATAATATACTATATTGATAGTGTTGGCATGGCTCTTCGAACTCTATACACCATCCTTCAAACTATCAGTATTGATGATCTATGAAAAAAATGATATATATTATGTATCCAGATTATTGATATATTATATATATAGAAGATGAGTGAATCCTAGGTGCTGATTTTTTTCATTTGTTTGGAAACGAAAATGCAGATAATAATGGCGGTTTTTTAAGTTGGATGATACATAAAAATGACATAACGTTTCTTTAAATTCTTATTGTTATAATTTTTTGTCTGCCACATTCACAGCTATTCTGCATTACAGTAAGATTTAAATATACGACGTATTGAATAAATTAAATGAAATTTATATAATAAAGTAACTTTCAGTGTACATGTACGAATTTGGGCGAAAAAAATAGTATAGAAATTATTTTTCTGTATATATTATACTGCCTTGATAATGATAGTTGCAGCATAAGCATGATAAATTTGAAAACGTTTCAAGGCTCAAATGATCCTAAATTGATAATCACGTGATAATAACCAACACGAGCAACAAAAGTTAACTGTCAATCGATATATTATGGGACTCTTAAATTTCAAATCCGACATCAGACAAGTATTTACCTTGAAGTGTTGATACTTGAAAACAATATCAATAATATTTGAGCTCTATTTCAACGAAATAGTCTAGATCATAGGTGATTTTATATATATTAAGTTAAAGAGTGGTTATTTGCAAGACTTGCTAGATAATAGACTGCGGGTCTCCTAATAATGAGGTGGTCCATCATTTGTGTGATTAGTGACTACCAGAAAAAGAAGCGTGTGGAAGAGATGAAAAAATGTAAAGGCTCCTTAAATAGAGAAAAAAAATACCGGACCATTGTCGTACTATGCGCTGACTATTAACTACTATGTATATGGCAATTTTGAGTCATAATAGCCTTGAAATATTCTAAATTTGGAAAGCTGCTTGAATTCTCATTCTATGTGGGGCAGCTAGATTTTGAAAATATTTAGACTGCCTTGTTTCATATACGTAACATAATATTACCGAATTTTAACAATTACAATAAATCATAGTAGTTTATATAAATATTATATATCGAATTTGATATAGCTAATAAAATTAAAAATACATGATGATATATAGATGAAGACTGTGTAATAGGACAAGGGCGTTTCTATGTTCTATGAAGTTTCTTTACTATTTTTTTCCCGCCAAATTTGGCGTGAAAACACAATATTATATATATGTTGAATAAGTTTATAAACATGGTGGGTCATACACACGCTTTTTAAAATATTATTAAAAATGTATATGAGAATTACAAAGACAGACAGATGTATATGTATAATATATATATATATATATATATATATATATATATATATATATATATATATATATATATATATATAAAAATGAGATATAGAGTTATAGAAGTATTGTTTATATACTATATATAGAACTTTATTCGAATGCCTGTTTTTTCTTATCTACACAGGAACACAGTTGTGTTATTTTTTTATGTTGAATAGATAAATACACAAACACAAGTTCAATAATGCAGATACAATGTTTTTATCTTGAAAGGCCGTAGTTGAATGAAGCTCTATGCAAAATCAGTACCCGGGACTAACAGAAATACAATTAATATGTACATATGACACCATGATTTTCAGATATACGTTCATATTGAACAACACTGAAATGCAATTTCACATTTTCTGTACTAAAATTTTTATAAGAAGATCAATTAATTTATTATCATCATTTTCAGTTATTTGAGGTAAATCACATAATCTATGAAAAGTTTCAAAGTTTCGTGTTTGAACGGTAACTCAATTGGATTTCTCTGTTGTGTTAGATTTTCTTGATTTTACAAAGAAGCATTCCTCTTTGAAAATAATTTTCTTTATCCCTTGTGTTGAATGTTATTATTATTTTTATGATTAAAACCGTTCTGAACTGAGTAAAACTTTATAGTAGCTCATATATATCATGAAAAACATGTTGCTCATACGTATTTTTAATATTATATTGTAACTTAATGTCCGTGTTTCCTTTTTCTCAAAAAGCCGATACATTGTTCTAATTTTAAGATTATAGGTATAATATATATAATTGCTTGAGAGAGACAGAAATATGAAAGAACGAAAGAAAGAGTGAACATTACCCGTTTCCAAATGATTTATAATGATAATATGTAATGATTGTTATCGATTTTTAAGTGTTTTTAACCCAGTGTTATAAAACTATTTATATATATATATATGATTTTTGTTATATAATTATGATAATAATAATAAGCGAACATCACAAATTTCATTAGATATACTTCACACAATTTGAAAAGTGACACTGAATGCCTCCATTGAAAATTATCGTGGCATGTGATTAAAGTTTTTTTAAATACCAACTTTGCAAAATGGAATTTCTTTATGAATATATGTTTAATCGACAATAACAGGTTCCCCTCCACTTTATGTGTTATATTAATTAGAAACGGATATTTTCCTAGAATAATGTGTTAACAATAAATTATGAGAATAATGTTAAATATTCTTATATTAAACTACCACTATCGATGTTTTCAATATTCTCCTTTGAAATTTCTTGCCTTTATTCGACGACCTTCAATTCTTATATATCATTATAATAAGAGAGCCCTAAACATAAAACTCAAGTCTCAGCGAAGAAAAATCATTTCATGTGAGTCACTAAAAACGTAAGCGGCCTCATGCCAGAACAACCTTCAGGAATTATTAAACATACACCGTCAAGATCTGAATTTTCGTAAGAAAAATAATAATTTTCAAAATGAGAATTTAACCAAAAACTAATTTAAAGAAATCCCAATCTTCATTCTAGTATGTGTCCTTTGAGATTGTGAGCAGTGTATTAAAGAAAGAGAAAAGAGCCTATTATTTTTTTGTATAGAGATTTATATATTATAAATATTATTCTTTTTATTAGTTTCTAAGCTTTTCCCTTGTATATTTTGGCAACGGTTAATGTCGAATATGAAAAAAATTAAGACGCTAATATTTATGGGGTTATTGGCTATATAACGAACCATGTCCATAGTCCATTTGCTGATTATTATTGGATTGATTGGAAATGATCTTAGAGATGTTGTGTTCCATGGAAAAATTCTTCCCGTATTTGATGTTTTTTACATTTTGTAATGAGAGTAGTTTTTTATGTTATGTCCTCTAAGTACTTCGGTTTAATCTCAATCGTAGGTAAAACGAGACAAATAAAATCTTTTTAAACACTTTTTCTATTTTTGGTGAATATATTTACTGGAGGAACAAACTAAATTATTAGAAAGCGAAAAATAATCTTTGATGCGCGTCAACATCTCTACATGGCTGTGTTACATACCTTGTAACTGTTATATAATATATTATATAAATGATATATAATGTACCTTTCGTGTTAACTTTTTGTTAAATAAATTATCATTTCGATATTGCTTTAATAATGATAATTATTTAAGATACATTTTATGGATTTTTGATATACGAAAAAGAAAATCAATCAAAATTTTGTCGCGGAGTTTTGACAAAGAGTTGACAAGACCTGCGCGTTATGACATTGTGTAGAATAGCCATTTTTGTAAAATGAGGGTTGGCCAGGGGTATAAGGTAGAGTTATTGTTAAATATTAATCGATTTAAAGGAAAAATTTGTTTAAAACATATTTCTAATGTACCTTTGCTACAAAAGAATAAAACTGTACATTTTTCTTAATTTATTTAGATCTTTACTACTGGTGAAAATTTTAGTGTAGAAATTCTAACTTTTTTGTTTATATATTCTATTTCTGTTGGTAAACAACAATTATTGTATTTTGTTTATATTTTTGTTAATTATAGTTAGATCATCCCATTTGTAGTTCATATTCCTCTTTTTTATTGTACATTTTTGCTGTAATGAATAGAAACTTTGTAAAAGTGCAATTTTTTATGATGAGTAACAAAAATATTAACAAAAATGTAATCAATTGTTTTCTGCACCAGTAGAAATTATATATATATTTTTTTGTATTCAGAACTTTGAATTTATTTCAACTCCCACAACCACTATTCCTATTTATTTTTATATTGGTGAAGATAGTAACTTATTGAATTGTATACGACTGAAAAAAAATCATCTGAAAGTCAAATACAGGGTTGAGCATATGTTCCCGACCAGCTTAATCACAGGCAACCAAAAGTGATTGCAAATTCGAATTTGCGCTACCCTCTACAGCAGACTTGGGTCGAATACTGGAATCCGGTATTCGAATACGAATCCTGAATACTTTTTTCTAAATTGTATTCGAATAATCCAGATTCGAATACAAAGAAAAAAAAGTATTTGAATACCGCTGTATTTGAATACGTGGATTCGTTGACATATGAATATTTCTGGAATATTCCAATTAAAAAAACATATCTATGTTCTATCTAGAAAAATATATAATAAAAATAAGAAATCTATAATAAAACTTAAAATATATTTTTCTGATACACAGTGTCACCAGAGATGTTAAATAAAATGCACTAATTTTTATTTCTTCAGTTTCAATAAAAAAGATTTGAAAAACAATATTAAAGTTATGAATAAAACATAAAATGCTTTGGTACACGCTTCAGTTGCGTTAAGCGTAACGATTATTAGGATTAGAATAGTGGGTATTCGAATACTGGGTTTCAAAAACGGTATTCAGAATCCAGAATACCGAGTACTGTGCAAAAAAGTATTCAGTCGAATAACAATTACCAAATACACAAATGTATTCGAATAGTATTCGAATACCAGCCAAATGTATTCTGAATAGGATTCAGAATACCGGGTATTCGAATACTACCCATGTCTGCTCTACAGCTATAATCTTTTATTTTACTGTACCATGTAGATTGGAGATTTAAGAGATTGTCATTACACTGCGACCTTGAGGTCTATTGTGTCCACCATCAGAGCTGTTTTCGCCATTACGTAGTCTACAGCTCGTCCTCCAGTTCCAGGGTTATAATGAAATTCAGAATCTGGGATGGCTTCAGGAAGGTAACTTCCTCATTTCTGCATGTTTTTTGTCCAAAGCATTCCTTGCGTTGGCTAGCAATGGCGAAGCATTCTGTCACCAGTTGATCCGGAGTTTCCTCCTCCTCCCCACAGAATCTGCACTCGTCGTTCTTTGCTAGACCCATTCTCGTCAGGTGCTTCCTGAGGCGACAATGCCCAGTAAGGAATCTAGTGAGGTGGTGTAGCATATTCTGCTGAGATCCAGATACTTCTTAGATCTTGCATTATTAAAGATACCAAGAAACTTTTTGGAATGATCCAACTCAGGGAGATTTCGCCAGAGTGTTTCTCTTTCGGTTTCTTCCTTCTGAAACTCTTTCTTGTAGGTACATTTACCTGTACCTCAGAAATGTTCTGGGCCAATGAAAGAAGTTCGTGCTCCTTTTCTGGCCAGTAATTGGCCTCTTCATTCCCTTTGATTCCCGAGTGGCCGGGAATCCAGACTAAACAGACCTTGTTTTTTTTGCCTATTTCGTTGAGTTTTCTTTGGCACTCCCATACCATCCTAGAATCGATGATATGAGAGCTCAGTGCTTAAATCACAGCCTGACTGTCAGAATGTACAGCTATATCAGATTTCTGATAGTTCCTTTCTAGGTTCATTTCCACACATCCTTCGATTGCAAGCAATTCTGTACTGTACGCAAGAGCGTATGTACTACTTCATGAGCTGCAGTGTCATATGACGTTCTCTTGAATGGAACACCCTGTATATTATTAGTTTTTTTAATCCTTTTTTGATATAGAAAAGAAATTTGTAATATAATTTAATCGTCTTGGAATTATTGACACTCAAAGGTTAGGTATAAATAATTATTTTCCAGCTGTAAAAAATAATTGAACAATACCTTTGCTAAAAAAATAGCTGAACTGAGAAATAAATGTTGCAAATGTTTTATTCAGTTAACTGACAATTTTTGAGCTGTGAACTCCGAAAGCACTTTATGGAAATGGAGAGGAGAAATATCCTAATCTTTGAAAGTCAGTGTTCCCAAAACAAATGAATTTGGACATATAATACATAAGATTTCAAAATTAAATGAGCAAAACAGTTCATAATATACAGGGTGTTCCATTTAAGAAAATATCATATAACACAGCCAAGTTAGTGGCGTATAAAAGAACCAGTAAAATAGAAAAATATGGCGCAAATTTAAATCTGTTATCACTTTTGGTTCTCTTATATTTCAACCGTTCCGGAACCAAAACCTATATAATAATAATAAGGTCCATGTGTTCAACACATCTTCGGGAAAAAATCTTGTTTGTCTATTCGACTTCTATGAGTTTATTCATACGGTTACGAGGGAAATATGGTTAGGTAATTGTTGTTAATGTTTCTAAGGAAGCAAATAAATGTTTGTTTGTCTTTTCGCTTCAATTGAAAAAAATACATAAATAATGAACAAGAATCGCTATCGATACGTTTTTTACAGATGTACGTTTGCCATTGCCAATCAAACCTGGTGGACAAATATCGATCGATGTCGGGAGAAACCGGTTAATAAAAGAACTGTACAACAAAGCGATTGGGAATGTTTATATAATTTATTGGCATTAAAATTTTATAAAAAAGACTACTTTCTTAGCACCATCCAATAAATAATTTCTTAAGGTGCTTCCTTGAGAGGCAGATTCTTGATGCCGTTACGGTGGAAAAAAAGCCTTTGGCATGGTTCTGATGTTGTCACAATTTACAAAAACATTCTTGCGTATATGACATTCTCGTAGTCCTCCGTGTAGATTACAGTTTCTATTTTACTTTCCATATACACAGATAAGTCGCGTTTCATGACACCGTCTAACAATTTCAATTTATCACCTTTCCTATAAATGGAACTTGTTGCGGCCCGTGCTGTGCTTTAAACCGTTTGAGTACTTTTTATATCTATATAAATATCTACTCAATACTTGATTTGAAAGTATCTACCAAAAGTATTTGTTATCAAAGTAGGTATCAAATAAGTAGGTAATTGTAATTATGGTGGTACTCTGTACTCTGTAACTTGAAAAATAACGAAGAGACTTTATTCGCTATGTTGATATGTCACGCTACTTCGATACCCATTCGGGTTCGTCCAAGCCGCCTGGTATTACGTACGTACCTGAAAGGGCACCCGAAAAATAACATCTAGAGGATTTGACTGGCCGACTTCGATCGAAACAAGGTTGGCACCGAAACATCCAGATATCCCCAGACAAAAAGGATTGTACGGCTAAATGCGTCTGTGAAAAAGCTGGATTGTTTTGTTTATTATTATGCACCAGTTGTCAAGGCCAGTCGGGCTCCAATGTTGAGTCACCATCAGATATCAGAGGAGACATCTGATACATCGCTATTAGTACAATAAACTTGTATCCATCATAGCGTAATATGTCTGTGATCCAGTAGGAAAAAGAAAACGTAGAAGAAGTAGTAGAAGAAGAGATTTCATGGGATAATTATCAAATAAATATTTTTCTCAAATTACACCAATTTCATCATTTCCAAAACTATCTAAGTACGGTTTTTTATTCAATGCAATATTATGGAAATAATTTTTATAAAATAATTAATATCGCCATCTAAGCAGAAGATTCCAAAATTTGAAAAATCCTGATACTATGCAAACTATACAGAACAGCCTTGCAAAGGCATATGTCCCAGAAGCTTGGAAAACTGTAAAAGTGGTCTTCATTTCCAAGCATGCTCGTTCCAACCAGAGGCAAAGGCGTATAGACCCATTAACTTACCTTCCTTTTTGAGCGACGAAACCAAACGGAGGAGGTATACAATTCGACTGCAGCATACATGTTTTTTATGAATGTCCCATATTCATAAAAACTTCAACTTGAAATCTCCTTCCGTCCAAAAACCGCCAGGGTGGAGGGGGTAATTTCTCTCGAAAATCTGAGACGGCAGAATTAAAGATAAGACAATATCGGAAAACGTTTAAATTTTTTACAAAAATAATTATTTATGCTGGTGCTCTGAAAAATACAAAATAATATTAATTCTATTGGTGTTGGTACTTGTAAAGTTGGTGCCAAGAGTCTTCCATTTAACTACAATTGCACAACTTCAAAATTACCAGTAAAACTAAAATTATTATTATTCTTAAAGGCAATGGAAAAGAGAGGGGCCGCTAAGCATAAAACCTCTTCATAACAACCAGCATGCCTATAAACATGAGAATCTTGTGAGTCCGCGTTACACCAAATACTTGGGAAAATAAAGGACTCACTTAATAACCTAGAGATTGCCTTAGGTACTTTCTTGGATAAAGAAGGTTCTTTGAGAATGCGTCCTTCGAAAACATGGTGAAATGCTTACAGCAGCTGGGAAATTATGAAACTAGCTGCAAATGGATATGAGCCATGTTGCGACAGGAATGCGTATGCGTATGTGACCATGTGCCATGACAGTAATGTAGAGACAAGATTAGCCAGGAGTTGTGCGCACAAGCAGGAATACTTTCTCCCTGTTATGGAAGGTAGAGTTGATGACCTTATACTAAAGGATAGTGTAATATTTGCCCAGGCCTATGCAGATGATATTGTCATTCTAACCCAGTGCAAGTTTTCTAATACACTAGAAAATCCAATTCAAGAAGCTCTAAACCAGGTAGAACGATGTTGTCAGGATAGGGGATTTAAGGTGAATTTCGAAAAGACTGCGTTAATAGCTTTCACCATGAAACGAGACGTAAACCTGTAAGGGCCACGGTTTTCTCGGTATTTTCCTTTTCTTTTCTTTTTTTAATAAAATTTTTAAGAAATATTTCTGAAGTGTGTTTAATTTTTCTATGTACACATTCGTGATACCACCCCATCCGATAATTCCATATGCTATACGGGAGTCAACAAGAGAGAAATAAAGCATTTTGAGATGGCGCAGGGGTAATATTTTAGCGAGGTATTTGAACCGGCCCAAAAAGGTTCTTATTGTATTAACAGTATTGTTAACATGAACATTCCAACGAAGATGGCAATCGATAGTTATGCCTAAATATTTTACATTTTCAGTACGTTCTAATGTGATCATTTTATTATGATTAATTATCTGTAAAGTGTTATACTGAGGTAGTTTATTTTTGTAGCTTGTTATAGGTAGGAACATTGTTTTGTCAAAATTAATGGTTAGCAATTTATGATTAAACCAGTCGATGATATTATTCATTTCCGATTGAATTTTAAGTTTTAAGTCTTCCCAACTTCTTGATGTATACAATATAACTGTATCATCGGCAAAGCTTATTATGTGCCCAGAGGTTTTAATGTTGAGTAAATTAGGTATTAATATATAATATAAATAAGATTGGTCCGAGTACCGTCCCTTGTGGTACTCCGCATTTAACTAGCTCAAAATTACTATAGGTTTCGTCGATTTTGACACATTGTTTCCTATCAGACAGATATGATCTGAATAAATTATGAGCCACTCCACGTATTCCTACATCTTCCAGGGATTCTAACAACTGTTGGTGGTCGACAGTGTCAAACGCCTTTGCAAGATCCAGAAAAACACCAATAGCAGGTTGGCTGTTATCAATTGCTTCATACATTTTTTGAGTTAGTGACAAAATGGCCCCATTCGTAGATTTTCCGCTCTGAAATCCGAATTGGTTATCAGCAATTATTTTATATTTTTCCAGAAATAGCTCCAGCCTTATTTTAATAACTTTTTCGAAAATTTTAGCATAGTTAGTTACCAAAGATATTGGTCTATAATTCGATGGTAGGGTTTTGTCGCCTTTTTTATGCAGAGGTTTTATTACTGCGATTTTAAATTCAGTAGGGCAGATTCCATTTTCCATTATATTGTTAATAATATAACACAGGGGTGTTTCTATTTCCTTATATATTGCTTTCAGTGTTTCGGCTTTTATATCGTCTATACCAGGTGTCTTATTATTTTTCAGATTTAGGATAATTTTACTGATTTCTTTTTCATCCGTAGGTTTAAGAAATATTGAGCAGGGATTTATCACTTTGGGTGGAGGTGCTATTGGAGGTTTTTCTATGTTTTGTACCAGTTCTTTCCCTACATTGGAGAAGAAGTCATTGAATGTATTTGATATTTCTTTATTGGAGTTTACGTCTTTGCCATTTTTTGATTGAAGCTGTTTTATTATTGTTAGTTTATTATTGTTGTTTGTAATATTTTTTATGGTTTTCCAGAGCTTTTGCGAATTGTTTTTATTCTGTTCAATTTGATTTTTATGATGGTTGAGTTTAGTAGCATAGATAAGTTTATTTAAATTATTTCTATATTTTAAATAGTTCTCTTGTAGCATAAGGTTTTCTTTATCTATTTGCCACTTTTTGTATAGCTTGTCGCGCTTTTTAATAGATTTGCTCAATTTTACTAACAAAGTATGTTGTAGCTTTTTGTGCGTCTTTGATAGTATATAAGACAATGCGCTTATAGACTCGAATAATAGAACTATTGTAAGAGTACTCAAACATATGGGCATGCAAACGTAAAAAATATAATCAAGCACCCAATTCTAGAAATGGTTACTGATTTTATGAGTACGGAGATATCCTTTGAGAGAAACTGAGAGATCTACAAAACACTCGGGGATGACAAAGGGAATAAAGATCCATCTGGTTTACTCACCTGATATAGACGAATTCCAAACCAGCGAATGAGCTGGATTAGGCGTCCTTTCTGGAAAACCCAAATATAAGCAATCAAGCTCATTGGGGAGACATGCCTCAGTCTTCCAAGCTCAGTTACATGCCATTAACGCTTGTGTTTTTGAAAACCTTAAACGATGATACAAGAAAGCGTCAGTTTTTATTGGGTTAGATAGGCAAGCGTCACTCAGAGCATTGGCATCTCAGTACATCGCTATCTCAGAGCATAGACTCAAAACTGACCGGAAATGTGCGAAAAACCTACAAAACCTGGTAAACCACAGCAAAGTAATCTTGTCGTGCGTACCAGGGCACAAAGTTAATTATTGCAACAGTCATTGGGCCAGACCCAGTAATATCGATATCCAGAACCAGCGTTAAACCAGTGATCAATGGTCCGCTCCCAGCCTCGACTGAAGTGGGCACAACCCGAAGCAGCTAAGCATAGCAAGTTCATGCTGATAGAACCCTCACCTAAGCAAGCAGCTAAACTGCTCTCGTTAAGTAGGGATAACTCAGTTAACATTAGAAATATTGCCAATTAAATATTTGAAATGAACTGTCGATAGAGACGATAAAAAATTCAAACAAAACCCGGGAAGCCATTTGGGCACATGACTTATTGTGTCAAAGTAAGGAAAATTCACTTGTTTATTTTATTACAATTATTTATAGTATTCGCGCCTCAGCAAGTACCTACTATCGCTGTGACAGTAGTTTGATAGTGTGTTTAAGAATAATTATATTTTTTGTTTTCTGGCATTTTCCTTATGTAAAAATCATTCATATTTGCTTTCTTGTACATGAAGATGTGTTTAATTCATCAATGAAAAAAGAGGGGACAATATAAAATCTGGTCTTTAATTTGGTTTCCTCAGATTTTCAGTTTTCGAAAGAAATTACCCCCTCGACATAGCGAAACTACAAATATTGGAGATTTTATCATCGCTGTAACTCGAAAACCGTAACTCATTTGAAAAAATGTTCAGTTTAAACGTTTCATATAGTTCTATCTTCAATTCTGCCGTCTCAGAGTTTTGATTTTTGAAAAAATACTCTTCTTAGGACGTTTTTTGGGGGAAGGACATATCGGATTTGAATTTTTACCAATATCTCAAGTCTCCTATTTCAAATTAAACAAAAAAAGCATCAAAATCGGAGTGAGTTTACTATATACAGCGAGCGCAGAAACAAAAAGGAGACAGTCGAATTGTATACCTCCTCCGTTTGGGTTCGTCGGCCAAAAATATATCGATAAGGTCATATATTTTTTTAAGAACCCTTTATATTTCTATTTTAAGTAAAAAAGTTCTAGAGGAAAAACAGAAATTGTCGGATCCGAGCGTTTTTCATTTAATCTCTCATTTCAGATTTAATTAAATTTATCCGCTACCTTTCGAACGCCGATTTTTAGTATCTAGATACTATACAAGTAACAATAATCAATTTGTTGAGCTTTAGAATTAAAATAACATTTTTATATTTATATACAGTGAAATGGATAAAAAGTTAAATAAAAATAAGATATGGAAGAAACCCGTTCAAGTGATGATGAATAAAATTGTTTTCTACCTGTCTATGACATGATTTATAATGGAAGTGATGGTGTTGACCATGTTGACCTACCGCCACATTCAAAACATTAAGAGTTGGTGCGAACGCAGACACTGATACGTAAACCGAACCTTCTTAGAATCAACAGGAGAACGAGCAACGTTCACAAGTTGTGCCAGCAGGAAGCCAAAAATTTGGGACATGCCATCTTCGATTGCTCGGCTATGAGTCAGAATGCAGAAAAAGTCGTCGGAAGTGACCACAGCCCAGATAATATAATTGTGTTAATGATTGACTGCACCAAGAATTGGAACGCAATAACGAACAACGATGAGAACCCCTAATCTCAGCAACGAGGAAGGACACCAGCGGAAATGGCGGCTGTCGAGAAAACAAAGTGAAATGTCATGAATAGACCAAAGTCGAGTACCACCCGAAGAAATACTAATGTGGCTCCAGAGTGGTGTATTTTTCAGATGGATCACAAGGTAATCCAGCGCTCGCTCTAAAATATGGTCCAATTTATTATAAGTAGAGAGAAAAATTACATAATTATCAAATCAAACAATACAAGCATCAAATTGAACCAATAATTAATAAGTTATAAATACTCTCCTTATGAGATAAAGAAATACATATTGAAAACGGATAGAATTGCTAAATTAATTCTTTCATTTCTGAACTTTTTGAAATAACACGCAATATCATCTCTTATTTCTTTCTATTGTACGGAGAGGATTGTGGGAATCAGCAGACACTCGCATTGAGTATGTTAAAAGTTGTTATCTTCTTTTGCTCCAATATACAGGCTTTCAGCCGGTCTTGACCTGAAAGCTCCTCAACAGAGTCGAAGGCCGGTATTGTAGACTGCGTCAAGTGCCTTGAGTTTTGATCTAAAGAGGGTTTTGTATAATCTCACTAAAGTTTCTTCTTCTGAGCCCCATTGTGTATGAGAGAGCGTTTTGATAATATTGAGTCTGCAGTTAGATCTGCGACATATACCCTCCATGTAAGTTTGTTGATGAATATCACTCCAGGCATTCGGTAGGTTTCGTTAACTGGAAGTGGGGTATCATTGAGAAGTATATGTGGAGTTGTGGAGTCAGTATACTGGAAGTTCTCTTGCTAAATTTAATAATTTTTAATTTTGATGTGGGGAAGTTTAGATCGATTCTGTTTGACCAGAGATGTAGCTGAGTGTTGATTTATTTGTGAAGTTTGATTTCCTTTGCTCCTGGTTATATCTTCTCTTTGTTGAAATGTACTAGTTTTAAGAAAAAAATGAGCTGCTGTCTTGTATTATCGTAGTTGAATTCTATTCTACGAATTATATCGTTTCTACTTTACCTACAATCGGAATGACTGTAACCATGGAGCCTTATCTACTACATCATTTACAAAACACAAAGTAAAACATATCTGTAGCATAAAAGGTAAATCAGCTGAAAATTGTCAAATCATTTTTGTCTAACAAGTTTTGTTAGCTAATATAAATGCAAAAAATTATGAACTAAAAAAACACGAAATTTAAATTACCAACTAGGGACATCAGCTCTTTTTTTATATATATGAGATT
This sequence comes from Crioceris asparagi, assembly GCA_958507055.1. NCBI lineage: Eukaryota > Metazoa > Arthropoda > Insecta > Coleoptera > Chrysomelidae > Crioceris > Crioceris asparagi. The sequence continues at coordinate 49,008,307 of OY293829.1, forward strand.
TTTTGAGAACGTGGTCGGGTTTCTGATTCACGGAGGTATAATATAGATATAGGTTTTATTTTGGCATATGAATTTATATATAATATATTTATCACTTTAGGAAATAGAGAACACAATAAGACTGAGATAATATTTATAATAATGATTCCATTTAGTAATGGTTCTTCATAATTATATAATGAGAATTAATTCGTATAGACCGCTTAGCTTCAAACAATGGACAGTGTCATTTTTAAAGCTAAATAAAGATTTTGTTAGAAAAATGCTTCATTGAATATCACTACAAAATAAGGTATTTTTTAATTTGAACAATTCTGAGTAAATATTAAGAAAGAAAATGAGTAACTTTGTTCTAAAATGCGAATAAAGTTGAGTTATTTATTCATTAGATATTTTTATAAATCTTTTATTATGAGTATAATTGAATTGATTATTTCCGGATGAAGTCATCACTATTATGGCATTGTAGTATAATTAAATGTGTACCTGCATTACTAATTAATACCCAATCCTATAGAATTATGTTACCATATTGAATGTCATGATATGGAAGTAGTAAAACAATTAGAATTGATGGAAGGTATTTCCAAAAAATATAAAGTGTGCCCCCATTTTTTGGGGTACCTTTTCTTTTTCAGAATCTTCTTAAAAAAATATTTCGGCATACATTTCTACTTATTTATAATTCCTAATAACTTCAACAATGTTCTCTTATATGTTATCTTTTGTTGATTGTCGGCAACTATACAATGTGATATTAATTACTTTCCTACCACTAACCAAAGTATTTGTGTGAGTAGATTACTGTAATCGTGTGAAATTTTCGGTGTCAACAATTTACGTTTTAGGGTCCCCTAAGTCTAAAAAACATATTTTAAGCCCATTGTGTGTCGGTCGTATTATGCCAAAAGTATCTCTAAGAAGCGAACATGTGTTCTGGTCACACTAGTTGCTAGGCAATAGCCGAAAAATGTATTTTGTTCAAGATTGTAGGGTGAAGACGACTCTAACGATTTTATTGAATCTTCTCTAAAATATCTATATCAATAAATAAAATCAAAGTTACTGTTTGTAATATCAAGATAGCTGATTTTAACTAATTGCATATGGAATTTTTTAAATTTTTTTCTGTTCTATGCTCAAATGAAACGTCATTTTTTTAACTGTGTTCGCATATTCTGAATAAAAGGTACTTTCAAAATGGAATACAAGCATTTTTGTTAGTCTTGGCATGCTGTAAGAATGTTAATGATCGCTCGACGATCTGAATGATCAGACGATTTTATATTCGACAGTATTTGTTTGAGAATTGTAGGAATGCCGTGTGAGTGGACTCACAAGATATTTCTTATTTAAATTTAAAGGCGCAACCAAAGACGATATGTCAAATTACCTATCTATCAAATGAACCAGCTGAATCAGAATTAACTTGCAATTTATAGGAGCAGTAAATAAATTTTGATTTATTTCGCTTGTTCATCTAAGTGAAAATTCTCATATATAAAATCAAGACCTGTTTATAACTCGATCTCAATTTTGGCCGTGAATTCGTTACAAAAAAAACTTAATGAGTCTTTCGGTCGACTCTTGACCTTCAAAGAATAAACATCCTCTTCTTGTCCAAGTACCATCATAGCCGCGAGTCGCTGTGTGATTCTCTTCTCTTTTTGCCCCAGCTAATTATATACATATATACAGATCACCGGTTGGAACATCTTGTGAGAGAAGATCAGCTCCTCTTCGCCGTGAGTTTGCGGCCGTTGGTCCTCAAGTCGCGCACATTTATTGTTTTAATCGAAGACGCAACACCGTAGAATCTTCGTATTGCGAAATATTCAATTGTCTATTTACATAGACAATTGCAGGTTGGTTTTCTTGGCAGAACGATTGATTGTTTGCTTGATCTACACGAATTAAGTGATGCGATTAAGGAAAATTGGATTGCTTAAACAAGTTGTTTCTCTGCCGGTGATGTATAGAAATTATTATTATTGATTTAATTATCGAACAGAAAATGCTGCGCGGTATAGCTGTTGCGATGACCGTTGCTTCTTTGGCTGTCTTGGGTGTCGTTAAGGCACTCAGCATTGATAATCGTTTGAGCATAATCAAAAATGGTAAGTAAACCTCTTTTGATTACTTTAATAATAATAAGAAGTTTTAAATACAAATCGGAAAGCATTTGTATATGTTTTGGACTTAATATCATATTCATTTATCTAGAAACCAAATTATGTGGGTCTACTTTTGAATTTCAATAATAATAGATAATAATTCATGATTTATAGATTTTCTCAGCTAATTATAAATAAAAATTTGGGGATTCAACCTTTTGTCTCTTTTATTCTAGGTAACAACAAAAACTGTATCAATTTTCGAATCATTGTTCAAATTTGTCCTGAACTAGAACAAATATGTAAAATCTAGATTGCTTTCAGTTTTTTTTATAAACACACAAACCTCAAAAGTACCATCTGCAATATATTTTTTTTTATAAATATGCAAACTGAATGTTGTCGGAAATTATATTTTCTTTATTACAGCCAAATAACGATTTTTAAATTTTCGGAAAAAATGCCTCCTCCATCCTCTTTGGAATAAGTTTTTGGAAGGAATGATATACGATAAAAGGTAATATGGTACCATTTCTCAGCACCCCTCTTTGAAATGGAGAAATAATTATCAAAATCAAAGCACTTTTACTATGCAAAACTCATAACCAACATAAAAATACAGAAAAAAATAATTGAGTACCTCCTTTCTTTGAGAAGTCAATCAATAAGACTTTTTTATAAAAACTAGGACCTACTCTGTTATTTGGTGCACTGAAAAATATAAAATATTTTCTGCAAAAAATTGGACCGACGTTATTAGTTGGTGCACTGAAAAATACGAAATAATATTAATTCTATTGGTGCTGTTACTGTTGAAGTTGTGCAGTTGCAGTTTAATTAATAAATTTTGGCACCAACTTCACAAATACCAGCACCAATAGAATTAATATTATTTCGTATTTTTCAGTGCAACAACTAATAACGTCGGTCCAATTTTTTGCAAAAAATATTTATTTCACACTTTTCAGTGTAACATTAGTCACGAAAATGCCCTAAGATTTTCAATTTTCGGAAGAAATCGCCCTCTTCACTTAACGAAAATACATATATTTGAGATTTTAACATCGCGTTAACTCGAAAACCGTAACTCTTTTGAAAATATGTTTAATTTAAACGTTTCCGAATATATTTCTTTCTTTAATTCTGACCCCTCAGATTTTCGATTTTCGAGAAAAATTGTCCACTCTACCCCGTTCGGGGGTGTTTTTTGAAGGGAAGAAGATTTCTCAAGTATCCTCTTTCAGATGAATCAAAAATTATGAATATTGATATGCCTACCTACAACGCGCGCACCAACCAAAAAAAAAGAATTCAGTCGATTCGTATACCTCCTCCGTTTGGGTTCGTCGATCAAAAATACAAAATAATACTAATTTCACTGCAGCTGGTAGTTTTGGAGTTTTGCAGGTAGACAGAATATTTTTGGCACCAACTTCAAAAGTACCAGTAGCAGTGAAATTAATAGATATTATTTTGAATTTTTCACTCAAGTTTTTTTTCACAATTTTGAGTGTACCATTAATCATTAATCGTTGAACGATCACTTATACCGAAGAAGATAGTCTATTACCTATGTATAATTGCTTATACCTACTATTATTCGGAGATCTCAAAACATCGCTGAAATACATATATTTCAGGCTTTACCCCAGCTGTAACTCAGAAACCTTGATTTTTTTTGAACGTCGAATTTTAATGTTGTTGGATATGGTCTCTTCTTTCATTTTGCCGCCTCCCCTTTCGGGGGCAGTTCTTTGAGGGAAGGAGATGCTTGATCATAAATTTGTTTAACACTTGACAATTTCTCAACTCGCTTTTCTTAAATAAAACGAAATCATCAAAATCGGTCGTTTACTATACGTAGCGCTCCTATAAAAAAAACCTCCTCCATTGAAAAGTTGGTCAAAAACGGACTCTATCCCACATCATGTTAAATAATTTCCAATAACAGCTGTAGGTAACTGTTGTATTTGTTCAACACAAAATAAATCGGACTTATTGCAATTATTCATAAGCAATATTTTCCCAGACTCCCTTCTCATACTTCTGCCTAATAATTTGGTAGTTTAAACTTTTTTTTTCTCATTTATTCATGAGTTCTTATATTAGGCTTTCATTTACATCGACTACTTAAAATAAGTCCTGTGAAGTTAGCAACCACATTTGCGAAATTAAATATTTTATCGGAGTTCCTGGTAGATATTAAATAGTTCTAGAGTACTTTCCATGAAATTTAAATAGTTCTATCGAATTACGTGAAAAAATGAAAAATACCAAAATGGGGGTAGCAACCAGTTTTGTAAAAATTTAATATTTTATCGGAGTTCCTGTTAGGTATAGAATAGTTCTAGAGTACTTTGCAAAAAAATTTAATACTTTTATCGAATTTTGTGAAAAAAATTGAAAATACAAAAATGAGGATAACAACCAAGTTTACGAAAAACATTGGAAAATTAAAAAAATTCACAACAGTTCTGTTCGGAGTTCTATTAGGTATTCCAAGAGTTCTATCGAAGTGCTCAATAACATTTTTCTGTAAATTTAATAATTTATAAGATATAAAAAAATATATTATTGGAAAACCAAAAAAATCACAATAGTTCTGTTTGCAGTTCTCACTAGAACTTTAAGAGATCTATCGAAAATCCTTATTCCATTTTGGTCTGAAATTAGTAATTCATAAAATATTCACGAAAAACGAAAATATTCAATTATTTTTTCCATTATTCAAGGAAATAAGGAAAACCACGGAAATTAAAACAGTTCTGTTTGAAACACTCGCTAGAACTCTAAGAGTTCTATCGAAATGTTCAATAACATTTTTCAGTAAATTTATTAATTTATTTGACATTCAAAAAAAAATATTGAAAAACCAAAAAATATTCAGAATAGTTCTGTTTGAAGTTCTCGCTAGAACTCTAAGAGTTCTATCGAAATGTTCAATAACATTTTTCTGTAAATTTAATAATTTATAAGATATTAAAAAAACAATTGAAAACCCAAAAAAAACACAATAGTTCTGTTTGCAGTTCTTGCTAGAACTCTAAGAGTTCTATCGAAAATCCCTATACCATTTTTGTGTAGAATTAGTAATTCATAAGATATTTGAAAAAAAAATTGAAAAACAATAAATTTCCCACAATAGTTCTGTTTAAAGTTCTAAGAGTTATGTCGAATATCCCAATTACATTTACCTGGAATTTAATAACTCAGTAATTCATAAGATACAAAAAATATCTACAATGTTGATAAAAAATCAATTCACAAGGTGTATGGAGCCAAATGTCTAATTTACCCAACTTTGGATATTTTCTCTGGAAGAAAATCATATCAAAACGCGTTTTATATTTTCAAAGAACTAAGCTCACAAAGAGACGCGAATAGTGACATGGTTTCGTTTTATTTAGAGCTACATGTAAATAATTATGAACAAAATTAAAATATTATGACATCCCTACCTAATAGATTAATAAATATTATTTATGTGTAAATATATGCACAATGTCTTATAAATGAAATTTCATCCTCATATGCTCATTTTCATAAAGTTACTTTAAGCTATTCAGTAGGAACAACTGATTATCTTCATTGATTACCAGTTCCTAAGTATCTGTAATACGCTTGTATCGCCGGCACAGTTGCTTTTTATTTTATGACTATGGCCAGCACTGGGCACTACAATGTACCAGTGTTGTTGATCTATAACAAATTTCAACAATATAGACGTTTTCATACTACTAAAATTTAAAGAGTAGCAGGTGGCAACAAGGCAATGCTCTGATCACAGATGTTACGCCGCTATTGGTTTAACAACCAAATTATTTTTTTTGAATATCTTATAAATTATTAAATTTACAAAAAATGTTATTGAACATTTTGATAGAACTCTTAGAGTTATAGCTAGTACTTCAAAAAGAACTGTTTTATATTCTTGGTTTTGCTCAAAAAAACATTGAATATCTGCGTTTTTTGTAAATATCTTATGAATTACTAGTTCTACAAAAAAATGGTTCCAGGATTTTCGATAGAACTCTTAGAGTTCTAGCAAGAACTGCAAACAGAACTGTTGTGTTTTTTTTTTGGTTTTTCAATAATATTTTTTTTCGAATATGTTATAAATTATTAAATTTACAGAAAAACGTTATTGAACATTTCTATAGAACTCTTAGCGTTCTAACGAGTAATTCAAACATAACTGTTTTAATTTTCTTGGTTCTCCTTATTTCCTTGAATAATGGAAAAAATTATTGAAAATTTTCGTTTTTTGTAAATATCTTATGAATTACTAATTCTACACAAAAATGGTATAGGGATTTTCGATAGAACTCTTAGACTTCTAGCGAGAACTGCAAACAAAACTATTGCGATTTTTTTTGTATATTTAATAATTAATTTTTTTCGAATATCTTATAAATTATTAAATTCACAGAAAAATGTTATTGAACATTTCGATAGAACTCTTAGAGTTCTAGCGAGTACTTCAAACAGAACTATTTTAATTTTCTTGGTTTTCCTCATTTCCTCGAAAAAATAATTGAATATTTTTTGTTTTTTGAGAATATCTTATGAATTACTAAGTTTAGACAAAAATGGTATGAGAATTTTCAATAGAACTCTTAGAGTTCTAGCGAGAACTGCAAACAGAACTATTTTGATTTTTTGTTTTGTTTTTTCAATATTTTTTTTTTCGAATATCTTATAAATTATTAAATTCACAGAAAAATGTTATCGAACATTTCGATAGAACTCTTAGAGTTCTAGCGAGTTATTCAAACAGAACTGTTTTAATTTTCTTGTTTCTTCTCATTTCCTAGAATAATGGAAAAAATAATTGAATATTTTCGTTTTTTGTGAATATCTTATGAATTACAAATTCTAGACATAAATGGTAAAGAGATTGTCGATAGAACTCTTAGAGTTCTAACAAGAACTGTAAACAGAACTATTGCTTTTTTTGTTTTTCAATAATTTTTTTTCCTCGAATATCTCATGAATTATTAAATTTACAGAAAAATGTTATTGAGCACTTCGATAGAACTCTTGGAATACCTAATAGAACTCCGAACAGAACTGTTGTGAGATGTTTTATTTTTCCAATGTTTTTCGTAAACTTGGTTTTTATCCTCATTTTTGTATTTTCAACTTTTTTCACGAAATTCGATAAAAGTGTTAAATTTTTTTGCAAAGTACTCTAGAACTATTCCATACCTAACAGAAACTCCGATAAAATATTAAATTTTTACAAAAGTGTTTGCTACCCCCATTTTGGTATTTTTCATTTTTTTCACGTAATTCGATAGAACTATTTAAATTTCATGGAAAGTACTCTAGAACTATTTATTATCTACCAGGAACTCCGATAAAATATTTAATTTGGTTTATTTGGTTGCTAACTTCACTAAAGGACCATAAACAAGAAATGACCTCAACGGTTCACAGCTACCACAATATCCAGTCAAAATAATAAAATAGATTTTTGTTGGGGATGCAGTCATTTAATAAATAAAATTCTTTGGATTATGCCAAGCTTTCGAGAATGTTTATTCTCTTCGTCGGGGCAAAATTCGTGAATTTATATAAAATTAACCACAAACAGGAAAGATTTCATAGTCAGCAATCAGAAATGTCATTAGTTATTTATAAATGTCATGGTCTATTTTATTAAATAATAAACCAGTCAAGAATTCAGAATCAAACAATATATATATATATATATATATATATATATATATATATATATATATATATATATATATATATATATATATATATATATATATATATATATAAACTGATATTTTTCACTCCAAGCCGCATGAACTCAAAAGGCAAATCCTAGGATCTGCTCGTTAATTGTTCTTTTTAGTGTTGAGAATTTATAATTGGCTGTTGGGTGGCAGAACAAATAAGTAAATAAAGAAATAAAATAAATATATAGGTATTTCATCTATCTACCTACTAATTGTTTCTACTCTTGTGTTATTTTTTTTTGGTCCATGTCCGCAATTTAAATCTGACAAATAAAAATAACTTTCTTATAAGATACCCTTGAAAAAGTTCAAGTATGATCATGACCATGACCAAAAAAAAACTCGCCAATTAATTCTTTCGTTGACCCAGAAATTTCGACTTTCGATATTTAGCTATCCTCAATGATATAATTCGGTAATAATTAACATATATATTTGTGGCCTACATGCTGAGAATATTCAAACAGTTATAAGTATACATTAGATATTGCTATTGAAAGTATTCGATCCATTCAGCATCTTAATATACATCAAAATCATAATACGAAAATTATTTTATAACTGTACTGATACATTGATTTGGCGAATCAAGTATGAGAGATAGAAAATTTGCTAAGCACTCGTATATGACATAGGATGACCTCCTAAAATGATGACCAGGATGTACCGATACAAATCTTCAATTGATTACTATCGATAACATTGGTTACAATAAATGAAAACATTGAAATGATTAGAAAGTATTTAAGGGAAAAAAATCAAGAACTAGTTTAATAATTAATGTTCAATAGGTTGAAGATACTGTTTGTAATTTAATTAATTCACAATTCAAAATTTCATAAGAAAATTACGATGTTATTAATCAAATCGAATGATGAACTTTTGTGGGAGGTTTCGATGTGAATTAAAACTTGCTGAAAGAACCTGCTTTCAAGGAACACGAATTCGATGAGGTTGACGAACTTGTAAAGCTATAATTATAAATACTCTGTGTTCTTTCATTCAATGAAAATATTCAAAATCAAATAAAGCTACACTTGTGAATCAACCAAGCCAGTGGACAAACTGCTTAAAAGCTCAATACTGGTTATTAAATAGCACAAAATTTTTGAGTTTTATATAAAACTTTTTTTTTCAGATTGTTACGAAAGATTGGCGATTGGTCAGAAGCTCAACCCCAATGATGCTTTTAGGATATCAAATGAATTCAAAGATGTTAAAGAATGTCAAATAGCGTGTACTAAGGAGAAAGCATCATGCAAATCATTTAGTTTTGGGTAGGTACCTATCTAACTAAGGCCCTTTATGACTTTATGATAAAATGTAAGTTAACAAAAAATGTAAAGAAAGTAGATACCTATAATCTTGAAGCAAAATCAATGTCAGGCAACCCAAAATACAATTTCGGTGTTAATAAGGGTGTTCGAGCAGGATTTCAAACCAAACTCAAACCGTCAGAGGCATGCGCATTTTAATTTTAAGAAGACGGAAATTAATATGCGCATGCTCCACAATCACGGAACACAGTTGGAAACTGGTCCAAACTACTGCTCGAACACCCTTAATAAGTGAGTGATGACTTGGGATTTGAAATACATAATACTAGTATGATCTACCATTCACAACATATTTCGAGAGCATGAAACTTGCCCAAACAAGATATGCTTAATATGCTATGTTGATAAAATCGCTTTAGACGACTGTGCGCACGTCGTCAGTCCAAGACAAAACGTAGATATCGAACATAAATATCGACATATTCCGTGGAATTGAATTTATATTCTACTAGATCTTGGTTCATTATTCCATGATCTATGGCCTTACCTCAAGCTGTGCTATGTTGTTATATTGCAGAAGCCATAAACATCATAAATTAATTATGAATTATGTAGAGAAGAAACTAAATTTCTACCACCAAAATTGCAAACCTGCACAAAATGTGAGATTCTCGTTTGAAACATGCGCTTTTGAATTACGCGTTATGGTTGTCCAAGACGTTTTGTCACGGAATAGCGTCATGCGTCTCATCATGTCTCTAGAGATATTGCACTTGCATAACATTTAACATTACTTAAACATAAACGTATTTTAGCATATTTTTGATTAATGAAACGGCTTTAATACAAATTTCGAAGATAATCTATTATTGCTCACCTGGATGTTTTAATTATGAGTCCCTCTCAAGTTACTAGACTCCTTAACTCTCTAATAATATCTTCTTGAGGAACTGAGTCCAGCTGTATCACATACTAACCAAAATTATATTTCCCGCTGTTCCCCGCGAGTTCGGTGAACTCTTGCTCGTTCATTTGAAGCTATTAAAGAAAATCGTGACTCTTCACTGAACACAATTCGAATCCATTCCCGATTCGCGATACCACTGGACTTGTTCTTGACAATATTGTAATTTAACCCCCCCCTATGTCTTTGTATCAAAGGCAAGATAAAATGCAGACGAAAATACTCATTCGAAACTCGTACCACAGATTAATTGTTAGGTAAGATGTGCTCGTAATTTAGATGCATGTCTTACAATACTATTGCCAATTTCCCCAAACGATATTCCTGCTTCCCGAATCTGAAACTAACATTATATCAGTATTTACTTTCAATACAACAAGTTATTTTCAAAATTTATTCAAGACTCCTTATCTATATTTTACTGGGTGTATAAAATTGACTTGCTTAGCTGCAATTGAAGTAATTGCAAAGGTTCTCGAACAAATTATTGTAAATATTCATTACTAGAAGATGCCCGTGAGTTCATCGCCGAATAAATACTGTTTCTAGCGCTTTGGTTTTGCCTCCAGGAACAATGTGAAGTTATTGTCGCTCTAAGGTTCTGCGCCTAGAATGTGTAGTCGAGTTCGGAAATATGAAAGCATAAAAATAGGATATTGTTGCTTGCTGTTTAATGCAGCTAACTAGTCATATACAATTAATGTCAACATGTTGTATCTGTTAAAGTATCTTCCTGCTAAGTAAATATGTTTAAAAACATTGATATTTACTCAAAAATAGTCTCTAAAACTATTACCTACATAAGAACACTGCGTGTACTTCGACAATTATAAATAATCCAGACGGCACGTAGTAAGCGTATATATAAATTTCACTGTTTTGATTTATTATTATTAAATAGTTTTTGTTACTTTCGGTTCTTGTATCAATGGACTCCGCAACGATTTCTCAGGCCCCATACGGCCTAGAGACTTGAAATTTCGAATTCGTACTTAGATCGCAGACATCTCGCCGCCTGTTAAGCTCCAAGTGTGATCCATTATTGATAATTATAATTATCTCATTCAACCAAGAGCATTATTTTTTCGACATGGAACGACAATGTCGGACAATGGGATCCGTCACTGGATTTAGGCACGAGCATGGAGCGTATATATACGTCTCTGTTCTCTGGTATATAGGTACTCTCTGGAAGATCGTCTATAGTTATGTCGCAATTGTCAGACGTCAGACGTTGTTGTTAATTTAAAGTTTAATTTTGTGTTGTGGTAGACAAACAGTAATTTGTTATGGAATTGCTGTTGCTGGCAAACACACATACAGAAGTATAGTTAAAATCGAGAAAAGGACAGCAATAGTAGCTACTCATCGATATGGTTTAAATCTTAAATGCCTAATAAAAACTATTTTTAATTTTTTTGAAAAATTTCACTTGTTTTTTATATCACTTTTAAGGAAATTATTATTGTATCTAAGAATTTGTAATTGATGGTTATTAAATCTCTTCTGTTTTTGGATAATCTATTTTAAATTCACGGCTTTCTCTCTCATGAAAATAATTTTAATTAATAAATAACTGCACCCCTTGAATAATTTCTTCATTAATTCATTGTTTTTATTTAAATATATTTTTGTTGTTGAAGAAGAACATTATTTTTCTCCAACAACAGCAGAGAATTTAACAACAATAAACAACCCTTTATCATCAAAGATTTATGCCAAAGCTTCACAAAACCTGCTATACTTTAAGACCAAATGTTTCTTCCATTCAATCACCTTTTAAAAAAATTCAAAATCTTTGAAAGAAAAATCAAATAATATAATAAATAAAACACTCGTAGCAATTTAAGGAAATGATAAAAAATATTCCCAATAACAATATTATTATCCCTCGATGTAGTCTCGTTATATACCTACACATTTTCTTATAGACCTTGCTGTGGAAATCAAAAAAGGAACGAGATTAAACAACACACATAAATACATTCCCCAAACATTTCCAGCTGCATTGCGCAATTGGTACTTGAAGACTTATAAAATGAAATCTTGCCGTCCGCAAATTTCTATTTTCCTTTCTTCTATAGATACTTTGATGACTGCCTAACAGCTAAAGAAATTTACATCTTAAATCTTTTTCATTCATACCATAACAAAATAAAATTCACAATTGAAACTGAAAAAAAAACACTAAAATACATCTTCTTGATAAAGATTGCATCCCAAAAACAATAACTTACACACAGAATGCTAGGTATACCAAAAGTACATGGTCCGGTAGATATATGAATGTCAAATCAAAAAACCATCCCGTCTCAAAAAAGCAGTAATCAACAGCCTGGTCGATAGAGCAAATAAACTCTGTGACCCATAATACGGAAAGTAGATAGATAGATAGATAAAGCAAAAATAGTGCTTAAAACAACACTGTTATCCAGAAAAACTTATAAATTCAAAATTCCGCGCCAAAATACATGCAACATAAAATACGAACAAACAAATTAAAACAGAAGAACGATTGCAATAGCACATAGGTATATAGGGGAATCATGTCAGTACGTTGAAAATCGAATCAAGGGACAAAAATTCAATTTCAACAATACTAAATTACTTGCCACTAAGAAACACGCATTTAAACGAAACATTATAGAAATGATCTATATACATAAAAAATAATCCAAATGCAGTAAGTTCAAAAACTGATAATAAAAATATAATATATTCTTGAAATAACAAAACTTAAAACAGGATGATATCTACACAAAAAAATCTCCACTACCAAAATGTCAAATGTCAATAAATTACAAATTTTTTTCGCAACATGCTACGTGCCCCTAGCATTTATGTTCTAGCGGGCAGCAGGCTGGTGATAGCCGCTGAGAGACTCTGGGAATACATAAGTATCTATAGCCGTTTCAGGTCGCCTGATAGCTGAATGTTTTTATTCTACAAAATACTCATTTTCGACGGTAGCGCCCTCATCCCTTGGTTAACGAAGCTCACTCGGTTTTCGCCTCCTATACGATGTACACTTCTTTGCTTGTACTTGTTATTATATGCTGCGGAAATACGCATAAGTATTTCAGATTGAACCATTCTACCACCGCTGTAACTCGAAAACCGTAACTCTAAGGAAAAAATGTTCATTGAAAAAATGTTGCTACAATATTTTGGTATTTCATATTTCAGAGATTTTCAATTTTCAAAAAAAAATCGCCCCTTCCCATAGTGAAAATACACATATGTAAGATTTTAACATGAATATAACTCGAAAGCAGTAACTGTTTGGAAAAAATGTTCAGTTCAAATGTTTCCGGATATTGTCCTATCTTTAATTCTGGCATCTCGTTTGATTTTCAGAAGAAAGGAGATTTTGGATTTGAGTTTTTACGAATATAGAATCATTTCTCTCCTCTTTCAAATGAATGAAAAATCATCAAAATCCGAGTTTGTTTATTATCTGCAATACGCGCATAACCCAAAAAAGCAGACAGTCAGCAGACACTATTATCAATTTCATAAAAAATGTCGTCGTAGTACGTGAACATAGAGAAAACTCTGAAGGGAATTATTTTATGTATAAGTATACCTATAAAAGAAATATGCAATCTTTTAAAATAATGAATGAAAAGTTTTAACGTAGCTGAGGATTGATTATAGATACTGAAATCATTATGGAGAACAGATCCAAATTCAATTTTGTTCCAGAATATTCAGCAAGGGTAACACCACATGCCAACTGAGTGTGAGCATCATCAAGGAAACTGCCGATTTAAAACCCATAGGTACAGTTGCGGATCCAGATTTTGATCTATATATAAAAAAACTTGGATGCAGCATCGTAACTGACATAAATCTACATACAAACAGACCTGATCAAAACCTATATCATTCTAACCCAAAGCCGTCCACATTGGGAAACTTGAAACCAGAAGCCAGTCTTACAACTACTAATCATCTTATACCAAGTTACCCATCATATGAACCTACTTACGCACCAGATTATACTCACAACTACTTGCCTAGTAACGTGGTGCAGAACGTTCAGACGTTGGTAAGTGTTGCCAGCGGTACTGATACATTCCTCCATCCGGTGCACGATATAATACTCAGTAAGAGTCGGTGTGGCATCTGTGGTGGAGATAAGGAGCCTTCTTTGAACCCTGCCATTTACGATGACTTTAGTAGACCTCCATTCAAACCGCTGGTTATTGATAATCCCTACGAAGAGCAACCGTATCACCATAAGCCGTTGGAAACATACCATGATTATTACCATTACGACTACGGCCATGGTGAACATCATCATATCGGTGGTAGTAGCAAGCCGTACGAGGTTACTGAGCGCCCAGAGCCTAACAAAGTATTTCTCTATCGACCAAATGATCGGTAAGAATCATAAATTAACTGAATATTGATGTTTATGCTGATTTACTGCTTTCCAGGTATGACTACAAGCCTACGGTACGACCAATCTTTCGACCTGATTCCTCATATGATGACAATGACTACTACTCGTACTACCGACCAAACAAGTACGGTTCAGTAATACCCCACCCAGATGATTACTATCAGAAACCGTTGCAGCACGATTACCTTTTCAGACCAACTCATCATGCCAACTCTGATATGTCCCATCGACCAGAGAGCCATCATTACTATGACTATTATGAGAAGCCGAGTGGTGGATACCAGTTTGAAAAACCTCACAAACCTCTTCTGTCCATCCACGTGTATGAAGATCGAGATAAGAAGCCACCACCATTACTACCTGCTAGACCTGCACTGGAGACGGCTGGTCCCATTCACAGTGATGACCAAGAGGTGCAACAAAGACCTCACTATCAAGTCAGTGGAAGTGGAGTAGGGGGAGGAAACTGCAAGGGTTGTAGTGCAAATTCCAAGCCAATAGTTACGCAAAGTGTAGGATACCATGGAAGTCAAATAACGTCTATTATAACGGAGATTCCAAAGGGTAAGTAAATAATTTGTTACTCTAACTATATGCTCGTACTAACTGACCTATTTGGAAATTGTTTCTCTCAACAACTCGCCAGTCAAGATGCCAATATTTTAATATGTATCGGTGTATTTTATTTGTTTATTTATTCCTAATTATCGTCAGTTTCTTTTTCCGCATTAAATTTAAGTATTTGAGATGAAAGCCTGATCATTAGTATTTATAATTATATCTAATTCAGCCCCAAAGTTGAAATAATTTTGTAGAAATTAGTCAATTTCTTGAGTGTACGACTGTTAAAATCGATCCCATACCGGGGGCGGTTGCAAAATAGACGGGTTTTGGTAATTCTCAAGCTGCCTTAATATTTTTTTTTAATATCTAATAACATTGTCGTACTTCATCACCTCAGCAATTATCCATTTTCTGTGGTGACTTTCCTTTAGATCTACCTACTATAAAATTATTAACTTACCAAGTCATACATATATTTTATTGAAAGGATTTTCATACTGCAGGCTTTTTGACAAATGTCTATGGCATATTTTCGTCTTGAATTTCGGGAATCAAAAATGGTATTGAAGATGGACTGACTTCATTCTATGTAAAAGTATGTAGCAATAAGCCTCTTTTTTTGTTGAGGTTGTCTCCTCTTGGTCCAGGCAATCAAGCCAAAATCCCCAATATGCCTTGTCCGCGAGACATGACCTCTGACAACAAGGATATCGGTATGACGAACGGCCTCGTGGGTTTTACCCTTGTGGACGCGGTCGGCATAGTTACCCCGGTGCAAACCCATGATACGACTGCCAGGTCGGGGGTTGGTCCGCGTAGTAGCTTTTGACTTACGACCAGACCACTGCAATTGTCCATTGCTCCTGCTTGGCACCCAGTCTTTATAGCCCACCCACCCAGGACTAGTATCCCTGCCATGTTGCAGTGTTAGCTGCACAGGCCATTCACCAGTTTTGGTCTTCCCTTTCCATCACATAGGGGCCGCGGGGACTCTTTTATCAGGGTTTCCATACCTTAGCCAGAGGGTCCCGTTATTGAAAAGGCGCCGGAGGTTCGCCTTTCACCCTTCTGCGTTGGCTGCACAGACGTACAAATACAGTACGCTGTGCATTACCAGGATCTATTAAGAGGAAGTGAAAATAGGATTTGTTGAGGAGTCTATAGACCGTGGGCATTTCTTAGTATTTGCCGCAGTTCGACTCTGGCAGTCGAAGCTGCTTGTAGACGTCAATAATAATAAAATTTGACAGCTTACCATTATCTTTGACTCAGTGAAACTTAATATTTAAACTGATAAACAATATTTCTATCCATTATCTATGAATCAATAAATGACAAATGATATTGAAAGGTCAATAAAAAAAATCATAAAAAAATCCCTAGCTGAGCTGACGTAATCACATTGCTCATTTAAATACACTATGGTTAACGAAAAAAATTGTATTTTGGCCTGAATGCTGTAGAGTAGTTGTAGAATAAGTTGAAGTGTTCGAAATTGAAATTTTTACCAGATTTTTTGTGTTGATGAGAAAACTTTATGGGTAAAAGGTTCCAAATTTTAGATTCAAGACCAATCAAAACACTGGATAAACAAAATAAGGAACTCCTATAAATAAGCAATTTTATACCTTTTCAAAAATAATAAAAGAGAAAACATGAAGAATACCATTTCCAAAAGTAATCCTAAAACTTAATTTGAAACGTGGAAAAATGCAAACTAAAAGTGGGTCTTGAACTAATTGTACTGCCTAAAGTAGAAGAATACTGAATTGGAACTTAGAAATGGACAAAATGTAGGTACTATGGCCTTAGGCTCGCAGGCAAGCGTACCACCTTGCTTTACGGATAGGAAATCATTTTCCTTATCCATTTACAAACAGTGCGGGATATCGTAATCTTCCTTTTGGCAAACCCTATGTAAATACAAAGCTCAGAATAAAAGACCAGAAAATATCAACATATTTTTTATTCTGGAACCAGCAATGGAAAATAGTTTACACTCTTTTTAGAGTGACAAAAGTCGGTCCTTGATTGGGCATGTTTTTGCAGATAAAAGAAGTCTCCTCTTCTGCTAGAAATATGACCATGACTGGCAAACAACGCACTGCCTAAACAACTGGAGATAAAATATGGAAAAAATTGTTGCATAGGTATATAGGTTTGAAATAATTTCTTCATATTTAACGTTAATTATATCTATTGGCTTTAAATATTTACATGGAAGATTACATTATTTGTATCTCCTTTTGTAGGGGTTTTTGCTTATGTTGCGGGTGTGTTGTATACCTGTGTTCAAAAGTTAATTTGTGTTGTTACATGAATGATAAATCAGAATAATACCTATAATTTAATGGTGAGTAATGAATAATGGCTGGTATTTCTATATAACTGCAACTGCTGTTACAAAGAAAGATAAATACATGATGATCAATATAAAACACACCGTTCAATCGCGGTGCTTAGTAATAAGTATACTATTTGCCTAATAGGATAGGGAAATATTTTTCCTTCAACACTCCTCTTGAAAATAAGAACCTACACTATTGGAACACATAAAGTCAAATTGCATCAACTTGATAAACCTATGGCAATGAAATCAATAAATTGAAATATGCATACAAGAGTATTTAATATATAAAAATCGGCTCCTCTTTAAAGTAACTTAGCTTTTACGAAGTACACACTAACAAAAAAATATACATTTCAGGAATATACCTACACAATAAATAATTAGGCCGGTCATTCTATCAAAGAGAATTATATAAATAAAATTAAGAACATACAAAAGTAGGTATACAATGAACAAAGTATAAAATTAAGTATTCTATCTGTCTAAAATCAATGTAAAACATTTTGTTACATTATTTTATACTAAGTTTATGTATTGTATCCATCATGGTTTTTTAAATATATCTGCGAACTGATTCCTTGAATCAATATAAGTATTTGAGTTCTATTACAATCTCTACAAATGACCTTTCTCTATTTATCAAACAACTCAATCTTGGGGTCCCCATTTCTTTCTTTTGCCTTTGTAAATTATGTTCATTGACATTGGTCACTTGGAAGAAGTTTCGGCCTCTGCCAAAAACCATAATTTGTCTTCGGTCAGTTACATTACTATATTTTCTTGATCGGCTAGAAAAGATTTCATCAAAGTCTTTAACTCTTGCCTTTCTTTTTCAAAGACCGACCTATTGTATTCAGCTCCTATTAGTATTGCAGCTACTCTTGTTCTTAGGGTAGCTGTAGCCTATTATATTGCCCATCTGTTAATTGTTGAGATCTCTCCAACTTTTTTTTCTATTCCATACGTTGCAGAACTTTTGGGTTATTATTCAATGTTTCTAAATTACTTTCCAATTTCTGGGAATACCTACACTGCTCACTATTTCTTGGTTGAATCGCATGCTTATTTTTCTTTTCATTTATATCTCTGGAATGATTTCCTTTGCTCGTTTTCAGCTCATCTTGATGTTGCTCTTCCGTGGATTTGAGCATCTAAAAATCTATTTCTTTGTATCTTGCTGTTTTTGATTTTCTCTTCAAACAGGTTTGTAATATTGTTCATCTTCGATTTCAACTTTCGCTCGAGAGATATAGCAGACGATTGCATTAGAGTTACAGGCTTCCTAAAAAAATCTACGATGAACATTTCTTCATTGTGTCCCCTGATGAATAAAGTCCTCCTCATCTTCAGCATCTTCTACATTCTCAACATTGTCTATGGGTTGGTTCTGATAAACCAGCTTTGCATTCTTGAGCAAAATAGCCTTTCTCTTTTCAAATATTATATAGGCAATTTTTCTCACAATAATTCAAATAACTGACAGAAGGCTTATTCTTTTAAGTAGTTATTGCGTAAATTCGTTATTGACAGATTTCTTTTAAATTTCAGTTTTGTACACTTATGATTTTGGTGATATTTGGCAACTGGAAAAAATAACACATTGTTTCAAGAAAATTTGGATTATGTGAAATTTACAAGAACAAACAATTTATCAATATAAAATCTTAAGCAATATAAATATTTTTTACAAAAAATTACACCGACGTTATCAGTTAGTGCACTGAAAAGTATAAAATAATATTAATTCTATTGGGGCTGTTACTTTTGAAGTTGTGCAGTTGCAGATAGATTTATAACTTTTGGCACCAACTTCACAAGTACCAGCCCCAATAGAATTAATATAATTTTATACTTTTCATTGCAACTGATAACGTCGGTCCATTTTTTGTAAAAAATATTTATTTCACACTTTTTAGTGTAACATTAGTCATCATTTTTTTTTGTAATTGATGGCTATGAAATCTTTCCTGTTTTTGGTTAATTTATTCTAAATTCACGTTTTTTGCCCTGAAGAAGAGAATAAACATTCTCGAAAGCTCGGCTTCAGTCAAAGAATTTTATTGAATATATGACTGCATCCCCAAGAACATCTTTTTATATATATATATATATATATATATATATATATATATATAAATAAGATGAAGCTCTACACCTTTATGCTTTTATTCAGTCGGACACAACCACCAACTAGAAGCGGATCACGTGATTTCAAGCTTGTTAGCTTTCATCAGCGCCACATAAGTGGAAGCTGTATCCAACTATACAAAAGCAACTGGAAGTAGTCAAAAACTTTGTAAAGGTGTAGAGCTTCATCTTATTTTTATATTTTATATCTCATTCATTAATGAACTAATAGATTTCTTTATATATATATATATATATATATATATATATATATATATATATATAAACTTTTGAACCAAATGTTTTTTTGGACTAACTTATAGACACATAACAACATGCCGTTGAAATTTTTTCGAAATTCAAAAGTGTGAACGATCGCAATAGGTATATTTCTATAAGAAATTTACCTAAAAATCCCGATGGCGTGTACTCAGCGGAAAGGTAGATTTTTCAAAATTCATTGAATTGAAATTTGAACAACCTTTTCATTGGTATACCTACATGTTATTACATAATATTGTCTTATGTGTCATAGCCTTGCGGTTAGAGGTTTTTGTTTTGGCTGTTGAATATAAAGCAGACAGGGTTCGAGTTCCACTTCAAGGCAGAATTTTTTTTTCATCTATTGCTATTCAATAAATATACTATATATTTTTTAAATCAAGGTCTATATTAAGATCTCCAGAAAATGTACAATTACATTAAATTTATATTGAGCGTTCATGTTTTATCAATATTTGTTATTTTTATTTATTAACTATTATTTTTTTACCTGTATATTTTATGAAAAATTGCTTCGAACAAAAGTTGTAGGTACTAATAATATCTATAACCTAAAATTGTTTTTGATGATATTTACACTACGGCTCTTTTTTGATAATTTTTTTAAATGTTTGAAAGGTCGCTATTTTGAAACTACTTACCCGATATTGACCAATAACGAACTCGACCGAGATATTTAAGAGATTTTTGTAACAAATTTGAACTTGATACCTTCAAAACTGCGACCTCTATCGTGTTAACAAATTTCGTAATATCCCATATATATATAAACTTTTGAACCAAATGTTTTTTTTGGACTAACATATAGACATATAACAATATTCCGTGGAAATTCAAAATTGTGTGAGATCGCAATAGGTACATTTCTTTAAGAAATTTACCTAAAAAGCACACAGTCGAATTGTATACCTCCTCCGTTCGGGGTTCGTCGGTCAAAAATTATTCATAGTAGCACAGACCTGTGACTTCGCAAACGATTTTATTCACATTTATTGTACATCTACGAAGGTTTGAAAATAAAAGTCTTATATATACATAGATAACAACAGATTAAAATTGGAAAACTAAATATTGCGCATATTTACGATTTTCATGAAATATATTCTTCAAATAAACGCTGAATATTACTTATACATCTTCCGTTCTTCGTCATTTTAGTATTGTTAGGTGACGTTTGCCCCGATAATAATTTGCCAGGATTATCATATTTTTATAAGCTTCTTTTAAAAACAATAAATCTGGTGATAATGTTTTCAATTTTCTGCAAGGAACAAATATTTTTGATCAAATCCTCATCTTCTGCTTGGATTTCCTTTTCTCGCCTTAGGTATATTAAAATTTTGTAGCTTCTCTAGCATTCCCTTTTTAACAAATCTACATTTTGACTGCAACTGACTAGACATCATATTATTCAAATTTAAAATTTAAACGCTCTAATGACGGCTCAGTAACTTACCTTGCTTGTGTCTTGACAATTCTACGTTGCCACATTCCGTCTCTAATGAAAAATATATCAACCTTGTGTAAAAAATTAACGGTACATAGGCAAAAGTTTTTCACAGATGTTATCTTTGAAAACAGAAAAAGTAAGTACAAGAAATGAAACATTAAAAATATTATCGTACTCTCTATAGAAGATGTTCATATAAAATAAATATGACATATTTTCCAAAAATGTTGACGCATAGAACCTCATACTTTTGTCATTGACTATCTTGCGATAACTACCTTAAGTCCCCTGTCGTATAACATTTTTAACATCTAAGTTGTTTCTTAGATTGTCATAAGAAAGGATTTTGAGAATGATAATTACTACCAGCTTCATCAGTCAGTCTCTCTTCCTCCAGACGCAATCTCTCAATTAAAGTAGACAAATTTTCATTCTAAGGGCTTATATTATCAAACGTAGTACGAAAACATTTGTAACAACTAAGTTGTTTATTACATTGCGAGAAAAAGCATTTTGAGAATGATAATTACTACCTTCTTCATCAGTTAATCACTGTTGCTTCAGACGCAGTCTCTCAATTAATGTTGACAAATTTTTACCTAAGGACTTATATTATTAAACGCAATACGAAAACGATTAACATAGGAAGTAAAACACCAAGGATTCCTTGATCGGTTCTCCCTCTGCTGACAGGTCTATTGCTAGCTGCTGGACAGACAAACAGTTCTCAAGTGCTGACTTACTGTCATCCTATTTGAAAGCGAAGAAGTTCCTCTGCAAACATGGCAGAATCACGTCTGACTTTTTAGAATATTGTAAACTTTAACCCCGTGCTAAACTTTGTTCGCGGATTGCTTCCAAACGTTTATTTTCAACACCATGTATTCAACCTTCCGTTTTTGCCCTTGTCACTTTGACAATTATCTGTCACCTTCTCTACGGATTTAACTAGGTACTATTAACATCTGCCTCTGACTGACCGATTTCATAGACTGCCTCTGACCCGTGATCGACGCGGCTTTATATAGCTGAATTTGACATGACATCCATCGAGGACGTTCTAGGCGCTTGTCAAACTGACAGCACTGTGAGAAAATGTACATGACATATTCACCAATTCCAGAATTACTTGATAAAATATACAAGCGACAACTATAGCAAATAAGATAGATGCTAAAGCAAATAATAATCGTAAGTATATAAGTGATAATTGATCCTCGTAACGATATAAAAGCTCTAATTTATTGAGCATCTGGTATCGTGATCTACAGTCTAATATCTATCTAAAATTCTTCAATAGGTATTCTCAAATATATATATATATATATATATATATATATATATATATATATATATTGATTTTGTATTCTTGACTGGATTTATAATAAATAAAAAGATGTTCTTGGGGATGCAGTCATATATTCAATAAAATTCTTTGACTGAAGCCGAGCTTTCGAGAATGTTTATTCTCTTCTTCAGGGCAAAAATCGTGAATTTAGAATAAATTAACCAAAAACAGGAAAGAAGAAGAGAATAAACATTCTCGAAAGCTCGGCTTCAGTCAAAGAATTTTATTGAATATATGACTGCATCCCCAAGAACATCTTTTTATTTATATATATATATATATATATATATATATATATATATATATATATATATATATATATAACATGGTAGGGACATATTTTTCCTTCAACAATTTCATTATCGAGCATACGGCTCATCGGGTGTATTAAGCCGCGTGTTTCATCTAGTATGCCTATATTTTGCATAACTTTCTCAATTCGATTCTTTATCACATTATTCCATTATTGTATTTCGCATTTCGATATTCTCATATTATCTATCTAAGATAATCGGTTATAACAGAATGCTTATAGGTATCACATAAATAACCTTTTAGAAAAAAGTTGTATTTGTTGATAGACTGTATAGAGCGAATACATCTACCTACCATTATCAACATAATGGTTGAATTTCTTCAGAAATACATTCCAGCTTCATTAGGTAAAAGGTAAAATAAATCATCTTTCATAGAACTAGAATCATTAGAACTATTTTCTAATATAAATAAAAATATAAGGTTCGTTTCCTTGACTGGCAATCATTCGTTGGAAATGTTTCCATTACTTTTTAATCTGCAGGGTTTTCTATTAGAGCTAACAATTTTTTTTAGGATTCACTTTATTTATATACCTTATTAACGTCGCTAATATTGAATTTTAATCGTTATTGTTATAGGTATTATTAGTTTTTTTCAGGATCGGGTGAAATTGTCTTGGGCAATGATTAGATTTAGCAGGGTAGCGCAACCTAGTAGTGCGTTGGAGAGTGGGTACTTTTTGCAAGAAGTTTTTATGATAGTGTAATTTTTCATGTTGATGATGGGCTAGGGAATTCCTAGATTTGACATCAATGAAATTTTCTTAAAAGTAACTTCCTCAATACTAGTCAATCAATCACTATTCCCGAACTCAAACATTTAGAAGTGGTATATCGTAATACTCCCTCTATTTTCTATTTGAGAAAAACAAAACTATGAATATTTGATGAATCACCTTTATATATGAATATAGAACAAATAATTGACCATTGTTGTTGGACTTGCAAAGACCTTCAAAACTCATTTACTGCTTCGTAGATTTGCAAGAATAGATCTTAATCGGGATGAGGTAACCACTGTATATTATATATAGGTGTATAGATTATACGAATAACCATCTCGTCAAGAGCGAATTTTATTGTATACATGATGTAATTTGTTTCGTTAGATCTTGAGGCAAATAATTTCTATGTTAACGACTTCCTTGGATTGAATGTGAGTCAAATTATATCAGAATGAAGGATAATAATTAAGACTTTGTATACCTACCAAAGACGTAACAAGCATGGACATAATATTTTTCATACAAACGTGATATCTAAGTGTTCTCTTTCAATCTGTTCCTCATTATCTTTGTTCGTGATTTTATCAAAACTTGCATCAACTATCTTCCAATGATGCTTTGAAAGGCTTTCAACAATCTAAAAATAGTTTTGATCTTCTATCTTAAACCGTAACATATATCTTGTTCAGGTTCTTATTTTTAAGGATCCATAATTGTGTAACTGAGTTCTTATCAATATGCTTGAAACAGTTTTTAAATAGTTTTTATTACTTTCGGTTCTTGTGTCAATGGACTCCGCAGCGATTTCTCAGGCCCCATACGGTCTAGAGACTTGAAATTTCGAATTCAAACTTAGATCCGAGACATATCGCCGCCTGTTAAGCTTCAAGTGTGATCCAATATTTATTAATTATAATTATCTCATTCAAGTAAGATCACTTTTTCTTCAACATGGAACAACGGAACAACAATGTCGAACAATGGGATCCGTCACTGTTTTCTGGTATATAGTTACTCTCTGGCAGATCGTATATATTACTCTATAGTTATGTTTGTTCTGGTAGAAAAACAGTAATTTTTAACGGAATTGCTGTTTGCTGTTGCTGGCAAACACATATACATAAGTATAATTATGTTCAAATCGAGAGAAGGAGAGTAATAGTAAGTACTCATCGGTACGGCTTAGATGCCTAATAAAAACTATTTTTAATTTTTTTCAAAAATTTCACTTGTTTGTTATATAAAGTAATGGTCGGATTTTATAAATTATATTTGTATTGTCATGGCCCCATCAGTCATATAACTACAGATCAAGATTGAGTTTAAAACTCTGAATTTACCATACCTTAATAAATAAAACTTCCTGATGTCAACGGGCCGCCGGATTGTCTTTATTTTTTTTTATTATATAAGTAAGGGTAAACTACCGTCCTACGAAACACTTTATGTACAGATATACTCAAAAATTTATAGCATAGACCACTATGGTCACACCCATATCAATGGTTACTGAAGCAATAATTTTCTTGTATTTATTATCAATAGCAATAACGACGAGATTGTTATTTCAAATTTCCATTTGTTTCTGCAATTCATTCCATACAATTAAAGCGCTCATCTGGCTTTGATTGACACAAATAAATAAAAATAAACATTAACATTGAGTGTGTAGGTACAATATTTTACCATTCAAAACGCATAACAGGCACCATTGTAACTGCATGTAAATTCATAGCGACCTTAATGTTGCACAAATGTGTGAAAAAATGTATAACACAAAAGAGCTTTGTCCTTATGATAGGTGAATATCAACCTTCAATATAGAATATTACCAAATCATCCAACCACCTCATTAATGCTCATATTGAGATACTTGTAGAATGTAAGGTATTTTAGGAAGTAGAAAGTCACTTAAATTTTGTATATTCTTTGAAATTGTAGAATTTTTTTATTCACTTAAATGAACATTTTCATAAATATAACCGCCCCATTGACATTAAATAAACGATAATTAACGAAGGAAAGTTATCATTATGTATGTACCATTGTACATATTTTGTTGTACCTAATCTATTTAAAGAACCAATTGCATTACGTCACAAGTAAGTTGGTACACCAGAAACCAGCAAACTTTGTGAAATTGCAAAATTAGAATTGACTAGGGTCAACAGAATACTCGTTATATTTGGTTGTTAAATATATTCAAACTAGCAAACGCCCGCAGCATCGCAAGCAAACAGCTAAAAATTACGTCATAAAAACGTCAATAACGACAGCCAGATAGATTTATAATTTAGATTACACCAACGAAAGTTTAGATTGAAAAGTCTGTTTATTATTGTTTCCCTTCTGTGAAACCTCGCTTTCCAATAAATTCATGCCATGTTCATAGTATAGAACTTTAGAAATTATTAGAAAAATCTTACTATGATTTAAAGAATACAAGGAAAACTATTTAACAAACATGTATGATCCAGACAAGAGGACTTAACTAAAATGGAATTGTTTGTCAATGCACAATTTCTTTCTTCATGTCGATGATACCTTGAACTTTCCATAGCCGATTCGATTTCATTATCTGGTCTGAAACACTGAGGTTATTAACAAGGTGTAAAAAATATTTCATCTTAAAAATTCGATCTCTCGGTAATGGAGGCACTCAATTGCTATCATAAAATACAAACAATACCAAAATTCCGATTAGAATATCTACTCCAGTCAATATGCGATAGATATTCTTTTGCAATGGAAATTAGGCAGTTTCTTAACATTCGCCTGCATGGACCATGTCCTCATTATTTTCCCAAAAGGGAATTATACCTACCAAAACAAAGTTGTCCAGTACTCACTATGACATCGTTGTTGCAATTCTGGATTAAGGTGAACATCCTCCTGATTATCACCTATTTATCACATTGTTTCAGCATTTTAAACATTTGTCTTCTTCTGAAGCAGATAATTTCTTATTGTAGACCTATGTCTATATTCCAGTCCTATTTAACAGTTTCATACATATGATCTGCGACTACTCCCTAGGTCGCTTGTTTGAATTGTCTCATAATCTTCGGCGGTGTGTTCCTCGTCATCATGTAAAGGTGGGGAAAGCCGGCCCTGGAGGTAATTGCGGCCGTCGGGTTTTTCGATGCTGAACAGCCTTTTAGATGTTGTAACATACAGCGCCATCTGCTGGAACCATTTAAAATGTGTTGTGAGTAAATAGAAGCCTTTCAATCCTATTTCTTTTTTAATTTTTTTTTAGTATTTTATTAGTCATTAAAATGGTCGAACGTAGGTAGACTTACTTATATTCAATGAACTCAAAATAAGATAGTAACAATGTTGCACTTCGGAAATTCTAGATTTTTTTAAATGTCCAATTTGAAAGTTGCTCGATATTATCTTTCCTTTAATCTGTAAAATGAAATTTTCAATTATAGAGAAACTGTGTGAGAGAGGGAGAGAGAAATGCTTTATTGTCGAAAAAATATAAATTTTGTAGACAAAGCAAAATAAAAATATCAAAATCAAACAATACAAAAACAAAACAAAGTCAAAACTAAAAATTAAATTAAAATTAAATAAATTTACATAATATAAAACAAAAATATAAAAATATAAAAATGTGCCACATTCCTCAACACACCTTTCTCCACTGAAAAAACATTCGTCAAAATTGTTGCACATTTACTATCCAAAGACGCGTATATACATAGAGGAATCAAACATACAGATGAATTAATTCATTTCTTCGTTCTGGCGAAGACGATCAAAAATGTGAAGCGGGCTGAACACGTGGACTGAAGAGGATAGACCATAAATTGGAGACGTAAGACCATATTCCGTTATTATAGAACACAAAACTAAACTATGTACCTATAATAAAAATATTTTTTATAAAAAATTGAACCGAAGTTATTCTTTGATACACTGAAAAATGCAAAACAACATTAATTCTATTGGTGTTTGTACGTTTAAAGTAGTGCAGTTGCAGTTTGAAAACTTTTGGCACCAACTTCACAAGTAACAGCACTAATGAAATTACTATTATTTTGTATCTTTCAATGCACCAACTAATAACATCGGTCCAATTTTTTGTGAAAAATATTTATTTTGAATTGAAAAATTGTCCTACTTAATCAAAGCATTTCATAAAATATGCATAATTTTACTGAATCTATTGATTTATTTTAAATACAAACCGACATATTATTATTTCTTATTTCCTTGCATGTCAGTTTGGATGAATTATCTTCAATCCCATTGTCTAACATTGTTTAACGAAATTACTCAATGGTTAATGATTGTTTATTTTTTTACTCATTTTAGAGCTCATTAAGTATAATTTTGTGGATTTTACTTACTTGCTGCAAGGAAGCCAAGAATTGATTATCTCGTCTAATTGGGTGTGAATGCAATGCGACAGACATACTATCTGCATAATGTAGAAAAGGCTAATACCATGAATAATGATCGAAAAAAGCGTACGTAGGTATATGTATGCTGTGTACCGGGTGTTCCATTACAGAGGTAATCAGCTGTATATCGGAAGCTACACATAATCAAGGCCTGCCGTCAAAAACTTAATAACTAAGTTGCCAAGAAATAAATATTTTTTACAAAAAATTGGACCGACTTTATTAGTTGGTGCACTGAAAAGTATAAAATAATATTAATTCTATTGGTGCTGTTACTTTTGAAGTTGTGCAGTTGCAGGTAGATTGGTAACTTTTGGCACCAACTTCACAAGTACCAGCCCCAATAGAATTAATATTATTTTATACTTTTCAGTGCACCAACTAATAAAGTCGGTCCAATTTTTTGTAAAAAATATTTATTTCACACTTTTGAGTGTAACATTAGTCACGAAAATCGTTGAACGTTCACTAATACCAAAGAAGATAGTACTTATTCTATTACCCCCGTATATTCCTTGCTTGTAGTTGTTATTATTGAGATCTAAGAACATCGCTGCGGAAATACGCTTGAATATTTTAGTTGTTACCATTTTAACACCGATTTTACTCGAAAACCGTAACTCTAAGGGAAAAATGTTCAGTATAAATGTTGCTACAAATAATTATGTCTTTCATGTACTGCAAACAGATTTTCAATTTTCGACAGAAATCGCCCTCTCCACATAGCGAAAATAGGTATATTTGAGAATTTAAAATGTCTCTATGTCGAAAACCGTTACTCTTTTGAAAAAATGTTCCATTTAAACGTTTCCGGATATTGTCCTATCTGTAATTATATCAACGCAGATTTTCAATTTTCGAGAAAATTTGACCCCTCCACCCCCTTCGGGGGCGGTTTTCGGAGGGAACGAGAAGTCGGATTCCCGTTTATATGAATATGGGACCATTTCTCAAGCCTCCTCTTTCAAATGAATCAAAAATCATCAAAATCGGAGTACGTTTACTATATGAAAGGCGCGCACAAACCAAAAAAAAAAAAGCACACAGTCGAATTGTATACCTCCTCCTTTTGGGAAGTCGGTCAAAAATGCTGGGAATTATTTTCAGGTTGCTAAGATGGACGCTAGGTGGCAGAATCACTTCTTCAATTAGGAAAAGTGGTGTTTCAAATATTACGCCCTATTATTATAACAAACAGAAATGCTTTCTTAAGCTGGGATACATTCAATTAGTTTTTGATGAACATTTTTTTCTATCTCGAAAAATAGAGTGGTGGAGGGAGTTCGGGTCTCTTTGTAGATATATAGATAGATAGATTTATCTTGTGTCAGTAATCAATACAGATCTTATCACCGTACATAATTTCATTAAATTTGACAATAAAATAATAAAGGCTTATTAAACTGGTGGACAGTTGCTTTGCAACATAGAAATTTCGAACCAAATTCAAATCTCGATTTTTTCGGAACGGAAAAACACGTGGAGGGTTCGACCGGTATATTTTTTTTATTAATCCACTTTTACAGTGTGAGCAAAGGAAGTCATGTTTTTTTATCAAAGTTTGGGGATCAGATTCTCAATTTTTGATCTTCAAAATTTTTCTATTCATCTTTTTGATGTTTGGACTATCCTTAAAAAAGTAATTTCTCAAATTTTACGAAAGTTGTCTATACCTCAAATTATGAAATTCATAAAAAAGGGTTAAATCCCTAAAAAGGGACTTCGTCGGGGTATCTCTTGAGAATAGGTATTCTTTCTCATACTGTGGCATAGAGTGGAATTATTTCTAGCTCCCGAGAAGTGATTGAAGCACCCATTGAACGTTATAGCCTCCAGTGGCGTGCGGTAAAAATTTGCTACTTTGACATTATGTAATTTAAAAAGAATTTATAAATTATATTACGCAATTGAATAGCTTAATGAACAATTCTCAATGCTCTCAATATAGGGGTGTATTCCAGTGGCGTAAAACCAAAAGCATTTTTTTGGTTTGGTAAAAAGTGCTGATAACTTAAAAATGTTATTTTTCAAAATAGTATGATGCTGGCCAACACTATTCATCTTTTACCTGGATTTTATTAAATTAATTAATTATTAAATTGAATCTATTAAATTTTTAAACATCAAAGAATTAATTGATTGACATTTACAACATGTATAACATTTTAGAAAACTAAAACTTAAAACCAGTTAAATACCTAAATAAGTAACAATGACAAAAAACAAACTTTTGACAAAACAGCAAAAGTTATTTTAAAATTAAAATTTAAACGATATGAAGAAGAAAACATGGCTCCACAAGAGGCGTTTTGAGGAGGTGGCATTACCGTTTGATATGGGTTATGCAGAATGGCAAAACCGACCTTTTTATTTCAAACAGGACAGTCAATGCTGCAGTTTATAGAGAAAACATTTAAACAATATTGTGGTACCTTTTATATAAGATTTTGTAGAGGATTTTCTCCCCATCGATGATAATGGCAGGCCGCACAGAGCTCATATAGTTATAAACTTTTTGGCACAAAATAATGTTACCTTAGACCTAAACAGAATTGAGCATATGTGATCTCGGATAAAATTTGCAGTAGTGTGAAGACGAAATGCTCCTCAAAAAATGTAAGAGATGTATGAGGTCATTCAGGAAGCGTGGGAAAACGTATACAAAGTATGCCATGAAGATGCCAGGCTGTAATCGATGTGCGGGGTGACCCTACAAATTACTAACAATATTGTTTAAAATAACTGTTGCTTTTTTGTGAAAAGTTAATTTTTGTCATGGTTATTTAAGTTTTTAATTCATTTTAAAATTTTAGTTTTCTCTGATATATATATATATATATATATATATATATATATATATATATATATATAACTCCAAGATCACTTTTTAAAAAACAATTATTTATTAATACAAAAAATAAAATACAAATAAAATATATCTTAACTTTACATGACTGTATGAATATTGACTCACAAGTATAGACTCACAAGTGATGCCGTTAGCTGGAGATCTAGTATTTATACAATCAAAAATGTTTAATCATCAAAAATATAAAAAGAAACGTAAATTAATAGAATGGATCTTTTCTCCTAAGGTTAAATCGAAACTTCTAGAAATATTATAAATAAAATACATAGTAATGTCTTTTTGGAGGCCAAACTGGATAAACAACTAACAATGGTCTTTATGGTAACTTGCTGACTACTGGTCGGCATCTCTGGCACGTAAACATCCTTATCACTTTTGTTACCTTCTTAAAACTGCGTCTTGCAGATGTAATATGATATGGTGAAATACTGCGTCTTGCAGATGTAATATAATATTATGAAATAATATTTAAAAATAATACTTTGTTATTATTATATGACTTTAAAAATAATTCAATTATAACTTTATATAAGAACTCCCCCATTTAAGAAAAGTTGGTGGAGTTTACAACAACTTTTTAAGTTAATGATTTATTTGGATTTAATTCGATGTTTTCTTCTATGGGTTCTCCGATATGGATACTTGCTCTTCATTTCGGAAGAATTCTTCTTATACTTTGCTGGAATGAAATACTGGAACCTGGTTCTGGTGGAGATGATGGGTAATCGTTGGTTAAAGCTATTCCAATTCGATGATGCTTTCTTCTACATTTACAGGTCACATAAAGTATTACCAATAATAATAATAACAATGGTTAAAATGGTGAACCAATGTGTATATTTACTGATAGGAGATTGTTTCATCATTTTTTCTAATTCTTCTGAATGCTGATTTAGTTTGTGTTGTGCAATGTTCAAATCTTCGGAATCAATTTTGTTCAACTTAGGAGGTTCTAGTTCAGGAATTTGTAATTTTTCAGGAATATCTTTGCAACAGTCAAATGGAATTGTGACTGGATGACTTCGATACTTGATTTCTTGGTATGCGTCAATTGGGTATTGAGCATGAACTCTTGTACTTCCAATAAAGGCACTACACTCAGGTTGTAATTTCAGTAAACTATTATTTTTAATAATTTCTGATTTAATTTCCCTATTTCCACATTTAATCGTGATTGGCAGAGGGTCCGAAACAGTGATTAACCATAGATTTAAATTAATTTGGTAGACATTATAATCTTTAAAAAAAGGAAGACATGTCTTGGGCATCTGAGTTAATCTTCTTAATAGTTGTGCTTCGCAAATTGCATCGTTGTCAATTGGCTGTGGGAGGAGATTAGAACAGATTTTTATGCTTCTTTCAAGAGTCTTGCAATTATCCAGGTTTCGCAATGACAAATACAGTAGTGAATCATCATCTCACGCAATATATTTTTGTGTAGTTGGTAAAATATGATAGATACCTGTTCGATCATCTAATATTGGTATTGGATAGAGTCGATATAGTATATAAGCTTCTGGATCAGTGAGAGGAATTTTGAGAACAAATATTATTTTACTTTCTGATTGATATGCCTCTAATTCAATAATATTAAGATAATTAGCTATATTTGACGTATACGGTTATAAAGGTATATTATTTCTTACAAGAGATTTTGCTGTATCTTGTAATGAATTGATTAAATCTGAAGGTGTTATTATTGAGTTATGTAATAATCTTATGCGAGCAAAAGTGATAGAATTTAAAATTGTATTAAGGGAATCTTCTAAGAAAATATAGCTTTCCATTAGTGATTCACAAATATTCAATATCCTTATTTGTGCTTCATAAAATGCGACATCATCAGCAATATCCATCAAAGTATTTTGAATTTCTTTTATATCTTCATTAAAAGTCTTCTCAACAATTTGTAATTTTTGTATAGTATTATTAAAATTTTTAATAACAGAAGTTGTAACTGAAATTTGTTTTTTAAGAAGATTTTCTAACTCAAATTCATCATGAGATAATTTGTTAATACAATCATCATAATATTCTCTCATCTGATGCATCTAAATTACCAGTAATAGTTTTCGAAACAGTTCCGATTCCATTAAATATACCTCGCTTTGCCCTGGAGTCATATGATTTAGTTTCTCCTATAATTTCTTTATATTTTTGACCTATTGAATTTGAAATTTGTGATAATAAACTTATGTGTGTTTGAACTTCAGACTTAAAAGTTATAAACCTTGGAGACGGATCTTCTAAAGTATCCAAAATTTCTATAAGTATTTTATCATTATTTTCCATTGTTTTCTAATTGGACCCAAATTTATGTAAACTAAAAGTGTCCATTTTTCATTCGTAATTTTGATAGTACGTTCTTCATGGAAAAAGATTCCAACGGTGTTATTAACAGGAGTAAGTGTGCACTGAGCTGATATAATATTTATCAGCACGAAGAATCTGAAACCAAAGAAACTACTCATAGTAGGGTTTCAGTCTATCGAAATTAATTTTGGATTTTTGATTAGTTTGCGGATTTAAAACTATTGCAAAATTATCAAATAATTGCACAATTTCAAAAGGACCATTAAACAAATTTTGACTTTTATCTTTAATTTGAGACTCTTTAAGATAAACTTTATCTCCTAGTTTACATTCTGGAAGCTTTCCTGAAATATTTTTATCAAATCTAATTTTTGCTTTTTCTTTCTGACTTGCTGTTTTTGCTCGTGCAATTTTATAATAATGTTGCATTCTGTTGTTCAAATCACGTATATATTTGGTAATAAGGGCCTTCTCATTATACAAAGTTTCAGGTGGTCTACTAGACGTATGACCAAAAATCAGTTCATATGGGGTAAAACCAGTTATTTTGTTTTTAATATTATTATAACATATGGCATATGACAAAATATTAAATGAATGTTCATAAAGCATACACAAATCTTTTATTAATGAATTATCAAATTCTCGACCATAATCGCAATGAATTCTCAAAGGTGTTCCGAAATGTCGAAAGAATATTAATCGTGTATTTACAACTGTTGAAGCTTTTTTATTTGAAATAGGATAAGCTTGAGTAAATTTAGTTAACTCATCTCGAATCGTTAAAGCGTAATTTCTTGTTGGATACTCAAAAATATCAATATTAATTCTTTCAAACGGAGTTTTTGGTGTTTCTGTTATTACCAGAGGAGTGCTTAAATTCTTACTATAGATTTCTACTTTTTGACAAGTTTCACAGTTTTTCATAAATTGTTCTACATCTTTTGTTAGTCCTGTCCAGTTATACTTAGATTTTATCCGTCGTATAGTTTCATTTATTCCGCGATGTAAATTACTTTTGCCTTTATGATACTGGTCTAATATGATAGGTATTTCATCACGGTCAGGTGTTTTAACAATATTTTGACAGACTACAAATTTTAAATCAACATTAGCAAAAATAAAAGAGAATACTTCTAAAATAGGTAACTCAAGATTATTTTCTATATAATAAGTTTTTGAAGGATCAAATTTACTTTGTTCTTTAAATAATGTGTAAAATAATTGTTGAACTACAAACTCTGGATCGTAAATAAGAGGTATTATAAAATACTTGCGATCTTTCACAGTTTTACTAGAAACAATATTTACTAAATTCATTTGAAAATCAAAATTTTCTTCAAAAATATCTTCAATAATTTTATAATGTAAATCTTCAAGTTTATTTTGCCAAAATAAAGTGACAATATTCTTATGAGCCTTATCCAGTAACTGGTCATTTGATGTTTAAATTTTTGAATAATCGATTATCGATTTTGTTTTGTAAAGGTCAACAAACCTATTAAATTCGTCTGTCATTAATTCATCCTGTTCATCTATAAGTGTTTCACTTTTTTGTGGTTCTATAGGATTATTAGGGTCTTTATTTGTTGATGGTATAACCTCATTAGTTTCATTAGTTGCCAAAATTATAATTTTAGATTGTAAATTTGCACATTCTTTAAAATAATTAATTTTAATTCTTGAAAGCGCATCTGCACTTTTTTTAATTTTGCCTGGCTCGTACTCAATTTTGTAATCATATTCTTCCAATTTGAGTAGCCATCTAACTAGTCTACTTCCGGGATCTTTAATAGAAAAAAGCCATGTTAATGGACGATGGTCAGTGACTAGCGTAAATTTTCTTCCAAATAAATAAGGACGAAAATGTTTTACTGCCCATACAATAGCAAGGAGTTCTCGTTCTATTGTCGAATACCTTGTTTCTGCACTACATAATGTTCTCGAAGCATAACTTACTGGTAGATCTTTACCAATGCGACCTTGTGATAGAACAGCGCCAATGGCAAATGCACTAGCATCAGTTGTGAGAATAAATGGTTCTTCGAAATTTGGGTATCTCAAAATAGGATCTGAAGTAAGTGCAGTTTTTTAGATCCTGGAAAGAATTTTTACAGTCATTATTAAAATAAAAGAAACATCTTTCTGTAAAAGTCTTGTAAGGGGCT
Source organism: Crioceris asparagi (assembly GCA_958507055.1). Lineage (NCBI taxonomy): Eukaryota > Metazoa > Arthropoda > Insecta > Coleoptera > Chrysomelidae > Crioceris > Crioceris asparagi. The sequence continues at coordinate 49,043,748 of OY293829.1, forward strand.
TAGAAATTTTGGCAAAATTTGGTATAAAGCGACGATAATATCCTGCTAAACCAAGGAAAGGTTTTATATCTTTAGGATTTTTAGGTTCTGGGAAATTTTTGAGATATTCTATTTTGGCTGGATTTGTTTTAACACCATCTTGGGTAAAGATATGTCCAAGATAAGCGACATCTTTTCTAAGAAATTCACATTTATCTGGTTGAATTTTCAAGTTGGCTTTTCGAAGTCTGTTGAAAACTTCAGTCTGACGAGAAACATGTTCATGAATAGTAGAAGAATAAATTATTATGTCATCCATATAAAAAAGACATCTTTCATTTTGAATGCCAAGTAAAATGTTGTCCATGACGCGTTGGAAAGTGGACGGGGCATTTTTGAGTCCAAACGGCATTCGAACGAATTCATAGTGACCGTTATCAACGGAAAAAGCTGTTTTGGATATATCTTTTGATTCAATTTCGATTTGATGGAAACCTGAGGCTAAGTCAAGAGTGGTAAAATATTGACATCTTCCTAGTTGATCAAGGAGATCAGAGATGTTGGGTAATGGATATTTATCATCTACCGTAACTTCATTTAATTTACGATAGTCAACAACCACACGCCATTTTTGTTTTCCTGAAGCATCAAGCTTCTTTGGCACAACCCAAACTGGGGATGACCATGGTGAAATAGAATGACGTATAATACCTTGTTCCAACATTTTGTTCACCTGAGTTTTTACCTTTTCTTTATGAATTTGGGGGTATCTATATGATTTAGTAAATATAGGTCTCGCATTATCAGTTTCAATTGAATGTTTAATTTCATTAGTAAATGTTAGTTGGTCTCCTTCCAAATAAAAAGTATCAGAAAATTGTAAACATAAATTTGTGATTATTTCTTTTTCTTCTTCGTTGAGATGATCTGTACGCAACTGATCCCAAATTATAGTTTTCCTATCAACAGGTTGGTTAAATTTAGCTTTATTTTCATTATCGCAATTAAAATTTAAAAAACATTCGGAATTAGGAATAGGATCTAGATTCAAATTTGGGAATTCAACTATTTTTGGAATAGCATTCGAATTAGTAATTGAAGTAAAGAATTCACCTTCTTCATTTACATGTACCAAAGCATTTGGAATTCTAACATTTTCTATTGCTTGTCCGAAAAGTAGTGCATCTGTGTTTGTTAATTTACATTTCAATTTGAAATTTTTTTCAATTCTTGGCTCAATAAAAATTCGATTTTGTATCATTGGCAAACAAACAACAATTTCAACACCTAAATTTCTAAAAAGATAAGATATCATTTTTATAACATACGTCCAATCTAACTTGTCCAATCCACACCCTATTTTTGGCATAGCTAATTTTTGAACATTGTTTTTACCAACACGATCTCTTAATTTTTTTAAAGATGACCATAAAGTCTGATAAGTGGGTTTTCCAGTTGAAGTTTCTTTTGTTACAAGATAATAAATATATCTAGTTGTATTTGCATTCTTAATTTTCAAACCTGCTAAACTATCTTGTTTTTGATTTTGACTTAATAATTTTTCTATATTTCCAAATCGTTTCTTAAATTCCGCGGCAATGCCTTTTTGCATTTGCATATCTTCCGCCACGCAATGAGCTAATGAATAATCGTGAGGCATGTCAAAAATATCAATGTCTTTCTCAGCAATTTTTTTATAACAATTTTCAGTATTTTGTTCAAATTCTAAGAATTCAGAATCTTGTTCACATATTTGATTATTTTGAGACAAGTATGATGTTTCGGTAACTTTAAACGGAGGTATAGTTTTAAAATTAAATATCAATTGTTTTGAATTCAAATCAATTATAATGTTCAAGGAAATCTGAACCCAAAATTCCATCAAAATCAATATTAAGATTATAAATAAAAACTTTATGGGGATCTTTTGCAGCAAATGGAATAAGAACAGATTCTTTTAGTAAATTTTTTTATCAGTTATCCCTTGAATAGTTACATATTCAGTAAATCTTTGAGGAAATTTCTTAACAGTATTTTCTTTAAAAGTAGAAACTCCTGCACCTGTATCAATAAGCAACTTAAACTTTTTAGAAGCATCTTCAATATAATAAAGATTTTTGGAATTAACAGTCAAAAATGGATGTAAAGAAAATTTTGTTCGGGAAAATTTACATTCGGGTTCATCTCTTCGAATTTTAATGTTTGGATTTTGGTAACTGTTTCTGAAATTGAATTTTCTGTTGTCGGACAATCTGGGAGATGGTCTTTGACTGGGGCAATAGGAAAATCCTGAAAATTTGAAATTACCTCAGCAGAAACAAAATTTTGAGAATCTCTCTCAAACTCAGAAAAATGTTCTTTATTTTGAGCAATTGGCAATTCTTGGAAATTTGAAATTACTGCAGCAGACATAAAATTTTGAGAATCTTTTTCGAACTCAGAAAGATTATCAAATGAATAATTATTGTCATCTTCCTGGAAATTGTTTCCAAAATTATCTTGAATATCATAAAGATTATGATCCAGATCAGAGCCTAAGTATTCATCATAATAATCAGAATTATCGCTCTTAAGGCCAATTAAATGAGCTCGTTGTTGGAAATTAGGATTCTTTTGAATCACCGAGGGTCTTACTTGAGATTGTCCCTGTGGTTGAAAAGGTCTTTGCTGGGGAACATTACTATTTGGTCTATTTTGTAAATTATTTTGTGGTTGATTTTGGAAATTTAATGGTCTTTGAAAATTTTGGTTGAAATTTTGATTGGAGCTTGGAGTAAAAACTCTTTGCTGTTGAAAACGACATTGATTAGAAGTATGACCATTTTTACCACATGAAAAGCATTTTACAGTTTGTATTTGGGGTTTTCTAACATTTAATATATTTTGAGGTTTACTTACAATATTAGAAGCTGGCTTATTAAATTTTTGGTTCTCAAAATATGATAATTCTCTTCGTATGCGAATTTGTGCTTCTAATAAGTTTTCAGGCTGACTAGCACGAATAAGTTGTCCTAGACGGGGTTCAAGTCCAGTTAATAAAGTATTAAGAGCCATAGTATCAATAAGAATTTCTTGTGCAACCTTTTGTTCATTTGATAAATTTGATGTTTTTTGTATATTTGCATGCATTTTAGCATTTAAGACTTGCACTCTATTGAAAAATGTTAGAGCTGACTCATTCGATAATGGTTTTAATCTTTGTAAATCATGAATAAGAGAAGTAAGGTCTCTTGAGTCACCAAAATGAAGATTTAAAAGCTGCCTTATCTCTACGTAAGTCTGAAGATTTCGTGAGCTGATTAATTGAGCCGCTTTTCCCTTTAATTTATTTTTAATGTGAATCACTAACAGAGCTTTTTGGTTTCTGGTAGACATATTGTAAGCACAATCACATGCATTTAAAAATGTTCCGAGAAATATCTGATCACCTTCAAATTCAGGCACGATACAAAATATTTCCGAAATTCTATATGGTTCAAGCTCAACCTCTTGAGCTGGATTTCTTTCATTAGCCATTTTGATTTAATTAAATATAAAATATCAAATATATAAAAAAATATGATAAAAGAAAATCGAACAGTTTAAACATTTGAAAATTAATATACGTGATAATTCACTTATAGTAAGATGTACATTGATTTGTCTTGTTCTCTGCAATGTGGTTTACAAAGGAGTGAGGACGCCTCGTTGGACCTCTTCTGTAAGTTGTTGAAGAATCTTATTCTTCTTTCTTCGGAGTTGCTGGTTCTTTTCTTCAAAAGTTAGGAAACCACCGTTGATAATGAGGGGATACTTGTTATTGAAGTAAGCCTTGTTTTACCAACGTTGAAATATCCTTTTCTTCAGATTCTAATAATACTTTTTCTTCTTTTGGAGCTGGTAATTCTTCACTTGGAGGTTTGGAAGCCACCGATGATAATGAGGGGGAACTTGTTGTTGAAGTAAGCTTTGTTTTACCAACGTTCAAGAATCCTAATCTTCAAATTCTAATAATTCTTCTTCTTCTTTTGGAGCTGTTGATTCTTCACTTGAAGGTTTGGAAGCCACCGTGATAAGGAGTGGAAACTTGCTGTTGAAGTAGGGCTTGTTTTATCACGTTGAGATATCCTACTGACTGCGCCAATTTGTTAAATCATATAACTCCAAGATCACTTTTTAAAAAACAATTATTTATTAATACAAAAAATAAAATACAAATAAAATATATCTTAACTTTACATGACTGTATGAATATTGACTCACAAGTATAGACTCACAAGTGATGCCGTTAGTTCAATTTCAATTTCAAAAACATTTATTTTCCTATAATTTACAATTCTAAATGGGTTTGTTGAATAAAAGGTGCCTGCTGTAGGGGACAAAGCCTCCTCTGCAGGCTGGGTGCCGTTAGCTGGAGATCTAGTATTTATACAATCAAAAATGTTTAATCATCAAAAATATAAAAAGAAACGTAAACTAATTCAATGGATCTTTTCTCCTAAGGTTAAATGGAAACTTCTAGAAATATTATAAACATAAATATTTTTTACAAAAAATTGGACCGACGTTATTAGCTGGTGCACTGAAAAGTATAAAATAATATTAATTCTATTGGTGCTGTTACTTTTGAAGTTGTGCAGTTGTAGGTAGATTGATAACTTTTGGCACCAACTTCACAAGTACCACCACCAATAGAATTAATATTATTTTATACTTTTCAGTGCACCAACTAACGACGTCGGTCCAATTTTTTGTAAAAAATATTTATTTCACACTTTTGAGTGTAACATTAGTCACGAAAATCGTTGAACGTTCACTAATACCAATGAAGATAGTACTTATCCTATTACCCACGTATATTCCTTGCTTTTAGTTGTTATTATTGAGATCTTAGAACATAGCTGCGGAAATACGCTTGAATATTTTAGTTGTTACCTTTTTAACATCGATTTTACTCGAAAACAGTAACTCTAAGGGAAAAATGTTCATTATAAATGTTGCTACAAATAATTATGTCCTTCGTGTACTGCCCAAAGATTTTCAATTTTCGACAGAAATCGCCCTCTCCACATTGCACATTTGAGAATTATACATGCGTCTATCTCGAAAACCGTAACTCTTTTGAAAAAAATTTCAATTTAAACGTTTCCGGACCATTTCTCAAGGCTCCTCTTTCAAATGAATCAAAAATTATCAAAATCGGACTACGATTACTATATGAAAGGCGCGCATAAATCAAGAAAAAAAAAAAAAGCACACATTCGAATTGTATACCTCCTCCGTTTGGGGTTCGTCGGTCAAAAATACATAGTAATGTCTTTTTGGAGGCCAAACTGGATAAACAACTAACAATGGTCTTTATGGTAACTTGCTGACTACTGGTCGGCATCTCTGGCACGTAAACATCCTTATCACTTTTGTTATCTTCTTAAAACTGCGTCTTGCAGATGTAATATAATATTATGAAATAATATTTAAAAATAATTCAATTATAACTTTATATAACATATATATATATATATATATATATATATATATATATATATATATATATATATATATATATATATATATACTGATTTTGTATTCTTGACTGGATTTATAATAAATAAAAAGATGTTCTTGGGGATGCAGTCATATATTCAATAAAATTCTTTGACTGAAGCCGAGCTTTCGAGAATGTTTATTCTCTTCTTCAGGGCAAACTACATATCGTTACAAAATTATTTCAACAACAACTTAATAGTATTATAAAAATAGTTACAATCGTGAATTTAGAATAAATTAACCAAAAACAGGAAAGATTTCATAGCCATCAATTACAAATGTCATTATTTATATTTGTCATGGTAATACAATAAGTTAGAAAGTATCTAGATTTAGTAATATTCATTTTTATCAACTAAATCTAGATACTTTCTAACTTATTGTATTACCTTTGCAAAGAGTATTGGTGTTTATTTTTGACCGCCTTCTTCTTTTTTCATTTGAAAGAGGGCAGCTTATCTACTTGAAAGATTATTTCTTCGAAAAAACTGCATATTAGTGCATATTGGATTTAACAATAAAAAATACTATCTAATATAGGGAGGACTTTTTTAACATCTATCTATGTATAGACAAAACAAAGTCAATGATGATCTGACAGCTGTTGTTACTTTTCGTTTTTGCTTACTCTTCAGCTAACTTCAATCATTTTTTCCTGCAGATATCAAAAAAGCTATTACATTTTATTAAAGACGATAAAAATACCATCAAACCATCATTTAATCGGCTGCCTGTCCTTTATCCCAAAGAGACTGTATATCTATAAAGTTTAAAAAAATTGTGAGATCTGCAAAAATTCTAAGTAGTTAAAGCTGACCAACTTCAAATATTATACTATGTATAAAACATTTTAAAGCATATATCATCATATCAGCAGGTCTATTAAAAGCATCTAGTAGTAAATTATAATTTAATTTGACCTTGGAGTGACTAGCGTAAAATTCTGCAACACCAATTAACGGCACACACAATCATTGCTTAACACGGATCCAATATGTAAATTAGAAAAAATGTATATATTATATGTATGTATTCTCTTCTCAATTCGATATAGTATAATTCAAAATATACATATATCTATCAGAATAACTAGAGCTTATAATAAGGAATAGGTAATTGTGGATAATTATAATTATATCACTTGCATGTTTAATAAACATCTGTTTTTTATTTTTTTATAACAAAAGTTCTTTTGCAATTAATACAATTTTAAGAGATACATCTTTATGCATATTTTTTCTATATTTTCAAGGATGGTGGAGTATATACTAATTATAGAATTTTATATTTTACTAGCAGTACCCGGCGCTTTGATGCCGTAGCAGTATTAGTTGTAGAGATATATGAAATTTGAAATAAATAGTTATGTTGGTTATTGGCCATGTGCAGTCCAATAGAAAAAATGAATAAATAAAATAATTTTCAGAGGAATCACTTATTATCACTAATTATTAATTTATTATCTCAATTTTAAATGACGATTACTTATAAAAATAACTTCCTGCTTTTGTAAGCTTCAATAATAATGTAATATTTTTATTGTAATGCTTCACGGTACACGATATTTTTTTACTTGCTGGATTATTTTAAATAATTTACTTTTATCACCTACATTTCCACAGTGTTAGATGGAGTAGGTTTAATATTTGCCTCTGTCCGTAGCAAAAATGCTGCCCTCTCGTAGCGAAAGGCCACACTTTTTTCAGAAAAAAGGCTCATTGTTCCAGATAATATATGTGTTCTTTGGATAATGGTTCTTGACGTGTACGACATATCTTAAACCACAATAAGAAAGCGTTTGGGATAATTGGTGTTTTCACTATTTTCCTCGCAATTTTTACGTTTTTTCTCTCCAGAAGAACCTTCCTTATGCCTTAACGAAAATATTAAAACAAAAATTATCCGAATTGGTCGAGCCGTTCTCGAGTTTTGCGCTTAGCAACGCATTTGGCGATTCATTTTTATTTATATAGATTTATTCAAAATCGACCACTTTGCCTACCATTAGCTGTAGAATAAGTAGATATAGGTAATGCCAATAATACTTTATTTGTAGTACATGTCTGGTTAAACTATTACAGGCGTAATCATAAGCCAATCTTAGTTCGGTACTAGCTAGTATCGTATTAAAATAAAAAACAAAACACTATCCTACCATAACAGTGACATTAGAGTCATAAACCCAATTTAAGGTTAAACCTTCGCACTTAATTTAGTAGCGTACTAAGATTCGATTATGGATACACCTGTTAATGTTTTTTAGCCATTCCTTTCTGATACCAGTCCCTTAGTTTCATTCCTGAATGTTCCGCGCTCTTCTGCCTCTTGCTTACCTTGCTTTTACCACCTTACTCGATAGTGTCTTGTATTCACATAAACTCTTGAAGGTCTATCCACTCGCTGATATACCTACGTGTAACTATTATTCAAATGGGATATCTATTATCCAAAGAATGTGGTTCTTAAGGTGTTGAAGATGCCACTTGTTTTCCAAGCTCTTTAATTATTTAATTTCCTTATGCGTTAATATCCTCGACTTCTCAGTTAATGTACCTAGAATTATATTTTGCAACCAGTTCCAACTCCAGCCTATGTATCATTTGTAGACATAATCAAAGTCTTGCTTTTCTAGATATCTATTCTCATATTGATTTTCTTTAATTCATGATAGAATGTTTTGCACAAGTTTATCTTCAGTTTCAATAATTATTTCCATATTCGGCGAGTTCTTGCAATATTCCATCTCTAAACTTATATTTGCTTACTAGCATGCTTTTATTTGCACTCTAATTTAAGTCATATGTTTCACTTTGATTTTCTTTCACTGTGTTAGTATGTACTATCAGAATTCAGATTTGCGGCTTCCCCATTCGATGGTAGTAGCTCCTAGTCAATATAGCCAGTATCAGTTCTTCACTCCGGAGATTTTTTTTGGTTTCTGTTAGTTCCAAACAATCTACTTGATTAAATTTAACTTCATTAATAATTCAATTTTCCTTACCATTGATTATTCTCATTCCATGTAGGTATTTATTCTTTTGATATTACATACTCTAGTATCTTCTTAATTTTGTTTCTGCCTTTATATTCTTTCTCGATATATTCTGAACTAATTAAACTTGTTCTTGTCTCTTTGAACTGAGGGATTAATGTTTTCAGCGCATTCTACACGTATTGATTAATATTGTTCTAAGAATATTTTATTTCCTCTAAGCTGTTTACTTTTTAGCAGTTTTTTTTATTTCTTAAATTTAGAAGTAGGTACACAAGTGATATTTCCATATTTCTTTAAATTGTCAAGTAATGAGGAATAAATATATATATCATTTTCATAATGAAAATGGGAAAGAAATTCTCCTGAAAATAATTTTGATAATCGAAAATTTAGAAAATTATATTATAATAATTGGAATAAATTGTATTCAGCTTGATTCATTGTAGTTAGAAATTTTCTGTAAAGCATGAAACTGTTTGTTGTGTTGTGAAATTTAAATAATCAAAATTATATTGTATTTACTTGAATCTAGTGGATAATCAAATTGCTGATTGCTCGAATAGTAGCTGAAAAAGCGGTACAATTTGTGAACATCAGCTATAAATGAAGAGTCAGTCAATGAGCCGTTAAATTGTTAGAAAATGCAAGCAAATTCCCACAATTTGTCACACAATTATTCGTCTATTGACTATCGTTTTCATCATGTGGGACGCGCTATTAAATTGGTACTCTTGCACTGCACCTTCAAACAGTGTGGTAGATACCGACTTTGCGTTTATTTTGACGCACTTAAATGAATCGAAAGAACGCTGCCACAGTGGTCAAGATCCAGGAAAATCAAAGAAAATTTTTTTTTTCCACTAAAGAACCAAATTCCGATATCAAATGTTGGTCCAGTTATCATTGATATTGATGAAAATAAAAGAAATATTTTACTAAATTATCCTATATGTATAATAGGTAATAGGGATCAAAAACAATAGCAACCGAAACTTCCCCAGGGAAATGGTGAGAAAATGAATGGAATAAGAAATAGAAAATAGCCATGCTATTGATTGTTCAAATGTTATTATAGAACTAAGGAATTCTTGCCGATAAAATCGGAAAGAGAATTGCAATAAATTTATTGATAGAATTTTTGTTCTATTGCTTATCAAAGCGTGTACAAATCAATTAACCGAGTTATTGAATAAAGTTTAGCGGATACTGAACAACTCTCTAGAAACCATTTGCATCAAGTTAATCACAAACAGAAAGCTTAGTTGTTAGGAGTAATAATGAGTTAGTTATAACAATTATTCAGACAGTATCCAGAGCTTGCATGAGTAAATAACATATTATTGATTGCAAAATTTGGCTAGTTTAAACCTACTTTGTAGTTGTTACCTACATAACTACCAATGTATAGAATGAAACCAGTCCGACGTCTATATAGTCTCAATATACATATGCCAAACTAAATTAACTCTTATGAATTCATGCAGGTAACTTTTCAGTTTCAATGAAATTATTTCTTATTATAAAGATGTTCTTGTCAAATTATTGTGAAGTGAGAAACCTTCGTTCTTAATAGGAATTTCTAAATTTACTAGAACTTATTAAAATTAATGGAATGAATCTTCTGTATTGGCCACATAATAATTTCAAGAGTTTAAGAGTGTTACTTATAAATATACTTGAAAAACACCTTGACTAAATGGTATATAATTTTATATGACTACCAAATGGTTTCATATTGTTATTTCACTCTAATAAGTGTTTGTTTCGCCTCAAATATAACCAGAAAAATAACCTTAGGTAAAACTAAAACTATGTATCACATTGACATTTTTACACGCCGCTGTTTGATAAATTTGGAAAATAGTGGGAGCTGTTGAAAAAATTCTATTCAAATGAAATAGCTCCATATCCTTGGTTATAGAATGCATATATATGGCACAAAACCCAACATCATTTTTCCAGTCAGTGTGAAACCGAAAGTTCCTTCGCATCACAATAATTTGTCCATTGTTCTCCGTATTATTTTGTGTATCTTGTATAGAGTGCTCAGTCCACAACGTGTACAAAACCAGCAACTACCAAGAACGTCTTCGTTTATAGCCGCAATCAGCGTGATCACTTACTTCATTATATTATTACATCAGTTTAGATTTCGAAAATGAAAAAATATTAATTCTGTTCGTTTTGTATGTAAATGGATATCCTGGGAAATAAGTTCCCCTTTTCGTAACAACATGGACATGGTCAAATTTAATGTAGTATTAATTTTTTAGTAATGTTAATGTAAAAAGATTTAAAAAATATAATGAAGAGTACGATATCACTGTGAGTTTTTAGTGGTTTTAACATGAAAAAAATTGTTGGTGTTCTCCTTCTTATATGGTGCCAGTGTTTGTTGGTTGAGGTTACTATTATTATCGTCGAGGATGCCAAAGGTAGATTTAATTATCAAATATTTTCGATTAAACCTAATGATTAAAAATCCGACGGAGCGAACCTAGCGGACAGATAAATTTGAAGGTTTTTAATTTTCTTTATTTTTTGCATAATTTTTAGCGAAAAAAGTTTTTGACAAAAGTTATAGGGAACAGATCATATCTATAATTCAAAAGATATTTAATGACATTTATTCAATGATAACTTTTTGAGATATTTTTTTGGTCCGCCGCCATTTTGAGACTACTAGTCCGATCTGTTTTTTGTACCTAATTTGATCTTGATATCTTTATAAATGCAATCTCTGTCGTGTTCACGAATTTCGTAATATCCCATATATAAACAGGGTTAGAAAGTCTGGAAAAACCTGATTTCTGGCAAAGCTATATGTTACATTAAAAAATATCCATACAAAGGTATATGTAGAACATCGGCTCTTTTTAGTGATGTAGATACTTTGATTTTCAATAATTACGCTAATCTTCGGAATATGACGTCATTAGTATTTTTTTCTTCAATGGAACACCCTTTAGATTTTGGCACTTTCAGACACTCACTTTCACAACAATTTCAATAATATAGGATTTGGTGGGTGTGCCACTTGTGGTTTTTGAAATAATAAGTAAAATAATAACATTTCATATTTATTGTTTAATGAGAAAAAAAAAATTATCCCAAAAAAATGTGCATTAACATTGATAAAATAGGAAATAAAAATAAGTTCTTATGTGCCCATCATTTATTTTTTACCAAATGTAGAATGATTTCCATAGTTTGATATATTTCAAAATAGTTATAGTTATCAAGTTGTTTCTTATTTTCAGCGTGCTTCCGACGAGTTTTGGCGGGTAAAAGAGTGTCACATAGATATGTCAAGAGATCTCTGACTTGTGAAACTGTTGAAGAATGTCAACAAGAGTGCTCTGAAGAAAAACGTTTCACATGTGAAGGTTTCAATTACAGGTAAGTGAAGATATTCATGCAAAAAAAAACAAATAATGCAGGAGTTAATGATAATAGCATTCAAAATTCAGTAGTAGATTGGTGCTTATATAGCTACACTGAATTCGATAAGTATGATAATAGAAAATTATGGCAACTTAGTGTTTTCTTATGGACGCCATCTTGAATTATTATATTTTTAAAATCAGATGATTTTTCTGAATAATATGATATGATATGATAGGTATCACATGCAACATTAAAACAAGGCAAGTAGGCTCTTGAAACGAAATTAGTATTTTAACATAGTATTGGCCATGCCCTTATGGTTGAGGTTCAAAAATTTGAAAACTAAATATGTACATACCTATTATATGTCGAAGAAAAAATAGGATTAAATCTCGAAAATGTCTGTTATCAGCATTTGAGCAATTAATTTGGCAGTAGTTGAATTTAAATCTATTTCAAGGTGAACCATTTTTATTTAGCTTATCTAAAATCTACAAACGTAATAAATTTAATGTTATAAAAAATGTGCGAAAATATAGCTTCATAAAATTTGTAGATAATAAATTATGAGACATTATTCGTTCCATTGAAATTTGAAGAATTAATTAATTAATTTTAGATCATAATATAAAAAAATATTTTCAAGTAATTCAAAAAAATATGAGCCTTGTACGTTTTGTTCATTTTCTGAATTCACAAATCAATCGTACATAAATATTAAGTTCGTACGAGTATTTCTATGCATAAAAAATCGAACTGGGACGGTAACCTCTGAAACTTTACTCCATGAATTTCATTAATGTTGCTCAAATGCTCAAAGAGGATGTCTTGCATTCTTGGTGGCCAGAATAACGTTGTTTCAATTTACTTTTTTACAAATTTAGTTAACAATTATAGGAATCGTCGAGTACTGTTGTACATCTTGCTGATGCCGCAATTCTTCTTCTTCTTTATCCAGCTATCGTAGTCCACTGCTGGACATAAGCCTCCCCTTTGCATTTCCATTGTTTACAATTTTGAGCCACACTAATCCACTGACTTTCGATTCTTTTTATGTCATCTCGCCATCTTGTGGGGGGTCTTCCTGCACTTCATTTGTCATTTCGCGGTCGCCACTCTAATAGTCTCTTCGTCCACCTGTCATCATTGCGTCTCGCTACATGTCCTGCATACTTCCACTTTAGTTTCGCAATTCTTGTTATTATGACTTCCACTTTCGTTCTTTTGCGGATATATATGTTCCTAACACGATCTGATAATTTTATTCCCAGCATAGAGCGTTCCTTGTTAGCGTGAGTGTTTCTGCTCCTTAAATCATGACAGGGAGCACACACTGATTAAACACTTCACGCTTTAAACAGATCGCGATATCACTCTTGAATACTCCGTTCAGTTTACCATAGGCTGCCCATCCAAGCCCCACTCGTCGATGAAGAAATACAATGCGGACTGGAGCTTTAGCTCACCGTACTTGTTGTCATCGTTGGTAGGCACGGTAATTGTATTACCTTATGTCTACTGTTGACTTAAATAAAGTCTTTCTTATTATATTTCACAGTAGAAATCTTCACATCAATTTTCGATATCGAACAACGTGTATCACGTTTCAACTTCTAACTCTTAGGTGGCGCTATTAGCGGCACCCCGTTGTGTTCATGTTGGCATATGTCGAGTTCTCAACGGCGCTTTGACTTCTTTGGGCACATCCCAGAGTCATAAATGTATTTGATGAGCCCTAATGAATACGAAATAGACGGTCATACGCTTGACTGCTGCGCGATTTATTCTCAGTAGTTAAATTCCACCGTATATCATAAAATTCTAGTTTGAGCTCTATAAGGATACTGTTGTCTAATATTGGAATATCATCCATTTTATTTTATTAATTAAAAAAATTGCCTTGCCAAAAATCGAGCCAGGGTCAACTCTATGCAAAGCAAGTACGTTACCACTAGAGCTTTCACTCTCATGATTCTATACATCGATACATATGAACGGCTGGTCAACGTATATTTACTTCAATTAATTCAATGTATTTGAAACTCATTAACTTTATCTTGCTCCAATCCTTCTTCATATAATCTTTAACCATGCCAAATCTCATATTTCTCTGTAACCGCATTATTCCAAAAATGATGTGCAAATAAGTCTCTTCACGTATTGTTTCTATTTCTTATTGCTAAGTTACAGCTTGCTAAATTATATTTCTTTCAGTAGGTAAAATATATTAAGGGTTTGGAAGATTTAATTATTTTACGTACAAGTGCAATAGAGTGAGGGGCTTCTACAAAATCTGGTCAATGTTGTGAATATCGAGAATTTACGCCAGGACACACAAATTTCTATTTCAATGAGATCTGATAAGGTGTATCTACATCGGAAAGTGGCCTGGTAATGTCAAATATATAGCGGCACATTTTGGAGCTTCGTTACATCAAAAAATATGTTTGCCTGAATAATTTATAAGCCAACTATTTCTTATAAGCTTTGAATGCTATTATCACTTACCAAAGTGTCCTATTGATGAGTTGACAGAAGTTCTTCGTTTTTACCAATAGAAGTTCTCTTCATAGTTCTTAAATATTTATTTGTTATCATGTTCACGTTATATGGAAACTGTGTCAACTATGTAATCAAGATTTTTTTTATTTTGCCGTACTCATCACTTATTTATTAAATATAATAAGATAATCTTACTTATTTATAAATAATACACTTTATAATATTGAAACCCTAGATTAGATCCTACCGGACGTGGTAAGGGTGACTGCGAGCTACTGGACTGTCCCCTCTCCTTGCTTGATTTCCGCCGTGACGTTTACCCCGACCCTGATTATGACTACTACGAAAGAGACCGCAATGCCCGTTGTAATGTACGGCAACCACCGAGTAGAGACAGATATGGAAGCTATGAAGAAGGTGGATCGTCTCACTATGGAGGAGGCTATAGTGAATATGGGGCTCAATATCCCGACCACCGATACGACTATAAAGGTAAATATATACAGGGTGACACAGGGGTGCGTGCAATCTATTGTTCTATTTAAGCTATCGACTTTATTTTTGTAAACAGTAGGTCGACAATTGAATTACATTTTTAAAATATTAGTACACAAGTTGTCCAAATTAAGATACACAATTATGTTGTCTTTTTTTTAAATGGCAGCCCCATATTTTCTGTTACATTTTTAAATTTGCTTAAACATTGTCAATATAATGCAATACATATCATAGCCTTATCTGCAATAGATTTTGACTTATGTCAAGATAACTTAACAAAGCTTTTTTATTAGATTCCTAACGCCATTGTGTATATCTTCTCAATCAAAGTTGAACTCAGCATCGATATGTTGCGTTGCCCACGACGATTTTTTGAAAATAGCAAATAACTAATTGGATAACTCGATTTTTTTTAAATACAACACCTTGTATGTTATTAAGCCATTGTATGGTATTTTTAAGGGCTTTCTGCCAATATATAGTTTAGGGGGTTTAATATGTAATATTTGAGAGATTTGTTGCAAAACAAGAAATGTTGATGGTTTGTTCTAAAAAAAAAAGAAATCTCTACAATTATATAAATAGAACAGAATGAAAAGTAAAGAAAAATATTTTAAAATAATTGATGGTTCAAATGATGATGATTTGAAAATATAACAATAATTTTCTGATTTTGAATTTTATTACTTTGCAAAGGAAATCGTTTCATGGAGGAATTGTTCAATTGCAATTATTGTTTAATATAATTGTCATATATTTCTATGGTCACGTTTTTTTAAAATTTTGGATTATTAATTTATTTTATGTCGTTAAATAGCAAAACGGCGCGCCATAATAGTGCTTGCTCAACTAGTTTTTTTATGAATACGTTTGAATATATCATTGATTGACGTTAAAAGTATATTGGCGCTTTTTTATACGTACGAGGGCACAGTCGGATTATAGGTATACCTTGAGTCGTCGGACAATTATTGTTAAGTTTTCTGCAAGATTCAGCATGAAAACACTTAAAAAATCGAAAACTCTGCCGGGGTAAATCCTGTCGGAAGTAATAAGTATTTAATAATTACGAAACGTATACTTTAAATCTCAACATTTTTTTCACTTGGTTGAACATATAGCAACGGAAAATATTTTTCCGATAGTTTTAATTTAGAAGTAATTTGGCACAACTATGTCTTTGGAAGTACTAACCTTAAGCTACCTCTAAAAAATTGAATGTTAGGTTTTAAGAAAATCGCACTGAATATACTTAGATATCGATAAAGAATACGCTTCATTTGCGTACGTTAAGCTCATATATCTGTCAAAAATGACGTGACAGATTTTTGCCACCCCTTCACCGCCACTCTGCCAGAGGTTTCTGCAGGATGGACTGTAGTAAAGTGGGTTTTCCTAGAAACATCAAATAATTTGCTTTTTCTAAATTAGATAGACGCACCTGATAATTAAATAATCAAAATAACTTCCAGAAGGATTTATGCCGGCAGTGTTGTCGTTTTGTGAATAAGTTTTCAAAATGAACCGTCTACAAAACTTTAGAATCGTCCGGCAGCTGAAGGAAAATAATCCCATCAGGCTCTTATGGGCCCTATTGGCAATACAATTAACCCTGTTTTTGATCAAGGAGGCCACAATTTCGTGGGATATTACCATATCCAACATAGGAGAATTCAGTTCCTCTACTCATTAAAACAGTGTAAAGCCAAGATTCAAGTTATATTTGTATATATGCTCATTTAACGAAAACAGCATAATTTTTTCTGTGCATCATAATTAAAATCATGAATTAATATGTTTCAGAGATTACGCTAAGCGGTAAAACGTCACTCATGAAGAAAATTCAAATAAACTTCAATGTGACCACGTATTTGACATAGAATAGAATATAAAGCTTATATATATAGATATACAAACGTACTTACAAAATGTCAAGATCATAACCTAATTTTCGTTTGTTGACTTCTTTAACGTCAGATTGACAAAATCTCAGAATAATTATTGAATGAATTGACATAAAAATTCAACATAACCTGTAAAACATATCTTTATTTTTAATTTTAAATATGAAGGCTGCTTTTGTTAAATGAGCATATATATAAATATCACATGAATAAAAAATAAATTTTGGCAAAACACTGTTTGAATGAGTAGATTCACTGAATTCTCCTATGTCGTGTATGGTAATATCCCACGAGATTGCGGCCTCTTTGATCAAATAACAGGATTACTTGTATTGCCAATACACAGTTTATCATGATCATGAACCCAGTTTCTCAGATTAGTTGATCAACAAGATATCAACACTCGTATTTAAATGGTATATTTTGTTTTTGAACCCAGTTTTGTTCACTTATATTTATGGCCCTCATTAGACTAATAGTAAACATGCATGAATGCATTCCTATCAAAAATTATCTCGAAAATGTAGTCAAGTCCGAGATGAACTCGTGGGGAGTTGGTTCCGAACATAGGATTTTCGCTTAGGCTTTTCTGATTTTCTACTAGGTTTGGTCCCTATATTATGAATTTTTTCTAAAGTTTTAAACTTAGAATTTCCAGAAATAAGAAGAGAGAAGCCGTGAGTATTACTCATAATGACCCCTTTCATCTTTTGTGTCACATGATCTACATAAAGATTTTTTGTCTTTTAATTTTTATATTTGCCTCTCGAAATCTAGGTATAGAGTTAATTTATTTACGTGTCCTGACCCTGATGAGTTCAACTAGGTAACTCTGTATGAATATCTAAATTAAACTTTTTTCTTTCATTATATTCGAAGACAATAGGCTGTGACAGATGGACAGTCAAAAGACATCAGAGTGTTCTTAGATGGATTCGTTTCGCTCGCGGCAATTACGGTTGCCTGAAAGGTATAAGATTGAATTTTTTCTCTTGATTTATTTTCTGATGCAATTGAGAAAAGATTATTGCCTTTGAAAACAGGATATTCATCAAAAAATGTTAAATGGTTTCTGACTTAGAGCTTTAAGGAAGTAAAAAAACTAAGAATATGTGAAATATGTAACATTTTTAAAAATTATCTGAGTTCGTTAGATTATAATTCCCAATAGTGACATCGACATAAAGCAACTTCATAACTTTTATTAAATTTGATTTATAATTTTTTCCACTTGCAGCCGTGTTTAATGTAAAGTTTTAATGATTTGAATATTGCTATTTATTCATATCGTGATTTATGTTCATTGATCTTACCTAGGCACATCATGAAGTGACCAATCGACATTGTAATATTTCATTAAATTTCATCATTTCATGAAATGATGACGTTTCATCATATTGATAATTTTACGATCGGGGCACGACATATATACTTGTAATTCTTTCTCGAATCTCTGGATCCTTCATTGTTCTATATTCGTGTTCAATCTTTTTATGACTTCTCTGTTATGTTCTTCAATAAAAAAATAATTTCCAGATAACCGAAGACCTATAATTCCACCACGAAGACCAGTGATAGATCGAGACAGGAGACCTGTAATACATGACGTAGGCCTTAGACGTCCTGGTGACCGCTGGCCAGAGGACGATACCATCAGAAATGCTGATCGTCGCCAGGACCATCATCGCCCAGACAGTTGGCGGCCATCAGTATATGATTATGACTTTAGGCCACTACCAGGTGGTGCTGATAGACGCGGAGGTAAATATTTGCCAACGGACAAGGTGGTTTGGGATGTTCTTTGTGTTCGTTTGCTGCCCACTTGAATTCAAATGATACGTTGAATCAATCGATCAAGGGACTGTTAGCTTAGTGTATTTATTTATGTTTATTCTTTGCATGTTACACTAAATTGTAAAAGTATGTCATATGACAAATCTACTTCTGCCTTTTGTTAAAATTCAAACAGAAAAAGGAGGTATCTCTTTCTTGGATTCTGGTATGTTCTGTATTGAAAATGAACTTCCAACGCCAATTCATTTCCATTTCACAATTTTAGTCCTAAATCCTCTCATTGTTATTTCTCTATTACATTTTTCTATTTAATGGTAAAATCTCCTTATTTTGTATATGCATGTAACTGTTAAAAATGATTCCGCACTGCCACTTTGTAGGTTAAGAACACGTTATTTGCCGCTACCTGCACTCTCAGGCATGACAAAATCTTATATTCACCCAGTTGTTATTGTACAATGTAACAAAGCTTGAATTAAATTTCTGTAGAAGAAACCTAACCTAGTTTTATTTCTTGATTTTTTGCAGACCATCCCTACCATTATCACAATCATCCACAAGATATCTATCACGATTTCACCTATCTCGAACCTTACCTACCGCCTCAACAGTCCGAAAAGCCACCCTATTATCACTCAGAAAAAGACTATTGGGGCATTGACCGTTATGGCAGTAGCATTTATCACAAATATTTGCCCCCGAAAATAGATGGTCCCAAAGAATGGGGAGGCCTATATGGTCATAATGTTATTGAAGAAAGTCATAAGGATAGCTACGGTTATTGGGGAACTCATAGATATGGTGGTGAGACGACGAGACCCTTGCCTCAAGGGAGCTATTTACCGCTTCCGAAGCCTGTTGCTGTAGACCCTTTCGTTGGCTATGCATCAAGACGTCCCACCTTTGGGGGAAATTTACCGCTACCTGGGCTACCACCGTCTAGCATTGATGATCATTATGATAATTCAATTCTACCCGCTGAACCACGCAGGCCATTCAACTATAACTATGTTCGAGATGGTAGCTAAAGCTCATATTTAGCATCCTACAAATGCTTTCACTATAATTATATGCACTGAAGCAATAAGGTGGTTTCTTCTTTTGCTGTATTGAGGCACTGCACTGCTACACTTTACTAATGATCTATCGGTTTCTCAATTGCATATCAAAATATATCTTCTTGCAATATCAAGAATTTTGAGGGCTCCCTAGACTTATAATAAATACTGTGTGTTATTTTCAGTACGTAATATTGAAATTAAAGCCTGACAAATTTATCATTTTATCATCTTAGATTTCATTCATCATCATGTAGATTTTTGTACTGGGACATTATAGGCATTATAGTGCTTTCATAAATGAATAAACCCATTTGATTTACAATGAGGTAATAATGAAAATGCAAACAAATATGGTATGTTTCGTGTGTTGCAAACATTCACGATAAAAATGGTAAAACAAGAAAGAGAAATATTTTTATGATTTGGTAGGCATATGTTTTCTAAGGAAAAATAAGTTACTAATCTTCCATCTTCCTTTACATATATGAAATAAAATTGCTTAACGAAATTAGGAAGAAGCCATTGAAAACTGTCAATGATACAGCACTGACTTCAATTCTATGATTTGTTCTTCAATAGACGTGGTGCGATGAATTTAGCGTCTCTGCTCATCATGTGCCAACATTTACTTTTCTGGTGATTTCTATATGTCTGTCATGAATACAATGGCGTATCACAATTCATTGAGCAATATAATTGTTGAAAAATCTTTGAATTTTGCAGAAAGCAATTGAAATTTGAAAAAAATGAAAATCACGACGACAAACACAACACAGAATTTCTAGATAAAAAATAGTATTTATTAGGAATCTGTTTTTAAATAAAAAGCTACCAAAGAGTTCAACAGCTTTTCACTCCTTCACTTGATTTATATTATACTATACAAATACCTACCTTAAACAGGGAAGCACATATTTATCAAAACGCACAGACATACTCAAGAAATATTACTAAATTTGACATATTAGTTGACTTGACATACATTTTCAACATATCGTGTAAATGGTTCTAGTGACCGAACCCATAATTATGCTTAAATTTATATGAGTTTCTATAGTTCCACGTCGTAATAAATATTTTTATATTACTTATAAATAATAATAACTAATATTTATTGGATCAGTATTAAACTTGACAGATAAGAATAAACTGAACGAAGAAAATTCAATACATGGTCACGCTAAATATAAGGTCTCTTGTGTCGCAAAAATCGGTTATAAGGAGGAGGAATTTATATCACGTGATAGGAATGAAAGGTGAGAAAGATGTTTTTGTGTCACATAATGCCTCCCTTAAAATACAAATTGACGAGTAGAACGAAAGATATTTGCTTTTAGAAACAGATGTATACTAAAAAAATAACGTTAAAGATAATTTTGCCGACTGCTTTTCATGACTCTCGATGTCTTATTAATATGCGCTGAATTACTACCGGCGGCCTCGGATACGTTATATTGCTTCTTTGTTAAAATATTTTATTATTGGTTAAAACCATGGGGGATATTCAAATTAGTTATTTTTTTTAATTGACTTATAGGCAATTTACATTAAAAATTACTGTCTGGGATATTAGGTTCGATTTCGTTTGGCTGTTGCTTCATTATCAATACTATACATTTATTTTTCCTAAATTGGCAACTGGGATAATAGTCAAGAGTTAAATGACGCCTCTAACGGTATGATCCAACTACCTATTTAAAAGGCATGAACCCATATCGACATCGAAGTCCGTATGGAGTTGAGTATTGGACACTGAATGAATCAACAACGAAAACACTTGAAGTATTTGAAATGTGATTATATCGAGGAACTCTAGGGATATAGTGGAAGGATTGTATCGTCAAGATAAAATAATTATTCAAATCTCGAGTCATACATACATTTCGTCGTAAATAACAAAAATGGCTACGCAAATATTGATAAATACAAGATTAAATTAGGTAGGTATAGCTAAACAAATGAACATTTTTTTTTAATTTAACCATACGATTAAGTCTTCCCTCCAATATTGAAAATGTACAATTAACTATTTTCTTATTTTTTTATGTTTATCCGCGACATGTTTCCTTTTGGTCATGAACTTTTGCTTCGCTTGCTCCTTAGGATTTTTAAGAATATGTACATATATACACACACGAAACAAATAGAATAAAATCTTTACATCAGGTACAACAACAAACCATTCAGTCAACAGACCATTGAAAAATGTGACAAAACAAATTCGAAAAATAATTTATATATTATGCGGTATGTCTTCTTAATTTAACGCTTCAAAAATTGTTAAAAAATAAGTAAAATTATTTCTCAAGAGAATAAAGAAAAAACATTTCCAATCATCAATAGAAATCTTGTTTTTACCTAATATTTAAAACTACCTTTGAAATAAGAATTCGAGCTCACTGGTTTAGCCGATAACTCTCAAAATTATTTAATTTTTTTTAAACCCTATCACGAAATATCCACGAATTAGAAATGCCCTCCGATTTGACATACAGTTCTTCGCTAGTGATCGATGGAACTCACAACTCTTAAATTTCATTAACTTAACCCATGAGCATTTTTAAATCTAAGTAGGTATCTATTCTAAATTAGAGTATTTATTATTTGTTTATTTATTTTTTTGTCATATTTATTTGTTCCACCTTCACTCGCCATTGCTTAATGGACCAATTTAAAAAAAAATAATTTAAATCTAAGTAATCTAAATTAGAGTATTATTTATTTATTTGATTATTTTTTATTCTTTCTTATACCTATTTATTATTTATTCATTGTAATATAAAATAGACAATAGAATGACAACTGATCTATTATAGAACACTTTCGTAACTATTTTCCCTTAGTGTATATTAAATTAAGTAATTAATAAAAATGTGCCAAACTTGATTTCTTAAATAAATTCATAATTACAATCACTGTTTTTTGTCCTTCTTTATTTTTACCTACCACTTATTTTGCCTTGTCAATATTCCAGAATGTTCTTTGAGAACCGCCACAGGGTTCAGACTTCATAAAGGAGCCGTTAATAAATACTTTTATGTCAGAAATATCTACGAATGCGAATTGCTTTGTTTCAAAGAAAAAGATTTCCTTTGCGCGTCTTTTGCATTCAGGTATGTTTCCATAGTATTCAATTATGTTATTGAATTTGATGAGAAGGAAAACTTATGTGGTGATGATGATTCTAATTCTAGATATACAACGATTCTGAGTCCACCAACGGATAATTGCTTTCTTAGTAAGAGATCATATAAGGACCTAGATTATTACAGTGACTTGGAACCTGATAGGGACATTGATATCTATACCATGAACAATAGGGCAAAATGTGAGGTGCCAGTTGTACAGGGAAGAGACAACAGTGGTAAGTAAATTAGAATTTTATTACAGAATCTAGTGTTTTTTCCTCAAACAGCAACATTTGTAGTGATACTATACCGGGATAGAAGTTATTCGGATAGAAGCTGTTTAGTGATTTCTACCAACTACGCATTTATTTTCTTATAACTCTTGCTGCAATCTCTTTTCTTTACTTCTCAGTTCTACCAAGAAAAAATGCTTATCAAAAAGGTTGCTTCAAGAAGTAGCCAATCGTGGAATGGTTACTTCTGATGAACAATACCCATCAAAGGTCTCTGGATTATCAGTAGCATTTATTAGCTGTTATTTTCTTAGAGTCGAGGTTTTAAAAGCTTTCCTACATAATCTACACATAGGGCATATTTTTATCTTGATATTCTTATGGATATTTTGAATTTCAGATTGTTTTTGGAGAGTTAGAAGTGGGCAACGTCTAGATCATAAGGTTGTGAAAGACTCACTGAAAACCAAATCCATAGTGGAATGTCAAATTGAGTGTCTCAGATCTGTACGCTTCACCTGTAGAGCTTTCAGCTACAGGTATGATGTAGCTATATTCAAATAATATATCCATTATTGACTGCCAAATAATTATTGCTGTTCATTTATTAGATACGGTCCCCCTGTTATCGGTGGTTCGATTGATAATTGCCAGCTAACAGACTGTCCTTATTACGAACTAAATCCACGATTACATTTTGTATCAGAGCCGGGATTTGAAGTGTATGAACGGGGAAGTTTTGGACATGGTTGTGAACCAGATCATTTTGGTATTAGAGGTCAGCACTATTTGCCAAATAAACCGCCTAAAGAAGATCAACGTTAGTACCTAACTATGTAACCTGAGAAATAAATTACCATATGTCTAATATTATGTTTTTAGTTTGTTATGTAGGATTTGGATCACCAGCGAAATTATTGCCACAGTCTACAAAAAAAATATTAACAGTGGCATCAGAACTGGATTGTAAGAGGGCTTGTTCGAAATCTAGAAGCAGAACCTTATTCCAGTGCATGTCGTTTAGTTTTAGGTTGGTAATGAATCACCAATCATATAGAATATAAAAACAGGTAAACTTACTGCATTCGCTTCTTTCAATGATTCCAGAACATCTGGACCAAACTCCCAGTCGAATTGTCAACTTTCCGATATACTTCAAAGGGATTTGTTACCACAAATTGATTACATCTATGATCCTGATTGGTGGCTTTTCGCATGGGATAACTATAATCCAGAATGTATTCCTTTGCCAGATGATTCACTGAATCATAATCACATCGGAGGAAATCATGCTGTTATTGACAGATATGGTAAATAATATCTTCCAAATCAAAATAAGCAATGTATTAGTCGAATATTTAAGATATATACAATGCGTTGGACATTTGGAAAGTATACAGCGTTAGCGGTTGGCCATGCAGGAGAGGAACTTTATGCCGGGAGAATAGGGAAGCTGGATTCTGGTATTGCGACCTCGAGGGAGGTGACAAGAATGCTTGGGACTATTGCTGCAGACCAGATCATCAGTGTGGATCATCCCATGGTTACCAATACCAATGGTATAACCGATAAATATAACTGACTGATTGGTTGATTATTTTATTGTAATGAATTGGATTTAGGTGTTACGTGGGTCCAGAAAGAACACAATGGAGAAAATGCAGTGATCACTATTACCCGTACATTCGTAATTTAATCGATGAAAGATTCGATCGTAGGTCTTATTTGCCTTTAAAGAAATCAGATGACGTTCCACATGTAAGACCAGGTGCTAGACCTGATCGACTCCCAGCGCCGCAACCTTTAGAACCACCACCAAGACCTAGCCTAAATGAATATGAGAATATATTCGAAGAGGAGTTCCTAAGACCCCCTAAGTCTGGTAAGTTATAGATTTTTATCTACATATCTGCGATACAAACAGTTCAATAATATCGCTTACAAAACTAATAAAGGAAAATTAATGCATCACATCATCATCAATGGATAGATACCTAATGGTATTTCTCCTTGTTATTAGGTTACAGCCTTCAAGGTATTCGCGTATAAGGTCACGAGTTAGTATTTACCATGACTAATTTCAAAATATTTTTTTGATGTATATTTCATAGAATCCTGCCGGGACCTACAGATTTCTTTAAATAGACAGTACAGTTTTGTGTAATCTTCTGGTCAATAACTGTCTGTCAGAGTTGCGAGGCCGCGCAAGTGCCTCTGAAATAGCCGTATGATAATATACTTATTTAGAAAATAGAAGAGCTTATGATGTACTCCAAGTAGGAGTTTACTCCTACGTAAGTTTAAACAAGTCAAATACAAATCATACCAGCTTTTACTTTATATATTTCATAATTTAATAATAGGTAGACTCAAGATGACGCAAAACATTCTCTCAAGAGGTAATTGTCTCCATAATTCAAGAATATTATTAATTTATACTGTCAACTTGAGTTTCGTATCGTGCATATGTTGTTTTTAGAATCCCAGCAGGAAATTCCAGAATCGTTTCGAATTATCTGGTTCGTTTCCTTAAAACTATGTTAAAGTACTAAAATTATTAAAAACCTATAGTCAAACAACAATCACTAAAAATATAAAATGTAATTTTTAAATAATGCCAAAATAGTTATGGGCGTAAAATGAGTGTGAAATTTTCTCGAATTTGCCATGAAAACACAAATTTTATACACGAAATACAAACAAAATTTTTTTTACAACTGTTAAAAAAACTTGACATTTCTGCATACATCTTCGGAAATTTATGTTGGAAGTAATTGTACAAACTTTACTATCAATTATTATTCTAATAAATGGAATTATTTTATGATGAATAATCAATTAATAATCGACTCTGTTAAAAATAAATCCTTCAAAAAGTAATATTTCATGTTTATTTTGTGAATTATTTTGGCAGTGAAAAAAAGTATTTTTTTCACGGTGAAGAAAATACTTTTTTTCACTGTGAAAAATACTTTTTTCACGTTGAAAAAAGACAGTTGTACAAAAAATATTTATCTACCTTTGCGTTGTAGTTACCTATTTTATTGTTTAAATCTCTTGTATATAATCGCTGGTGTGTATGTTGCTGTACGTGTAACTTTTGAATGATTCGACCGATTGAGATAATATTCTGACAATAAATTAGATTCATGGCACGATGTTATCTATACACCTATACATATAACAAAATTGTAGCAGGCTGATGTCTGATATATAAGAAAAACTAATATGTTTTTTTTATTAGAGCAATAGAAGCCAAAGCAGTATTTTTGTCTGTCTGTCTGTATGTTTGAACGCGCTTTACGCAAAAACTTTTGCATGAAATTGAATTAAGTTTTCACCAATATATGACTAGGCGTCTAACTTAAAATAAAGGTTCCATTTTAACTCGTCTATCTCTCTGTCTGTAGTTTTGTACACGCATCACGCAAAAACTACCGCATGGAATTGAATGCAGTTTTCCACACGCCCGAAGTCGCGGGCAAAGGCTAGTTGTAAATGATTTTTTGTTTATGTTGTAATGAAGTTCTTCATAGGTGGCGCTGTGTTATTTTAATTATAAGTTCAATATCTTTATATATATATATATCAAAATGAGAATGCTATTCACCTTTATGCTTTTATTCGGGATACAGTCATCCACTAGAAGCGGATCACGTGATTTCAAGCTTATTTGCTTTCGTCAGCGCCACACAAGTGGAAGCTTGAAATCACGTGATCCGCTTCTAGTGGATGACTGTATCCGATGAAATAAAAGCATAAAGGTGAATAGCATTCTCATTTTGATATTATATCTTCAATCTCAGTAATACTGAATTATAGTTTTGTATATATATATACAATTTTATTTTGGACGTATCTTGGGATTTAGGTTCGGTTTGCACAAAAGCGGTCAGATATTCATCGTAGCGTATATTTTAAAATTTAAGACGTTTCGCTTGGGGCTCCAAGCTTCATCAGTTAAAAAACATATTACTGCTAAAAATATTAATAAAATAAATGAATACATATAAAATTACCTTTCGTACCTTAAACAGATATAGAAACTAGTTTATGTTAACCATAATTGAGATTTTTTTATTCTCTGTGGAAATCAATCATTTTTCTTTTTTTATCAGGTTTGTTATTATGGCATGTGTTGATTTTTATGACATGTCTGCTTTTACGCTATATATGTTTTGAGAAAATTATTTCCAAAAGTCAAATATAAAGACTGGTGTATTATGTTTGGTGTGTATTGTTGTTTCAATGCTACCATCTGTTGTACGTTTATCAGGAACTTTTTTGCTATGGTGGTTGTGGTTTATTTGAAATTGTGGAATGGGAGAGGAATAGTATTTAAACAAAAGTATTAATACAAACACTTTGTAAAAAGAGAGGAGATGGAGTTTCTTTTTATTAAATAATTTTGTGGTATATTTTGCTGAGATTCTTAATGTCAGTTTTATCATTCACTGTATTAGGGTTGAGCTTAATATGAACCATTTCAAGAAATTCTCTTGTCTTTGTGTCTTTTTCGGTTGCTAAAATTTTTATATTATTGTAGTTAAATTCGTGTTTGCTTGTTTTTTTTATGTTTATTAAGAGCTGTTGCAGAATTTTTTGTATATTTGTGTCCGTTTATTCTACCTTCGAGGTGTTGGGAGGTTTGTCCAATGCATACCTTGTTACAATTTTCTCATTACACGAGATTTGGTATACAACATGTGTTTTTGTGTTGGTTGGATTATCAGTTTTTAATTTGGAGAAAGTTTGTTCAGGGTATTATATCCTTTGTGTCCAATATGAATATTGTATGGCCGCGTAATATTTGAGAGTTTTTCCGATAGTCCTTTAATGTATGGTAGTCCTATATGAAGAGATTCCGGAAGATTTGTGTTTGTTTTTTTGGTGTATTATAAAACTTATGAATCCTGCTTTAAAAAAATTTATTTATGATGGCTGAGGGATAGTTATTATTAGTTAATGTTTTCTTTGCTTTTTCAATAGCTACATGTCGGAATTCTGGGTCGGACAGTGCAATCGCACGGTCTGCAAGGCCGATGATAACAGTTTTTTTTTGGGATAACGGATGGTGAGATTTATAATTAAAATATCTACCAGACCACGTTTCTTTTGTATACCAGCTTGTTCTTAGAGTTTCATTTATTCTATGTATCGTCATGTCAAGGAAATTGATTTTATTATTATTTTCTTATTCAATTGTGAACTTTAGCTTAGGATGGAATGAGTTGAACATTTCTTGGACATAGTTTGATTTTTCCTTTGGAATTAATAATATGCAGTCATCGAAATATCTGCGATAAAGTGGTAATCTGAAATTTAATTTGGGTATTATGCTAGATTCAAGTTCTTCGAGGACAAGTTGTGCAACAACACTAGAAATTGCAGCTCCCATAGCGCAGCCTTCGATTTGTTTATAAAATTTATCTTTGTATTGAAAATATGTGGAAGTGAGAGTATATTCAATTGCTTTTTGTAATTCATTAAGTGTGGTATAGTTTTTTATTTTTTCCCAATTTTTTGTGATTATGTCTTGTGCTAGTTTTAATGGGATATTGGTATATAATAATACGACGTCTAGTGATATAAGTATGTGGTTTGTTGGTATTTTTATATTTTTTATTTATGATTTGAAATGAAAATTTTAGCAACCGAAAAAGACACAAAGAAAAGAGAATTTCTTGAAATGGTTCATATTAAGCTCAACCCTAATACAGTGAATGATAAAACTTAAGAATCTCAGCAAAATATACCACAAAATTATTTAATAAAAAGAAACTCCATCTCCTCTCGTTTTACAAAGTGTTTGTATTAATACTTTTGTTTAAATAATATTCCTCTCCCATTCCACAATTTCAAATAAACCACACGTACAACAGATGGTAGCATAGACACAAAAATACACACCAAACATAATACACCAGTCTTTATATTTGCCTTTGGAAATAATTTTCTCAAAACATACATAGCGTAAAAACAGACCTGTCATAAAAATCAACACATGCCATAATAACAAACCTGATAAAAAAAGAAAATTGATTGATTTCCACAGAGAATAAAAAAATCTCAATTATGGTTAACATAAACTAGTTCCTATATGTGTTTAAGATACGAAAAGTAAGTTTATATGTATTCATTTATTTTATTAATATTTTTTAGCAGTAATATGTTTTTTAACTGATGAAGCTTGGAGCCCCAAGCGAAACGTCTTAAATTTTAAAATATACGCTACGATGAATATCTGACCGCTTTTGTGCAAAGCGAACTTAAATCCCAAGATACATCCAAAATAAAATTATATATAACGGTTTTGAGAATATTCAAAGGGATTCGAGAATTGTTTAGATTCACGATTGGATCTGATAGATGGCGCGGTTGTCGGTATGTCAAACGGCTGGAACGATTGGGAAGAAAATTATTGTGTGTATTCGAGAGGATTCGAGAATGGTTCAGATTCACAATTGGACCTGATAGATGGCGCCGTTGTCGGTATGTCAAATGGCTGAACCGATTGGGATGAAATTTTCTATATATATATTCCAGTGGGTCCCTGAATGATTTAAAAACACAATTGAACCCGGTAGGTGGCGCTTCTGTCAGCATATCGCTTAAAGCTTTTCCGGACACGACGACGTCTGCTGGGACAGCTAGTTTCCCAATAAACCCTGAAAATAGCAGAACAATGCTGGGCCTTCTAGCATTCTATAAAAACAAGAACAATATTTTTTCCATCTAAATAAACAAAATTGTGTGTCTCTGTTTTACAAACCTTATTACTATCACCTTTATATTATAAAATTTCCTGGCTACTAAGATGATTGCGGCATCGAAGGAGATAAAATATAATATAAATATACTGTCTACGACTGTTCAAACTCGTTTTGAAAATTGCTAAGCTGAGTTTTTCATCTTGGCTCAAGCAGGAGCCGGCCCTTATTGGATTCAAATACTATAATAATTACTATATAACCGTTGCCATGGGCCTTGCTACGTTTGAGTACAATTTATTGTACGGTTCTGGAATGTTCCATATTAAAAATAATAGTATAAAAAGCCAAAAAGCACACTTTAATATCAAATCCATCTAAAAATTTTAAAATAAATAAGATATCATTAAAATGTAAAAAATCTGGTGTGTCCACTCATACGACTTTCCTACCGCTCGCAGGCAAATTCCAGTGAATGAAATATTCTACACTATTACAATACTTTCTTTACATAGCGACGATAATAGCGGTAGAAAAGTAAAACTTATCTGGTCAAATCGTGTTACCACTCATTTTTTTCAGCATGTCAAGACAAACAACAATGTTCATGTAACATTTTTTCGCAAGATGAAACGTTTAGCCAGAATCTGAAGAAACATGTGGAAAATACGGCATTTCATTCAAGCATAACTTTTTTGTGCTTTTTCTCAGAGATGGCGCTGTTTGTGGGTGGTAAAGGGCTCTCAGAAGAATACTTTGGGCACGTTTAATCAAAATCCTTAGAGCCGTTTTCGCGCTATAGTCTTGAGCAAATCACGTTTTTTGGCTATAGCTCAACACCCAGTGTATACAGGATTCTCTTTCAGTGCCACCGGCGAGTGATATTGGTACCAAACAAAATAAAAAAGAAAGCAACAAAACACAACGATCCGTTTCCGAAATAATGTTGTCACAGACAGACAGACAAACACACATACCAATGGCTGAAAATATGTTTATTAGACTTAGAAAACTCTGAAACGTCAACATTTGTGAAAATCTCGATACCGAAAATTTCACACGATTACAATACTTTCCTTATACAGCTACTACAGTAGCGTAGGAAAGTAAAAATCGTGGGGTGCTTGATGACCATTGATGTATTTTATGTTGATAGAATTAGCTTAGAAAGCACCTCACGCTTTTTTAAATTAACAAGATATCTTATTTATTTTCAAATTTTTAGTTGGATTTGCTATTAAAGCGTGCTTTTTAGTTTTCTAAACTATTATTTATTTTCTAAATTTTAGTTCGGTTTGCTGTTAAAGTGATGCTCTAATCTAGGGAGTGAGATATGAACAATCATAGTCATATATAAGATGAACGGTATGGAACTTTCCACCAAATAGCCCCACTGTTAAACTCCATCGCAAATCCTCCAACACATATTCATATCGAAAATTTCACAAAAATCCATCCATAAAGCTCCGAGAGGTATAGGTATGAAACCGTTCATCAAAAAGTCCCACTCGCATGTACACAACTATAAGCATCAAACCTTTCATCGAAAAGCCCCACTCGCACTTACACATAACATCACAAAACCTCCCAACCCTCATGCAGATAGATAGTTCCACGAAAATTCATCCAGAAATCAAAAACACCCACAGGTGTGGAGCCCTCCACCAAAGAATCCCACTCGCACTCACACACCACACATCCTACCAACACACATGCATTTCGAATTCCACGAGAATCCATCCATAGAGCTCAGATATATAGGTATGGAACCCCCATAAAAGAGTCTCACTCGCACATACACTACATGATATTATTGTATTGTCATCGGTCCTTTAGAAACATACAAACTTTCAAATCGATCCGATGTTTTAAAGTGGGTGAAAATCGTGTCCAAAGATTCCGTTACATACATACATACCAAACTAATAAAAGCGTGTTAAAAATAGGATTTATTCTAACTCACGAATTTTCAATCCGGCATTTGAATTATGTGAGAAAATTGTCTATAAAAGAAAGGAGCGAAAAAAGATTCAATGAAAACCACTTATCTTTGTATTGTATTATAGTGTTATTCACGGTGAATGGCCTATTAGACGTTTTGTGAAAACAACTCATTTTAGTTCTGAGAATTTGTAGTCCCTTGTGGCTTCATGAGGAGGCACTATCTAACTAAAATAATGGCAACTTACCGTCAGTTTTGGTTATACTGGAAGTACATACTAACTTATTCTTATGTGTCATAACAAAGGACCTCCAAGTCTTACGTTTAGGTTAGATTAAAATCTGGTTAAATGTTCAAAGTTTTTCCGAAATTGGGCCAAACATAGCACTTTTAATATGAACACAATCGATTATTTCAAAAGGAACATACTGTATTTTATGCTTTTAGCACATTCATTATTGTAAACTCGACCCTTAATATCATTTTCTATAATAAGATCGTGATGTTTTTGAGTTATATGCAAAAATCGGAAAATAAATTATTATTCGATAACAAAATCCAGAACTATTAATAAATATTTTTTACAAAAAATTGGACCGACGCTATTAGTTGGTGCACTGAAAAGTATAAAATAATATTAATTCTATTGGTGCTGGTACTTTTTAAGTTGTGCATTTGCAGGTAGATTCATAACTTTTGGCACCAACTTCACAAGTACCAGCACCAATAGAATTAATATTATTTTATACTTTTCAGTGCACCAACTAATAACGTCGGTGCAATTTTTTGTAAAGAATATTTATTTCACACTTTTGAGTGTAACATTAGTCACGAAAATTGTTGAACGTTCACTCATACCAATGAAGATAGTACTTATCCTATTACCCACCTATATTCCTTGCTTGTAGTTGTTATTATTGAGATCTCAGAACATCGCTGCGGAAATACGCTTGAATATTTTAGTTGTTACCATTTTAACACCGATTTTACTCTAAAACCGTAACTCTAAGGGAAAAATGTTGCTACAAATAATTATGTGCTTCATGTACTGCCCACAGATTTTCAATTTTCGACAGAAATCGCCCTCTCCACATTGCCCATTTGAGAATTTAACATGCGTCTATCTCGAAAACCGTTACTCTTTAAAAAAAAATAATTTTAAACGTTTCCGGATATTGTCCTATCTTTAATTATACCACCACGGATTTTCAATTTTTGAGACAATTTGCCCCCTCCACCTCCTCCGGGGGCGGTTTTCGGAGGGAAGGAGATGTCGGATTCCCGTTTTTATGAATATGGGACCATTTCTCAAGACTCCTATTTCAAATGAATCAAAAATTATCAAAATCGGAGTACGATTACTATATGAAAGGCGCGCACAAACCAAAAAAAAGCACACAATCGAGTTGTATACCTCCTCCGTTTGGAGTTCGTCGGTAAATAAATATTTTTTACAAAAAATTGGACCGACGTTATTAGTTGGTGCACTGAAAAGTATAAAATAATATTAATTCTGTTGGTGGTGGTACTTTTGAAGTTGTGCAGTTGCAGGTAGATTAATAACTTTTGGCACCAACTTCACAAGTACCACCACCAACAGAATTAATATTATTTTATACTTTTCAGTGCACCAACTAATAACGTCGGTCCAATTTTTTGTAAAAAATATTTATTTCACACTTTTGAGTGTAACATTAGTCCCGAAAATCGTTGAATGTTCACTATACCATATCAATGAAGATAGTACTTATCTTATTACCCACGTATATTCCTTGCTTGTAGTTGTTATTATAGAGATCTCAGAACATCGCTGCGGAAATACGCTTGAATATTTTAGTTGTTACCATTTTAACACCGATTTAACTCGAAAACCGTAACTCTAAGGAAAAAATGTTCAGTATAAATGTTGCTACAAATAATTATATCTTTCATGTAGTATCGAAAAAATTTCAATTTTCGAAAGAAATTGTCCTCTCCACATAGCAAAAATACATATTTAACATGCGTCTATCTCGAAAACCGTAGCACTTTTGAAAAAATGTTCAGTTTAAACATTTCCGGATATTATCCTATCTTTAATTATACCAACTCAGATTTTCGATTTTCGAGAAAATTCGCCCCCACTACCCCTTCGGGGGCGGTTTTCGGAGGGAAGGAGATTTCGGATTTGCGTTTTTATGAATATGGGACCATTTCTCAATCCCCTTCTTTCAGATGAACCCAAAATCATCAAAATCGGAGCACGTTTACTATATAAAAGGCGCGCACGAACCAAAAAAAAAGCAGACAGTCGAATTGTATACCTCCTCCGTTCGGGGTTCGTCGGTCAAAAAAGTGAGTTCATTTCTTGATATTTCCAGTATGCAGTAGGTATATAAATTATTCATTTTGAGGTAGGAAAAGGATATTTCAACTGATAAATAACAGATTATATCGTTCATTGTGTTGTAAATTGAGGATTGCGAGCAACTAGCTTTTAATATTTACTTCTTTTATCTTGTTATTAATGAAGGTATTGGAATTATATTTCCTTGCTTAATAGTTCCCAGAATAAGGAAAAATGAGTCACTCACTGTTCAGTGGTGTTGATTCGTATCCAACTAACCAAAACGTCTATTTGGGGTTTCTTTTCTCATGGCCCACTATTATGATTAGAGGTTTTATTAATTTCCATATTTAATTGACCGACGAACCCAAAGGGAGGAGGTAGCCATTTTTTATAGTAAACATACTCCGATTTTGATGATTTTTGATAAATTTGAAAGAGGAGACTCGAGAAATGGTCCCATATTCATAAAACTCAAATCCGAAAACTCCTTCCCTCCAAAAAACGACCCCGAAGGGGGTGGAGGGGACAATCTTTTTCTAAATTCTAAAATCTGAGACGGCAAAGTAGGACAATATCCGAAAATGTTTAAATTGAACATTTTTTCAAAAGAGGGTCTTCGATATACAGCGCTGTTAAAATCTCAAATATGTGTACTCTTGCTATGTAGAGTGGGCAATTTCTTTCGAGAATGGAAAATCTAAGGAAAACAAACACCAGATTATTTATATTGAACATTTTTTCCATATAGTTATATTTTTTGAGTTACAGCGGTGGCAAAGTCTAAAATATTCGTATTTCCGCGCCGATGTAGGTATTTAGATTTCTGAATTATAA
This sequence comes from Crioceris asparagi, assembly GCA_958507055.1. Lineage (NCBI taxonomy): Eukaryota > Metazoa > Arthropoda > Insecta > Coleoptera > Chrysomelidae > Crioceris > Crioceris asparagi. The sequence continues at coordinate 49,078,570 of OY293829.1, forward strand.
CAAGTATAAGAAAAAATATACATAGGTAATGGTATAAGTGAACGTTCAAAAATTTTCGTAACTTATACTAGGTATACTTGAATGTGTGAAATAAATATTTTTTACAAAAAATTGGACTGACGTTATTAGTTGGGGTACTGAAAAATACAGAATAATAATAATTCTATTGGTGTTGGTACTTGTGATGTCGGTGCCAAAAGTTTTCATTCTTACTGCAACTGCACAACTTCAAAAGTACCAGCACCAATAGAATTAATATTATTCTTTGATTTTCCAGTGCACTAACGCCGGTACAATTTTTTGTAAGAAATATTTATTAGCCTATTTTGAACGTTTTTTTATCCAAAATAAAATATCTCAGAAAGTAGAAATTTTTGAAGAAAATTGGAAAGGTAATGAGACAATATTTCTCAAGTTATTCTTGCTATTTTGCAGGGGTATTCGTGCCATCAAGGCGCTGGCCAGTATCATACTTGCACAAAGAAAAACCGCCAAATACCACAACAGAGTCCGCTGCCCGTATGATGCAACAAGAACCCAGAGGCGATACAAAGTACGCTGCCATAGAAAACTTGATTAATGTAATAAAAAATAATGAGTTGAATAATATCGAATATACTATTTCCAACACCACGAATCATGATGATGGTATTTTGTTTGTGAAAATACCACTACCAACCAATTTTTCTAAAGACATCCAGACCCAAGGAGCAAAGAGCCAAGAAAACGTACTAGCCAGCAAAACAACTGTCACACTAGAACCTGTTGATATTGGAAAGGATTCAGTGTTGAATAAGAGATCTCAAAAAGTCCTACCATTATCCATTCAGTCATCATTGTTAACTGGAAGAGAACAACCAATAATTAGATTCAACGACTTTGGCATATCCAATAATTTTAGGAGAGGATTTGTTACGCGGACAAATGTGACACGGTCCAGAAGTTCATCATGATTTGAACAAAACGTCTCTCACATATACCCATATAGTAGTTACATAAGAATGGTTGGCTTAGCTTGTTTTAACACAGTTTTGAGTAAAGATAATATTTCAGATGTTTTGTAGTAAAACTGATATTTGGGGCATGTGAAAGGAATACAGCATCATCATCTGTTGTACTATCATTAGTTTGGATATCACTTTGTATAGTTAATCTTCCTATATTAAGAGATGTTCACTGGCTTTCGAAATTGCTTGACCCCTTTCTATGAACATTCTCATTTGATGACCCCTGTAAGCGAGTAACACTCTAACATAATAGCAAACACAAGCAAATGAATATTTGTTATCCAAAGAAAGCAATGCGTATTTCATTCTACTATTATTGAATCAGCCTTTATTACTATTCCAACACTTTGAAATTTCGGTAATAGATATAATAATATTAGTAAAAAAGGTGGTTGTTGCCTTTGATGTAGGGAGTTAGTGGTCTACCACATTGAAAGGAACAAGGAACTGAATGGAGTACCTAATATATTCTTAAAATAATATTGTCTTATTTATAGTTATTAACACTTTTCAAAATGTTTTGCATTATATTTGATCGAGCAGATTATCTAGATATGATTTTAGAAATTTTGATCTTATACTTATTCAGATAGATATTTATAGTTTTATAAAATATAGCTATTTTCAGTGATTCAGGGATATTTATATGTTAATATACCAAAGTTTATGAATACAAATATAATTTTAGAGTATTATTTCGCATTTTCATTCGACAAATCATATGTTATGCTAAAGCTATAAGAAAACTTGGTCTCCCAAGTTCTGAAAGATAGCCAGTCTAGAGGAAGAAAGCCTCGAGCAAAGATTACATGGTCCTCCAGATTGGGGGTCAAGAGGTCAGATTGGTTCCTTGTCATTCGTAAAAACCTCAACTTATCAAAAAGCCTAGCACTAGCCTCGAAAATCCGGACGCATCACATGGTAAACGACACAAGCTATGGAAAAGAACGATGAAAATTTGCAATTGGAATGTCCAGGGGATCAATGAAAGATGGTGTTAGTTGCAAGGGAAATAAACAGAATGATGGATATTGTTGTTCTTACCGGAACAAAGAAAAAGGGGACTGGTTCAGAAATGTTGAATAACTATGTACACATTTTTAGCAGGTTTGCAATGCACCAAAAGGCTAAAAGAGGAGTATCTATCATGATTCCGTTGAAATTTTTTCGAAATTCAAAAGTGTGACCGATCGCAATAGGTACATTTCTATAAGAAATTTACCTAATAATAATAATAATAATAATAATAGTCTTTATTTAGCACTTTGACTAGTAATTTCAACATACAGGTACATAGAGATACAATTTCGTTAGTTACATTATAAGTATTCTGTAAGCATTCAAAACTTTTTTTACAAATATATTCAAATTCGGTGACTCTTTCACCGTCCTCGCAAGGACATTAACGAGGCGAACACAAAAGCGATTTCTGTAATGCCGTTGTTCTCATTGATTGAATATTATAATTTTGCCTTGAGCGATTGTTATATTCATAAGAATTTGATCGCTTTTCAAGAAATGATTTCAAATACTTTGGAAGTTGCCCATTTTTTATTTTATATATTAGCACTAAGTTCGCCTTTCTAATGACTTGTTCAACAGATAACCAATTTAGGGTACGCAACATGGATTTTATTGGCGTGTCTCTATTACATTGGATAATTGTACGCATACCTACTTTTATTCTGCTGTACTTACAAGCTCCGTGAACTTACAACCCAACTTGAAAATAAAATTAATTAAAAACTATACTTGTAAACTACAAACGGCGTAGATGTTTGTAGTGAAATTTATTTGTTTGTAGGTTTTCAAAAAACCTTGGAAATCGAAAAAAATTATTTACTCCTACAATTTTTTATGTTTTTATGTAATTTATCCAGGAATGTGTTAACAGTCGTTTGTAGTTTTTTGCAGTGATAATAGTTTTTTTTGTAAATTTTTTTCAACAGTATTAATCGTTTAAACAAATTTACGTCAAATAAATTTAATAATTTTTTTCTGCTTCCAGAAACTACAGACGATGTAGATGTTTGAAGTGAAATTTATTTGTTTGAAGTTTTTCAAAAAACATTGAAAATAAGAAAAAATATATTTACTTCTACAATTTTTTATGTTTTATGGATTTCCTTCCTGGAATGTGTTAAAAATCGTTTGCAGTTTTTTGTAGTGATAATAGTTTTTTTGTTAAATTTTTTCAACATTATTAATCGTTTAAACAAATTTACGTCAAATAAATTGATTAAAATTTTTGTTCTTCCAGAAACTACAAACGACGTAATTGTTTGTATTGAAATTTATTCGTTTGAAAATTTTTCAAAAAAAAAAACTAAAAAACACGCTTTAATAGCAAACCAAACTAAAAATTAGAAAATAAATAAGATATCATTTTAATTTAAAAAAGCTTAGAGTGCTTGATGTCCATTGAAGTAAATATTTTATGTTGATAGATACTGATATAAGTACAGTCATTATAAAATTAACTTAGAAAGCACCCCACGCTTTTTTAAATTAAAATGATATCTTATTTATTTTCTAATTTTTAGTTTGGTTTGCTATTAAAGCGTGTTTTTTAGTATTTTAAACTATTATTTAATTTCTACTTTTTAGTTCGGTTTGCTATTAAAGCGATGCACGAATGTAAGGAGTGAGATATAAACAATCATATTCATATATACGAGGACGGTATGGAACCCTCCACCAAACAGTCCCACTATTAAACTCCATCGCAAATTGTCCAACACACATTCATATTAAAAATTCCACAAAAATCCATCCATAAAGCTCCGAGAAGTATAGGTATGAAACCTTTCATCAAAAATCCTCACTCGCACGTACACAACATAACAAAACCTCCCAACCCACATACAGATAGAAAGTTCCACGAAAATTCATCCATAGAGCTCAGATATATAGGTAAAGAACCCCCCATCAAGGAGTCGCACTCGCACCTACACATGAAATTATTGCATTGACTGGTGACATTGACAGGTGTGCAAAGTTTTAAAGAAAATCGGATCGCTCAAAGTAGTGCAAAATCTATAACATGCAAACAAACAAACATACAAGTGAAGCTAATAAAAGCGTGTTAAAAAATACAAAATACCAAGCCGACCGTAGCAGTTGGAGCAGTGAAAAGTAAATATGCAAAAGAGAGTTACATACTCACAAACTCACAAACATACAAGTGAAGTTAATAAAAGCGTGTTAAAAATACTAGTATAATTGAGGGAAAAGCGTGGGGCGCTTTGTGCCATAATTTTCGTATATCGAGCGCCCCACGCTTTTCCCTCAATTATACTAGTATTTTTTATAAACTACTGTTTTAAGTTTATTTTCAAAATTATTTTCAACTTTTTATTTCGATATTCTTCAAAAGCGTGTTTTTTTAGTTTATTTAAACTATATTTATTTTTAACTTTTTAGTTCAATATTCTTTAAAAGCGTGTTTTTTTAGTTTTTTTAAACTATATTTATTTAAATAACATGTATGTCCAGCATTTTAAGTATAGCTCGATTGTTGAAATTATTCAAATAACTAAATACTTTCATATTCCAAATATTCATAATGTCGTTCACAGTAAGCATCGACATCGAATTAAAATTTGATATTTTACAATTGATATCTGCACTATTATTCAAAAGTAATTCATCGGCGTTAACATATCGGGATATAAATAAACTATGTGATATCTTTGATAATTATGAATGACTTGATGATTTTTTTACAGTATTCTTAGCGATAACTTGAAAAAGTGGAACTTTTCCCTTATTATCCCGACAATTTTCATCAGCTCTTTAATTTTGCCAATTATTGTGGACTTTATAATTCCTAATAAATTGCAATATCGATTCTATCCTATATTATGAGAAACATTGGAATAACGTGAATTTCATTGCCGTAAATTTGTAATGAGAAGATATTAAAAACTACCGAGTAAAAAAAAATATTTGATTGCGATGAAATTTTGAACTTTGATTGAGAAATGTCAAGTTATCAGATGTGTTTTTCCCGTTTTTGAATATCTCGAGCCGTTTTTGAAATATTAGAATGTTAATCGGCATTTATGCCTGCGCTACACTACATGCTCAAACCAGACACAATCATATTTAAAATTCCCAAATAATTAGAAAAAATGGTTCGATCACAATTTTGTACACTGATTCAAAAAAGTCAATCAATTAGAGGTGATTTTACTGATTTAGAATAGCTCAAACCGTTCCAGAGATATTTGAAGTCAAACTGACAAAGTCTGAAAAGTGTAGCAAGACAATTTGACAAAGAATCTTAATTATCAAATGTTTATTTCCGAAAAAAATAGAAGGAAATATCCGATCGCGATGAAATTTTACACACACAGAAAATGGAGCGATCAAGAACGGTTTTTCCAATTTTGAATATCTTTTTTCGTTTTAAAGAAATTGAAAAAAATAGAAAATTTAAAAAAATGCAAGCTTTTTTTCGACCAGTGATGAACTACCCGAAATATTAGAGATAGAGCCCTAGTATGAGCGAGGCATATTCTTGAAAAAGTCCAAAAAATATTTTGGAAGAAAATTTTGCCCTCTAGGACCTACCATTGCCGAGATATAAAAATTGAGTTCTGGACGTTTTTTACTTGATAAAACCTTCTAATAAAATGCGTCGATTCCATCTCCCAACTTTAAACGCCCTTTGCGCCCTTAATAAAGGGATATTTGAAAAACAAAAAGTGCTATCCTCTGCGAAATTTTGTCAGCTTTGCGAAGATATTAGAGAATTTAAGATATTTCAAACAGTTTCAGAGAAGATAGAATTATAGATCAAGCACCTTTTTCATCCCGAAAATTTACCCCCACTCATATGATCCAGAACGTGGCGGTTGCTATGGGAATCGCACGGCCGAAGATTTTTTATGTTTAGTCCCATCGATGGGGCTATCTGTTTTTTTGGTTCTCTCAAAAAAAAATAATTGCATTTTTTTTCAACCCTTAATATCTAAGGGATGGTAAGGGATGAAACATCTAAAACCGCTGGTCATCTGCTCCCAACCAAAAAGAACATTTAAAAAAAAAATCCAAAAAAAATCATTCTACACAAACCAAGAAAAAGCGAAATGAAAATCCATCTCCTTATGCAAAGGAGAGTTACATATCCACAAACCCACAATCTCACAAACATACAAACATATAAGTAAAGTTAATATAAGCGTGTTAAAAATAAAATATTTATTCCTACAATTTTTGCTATTTTTTGGGGAATGTGTTAATAACCATTTGTAGTTTTTTTTGTAGTGACAATATTTTCTTTGGTAATTTTTTTAGCATTTTTATTCGCTTAAACAAATTTTCTTAAACTAAACCCCAAAAAACATTCCCAATGTAAGACTTTTGGACCTGAGAGCTATATTCTGCAAAACTCGACAAAAAAAATCTCAAATCTTTCGCATACGCTCAGTAAGAGCTCCTCACCCATACAACTTTTTATGTTTCTTTGTATACGAATTTTGCTTTAATGGTACATTTTCATCAAGTGATTCTATCGCTTCTCACCGCCCCCAAAATTCCTTCCATGAAATTACAACTTGACGTATTATATTCATAACCCATAGTTACTAAATATGGACTAGCATTTCCAGTCACTCACCTGCTCACTTTAAATGATAAAATTGTCACTAGCTTGCATACATACTTGAAATGAATGCACTATATTCCGTCTTGGAAAAGAAGATGAAATAAAACAGAATTAATATTGCATTTGAACTTTTATTCGTTTTTACGAACTACATGTGTATATTTAACTATATGGTCAAGTTCTAAGGGTTCTATTGGAAGAAAAATCAACTTTGTTAGTGATCTACAATATTTTTACACACACCAAAAATACAAAAGTGCAATACGATCTATTTCTCAATATATAGGGTGTTTCAAATATATTCACAGGACTTGAGGATGTGATAGCTCGTCCAAAAATATGAAAAAAAGTTTATATTAACTTACACTTTAAAATGCGTCATTTTCGAGATACAGGACGTTGAAATAAAAAAAACGTTTTTTGTGACTATCTCCTGAACTTTTTATCGTACAAGTTTTGAGTCAGAACAACATAATTGGTGAAGATTTTGAAGGAGTAGTGGGTGTACTTCTCCACAATTTCTACGCTAATGAAAAAAGTACGGTTTTGAGACGGCCATTTGAACCACCTATGCCTATGTTTTCTACACCAAAAAGGTGTATGTGTGATTTTTCTCGAAAACGGTCGAATTCAGAGCTCACGACCAATTGTGTTTTTTTTTGTAGAAAACATTGGCTGTTCAAATGGGCATCTCAAACCTGTAATTTTTCCATTGGCGTAGGAAATGGGGAGAAAAACACGCACTACTCCTTCAAAATCTTCACCAATTATGACTTACCACAAAAATTTTCTGACTCAAAACTTAACTTATTATGAGTGAAAAATGCTTACAAAAGCTGTTTTCTGCAAGATAAACGGTTCCAAAGATATTCACAAAAAAAAAATTTCTTTCAATTTCTGCACCCTGTATTTCGAAAGTGGATAAGTTAATATATTTTTTAATTTTTTTGGACGAGCTATCACATCCTCAAGTCCACCGCATATATTATGAAACATCCTGTATATCTAAACCTAATGAAAATAATTGCTAACACCGTATTACTATGTACTAATAAAATTGTTTATTCTTCATGGAAAATGTGAGGGAATTATAACAAGAATGTGCAGAAAATTCAATGAAACGTATCCTGATTTATATCCAATGAACAAGAGGAAGTTTGTACGATTACAAAATAAATTCATTAATAATGGATCAGAATTAAAAGCGGAAGGACATCTTCCGAAACCTATAACTTCAGATGAAGACAACAGACAACATAATAAATGTTTTGGCCTATTTCCGAGCTGATCCCCAAGCTTTCACTAGAAGTGCCGAATATGATTTAGGATTAGATCGTGCGTCTGTTGGAAGGATTATCCATAATCATAATATGCGCCCGTACAAGTTTACTAAAGTTCAAGCTCTAAAACCAGAAGATGATCAAAGTAGGGTTCACTTTTGCGAAACAATCCTATTTCGCATCCAAGAAGATCCTGAATTATTAAAAAAAAATATTTAGACAGATGAATCAAAATTTTCCAGAGAAGGAATTTTTAATAGAAATAACGAGCAATTCAGGTCTGATCAAAATCCAAAAGGAAATGGGATTTCAGGGGAAATTTAGTTTCAACGTATTTTGCCTTAGAAAGAATCACCGAATAAGTTTTCTTATGTACCGTTGAATTCTGAGTAATATCTGGAAATTCTAAGGCCAGTTGTGAACGACTTCTTGGACAATCTGTCATTGGAAGAGTATCGTAGCAGTTGGTTTCAGCTGGATGGAGCACCGGTTCATTGCACTGGGAAAGTAACAACGGAGTTATATATATATATATATATATATACATATATATATATATATATATATATATATATATATATAAATAATAATTTCACGCCTAGCTGGTAAATTGAACCTACATTTCGTAGGGTGCCGCAATAAGAACGAGGTTTGTCGTCTACATATTGCGTTTGTGTGCATTTTGTCCACTACACTGCTCAATCAGATTGATTACCAATCATAGCATCAGTCTCCCAGATATATATCATGATTTCGAGGTTGTTGCCTCTCATCAGTATATCGTAGGGTGAAGAGCCATATTTGATAATCAATCCTTATTTGGAACTCATACTTGTATCAATCTTCGGTATAGAACTGTCGGTGGAGACAAGTATGAGCGATATATTAAGCATGTATAATGGTGGATAATAACAATCGGCAAAGGTTAATAATTAATTAAATAAATGAGGAGCTATCCGTACCAGATGACCATATTAGAATATGAATAATAATTTCACGCCTAGCTGGTAAATTGAACCTACATTTCGTAGGGTGCCGCAATAAGAACGAGGTTTGTCGTCTACATATTGCGTTTGTGTGCATTTTGTCCACTACACTGCGACAAACCTCGTTCTTATTGCGGCACCCTACGAAATGTAGGTTCAATTTACCAGCTAGGCGTGAAATTATTATTCATATTCTAATATGGTCATCTGGTACGGATAGCTCCTCATTTATTTAATTAATTATTAACCTTTGCCGATTGTTATTATCCACCATTATACATGCTTAATATATCGCTCATACTTGTCTCCACCGACAGTTCTATACCGAAGATTGATACAAGTATGAGTTCCAAATAAGGATTGATTATCAAATATGGCTCTTCACCCTACGATATACTGATGAGAGGCAACAACCTCGAAATCATGATATATATCTGGGAGACTGATGCTATGATTGGTAATCAATCTGATTGAGCAGTGTAGTGGACAAAATGCACACAAACGCAATATGTAGACGACAAACCTCGTTCTTATTGCGGCACCCTACGAAATGTAGGTTCAATTTACCAGCTAGGCGTGAAATTATTATTCATATTCTAATATGGTCATCTGGTACGGATAGCTCCTCATTTATTTAATATATATATATATATATATATATATATATATATATATACAGGGTTGCTCATGGTCGATGATTAGTAGGTCATCGAGATAATGTTTATGGATTCTGAATAGAGAAATTTGTCCTGCGTTATACAGGGTCGTTCAAAATGTGTGATTTTACTGCTAGATACAAAAATGTTTAAAAATGCATTTTTTTAAATGGAACACCCTGTATATTATAAAATATGTGGAAACTATCGCAACAACGTGCAGATAATTAAATGAAACGTACTCTGATTTACATCCAATGAACAAGAGGAAGTTTGTACGATCACAAAACAATTTCATTAATTATCTGTTAAAATTTAGAAAACGTTCATAATAAGTTTTCAAAATGCCGACCATTTCCTTCCAAACATTTCAATGTCTGTTTATTTGTAGATGTAGTTGTAGCCCTCCTTATTTCACTGGCATCTAGTTCTTCAATGCAGTTGATTACTCGTTGGCGTAGATCTTGTTTACTGTGTACTGGTATCATTTATAATTTTGTCTTCAAATGACCCCACAAGAAAAAATCAAGTGGCGTGAGATCGGTTGATCTCGCAGGCAAATGCCACGGACCCAAACGTCGGGACCAGCGATCGTCGAACATTTCAAACAACTCCGTTGTTACTTTCCCAGTGCAATGAACCGGTGCTCCATCCAGCTGAAACCAACTGCTACGATACTCTTCCAATGACAGATTGTCCAAGAAGTCGTTCACAACTGGCCTTAGAATTTCCAGATATTACTCAGAATTCAACGGTACATAAGAAAACTTATTCGGTGATCCTTTTTAAGGCAAAATACGTTGAAACTAAATTTCCCCTGAAATCCCATTTCCTTTTGGATTTTGATCAGACCTGAATTGCTCGTTATTTCTATTAAAAATTCCTTCTCTGGAAAATTTTGATTCATCTGTCTAAATATTTTTTTTTAATAATTCAGGATCTTCTTGGATGCGAAATAGGATTGTTTCGCAAAAGTGAACCCTACTTTGATCATCTTCTGGTTTTAGAGCTTGAACTTTAGTAAACTTGTACGGGCGCATATTATGATTATGGATAATCCTTCCAACAGACGCACGATCTAATCCTAAATCATATTCGGCACTTCTAGTGAAAGCTTGGGGATCAGCTCGGAAATAGGCCAAAACATTTATTATGTTGTCTGTTGTCTTCATCTGAAGTTATAGGTTTCGGAAGATGTCCTTCCGCTTTTAATTCTGATCCATTATTAATGAATTTATTTTGTAATCGTACAAACTTCCTCTTGTTCATTGGATATAAATCAGGATACGTTTCATTGAATTTTCTGCACGTTCTTGTTATAATTCCCTCACATTTTCCATGAAGAATAAACAATTTTATTAGTACATAGTAATACGGTGTTAGCAATTATTTTCATTAGGTTTAGATATACAGGATGTTTCATAATATATGCGGTGGACATGAGGATGTGATAGCTCGTCCAAAAAAATTAAAAAATATATTAACTTATCCACTTTCGAAATACAGGGTGTAGAAATTGAAAGAAATTTTTTTTTGTGAATATCTTTGGAACCGTTTATCTTGCAGAAAACAGCTTTTGTAAGCATTTTTCACTCATAATAAGTTAAGTTTTGAGTCAGAAAATTTTTGTGGTAAGTCATAATTGGTGAAGATTTTGAAGGAGTAGTGCGTGTTTTTCTCCCCATTTCCTACGCCAATGGAAAAATTACAGGTTTGAGATGCCCATTTGAACAGCCAATGTTATCTACAAAAAAAACACAATTGGTCGTGAGCTCTGAATTCGACCGTTTTCGAGAAAAATCACACATACACCTTTTTGGTGTAGAAAACATAGGCATAGGTGGTTCAAATGGCCGTCTCAAAACCGTACTTTTTTCATTAGCGTAGAAATTGTGGAGAAGTACACCCACTACTCCTTCAAAATCTTCACCAATTATGTTGTTCTGACTCAAAACTTGTACGATAAAAAGTTCAGGAGATAGTCACAAAAAACGTTTTTTTTATTTCAACGTCCTGTATCTCGAAAATGACGCATTTTAAAGTGTAAGTTAATATAAACTTTTTTTCATATTTTTGGACGAGCTATCACATCCTCAAGTCCTGTGAATATATTTGAAACACCCTATATATTGAGAAATAGATCGTATTGCACTTTTGTATTTTTGGTGTGTGTAAAAATATTGTAGATCACTAACAAAGTTGATTTTTCTTCCAATAGAACCCTTAGAACTTGACCATATAGTTAAATATACACATGTAGTTCGTAAAAACGAATAAAAGTTCAAAAAATTCAAATTTCTCTATTCAGAATCCATAAACATTATCTCGATGACCTACTAATCATCGACCATGAGCAACCCTGTATATATATATATATATATATATATATATATATATATATATATATATATATATATAAAATTAATTGTAAATTCTTGACTGTCTAATTAATGATGAATTTTTAATGATTGAGATTGCAGTCAAAATACTAATAAAATACTAATAAAATTACAACTCTTTAATCAATGTCGAGCTTTCGGTAACGCTTGTTACCTTCATCGGGACAAAAATCGTGAGATTAATGATATTTACCAGCTACAAACATTTGTTGTTGACAAAATTGCCTCAGATACCTTTATTGCAGGATGTACCGGAATTTTTGACCGACTTCCCAAAAGGAGGAGGTATACAATTCGACTGTGTGCTTTTTTTTTGTTTGTGCGCGCCTTTCATATAGTAAACGTACTCCGATTTTGATGATTTTTGATTCATTTGAAAGAGGAGGCTTGAGAAATGGTCCCATATTCATAAAAACGGGAATCCGACATCTCGTTCCCTCCGAAAACCGCCCCCGAAGAGGGTGGAGGGGGCAAATTTTGTCGAAAATTGAAAATTTGCGTAGATATAATTACAGATAGGACAATATCCGGAAACGTTTAAATGGAACATTTTTTCAAAAGATTAACGGTTTTCGACATAGAGACATTTTAAATTCTCAAATATACCTATTTTCGCTATGTGGAGAGGGCGATTTCTGTCGAAAATTGAAAATCTGTTTGCAGTACATGAAAGACATAATTATTTGTAGCAACATTTATACCGAACATTTTTCCCTTAGAGTTACGGTTTTCGAGTAAAATCGGTGTTAAAATGGTAACAACTAAAATATTCAAGCGTATTTCCGCAGCGATGTTCTGAGATCTCAATAATAACAACTACAAGCAAGGAATATACGTGGGTAATAGAATAAGTACTATCTTCATTGGTATTAGTGAACGTTCAACGATTTTCGTGACTAATGTTACACTCAAAAGTGTGAAATAAATATTTTTTAAAAAAAATTGGACCGACTTTATTAGTTGGTGCACTGAAAAGTATAAAATAATATTAATTCTATTGGGGCTGGTACTTGTGAAGTTGGTGCCAAAAGTTACCAATCTACCTGCAACTGCACAACTTCAAAAGTAACAGCACCAATAGAATTAATATTATTTTATAACTTTTAATAATAACTAATAAAGTCGGTCCAATTTTTTGTAAAAAATATTTATTAAAAATAATATGCATATCAAAAAACCATTATCTTTAGAAGATGCTATGGCTTATGTGAATGAATTTGAAAACTTTGAAAGATTATACGGTAATTTTCAAATTAATTATAAACAGACATCACACTTTAATCCCACACTCCAACCAAGACACCAAATATTTCCTCAAACCTCTCAAAATTTTCCACTTAATCAGTTCCCGCAAACAACTAAAACAATTTTTTTAACATCAAATAATCCCTTTTCCAATCAAAGATATACCGAAACAAATCAAATATGGCCTAACCAACCACTAGATATCAAACCCATACCTCAGCCAGAAAAGAGATATTTCACTAATCGAGAAGTTTTCGGACCCCCACGTAATATATTTGCACCAAAGCCAATTCCTCCGGCACAACTTCCGAAACCAGAGCCAGTGTCCACCACCTCCAGAACACCTACTATAAATAGTCGACGACAACTCCAGAATCGCCCAAATTTTCAAAAAGTCTTCACTAATCGTCAATTTAATAATTCCCCGAAATACACTTTTGAAGAATTATATTCTAACGAATATGATGATGATACATACGTAGAATCAGATCATAATCAATACCCAAACATTCATCAAGATGAATCTCATTCACAAATGCACGTAGAATACGATTACGCCAATCAAAAGGTACAGTCCGATAACTCAGATTCTATCAAAAATATAGATTCTCAAGATAATTTTTACCAAGACCCATCTGAAAACTAACATCCTTGATAGAAATATACATTTCATCTAGTAATGCCCTTCCATACTAGAAATAAAAAATCCAAAATTAAAATTATTAATTGACACAGGAAGCAATCTATCATTAGACCTTCCATTATTGAGAAATATTATCCAGAAACAATTTATCAATCACCCCCTGAAATCAAAACAGCTATAGGAAGTAAGAAAATCAGATATAAAATATTAATACCAGCTTTTCAAGAATTTAATTGCCATTATAAAATATACTTCATTTTATTTGACCTCCAAGATTATTTTGATGGAGTTATAGGACCCGTGTGGGGTTGTTAGTCCTCCATCGGGCGCCTCCCCAGGTGGCGGATAGGGGGAAGCCTCCCAGATATGGGTGGTACCGGCAAAATGAAATAGCCGGGGCGGACCAAAACTAGCATGGTGGAGGGCAGCAGCGATCGCCATTACCACCTCCAAGCGCAAAGAATTGATTCCGGACTGGTTGGAAAGTGGACTTCCATGGGCAAGACTGAAACAGTTCAAAGGCTATGGTACTGCGATGCGGAAGGCAAGAGGGAAACCACCGCATTAATTCTCCCCAGGATATCCATCCGACTTTATACTTATCATGTTGGAAGAACAGAAACAAACGGCCTCCAGTCCCGGGCAGACCTTAAATGGTCAGGAGGTGCGAAGAATCCCCCGGTTCCGACTCGATAAGAAGATCAAGATAGCAACCTGGAATGTGCGGACATTGTTTGCGGCTGGGAAGCTTAACAACTTAATGCAGGAAATGGAAAGAATGAGGGTTAGTATACTAGGAGTCAGCGAGGTACGGTGGCCAAATAGTGGAGTGACGCGTTCCAACGGCAGGGTGTTTTACTATAGTGGCTCTGACGACGCAAATCGAAGTCATCGTCATGGTGTAGGCATCCTAATAGAAGAGAGCCTACAAAAATCGGTAAAGGATTTTGTCCTATTTCTGAGAGGGTTGCTCTTTTGCGACTTTGTGGAGGACCGATAGACATTAATATAATTCAAGTATATGCTCCCACTTCAGAAAAACCCGACGATGAAGTTGAACAATTTTACGGACAAGTGGAGCAGGCCATCAAGCTAACGAAATCCAATGAAATAAACATAATACTAGGAGACTTGAACGCGAAGGTCGGCAGAGGCAGAGTGGAAGATATTGTAGGTGACTGGGGGCTCGGAGAGAGGAACGACAGGGGCGGGAGACTCATTCAATTCTGCGATGAGAATAACCTGGTTATCACAAACACTTGGTACAAACTCCCACCTAGAAGATTATATACCTGGAAATCATCACAGGACAATGAACAGCATGTCGTTTGAAACCAGATAGATTATATCATGATAAACCGCAGATTTAGAAACACCATAACTAGAGTCATTGCGTTGCCGGGTGCAGATATTGAGTCCGATCATAACCCCCTATGTGCAAACATCAGGCTAAGATTAGCGAAGGCTAAAAGGAAAAGGAACAACAAAAGAATCGACCCCAAATTACTTAGAGACAGCGACATAAGATCTGAATATTATCAACATCTTAACAGACAATTATCAAACATCAATGTCGCAGACGACATCGAGAAATGCTGGAATGACGTCAAAAATGCTTACCACACCAATAACACCTACCTACTAAAAGAGAACACCGTAGTAAGAAATGAGTGGATGAATGCGCAGATACTGGAGCTAATGGAGAGACGCAGACAATGTAAGATTCATAAAGACATAACTGGATACCGACACTATCAGGGAAGAATCCGCAGTCAAATCAGGGCTGCTAAGGAGAAATGGCTTGAAGGCCGATGTGCGGAAGCCGAACACTTTACCCGAATAGGCGATGGCTTTCATCTCCATAAGAAGATAAAAGAAATCGCAGGCCTGTACAAGAAAACACCAATAACCCACATCCGAAATGAAGAAGGGGAAATAGTACTGGAACCCGAGAAGTTGCTGGAAGCGTGGACAACTTAGGCTGCTAACCTTTTTGATGACCAGAGATTGCAAAGCCCACCAATCCCAGATGACAATATACCAGACGGCCCATATATATTAGAGAGTGAAACTCTTAATGCCATAAAACTATCAAAAAGCGATAAAGCTCCCGGACCAGACAACATGCTATCAGAAACCTTCCACCTCATAAGTGATCAAAACATAAAAATGATAACAAGATTTTTTAATAGGATATACGACACTGGAAACATCCCCACAGACTGGCTTCGTTCCACATTTATAGCCCTACCAAAATCGAATGACGTTCAAAGATGTAAAGACTATCGGCTCATTAGCTTAATGAGCCACTTTTTAAAACTGCTTCTTCGAGTCATGCACACTCGAATTTACAGAAAATGCGAGGAGGCAAGCGGGTTCAGTCAGTTTGGCTTTAAGAAAGGGTTTGGAACCAGGGAGGCCATTTTCAGCCTGCAAGCTTTGGTGCAAAACTGCCTTGACCAAAGAAAAAACGTCTTTATATGTTTCATCGACTATGAAAAGGCCTTTGATAATGTGAGACACGAACTCCTGGTAACATATCTTCAAGAAATTGGACTGGACGACAAAGATGTAAGATTGATTGCGAATCTATATTGGCACCAGACAGCTCAAATACGACTCCAAATCTCAGTAGCAACAGAGGAGTTCGAAATAAAGAAAGGAGTCAGGCAGGGCTGCATTCTATCCCCAATGCTCTTCAATCTCTATGTGGAAAGGGTTTTTGCTGAAATAGTGTCTGAGAAACCCATGGGTATTATAGTCAATGGTACTTCAATTAATAATATACGCTACGCGGATGACACCGCAATAATAACCGATAATGCCAACGATTTGCAAATCCTACTAAATACTGTAAATGAGGCAAGTCAACAGAGGGGCCTAAAGATTATCACCATCAAGTTTATGGTCGTATCTAGGGATGTTTTACCAAACGTAAACTTACAACTCAATGGAGAGCAAATAGAGCGGGTAAATAAGTTTAAATACTTGGGGTGTGTGGTGGACAACCAGTGGAACCCAGAACTTGAAATTAGATGCAGGATAGAACAAGCAAGAACAACTTTTCTAAAGCTAAGAAAATTCCTAACCAACCGGAATTTAAACTCAGGTACAGAATGGTTAAATGTTATGTCTGGTCGGTACTTCTATACGGAGCGGAAGCGTGGACGCTTAAAGCTGCATCTATGAAACGAATTGAAGCGTTCGAAATGTGGATTTTGAGACGGATGCTGAAAATGCCGTGGACAGAGCATGTTAGAAATGATTATGTGCTCAGGATGGCTGGATTGGAAGACCGAGAACTCTTAGAATACATTAAGAGGCGTAAGATCTCGTACCTGGGACACATTATACGGGGAGAGCGGTACGAATTCCAGCGTCTGATACTACAGGGAAAGATCGAAGGACGAAGACGAGGCATTGGAAGGACGAAACTATCCTGGCTCAGGAATATACGCCAGTGGACGGGAATAAGCAACTTTCAGTCGCTCCAAAAAGCCGCAATGAATAGAATCATATGATGAGAAGAACGGAGGACGCCGTACGCAGGAATCTGCATGGCACTGAAAGAAGAGATAGGACTCACAGATTTAATGAATATGAATTTCAACATAGATTCAACAAATCAAAGGCTATGTAACGAATATGAGGAAATCCCTTTTAAATTTAGGAAACCTTCAGATGTAAATTTTTCTTTTTCATTAGATGCTCATGAGAAAACTATTAAAAATATTCCAGTCAGCATATATGAACGAGAAATAATAATAAATAAAGGTAATTTAGGAGAATTAATCATTCCTCAAATTTTAAGTATTGCTAAGGATGGATATGCTTCAATAGAAATCGAGAATCCGACAGATAAATCTATAACAGTTAGAATTGATAAACCCATACCAGGTAAATCATTTGATTCTAATCTACATGAGATTTTCAATTGCGAACAAATATCCCATTACTTCAAGAATAACCGAGAATCGCTGTTAAAAGAGACATCCGTAGAAAAGTTCATTAACACGTGTCATATGAATTCCGAGGAACGAACAGCTATACATAAACTCTGCAAACAGTATAGAGACATATTCTTCAAATCTGATGACAAATTACCTCTCGAACAAAACATACTATTAACACAACAGACGAAATGCCGATTCACGTGAAATCTTATCGCTATCCGCATGTACATAAGAACGAAGTACAAAGACAACTCAGAAATATGCTAGATAATGGAATTATTAGAAAATCTACTAGCCCATTCTCATCACCAATGTGGATAGTTCCCAAGAAAATAGATTCATCCAACAAACAAAAATGGATACTCGTTGTAGACTACAGACATCTAAACAACAAAACAATAGACGACAGATACCCCATCCCAAATATTAATGAGATACTGGACAAATTAGGAAGATCGCAATATTTTTCAATATTAGACCTCGCTAGCGGATTCCACCAGATAGAAATGAACGAAGACTCAATTGCAAAGACTGGTACAATTAGACAAATGTGAATTTCTTAAAAAAGAAGTTGAAGTTTTAGGTCACTTAGTTACTCCGAATGGTATTAAGCCTAACCCAAAAAAGATAGAAGCAATTAGAAAATTTCCAATCCCAAAAACCCAAAAGCAAATCAAGTCATTTCTTGGACTCTTTTCTTTGGAAATTTTTCAAAAATAACAAAACCTCTAACGAATTGCCTTAAAAAAGATAACAAGATAATACATTCAAGAGAATTTATTGAATGCTTCGAGACATGCAAAAATTTACTAATTTCAGAACCAGTCCTTGCTTACCCCGACTTCGAAAAGCCCTTCGAACTCACAACAGACGCTTCAAACTATGCAATTGGCGCTGTTCTCTCTCAAAATAACCATCCCATCTGTTATGCTTCTAGAACTTTAAATCCTTCAGAAATTAACTATTCTACTATCGAAAAAGAACTGCTTGCAATTGTATGGAGTTGCAAATACTTCAGACCATACTTATTTGGTAGAAAATTTATTATTAATTCAGACCACAAACCCCTTCAGTGGCTATTCTCAATGAAAGAACCAAATTCAAAACTTAATAGATGGCGACTACAGCTTGAAGAATATGATTACACCATCAAGTATATGAAAGGTAAATCAAACGAAGCTGCGGACGCTCTATCACGAAACCCACCCCAATATGAATATAACGGTCTCGAAACAGCATCCCTAGATAACAATACAAGTGATATCGATGAAATTGTTCAGCGAGAATTAGATAAAATAGGCCCCCTTCCACAACTAGACAACTCAACTATAACAGAAATTTTAGGCGAATGCTCAACTAACATTGACAACGCAAATACGAAGATAAATATAATTAATCACTATATAATACCGCCCAATGATGGACTAATCGAATATGACAGTAGTACAGAAACAGCCCACACTACTGACACTAGTACGGAAACTGCCCATACTTCTCATGAAAATCCCGTAACAGATATTCCAATTTCTGAGAGATCATTCAATATCTATAAAAACCAACTGTTTTTAACGATAGATGACATCTCAGAAACACAATCTAGAAGAGAGAAAATTTTCAATAACACGAGAACATATTTAACTCTACCAAAAAATAACACCGAATTTCACATAGCTGAATTTATCAAAAATTTCCTCAACCCAAAGCAAACGTACGCACTATATTTCCACAACCCCTTATTATCCCACATTTTACCACCTGTAGTACATAGAAAATTTAAGAATTCAACGTACAAACTCATCCAGTGTACTAAAATACTAACGGACGTAGGAATACAGGAAGCACAGAACGAAAAACTGAACTATTACCATGTGGGAAAAACATGTCATAGAGGCATGAATGAAATGAAAGCTTCCCTTGGTAATTATACTATTGGCCGACTATGAACTCTGACATAGAACAATACGTTAACAATTGCGAAATTTGCTTAAGAAATAAATATGATAGAACACCACCCATCATTAAGTTTAACCTAACACCTACGTCTTCAAAACCCTTTGAACATATACATATGGACACATTTAAAATTTCAAATGAAGCATTTTTAACGATAATTGATACATTCTCACGATATGGACAAGCATATCCGATGAAAGTCTTAACAGGAGTTGCTGTAGTTGATAATTTAATAGATTTTATATCTCACCATGGAATTCCAGAAAAAATAACAACAGATCGAGGAACCGAATTTAAGAATTTTGATTTTGAAAATTTTTGTAAACTACGCATCGAACTATATTACACCACAGCAAAGAATAGTAATTCGAACTCACCTGTCGAACGATTCCATTCTACTATAATAGAACACTTCAGATGCTTAAGAGAAGAAAACAAATCTTTCACTACACAACAATTAATAAAACGGGCAATATTAGGATATAATAATAGCATTCATAGCGTCACAAAATTTACTCCTTTTGAAGTCATAGAGGGACATATCAATAACATTAACCCATATGACTTAAATGATCATCTCGTGATTTCAGAGTATGTACAAAATCATAAAGAAACAGCAAAGAAAATCTAGGAAAACATAAAACAAATCAACGAACACACAAAAAATAAAATAATCTCCAAACTAAACCAAGCTACAAACGATCCACCTAATTTTGACAATCAAAAAATCGCCTTTATTAAAACTAAAGCAAGAGATAAAAAATTACCTAAATTCGAGAAATTGAAAATTATAGACGAATCTAGGCTAAAACTCACAACACCCAAGGGAACTTATCATAAAAACCTTGCTAGAAAACCACCAACCAATATAAAATCTTTGTTACAGGAAGATAATGACGATCCATTATCAAGTCATATCAACCCCCAACATGATTCTTCAGATAATAGTAGTTCATAGTTTCGACTCTGACATACAAACGACGGCAGTCGACGATCCCATACTCCCTATCCAATTAGGAAAAGTTAAATTAATTTATACAAAACATACATTTTTACACTATATGGATCTACAACCTATAATTGACCAAATAATTAACTTAAAAGATACATTTCAAAGAATTAAATATAGCATTGACAATGTAAATTCAACAATGAGCAGAAATATGATATCATATCACGGCCTAGCCGACAGCATGTTACTCTACTACAAGTTATCTCATCAAATCAGCTGAGAGAAAATATGATAATCTTTACCCACAGAGACGTAGCAAGAGAGGCTTATTTAATATTGTAGGTAAAATTGACAAATGGATATTCGGTACTTTAGACGCCGACGATGGAATCAGATGCGAAGATGCTATCCAAACACTTCAACAAAATCAAAAAAGTATTATTCAAGAGAGTAATTTACAGATATCATTATCGAAGAAATTGATTCACAGTTACAATGTGTCTTTAAACTTATAGCAAATCAAAATAAATTATCTCAGCAAATTGAACTATTCCAAACATTTGTTCAAGGTACGATTACTAATATAGATGAATATTTGAATTTCCAAGCAATTATTTGGAATTGCCAAAGTTTGATAAATTTCATGGACAATATAGAAAATGCGATAGTATTTTCCAAACTTCATGTTCTACACAACTCAATAATATCTGAACTTCAAGAAATGCTTAAATATCTCGAAAAAATATATAGTTCAAATCAAATTCCACAATTCAGAAATATTCTTACTTACTCATCAGTTTTTGGGAACTCAAGTTAATTTTTTGAATCATAAGCTTATCTTTGCCTTACATGTCCCAATACTGAATAACATTACATTGAACCTATACCACCTATATCCTGTTATCCAAAACCATCAAATATTTATCCCAAAATACCCATATTTGGCACGATCAGAATCAAAAACACAATTTATTTATCATGAATGTCCTAAACTGGAGGACAAATACTTCTGTCAAGAAAACCATTTGCCTGCAGATAATTGTACACTAAAAATTCTAAATGGAAATCCTACTCAAGAATATCGAACCATTCAAGTGAAACTCACCGAGACTACTATTGAACATCTGACAGACGAAGACCTACTAGTTACTCTAGTTGAAAATAATCTTTTCTGTAAATCTGATAAATACTTTGAAATTTATAAACCAACACTGTTAAAGATCCCACAGAGTTGCGAAATCCATATAGACGGGAAAACTTTCTCAAATTGTAATACTTCTAGCAAAGGGAAACCTCTTATACTACCAAAACTTTCAAGCCTTGATTTTGAAAACCACCAATTTTTCAAAACAATAAATATTACAAATTTGAACCTGGAAGAAATCGGCCGAATTCATGAAATAGCCAGCCAATTGAAACAAATCATCAACGACGAACCTACATACATAATTCCATCAATAATTGGATCATATACTATATTAATCGTATTTGTAACAATGGCAGTATGTATTATCAAGAGAAGAAAGCTAAAATCCATACTCAGCCAGAAACGTACAGAAGAGGAAGAAAATACAGACCAACCACTCAAAAATAAGTCCCTTATTTTCTCGTCCTAAGGAGTTACGAACCTTCAACCCTCTAACAAGACGCTGACATCGCGGATCAACAACCAGTGTGCATCCGTCAGCATAATTATAATACAAAAACATTTGTACTTAGATTTAAGATGCTTTTTGTATTATCATTTCGTTGTCATAAGATCATTTATATAATTAAATAAATCTTTTTAAAAAAGTTTCTTGTGAGTCACAAACATATAATTCTCCTACAATTTTTGATGTTTTTATGGCATTTTTACGGGAATGTGTTAACAATTGTTTGTAGAGACTTACGAAGAAATCTAAGAGAACATATATTATTTTATGTAAGTGAAAATGGCGATAGTTATTAAAGAAATGTAAGAAAAGTCTATTGATAAAATAGTAAAAAAAAAATATTTTGTTAAATTTGATTTGAGTCAAATTTTGTGATGTTCAATGATGTTAATAGAATGTGAAAACCAAATCTGTTATTACTAAAAAGTAAACTAAAAATAATTGAAAAACAAATAAATTCCACAATACACTCCGTCGTTTGTAGTTTCTGGAAGCAAAAAATGTTATCACATTTATTTGACGTAAATTTGTTTAAACGATTAATAATGTTGAAAAAAATTAACAAAAAACTAATGCTACTGAGAAAAGCAACAAACGATTGTCAACACATTCCCGAAAAAATGCCATAAAACATCAAAAATTCTAGGAGTGAATCTTTTATTTTGATTTTCTAGGTTTTTTGAAAAACTACAAACAAATAAATTTCACTACAAACATCTACGTCGTTTGTAGTTTACGAATATTATTTTCAAGTAATTTTATTTGCAAGTCGGGTTCTAAGTTCACGGAGCTGTACTTGCAGACTATATATATTCTCCTGAGTACAGGATATTAATAGTGCAGAGCAATCAATAATCAAAGTGAGGTTGAATAATAGTTTTAAAGTAACGTTCTGGCCCATTGTGAGAGACATTTAGAAACTCCAAGGCAAAATATTTTTTTTACCCAATTTTTTACAAAGGTAATCTACAAGATTTGAAAAAGTCAACTGAGGATCCAAAAAAATACCCAAATATGTATTTATTTTCCAAAACAAAATCAATGGTACTATTGTTAATTTTCAGGTATAACCTTGATTCTGAGTATTTTTTTATAGTTTGCTTTTGATCCTATTACATGCACTTAGTTTCTAGAGCATTAAGTTTTAGTTATTTTGACAAAGACTGTTGTACAATACATCAAGGTCGTTATTTAATGTGTCAGTGATTTCTTGCAATATATTCCAAAGCCCATTTAGAATATTGGGTAGATATGCAATCTCCGATGATGAACCATACGTAGTGATGATTTTTTTGAAAAAGTCAACGATGAACTTACCAAAATAGGAAGAACAAGAGAATTCATATTCCTGGTAACTTAAACAGCAGAGTTGGTCAGAAGAAGAACGACAAAATTGTGGGTCCACATGGAGAGGTATCTCTGAATGATAATGGAGATATTTTAATAGAAATGTGTCAAAGCGATCAACTCAAAATAGTGAACGGTCTCTATAAACACAAAGACATTCAAACATACAAATGGAGATAACATACCAGGAAAAAAATCCATTATTCATTATGTTATCACGAAACAAAGTACGACAATGCGGATTATTATCGTTAGAGCATATAGAGGGGTAACATGTGGTTCGGACCACTATTTGGTTAACTCAAAGATTCCTTATAAACATCAAAAATGCGAAACCAATCAAACACCCGAAGAAACAGACAAAATAAGTAATCATTACAATATGGATATCTTGATCCACGACAGCAAACGAACACTAGGTTTTGCAACACAGACTTGACGAAGAAATCTGTGAAATAACAAAAGAAAAACATGCCGATGAAGTGTATGGAAATAATACGAACAGCTTCCGAGGAAGCTATTGGTCTAAAAACTCGAAGACAAAGCAACAAACTCTGATGGAATAACGAAATGGAAACAATGATCACTCAAAAGAAACAGCTTTATCAAAAATGGCTTAGTAATAAGACTCGAAATTCGAAATGACCACCTGGATTTAAATAGGAAAACAAGACGAACAATTGCAGCAACAAAAAGGCAAACGTGGGACAAAAAATGCACCGAAATTAACACATACTTAGGAGGAACAGAAGCTTCAGAGGCTGGAAGTTTATCAAAAAAATCAAGTCTGACGAGAGAGAGGGTGAAAATATTTAACTAATACCAATAAAAAAATGGATAATCTACTACGAACAGCTGTTGAGAGAAGACAGAGATAAACACAAAACCATGTCACTAATAGAAATGATAATAGAAGGCGAAGAAGTTGTCATTGAAACGGTTACAAATGTTACAATGGAAAAGTTGTACGCAGTCTAAAAATGGAAGGGACCATGTCCAGAAGGAATTCCAGCTAAATTGATTAAGGGTGGTACAAAAAAGATATTTGAAGGATTGACGTGGTGGTCTAACAAGTTCCTAAATGGGGCATCTATACCAGAACAATGAACGAAAAAGGCGATAATGCAATGAATACCACCAAATCAGAGAAACGAGGAAGACCTATAAATACCTGGAAAGGAGATGAAGCCAGAGCAATGACCTCAAGAGATCTGAGAGATGGCCAATGGTAAGACCGAAACTCTTCGCTACTGAAATATATCTTCTTACACCTTTTAGTTTCATTATCTATGGAACACATCACTTTTGAACCAAGAACAGGATCACTGTGATT
Source organism: Crioceris asparagi (assembly GCA_958507055.1). Taxonomy (NCBI): domain Eukaryota; kingdom Metazoa; phylum Arthropoda; class Insecta; order Coleoptera; family Chrysomelidae; genus Crioceris; species Crioceris asparagi. The sequence continues at coordinate 49,103,590 of OY293829.1, forward strand.
TCGACCTTATTAGGATCTCATCAGCTGAACATATGGTTCGGGATGTGTCCAAAGAGTCAGAAAACTGCTGGTTCTACATCGACAAGCGATGCAAACAACCAAACAGCGTGCCGCTTCCAGCGCCACCTAGGAGTTAGAAGTTAAGGTTGAACGCGACCCACGTATCAATGTGAAAAGATGTAAAGATTTCGCTACTGAAAGATATGTACTAAATGACTTCGGTCTTTACAGTAGATAGATGGCTATAATCACACATAGCCATAGTTCTTGGTTCAAAAGTGATGTGTTCCATAGATAATGAAACAAAAAGTTGTTAGAAGTTACCGCAATTGGTATCGGGATAGATCTCGATCCTTTGCACCTGCCAGCGATGATATAATTCAATGCGGGATGGGGCTTTTGTCCACCGAGTAGTTGTTTTCATCGTTGGTAGTTTATGGCTATGTGTGATTATAGCCATCTATCTACTGTAAAGACCGAAGTCATTTAGTACATATATATATATATATATATATATATATATATATATATATATATATATATATATAATAGGATGAAGCTCTACACCTTTATGCTTTTATTTAGTCGGACACAACCACCCACTAGAAGCGGATCACGTGATTTCAAGCTTGTTAGCTTTCATCAGCGCCACATAAGTGGAAGCTGTATCCAACTATACGAAAGCAACTGGAAGTAGTCAAAAACTTTGAGACATTATCTACCAGTGGGACACAATTCGCGCCACCAAGGTATTGAGAGCAAAATTACGTTTAACGTAAGTATATAATAATTAAAGAAATCTATTAGTTCATTAATGAATGAGATATAAAATATATAAATAGGATGAAGCTCTACACCTTTATGCTTTTATTTAGTCGGACACAACCACCCACTAGAAGCGGATCACGTGATTTCAAGCTTGTTAGCTTTTATCAGCGCCACATAAGTGGAAGCTGTATCCAACTATACAAAAGCAACTGGAAGTACCTTTATGCTTTTATTTAGTCGGACACAACCACCCACTAGAAGCGGATCACGTGATTTCAAGCTTGTTAGCTTTCATCAGCGCCACATAAGTGGAAGCTGTATCCAACTATACAAAAGCAACTGGAAGTAGTCAAAAACTTTGAGACATTATCTACCAGTGGGACACAATTCGCGCCACCTAGGTATTGAGAGCAAAATTACGTTTAACGTAAGTATATAATAATTAAAGAAATCTATTCATTAATGAATGAGATATAAAATATATAAATAGGATGAAGCTCTACACCTTTATGCTTTTATTTAGTCGGACACAATCACCCACTAGAAGCGGATCACGTGATTTCAAGCTTGTTAGCTTTCATCAGCGCCACATAAGTGGAAGCTGTATCCAACTATACAAAAGCACCTGGAAGTAGTCAAAAACTTTGAGACATTATCTACCAGTGGGACACAATTCGCGCCACCTAGGTATTGAGTGCAAAATTACGTTTAACGTAAGTATATAATAATTAAATAAATCTATTAGTTCATTAATGAATGAGATATAAAATATATAAATAGGATGAAGCTCTACACCTTTATGCTTTTATTTAGTCGGACACAACCACCCACTAGAAGCGGATCACGTGATTTCAAGCTTGTTAGCTTTCATCAGCGCCACATAAGTGGAAGCTGTATCCAACTATACAAAAGCAACTGGAAGTAGTCAAAAACTTTGAGACATTATCTACCAGTGGGACACAATTCGCGCTACCTAGGTATTGAGAGCAAAATTACGTTTAACGTAAGTATATAATAATTAAAGAAATCTATTAGTTCATTAATGAATGAGATATAAAATATATTAATAGGTTGAAGCTCTACACCTTTATGCTTTTATTTAGTCGGACACAACCACCCACTAGAAGCGGATCACGTGATTTCAACCTTGTTAGCTTTCATCAGCGCCACATAAGTGGAAGCTGTATCCAACTATACAAAAGCAACTGGAAGTAGTCAAAAACTTTGAGACATTATCTACCAGTGGGACACAATTCGCGCCACCTAGGTATTGAGAGCAAAATTACGTTTAACGTAAGTATATAATAATTAAAGAAATCTATTAGTTCATTAATGAATGAGATATAAAATATATAAATAGGATGAACTTGTATAGTTGGCCACTTATGTGGCGCTGATGAAAGCTAACAAGCTTGAAATCACGTGATCCGCTTCTAGTGGGTGGTTGTGTCCGACTAAATAAAAGCATAAAGGTGTAGAGCTTCATCCTATTTATATATTTTATATCTTTATATCTCATTCATTAATGAACTAATAGATTTCTTTATATATATATATATATATATATATATATATATATATATATATATATATATATATATATATATATATATATATATGTATATAGTTTGTTTTTGTCTCTGAATTCGTACATCCTCCATAGGAGCACACTTCTCCAGACATCTTGCAGAAACTCTCCTTATATACTTTGCGAAAATTTTATAACTATATTTTTTTCCCTACATGTGCTCAGATGGAGATTTTTAAAATTCTTGATGATAGTTTTATTTAACGCTTAATTACTGTAATTCATATTTTAAAAGATTAGCGGAAAATGAGTGCAACATCATATTATGCACATCCACATACTACAACAAGTATAATAATGATTTTGTCAAATTTCTGATATATTGTAGGTGTATTTGAAAGTTCGGGTAGTTTCGATTGGTTTCTCCAAATAGATAGCTTGTGTTTTGTATCTCGAAATTATCATTAAACATGAAACCAAAGAAACACGTGTGAATTCTGTGAAATTCAATGAAATCACCATCATTTGAAAGTGCAGCATCTAGATGTATACAGTGTGAAGCTCGCCATTTGTTTTTTTCTTAAGGAATTACTATCTATTCATAGTATACAAACGTTGGTATTACTCTATGTATTCTGTTTACTGAAAAAGAAAACATCAACGTTATTTATAACTTATGTGTACCGGTAAATCCAAAGTTATAATAGGTTACGGGCCCAGGCAGACCGTAATAGAAATATTTCTGCAAGATATGGCTTTTGTTATTATGAAAAGTGCCGATTGATTTGTAGATGTTAGGAGTAGGATCCCACCTACAACTTTCAAGCTGCTTTGGAGTCTTCTAGTATTTGTTGAAATTATCATAAATGAGCAAGCAGGTTGTGTAAATTTGGCTTCTACGAAGTCCAGGTCCGGAAAAGTACAATGATTAGAAATATGGTATCAGGATGGTGCTAGTCCATGAAAATTTGTAGTTTTGTATTGAAGGATATCCTGAGAAGGAATGGTGAATTCAAATTGTTATTCATGTGTAAGAAATACTGAGACAGCAGCAGATGTATGGGAAAACCTTCATCATGAAGCGGTGGAAGATATATTTTTGATAACCATAGTCGAAAAATCAGATAAAGGTACAGAGTTTGTAAAACAACATTTTAAAGATTTTTTGAATTCAAAAGAAATCATTCATCAGAAAACGGTTCGGTATACCCCTAAACAGAATGGTATTTCTTCAAGGATAAATCGCAAAATTATTGAGAAAGCTCGATGTTGTATTCAAGAATCAAACTGATGAAAGGATGTGGGCTGAGGCTGTCAACACTTCAGTATTTCTTAGAAATCTCTCTCCAAAGTAATTCAACCCCTGCAGAGTTTTGCTCAGGAGAAGTGTCAGCTTGGAACATCTAAGATGTCTTGCTTTTGATCAAACGCCGATGCAATTGTGAAGAAAAATGGATCGAAAAGGTGAACCTTATTATTTTATTGGTTATACTGAAACATCGAAAGAATATAGGCAATTTGTGTGTAAGAGCAATCATCTCGTTTTGTGAAAAAAAGATACTGAAAATGCAATTATAAAATTTGGGTATGCCAAATCAGAATATGAGCCATGTGTTTTTCATAAAAGATTTAATGATTGCTCGTTGGTTATTGTAACATTATATGTTGATTATTTTCTGTTATTTAGCAACAATAATAAAGAAAATTCTAGATTTATCAAATTTATCTCCAGTAAATTTGATATAAAGAATTTAGGGCTTGATAAATTTTCTTTGGATCATCAATATTTCAATTTTACAGTCCGGCGGCAAAATAATGTTGAATCAAAATTATTTCATTTCTAAACTAATTTGTGATTTTGGATTGAAGGATGCTAAGGCAAATTAATATTAGCCAAAGGAAGCATGTCAGAAAGATTGCCCTATCAGCACTTAATTGGATACTTGATGTATATTGCTGTTAATGGGCCGGATATTTTAATTTTATGAGCCAAATTCAATAATTGTTATAGCCATGATCACTCCACATATGCCAAAAGAATTTTAAAATATTTGAAAGCCTCAATTGACAAAAATTGCACTTTTAGTATTAACAATTTTGGTGTAATAGGATTTGCTGATGCAGACTGGAGAAATGACATTACAGATAGAAAATTATATAGTGGTTTTGTTTCTATGTTATCATGCGCAGCTATAAGCTCGGAAGCCCGGAAACAACCTATCATCTGTATGTCGGGTACAGAAGCTGAAATTACTTCTACTTCAGATGCTTCAAAAGAAGCTGTGTTTCTTAAAAGAATCATTAGTAGGAGATACTAAACCAATTTTATTGTTCAATGACAATCAAAGTGCTCAAATCCTGTTTTCCACAACAAAACGAAACACAATGATGTTAGGTTTCATTATCTTAGAAAAAAAATGAAAATGGTTTCATTCATATTAGATATGTTCCCAACTCCGAAATAACCTTCTTTATAATTACCTATTTATTTTATAATATTCATTCTGAAAATTGCAACAAATTGTGAGTTTTTACAAATCCCCTTTATAAAATCTAATTTAGAAAAATGTTGTCTTCTCAAGAGGCCTAAATTGGGAAAAGCAACAGTTTAAAAAAAAAGATATATTGGTACGCGGTAGCATGGATATGCAAGAAATATGTTAACGTTCCACTAATAATTAATGAAAAAATAACATTTTTATATTGAGCTACTTTCACCCGAACTAATCATAATGCTGTTTCAAATATGATTAAAGAATATGCTGTAAAGTTATTTAAAAAAAACTCCTTTCAAATCCTTCTTCGACGTTCTCCGATGCCCTATCGGCACTCCTCGCTGTTCAACGACAGATCCTTCTCTAATCCTCTTTCTAACCTATCCTTGTCCATTCCCTCTCTCCGGCTTCTCCCAGATCTTTCTCATTAACTTCGTCCTGCTGGGGTCCAATTTACTATTTGTTATGGCGGTCTCTTGTCTGACATACTTGGTAGGCACGTATTCATACATGGCCATGATGTCTCGAATTCTGTTATTGGGTACACTATTTGTTATGGATTCACCTGCTGCTTGTCTCCAATACTCATTTTTTGTAGCTTATCTTTCAACCGCCATACTTTAATGCTATATGAGAAGATATTCTTCACAATGGTGTTTTATATTCTCTTTGGAGAAAAGATAGTCCCACAGTATACCTACTATTTACCATCGAGCGCCTTTCTTCTTTGTTTATTTATTTAATTTATAGCCTCATCTATAGTTCCACCATTCGAGATTCTAACAGGTAAGTATTTATTCCTTTCGCCCAGGTTGCCTGTTTGATCAATAGGGAACTTGCCAAAAAAATAAATTTTATTAAAAATAGTTAAAATTATAAGTTATTATCATCAAAAACCCCATAATCAAGAAATACAGTTGAAAAAAAATCTTCACCTGAAATATAAGGCCTTAAAATATTGTTATTTTTACCTTCGCTTTAAAGGCACTACCAATGGTTGTAGTAGCTCATAGTCATGGTGCCGGTCCTAAGCCCGGATAACGAATGAAGGCTCCTAGGTCAGGTTAGCTCCCTACCTAGGGTAAAAAAACACAGGCTCACAGAACCGAAATCTTGCCTCGGAATAGGGCCGATTTTTTATTTATTTAACAATAAAGACTACGAAACTCTAAAAGAACTTAAAGATCACAAAGTCGACATAAGTGCTCTACAAGAAACCCAGAAGAAGGGCAAATGCCAGAGACACTACGATGATTACATAGCGACATACAGCGAAGTGGGAGAGTATGAGAAAGCCAAAGGTGTGGCAATAAAAATCCACTGGAAGTACCAAAATAACATACAAGAATGCAAATATATACCATCACGAAATTTGGTAGTCGGGATGGATACAGGGGAACGAACATTAAATATACTATCAGTCTATTCACCAGAAGAGAATAAACCGAAACAAGAAAGGGAATACTTTTACGATCAACTCCAAGACACAATTGATACAATATATCTAGACCAACAAATAATTATCCTAGGGGACTTTAATGCCCGCATCGGTAATGAGGTAATTCCCGGAATTAAGCCAAGATTCAACGAGGATATATCAAATAGCAATGGTGAACTGATGATTATTCTATGTACATCCAATGAATTACGAGTAAATAACACCTTCTATGACCACACAGACCAATACAAATTTGCATCTACAAACACGAGAGGCCAACAATCAATGATTAATTATATTGTTACCAAAAGAACCTTCCACCCAAATCAAATCTTGAACGTCCGTACACTAAATTCAGCAAACGTAGGTAGCGACCACAGCTTGCTACTAGGAAAAATTAAAATGAGACTAAGACCTTATAGAAGAACAAAACCCGAAACACCAACACAAAAAAATAATATCGAACTACTGTGGAACTCAATAAAAGCACTCTATCAAAAAAGACTGAAAGAAAAAATCTAATTGAACCCGATCACTGTCGGAGAAGATATTAACAGAAGCTGGGAAAAGATAAGAAAAAATATTAATGAAGCTGCAGCTGTAGCTTTCGGCACCCAAACCTCACACTGGATTCAGGGCAAGACGAATAAGACACCATGGTTTCGCAGGGAGGTCAAAGAGCAATGTAAAGAGAAGAAGCAAACCATTCTTAATTATAAAGCGCTAAAGACAGAGGAATCTTACGAACATTATCCAAGAGTCCGAAATTAAACTTCAGCAATGGTGAGATAAATAAAAAACGAACATTGGGAAAGGTTTTCAAAGCGAATGGAAGATCACTTCTATGGTAGCCAAAAACAAATATGGTGGTTCATCAGAGCACAAAGAAAAGAGATTAGTGATCTGGTGGAAACTAGTCATATACCAAAATAAAATTGGGTTAAATATCTGACTGAATTGTAAAGAGTAGAAGATATGAAAGCTGTCTAAAACACACCTGAAATAATGACCAATGAAGATATTGAAATTGAAATCTCCGATGTAGAACTAGCCACTAGCAAACTAAAAAACAGGAAAAGTGCTGGACAAGAATAAATTTCGAAATTTCGAATGAGCCGACAAAGTCTTTTACAACAACTATTAACCCTAATCTAAGAAATTCTTAACCATCACAGGATACCAGATGAATGGCTTACCAGCACCACCATTCTCATGTTCAAAAAGGAGACAAAATTCCTAGCAAAATATAAAGGAATAAATCTGTTGATGACTACATGAAAACTTATCACCAAACTAATCACTAACAGAATTAACAGCTTAATAAACCTGACGGACGAGCAACAAAGATTTAGGTCCAGAAGATCCTGTACTGATATAGTGTTTGTAATAAGGCAAGTAACAGAAAAATCAATCGAGTACAACAAACCAGCTTACATGTGCTTCGTAGGTCTAGAAAAGCCATTTGATCGAGTACAACTGCGGGACATTAATCACCTTCTATACAAAATGCAGGTACCATTTAAACTAATTAAAATCATAAAGAACATTTATTCAGCCAACCAAATCCAGGCAAAAGTAGAGGGAGAATTCACCGAACCAATACCAGTTGGTAACGGTATCCGACAGGGAGACTCCCTAAGCCCCTGCCATTCAACATAATTATGGATGAAATAATACAGAAAGTGCTCAAACTACGAGGATACAGAATGGGAGATCAAGAAGTAAATATATTGTGTTACGTCGATGATGCCTTATAAATTGCTGAGAACGAAGACGACCTACAGAGACTCCTACATCAGTTTACTCAAAGAGCAAACAAATAAATATGAAAATATCTGAAGCCAAAACCAATTGCATGACAACATTAGACACCAATTAGATGTATACCCGAGGTCGAGGGAAAAGTTATACAACAGGATATGCGATTTAGATACCTCGGTCTGGAATTTTCAGGATAAGGTGATGTAGAGGATGATGTAAGAGAACAAACCACAAGGGCAGCAAGAGTGGCAGGGTGTCTAAACGACACAATATGGGGCAACAAAAATATTAGAACCGAAACCAAAACTAGGATCTATAAAACGACGATCAGACCCGTCATGACATAGTGCGCAGAAACACGGCCTGATACTTCAAAAACTAAACGGTTGCCCGAGACAACAGAAATGAAGGTGCTTAGAAGGATTGCCGGTAAATCACTATTGGATAGAGAAATAAGCGAAAACATACGAGAAACGAATGGGTACTAAAAAGAAAGAGAGAATGTAATTCACACATAAATATAATGAGCAATGAGAGAATTATCAAGGTAGCACGCGACAAATCCCCACTAGGACGTAGAAGTCAGGGCCGGTCCAGAAAAAGGAGGAGTGACAATCTAAATGCAGAGGAGGAAGAGGACGAAGAATGAACAGGCGATTTCGCCTAATATAGAGAAGGAAGAAGAAAAAGAAGACAATGGTTGTGGCGTCAGACCTTGCATGCCGAACGACCCGGCGGAGGACAGCAGGTAAAAGCCCATAGTAATAGTAATAAACTGGATATTCTTAAACGTGGTTGTAATTTAATTTTAGTGACTTGATCTAAATGTTTTAATGTTATATAATTTATTTTTATGTATTTTTGCTAATTACTTTGATTAAAAATGGTTGATGCAGGCTTAACAAAACTACAATCAGATACTTTACATGTAATTAATATTTTTATGGCTGCGTCAATCATATGTTGCCATCCGGAGTACAAGAAACTATTTAAGTGTTACACTTATCGTCTGATCATGCTAGAGACTGATTAAGTGCATCTGACGGTTTTTCTATCCCTATATCCAAGCAATCAATGATACAAAAAGACATTACAATATCGGGCTCCAAAAGCCAGAGGCAGATTTGACTTTATAAAAGAAATTTGGGTCTTTATAATAAATTTTCTTACATATTTACTAATAATTGTTATAGATTTAGAGAATATTTTAGAAGCTATACCCTCACTTATGCCAAAATCATAACCTAGACGTATAAATTAATTTCAAATAAGTTTTTTTTAATTAAGAATGTATGTCCTATTTCAGTATTTTTCTGTTAAAGAAAGTACATAATAAGCATAACCAGGTATTCAACAATCTAGGTCTATGCTGCAACTTCATTACTGTACAATTCAAACATATATTTGTAAATTGATTTTTCTGTTCATCATAAAGTTTTTCACTCACTTCACTAGGGGTTGCCAAATAGTCAATTGTCATCATTTTCACTGTAACGATTTTCACTACTATTTTCGTTTGAGGGACCATCATATATATTTCTCAGAAGATTAGTTTTTTGTTTTTGTGAATTTTTTCCACCTTCTAATTCTTTGATAGGAGAAGCTACCGGTAACACCTAAATTTAGTTTACATTAAAGGGCTTTACTTCTAAGAGTTATAGAATTGGCTTGTACGAAAACATCTCTTTTTGACGGAAAACTTTTTTGTGGCAAAGTATCATCATTTTTAAAGTCCAACTCCATGTCAGCTAATGTTACCTGCCACATACGTCCACATTTTTATGAGCGGATCAATCCCAGCATAGGTCCGTGAACCGGACCTTCACAAAACTTTATCCACACACGTATAGGTACTCCTATAACAAAATTATAGAAGTTGATTGTCAGTGCTGTATAAACTCATTTGGAAGTTTTTAATACGAGCGAGTTGGTGGAAAAGAAAACTGCTGCTGCTATTATTATTCATTAAAATGCATAAAGGAGAAATCGAAGAGTCTGGGTCAAAGAGTGATTGCTAAAGAGATTAGAATTATTTCACATGAATTTGTTACGCGAGCTTAAAACATCTTGTGCCGAATACTATCGAAATTACCTCAGAATGGACGAAAACAATTTCGTATTTTTACTAGAAAATATAAGGCCAACTAGGCACAGAGAAGCAATATACAAAAATGCGAGATGCAATTTCTTCAAAAGAACGTCTTATTTGTACTTAAAGGTTTCTTGCTACTGGGAGGTCTTATAAGTGTTTAAAATTTTCGGCAATCATATCACCTCTCTCGCTTAACCTAATTATATCAAAAATATGTTTGGCAAGTTCGTAATTTCTTTCCCGCCAGCGTTTGTCTCCTATTTCTACCGCACGTACTCAAAGGCGTGCATTGCATTCAACTACACATGAGTGGACTTGTCGCCGGGCCCGGACCAAGGCGGCAGGCAAATTTATATTCGTTACGATCTCCGCGGCCCGGACCAGTGATGTGCGCATCGGTCCTTCGAAAAGCTACACACGAGCACATTTTGTTGTCCGCGGTCTTGACCGCACGCACCGATGTGCTCGTGTATGAAGGGTTGAGTACCTGGTAATAAAAGATGGTACGCTTTATGTTGGTATAGTAAAATAACAGGTCTTAACTTTGAGAAATATCCCCTACATTTATTCTGCATGCTCTTCCATTTTGATTGGCGATTTTTATATTCAGGTACGGGAATAAAAATTTAGTTTTCACGGTTATACTAGTGGCACAATGCAGTACTTATAATAAGTATTTTCCATTTCATACAAAGCAAAAATAACTAAAATCGAATAAACAAACGGAAACGCAATTTGCCATTTTATCCAAATTGAATGGCCGCGACGTGTATATCTGTTTGTTTGGGCTGGATCGAGAGTGTATCATCTAGTTTTTTTTTCAACTGCATTACCCTGTCAGCATCCATACCAGTTTCCTCGTCGTTTCACTACTTTGGCTGAGCAGCTCGCGTGACAATTTGGGCGAAGGTTTTTTTCAGGAATAATTAAACTTGTCCCTTAATCTTGCATTTAGGACCGGTTCGTCGGTTTTTTCATTGCATTTAATTCCTTCATGTCCCTGGAATTCCAACTCCAGCTAGGGTCAGTCTGTATTGGATACCAAGAGCCATTTGACATTAAAATACCAGGCCTTGTACGCTCCTCTTTTTTGTAAACCCTACTAGTGTAATTTTGTGAGAATACACTGAAAATTTTATCTACACCAGTTACTTATTATATATTAGTGCCACTGTTGAGAGTGATAGAATGCCTTCTTGAGAACAACCCCTGGACGGCTTTGCCATGATAGATGTAATAATCCTAATTTGATATGTTGAAGGCTGTATTAAATTCTTCTTCTATATCCAGAATAGCCACTACTGCTATTGACTATAGACATTAGCCTATTTATATCATCTAGAGCTAGATCTGCCGACTTGTCCTCTTGCTATGCGAATTGACGCTCGCTTAGTGGGAAAAAGCTTTCAGGGCGTTGTCTTGACTTAAGCCTATGGTCTAATATTTGTCCCACCTTTGGTTCATACATTCGGAGTGTAGTGCCTCTTCACCCTTCTGCAGTAAATTCTACTCTCCTCAAAAATAATTTTATTCCATAAGTGGTTCCACGCTGTATAAAATAATACCTGCTTTCCAAATAAAAAATTGTAACTTAGTCTTATGAATAAATGTATTAAATGTACAGACACTCTAATTAATTCAATTTATTAGTTGAATTTATTTTGATAGTTTGAGAAATTCTATTCTTTAATGACTAGGTTCTGCTATAAAATGATTATTTCGAGGAATTAAGCTAACAATGAATATATTGATACATTTTCCAGCAAGTTTCACAGCTGGTTTTTGTCAGAGATTCTCAAAAACCTACAATTAAATATAAATGATATAAATCCATTGTGATTTTGTGATAGCATACTTATATACACTCTGGAGCGTGGGCTAATTTCAATTTCCAAGTGAATTAAATGTATTTTTTCTAATGTAGGAAATACTATTTTATACATTTTCGAAAAACAAAATCCCAATAATGTTTAAGCAATATGTTATCAAAAGAAAATGGAATTAAAGAACTGTCAGCAATGAGAATAAAAATAAATTATATTACATGGAAAAAATGTCAAAAAGACTTTGTGGGGCAATTTAAAATTCCACACTTATTTTAAAGCCGCAACGGTCATATTCACGATAATTTTTGTGGTAGGTTCTATCTCCGTGTGGAAGGATCGAACTTCCACTGGCTGCTCGAATTCGATTACCGAAGGTGAGTAGTGCACGGCGTGGCTAGGGTTTGGACGATTGTCCGATGATCAATCCGACAGGTATACCTACTCATTCAAACTTCGTAAGATACATACGGCCATCGGCCTACCAGGGTTTTGACCGACTTCGTCAGAATAAAGGACAACTGTAAGTTTGCTTTTTCATGTTTGTACGTACCTTTTGCATCGTACTCCGATTTTGATAATTTTGGTTTCATTCGAATGAGGAGTAGATATTCAGAGACACTACCGTAAAGTAAAAAATCTGGTGTGTCCACTCACACGACTTTCCTAACGCTCGCAGGCAAATTCCAGTGAGATGTTACTCTATTACAATAATAGGAAAGAAAAAATCCTCTGGTCAAATCGTGCTACCACTCATTTTTTTCAGCATGTCAAGACAACCAATAATGTTCATGTAACATTTTCTCGCAAGATGAAACGTTTAGCCAGAATCTGAAGAAACATGTGGATAATATGGAATTTTATTCAAGCATAGCTTTTTTTGTGCTTTTTCTCAGATATGGCACTGTGTGTGGATGGTAAAGGGCTCTTAGAAGAATACTTTAGGCAAGTTTAATCAAAATTCTTAGAGCCGCTTACGCGCTACAGCCTTGAGCAAATCACGTTTATGGCTATAGCTCAACACCCAGCGTATACAGGATTCCCATTCAGTGCCACCGGCGAGTGATATTGGTACCAAACAAAATAAAAAAGAAACAACAAAATACACCGATCTGTTCCCGAGATAATGTAGTAAAGTAAAAATCCTCTGGTCAAATCGTACTACTACTCATTTTTTTCAGCATGTCAAGACAAACAACAATGGTCATGTAACATTTTTTAGCAAGATGAAACGTTTAGCCAGAATCTGAAGAAATATGTGGAAAATACGGAATTTTATTCAAGCATAACTTTATTTTGTGCGTTTTCTCAGAGATGGCGCTGTATGTGGGTGGTAAAGGGGTCTCAGAAGAATACTTTAGGCAAGTTTAATCAAAATCCTTAGAGCAGTTTTCGCGCTATAGTCCTGAACAAATCACGTTTTTTGGCTATAGCTCAACACCCAGTGTATACAGGATTAACATTCAGTGCCACCGGCGAGTGATATTGGTACTAAACAAAATAAAAGAGAAAGCAACAAAATACACCGAACCGTTCCCGAGATAATGCTATCATAGACAGACAGACGGACAGACAGACATACAGACCTACAGACAGACAGCCAGACAGACTGACCAATGGCTGAAAATATATTTTTTTTAACTCTGAAACGTCATGATTTGTAAAAATCTCGGTACGGGAAATTTCACACTATTACAATACTTTCCTTATATAGCGTAGGAAAGTAAAAATTGAATACATCTCCTTCCTCCTAAGAACATCCCCCAAAGGGGATGAAGAAGTCAGACATTTTAAGGAATTGGAATTAAATTAAATATTACAGGACTGGAAATTTTTGAAAAAGAACAAGGGCTTCCGAGTTAAAGCACTAGAAATGTCCACGATTGTTGCTGTCATATTTTGAAATCTCTGAACATAAGTCTAAGTTCAGCAATTTACATAACTAATAAAACACTCAAAAATCTGAACAAAATATACAAAAATAATTGGAAATTCCAGATTAATTTTAATTCTATTGGTGTTGGAACTTTTCAACTTTGTGCCAAAAGTCTTCTCGTTATTCACAACTGCACCACTTCAAAATAATTAGCACCAATAGAATTTGCCTTAGTTTTTAATTTTTCACTAATACAGTTGGTCCTATTTTTTGAGAAAAATTGTAGATATTGAATGTTTTCTCTTCTGAAGTAGGTACGTTGAAAAACATGCAAAAAATGGAAGAACTTCTTCACGGTAATTTTTTCAGCTATGCATTTTTTTATTATATGAACTCAGATAAGAGCGTACCCTTCTTGTAAATAAGAAAGATAGTTACTTATTACCCCAAAACGATGACAAGTTGGATACACTCTCTGGATCCCGATAGTTTTTTACGATCTATCTGAAATGAGGTCAATGGCAAGTAGAATCCCACTGACCTAGAGAAGACCAAATTTTCTATTGGATCAGGCATTTGGCAACTTACTGTGATATGTCCTTTGGACTTTGCAATGCACCCGCCCCATTTGAGAGAATAATGGAATCGGTTTTAAGAAGATTGAAATTACATCTAGTGTAGGTACATGAACAACGGGATAGTGGTAACACAAAATCTTTCAGAGAAATCCCAAGAAACTTGAAATAAGTTTTCTAACGGTTAGATGGGGCTAATACCGAATTAATTCTCTTGAAATGTTACCTATTTTGATGAGAATTTATATTCTTGGGTTTTTGCTGATGGTGTTACGGCAGATTCAGAGAAATTAACACTGATCAAAGAATGTCCTATTCCCAAGGAAAGCATGAAGCTGGAAGTTTTCTACCTTTCATAAAGGGATTGGACATTATCGCAAAATCTTTAACAATGCGATACAGGAGGGCAGAGACTATTCTTAGATCGGAGTGTGCAGAAAGTCTAGCTATAAGAAGCTCTTAACATTGCGCCGATCTTGGGATATCCTAGGCATTATGGAAAACTCGTGTTAGACACAGATGTCAGTAATATTATTGGAGCTGTATTGCACACAGATTCAAGATGGACAAAAAAAATCATAGCCTATTTTATTTAAGTAATTTCTTTTATATAACTGTGTTACTACAAGAGAGCTACTTGGAGTAGTTAAAGCTTGCGAAAACTTTCATAAATATTTGTATGTCCACAGATTTCAACTCAGAAATGACCATGCAACCTTGAAATATATCTTGCAATTCCGTAATCCTGAGGGGACAGGTGGCAAGATGGTTAGAGCGTCTTCCGGAATATGACTATGACATCGAACAAAGAGCAGGGAAAATACATCGGGAACCAATGCCTCGTCCAGAAGACTCTAGCTCGAACGGAAACTTGAATGGTCCTCAATGAACAGCACGTTAAGGAGCCCCCATGCCAGTTTCAATGAGTTTATGTCCAGCTACGCGGACCGATAGAAGGTGAGATTCGGTGTGTCTGTCGAGATTCATCTTTTCATGTTGCCTATTGACGTTTCCATTGACCGTTGTGTAGCGGAGGATTTTCACCTTGATAGAAAAGTTAATCTAGTTTTCAAGAGGAGATTTTTACTATTGCAGCAATCACAAGTGCAAAAAATTTTACCACTCAGCAATTGATTTATATTTTATATGGTTTCGAAGAAGATCTTCAAAACAAGGCCAACTTATAAAGGAGTAAAGTCTAAAGAGTGAGGTCCTAAAATATGGCGTAAAGAAGCTGGGTATACCGAAGATAAGATACGGATTGGACAAACTGGATTGGCAGATAGTGAGAAGCATGATTGAATACTGGATACTGGACTCCATCAATTCCAAAAAGTGACAAAAGATGTTGCAATATTATACAATGTTCTCATATTTACATGGCACACTTCAAGTGCGTTTTTCTCGATAGCATGTTTCACTACCTAGTTATAGTCTCAGGTCTCGATCACAGTCAAAATTAAAATTAGGAACTATCAAATCCACTCAGAGATACGAGTATTTTCAATTTTGAAGTTTATGTTTTTCTAGTTTGTCGAATTTATTTGCAATAATTAACTTTCAAACAGAAAGTAGAACTAGTTGATGATGCACTGAAAAATACTAAATCATATTTATTCTATTGGTTATAGTAACCTCAAAGTTGTGCAAGAGATGTAGTGACAGTTGTAGGTAAATATGAGGTTCTTGTGACCAAAATTACCCCAATATTCTATTTCATTTCATCATCTGATAAAATCAATCCTAGTTTTATTCATTAATTCGCTATCATTTTCGAGTGTTTAGTGATTAATATGAAACCTTCAATAAATATGTAAGGAATGGCCAAATAAGCGAAAGTTGCCAAGAGAAAATGCTGGAAATTATTTTCAGGTTTGATAAGCGCTATGGGACGGCATAGCTATCTTGAATTTACAAAGTTATGTTTATCGAAATTATAGCCTATTAATATAAAATTCACTATCTTCAAAGCTGAGGTAAAGTCGAGTGTTTTTGGTATGTTTAGAATGAGTTTTTCCTATGCGAACAAGTATGTTCTACTTGTGATTGTAATTTGGTGTATTGCCGCTTGACGGCGTTTTTCGGTATTAGCACAGAAATTGAGATTTTTTTAAGGGAATCAAATGAATTGATATTAGTTTCTTTTACCAAAATGCAAAATGATGTCGGAACAATCTAGTGAAAACCGTGCCAGGATATCTTATACTTAACTTAAATTATCGGAGAATGAAAATAAATATTTTTTACAAAAAAATGGACCGACGTTATTAGTTGGTGCACTGAAAAGTATAAAATAATATTAATTCTATTGGTGCTGTTACTTTTGAAGTTGTGCAGTTGCAGGTAGATTGATAACTTTTGGCACCAACTTCACAAGTACCAGCACCAATAGAATTAATATTATTTTATACTTTTCAGTGCCACAACTAATAACGCCGGTCCATTTTTTTGTAAAAAATATTTATGTCACACTTTTGAGTGTAACATTAGTCACGAAAATCGTTGAACGTTCACTAATACCAATCAAGATAGTACTTATCCTATTACCCACGTATATTCCTTGCTTGTAGTTTGTAGTTGTTATTATTGAGATCTCAGAACATCGCTGCGGAAATACGCTTGAATATTATAGTTGTTACCATTTTAACACCGATTTTACTCCAAAACCGTAACTCTAAGGGAAAAATGTTCATTATAAATGTTGCTACAAATAATTATGTCTTTCATGTACTGCCAACAGATTTTCAATTTTCGACAGAAATCGCCCTCTCTACATAGCGAAGATAGGTATATTTGAGAATTTAAAATGTCTCTATCTCGAAAACCCTTACTCTTTTGAAAAAATAAGTAATTTGAAATTGTTTCGATAAAACGCAACGATATTAGATGTACATTAATCGATTTTGAAATATAAAAATGAAAATAATAAATGATTATTCTTTACTCAAATTTCCATTTCAATACTAGCAAACTTAAAAAAAACATTAACAGCTTCAACCATCATCGATATCAGTTCGCAACTCTTAACAAAAATGATAAAATTCTTGCTTAGTCAAAGGCACATATTAACAATTCAATTCTACACCTCAGATTTCTCAAAATGTGTGGTCTTGAAAAATACGCCCTAGACAACATCGAAGAGTACAAACTAAAATTTACTTCGCCTTTTTTCACCCAAGGGTCCCCAGAAGCAACCCTCATCAAATATTACATTTTTGGAGGTACCGATTGATATTTTATTGAAAAAATCCTTTAGTTTCCTGTTTTTTTGACGTTTGGTATTTCAAAATAAGCCTTTCTGTTAATAAAACAAAAGATAATTATCTTAGATATCTATCTATATCAGCATTTCCCATGGACACTTTAGCCACTAAGTATTTTGCCGCACACTTATTTGGTCATAATTTACATTTTTTTCGAAAAATCTGTTTTGTCTATTTTGTACAAAAGTAGAATCATGCAGGTTTACTATGCAAACACACACACAAGAACGTACATCATAATAAATAAGATATACATTATATGTATATCCGTTTTTGAAGTGGAACAATAAAGAAAAAATAATATTTATTTCCAGAGGAAAAACTATTTTTTATATATAGGTAACATCACAGCCAATAATTTCCCGTAGGCAATGCAACGTGGTGATTATCCTTTTTTATAAACTAGAGGTAAACTATATCGTTAACATTCTGTTATTGAGAAAAGAACAGTGTTCGTCAACCAAATATACCATTTGAATACGTGTGCTAATGTCTTGTGGATCAACTAAGTTGAGAATGAGGCCCATTAAAGACCATTTCAAGATTCCCGCCAGATCTGATACGGTTGGTAAATCTGATAGTGGTCGAACACACGAGTACCGCCCGTACATTTGCGTATTTTACTGTCGCCTTTGCACCACCCGCTCGGGTCAACGCTGTTTCTGGGAGGACGACGAAACGATCGATGGCCCAGCGAGGCGTCTGCGAGAGAGAGTATCAACGGGCGCCGCCGCCGTCGGCACACGCGGCTCAGCGTCCCTGGACTCTGGACACAATCACAATTCGCGCGTCGTGTGTGTTTCGCAGATTGCAAGAGTCACAGAATTCCGCTCACCGCTTCAGTACAACACGTTGGTCGTGAAGAGATGCAGTGCTGGTCTCCGCGTCGATATCTCATGCCGCTGCTCTGGATCGGGCAACGAGTTCAGTTTGACGACTGGTAACAGTTCTGGTTTTTTCAAACGATATTTCCAATACAGGGATATAAATGACATTTTTTCATTGTTGAAGTCCAATTAATTTTGATTATTCTATCGGACAATCTATTTGATTGATTTAGTATTTTGAATCCCTGACCTGGCGCTATATCCTAAAGGTTAGTACTGTTCATTCTTGTTGGTCAAAAGTAAAAATTTCGCAGGGTTGAAGTAGTTTTCATTCTCTGATCATGATTACTTCTAATGATGCCGAGTTATTAAAACCTGTATTTGGTTATAATACCAGCATTGTGTTTTTTTAAGTTTTATTCATTTGAATTTAGAGTCATAGTCAGATTTTAGGCGATTTTGATCGCATTTGTCAATACCTACTAAGATTTAACTGATACGCAGTGTAGAATCTTATTCTCTATGGTAAGAGCTAAATGCAAAAATAATTTTTAGTAATAAACCAAAAAAAAATTTTTATAGAAGATAGGACAGAATTTTAATAATAATTATATTGATAATTTTGATGTGGGGCATAAGTAGAAGACGTTTGGTATTTGATCTTTTTGAGTGTTTCATTAATCTTGAAAATTTCTGAACTTTACATTTATGTTCAGTGATTATGGAGGCAATAATTTTGACCCTTCCTACCCATTTGGCTGCGGTTTTCATGGGAAAGTAGATGTATTTGTTTTATTTGGTATGGGACCATGTCTCAACACTCATCTTTCCAACCTAAAAAGAATCGATGCAAGTTTATTATGCATAAATATTTTCTACAAAAAATTGGACCGACGTTACCAGTTGGTGCACTGAAAAGTACAAAAAATGTTAATTTTATTGGTGCTGGTACTTTTGAAGTTGTGCAGTTGCAGTTAGATTGAAAATATTTGGCAACAACTTCACAAGTACCAGCACCAATGGAATTAAAGTTAGTTTTCTACTTCTCAGTGTACCAACTGATAACATCGGTCCAATTTTTTGTAAAAAATATTTATTCCACACTTTTAAGTGTTACATTTGTCACGAAAATCGTTGAACGTTCACCATTTTCCATGTATGCTTTGCTTGTATTTGCTATTATTCAGAAATCTAAGAACATCGTCGCGGATTTACGGATATTATAAACATTACCACTGCCGTTAACTCGAAAACCGTACCTATTTCTATGGAAAAAATATTCAATATAAATGTTATGTTATGTTATTGTTTTACAAATAATCTGGTCATTAATTTTGCATTCTCAGATTTTCAATTTTCGAAAGAGATTGCCTCTTCCACATAACGAAAATATACATATTTGAAAATTTAACATCGCAGATACCGAGGCAGATACTCGAAAACTGAAGCTCTACACTACATTAGGTACTGTTCTACCATATTCTCCAAATTCTCTTAATCTTAATCAGGACCAGAAATACTTCAAGGGACAAACACTTTTATTGCTTATCTATATTTCGAACAATAGTTGACAATGAGGATCGTCGGCTTATATTGATTTACAACCTTCTTAGATTTCTGGTCGTACTTATACATGAATTATTGTATATCTTCCTCGTTCTGGAGCAGACGGCCACAAATACAACTTGCTATCTTATCTCTCCTTTCTGATTGATTTTCGTATTAAAATAGTGGTTAAAAAAATATTGTTGATGAACTGGAAGATTGAATGAATGATTTTCACTTTAGTTAAACATCACAGAAAAGCTACCAGATAACCCTTTTCTGTGGCAAACCAAATAAACGATCACAGGATGCCGATTATTTCAATGAGTTACTACATGAACTCTTTTGGGTAGTATTTACCCTAAGCAGTACCACCACTATTATACCCAAAATAGTGTTGTCAACTATTTCTAGTTATCTTACTTGGCAAATTCTTCCGAAAAACGCACGTTTGACAATAGTTGATTGTCACTTCCGGTTCATAACAAAAAAATATCGGTTGCACTCAATTATCTATAGAGAAAAATGAGGGTAATCTTGGATTCACGAATTGATTAGAACTGGTGCTCCTCTTTACTCTTATTTAGTACAAAACAAAATCTTAAGTTTTGATGTAGGTAAAAATTTCTAGGTAATGTTTCTCAAGACATAATTCCGAAGTGACATCGGACTTTCTTCTATCTATGATAGTATATTTCTAATTTACACAATCATCCATGTATCTTAATAATATGATTAGCCTCGAAGTCTCTGACCTATGAGAATATTATTATTTTTATGCAATTTTAGACAGGCAGATTACTAAAAAAGTAACAAGCTTAATTTTCTCGGCTAAAAATTATACCTACTCACAAGTCACCGAAAAATAAGCCCTCTCTATATTCTAACGTCAGTAATATAACCAGCTTTCTTATATCAAATTACCAACCACCTTATGCGTTCTAACATCTTTGAATTGAATAAAAAGTAAGCACAAAAACTAGCCCGACTAATCACAATCTAAAACAAAATAAACAAGAAATTATTCTCATCTGAAATGTACCATATGTACCATCATACTATTCAATTTTTATCGTATATAAATAATATATAACCCATAATATAATTTAATAGTGATGAGGATAGCCGTGGTCGTATGACAACCTATCCTAATAGAACA
Organism: Crioceris asparagi; assembly: GCA_958507055.1. Classification (NCBI taxonomy): domain Eukaryota; kingdom Metazoa; phylum Arthropoda; class Insecta; order Coleoptera; family Chrysomelidae; genus Crioceris; species Crioceris asparagi. The sequence continues at coordinate 49,124,740 of OY293829.1, forward strand.
ATAGGTACATTTTAACAGTAATACGCGATCATAATCTTTAGGGCAAAGTGGCATACGATCACGGCTATCCTCTGAACGTCACTATGAATTAAATACAATAAAATATATTACGTTTAAGTTGTTTATTTAATAGACGATAAATATTAAATAGTTTGTAGGTGCATAACAATTTCAGATGAAAAAAATTTCTTGTTTTTTATCTTTATAGTGTGATTCTTCAGTAAATGTTTTTTCAACTTTTTATTTAAACTATTTTATAATTTCGTGTTAAAGTATTTGTCAAATTATGATTGGCTCATATCTGAGGCATGATTTTAGAAATTATTCCTAATTAGCCGCGAGCAACAGCTAACAATATAAGTATTTTTGAAATGAGCAATGAAGCCATTTCATTTGATACCGAACACGAACGAAGAATTTTTTTCTTTGTTCTTTTTTTGTTTGTTTTTTTAATGGCTGTTCGCGCGTTTTGCATAGTAGACGTTCTCCGATTTAGACGATTTTTGTTTCATTTGATTTTTCTCGAAAATTAGAAATCCGAGACTGCAGAATTAAAGAAAATTCTATATCAGGAAACGTTTAAATTAAATTGTAAATGTAATTAAATATGTCTTTCAGCTATGTGGAAGTGGCAAATTTTTCCGAGAATCGAAAATTTGACATTAGAAAGGGGAGCATTTCCAGAAACGTTTAAATTGAACATTTTTTCAAAAGAATTACTGTTACCGCGATTTGCAATGGGCTGAAATATGTGATATGCGTATTTCCGCTTTGTGGAAGAGCATTTTTTGTCGAAAATTGAAAATATGAGACAACCAAATTAAAGAAAAGATTAAATCATATATATATGTATATATATATATATATATATATATATATATATATATATATATATATATATATATATATATATATATATATATGTAAATATATATAAATATATATATATATATATATATATATATATATATATATATATATATATATGTATATATATATTATTCTGTGATTATATGTAGCAACATTTAATTTGAGTTACGGTTTTCGAGTGACAGCAGTAAAATCTGAAATATGTATATTTGCGCCGCGATATTTTGAGATCTCTGAATAATAAATAACAAGTACAAGCTAAGTCTTTTTGGGCATTAGTTAACGTTCAACAATATTTAAGACCAATGTTACACTCAAAAATATGAAATGCATATTTTTTATAAAGAATTGGACTGACTTTAATAACTGAAAAATACAAAATAATATTAATCCTATTGGTTCTGGTAATTTTGAAGTTCTGCCGTTGTAGTTTGTTTTTGTAGGCACCAACTTCAAAGGAACCAGCACCAATAGAATTAATATTATTTTGTATTTTTCAGTACAACAAGTAATAAAGTCGGTCCAATTTTTTATAAAAAATATTTATTCGTGCTTACTCTCAATCGATTAGAATACAAAATATAAACTTATTATCGATTTGTCTACATTAGAACCATTTTTTTTCCAAAGAATGAAAAATAATTCCATAATTAAAATTTTAAAAATATTTTTCTTGACTCTCGGCTACCAGTCTCCATACAAATTTCATATAAGGGTGAAAAAATTCTCCAAGAATTTTTCTTTTTTCTTTATCAAATAGTATTCACTCGAAGTTTATGTAAACCCATTACAATAAATTATAGAGTACTTAAACCTGACGGCTTCAACTATTATCTGAAAAACACATTTTAAATGATGGTCCGCCGCATAGCTCCCATAAACTTCCTACTTCCTACTTCCTATAGGCCTCGAGATATAAATAAAATATCTATATAAGTGGCTTAGTTTGTGATTAATTTCCATAAGAACATATTAGCAGAGACATTGCTAGTATAATGGAATTTTTATATTGTTTTCAAACATTCAAATAAACATAATTAATAAATCAATTATATTGGCCTGTTATTTAAATAATACCGCATGTAAATTAATTTATTATTTATTCATATCCCCGGTAACCTAACGTTAATAAATGTGACAAACAAAACCAAAATTAGGTAGGTAACTGGTGTATTGTCCATATTAGTTTATTTGTCATGTTGGTTTACTATGAAAATTTTAAATCTCATCAAAAATACATGGGCTCTTATTAAACACCATATATTAAGGGAAACTTATGGAGAGGAATGCTTGGTAAGGGTGTATCGACAGTAAAAGCAATACATTTACATCACGATCTACATTCTATTGATTTTTAATAATTTGAATGCATAAAAATATATTTTAGACGGAACCCATTTTACCTTTGAAATTCTTGATGCAAACTCAAATTACTAATATATTTACAACTTGCACAGTGTTGCTTGTCAAGCTTCAAATTAATCTGATCACTTGTCATTGTAGGTCTTTTGAATACTTATTTAGGATATTAATCGAATTTTGATTAAACTATTGAGAACACACTAATTGGTTATAAATTATGCACGGGATTATTCGAAATTGTAAATACTTAGTTGAACCAGTCGATGGAAATTGAATATTTTATAATGATGAATGAATAGTGTAAATTATTGATATGATTTCATGATTTTGAGCCTTGACCGTCCTAAAGAAGAACAGCTTATTGTTTATTTACAATTGTATCAAGAAAATTATACATAATAAATAAGCTGCAAGTTGTTATAATATTTTTTGTTTCATTTAATTACGTATGCTGCTAAAGAGACAGATAGTTTTGCATATTTATACAAACAACGAAACAGAAATATGTGAAATATCATCAATTTGAGCAAATATATAACTAATTGTTAGTGGTTTTCTTGTATGATTGAACAATTGAACACTGGACGAATACGCATTACTAGACACAATTTAAATCAACAACTATTTATATACTACTATATACAACTGAATCACACTTAAGATCAATAAGCACAATTAATTCTATACAGAAGCATTCATACTTCTCGAAATCAGTCCCACCAACGCCGAGAAGGCTCCATGTCCCGACTTTTTCAACAACAAGGGGTCGAACTTCAGGGATGAACTTGTTATTGAAAAAGTACCTAAATATTAAGGTGGAATATGTCGGGCTGAGAAGCTCAATTATTGGTGATGTGTTGCAGTTCTCTGTAATGTTTTGTTTCTATTCTGTCAACTTTAGATCACAAATATTGTGATTTATTTATTTATCAAACTAGACTAATTTACGTGCGTAGACTTTTGTTATAGAGGTATGTTTCAATACCTATACATAAATAGGACTGGTAACATAATTATAGATTTTTTCTTTCTTAAAACTACCAAAGATTGCCCTTGATATATATTACATATCTCTTTTAATAGCAAGTCTTTTGAAAAATCCCTTAATCTTACCCATTTTTCTCCTAATTATTCCCTATACTATTAGGTACCTACTGCTAACACGCCTCTCGTTCATCTTACTTGGTAATAAATTGTAATACATTATTGCGGTGTAAATACTCTTTTTCTTTCTCACTTCTTAAATTGGAGGAGGACAATACTTATTTTTATTTTTGCTTGTACTAGTTGATTGTGGTGAGTACCTATGTGTTCAAACCACCTGTAATGGTGCTTATTTGACACCAATATATATGATTGCTCTATGTCTCATGTGTTTTGTATACTTTCCTTATGTCTTATTTTTGACCGACGAACCAAACGGTGGAGGTATACAATTCGAATGTTTGTCTGCATTTTTTCTTGATGTTCGTGCCTTATAAATAGTAAACGTTCTCCGATGTTCATGATTCTTTGAAAGAGGACTATTGAGAGTTGGTCCCATTGAAAAAAAATAGACATAGGTTTCCGAGTTACAGCAGTGGTAAAGTCTAAATTATGCGTGTCTCCGCTTTGTGATTGGGACAATTTTTTTCGAAAATTGAAAATACGAGATGGCCAAATTAAAGAAGAGATTATATGCAACAACATTTAAATTGGACATTCTTTAAAAGATGTACGGTTTCCAAGTAATAGCCGTGGGAATGTCTCAAATTGTGTATCTCCGCGATATGTTGGAATCTCCGAATAAGTAATGTACTATCTGTCTTCATTGGGTTGAATGATTTTGATGTCTAATATTACAGGAAAAAGTGTTAGATAAATATTTTTTACAATTGGACCGAATTTATTAGTTGGTGCAATAATTCTATTGGTTCTGATATTTTTGAAAATGGTGCCAAAAGTTTTCAATCTAACTACAACTGCACAACTTCAAAAGTATCAAAACCAATAGAATAAATATTACAAAGTCGGTCCAATTTTAAGAATTATATATTTAGGTAAATGGGATCAACACTCAATAGTCCTCTATCAAATAAAAAAATAATTATGGAAATCGGAGCATGTTTACTTTTGAAAAGGTGGAATGTCCATAAAAAACATGCAGACAAACAGTCGAACTTTGAGTTTATGAGCACGTGGCTGGGGCTTATTATAAAATACGATTATGATTTTGTTAAGAATATAAAGTATAATTACACGTATTTTTTCACTCATTTTGTTATAATAAATATACAATGTGGCAATAATATAATGGATAAATTCAATAAATCCAATCAAATTATTTTCTTGATAACAGGGCTATAGTGTTCTCATGACTTTATACGATATCGTTTTCGTCTGGTTCGGTTATTTGTGTTTAAAGTTACGACGTCACCGGAATTTATGTTTCTGATGCCAACATATGGGTAGGTATGTTATAATTTAGAGTTTGGTTATTGCATTTTCAACGTTATAAGACATTTATTATGTTATAGAGCCAACCCTGAGTTATACACCGGAATTAATTCTTCAAGGTCAAATATTTTGCTTTTGAGATATCAGTGATGCACACGAGAGTTTCCTTGCTGTCTTTAATCTATACTGTGTTTATGATTTCTCCAAGAAAGTTCTTGTATTTATAAAGCTTTTCATTAATATAAATGTACGGAACCCACCCCTATATTTTGTTTTAATTTTTGTGACGTTATCTTTATGGAAATTTTGGACTTTTTACCTTCGTGGTATCCACAATTGAATCAGATAGGGTGAAGCCATGTAGTCTATGTACATTTTCGACCGACTTTTCAGACGGAGACGGTTTAAAATTCAACTAAGTGCTTTTTTAAAACGAGCTCCGATTTTGATAATTTTCTTTCCATAAAACAGATTTTAAATCAAGAATTGTTTCACTCCAAAGACCTCCCTGAAAGGGAGTGGAGGTGGCAAGTATTTTCAAAAATCGAAGATTTGAGATGGCAGATCTAAAGGATGAAACATATTGGGCAATATTTAAATTGAACATTTAAAACCATATACGGTATTCCGGTTACAGCAATAGTAAAGTCTGGAAAATGTGTATTACAGCTATGTTTTTAAATCTCTGAATATAAGTTGATGTTCAACGAATTTCTTTCCAAAACTAGGACCAATTTTATTATTTGTTGCACTAAACAATAAGAATATGTAATATCGATTCCTCTTGTGCTGGCTGGTGCTTTTGCCAAAATACCTCTACCTTCCTATATCGGCACTATACTTCAAAACTACCAGCACTGGTGAAGTTAATAATATTTTGTATATTTTTATTGCACCAACTAACAAAGTTGATCCTGTATAGTATATTTAAATTAACAATTTTAGTGACTTTTCTATTGACCTTGATTGTTTTAATTTTTTTTAGTAGAGTTATCAGTTTTAGAGAGTTGTCAAATCAATGACCTATTAACAGAGATAGACAGAACACTTCATTGATAAAATACGTTTTGTTTGTTGACAACATCTTTCTGGGCCAGGGGGGGTGAGCTGTGGAAGCGGTGAGAAGGGGGGATACAACAGTTTTAACTAAACCCCACCTCACTGCACTCGTTTTCTTTGCAAAGAAAATATGACACCAGTGGCGTCTCGTTCGTTTAGGTTTCATTTGCTATACGTCGAAATAATTAATACCACTAAATAAATCTGGAGCTTGGTGAAAAAAAGGCATTGTCCAAAAGTTGCATGTTTCAGCTATTGTATTAAATAGGTGTGTATAATTCTTTTTTAAAGTCCAGGATTTGAAAAGCTCGAACAATATAAAAATCTCTTTAATGAAATAACAATGATTAGGTAATAATTGCTTTACTACGCCCAAGACCGACGTTTATATGTCAATAATTTTCTTTCAAAATTCAAATATATAAGTTACCAAATTTTAATTTAGACGGGCTACTTACCGATGAAAAGTTACTTCTGGGTTTGTGGATTCTATTTTATTACGCGCTTTGCAACCCATAGTCATTTTTACAAGTTTTGAAACCAAATAATATAATAAGAGAATATTCAAAAACAACCAAAACACCAAGTTTTTAAATAATGGGGGGAAACGCTGATATGCGATGAGGCGTGGCCGAACAAGGGATGATGTCAACACAATATATTGTTTACAGTTCCGTCAATCTCTGTTAATAGGTCATTGTGTCAAATCTATTTTTTGACGTCTGTCTACGAACATGACAAGGGACACTCTCATGTTTGTAGGTTATTATTCGTATTTAGTCATGACGTTACTTGTCAATACCAAACCAGTGGCAATACAAGTTCATTTATTGACCGACGAACCCAAACTGAGGAGGTATACAATTCGACTATCTGCTTTTTTGGTTTGTGCGCGCGTTGTATATAGTAAAAATTTTGATGATTTTTAAATCATTTGAAAGAGGAGACTTGACGAATTGTCCCGTGGGGGTGGAAGTGTCAAATTTTCTCGAAAATCGATAATTCGAGATAGCAGAACTTACGTTTTTCGACTTACATTGTGTACATGTACACATATGTGTATTTTCGATATGTGGAGGGGGCAATTTCTTTCGGAAACTGAAAATCTGAGGGTACCACATGAAAGACAATAATATTTGAAGCAATATATATACTGAACATTTTTTCCTTAGAGTTACGGTTTTCGAGTTACAGCTGTGGTAAAATGGTTAAATCTAAAAAACTTGATGTTCTGAGATCTCTACATAATAAGTACTGGCAAAGAATATACGTGGTTAATAGGATAAGTACTATCTTCTTTGGTATTAGTAAACGTTCATAAATTTTCGTGACTAATATTACACTCAAAAGTGTGAAATAAATATTTCTTACAAAAAATTTGAAGGCTTTTATTATTTGGGGCACTGAAAAATACGTAAAAATATATATTCTATTGGTGCTGGTAGGTACTTGTGAAGTTGGTGCCAAAAGTTGTCAATCTAACTGCAACTTCACAACTTTAAAAGTAACAGCACCAATAGAATCAATATTATTTCGTATTTTTCAATGCACCAATAAATAACGTCGGTCCAAGTTTTTGTGAAAAATATTTATTTATGTCAAATATTTTGATGGACAAATGTGACAAATGGTTATCATGAACTATTAAATAGATAATCAACTATTTCTAATAAGTCTCGATTTTACAGTTTTACTAAAATTGGAAGTTCAGGCTTACCAACTTACCTGTAACGTAATAAGTAGATACATCTGGACTAAATCCACCCACCCATATGATTAGATACCCTATACTTTAGTTGCCTGTTAAACTTTGTTGGCCGACTTTTTCTTACACTGCTGTACTTGTTTTCAGATCCACTATGACTTTAGTCGTCTTCCTATTATCGTTATCGCCACAGAGAGACAACACAACCTAGAGCAATTTTTTGATGTGGGCCATCACCTTTAAGGGGAAGGCCATCATGCTGCGCTAAAGAAATCGCCATGGCAGGCCTGCCACCGTTACTCTGGGGGTTGCTGCTGGCCTGCGTCCTTCAAGTAATTTACGATGCTGAAGCTAGCGGTGAAGAGGAATTCTCACCATTGCTGGTGCTGTCAGAGTTGTGCTATGGAGAGATGGACATAGAAGCGGTTCAGAGGGACTTGGAGAATGCCAATTTAACTGTCAGCTTGATGGCTACAGAAGGTAAAAATAACAAGACAAAAGCATGACTTTGTGGGTGACATGTGTTTGTACGTATATATCTATGAGTACGGGTGTGATTTTTTATATGTAAAGATTTGTTTTAGATGATTCGATTATACTTCCAACAGTGAAATAGTTAACTGTTAGGTTTATTTTTACTGTGCTATTGAGTAAATTAACCGGAGCAAGCCGTTATTATAAAAAAATACCTACTTAAGGTAGTTATCGCGTAAATTCGTTTTCGACAGATTTCTTTTAAATTTCAGTTTAAACGGTTTAGAATGCCTTCTTTTCTATAGCACAGTTTCAATATGATTCAATGTTTTGTAATAAAAAAAAATACATATATTTTCCATTTTTTACATAGGTGAGATAGAGCGAATATATTATTTCGCTTAAACTTCCGAAAAATGTCAATGAAAAAGAATATTATAGAATAAACCTTTTTAAAAATGTGTATAAAAATTCAAAGCGATTCATCGTTTTGTTTTTTTAAAATAACTTTTTGAAGTCTAGTATCTCCGAAAATTTCGTGTTATACACGATTTTGGTGATATTTGGCAACAGCGCTAGTCTTGACTAGATAGTAACACTGGGTGAATATGAACCGGAAAAAATAACACATTAATTCAAGTAAATTTTGTATTAAGTGAAATTTACAATAAAAAACCATTTATTTTATTCAAATATTGTACATTCACGAAGATTTGAAATTAAAAGTCGTAGGGCCGATTTCATAATAAATACCTGATGGGAGATTAGTCAGTTCTTTAATTTGTGTAACTCATTTCTTGATAACAGAATAAAAATACACATTATCTTCCGTTCTTTTAAAGTAACTTTGTATTACATGTCCAATCAGAAAATTTATGAATTTCTTAATGTAGGATAGAAATTAACAGGAGATTACATTTAATTATGAAATCGGCCCCTGTATAGAAACAACAGAATAAAATTGGAAAACTAAATATTGCGAATATTTAGGATTTTCCTGATATATATTCTTCAAAGAAACGCTGAAAATTACTTATACATCTTCGTCATTTTAGTATTGTTAGGTGACGTTTGCCCCGATAATAATTTGCGAGTATTATCATTTTTGTAAGCTTCTTTTAAAACGATTATATCTGGTAATAATATTTTATTCGTCACTTCATTCCTTGAACAATCTTTCTTTCGGAAGACATTTTGATGATATTTCTTCTAATATTTGCACATCGTATGCTGCTTTATGGAAACTACCTCTCTTATCTAGGACTAGCTTTTGACCGCGACTTCGTGAGCGTGGAAAAATGCATTCAATTCTATGCGGTAGTTTCTGCGTGATGCTTGTACAAACATACAGACAGATGCGATAAAATGGAACTTTTATTCTAAGTTAGACCTCTAGCAATACATCGGTGAAAGCATTCCATTCTATGTAGTAGTCTTTGGGTGATAAATGTACAAACATACAGAAAGACAGACATACGCGATAAAATATAGCCTATATCTTAAATTAGACACCTAGTAACACATCGGTGAGAACTGCATTCAATTCTATGCAGTAGTTTTTGCGTGATGCGCGTACAAACATACATACAGACAGACGAAAATTCTAAAAACTGTTGTTTTGGCTTCTGTTACTCTAATAAAGACAAGACCCCCATTTTAGTTTTTCTTAAATACCTTTAATGTAAAGACATCGGCCTGTTACAATAATCTTTTATATGTATAGATTACAGTACCTATACCTATACACACATTACACTTAAATTTTTTGCAAGAAACCAATATTTTTTATTAAATCATCATTTTTTAATTGGATTTCCTTTTTTTGCCTTAGGTATATTAAAATTTTGTAGCTTCTCTAGAATTCCCTTTTTAATAAATCTACCTTTTGATAGCAATTGACTAGACATCATATTATTGAAATTTAAAATTTAACGCCCTAATGACAGCTCAGTAACTAACATTGCTTGTATCAGAATCTTGACAATTCTCGTTGCCACATTCCGTCTCTAATGAAAAATATATGAACTAGTGTGGAAAATGAACTGTACATAGTGAAAAGTTTTGAACAGATTATCTTTGGAAACATAATAAGTAAGTACAAGAAATAAAACATTAAAGATATTGTCGTACTCTCTATTGAAGATGTTCTTAAAAAATAAATATACATATAAATATTGACATATATTTCAAAAATGTTGACGCATAGAACCTCATACTTTTGTCACTGACTATCTCGCGATAACTACCTTATGTATCAAAAACACTTTACAGAAATGATAATAACATTGCTAAATAAATAATGACATTATGAGACCAAATATTTAATTTGTCAGCTAACGCATCGCTAAAAGAACGATAATTTTCATTTGAGCAGTACCTACCTAATATCCAAACGAGTATCTTTAAATTGGTGAAGTTTAGGTATATGGATTGTAATACCAAACGAAAGAAATAGAAAGTACATAGATTCACATGAAAAAATACAGGGTATTTCATTCAAAATAAGCTAGTTATCGGGCTCAGAATCAGTTGGAATTGGTTGGCCGATATGCCAAATATTAAGATATATTTTGGAATTTCTTCTTCACAATTTCTATCATTTATATAAAAAATAATGGAGATGGACCTACTTTTTTAGACGTTTTCGAGAAAAGCTAGATATCTCAAGAACTATCAAAAATAATGATACAGTAAATGTTCCTTTTGATAAAAGAGAGTTAATTTCGACTTCTGTTAAAAATGGAGGTCCTGTCACAACGATAATATTTTTTATCGGTTTGAAATTACGAGAAACCCCCGTAACTATATTTTCAAAATGATATCTTCAGTAGAATTCATGAAACAGCTCATTCACAATCTATATGGTATGCTATGTATATTTGGAAATTAGTACTCCGTTGACTATTTCAAGTTAAGGTAATCGTTATTGGATCTCGTCAGGAGTCAACGTGAAACGTGAACATGAAACAAATGGAGCAGCCACAGAGCCATAAATAGATTCGTTTAAAATGCACATGACATCTCATCGATCCAGCAGTTCTCTTCTTATAAAAATTTTAAGACACGATATATAATTTAAAATGCCATGGCTTTCAAAATTACCTGGAATTTCATATAGGAATATGGATGGAGAAAGCAAAACATAAGAATACAATCCAAAATAAATAGATTACATTGGAAACAACGAGCTAGAAAGAAATTGCAGTTACTTGCATGTCATTAGAAAAATAAGATTTTTTCACATTTTCGGTATTTGCACTATTTTTACTGCATCCCTTACGAGGAAGTGTTGAAGGTGCAAACAGTTGTGGTACAGCAGAGTACTAAATGCGCTTAGTCGCATACCATTTAAAAAATATGATTTTCGCATTTTCGGTATTTGCAAGTCTATTACTCCAGCTATTACTGCATCCCTTATGCGAAGTGGTTGAGGGTTCAAACTAAAATAATTATGGTACAGTAGGGTACTGGATCGGTACAGTCGCATGACATTCGATAAAACTGGATTTCTGTAATTTTGATGCCAAATTAAAAATTTTGATTCAGCTCGATTTTTATTACTGCCATTTCTCGGAGTGGTTGAGGTTACAAACAAAAATAATTTCTTCAAAGTAAGGTACAAAATAGATACAATCGTATGCCATTCTAAAAATTTCGATTTTTGCAACTTCATTGCCATATTACAAAACTTCGATCTTGTATAAATAGAAACAGATCTGATGGATCTCCATATAATATGACCCTCTCAAGTTATTTTGCCCGATTGCTATTTCGTACTTTATTAAAAGCTTCTACATTATTATATGGAGTAAAGTTTTCTGTGTCATATTCTACAAAAATACGTTGTGTGTAGAGATATATGTTGCTCCGAATTTATGAAATGGAAAAAGTTTCCAAATGGTATATTGTTGCCGTCATATAGGTATTATTGTTATTTTTAATGGATCCTGAAAATCACTTTACTTTTCACTTTTTTACTGGTTATCCAATCTTGGATTTTACGGAACTCGCTATAAATCAAAAGAAGCTACTAACAGCTTAATTTACCAATAAATTCATTCTGAGCATCTTAGTGCTACCTCAAAACATATTGAATTTTTATACGTAAACGTTTTCGTTTAAACTGACGAACAAACCAACAACTCGCATGTAAATCGATAATATTGTGCTGCTTATTCTCTGTATTATTTTCCGCATTGAAACTCATGTCAGGTAGTTCTTTTAAGAAAATCTGTCCAAAAATTTACTCCCCAAATTCCTGCTTCTGTTGGGGCCATTTAAAATTATGATTGCGATGCTACCTTTGTTATAACTGTAGAAGCATCCATAATATTGGAATTTGGCCTCATTTGTGAACACTGCTTTAGTGTAAATCCATTCCAGCCCTTTTCTCTGCACCCTGACCTGCCTCCGCCAGCTTGTTTTCTTTTCAAAAGAAACATTATCTACATTCCTTAGTACCATGCGATATTCAAAGCCTTTCCATCCCGGCGAAAGGATCTTAATCAAAGTTGTATACTAAACACACCGTTTACGATTAGGCAAAGAGGCTTTCAAGAACATCAACATGCAAGCTGAAACTGAATGCTCCAGCTGTGCTATTCTATGCGATACATGATCACCGTAAGAGTTTACCACAAGTTCTATTCAGACTCGTTCGCTATGCTGCGAAGGTTGATGTATAATAAATATACATATTTTATGGACGTGAACTTTGCCATTATTGTAAAAACAAATCTCATTGTCAGATATGGCACCAGAGCGATCGATAAAGTATTTGCCAAGTTATAGTTTTATTTGTATGAGGCTTCATATTACGGAAAAGGTGTAGTGTTTTCAAAAACTAACTTTATTGAATTCATAACCCTGAATATCACTGGAGTGCTGGAGGTTATATCTATAATAGGTATCCTCTGATGTCATTTTACTTGTGGAAGCTGGAAGTTTCTAATTCCATTTCAAGATATCGATCGTTTCATGATTTAAAAGCATTAGTATACTAGAAACTTCAATATTTCCAGTTAAACCGCGTTGAAAGTTTTCGTACTTTTTGTTCCAAAATATTTCCTTTCAATTTTATCGATATGAATATTATTCAAATATTTCTTCTTGTTCCTATGATTGCATTCATCCAACGGAACTGTTATTGGAGAAATTGTAGTGTTAAACAAAATTTTAGTTATTGAATTCTTGCTTATGTTATCTTTTAATGCTAACTGACTTGCGGAATCTGAAAGTTTCCAATTATCTTTTTCAAGATATCAGAGTTTCATCATTTATATATGATTGCTAAACATCAACACATCATTACTATACTAGGAATCTCAGTATTTGCAGTCAAATCGCCTAGAAAGTTTGTATACTGTTAGTTCCAATTTTTGTTGTTGTTTTTCTGATTACATATCCAACGGAATACGGAAACCTTATGAATTTTGTCTTGTGTCTAACTCTATATCATTTCGTCTGTTTGCCCATCCATCTATCTAACGCTATTTGACCAAATTATAGATTCATTTTTATAAGGTTTCAAATTAAAAAAAAGTGTTTTAGAAAATCTTAGCTATTAAATTCTTAACTCTGGATAAAGATACCTACAGGTTATGCTTATGTATCTATTTATGTCAATCTACTTGGGCAATCTGGAAGTATTGAGAGCTTCTTCATTTGAAAGTGAAAGTGTCCCTACTTTTAGTTTCGAATCCATTTCTTTCGCTTTTATTTTATGCGTTTTTAGAGAAACTAACGGATATATTAACATCAATAAATAACAAATATAACGAGAAATCATCCATAGATTCACCAACTAGAGGGGGCAACTGCATAAATATATAGCTTTGAACAAGTTTCAAAGGCAGTGTGCTTCAATTGTATGTTTCTTTTTTTATGAATGTAACTTTGATTTGCATTGTAAACATACACCGAATTGGATGTTTGTTTTTTCATTTGTAAGAGGACGTTTGAGAGATGGTCCCATATTCAATTTCTTAGGGTTTCATACCCCTTCAAAAAAGCCCTTCCATAGCAAAAAAAGTTGAAGAAAAATTAAACTGTAGGTACTTACTTATATTGAAGTACAGCTCACTGGCATGGTGTGTTTGGCCTGAGATTTATCTTTCACCGAATTCGAAAAACGGAAGAAGTAGTTATACATTTAATTATTGTACCTACGAGCTTTTTGCAGTGGGCAGTTGCAAAAATCATTTTTGTTTCAAAATGCATATTTTTCACATGGCACACAATTAAATTTGTTTGTACCCTCAACCACTTCGCATAAAGGATACAGCAAAATTCGTGTAAATATCAAAAATGTAGAAATCCATATTTCTCAAATGACCTGCGATTGTACCCATTTAGTACCCTACTGTACCAGAATCATGTTTGTTAGTACCCTCAAACCCTTTGCGTAAGGAATTCAGCAAAAATAGTGCCAATACCGAAAAGACATATTTTTCGAACGACGCATGCGATGGTTATCCATTCAGTACCCTTCTGTAAAGTAATTATTGGCTAAAATTTCGTTTAGCTGAAATCACTTACATAAGAAAACATTTCTTTTGGTATATGGCTAACCTAACCTAACATTAAATAAAAAAAAAATTCTGCATTATTTCGATTTTTCAAACATAAGAATAACTGAAATCAGTTTTATGAAAATATGTTTCTGCTTTACATTTCAGACATTTTTCTAAACATAAACGTATAAAAAACTTTTTGGGCAAATTTGGCATTTAGAATTTCCGATATAATATTGTGAACTTTAGAATAGCTGAAATCAGTTACATAAAAACATATTCCTGATTTATATTCTAGTCATTTTTCTAAACATAAACACACAAAAATCTTCTTGCGGAAATACATAATCTTGTTTTAATTACATAGTAAAATAAAAAAAATTAACTCTTTGGAAGAATCTAACACATACCTGTATTAAATAAATGAAGAAAATACAAATGCAGTAGGTACCTATTTTGCCTTTGAAAAAACTCATACCTAACCTAACTTAACCATTTCTCTACAATACTTCATTCGGGCAGCTATTGTTGCTGTTGATATAGTCCCTTTGAACTTTCTACACCCAATTCCAAAAAGTCCCCTATGTATAAAACATTTCTTAAAAGAAATTAAATAAGTATATAAAATCTTACCTTAACTCTTTTTTCTGGTAAAATACGACTATATTCAAACCACGTTTCTTTTGCAACCAAAAACGTAGGTCGGCATTGTTGTTTTTTAGAACACGTGTAGGTACATCCCCAAATAATAATGCGAAAATATATCCAAATTACTTGAATGTCCTTTACATTTTGTCCTACAGTATGGTGGTCGTGGTATTAAATCTTCGTTTCTTGCAAATTCATAAGCTTCATGCCTACATTTAGGTGACTCTTCTCAGATATAACAAAATAAGATATAATTCTACTACTACTACCCTACACTTTCTGTTTTACTACGTCTATTACCAGAACTATTTTAAGAATAACAACAAGTAAAAGCCTGTCGAACATTTTAGTACGCCGATCACGCTTGTTCAAAATTTTAGAAAGGTCTATGTCTAATTCAACAATATTTTATCAATTAATGAAAATGGCATATTTCCGCAAGAAGGTTTTTGTGTATTTATGTTTAGAAAAATGTCAAGAATGTAGAGCATATAAATATTTTCTTGTGATTGATTTTAGTTAATTAGAAATCAATCCTCACAAATGAAAATGACTTATTTCCGCAACAAAAATTTTCAGATTTTATAATTAGAAAAATGTTTACAATACAGAGGATTAAAAATGCAAGGCAAAACACATTTTTAATATAATAATATATTTGCTCCTAATTATTTTTGTTTATCAGTCAGTAGATCAACAATTTATTGAAACCTCTGGCAAACATTCATTTGTTGATCTCGGGATATTAGTTACCATTGGAGAATTTCTCAAGAAAATGAATTATTGTAGAAAACTTTATAGACTAACATCTGCCATTGAGTACCTAGACTCAAAAAAGAGGGAAAATCACATGAGGAATAATGTTTTTGATGAAATTGGTCATTACTTTGTCTATATTCATTGACTAAGTGGGAAGTGGTAAGCGTACAATGATCAGATTAACAAATAAAGCAGCATCTGCATCTCAGAAGGCTTTGAAAACACTTCGAAACATTTCCCATCTCATATGTGTGCAAAAAAATAATTATATGTATTTATCATCAAGTGATAAATATGAATCACGATTTTCACAACTTCCCTTATGCAGAAGGGGTGACGCTATTCGCTTAGATATTAATGGGTTTAAAGCGTATGTATTTGGAAAAAATAGATAATGGAATTTGGAGAACAAATTGAATTAATAATGATGGTAAACTCAATAACGAAATTAAATATTTTTTTCGCAAGAAGGAAATAGGAGTGCTGATAAATGCATCCAACTTAAAAAATAAAATAAGATCCAACATCTCCTTTTCACCAAAACTACCCTCAAAGGTAGTGGAAGGGATTCTTTTGAAAAATTTGCCGCAAAGTTTGAATTAAATTATTTTTCAAAATAATAGCAAGTTTCAGAGTTACAGCAATAGAAAAGTGTAATATTGTTACCATCATTTTTTTGAATAAATCAATAGAAGATCAAAAATTTGCATAACTAAAGGAACACTCAAAAATGTCAAACAAATATTTTTATATAAACTGGTCGCTGGTACACTCGCATTGAATTGCCTTGGATATGCATTGTGCGATCTAGGATCTAGTATTTATAATGTGGTCTTTGTGATGCCTATGAATTGTTGTGGAATGCCCCAGTTCCTGCACTGCTCCCTATAGTTTAGTGCTGTTGATGGAATCATATGCTGCCTTCAGATCACAAATATATGGTGTATTGTGTATCTCTATGCTTTCGCTGCTCTAGTATTTGTCTCTGGGTGGATATTTGATCAATAGCGTATTTACCAATTCTAAATCTGGTTTGTTACTTTCCGATTACCATTTATGCATATGGTCTCATTCCTTTGTGGTTTGAACATTCCAGTGTATTTCAGTATTCCCGTTTATGTCGATTATGTCACGTTTTCAATGAATTGATGATGATTTTATGCGTGCATATATCCACAATGAGTGAATTTAGGAGTTTCAGTTGTTCATATCTAGCGTTTCCAAGAAAATCAACTGATGAATTTTCTTAACATAAGCATTATTTTATAGCAAAATCCGATATGAACAGTTTCAAAACGCAATTTCCTATAGTATGTGTACTTTGAATGCATGTATGTAACATCTGTGTAACTGATAAGAGGAATATTTGCATTGCCATCAGCCAAGTAATTTTTTCTAATAACATTACGTCATGTAATTAAAAAAATCCTTAAAAATTCCAACTATAATCTTATAAATTCTTAAGCGATCCGTGGACATGACAGAGAGCAAACACCTACTAGGAGTTCGAAAGTTCAAAATGGCTGGAACTAATGAAGATATTATTATTATTGTTTTTAATTTTGGCGTTGATATAACGAATTTGTCTCCAAGCAACTCATGCCAACTAATAGAGGTTTTAAATTCCTTCTCTTTGAAACAAACTAGTCATTTGGCAGGGTAGTGCTGTGGAGTAAGCTTTTCTCTGTCTAATCAAATTCTCTTTTCCTTTTCGATTAGATAAAAGATTTGGCATTGGGATGCCTTGACCCTAATTGGTTGATGAAATGGGATACGCGCGTTTGTTTAAAACTTTTGCTTTTGTTTTCGTTGTTTACGTATCCAAAAGTTATTTAGTAGATGGTCTTCTACTTTTTTGTCTAGATTTCCCACCACATTCCTAATGATATCAAAATTTTGATTTAATCTTTAATGTTGGGTATTCAGTATTATTCTCTTATCACATTGCAAGAAAGAAAAATATAATATCTTGTTTATTGAATAAAGTAAAGCATTTGTGAGCAGTATCAAGAAGTTAATAACAGTAAATAGTAAATTGTACATAGTAAATTAAATTAGTGAAAATAAAAAAAGGATTGTTATTGAAGTTCCGTTTACATTATATTTATAGAATAAATATTTATGTTGGTAAGCGAGATCTGATTCTTGCTATAACTGGAAAAATATATCTATTCGATAAGGGAGGTTTTTTACAATTTTGATGGAAACGATAAATTGAATGAAAGCAGATTAGAAAAAATATCCGTTTTTCAGTGAAAAAAGTCAGACCAATATGTTGGATTTTCTGGTCATAACAAACTGTAGCATTGTAGCAATTATTATAGTCGCATAATTTTTAGGGTACCAAGTTTCACTCAGTAAACAAAAACAATTGTTTGAAAATTAATTGAGACACTTTCTGATCAAAAACAAATTGTTCATTCTATCAATTAGAGGTACGCTACCTATTCTATTACAAGTTCTTTGTATTCTGCCCCCTAGTATTTTTGGAATATTCTCCTTTTACATCCGTTCAACATGTCGAGAGTAAGAAATTATTATTACGGGAAAATCGTTAAGAAAGAATGGGCCTATTTATTATTTTATGAGTTTTTTATTGGTTTTATAAGCATACGGCGTTGGCGTCGGCGTGTAGTGATTATGAGTGTATTAAAAACTTAACTAATAATGGATAATGAGAATATTAACAATCAACTTTGTAAGCAATTGGTTATTCAAATCAAATTCATCATAAGATTTCAATCAAAAAAGTTATCCTATAACACCCTGCTAAAATCACTTTAATCGGATCCATTCCCATTGATCATGATAAATATGCCTTAACTTTGAAATAAAGTTCCATTCTCGACAATATGTGCGAAACGCCTAGCCTCGATGCTATTTTGTCAGATGACATTCCCCTGCAGACACCACATAGATTCTGCCAACCATCCCACACCTAAGGGCCTTATTTATCGTTACACAAATATGCGATCAATGTTCTCTCTATGCTATGTAATGCTCGTAATCTATAGGGACCTCTAATGAGTCGTAATAATAACATGAGGTCTGATAATCATATATAGCAGATAATTGGACCTTGGTATAAGCTGTTAGAACAAAATTATTCAAGGGGATCGAAGCCAGCTTCTTCTCAGTACATGATTCCTTGTCTTAAAAAGACGTTTAATAACTACTTTTATTTAATTTAGCTTACTCAAGTAAATATGCAATATCCGATTTCACAGTATGCTAAGATACTGAAAATAATTCTAAATTTGCCTTGTGTTCAAACAACGTGTCACTTAATGTGCAAAAACTATCCACAAAAATTTTCCAGACGTCTCTATGATCACAATGATGTCACAAATTTTACAATATAACAGAGTCCTCCAAGATATTATCTTCAACAAAAAATTAATACTTTCATACTTTCCCCGCTAAAATAATAAAGTTTATTTAGAAGCGCCTTCAGTTCTTCTAAACTTAAATATTCAAGCCACATCTATTGCATCCAAGTTACGAACATCCAAAAATTAAAACGAAAACCGCAGCTGCCTCTCGAGCTATATACACATAGATCGAAAGTAGCCTTGAGTGTGTTCGAACAGTTTTGAAATGACTACGACTTACACATAATCAGGTTAAATCTGAATTTGATCAGTTCCAGTTTCTGTGATCTATACTGTATTCCACAATGGGAAACCAGTGTGGCTTGGTAGAGGAAATGTATTTTAAATCTATCATATTCATCTCCTTTCAACAACCCACTGAGAAAGTACCTAATCTCTCGAGATTATTTATTCCATTTTACTCAAATATAAATCTAATTATATCGAATATTCTACAGAGTAATCAAAATGTTTACTTTATTGATTCATTTATATGCATCGAGAAATATCGAACTGTATTATTTAAACAGGGTTATTCACGATGAGGGCCTATTATTAAGTTTCAGGAAAACGACTGGGCATTTGGAGCTCAAAATTTGCAGTAGCCGGTTTTTGAATATGTTCTATCACTCTAAAATAATGGCGAATTACTCTCACTTTCGGTTATACCGGAAGTAGACACTAGCTTGCTTATTTTAAATAGAATGCTATATGTTTTTATCAAATTGTGATTCTACTTTCGATTTTAAGGTAACTTTTATCAGGATTCCCTATATCAAAAATCTATAGTTACTGACATGTTTTGATTTTGATCAAAATTCTTTCGAAAACATATCCTGAAATCAGAAATGGTGACTATGGCTGCTGTGAAATTCAAGAGGAGTTTTTTTAAACACGTTGTAACGGGTATTATGTCTTCCGTTCAGCCTAGGTACAATTAGTATTAAACAGATAGGAGGCTCTAAAAATATAGCCAAACTTCAAAACATTCAATATGGAAAAAGGGATCGTAATAATTTTTATTGTGTTATCCTATGAAGTGTTTTTTCTCCCGTTCGTTTTGCAGATAATTTGAGTTATTTGTGAATGTTGGAAAACCTACCCTAATTTCATGTCATTTGAAAGTATCTCATTTCATTAATCAACTAGCTATGGCCTGTCATGAGGGCAAGCAAGCCTGAATGGCCATGAGAACAGAGAAAACATTATTTGTGTATTAGTTATTGCATTGTTTTCATTGTTTCAAGCCTTTCATTTCCATTTGATACACATCAAAATTTCCTCCATTATTAATATTTGTGGAAAGACATAGCATTTAAGTTAAGAAAAACTGAAAAAAAATATAACTCAACAAACACCACTTTATTATTTTAAATATTATAATGTATCCATAGCTTGAAAGGTATACAAAAAAGTAACAGGAAAGAAGGCACATAAATGAATAAAAATGAAATGAAAAAGCAAAAATGTTCAGAACTTAACTATCTAATTGTTCAAAATTTTGCCCATTTTTATTTAAACATTTTTGTATTCGGTCGCGAATACTGTTGACGGTTGCTCTTCGAATTTCATCACCACTCAATTCCTGAAACGCCCCTCTTATTTACTGGGGTTTTGCACACTTTACTGTGAGTAGGAGCCCCATCCAGTTGGTACCAACAGCTTCTAAATTCGTTTAAAGGCAATTCGTCCATTATCTCACTAACGATTGTCCTTAAGATTGATAAATAACTCTCAGAAAAGAGAGTACTCCATCGTATACGTGGTAAAAAATTTTGATATCTTTCATTAAACACAATACGTTGCAAATAAATTTCACCTGATACCTCACTTTCCTTATTGCATATGGGTTTCGGTTTGCCAAGAAATGATTGTTCCGACGGTTGAATACTCCCTCCCGTAAAAAGTTAGGTTCATCTGACCAGATTATCTTTTTCAAAAAGTTCGGGTCATCTTCTATGTAGTCTAGAAGTCTTTGACAAAATTGCGTCCGATGATCAGCATCTCCAGGATGTAAAGCCTGCACTGTCATAAATTTGTTTATTTTCTATTAAGCCATATATATATGCAGGCGGTATCATTGGGTGTAGCCACCATGGATCGTACATCTTGGTTGGCCTGTATTTGAAATCTCTGGAGGTGTTTCAGTAGCTTGTTTCTTTGGTCCGAGTATTCACTGCACTGCCAAACGATGTGGTTTATGTCCTGTGGGTTTTCGCTACAAGTGCAGTTAGGCTCGCTTGTTTATCCAATTCGAGCAAGTGATGCTGCTAGGTTGTAGTGATTGGCACGGATTCTATTTATGGTAACAATATATTCCCTCTTAAGATATTTTTTGGAGTACCAAGGGGATGAATATTCTCTGTAACACTCAACAAAGTATCGTTTGCCTTTGGTAGCTGCAGCTTTCCTAATGTCATTGTTGGTCTGTTCTTGGGCATGTTTCTTGAAATCTTCATACAGGTCTGTAAATGGAATTTTTAAGTGACCTGATGGTGGATCTTGGGAAGCGTCTTTGGTCAGTAGATCCGCCCTCTCATTGCCATGAATCCCTATATGGGAGGGTACCCAAAAAAAATCACATTGGTATCTAGGGTCATAAATTTTTAGTTGTGCATTTTGTGCTTATACAGGATCCCTTGAACAGATGAGTAACTCAGACCAATATCACTCACCGCACTATGGATAGATGCTAGAGGATGCGCTTCGAAATAAGCTAGAACATTAATATCATTTTCTTCGTTGTCAGTAATCGGCTTGTTTTTAATTTTATATGCATGGAACGAAATAAACAGAAGAAAATTGGATCGACGGCACGTCCTACTAATAACACTGTTGCAATCCCCGTGTAAGTAAAATGAGCATTTGAATAATGGTTTTCCATATATAGGAATAATAAATAAATTTTACCTTCTTATAGCTTTCAAATACATAAATCACTGACAGCTTGTCATCGTGATAGGCCATAGCTACTTGATTAATTTAAATTATTAGTGAGGGTTCTCCAATACTCACAAATAACTCAAATTATTTGCAAAACCTGAAAACTTAAATAAGCGGCTTTTTCCATATTAAATGTTTTGAAGTTTGTCTCGATTTTTAGAGCCCCCTGTATGTTTAATATTAATTGTACCTATCCTGAACGAAAGACGTAATACTTACCCATTATAAAGTGTTTAAAAAACCACCTCTTGAATTTCACAGCAGCCATAATTACCATTTCTGATTTCAGGATATGTTTCCGCAAAAATGTTCACTAATATCAAAATATCTCAAAAAGTATAGATTTTTGGTATAGGAAATCCTGATTAAAAAATATAGCATTCTATTGAAAATAAGCAAGTTAGTGCCTACTTCCGGTATAACCGGAAGTGACAGCGATTCGATATTTTAGAATGATAGAAAATATCCAAAAACCCGCTACTGCAAATTTTCAGCTCTATACTTTCAGTAGTTTTTCTGAAACTTCTAATAGGCTTTCATCGTGAATAACCCTGTATATATATATGTATTAACGGGTGAGGGAAATTAAGTGTTGGTGTGTTAAGATAATATGATTATTTTTTAATATTTCAGAACTTTAAACATGAAATAAATAACGTACACGTAACGATAAAGCTGTAAAGCTAAATTGGGCATATCAAGAATTTCAAAGTTTTAATGAATGTCCGTTCAGCCCTGAAAGCCTGTGGAAGTTTCATTTACCATTTTAAGTAGGTATCTGCAATATTAATGTTGGTATAATGTAAAGACCGTTTTCTAATGCTTGCTGTTTTTCTTCGTTACTTGATGAGAAAAAGGTTTTTCTTGTCCATTATAAGTGACAAAGATGATGGTGTGGGTATAATTGAAAATAAATATGTTTTTTCTGTGACGGGAAAAAAGTTTGACATTTTATCTCTGTTGACAGGTGACAAAGTATCACTTTCTTCCCCACGGGAAAAAGTATATATATATATATATATATATATATATATATATATATATATATATATATATATATATATATATATATAATTAAATAAATGAGGAGCTATCCGTACCAGATGACCATATTAGAATATGAATAATAATTTCACGCCTAGCTGGTAAATTGAACCTACATTTCGTAGGGTGCCGCAATAAGAACGAGGTTTGTCGTCTACATATTGCGTTTGTGTGCATTTTTTCCACTATACTGCTCAATCAGATTGATTACCAAACATAGCATCAGTCTCCCAGATATATATCATGATTTCGAGGTTGTTGCCTCTCATCAGTATATCGTAGGGTGAAGAGCCATATTTGATAATCAATCCTTATTTGGAACTCATACTCGTATCAATCTTCGGTATAGAACTGTCGGAGTTCCAAATAAGGATTGATTATCAAATATGGCTCTTCACGCTACGATATACTGATGATAGGCAACAACCTCGAAATCATGATATATATCTGGGAGACTGATGCTATGTTTGGTAATCAATCTGATTGAGCAGTATAGTGGAAAAAATGCACACAAACGCAATATGTAGACGACAAACCTCGTTCTTATTGCGGCACCCTACGAAATGTAGGTTCAATTTACCAGCTAGGCGTGAAATTATTATTCATATTCTAATATGGTCATCTGGTACGGATAGCTCCTCATTTATTTAATTAATTATTAACCTTTGCCGATTGTTATTATCCACCATTTCACATGCTTAATATATCGCTCATACTTGTCTCCACCGACAGTTCTATACCGAAGATTGATACAAGTATGAGTTCCAAATAAGGATTGATTATCAAATATGGCTCTTCACCCTACGATATACTGATGAGAGGCAACAACCTCGAAATCATGATATATATCTGGGAGACTGATGCTATGTTTGGTAATCAATCTGATTGAGCAGTATAGTGGAAAAAATGCACACAAACGCAATATGTAGACGACAAACCTCGTTCTTATTGCGGCACCCTACGAAATGTAGGTTCAATTTATCAGCTAGGCGTGAAATTATTATTATATATTATTATAACTATCAATCAAAACACAGAATTAAACTGACAGATATTTGATTACTTTAAAAGTTTTCTTAGCAACGAATGTCTATTTTTTGCCTACCACTTTAAAACTTCAAATTTTAATTCGATAATCTTCTGACTTTAGTATATTGTAAAATTTGTTCAATATTAAATCATCGTCTTTCCTGTCACAGAAAAAAATAGTGTATTATACATCGGAAAAATATTAGATTTAGGTCCCGGTGTCGACAACACAACCTTGAGCTAAAATCTAGTACTTTTTTCAATTGTATAATAAATAACGTTGAAATTTGGTACTAGTACAAAGTTACGTGACTGCAACACGGATGTATAGTGTAAATAAATGAATTATGTCTCTGGGTATTTATTTTGTGAAGCATTTGAGATATAAAATGTAAGATCTCGTTATAGCAAAAATTGACGGTCTCTGAAAGGACCAAGCTTAATATTTTGGAATAAATGCAGAACCTAGGCCTGCACTCAATGTTTACAGGAGAGCCTAAGAAAAAATCCTACCTATGGAGCTGTCTCCTCTGCTAGCAAACATGGGCAAATTTTCATATTATTTATTAAAAAATAAGTATAATTCATTACACATTTTCAACAGAATTATTCCCAGCATATAACGACCGTGGGTTTCTGGGTATGTGTATTTGAAAATTCCACTAACAAAATACTAAACAAACATTATACAAATATTTTCTAGGTCCTGTAAAGTCAATAAAAAAATCTTATTGACATAAAATGTTATCGTTGATCTCGTGTTTGAACGCATAGCATTTTGACAAATTAATTTTCTTTTGTGCGAGGTCAGATAGAGGGTGAGACGATGTCAGATCAGCTTGACAAATTACCTCCTACCAGTTCTACAGACAGATGATGTGCAACAGGCGTTTCAGTTTAAAGAGGCGATGGATGATGTTGGCATGGGATTGAATATCTGGATGAAAGTGTGGTTAAATTTACAATTTAACTTTTTCTTCTCACAGCAGCATTTGTGATTACAATGACATTGAAATCGTCTAGTAATTAATATCTCTTCAATATTATACTCTGCTGGAATTTGTTGAATTTTTTGAAGTAACGCAATTAAAGATAAATATATGGCAGTTTGTATCTTTTCCAGATGTAAAAAGTATTGCTGAAGTTTTATTAGATTTGGTACAATAATCAATATTTAAAAAAAAATATACTGACGTTAATATTTGGTGCACTGAAAAATACAAAATAATATTAATTCTATTGGTGCTGGTACCTTTCAAGTTGTGCAGTTGCAGTTAGATTGAAAACTTTTGGCACCAACTTCACAAGTACCAGCACCAATAGAATTAATATTATTTTGTATTTTTCAGTGCATCAACTAATAACGTCGGTCCAATTTTTTGTAAAAAAATAATTATTTCACACTTTTGAGAGTAACATTAGTCACGAAAATCGTTGAACGTTCACTAATACCAATGAAGATAGTTCTAATCCTATTGCCCATGTATATTCTTTGTTTGTAGTTGTTATTATTGAGATTTCAATACATCGCTGCGGAAATACGCGTAAATATTTTAGATGTTACCATTTAACACCGTTGTAACTTAAAAACCGTAACTTTAAGGAAAAAATGTTCATTATAAATGTTGCTACCAATAATTAGGTCTTTCATGTTGTACCCATAGAAATCGCCCTCCGCAAAAATATACATATTTGAGAATTTAACATGCATCTATCTCGAAAATCATAACTCTTTTGAAAAAATGATTGGTTTAAACGTATCCAGATATTGTCCTATATTTAATTATACCACCGCAAATTTTCAATTTTCGAGAAAATTAGCCAACTCCACCTCCTTCGGGGGTGGTTTTCGGAGGGGAGGAGATTTCGGATTTGCGTTTTTATGAATATGGGACCATTTCTCAAGCGTCGTCTTTCAAATGAATTAAAAATCATCAAAATCAGAGCTCGTTTACTATATAAAAGGTGCGCACGAACCAACAAAAAATTAAATAAAGCAGACTGTCGAATTGTATACATTCTCCGTTCGGGGTTCGTCGATCAAAATGAGATGTAACCGAAAACGACAGTTAATCAGTTTGGTTTACAGTATTCCTCGTAGCCCTCAGCTCGTGAGAGACGCTTAGTCTTCGAATATAATATTTCGAGCAAAATATGGAGTGAAGCGCACTTACAGAAACATATTTCATAAATAAAGTCCAACTGTCAATAAATAACATACGAAAGTTTTTGCTAAGAATCTGGGTTATCTAAGAAAGTTAAATGTCAAAACCAAGCCTTTCATTTTTGTTGGCTATCGTTTATTTGATAAAAAAAAGACCTTCCATTTTTGCAAATGATGTAAAATATGTAATCAAAATAACTGTATAAACGGTAAGGAAAGGATTCTGAAGTGATCGAATAAAATAATGAAGAATAAAAAATAAGGAGCAAGGATAAATAAAAAAAATAATGGAGAGCCGGAAAGCAGAAGTGTGGATTAAAGAAGGGATGTTCCTTATAATCTATGAGATAGAAGATATCTGAAGAAACCTGCTAAATATGCTTATTTTGAAGAGAATGTTTCAGAGTTTTCAATATCAGGTTTTGACTCAGCAATGTTGAAATGTAAATAATGTTTAAATGAACCTGAAAAAGGAAAGTACAGGGCGGCAAAAGAGGAAGAAAAGAAAAAACGCTGGCAAGGGCGAGTCGAACTCTCACAAGAATGGTTCGGCACCATTGTTAAAACAAAATTCTACAGTCAACCTATTAATGGTACAGACAGGTGACAGATTTGACAGACGAATGGAGGGCCGGAGGAACGGATGGACGGACTTAATATTGGTTGTTGTACCGGTAACAGAAATATACATTCTATGTGTGACAGCTCTGTACTCATTACTCATTACGGTTCATGAGATAGAGTCCTCTGACAGACGGATGGACGGCCGAACGGACAGCGGAGTCTCAGTAATAGCACAGTATAAAAACTATTCGTACTGTAGTAATAGGGGCCCGTTTTCACCAACATTGTGTGTTTTCTCGTGATCAAAAACTAGTTCATTATCAACTACATATTATTAACATTTATTGGCTTATATAAGATTTGGTCTCTACTCTGTTTGTATATTAAAAAAATAATTATATATATGGTTTTTGATTGCTTCGAACAGATATTGTATTCTGAGAGGGAATATTAATAAAAAAACAGTAACATTTTTTTGAGTTCTTATATTTATAGGAGCCGATACTAAAAATATCTTCAGGGACTTAGGTATAATGACTCTGCCTTTCCGCTATATTTATGAATGTGTTCTCTATTGTCACAAAAACGATTTTACCTATAACACCAACTTTTACCATGATTATTTTACTAGACAGGTCGCCCTCTCTTAAGAATAGATCATTATAGGCTTGAGAGGTCCAGAATTTCGATAAACTATTATAGTCCGAAACACTATAATAAACTTCCTGCGCATTTAAAAAGTCTACCAGTGGATAGTTTTGTCAGAAACATAAGAAAAATTCTAATACAGAATGCTTTCTTTAGTATACAAGAATTCTTTGAATTACATTAGAACAATGCCTATGTGCCACTCTGAGAGACCAAGCGCAACCATTCTCTGTTAGGTGTAATCTTAACTGTACATGTATATTTAGTTCCCTTGCCATTTTGTAGGCTGTAGTATATATATATATATATATATATATATATATATATATATATATTATGTGCGTTAAGTTATTAATTACTTAAGGTTATATTTTAAAAGTTTTATATTATCTTTATTTTTTATATTTTAATATCATTGTTTGCTTACAATGTTTTGATATATTTGACGTCGGAAATATATTTTTTGTATTATATATCCGTAGTATATTGAATTTGAATTTGAAATTTTAATAATAGAATAGCAAATATTAATGTCATTAAGAAAGTTGAATAAAAATTATATATATCAACAACTATTAAAAATACTAACAAACCTGCCCTTGGTGTTTTGTGGATATGGGTATTCGGCTCTCATCAAAATAATATAACTGGAGTTCGGTTCTGGTTATTAACGGAGTGACACCTTATCTTATCAGTGCATCGAATTTTTATAAATTGTAGTGGAAATATCGTTTCAGAAATTGTGAGATTTTACATACCTTTCCTGCATCTAATAGTTAACTTGTATGGTTAACATCATTTGAATAATCAAGATCTGAAGACAATCAAGGTAAATGTAAATATAAACAATAACATCGAACGTGAATCGCGCGAAACACCGTGTCCGCTTGATAAAATGGACAGGGTCGGAGCGAGAGATTTTAATACTGCTACACAAATAAACTCAACCACTCTCGAGACTGCTGACTACAGCAGTTCTCAAAATAACAACTTACTTGAGAAACAAATGTTACCCAAGAGCTACTCCTCAGTTGCCGCTAAGCAAAACTTCCCAACAAAAGAACAAGCAATAATTTTCAATGCAATAGAAAATACCCGTCTCCAAGATTATCTCATACCACTAGGAACTATTATACAACCCAAAAATATAATATTCACTTCAAGACTATCCAACCAAAGAATTTGTATGTACTTGGCAAGCAAAGAAATTGTTGATGAATTCATTAAAAAAAATGGAACTATTGAAGTCAACGGACAACTACTCAAAGCTAGACGTCTTATTGCACCAACCGAACGAGTTGTTCTGTCAAATGTATGTCCAACAATTCCACATGGTATCTTGATAACAGAGCTTGAAAAACTCGGTCTTAAGCTTGTATCTCCAATAACTTTTCTGAAGATAAATGCTACATCTCCAGAATATAGCCATATTCTCAGTTTCAGAAGACAGGTATACATCAGCTCACTAAACAGCATTACTCTTCCTGAATCTATCGTGGTTGAATTCGAGGATACGTCCTACAGAATCTTTATTTCACAAGATAATCTATCATGTTATAAATGTAAAAAACCAGGTCATAAAGCAGCGCATTGTTCTGAGTCTAATTCAACTATCGATGATTCCATGGAAGTTACGAGGCCTGAAACAACCGATGAGCCACTATTTCAAACACCTGAGAGGCAACATCTAATAACTCAAAGGTCTCCTACATGTTCACAAGTAAAACGGAGTGCTAAAGAAATTTTGACGCCCGAAGAAGAAATTCCAACAGAAAATAGTACTTTCATCAAGCCGGCTACTACTGAAATAATTAAAAAGTTCAAAGCAAATGCAAAATCCAATAAAGACTTATTAGAACCGGCAAAATCTTTCATCGACAACATGACTCCTGCACCAATTTTAAATTATGATCAAATCATAAGCCTTTTTGAAAATATTCAAGGTTCTACTGATCCCATTAGTGTGGTAAAGGATTATACAACTAACTTCTCTTCACTTAAAGATCTATTAACTATCATCTACCCTAAACTTACTGATCGTGCAATAAAGACAAGACTGACAAAACTTAAACGAAAACTTCTTAATGAAATGGGCTGTGAAAGTACTGGAGGAGAGAGTGATTCGTCGACCGATCAACATTAAAAAAAAATAATATATATAATAATAATAATTAACATTCAACTTCAAATCTATAATTCAATGGCATATCAACGGATATTTCCGCCATCTACCTATGCTTCAAATTCTCAACTCGGAGCTAAGCCCAGATATTCTTTGTTTACAAGAAACACACTTCAATGTAAATAGCATTTGTTCATTAAACAGCTTCAACTACTTTCGAAAGGATCGTCTGAATATAACCAAATCATCTGGAGGTGTTGCAATACTCGTCAAAAAACACATCGAAGCAGAAGAGATACCTATAACCACACAACTGGAGGCTATTGCTATAAAAATCATTCATAATAAAACTTTTAATATTTGTAATATTTACTTACCACCCGATAAACAAATAGACGGAAACGACCTAAAAAGCCTAATAGATCAAATACCAACACCACGACTTATCTTAGGAGATTTCAACGGCCACAACGCAATCTGGGGATCGAATAACACTAATGTTAGAGGAAAAATCATCGCTAACTTCATTCAAGACTATCAGCTATGTGTTATGAACGATGGAAATAACACCAGATTTAATTCAGCTACAGGTGACTCATCGGCCCTTGACCTAACACTATGTGATCCCTCTATGACTACATCCCTTTCATGGCAGGTACTCCCTTATTTATATGGTAGTGATCATCACCCCATCGAGATCACAAACATAAATCTCCAAGGACCTTTGTATCCTATTCCTTCGAAATGGAAAGTGAAATCTGCCAATTGGGAGCGATACATGAAAGAAGTTGATAATAGAATAGAAATTGCTGTTCGTGATGGAACAGAAATCACATTTAAAGATCTCTCAAACATAATCACAGAAAGTGCACAAATATCGATCGGAAAGACTAAGCTGAAAGAACCACAAACCTGTACCGTGGTGGAATGACGCATGTAATGAGGCTATCCATGCTAGCAAATCAGCACTTGTAAAATACAAAAGGCACAAAACAACAGAAAATCTCATTGAATTCAAAAGGCTGAAAGCTAAAGCAAGTGTTATAATACATGAAGCCAAGAAAAACTCATGGAAACATTACATTGCTAGCATTAACTCCTCCACTCCCATGACGGAAGTTTGGAACAGAGTCAAAAAAATATCAGGCACCCAGACATCCTCTCATATTTCAACTCTTAAAGACGGAAATCAATTGATTTCCTCAAGCTATGATATAGCTGAACTGATGGCCCAAACCTATGAAAAACATTCAGACGATTCAAATCTTGATGCAAAATTTCTGGAGCATAATACAACATCCGAATCTAACATGATCGACACTGCTACAGCGAACAATGACCCAATTAACCTCCCAATAACGAGAGACGAACTTGATGAGGCCCTCCTCGATCTGAGAAACACAGCATCAGGTCCCGATGACATTCCAGTTGATTTTATTAAGAACCTACCTGAAACAGCAAGAATCCATCTCCTGAAAATATTCAATAGTATATGGTTGACTCAAACATTCCCGGAAGAGTGGAACGAATCAATAATTATTCCTGTTCTCAAACCTAATAAGTCGCGTCTTGATCCTGAATCCTACAGACCGATATCACTGACATGCGCGTTCAGCAAATTGTTCGAAAAAATTGTCAACAAACGATTACAATGGACATTAGAAAGCAGAAACTTGATAATTCCAGAACAAAATGGATTTAGACCTCACAGATCAGTTTTGGACAACTTAGTAGATCTAGAAAGCGATGTCCATGAGGCATTATCTACAAAGCAGAAATGCTATGCCATATTCTTTGACCTTAAAAGAGCCTTCGATTCAGCCAGTAGAAACCATATACTAGGACAACTGGAAAAAAATAATATAAGAGGCAACTGTTTAGCATTTATACGGAATTTTCTGAACAATAGAACATTCCAGGTCAGAGTCAATGGTATCTTATCAAGCAAACACCCTCAAAAAAACGGTACACCACAAGGATCTGTGCTTAGTCCAACCCTATTTCTAATTGCCATCAATTCTATCCTAAAAGGCTTGAAGAAACCACTGAAAGCAAGATTGTATGCTGACGACCTCGTAGTTTTCGTAAAAGGAAAACATCTAGACACTATGGAAGTAATGCTTCAAAAGTTTCTCGACACTCTGGAACATTGGTCACACGAAACAGGTTTCATTTTTTCTGTGACAAAAACTCACAGTATTATATTTAGTTCAAATGACATCAATACACAAACAAAGTTGCAGTTATATCAACAAGACATTGAACTTAGATCTTCTGTTAGATTTCTGGGAATGACTCTCGATAGAAGACTGAACTGGAAGGAACATATTTCCGGTCTGCTGCTGGCATGTAATAAGATATTGAATCTGCTTAAAACTCTTGTGGTCAAAAAATGGGGAGCTGATCAGCGGACGCTTCTTCTTCTCTATAGGACATTAATCCGATCGAAAATAGATTTTGGATGTACTATTTACGCTTCGGCCAGTAAATCGACGCTAAGACCTATCAATACAGTTCAAAACAATGCTCTCAGAATAATATTAGGAGCCTATAGAACAACCCCAATTCAGAGTTTACATAGCGAAGCTGGCGAACCACCTCTTAACCTAAGAAGACAGTTTCTTAGTCTTTCTAACGCTGCTTCAACCGCTGCAAATAGGACGAAATCATCATTTGATTCTACATTCACCTCTAGATATACTAGCCACTTCAATAATAAACCGCAATCTAAGGTACCATTTTATGCACGGATTCGAAAGTTCACAACAGATTTGAATATTACATTCCCAAACGTCCTTTCCGATGACATCAAGCACCCACCACCATGGACTATTAGCATTCCAAAATGCAATGACACCCTCACTCAGTATAACAAATCCAACACCAATATAGAAATCATCAAAAATTCACTACTGGAAATTCTTTCCAACGATTATTCAGACTTTCAAACAATTTTCACTGATGCCTCCAAATCCTCAGAAGGAACGGGATGTGCAGTAGTTATAGGTCAAACTGTTGAAAAATATGAACTCTCACCCCTCAGCAGCATCCACACAGCTGAACTATATGCAATATACCGAGCATTAGTATACTTGAACAACTACAACTATGAGAAATCAGTCATTCTAACGGATTCATTAAGTTCTATTTTATCATTGCGGAGACTATATCCAAAACATCCTATTGAAAAATTAATTAAAGCAGAACTCATCCGCCTCGAAAATTTTTCTAAGATTGTTCACTTCATCTGGATACCATCACACATTGGAATTCATGGTAATGAAGAAGCTGATCGAAACGCGAGAAATGCCGTGACTTGTGGTAGAATTAGTGAATTTTCGGAGTGCGTAGCCTCGGATTTGAAAGCCTGGTTTAAGAACAAATTATCGACAAAATGGCATACTGAATGGTGCAACTCAAGATCCAAACTGCGTGAAGTGAAAGGTGAAATCTATCCTTGGAGATCATTACCAAAAGACCGCCATTCTCAAGTAATTCTGACCAGACTTCGACTTGGCCACACCAGAATAACCCATGAATATCTGCTGAAACGAACCGAAGCTCCCAGATGTGATGTCTGTGATGTGACTCTAAAAGTGAAACATTTTCTCATTGATTGTAAAAAATATACATTATCTAGAAATAAGTATAACTTGCCACAAGACCTTAAGACATTATTAGGAGAAACATGTAATCTACTTAATCTTAAAAATTACATGAAGGATATAGACTTATATCATGAGATATGAAATTGTTAAATTTTGATGTACTTTGTATTCTTTTTGTGAATCTAAGTTAAATATTGTAATGTCGCTAATAACCAGAAGGTGGATGCGACTTTTTTTCTTAAATAAAAAAAAAAATATAACTAAATAAAATGTAAGCAGTATCGTATAGGACATTTTGAAATAATAATGGTACTTTCTCCGATTCTGCCCATTAAGAACTTAATCTGGATTCACCTGAATGTCACCGCGTGGTTGATTTTACTAATACATTGAGAGTATTTTATTTTTGTTATTTGGTATACTAGACATGAAACCATATAAATATAGTTCGTTTCACGAATCATGGCTATTGTGTGTAATCATTCACGAGCTACGTACATAGCGCTATACGTCTCATCGCATCTCAATATCATGAAATTTTCTATTGCGTTTGTCGATCTAAGCTACGACATTAGTGTGTCAAACTTATCTCCTTCCAGACAATGATAGGACGTGCACGTATGTCCGAAGTCAACGCAATCTTTATTTCATAGGCGTCAAATAGTCATTGAGATATTTCAGATAATTCAGGTGCATAAATTTATATTTCATAACTCAAGCAATAAATTTGTATGTTGTATTTCTGCATTATTATTGAAAATAAATCTTTCATATTATGTTTGCTCATTTAATGAATCGATATTTTTTCCTCTAATTATATGAACTTCCTTAAATGCCATACATTATCTCGAAATCGTTACGCTACTGATTTACTCCCGTCAGTTGGATTGATCCATTTTTCGTGTTTTCAAGGCAACGCCAACATTCGTGAAACAAAGTATACATATTTTACAATTCACTATTTTTGAAAATAGGAGTAAAGTTAATGACTCCTTTTTTTTTATCATGAATACGGTACACTATACTTGAGAATATACTGGTAGCTTAACCTATTATACATCGGAAAAATATTAGATTTAGGTCCCGGTGTCGACAACACAACCTTGAGCTAAAATCTAGTACTTTTTTCCCTTGTATAATAAATAACTATTTGTTCCATTTTTATATTACATGTCTTTTTGAGTATAATTCTCTAAAAAGTTATATCAAATAACTAAATATAGTGAAATAGGATAGGTGTGAAATGGGAGGCCTACACTAAAAACTTCC
The DNA here is from genome assembly GCA_958507055.1 of Crioceris asparagi. Lineage (NCBI taxonomy): Eukaryota > Metazoa > Arthropoda > Insecta > Coleoptera > Chrysomelidae > Crioceris > Crioceris asparagi. Next base: position 49,159,327 of record OY293829.1, read on the forward strand.
TCGTATGATGTGATTGAAAAAAAGTACGTTGAAATTTGGTACTAGCACAAAGTTACGTGACTGCAACACGGATGTATAGTGTAAATAAATGAATTATGTCTCTGGGTATTTATTTTGTGAATCATTTGAGATATAAAATGTAAGATCTCGTTATAGCAAAAATTGATGGTCTCTGAAAGGACCAAGCTTAATATTTTGGAATAAATGCAGAACCTAGGCCTGCACTCAATGTTTACAGGAGAGCCTAAGAAAAAATCCTACCTATGGAGCTGTCTCCTCTGCTAGCAAACATGGGCAAATTTTCATATTATTTATTAAAAAAATAAGTATAATTCATTACACATTTTCAACAGAATTATTCCCAGCATATAACGACCGTGGGTTTCTGGGTATGTGTATTTGAAAATTCCACTAACAAAATACTAAACAAACATTATACAAATATTTTCTAGGTCCTGTAAAGTCAATAAAAAATTCTTATTGACATAAAATGTTATCGTTGATCTCGTGTTTGAACGCATAGCATTTTGACAAATTAATTTTCTTTTGTGCGAGGTCAGATAGAGGGTGAGACGATGTCAGATCAGCTTGACAAATTACCTCCTACCAGTTCTACAGACAGATGATGTGCAACAGGCGTTTCAGTTTAAAGTGGCGATGGATGATGTTGGCATGGGATTGAATATCTGGATGAAAGTGTGGTTAAATTTACAATTTAACTTTTTCTTCTCACAGCAGCATTTGTGATTACAATGACATTGAAATCGTCTAGTAATTAATATCTCTTCAATATTATACTCTGCTGGAATTTGTTGAATTTTTTGAAGTAACGCAATTAAAGATAAATATATGGCGGTTTGTATCTTTTCCAGATGTAAAAAGTATTGCTGAAGTTTTATTAGATTTGGTACAATAATCAATATATAAAAAAAAATATACCGACGTTAATATTTGGTGCACTGAAAAATACAAAATAATATTAATTCTATTGGTGCTGCTACCTTTCAAGTTGTGCAGTTGCAGTTAGATTGAAAACTTTTGGCACCAACTTCACAAGTACCAGCACCAATAGAATTAATATTATTTTGTATTTTTCAGTGCATCAACTAATAACGTCGGTCCAATTTTTTGTAAAAAAATAATTATTTCACACTTTTGAGAGTAACATTAGTCACGAAAATCGTTGAACGTTCACTAATACCAATGAAGATAGTTCTAATCCTATTGCCCACGTATATTCTTTGTTTGTAGTTGTTATTATTGAGATTTCAATACATCGCTGCGGAAATACGCGTAAATATTTTAGATGTTACCATTTAACACCGTTGTAACTTAAAAACCGTAACTCTAAGGAAAAAATGTTCATTATAAATGTTGCTACCAATAATTAGGTCTTTCATGTTGTACCCATAGAAATCGCCCTCCACATAGCAAAAATATACATATTTGAGAATTTAACATGCATCTATCTCGAAAATCATAACTCTTTTGAAAAAATGATTAGTTTAAACGTATCCAGATATTGTCCTATATTTAATTATACCACCGCAAATTTTCAATTTTCGAGAAAATTAGCCAACTCCACCTCCTTCGGGGGTGGTTTTCGGAGGGGAGGAGATTTCGGATTTGCGTTTTTATGAATATGGGACCATTTCTCAAGCGTCGTCTTTCAAATGAATTAAAAATCATCAAAATCAGAGCTCGTTTACTATATAAAAGGTGCGCACGAACCAACAAAAAATTAAATAAAGCAGACTGTCGAATTGTATACATTCTCCGTTCGGGGTTCGTCGATCAAAATGAGATGTAACCGAAAACGACAGTTAATCAGTTTGGTTTACAGTATTCCTCGTAGCCCTCAGCTCGTGAGAGACGCTTAGTCTTCAAATATAATATTTCGAGCAAAATATGGAGTGAAGCGCACTTACAGAAACATATTTCATAAATAAAGTCCAACTGTCAATAAATAACATACGAAAGTTTTTGCTAAGAATCTGGGTTATCTAAGAAAGTTAAATGTCAAAACCAAGCCTTTCATTTTTGTTGGCTATCGTTTATTTGATAAAAAAAAAGACCTTCCATTTTTGCAAATGATGTAAAATATGTAATCAAAATAACTGTATAAACGGTAAGGAAAGGATTCTGAAGTGATCGAATAAAATAATGAAGAATAAAAAATAAGGAGCAAGGATAAATAAAAAAATAATGGAGAGCCGGAAAGCAGAAGTGAGGATTAAAGAAGGGATGTTCCTTATAATCTATGAGATAGAAGATATCTGAAGAAACCTGCTAAATATGCTTATTTTGAAGAGAATGTTTCAGAGTTTTCAATATCAGGTTTTGACTCAGCAATGTTGAAATGTAAACATTAGTTTAAATGAACCTGAAAAAGGAAAGTACAGGGCGGCAAAAGAGGAAGAAAAGAAAAAACGCTGCCAAGGGCGAGTCGAACTCTCACAAGAATGGTTCGGCACCATTGTTAAAACAAAATTCTACAGTCAACCTATTAATGTTACAGACAGGTGACAGATTTGACAGACGAATGGAGGGCCGGAGGAACGGATGGACGGACTTAATATTGGTTGTTGTACCGGTAACAGAAATATACATTCTATGTGTGACAGCTCTGTACTCATTACTCATTACGGTTCATGAGATAGAGTCCTCTGACAGACGGATGGACGGCCGAACGGACAGCGGAGTCTCAGTAATAGCACAGTATAAAAACTATTCGTACTGTAGTAATAGGGGCCCGTTTTCACCATCATTGTGTGTTTTCTCGTGATCAAAAACTAGTTCATTATCAACTACATATTATTAACATTTATTGGCTTATATAAGATTTGGTCTCTACGCTGTTTGTATATTAAAAAAATAATTATATATATGGTTTTTGATTGCTTCGAACAGATATTGTATTCTGAGAGGGAATATTAATAAAAAAACAGTAACATTTTTTTGAGTTCTTATATTTATAGGAGCCGATACTAAAAATATCTTCAGGGACTTAGGTATAATGACTCTGCCTTTCCGCTATATTTATGAATGTGTTCTCTATTGTCACAAAAACGATTTTACCTATAACACCAACAACTTTTACCATGATTATTTTACTAGACAGGTCGCCCTCTCTTAAGAATAGATCATTATAGGCTTGAGAGGTCCAGAATTTCGATAAACTATTATAGTCCGAAACACTATAATAAACTTCCTGCGCTTTTAAAAAGTCTACCAGTGGATAGTTTTGTCAGAAACATAAGAAAAATTCTAATACAGAATGCTTTCTTTAGTATACAAGAATTCTTTGAATTACATTAGAACAATGCCTATGTGCCACTCTGAGAGACCAAGCGCAACCATTCTCTGTTAGGTGTAATCTTAACTGTACATGTATATTTAGTTCCCTTGCCATTTTGTAGGCTGTAGTATATATATATATATATATATATATTATGTGCGTTAAGTTATTAATTACTTAAGGTTATATTTTAAAAGTTTTATATTATCTTTATTTTTTATATTTTAATATCATTGTTTGCTTACAATGTTTTGATATATTTGACGTCGGAAATATATTTTTTGTATTATATATCCGTAGTATATATAGAATTTGAATTTGAAATTTTAATAATAGAATAGCAAATATTAATGTCATTAAGAAAGTTGAATAAAAATTATATATATCAACAACTATTAAAAATACTAACAAACCTGCCCTTGGTGTTTTGTGGATATGGGTATTCGGCTCTCATCAAAATAATATAACTAAATAAAATGTAAGCAGTATCGTATAGGACATTTTGAAATAATAATGGTACTTTCTCCGATTCTGCCCATTAAGAACTTAATCTGGATTCACCTGAATGTCACCGCGTGGTTGATTTTACTAATACATTGAGAGTATTTTATTTTTGTTATTTGGTATACTAGACATGAAACCATATAAATATAGTTCGTTTCACGAATCATGGCTATTGTGTGTAATCATTCACGAGCTACGTAAATAGCGCTATGCGTCTCATCGCATCTCAATATCATGAAATTTTCTACTGCGTTTGTCGATCTAAGCTACGACATTAGTGTGTCAAGCTTATCTCCTTCCAGACAATGATAGAACGTGCACGTATGTCCGAAGGCAACGCAATCTTAATTTCATAGGCGTCAAATAGTCATTGAGATATTTCAGATAATTCAGGTGCATAAATTTATATTTCATAACTCAAGCAATAAATTTGTATGTTGTATTTCTGCATTATTATTGAAAATAAATCTTTCATATTATGTTTGCTCATTTAATGAATCGATATTTTTTCCTCTAATTATATGAACTTCCTTAAATGCCATACATTATCTCGAAATCGTTACGCTACTGATTTACTCCCGTCAGTTGGATTGATCCATTTTTCGTGTTTTCAAGGCAACGCCAACATTCGTGAAACAAAGTATACATATTTTACAATTCACTATTTTTGAAAATAGAAGGAGTAAAGTTAATGACTCCTTTTTTTTATCATGAATACGGTACACTATACTTGAGAATATACTGGTAGCTTAACCTATTATATATGTATATTGACACCTCAATCAAAATATATAATTTTCCGTGACGGGAAAAAAGTTTGACATTTTATCTCCTTTGACAGGTGACAAAATATCACTTTCTACCCCTGTGAGTATTTTTTTCCCGGGTAGATATATATACACATAAATATCAATCAAAACACAAAATTAAACTGAAAGATATTTGATTACTTTCCTTGGCAACGCATGTCTAATTGTCGCCTACCTCTTTAAAACTTCAAATTTTATTTCGATAATCTTCTGACTTTAATATATTGTAATATTTTTTCAATACTAAATCATCGTTTTTCCCGTCACAGAAAAAAATAGTGTATTATACACGGAAAAAGTACCTATTAGATTTTAGCTCTCGAACACAACCTCGAGCTAAAATCTAGTACTTTTTTCCCTTGTATAATAAATAACTAATCTGCTTCAAGTGATAAAGAAATTCGCTAACAAAATACCTAATACCGAATGTTCAATCATATAATAAACCTTTCCATCGGCTAAAAAAGTATTATATTAAATTATGATATTCTAATTATTACGGGAAATGAAGAGATAGACAAGAAAAGGTACATGCGCCACATCAAAGTGCACAGAACAGCAATTAGGAAGCAATTAAAACACTGCTTCAGCTGAACATCCAATTAAAAGGAGTAACATCTGGACGGAAAGCTACAGCTATTATAAAAGGCCAAGCGTTTCATGTATCATCATTATTAAAATGAAGAGTTTCGGCTGTATATCGAGAATCGTAGAAATATTCCTAAAATAATTAAACTGAGAAATTTATTACAATTGTTCAATAACTAGGTATGTTTCAGACTTACCTCATATTGGTACAAAGTTTATAAGGAAAATAAATTGTATAAATCACTCCCAACTGCTGTTATCAGAATTTCAAAATCGAATCTCTACTTTCTGGTGCACCAATATACCTTGAAGTAGAAAAGTTTCAATTGGAAGACATAAATCATCAGAATATTTTATATTTTCGACAAACTCAGAATCAGTGAATGAAATTTGTGGCAATAGAACTGTGTTGGCGAATAGGTACTTGTTGGAAACAGAAATATTACTGCCGTATTAACGATATTAACGTTATCATAGTAACTAAGGAACAAACTAAACTAGTAGGTATAGAGCATACAGTTTGTTTCACGAATCATAGCTATTGTGTGTAATCATTCGCGAGCTACGTACATATCGCTATACGTCTCATCGCATCTCATCATGAAATTCTCTACTACGTTTGTCGATCTAAGCTACGAAATAAGTATGTCAAGCTTATGTCCTTTTATACAATGATAGGGCGCTGCACGTATGTCCAAATGCAACGCAATCTTTATTTCATAGGCGTCACAATGTCATTGTGACATTTTAGATAATTCACGTGCATAAATTTATATTTCATAACTCAAGCAATAAATATGTATTTTGTGTGTCTGCATTATTGTTGATAATAAATCTTTCATATTATGTTTGCTTATTTAATCAATCGATATTTTTTCCTCTAATTATATGAACTTTCTTAAATGCCATATCTTACCTCGAAATCGTTACGCCACTGTTTACTCCCATCAAATGGATTGATCCATTTTTCGTGTTTTCAAGGCAGACGCCAACATTCGTGAAACAAACTGAATAGTTGCTTATGAATGCAGCTGGTCTTGGAGATGAATTCTTACTATATAAGGAACATCTGACAATTGCAGTGTTAAAAACAAAATCTGGTATAAATTGAAAATACAAGTAGGTAGGTACACCCAAATACATTAGAAAGGCTTCATTAAACCAGATATGATAACTGATTCAAATGTGGTTCAAATTGTGTCCTAAATGTTACAATAAAGGTAAAGTAGTAGCCTTCAAGAAAATAAGTTGTTGTTCTGATTGTTATTTGTGCATTTAAAAGAGATAGCAATATAAAAATCAGATCAAGTTATATCATTTATTGCATAGTATTTTTTACCGACTTTGTACAAACGATGGAGGTGTACAATTCGAATGTCATCATTTTTTTTTTGTTTGGGCATCTCGCACAGGTACTAATCGTTCATCGATTATTTTCATTAGGAGCAGGAGAGCTGAAGAATGGTCTTATATTAAAAAAAAATCCTCCTCCAAAGTGGTTGGAGGGGGAATTTTTTAGAATTGAAAATTTGAGAGACTTAAATTAAAGAAAAAATCATATTCTGTAAAGTTAATAACTGGGCAGGCATTTGGAAATTCTGAAATACATATGTTTGCTGTGATATATTCTGAAATATTCAGATATAAGTGAATATTCAAGTATTCTGATGACTATTGATACACTAAATAATTTGAATTAAAATTTGTCTACCAAAAGTAGGATAGAGAGAATAAAATCAATTGTGCTGTTGCTTTTGAAGTTGATGGCTAATGTCTTCTATCTACCTATAAATGCACAACTTCATGATTACCAGCATCAATAAAATTAATATTGGGTACTGTTTTGTAGTTTTTAGTGCACCAACTGATAAACTGAGTCCTAGTTATTGTGAATTTAATATTGGTTGAACCCAATTTGTATAAGAACATTCGTTTTCATTAATAAAATTATCCTCACCTTTTGAACTGTATACTAAAAACAGGGTGGGCAAATAAGCCTGCAAAGTACTTTTTCTCGGAAACTAATCATTGTAGAGACTTAATGTCCAAAGTTGCCAAGTAAAAATGCTTGTTTTCCGGTTCCTAAGATGGCCACCAGAGAGTGTAATCTCTATCTTGAACTTAAAAAAGTAATGTTAAGTTAAGAATATGCTACGTTTTTCAAAGATTAATTCGATTCTTTTCTGTTGTTCACTTTTTTCCTATCTCTAAGAATAAGGTGGTGGGGGATGTTCAAATGTTTTTGGATGTAAACATCTTTAACTTAATGTATTTTACCAAACTTGGTGTCATTTAGAAGAGCTCTTCTTAGGTAGGCAATAAAATTACCTTACTTAATTTGTTTGTAGTTAGGTATGTTGCCATTAAAGGTCATATATATAAAAAAATGAAGCCTAGTTGTATCTGTCATAATACAATAGTAGAATGTTGTCCAAACAAGATAGCGAAAACCGCTTCTCGAGGTCTTGCACATAATCTATAATATCGGAGAAGAAGAATGTAATTAAAAAAATCTATGGATTTTAATAAGTTTATCATTTTTTTTAAATAAAATTCCTTATTCTGAGATCTATTAACAACTGTAACGATCTTAGGTATACATTGATGGATATTGAAATATAAAAATGAAAATCAGTATGTGATAGTAAGTTCCTACTATTAAATAGTTTTTATTACTTTTGGTTCTTGTATCAATGGACTCCGCAGCGATATCTCAGGTCTCATACAGTCTAGAGACTTGAAATTTCGAATTCGTACTTAGATTGCAGACATCTCACCGCTTGTTAAGCTCCAAGTGTGATCCAATATTGAATAATTATATTATTTCATTCAGGCAAGATCAAATTCCTTCCAAGATCCTTAACTGGAATTACGCACGAGCATGGAGCGTATATATACGTCTCTGTTTTCTGATATATAGGTACTTTCTGGCAGAAAGCCGTATATATTATTCAGGGACTATGGTCGCGTTCATCAGAACGTAGCGCTCTTAGAGCGATCAACAATTTTCTGCTGAACGTCATGTTTTGTCCACTGATCGGATAGAGCGCTGGATGAGCGGTCGCCATTTTTTCGAGCGGAATTAAATCCCGCTACGCTACGATCAATGGCTGCATCATTTGTCATTTGTGTTAGAATTCAAACAGTTATGTTCTATTCTGTTATTTTACCGGTTTGCTTCATAAAGTAATAATAAATAGTTAGGATACAATGGAATAGTTTCAAAAAACTATTTATTTCTATTGCGCGGCAACCGTTCCCGTCCTTGCCAAACCCCATGAGTTTCTATGGGCTGTAAGAGTTCCACAGCTCTATTCATTAATCCACCGATATCTAAACCGTCGTTTTCCGCAATTGCCAATGCAGCTGGGATAAGATCCATCTCAATAACAGATGGAAATATTGGAAATGGCAGAACGGCTTTCACGTTTCAGTATCCTTTATTTGGGTTTATTTAGGGACTAGTTTCTCACCAGAAGGCTCAAACTCGACATAATTGTAGCACCTAACCTCCTTCATCTGTGATTGTAGAATGCGCGCAGGCGCAAGAATTAATCGCATTTGAATTTCAAAACGTACGTTCAGCAGAATAATTATCTGATGGAGCGCTTGTAAAAATCACTACCTCATCAAATTGTTCTGATGAACGCGACGTATGTCGCGCTGCTCACTGTTAGCTGTCGCAATTGTCAGACGTCGGACGTAAATAATACTAATTTAAAATTTAATTTTCTGTTTTGGTATACAAACGGTAATTTATTATGGAATTGCTGTTGCTGGTAAACAGATATACAGTTCAAATCAAGAAAAGGAGAGATGGCAATAGTAGGTACTCATCGGTAGGGTTCAAATCTTAAATGTCTAATAATTATTTTTTCAGAAATTCCACTTGTTTTGTGTAACTTAAATTTCTATTTTAAAACTAGGAATTATAAAAAATATAAACAGCTGGAATCATCATCAATTTTAGGTAGTAACTTTTAATAAAGATGGCATAATTCATGCTCGGGTATGCATATAAACTATACAGGGTTGCCTCTTCGGTTTTCTCAAAATGTGGAGATTTAATAAAATCGCTGGAATACGACGGATACAACATTTTAACCGAAATCTATCCTCTTGAAAATATTAAATGTTAGGAGGTATCGAGTCTTATTATATTCAATATTTATTTTATTCTTTAAAATGGGGCTATATGTTTTTGAAAACAAGACTTTTTCCTAGCTGTCTCAAGTTTCCAATTTGTGCGTTTGGTAAAAAATATATATCCTTGGCGATGGCTACCTGTCGCCGACGATAGATGTTTTTTAGCAAAAGCACAAATTGGGAATTTGAGACACGTAAATGTTTAAGAACATGTTCTCATACTAAACACTTGAACTTGGCTTGTGAAGCTACGCTCACCACTCAGTTCTAGCGCCAGACAGACATTTGTCTTCATGGTCCCTAAAAGAAAATAATTGAAAGAAGCTTTTAAAGTTTTCAATTGATACCTCACACATGAGATTTAGGATTCTTAAGAGGATTGCTTCTGGGGGCGTAAGGTAAAAGAGGGCGAAGAAAATTATATTAGACAAGTTGTCAAGATATCGTATATGGGAAGGTTTAAAATGAACACCCTGTATAGTTAATATGCGCCTAAACATGAATTCATTTTTATTAAAAGGTTCCACGTTGATGACCATTTAGAGTATTTATGTTGTTTATCATTTTCAGTTTTGAAATACAAATTCAAGTTACCTACACAAAAAACAACAATTGATGATTTTTATCTTTATGTTTCAATATCGATCAATTTATACCTGCTATCGTTATATTTTTAATGAACTTCAAAATAATTTTTATTAAAAAATTGAAAAAAAAATGGAAATCTTATTGAATTTTTTCGTTATTATTTGCTCTCTGATATTTGAGATTAGTTCCAAAATATCATTAGTTTGAACATCATTTTGCTACTGTATACAGACAATTAAATTAGCATGTGACATATGTGGTCATTTTATTAACTATCGCTACCACCGAAAGAATCACATTTTTCCAATCACACTGACATTTATGGCTAGTAACTTCAAATTTTAATAGCGCCGCCATTCCCACTGTGATATTGTTTTTTCGTCGATTATGGCAACAAACTAATATAGATAGATTTGATTTTTTCTGAAATTGCACAATTTCCTTTGTCAAAAATGACCACTAGTGGCAACATACCAAATTAAAATAACAACGAGTAAAAGGTCTAGACACACATAACCGCACAGTAGCACGGCTGAGTGTAGGGTGTTTTTACGTGGGAAAAGCTGAGAAATCATACATCAGTTTGAGTTAACTCGTTAAGGTCCGCCCAAACCGCCAGGTCCAACCAGCTCACATAAGTGGACTGTCAGATTTTTTCTGACTAAAAGTCACCAACACTTTAATACTTATTAGTGCTTCGCCTTATTGAAGGCTTGTAAGCTTTGGGTCATGTCAGGTGCACCACCCCAGCACCTCCCGTCCCGTTTGTCAATGTGTGGTTCGCTATTCTTAGTCCAGGATATCTCCGACCATTTTTTCCCTTATTTTACCTGCAAAGATTTTCTTTATTATTTTGTCCTTTTTGCTTTTTAATTACCAGTATTCGATATAGAGCTGATTTCTAGGCCTCCTTTTCCTTTTACTTCTGTCGTACTCTACAAATCCTCTTAATTCCACATTTGGATGTTCTTTGGCTCTTTCCATAACTTTCACAGCTCTTTTCTCCACGACATCCAGTATTGGCGTCCAGTTCAGATTTTCGTAAATTGGCCGGCTCCTGACAATCTTGGAGCGTCCAGCGCTGCCCTCAACGTTAAATTTTCTTGGGCTTGAATCTTCTTCCTATTTTTTTCGTGGTACAACCTCATACCACGCTAGCATAGGCAGCAGTACACCTTTTATTATCCTCAGTTTTATCTCCTTCGCCATATTGCTGCGTTTTCCTATGAGCGGTGCTAGTGCCCTCTTTGCTCCTTTCATTTTGTCCTATCTGGGTCTTTACGTCCCATCCCAGTCTTTTATTTAGGGTTACACCAAAGTATTTCACCTTCTTGGACCAACTAGCTGCATGCCCTTCCATCTTGATTTATGTTTTCTCTTTTTTGGCCGTTCCTTCAATTATAATTGCCTGCGTCTTTTGTGCATTGATCTTCTTGCGCCATCTCTTGCGCTTTTGCCTTGTTTCAACAACATCTTAACTTCGGCGTTTTTTAAATTGGTTGGGAAGTACCTTAAATCCATGATTGCGTTTGTGATTTTACAACACGCTTAAGGCTTTCTCTGGTAATTTCTTCGACATTACATTTGTAATCCCATTTGCTCCTGGAGCTTTCTTAACCTTTTTCGTTTTTATTATGCTCTTTATTTCTTCTATATCAGTTTTTCAATTTTTTCTTCCCGGTCTTACCCCCATGACTTATCCCACTGTTCTTTTTACTTGCTCCAGGAACTTGTTGTCGTCCTTACTCCGTAGTTTTATTTCTACGCTAAATTGTCCTTCCAATTTCTCAGCAAACAGTTCCACTATTTCATCATCGGTGTACACGGAGAAGTTGCACAATGTAAATGAATGGAATAGTCCATACATATCCGCATCGAGATCGCAGTCATACCACCACGCCGTGTCAGTATTTCAAGAGAAACTTGGTACACATGTCCGCACCGTATGATGGCCGTATATAGTGGCGTGCTACGGTGAAGAAATTACTCAATGTAAATGAATGGCCAATTCTATGCATTTCCGCACCGTCACAAAAGCAGCGGGCCCGCAACGTGCAAAATAGGTGCTGTTTACTTTTTGACGGGCACGGTGAGGTCGCCCTAGATCTATGTATAGCCATAATAGCAAGTTGAGTAAAAAAAATTATTTTAATCAGATTTGGCTAATTAAACAAATGAGATTATACAGCTATTCATTTATACAGTGAGGGATAATTGTTTGGAAAGTTCATTTTTTGAATGAGAATCCCATTTTTTTTATTTAGTTTTAGAAATTTTAGAACAATGTCAAAAGTTTAATAGAACAAACTTTAACATTTTTCCAATTTTGTTAAAAAAACCTTAGCTCAGTCAAAACAATTATAACTATCTATATTTTTTATTATTTATATTTAAAAACAATGAGAAAAAAATTAATTGTCTATTATGAATTTCATAAGTCTAATGATATTCATGTTTCGCTGATTACCCACTGTAGGATTATTCTCTTTTTTCCATCAACTCCCTAAATATAAATTCTAATTTATAATTACTTTTTTAAGTAATAATTTATTCATTGTGTACTCCTTCTAAACTATAATAAAACAAATATATTCCCTCAAAAACATTTAATGATTTATTGAAGTTTTGTCGTCGTCCGGCAAACTAGTATACTACAGAAATAGAATCCTAATCAACCCATATGGGAGAAAATATGGGTTTCTATTTGAAATAAGAAAGATGGAACCGACTTTTGGCACACCCTGTAGCTGTAGGCTGAATAATATTTTAGATATATCTGACTCAATCGAATATGACAGCACACCAAATTTTAAGTTTCTAGCCCTACTCTAAGTTGGAAAACGTCTAAAGCACCGCCTATATAAATCACCTTGTATCTAAGTTTAGTTGTATTTCTTGTACAGATAAAATCAGTGTTATTTTAAAATTGTATAATCTGATGGAGTACCTAGATAAGGAATGATAGCTACCACCGGTGCTAGAAATGAAAATAGTGTTTACAAAAAAATTACCGACGATATTAGTTGGTGCACTTAAAAATACGAAATATTATTAATGCTAATGGTGCTGTAACTTTTGAAGTTGTGCAGTTGCATTGAGATTGATAACTTTTGGCACCAACTTCACAAGTTCCAGCACCAATAAAATTATTATTATTTCGTACATTTTAATGCGCCAACTAATAACGTCGCTCCAATTTTAAATTTTTTGTAAAAAATATTTATTTCACACTTTTGAGAGTAACATTAGTCACGAAAATCGTTCACTAATACCAATGAAGATAGTTCTTATCCTATTGCCCACGTATATTCTTTGCTTGTAGTTGTTATTATTGAGATTTCAATACATCGCTGCGGAAATACGCGGAAGTATTTTAGATGTTACCATTTAACACCGTTGTAACTCGAAAACCGTAACTCTAAAGAAAAAATGTACAATATAAATGTTGCAACAAATAATTAGGTCTTCCATGCAGTACCCACAGATTTTCAATTTTCCAATGAAATCGCCCTTTCCACATAGCAAAAATACACATATTTGAGAATTTAACATGCCTCTAACTCGAAAACCGTAACTCTTTTGAAAAAAATGGATATTGTCTTATTTTTAGTTATACCACCTCAGATTTTCGATTTTTGAGAAAATTTGACACCTCCACGCCCTTCGGGTTGGTTTTCAGAGGGAAGGAGATTTTAGATTTGCATTTTTATGAGTTTGGACCATTTCTCAAGCCTCCTCTTTCAAACGAATCAAAAATCATCAAAATTAGAGTTTCTTTTACTTTATAAAACCAGCGAACGAACCAAAAAAAAATCCGACAGTCGAATTGTATATCTCCTCCGGTCGGGATTCTTCGGTCAAAAATGGCTATCGCTGCGCGTTCTAACTGAAAACTTTTTTTCCGCTGTATGTACTCATTAAGAAATTGGATTACAGATATAACAATCTAAGAGGAACCATTTATGATTTAAGATGTTTATGGTACTAACTTCTGAGACAGAGACGAGGTAAATTTTGGTTATAAAGTTGCTTCTCTAGTATTATCTCAGGTATGTCAGCGATTTTTTTGACCGACGAAACAAATGGATTAGATATACAATTCTACTGCTTGTTTTTTTTATGGATGTAGGTATGCGCCGTTTAAATAGTAAAAGTGCTTCGATTTTCATGATTTTTTTTATTATTTGATGAGGACTATTCTTCTACCAAAGGGGATTGAAAATCGCAAATTTGAGACGACAAAATTAAAGAAGAGACCATATCGGGCGACGTTTAGACTGGTCATTTTTCAAAAAATCATAGCTTTCCATGTTACAGCAGTGGAAAAGTCTAAAAGATGTGTTTCCGCTATGGCAATTTGTTTCGAAAATTGAAAATATGAGACGGCCAAATTAAATATGAGATTCTATGTAGCAGCATTTAAATTATACATTACAAAAAAACGGTTTCCGAGTTACAGCAGCGTTAAGGTCTGCAATATTTTTATTTCCGCGATGTTTTAAAATCTCTCAATAAGTAAAATGATGACTAATTTATACTCAAAAGTGTGAAATAAATGTAAAATGTAGAAAACTGGACCGACTTTATTAGCTGGTGCCCTGGAAAATAAAAAATAATATGAATTCTATTGGTTCTGGAACTTTTGAAGTTGATACCGAAAGTTTTTAATCTTACTAAAAAAAACTGCACAATTTTAAAATTACCAGTAGGTACCGACTGTATTAATATTATTTTGTATTTTTTAGTGCAGCAACTAATAAAGTCGGAAAATTTTTTTGCAAAAAATATTTATTAATGTTCATATTTCTAGAAACGCCGAGGTGGGAGGTTTTGAAGTGAATAATGTATGAATAGTTAGTAAGCTATACAAAATGAGGTAGTGGCTGTACTAATAAATTATTTCCATATGCTGAATGTTTCATCTGGCATGTGGGTAGCAAAGTGAATATGTACGAGTATATTCGCCAGTAGTAGTTGTCTTCATGCTTTACCATGCGAATGGAGTACTCGGCAATTTTGCGGTGTCGAGTTTAGAGTCGCTGCGTAGCTGCCGAGGAATTATGAGACATTGTTCCATAATATATACCTCTAGGGCTGTCGCGAACATGGCGGCTTGAAATGCACCTATCAGTATCACCCTTTTCGAACAATAAGTCTATTTCTATTACATTTTATAATGCTGCTTATTAATCGAGCAAACGCATAATTTCTAATTATGTAGGTATACAATTAACTCATGAAGGTTTTCTCTCATAGAAACTGTTGAGCTGTTGACCAAATAATAAATATTTCTTACAAAAAATTGGATCGACGTTATTTGTTGGTGCACTGAAAAATACAAGTCATGAAAATTATTCAACATTCATTAATACCAAAGAAGATAGTAGGTACTTATCCTATTACTATGTATAAGGCTTAGCTTGTAATTGTTATTATTAAGAGACCTCAAAAATCGCGGCGTAGATATACATTTTTCAGACTTCACTGCTTTAAGCTGTAACTCGACAACTGTAACTTTGTTGAAAAAAAAATCAATTTAAATGTTGCCACCTACATATAATCCCTTCTTTAACTTGACAGTCTAATATTTTAAATTTTCGAAAAAAATTGCACTTTCCACATAGCGGAAATACACATATCAGATATTTCCTTTTACTATTGCTGTAACTTGAAAACCGTAATCGGAAAGATATGATTATTTTTTAAAATGTCCAATTTAAACGTTTCCGGATATAAAATTTTCTTTAATTTTGCCATGTCGAATTTTCAATTTTCGGGAAAAATTGCCCCCTCCACCCCTTTTAGGGGAACTTTTTGAGGGGAGAGTTTTGTCAAATATTGATGTTTTTCAATGGGACAAATTCTCAATACTCCTCTCTCAATTGAAAAAAGAATAATCAAAATCGGAGCACGTTTACAATTCAAAATGCGCGAACAAATATAAAAAGAAAACATGCAAACATACAGTCGAATTGAATACATCCTTCTTTTAGGTTCGTCGGTCAAAAAATATCATTATTTTTTCTTATTTTAAATTGCCCCGCTGCTGTTAACTTTTATCTCATTCCATGAGGATATAAAAAACCTTTTCCTAGTCACAACACAACCCTACAATGGTTCCGAACGCATTCAAAGTCATTTGCAAAAATCTTATTTTTTTACCAACGAACCCCGAACGGAGGAGGTATACAATTCGACTGTCTGCTTTTTTTTTTGGTTCGTTCGCGAGTTTTATATAGTACCTAATCGTACTCTGATTTTGATGATTTTTGATTCATTTGAAAGACGAGGCTTGAGAAATGGTCCCATATTCATAAAAACGCAAATCCGAAATCCCCTTCCCTACGAAAACCGCCCCCGAAGGGGGTGCAGGGGGCAAATTTTCTCGAAAATCGAAAATCTGAGTTGGTGTAATTAAAGATAGGACAATATCCGGAAACGTTTAAATTGAACATTTTTTCAAAAGAGTTACGGTTTTCGTGTAAGATACATGTTAAATTCTCAAATATGTGCATTTTTGGTATGTGGAGAGGACGATTTCTTTCAAAAATTGAAAATTTGTGGACACTACATGAAAGATAATAGTTTTTGTAACAACATCTATAATGAACATTTTTTCCTTAGAGTTACGGTTTTCGACTTACATCGGTGTTAAAATGGTAACAACTAAAATATTCAAGCGTATTTCCGCGGCGATGTTCTCTACACATAGTAAATAACAAGGACAAGCAAAGAATATACGTGGGTTATAGGATATTAGTGGTATTAGCGACGTTCAACGATTTTCGCGACTAATATTACACTCAAAAGTTTAAAATAAATATTTTTTACAAAAAATAGGACCGACGTTATTAGTTGGTGCACTGAAAAGTACGAAATAACATTAACTATATTGATGCTGGTGCTGGTGAAGTTGGTGCCAAAAGTTATCAATCTAATTGCAACTGCACAACTTCAAAAGTATTTATTTATTTAGGGGCAAATACTACCAGCAATAGAAAACTAAAAGATTAAGTTAAAACCCAAACAACAAAGGCATTTAAACGAGTATTTATTAACGTAAGGAGAAAAATAAAAGTAGAAAAGCTCACGATTTTCTGAGTTCAAATATCCCAATTACATGCATTTTCAAATTCAGACATATGAAATGCAGGGCGCTAAAGAAATTCAAGAAAGCATGAGAAAGACTAATTAATAATTTACCCAAAATAATATTTCTTATTACAATTAAATGTATTCGTTAGTAATATTTGGACCTGATAATCGCAAGAGGACTGCGTGACTGCAGGCTTATACTGGCAGTAAAGCGTGCCAAAGTTTTCCTGACGAGTGACAGGTGATGAGGCGCCAGCACATTTAAATCTCGGCAGTCACTTTCCTCTTTCCTCTCAGAAGGCAATATAGAAAATCAACGGTCTATTTACCATTAGGGTATGCCTTAAGATAAATTTTGATACATATCGGTGGTTTGGAATCAACCTTAATCTGTGGCTCCATTTGTCTGTGATAACACTTCAACACACTAGCCTTCGAATATAAGTAGGCATTTTAAGTAGCAAATTTACAAAAGGAGTAAAGCAAACCAATCCGGTTCTGTAGAAAATCTTAAAAAATCGGTGGAGGCCGTAAAATATTACCGTTTGCATTGGAGGTTTTCATCATATGTTTATATTTTAGAATATATTAAATCATTTCCCTAATTTTTGTACGCACTGTGATTGTATTATTATCTGAAATGCTGAAAGTGATTGAACTCCTTTAATGGAATGCTAATCTCGGATCAATTAATTCATATAGTCATCCATTATCACAAATAGAACTTCATTAAAATTGGTCACAACGGACAAAAGCCACTGAAATGTAAGAATATTGATTGATACAGGAAAAATGTGTCAGACTGACTATGCTTTTGTATGTTTTCTTATATTAATTTATTCTACTGTTAGAACGAACTATTTATTTCCTCTTATTTCTCCATTCCTTTCGGCCATCATGAATGTTAATGTGAAGCTTGGTCTCGTGATATTTGTGATGGTGTCCATATACCTTGTGGGAAATATTCCTTGTGATCTTTTAACAAGTACCTAACATGCCTACGATGATTATTTCAAAGCTGTTTCGTCTCAACACATGACCAAAAATTTAGTTATTCTCTACACCCCTTTCACTTAAACCAAAAAAGTAATTAAAGTCTTGATTCGTTTGTTCTTTTTTTTATCCACAAGATTTTTAATATTTGACTCCAGTACTTAGAACTTTTGAAAAGAGTCGAGTTTCTTCTGGTCTACTTTTCCAATGACCTATAACTTTCCCCAACAACATTCATACTTTCAGTTGTGCTTCGAGCTAGAATTTTGTGAATACAATATTGTACAATCCTAGCTTAATAACCTACAGTGGCCATGTTTTCATGTGGTTTCTAGATCATAAGAAAGAGGATATCGTTACAGTATTCTCAATGGTCGTACAACTACGTTTACCAATTTTCATGACGATTGAAATAGTGTAGAACGCCTTAGGGATTGAATTTCTAAAAATTGCTTCTAAGTGGGTCTCAAAAATAAACTACTGTTTCCTATTTCTCGATTCAGAAGCTTCGGCTGTGAGTTGATGAATCAGTCAACTAGCTTATACGGGTCCAGCAATCCAGCTTCCATCTTCTATTGGTGTTGGTTTAGTTATTAATTTAATCTATACATATAATAAAATTGTAACAGGCTGATATCAGTACATTATAGCTATTTAAGAAAAACTAATATCAGAGGTCTTTATTAGAACAACAGAAGCCAGAACAATAGTTCTTAGAGTTTTTGTCTGTCTGTCTGTAGGTTTGTACGCGCCTTAGTTACGCAAAAACTTCTGCATGTAATTTTGTGCAGTTTTCACCGATATATTACTAGAGGTCTAAATTAAAATATAGGCTCCATTCTACCGCATCTGTCTGTCTTAATGTTCATCATGCAAGAAAATGAATGCAGTTTTCCACGCGCATGTAGTCGCTGGCAAAAGCTAGTGTTTTATAAATTCAAATAGTATCCTGTAATCAAATTCTAGAAATCATTTTTTGTTATACATGGAATTTTGTTACAGCATTTTGCCATATTTTAAAATTACTTGCTCTACATTTTGTTACTTATTTTGGTACGTCTTATGGACCTACATGATCCTAAATCGATTCAGTAATATTCACAGAAAAATTAAAACTGAAATAACTAGTTTTACGCAACTGGATTAAAGAAATAATAATAGAAATAGTACCTCAGTGATAAAATCACATCTGGTTCCCATTGAAAAACACCTAATGTTTACATAGTGTTCAAAAATCAGTGACAATTTTTTCCGAAAATCGAAAATCTGAGATGCCAGAATTAGAGAAGATATTATATTTAGCAACATTTAAATTGTATATTTTTCAAAAGAAATTACGGTTTTCCAGTTACAGCTGTGGTAAAGTCTGAAATATGTGTATTTCCGCCGCGATCTTTTCAGAATAGTAGTAATAAGTACTAACAAAGAATACACATGGGTAATAGGATCACTATCTTCTTTGGTATTGTGAACGTTCAACGATTTTCATGACTAATGTTACACTCAAAAGTGTAAAATAAATATGTTAACCAAAAATTTAACCGACTTTATTAATTGGTACACTGAAAAATACAAAATAATATTAACTCTATTGGTGCTGGTACCTATTTTTGAAATTGGTGCCAAAAGTCTTTTATCCAACTACAGTTGCACATCTTCAAAATTACCAGCACCAATAGAATTAATATTATTTTGCATTTTTCAGTGCACCAACTAATAAATTCGGTTCAATTTTTGGTAAAACGGTTCATTTTATAAACAATTTGATTCACCATGTTAAAATATAGAAGCTGGATGGCTTCAAATTTAATAACATCTGTAATTATTGAACTGTTAAGATTCTATATACAATTCAGTAATATAAAGTGTTTTTCTAACATGAAAATTATTTATTATAATCTTTCTCATTTGTAATGTATGATAAGAAAATATACTGGAGCATAAACTGTTTGAGTATGTATGTAATTAATAGTAATAACCAACAATTTTGGCAACTTTAACTTTCTGAAGTACAAATAGAATTTTGACTCCTAAATAAATACTAATGCATTAAATTAGAAGCCAAACTCGCTTCTATTTCTCAAAATGGCGACCCAAATTGTTGATAAATATTTTTTTACAAAACATTGGACCGACGTTATTAGTTGGTGCACTGAAAAGTAGAAATAATATTAATTCTATTGGTGATTTCAATGTTGCTACATATAATATCTTCTCTAATTCTGGCATCTCAGATTTTCGATTTTCGGAAAAAATTGTCACTGATTTTTGAACACTATGTAAACATTAGGTGTTTTTCAATGGGAACCAGATGTGATTTTATCACTGAGGTACTATTTCTATTATTATTTCTTTAATCCAGTTGCGTAAAACTAGTTATTTCAGTTTTAATTTTTCTGTGGATATTACTGAATCGATTTAGGATCATGTAGGTCCATAAGACGTACCAAAATAAGTAACAAAAATGTAGAGCAAGTAATTTTAAAATATGGCAAAATGCTGTAACAAAATTCCATGTATAACAAAAAATGATTTCTAGAATTTGATTACAGGATACTATTTGAATTTATAAAACACTAGCTTTTGCCAGCGACTACATGCGCGTGGCAAACTGCATTCATTTTCTTGCATAATGAACATTAAGACAGACAGGTGCGGTAGAATGGAGCCTATATTTTAAGTTAGACCTCTAGTAATATATCGGTGAAAACTGCACACAATTACATGCAGAAGTTTTTGCGTAACTAAGGCGCGTACAAACCTACAGACAGACAGACAAAAACTCTAAAAAACTATTGTTCTGGCTTCTGTTGCTCTAATAAAGACCTCTGATATTAGTTTTTCTTAAATATCTATAATGTACTGATATCAGCCTGTTACAATTTTATTATATGTATAGATTAAATAAATAACTAAACCAACACCAATAGAAGATGGGAGCTGGGTTGCTGGACCCGTATAAGCTAGTTGACTGATTCATCAACTCACAGCCGAAGCTTCTGAATCGAGAAATAGGAAACAGTAGTTTATTTTTGAGACCCACTTAGAAGCAATTTTTAGAAATTCAATCCCTAAGGCGTTCTACACTATTTCAATCGTCATGAAAATTGGTAAACGTAGTTGTACGACCATTGAGAATACTGTAACGATATCCTCTTTCTTATGATCTAGAAACCACATGAAAACATGGCCACTGTAGGTTATTAAGCCAGGATTGTACAATATTGTATTCACAAAATTCTAGCTAGAAGCACAACTGAAAGTATGAATGTTGTTGGGGAAAGTTATAGGTCATTGGAAAAGTAGACCAGAAGATACTCGACTCTTTTCAAAAGTTCTACTGGAGTCAAATATTAAAAATCTTGTGGATAAAAAAAAGAACAAACGAATCAAGACTTTAATTACTTTTTTGGTTTAAGTGAAAAGGGTGTGGAGAATAACTAAATTTTTGGTCATGTGTTGAGACGAAACAGCTTTGAAATAATCATCGTAGGCATGTTGGGTACTTGTTAAAAGATCACAAGGAATATTTCCCACAAGGTATATGGACACCATCATAAATATCACGAGGCCAAGCTTCACATTAACATTCATGATGGCCGAGAGGAATGGAGAAATAAGAGGAAATAAATGGTTCGTTCTAACAGTAGAATAAATTAATATAAGAAAACATACAAAAGCATAGTCAGTCTGACACATTTTTCCTGTATCAATCAATATTCTTACATTTCAGTGGCTTTTGTCCGTTGTGACCAATTTTAATGAAGTTCTATTTGTGATAATGGATGACTATATGAATTAATTGATCCGAGATTAGCATTCCATTAAAGGAGTTCAATCAATTTCAGCATTTCAGATAATCCTTTTGTAAATTTGCTACTTAAAATGCCTACTTATATTCGAAGGCTAGTGTGTTGAGGTGTTGTCGTAGACAAATGGAGCCACAGATTAAGGTTGATTCCAAACCACCGATATGTATCAAAATTTATCTTAAGGCATACCCTAATGGTAAATATACCGTTGATTTTCTATATTGCCTTCTGAGAGGAAAGAGGAAAGTGACTGCCGAGATTTAAATGTGCTCACGCCTCATCCCCTGTCACTCGTCAGGAAAACTTTGGCACGCTTTACTGCCAGTATAGGCCTGCAGTCACGCAGTCCTCTTGCGATTATCAGGTCCAAATATTACTAACGAATACATTTAATTGTAATAAGAAATATTATTTTGGGTAAATTATTAATTAGTCTTTCACATGCTTTCTTGAATTTCTTTAGCGCCCTGCATTTCATATGTCTGAATTTGAAAATGCATGTAATTGGGATATTTGAACTCAGAAAATCGTGAGCTTTTCTCCTTTTATTTTTCTTCTTACGTTAATAATTACGCGTTTAAATGCCTTTGTTGTTTGGGTTTTAACTTAATCTTTTAGTTTTCTATTGCTGGTAGTATTTGCCCCTAATTAAATAAATTCTTGTTTTGGATATAATTTGGGGAGTATGCATCTTCTAGCCAAATTTACAGATTAATATAGTAGGTATAGTATATATAGCATTCTATAAACTTTTCTTTTATGTTGTCTAGATATTGTTAGGGAGTTAGCTTTCGTCACAAATATTTTCATAATGGATTTTTTGCAGACTGTTCGAGCTTACACAGTATAACCCTTGTCCTCTGAGATAATCACTGCGTCATCCGCATAAAATACAATTTTTATTTGTTTGTTTGCCATTCGATACCCTCTTTCAGCTTGTTTTACTTCATTTATGGTTGAATCCATTATGATGTTAAGAAATATTTTGTAAAAAAAATTCGACCGACGTTATTAGTTGGTACACTGAAAAGTATAAAATAATATTAATTCTATTGGTGCTATAACTTCTGAAGTTGTGCACGTGCAGGTAGATTAATAACTTTTAGCACCAACTCCAGAAGTACCAGCACCAATAGAATTAATATTATTTTATACTTTTCAGTGCACCAACTAATAATGTCGGTCCAATTTTTTGTAAAAAATATTTATTTCACACTTTTGAGTATAACATTAGTCACGAAAATCGTTGAACGTTCACTAATACCAATGAAGATAGTACTTATCCTATTACCCACGTATATTCTTTGTTTGTAGTTGTTATTATTGAGATCTCAAAACAACGCTGCGGAAATACACTCAAGTATTTTAGTTGTTACCATTTTAACACCGATTTAAGTCGAAAACCGTAACTGTAAGGAAATAATGTTCATTATAAATGTTGCTACAAATAATTATGTCTTTCAGTAACTGCCCACAGATTTTCAATTTTCGAAAGAAATCGGCCTCTACACATAACAAAAATACATATATTTGAGAATTTAACATGGCTCTATCTCGAAAACCGTAACTCTTTTGAAAAAATGTTCAATTTAGAAGTCTCCATACATTATCCTATTCTTAATTATACCACCTCAGATTTTCAATTTTCGAGAAAATCTGCCCCCTCCACCCACGTCGGGGGCGGTTTTCGGTAGAAGGAGATGTCGGATTCCCGTTTTAAGAATATGGGGTCATTTCTCAAGTCTTCTCTTTCAAATGAATCAAAAATCATCAAAATCGGAGTACGATTAATATAAAAAAGCGCACACAAGCCAAAAAAAAGCACACAGTCGAATTGTATACCTCCTTCGTTCGGGGTTCGTTGGTCAATAAAACGGGTTTGTTGTCACTGGCGTTTTGTTAGGTACCTAGTACCTACCTTCTTAGTTTATTTGAAGCTCCTACATGCTATTGGACGATTCTCGCTATGTTTTGTAATTGTTCTGTTTTTTTTGCAGGCGAATAACGTCTGTTAATCGCACCCTATCAAAAGTTAACTCCAGTTGAAACTACTTCATTTGCTAAAATTTTGATGAACAATTTTAATATAGCACTCAAAAAGCTGATAATTTTATGGGCCAGTTTTCAATATTCTTTATTTTCGATCAGATGGTACAATCTTCAATTTCATTATTTTGCTTAAGAGAATATTCTGTGGGAATGGTCTAATTTAGGGTCTGCTTGTCGTTTTTCTACTAATGATTTTTTTCCTGTGTTATCATGCTGTTTTCCGTTGTACTATCAAGTTTTTTAAAATATCTTTCACATTTTTCTAAGGTAAAGTTGCTCTTTTATACAGGATGTCGCAACGGATGTAGGATTACTCCGAAACGGAGAAACCTATCGACATGCGATTTTCGGGATAGGATAGAACTTATTTGAGTGCATATTTTAAAATTATTTTCATATATACAGGGGGCGCATCCAAGGATTGGCGCATCAAACATACGTTTTTTGAACTGAACACTCCATATTTGATATCATTAATTGAAAGCTCTTCAAATTCCCATCAAAACGGAATAACATAATATGAGTCTGTTATGGGTCGTTCAGGAGTTATGAACACTTTGGACTCAGAGAGCCCTTGAACAAATAGACGTACCCAAACTCGCTGATTTTCGCTTGCAGCGAAGAGCTGTTCACTTGATTGCGAGATTGTCATACAGAGCCGATTATAAGGAGAATTTCTCTATGTTGGGCATTCTTAACATACCGTGTTTATATATATTTTACTGCCATTTATATGATAAAACAAATTCTTCGTATTTTGATACTAGATCAGATCATCACGGTTTGAATTTGCGTAGACAAAATGTGTATTGCATTACTCGCATAAGACGTCCTAGAAAACTAGAATATTTAAAGATATAATTTTTTTTAGATAAAATTTTATATCTGCTAGCGAGTTTGAATTATTAAAATAATGGAAATAATCAAGGAATGTTAAGAGACAGATATATATAAGACTATTTATACATCAAAAGATCTGGAATATTTATATATTTAATAACATACACTTTATTGTATTCAGGAAAATTTCTTTCTCGTTTCTTTTTCTAACCAGTCTCACAGACATATTTTTTGAACACCCAGTGTAAAAATTAATACAGTTTATACATAATACCAATTACCTTAACACTTTTTCAGAAAATTTCCTTAAACTTGTTACTCATTCCATTGTAAATAGAGTTGCAACAATTCATACTTCAATAATTAATATCTTGAGGATGGTGTGATATTAGTGACATAGGACAGTATCAACAAAAGTATATTCCAATTCTTAGTTGACTATAGCTACAACCAAAATTTGAAATTCGTATGTCTTGTGGATCTCCGTAAACGTCTAATAGTCCTTCGAGTTTGAAACACCCGAAAGGCGTAGGTATTGTAACGGGCATATAAAAGTGACTGGGCTTTATTTATTAGGGATGTTACTTTGGAACAGAATCTGCTTCTTTCGGAACAGGTTTTCATAAGGAGCAGGTTGGAACAGGTATGAATCGGTACGTTTTCCTGTTCCAATGGAACAGTGTTTCAGTGTCTGACTGTGATGTTTGTGCTGTGAGCTGTGATCGCAAACTCGTATCAGGGTATGACGTATCGTTATCGTTTATTCTTTCCCGTTCCGAGTGTACTGTTCTGTTCTGTTGCAACGCAGGGTAACAGTCCCAGTGTTCTGTGGGTTCCAGTGGAATACTAGCGGTGCTGTGACTCAGTTATTGGCTGCTTTGTTCTGTGGCTGCTGCCGACGCTGCGAATTTCGGTTAAAAAGGAAAACGTGAATTAATGTGGTCGCGCGATGTTGTCGATGTTTATTATTTTTGAGAAAATACGCAAAATAAAAATAAATATTTATCGAAAATGCTTTTTAATATAAATAATAAAATAAAAACTCTTGGGATAAAGGCTATACTCTCAGTATACAATATAAATAATAACGAAAATAGGATATAAAAAAAATAAAAACATTCTTGTAACTTGTAACTAACATAAATCTATAAAGTACATTAGTATGTAATATAATGATAAAAACACAAAGACTAAATGGATTGAACACTAGCAAATATAGGAACATAGTTCAGTATACAATATAAATAATAACGAAAATAGGATATAAAAAAAATAAAAACATTCTTGTAACTTGTAACTAACATAAATCTATAAAGTACATTAGTATGTAATATAATGATAAAAACACAAAGACTAAATGGATTGAACACTAGCAAATATAGGAACATAGTTCAGTATACAATATAAATAATAACGAAAATAGGATATAAAAAAAATAAAAACATTCTTGTAACTTGTAACTAACATAAATCTATAAAGTACATTAGTATGTACTATAATGATAAAAACACAAAGACTAAATGGATTGAACACTAGCAAATATAGGAACATAGTTCAGTATACAATATAAATAATAACGAAAATAGGATATAAAAAAAATAAAAACATTCTTGTAACTTGTAACTAACATAAATCTATAAAGTACATTAGTATGTACTAAAATGATAAAAACACAAAGACTAAATGGATTGAACACTAGCAAATATAGGAACATAGTTCAGTATACAATATAAATAATAACGAAAATAGGATATAAAAAAAATAAAAACATTCTTGTAACTTGTAACTAACATAAATCTATAAAGTACATTAGTATGTACTATAATGATAAAAACACAAAGACTAAATGGATTGAACACTAGCAAATATAGGAACATAGTTCAGTATACAATATAAATAATAACGAAAATAGGATATAAAAAAAATAAAAACATTCTTGTAACTTGTAACTAACATAAATCTATAAAGTACATTAGTATGTACTAAAATGATAAAAACACAAAGACTAAATGGATTGAACACTAGCAAATATAGGAACATAGTTCAGTATACAATATAAATAATAACGAAAATAGGATATAAAAAAATAAAAACATTCTTGTAACTTGTAACTAACATAAATCTATAAAGTACATTAGTATGTACTATAATGATAAAAACACAAAGACTAAATGGATTGAACACTAGCAAATATAGGAACATAGTTCAGTATACAATATAAATAATAACGAAAATAGGATATAAAAAAAATAAAAACATTCTTGTAACTTGTAACTAACATAAATCTATAAAGTACATTAGTATGTACTAAAATGATAAAAACACAAAGACTAAATGGATTGAACACTAGCAAATATAGGAACATAGTTCAGTATACAATATAAATAATAACGAAAATAGGATATAAAAAAAATAAAAACATTCTTGTAACTTGTAACTAACATAAATCTATAAAGTACATTAGTATGTACTATAATGATAAAAACACAAAGACTAAATGGATTGAACACTAGCAAATATAGGAACATAGTTCAGTATACAATATAAATAATAACGAAAATAGGATATAAAAAAAATAAAAACATTCTTGTAACTTGTAACTAACATAAATCTATAAAGTACATTAGTATGTACTAAAATGATAAAAACACAAAGACTAAATGGATTGAACACTAGCAAATATAGGAACATAGTTCAGTATACAATATAAATAATAACGAAAATAGGATATAAAAAAAATAAAAACATTCTTGTAACTTGTAACTAACATAAATCTATAAAGTACATTAGTATGTACTATAATGATAAAAACACAAAGACTAAATGGATTGAACACTAGCAAATATAGGAACATAGTTCAGTATACAATATAAATAATAACGAAAATAGGATATAAAAAAAAATAAAAACATTCTTGTAACTTGTAACTAACATAAATCTATAAAGTACATTAGTATGTACTATAATGATAAAAACACAAAGACTAAATGGATTGAACACTAGCAAATATAGGAACATAGTTCAGTATACAATATAAATAATAACGAAAATAGGATATAAAAAAAAATAAAAACATTCTTGTAACTTGTAACTAACATAAATCTATAAAGTACATTAGTATGTACTATAATGATAAAAACACAAAGACTAAATGGATTGAACACTAGCAAATATAGGAACATAGTTTTCTTAAATTTACAATAAATAACTAAATGTAGTATAATAAAATAACTAAAAAGAACTGTTAACATTTAAAAATAACAAATACTTCAATTTTTTTAAGCTAAGTCTTGTTCGGCGCTCATTCAGAATAAGTCCAGCTTTAGAAAATAACCGTTCACACGGCACAGAGGTAGCTAAAGCACAGCATCTAGTACGTACCAAACGACTTAAATACGGGTAATTGTGTTCATTTTCTCTCCACCAATCTAATGGATTTTTGTTTCGGCTTAGCAGCTCATCTTCCATATACCTTTGAATTTCAATTATGGCTCTTGAACTGGCAGTAAATTTGGGTTTAAATTCTGAAACATCTTTATCTAGGGGATCCCACACGGTAAATTTACTAAATTTTGCCACATTCTTTTCTGTTGTTTTGGTCTGTGCTAAAACTGGGGGTTCCTTTGACGTTGATGAGCTAGGCAAAGTCTCAGATTCACGACTTCCACTTTGGGCATTAATAATGTCAGTAAGAGCGCTAATTATGACTTTCTTAATGTTTTCAACGGCATCGTCATTTTTAAAAGCAAAAGATTTAAATCTGGGATCTAACAAGGTGGAAATGGCTAGCGTATTACTGTATTCCACATTACCTAATCTTGATCGAAGACCATCCTGTAAGCACTTGATGATGGTCTTAGAAAGTGGATTGAAATTTTCAATCGACAACTTCTCACAGATATTAAGAAGTCCTCTAGTTAATACAATAACCAGTGAGGCCGACATATAATTTTCTCCACTAACGCAATTAGTTGCATCAGCAAATGGTTCCAGAATTTGGCACAATTCTTTGAGAATGGTCCACTCCTCTCCTGAAATTGTAGGTAACGAAGCATCTAAGAGACCTATCGTCGAACGAACACTTTCTTCCAATCGAACAAATCTTTCGATCATATGAAACGTTGAGTTCCATCTTGTTAGCACATCTTGAATGAGTCTTAATGGTACATTAACACCGTTTCTTTTTTGTGTATCCATAAGTATTTTAGTATCTTTGCTGCTTCGTTTAAAATGTGCCACTATGGACTTAACTTTTTCTAGGATGCGCACTGCCAATTTTAAAGCAGCTTGTACAGTTAAATTAAGGGTGTGAGCAAAACATCCAAAATGCTTCCATCCTGTAGTAGTGATCGCATTTTTAATATTAGCAGCATTGTCGGATACTGCAAGAATAACTTTTTTCTCTAGCCCCCAATTTTTTGCAACTTCAACTAAAGTTTTTGATAGATTGAGTCCTGTATGACTTTCTTCAAATACGTCACACTTTAGAAGTATAGAGCGCATGTGAAATGTCTCATCTATAAAATGTGCTGTTATAGCTAAGAAGCTCTCATTATTTGTAGACGTCCAGCAGTCTGTGGTAATGCATAATTTAGAAATCTTTTGTGCCGCCTCTTTAGCATTATTTAAACACTTTTCATATAAAGCTGGAATTAAAGTTTTAGAAATTGTTTTCCTACTGGGAAGTTTATATGAAGGATTTAGAGAATTTACTAGTTTTTTAAAGCCCTCATCTTCCACAATTCTGAATGGTTGAAAATCCTTAGTGAATAATAAAAGCAAGTCAGCGTCGATAGATTCCTTTGTTTTCGAAGATAACTTCTTATTCGAATATGATGTCATTCTTTCTTGTACCATCATTCTGGGTTTTTTCATAACGGGTTGCTCAGGTTCATTTTTGGCTGCATCAGATGAAACAACACTTGACTGCTGTAAATTGTCCGTGTCATCACCGCTGTTTTCTTTATTTTCAATCTCATCAGATAATATAGAAGACTTTTGTGGAATTTTCACTGTTGGATGTTTCCTTTCAATATGTCTTTTTAAGTTTGTTATTGAAGATTTAAAAGATATTTGTAACTTGCACATATTACACTGCGCGTTTGTATTATCTACGATAGTAAAAAAGTTCCAAACTGGACTTGTTTTATTACGCTTTGATAGACTTTTGATTAGACTCATTATAAAATTAATCTTCTTTTAAAAAACGACACATGAACTTACTTAAAACGGCAGACAGGACGATGTACTACGTACGACGTATATAACATAACATAAATAAAGCATAACAATACCGAATAGAAACAGCAGGGAAGTCCCTAAATGCCAATCTTTCAATTCTACTACAGCAGAGAGAACATACAATCAATGTTCTCTCTGTACTACAGTAAACGCTGCTCTGGAGCATCTGGCTACAAGCCTTGAACAACGAACGATGCATCGCATCGTAACATGAAAAGAATAGCGCGGAACACGGAGCAACTTTGAGAAATTATTTATTTTAGTTTTCGATTAGTTTGGAACTGGAACAGGTTTCTTGGAACAGGTACTTTTAAAAACTGGAACAGGTTGTACCTGTTATTAGAAATACCCTGTTCCAGACATGCCTATTATTTATTCACAACAGTTTATTTATTTCTACAGTATTTATATACACACACTAAATATCCATAACTATGTACAATTTATCTTCACTATTTATCTAACTTAACACTATTTATATTTACACTTCACTATTTACAACTATGTACAATTTATATTCAACTATTTATAATTTGTATTCACTGCCCGACTTACTCGTCTGCACCGGGCGATTGCCCCATACTGACTCCCTGACTCCGCAGCACTCCAATATATAGGCAAGCAGATTGGCTCTCGTATTTTCTACACCCATCTTCCGATGCCAAGCGAGCTCTCCCGAACTTGCGCGAAGTTACTAGAAGCTTCGGGAATATGTCTTGACCCAGGCATGCATGGCTGACCAATACCAATAGTGGTATGCAACACACCACCCGGGTCCCACCAACGTCCGCACTCGCTAAGGTGTTC
Organism: Crioceris asparagi; assembly: GCA_958507055.1. Taxonomy (NCBI): domain Eukaryota; kingdom Metazoa; phylum Arthropoda; class Insecta; order Coleoptera; family Chrysomelidae; genus Crioceris; species Crioceris asparagi. Next base: position 49,190,097 of record OY293829.1, read on the forward strand.
CGCCTTCCGATGAATCGCACACGCCCACCATTATGGCACCGATCACCGAAGCCAAGTTCGTTACATTATGTATTATAATAAATTGAATTTTACTCGATTGTTATAGTTTGGTTACAGAAAATATTCTGTAGAGATATTATAATAACTAAACTTTCATTGGACCAGCTTTCTTGCAGCTGTACTAGTACAGCTTCTCTGGATGGGTAAATGGGTATATCTTGATATTTCTCTCGAGACATATAGGTGGTTCGGATTCTTCGTTAAACTCTAGCTTCCCTTGTTTGTTGCATCACTTTCAAGGCAAAGTACGAATAAGTACGAGTATGGCAGATTCTATGTTTGCTTATATGTTCGAGAGAATCGTTACGTAATCGTTGCACAACATTGTGATCTAGTGTTTTTTGTGATTATATCCAGCGTTTGCTGAGTATAGAGGCCTTACCTCCTCTTTTCTTGATTGATGGATATTTCTGTTTGAGATTATGTAATTAATTAGGTACTGATTGTCGCCCTCGTGAAAAAATTTGGCGCTCTTGTTGTCATGAAAAATGATTAACCACGTGAATATTTGAATATTAAGGATATAGAATGATTCAGTAATTGCAAATTTGCTTCTTTTCTTCCTTTATAAAATGCACGAAAAATGTCCCCCCAATTTTATCAAAACTTCTTTGGGCATTTGTGCAGACGCAAACGGTTCGGATCTACATCATTCAGAGCAGGACATTGAGGCAAAAGAACGATCGGTCTTGATTTATCAGTTAAATTATTAATAAATCACTGGAAAATTGAAACCTGTTGAAGTTCCGAAAATACATAAAGGAAGGAAGCTATAGAAAATCTGTTCAAGAATTTATTGATAAATAATGATGCTCAATGTGTCAATGACGAAGAAAACCTTAGAAATGATGAGCGTGAAAGTGACCACGAAAACTGGTTCGATGAAAGCTTACAAAATAATTCTCAACCACATCAACCAATCGAACGAAATCTTCCTGGAAGTTTGGATTTGGGGAGAAATCTTGACATATGACAAGATTTATTACTTACATTCTTCTTTCTATTCGGTCACCGGTTTCGGGTATGATGCCATCATGATCTGTGATCTGTGAGTTCATTCCATATCTGCCTATCTTCCGCGGCTTTAAAATATTCCTTGAGTGGCAATCCGGTTTCCCTAACGATGTGGTCTACATATCTCATTGGTGATCTACCTAGACTTCTCGTTCCTTGTACCTTCCCCTGGACGGTGAGTTTCTCCAATCCGTTTCTTCGGACGATAACAGCGCATTTCAAAAACATCGATAGCGCGTTTATCCGTTTCCTTGAGTGACCAGCACTCTGATGCATATGAGTAGACTGAGAATACTAGAGTTTTAACTAGTCTAATGTTGATGGACAGGGTTATGTCATGACTCTTCCAGATCTTAGTAAGCTTTGCCATGGCTTCTTTTGCAACTGCTGACCACCGATGTGTATCCCCCTGAATTCGTTATAAGCGATCCCAAATACACGAATCGGTTAACCGCAGCTATACGATATATTTCCTTTGTTTCTGACCTGTTGTTTCTTAGTCGGTTGATAATCATTATTGTTGTCTTTGATCTGCTAATATTTAGCCCCGCCTCTTGACTAGCCATCTCGACTCACTGTAAAAATTCTGTTAGTTCTTGCTCGTTGCTGGCAAATAAAGTAGTATCGTCAGCATACCTCCCTCCCAGCCTTCTGTAGCTTTACGGATGATACACTCGCTAAATGTTGAACAGAAGTGGACTTACAACACATCCCTGTTAAGACAGGTGTAAGCACCCTTGCCGATGCGGAATGATTCGGTCAGTTCCCCATTTACTTTTACTTTCGCCGTGTTATTCTAATATAAACCTTTCAATAGTTCGACAAGGTGTCCCGGGGTGCCCATTTTGAAGCGATACCTCCACATGTCCTGCCATCAAACACAGTCAAAGGCTTTGCTGTATTCAACGAAACACACATAAGTACGGACATTCTCGAGATTTTTCTATTATTTGTCTAATGTTGAGGATTTGCTCTCTGGTGTCACGACCAGGAACAAATCCAACCTGTTCTTCAGATATCTCGGGCAGCAGGCGTGTCTTAAGTCTTTCCAAAATCACCTGCAACATAACCTTAATCGCATGTGGTATTAAGGCAATTTATTTAGATTACCTATTCCATAAAAGAATAATCCGGGTATGTATAGCTCACATTTGTTTGATTTGTTGCCTTCAGAACATATCATAATTTCTTTGAGTTATCAATGTTAGATTTTTTTAAATATGTCTACTTTCTAATGTTTTCTTTCAATTTCATGTAGTGACTAATTCAAACTTATTATAATAATTGCTCTTATGTATTTCTATTTCACATCCATCATATTATTTTTTCAATATTTCGATGTCCAAATGAGGCCAACTACCGGGGCAGTTTTTGCATGTTAAAAAAATCAACCGTTAAATTTCTGATCGAATTGCAATGCCCTAAGTAACTATGTGACTTAAAAATGAATATCATTCTTCAACAGGATATTCAATAGATATAAAGTTTCAGCTTGTTTTAAATTTTGTTGAAGCAAGAACTGTAATAGAGTGCGTAGAAAATGGAAAACGGTCTAAAAGAATTGATAACAAGAAATAGCATAGCCCATCGTAGAAGTGCTGCTTTTAATCTGAACCGGACTATTGTTTCTTTCTTCTTTCACTTTAAAATTTCTGGAATAGGTTAGCGCTTCACTTGTACCGGATGATTTAATAAGGGTGACGAGGTACTGTATCTCAGGAACTAATAGTCATAGAAGTTAGGGAAAAAAATCCTTTAGAGGTAATCGACCATGGAGAATTGCTGTTTTTTTTTCAATTTATAGGTCCACCGCTAGGGGGCGTGATAGCTTCGATCGTATAAAAAATGCGATTTACTCTCACGTTATTGCCACCATAATGATCCAGCTATTTATATGATTATTTATTAAAGGACGTAAAATAAAGGCGGGAGGGGCTGCTAGAATTTTTGAACTGTAAGTGTCCATAACTTAAGTTTGACTTAACGGAATTTTGTTAAGGAAAGGAAGGTTTGGTGAATATAATATAAAACCATCCATGCCATTCTGGTTCATCCCACCCTCGCTAGGGGGCGGGTTTTATAAAGTTAACCATTTTTTACATTTTGCTCCAAACTCGCAAATGGAAACGTATGAATATTTTATTAGATTCGGAAAGTAGATCAAATTTGTAACAAAATCTGTCCACTCTTCATGTCGATATCTTCATTAATTTAAAAGTTATGTCTTGAAGAATATTTTATTAACGAATTTATTAAAGAAACAAAACAGGTAATTGAGTAATTGAGTTTTCAATTTGTGAAATAAAATTTTTATTGCAAGAGTAAATCCATTTCAACATGTCACAGAATATCGACACGAAATTGTCGTTTTACAAATTTCAGTCTCAAAGAATAAACTACCTATTTGTGTAACTTCGCCATTTCCATCGGAACTTTTTACCAAGTTTTTTCACGGCCTTCTAAGAAATTTGATATTTTTGAATTTTTATTTATACTCACAGGCCACACAGACGAGCTTTTGATTTTTGGCTAAATAGTAAATACGTAATTTTGGAAATAAAATAAAAACAAGATATCAAATCCTATTTTGGAACTATTTTTTTAGTTGACCATGGCATTCTTGACTAAGAAACTTTAAATAAAAAAACTCAGTTACCTATTTTGTTTTTTTAATAAATTCGTTGATAAAATATTCTTTAAGCCATAAATTTTAATCGAATGAAGATATGGTCATGCCGTTTGGACATATTGTGTTCCAAATTTGATCTAATTTCCGAGTCTAATAAAATATGCATAAGGTTCCATTTGCGATCTCGGAGCAAAATAAACGATTAACTTTATAAAACCCGCTCCCCAGCGAAGGCAGCCAGAATCAGAATGGCAGGGATGGATGGATGGATATTATATTCACCAAACCTTCCTTTCTTGAACCAGACCTTGTTAAAAAATTTCGTTAAATCAAACTTATAGACAAGTATAGTCCAAAAAGTTCAGCATCCCCTCCCGCCTTTGTTTTACGTCCTACAATAAAAATTCCATTAACGTGGGAGTATTAATTTCTAAACTTATATTAGAAAATTTTCGAATGAAAAATTTATTCGATCGAAGCCATTACGCCCCCTAGCGGTGGACCTATGAATTTAAAAAATATTTCCAGCAATTTTCCTTGGTCGATTTCCTCTGAAAGTTTTTTTTTCAAAACTTCTACTACTATTAGTTCCTGAGATACAGTACTTCGCAACCTTATTGAATCACCTCGTACAAGATGTTAAGCGTTAGTACCTACCTTACCTGCCTATTTAAAGCTGCTATTCTCGCCTTATATACACAAAGAAAAATCAATGGCGGATTGACGTTGTTCAAATCGCCTATAAATATAATCTGTTTACATCCGATAATGCGAATAATACGACACAGGGCAGGGTATTTTCTTTTGCACAGGATCAGCTTTGTCAATATTTACCAAGGACGACAAAGAAAAAAGGAAGAGAACGGTCTTGCTCTTATTCTAACATGATCTATGAATGTTATGCGCCACTTTGTGTTGCTTTTTGTTCATTGTAGTTGGCTTGTCAGTTAGGATATACCTATATATTATCAATTATTATTAAAGGATGTCTCGTTTAATTGAAAATTTAGGCTAAAATGCTCATAATGCCTCGTGGGTTTTATTTTTTTATATGTTCAATTGAAATCTTGTGAGCTTGTATATAGGCTGAAATGCTTAGGCGTCTTTCACAACCGCAGAGGTACATCATCGGAAAAATAATAATTTTTGGGTAACGGAAAATCCACACTAAATACAGACTGTTAAAATTCAGGGACGAAAATCTCTTAATGTGTGGTGTGATGTGTTAAATAATATGGTAATAGGACCAATTATATATGAACGATCCCTCTCTGGTTAACGATATCTAAATTTTTAGGGACGGAAAAGGAACAATTATTAGAAAATATCCTAGTTGAACATTGAACATTTAATATGGCATCAAAATGGCGCCCCTGTCCATTATGTTCTATAAGTGAAAAATTATCTAAATAATAAATAATGGCTCTAGATAAAGAGACACGGAACCGTCCGACGGCCAGCGAATAACCCGGATCTAAGCCCGTGTGATAGATTCTTATGGAGATAACTGAAATATAAAGTGTATTATAATACACTTTATTTATTATATAATAATACCTGAAAGCTAAGATGTAATAAGACAATAACTTAATAACGCATTATCAGAATTAATACAGAAAATCCAAATTTTATTACTTCTTGTATTAATAATAAATTATTACGTAATATTGATAAGTGCTTCAAAAAAATGAGAGCTATGCAGCAAATAATTAGCTTTGTATTTAATGTTATGTTGTCGTTGTTTTTCTTATAAATTGTAATACTGTAAAATTCTATCAGGCGTATTCATAATCAACTCTAAGTTCGATACTTATTAGTTTAATTTGTTTGTTAGTTACCGTTGTAACGTTAGTATCATACTAAGCTAATACCGTGCTAATTTTGTTTATGAATAAGGCTGTATATGATTAAATTAAGTAATATTGTTAATACTTGTTATAGTTCAGAAAATTAATTTATTAAAAACTAAAATATTTCAAAATTGAATGAAACAAATGCCAACATATTTAAATATATTTGATATAGAGGACTCTTATTATAACTCATAATATAGGAGGTGTTCCATTTAGAAAAAATATGACTCATCTAACTTTTTCAACGTTGTGAAGTAATTTTTTATATCCGTTATTACCAAAAGATACTACATGCCTTTTATATTTGAAGTTTTTCTCACTCACTCGTATTAAGATCTGTAGATGGGTGTCATAATATAATGAATAAACCTGTACTACTAAGCTCAACAGTTATAGAAAAAATACTATTGAAAATATAAATAGGTACCTAGCACCTGTTTGTTAAGAAACACTACAACTTATTTTTGGGCATGAACTTGACATCAACATAAAAGTACTGATACACATACTCATTACTAACACGAAAGCGTGCTTTCAAATAACATGTATATGAGCATGGTTTGAGCATATTTATTCAGGAGTACTTATTCTTAAAAATAACCATGTTTATTGCTAGCAAATATGCAAAGCTGAAGAGCTTGCTAGTTTTGAACATGCCTGCATACCTTATAATAAGAATGCATGTCAGTAACTGACTCCTTTCGATTCATAACACTAAAGCAAATAAAAAATATTATAGTAAGAAAAAACTGAACATAAGTAGGTACACGATTTCGCTAAAAACAGAATTAAAAATAATCTAACACTTTTATTATTTAAATTCAATTCAAGTTTTCACAGGTTGAGAATTGTTTCAAAACTATAGAGACGCATCTGAAGTCGGGAACTAGGGAACAGAAATTTTGAGAATGAATTTATATCTTCTTCTATAATATAAAAATGAATCGCTAAATGTGTTGCTAAGGGCAAATCTCGAGAGCAGCTGAACCGATTTTGTTAATTCTTTTTTTATAATATTCCTTGAAGTACGAGGATGGTTCTTACGGAGAGAAAAAATTAAGAAAGTTGAGCGGAACATTAGAAAATTTAAGAACATTTAAGAAAACTTAACGACAATATTAATTTTACATACAGTACATACAGTTGCTTAACATAACTATCAGTTGTTTGAAATAACAGTCAGCAATTGACAGTTGGACAGTACGCGCGCTGCAAATATCGTTCAATATAGATGGACCGGTTTGTAAATAATAGTGTCATTTCAGTTTATTATACAGAGAGATTTCGAGAAGTATTTATTAAACTCGGTAAGTTAAAATCAATCACACCTAATATTGAAAGAATGAAGCTCCTGGTTTGTGTTGCGGGGGGTGGTAAAGTCAAATTGACGCCATTGGTACTACCACCAGAGCCTCTGCATTCATTGGTTTATGGAAATGGGACAGATTCTATACATTTTTAACACATATACAGGAATAAAATAATTATTTTGAAATGAAGTCATTTGGCGCAACAAAAGTTATTCAAGACAATTTTATGCTAACTTTCAAGGTAACTATATTGTAAAACAATAAACTTTTACCACTACGTGCCTGAATACGTTGGTAATTTTCAATTGAAATCATTTATCAATTTTGTATCTAGGTGAATAACCAAAAGCTGTCAGAAAAAAGTTGTTGGGGGAATGGCAGTGCTCACAAAGTATCTTGAAAGTCACATGGTGGTATAATTTTTGCAAATTTATTTCATGGGCGATTCAGCAAAACAAGTCGATCAGCTTTATGCACACAATAAATCGGTGAACAGACCAAGTGTGGAGCAACTTCAAATGTTTCTCCATCAGACAACGAATGGGTTGTATTATTCAAGACTGCATTAAACCGAATGCCATCTGATTACCACAAAATTGTCAGCAAAAAGATATTGTTTTTGCTCTTGTTAAGACAGGACAACGTCTGTCGGGTCAGCTAGTAAAATATAAAATATTCTTAATTCTGTTGGTGCTGGTACCTTTGAATTTGGTACCAAAAATATTCTATAGGCAACTTCATAATTATTATTATTAGTATTTTTTACATCAACTAATAAAGTCGGACATACTTTTTAGTAAAAAATATTTACATATCTAGACTGTCTATCATACAGCAAAAACTAAAAGAGTTATTCCCCGGACTATTCTAAGACGACTTTGTACTTTTTATTTTTTTAAAACCGCTTTTTTGAATATATACAGGGCGAAAAAAATGTTCGACGATAACATTTTCTTAGCAAAAACTACATGTAAAGTTTTTTAATGAACAAAAACTGTTCGAAATGCCTACCTCCAGCTACGATGCTAGAATCCATTCTTCTCCTTATTGACCGCCGAACTCTTATTGAGTTGTACTCAGCAATTATTCGATTTCATAAATATTCCAGATTTTCCACTGGAGTAGAATAAACTAATACCAAACTTTAGATGGCCCCATATGAGATAATCCGGAGGGCTCAAGTCAGGGAATTGAACAGGTCATTAGTGAGGTCCACCTCGAAACGTTTTCTCGTTCTGTATCATCGAAAAAAGGGGCATTTCATATATCATCAAAAATATTCCTGAAATAGTCCAGGGAAAATTTATTTATTACTTCATAAAATAGTAAAAACACCCTTTTCATCTGTAACGGTGAATTTCACAGAAACTTTGTTAAAATCAACAACTAATGAATAAAATTCAGTAATTAACCGTAACATTGTGTTGCAAAAGGACTAGATACCATTATGTTGGGAAACATTTCAGTATTTTTGTTTTAATGAACGACTGGTTAGAAGTATGTATCTATGTTCACCTACAATAGTTATGTGGCATTACCATCATCCGGCAGCTTCTACACCCACCAATAGAGAGCGCAAGGAATTTTTGCTTTGAGAATTATAAGAATGATAAGAATAATACTAACTAGCCTAGAAACGAATCAGCTATTTAATTCATCTAGCCCATTTGGGCTATATTTACCTACGTAAATATAATGTTGTGCTCCTTGTTTACTGGTTTGTTGTACGGCTCATCCCTTTATTGTTAGAAATGTGTCAAAACATACATGCCTATTTTTTGTTGGACTTTTCTTTGATAATTATTCAAGAATAAATTACTCGCCATCAGTCGCTATTCAAAAACTGAATTTTATTTTCTTCAAAAATTATTGTCTATAATTTTTATAATTTTATAAAAGTAAAATCGAGTTCCAAATAAAGAGATCATAAAAACATGTCTGTCCTCTTTTTCTCAAAAAGTAAATGTTAATTGAATAGCACACTTTGGTTTTTGTTATTTTTTTATGTCAAAAACATAATTAATAATAGATACTCTTTAACGCAATTTTAAGGGTCAATAGCTTAAAATAGATAATTAGGAAATAATTTGCAAACACCGGCTTAATTTAATCTTCAAATTATGTTCGTATGATAACTATATTGCTTACTTATGCTTCAATGGATTACTTCTCAAGCTAATACTCTAGATCTGTTTCTGTCAATTGAGATATCCACTTGGGAGTAAACCTATGTTCTAGATTTGGTTATGATTGAAATTCGTGGAGAACTTTCTCAGCAGCTTGATATCTTTGGATAGAGGAATATATATGCAAATTATATCATGAAGTTAGGCGTATATGCCAAGCATAGTATATGACACTACTTGATGTTTGTGTAATCTATGAATATTAACTGACATATTCATACATGTTCATAATATACATAATTTCATCATATAAATATCTATACTTCTGTAACAAGATCACCTCAATTAAGGAATACTTGAGTTTATAAGTCAGATTACTGCTTTGCCAGAAAGGTTGGTATTTTCTGTAAACCATTTATCAGACTACTCCAGTAGTTAGGTACTTCGGTAAAGCCCATTTCGGGACCCAAATAAAATTGAAGTGTTGGTGCGTTCTTGTTGATTTTTGACCGACGAACTCAAAAGGAGGAGGTATACAATTCGACCCGAAGGGAGCAATTTTTGTCTAAAATCAAAAATCAAAAATCTGAGGTGGCAGAATAAAAGATAGCACAATATCCGGAAACGTTTAAATTGAAACTTTTTACGAAAATGAAAAATACGAGGCAGCCACATGAAAGACCTGATTATTTGAAGAAATACTTACACTGAACATTTTTCTGTTAGAGTTCCGGTTTTCGAGTTACAGCGGTGGTAAAGTGGTAAAATCTAAAATACTTATGCGTATTTCCGCCGCGATGTTCTGAGATCTCTAAATAATAACAGGTACAAACAAGGAAAATACTTGAGTAATAGGATAAGTATTATCTTTTTGGTATTAGTGAGCGTTCAACGATTTTCGTGACACAGAAAAGAGTAGAATAAGTTTTTTTATAAAAAGTTGGGCAGATTTTATTATTTGGTGCACTGAAAAATACAAAATAATATTAATTCTATTGGTTCTGGAACTTTTCAAGTTGATGCCAAAGGTTTTCACTCTAACTACTGCACAACTTCAAAATTATCAGTACCAATAGAATTATTATTATTTTTTTTATCTTAAAACATAAATGATATGTATGAAAGATATTGTTAGGTTGATATACTGGCTGAATTTATTGATGCAGCAAATGATTTTTCTTATTCCAGAGCAAGTATTTCTGTTACATTGTTCATTATTTTGGACACGCTATAAGTATTTGTATGATCGAAAGGTATTGAATAATAAGGAATTAAATTGCTGAATAATACCTAACAATGTATGTGCTCTGGAATGGAATAAATGGATCTGTCAATCAACCTGTGTAGACTTTTGCATATGCATGTGGATCTTTCGTGAATAAACCAGCTAATCCAAGAAACTTTCTCCAAACCCACTTTATATACTCACAATTCCACATCAAATAACTCACACAGCCAAGCTCCAAACTTTGCTATATTCGTCCTGATATCACAATAACATGTACACCCACGTAGTTCCAACGAAGAACAAAATTCTATACCTATCTTGAAAGTTTGTCCAGTAACAGCATCAACAGGAAAGGGAAATACATAATACGGCGTATATACCAGTGTATATATATATATATATATATATATATATATATATATATATATATATATAATATATATATATATATATATATTATATACACCTATATATACATATATGTATGGAGTTTTTCAATTTCACTTTGCCTTTATATGTGATGTGAGTTTGTGAGTCACGGGCTCGTTCAGTTGAAAATTAAAAAGCATTGGAGATATGCTTTTCAGTGCTTAGACGCATCCAACTTGGTGGAAAAGCTTTTTGAAGAGCACAAAACTGCTGCCGAGAATGATAATACGACATGCTAGCGGAATGGTAATGTTTCACAACTATACAGCGCTCAGTTATGGGGTTGCCCCAGTAGCTGGAAAAACAATTGAGTTTTTGTTAATGAATTATCAATCTCCCAGAATTTATTTAATTAACTTAAGAAGCCATTAGGAACCTATATTTAAAAAACAAATTAATATAAAAGGACATTCAACCTAGGCAGGTACAAAGTAATACATGTTCATAGGATTGGGTACAAGATTAAAATACTAAGAAAAATATTTATCAAATCTCAAAATAATAGTTTTTTATATAAACATATATATCATTATAGCTATTCAATATAATTTTGAAGTTGTGCAGTTGTAGTTAGATAAAAGACTCTTGACACCAACTTCAAAAGTACCAATAGAATTTATATTATTTTGTATGGTATTTTTCAGTGCATCAACTAATAAAGTCGGGCCAATTTTTCTCAAAAAAAATATTTCACACTTTTGACCGTGACATTGGTCATCAAAATCATTCAACGTTCTCCAAATAATACGTTACTTATGCTTATTCAGAGGAGCGACATGGAGAAACACACATATTTCATGTTGAATAATGTTGATTTTTTTTGCAATGGGACCAACTCTCACTAGCCCTCTTTCAAATGAAAAATAATCATGAAATTCGGATCACGTTTATCTACTATTTAAAAGGAGCGAACAGCAATTAAAAAAGACATGCAGACAAATAGTCGAATTGTACCTACACCTTTTCCGTTTGGGTCGATCAAAAAGAGGTTAAAATTTTATAACGGAATATACTTATCTTTTATTTTATCATTAATCTACAATCTTCATATCAAACTGGCAACTCATATCCCAAGGGTTTCCTAAATTTAAACTACTGGAACGCGTATCAAGTACAAACACTTTATAGGAGAAATCATGAGCTAATTACAAGTAAATAAATACCTTAAAAAAATAAAGAGGTAAACCTCAGGCGTCTGGTCTATTTCTATCAATGTCTTCTATTATTCTATTCTTATATTACTTTTATTTACATTATATTTTTAAATGGAAAAATATATTAAAGTGTGGGTATACTAGGAATTGAAACCGAGACTATTGGATTGAGGTAATATCGAGATAGTATTGTTGATTAACTAATGAACAAAATGAAACGGGATAGACACCTATGCTTCTCTGCCCATACAAATGCTGCATATCAGGGGGTTCCCTGCCAGCAATAATCAGTTGTTTACGTAAGCGAGAATAACTCGTTGGGCCCAGCTACATACGCTTCATGGAACAAGCACTCAATTCATGAAGATTTATAATATTGTGTTCCAAGCTTTAAATGATTCTGTGTTTTTCGTATTCATGGTGATAGTTTTGGTCAAGATGACATTTTGACAAATTCTTTTCAATTACTTTTATTAAAGAGAAAATTTTATACCTGTTGTTTTAAACCCATCAAATGCTTTGATTTTGACAGGTTGCTATGATGACAACCATAGTTTTTCGGAAAAAATCGGTCGCAAAATAAATCAGTGATAATTTACCTGGGTTGACAGCTGTCACGTTTAGATGACAGAATAACAAGAGAAGATTATTTTAAACAAATATTTATTTTTATGTTGTCAAAAGTTGTATATACTTTTTTGGTATAGAATTTTTGTACCGAATCTCCCGCGAGCTTGAATTATTCTCCGTATTTTTTTGCACAGTTGCAAATTTTTTTAAGAAAATTGCACTTCGAAAATTTTTTCGGAGATTATTCAAGCTCTAATTTTATATTTACATCAATCTTGATATCAAACTATACCACCAGATTTTTTTTCAGAGGCTTCTCTTTACTACTACTACTCTAATAGTGGGAAATATTTAAGCTGGTGCAGCTATGAAGCGCAGTTCAAATTAAAAGGACGAGTTAAGCGGCAGAATTGCGTTTATTGGACATCTAACGACCCCAATGACATCATTTCCTAGGAGTTAAATTTTCCTGGAATAACAATATGGACTGCCACTCACACTGGTGGTCTCCTCGGACCATATTTCTTCGAGGAGACCGTGAACGCAGATAATTATCTGGAACTACTTATGGATTTAAAGGCAGAAGTTGAAAATAACCCGGTGTTGGCAGGAGTTCGATATTGCCAACATCCCCCATATTCCCCACATCGGACTACTAGTTCGTGAATATCTAAATGCCGAGTTTAACATATGGATAGGAAGAAGACGAAAAATTCAGGGGCCACCATAGTCACCAGACCTTACGCCTTGCGATTTTTCTATTTGGGAGTATTCAAAATAAAGTGTTTGCCCACCGCATCCAGAATTGTTTGAGAAACCTGTTCTGCTGTAATATTTGCATTCAGGAACGTGGTAGGCAGTTTGAACACAAAAACTAACATTTAAACCGCCACCTACTTTTGTATTTTGATCAAAAATCAATAAACCTTTTTTGGCAGTCGGTTAACTAACTTATATTATATAAGTATTATTATATTTTCTTTAAATTGTCAATGAGATTAAGGTCGAATCTCGACCAATGGACAAACACTACTTAGGTATATAGGTATTTTCTCAAGATATTTTAAGTTACAAACATAGGGCCTCACAATTATTTCGAATTTATTTTTTCATATTCGTGATAGTGTTTTTGTGACTGGATTGCATTTATTAAGACATATTTTCCCAAGTATACTATTTGGGTTATTCTTCATATTTTTTGTCCCAATATTATCTAGCAAGATTATTTTCATTTAATAATGAATTAACAGCAATAAGCTTGAATACTCAAAAAGCTGTAGGAGTAGGAGTTTTTCGGCTTATCTGTCAGATCTATCATTCCGAATTAAGTGAATCACCAAAATCTGTGTCGTTCTGTTTATAACGCGCAATCAGCCATTAACAATCCATCATAATACTTGGTTTTCTGTCTGCTTAGCAAATTCTGTAGTCAAATAAAACATCTTAGTATTTATAATCTTGTACTTGATGTAAGTATTCTTCTCATAACTTATAAACAGATCAATATTATCCTCTAATGAACTGAGCTACTTGATTCTGCCATTTGACAAGGGTTTGATTACTTCCTCAAGTCACTTTTACTGGTAATTTCAACCTAGATTGAATGAAGTTGGATTCTTATAATAACAATAAATCTTTGCAAGAGTGTTTTTGGTCAGGACATTTGTCACTGAAATCGTGGTTATCGTTATACGGAGTCGACGCAGTAGCGACCTGTCACTTCGTTATGTTTAATGAGCATAACAGACGTGGTTAATTACGGAGGAATAGCGTTATCTTTATAAATAATGCTTATCGTTATTTTACAACTTTGACATTGACATTTCTGTTTATGTACAAAATACCAAAACATAATTTTAAGGTGATTCCCTAAATGTTTAAGAACTAACCTACAATTATGACAGTTCTTTATACTTTTGTGATCAAAAACTCTGTGATTTGCAAATAAAGTAATGGTTATTAACCACAAAGTTAACTACAACTATAACGAAATTGACATTTAAAGTAACTGACCAAAAAATTTTTAATATCGGCTTATCGGTCTGTTCGGCCGTATTCAATAAATATATACGGGAAATCAAGCAACTGGAGGAGTAATAGGTAGTTCGAGTATCATCTATAAGCATTTTTCCGACAGAATTCATTTCATTGGTAAAGCGCTTACATTGTGGAAATTAAAAAGCGGTATGAGTTATTTTTTTAACGAAAATAATAAGGATTATTCTTACAGAATGATTGAGGATGTTTGAAAAATGGAATGACATCTGGTATAGAAAATCTATATCAAGGATAAATTATATGTAATATTTAGTAGTTATTCGCTTAAGGCTGGGAGAACATTATTTCTCATGTTATAGTGTTATAACCAAGCCATGCCTGCTGGGCAAATTTGTTTCAGTTTAGATTTGCCTCTGATTTTGTGGAGTACATTTCCATTCCAAAGCCAAAAAGAGATGTTCTGCACCGTTTGATAAATATGTGGTGATTTTTTTAAAGCTGTTTCAAACTCGTAGGTGATTTATATCAAAGAGACATTCCATAGGCAAACTATACGGTAAATAGAACAGCAAAGTGCTTGAATATTATATTTAGGTGGCTCTTTGATGTTGGACGCATTAGAGTAATTAATCTAGTTTTCTGAATACGCGGGCGATGGAATAATCAGTCCGGCATGCAGGTTTTATTACGTCCTGTTGGAACAAATTAAAACAACTATTAGAAAATCTGTTATTAAATAAGTGGAAGCGTTCCTCTCTAAAATAGGCAATTTCTAGGAATATTTTCAAAGTTAGAGAATCTACATAGTAACAAAAAATGGAAACCTGAAAAAATCAGCTTGAACAGATTCCAAAATAGAAAATATTTTCGGTATTCGATCCGGCTTTGATCATATCGCGAATTGAGTATAGATTTCGGCATTTAAGCATGCATAATAAATTCTTTCAGGGAGCCGGTAGTCGTTTCTGATTTACATTACCTGTTACGAAAGCTCTATTAATCGAATTATAAGATTGATGTTTTCTAGAAAGATAGAAACCAGAAAATATTGCGTTATGTGTCTCGATTACCTATTAAAATATTGCTCTGTCAGATCTTCTTTTGTATACAGTGTGTCCGGAAAATGCGAGAACATATTCTAAGGGGTGATCCTACGTCTATATAAACATATGTCCATAAATGCTTCTATACAGGGTGTTTATCTTTTACATCACTCGATATATTTTTATGAACGTTGGTACATGCCTTTCGAGTATAAAAAGGTATTTTCTCATAATTGAAGGGTCCGTCTGGGGTGTGGACTGAATATTGAGTTTTTGAATCGATGGTTATTTCGGGCATACAAATAGTTTTTTTTAATGCCACAACGTCGTAAAAAGAAAGGTCAAGGAATCGAATTTGCTCTATATTAAATGAGTATATAAAGCATATTTTTTATTTGTCCAAAAATAGTGGCACACTATTTATTTCTTCCAAAATATTCAGCCCACAACCCGGACGGACGCCACTGGTGCAAATTAAAATAATCTTCAGTTATGAGAGAGTGAACTTTGATGCTCGAAAGGCATGTACCAACGTTCATAAAAATATCTCGAGTGATGTAAAAGATATAATTTTAACACACTGTATCTCAGTAAAGAAGATTTACCGGGATTTATTTCAGATGTAGAATCACCCCTTAGAATATGTACTCACATTTTCCGGACACCCTGTATATTGTCCAGGATGTAATATCAATATCGGTGAATGTCAACCGGTAAAAATTTCAAATCTAGTCTAATCATTAGGTATGTTTGTTCCTTGTAGGTTCCTGTAAACCCATTTTTTCACTGAAAGTAGCAGCCTAACAAATTTACAACAATCCATGTTTCTTACACTATATCTTTCTTCTATGTCGAAGATAATTGTCTGAGAGTTTTTTTTGAAGATCAGTAGAAACAAGACCGAATATGTTCTTGTGTCTTGTTTTGCCTACAAAGAAAACAGAAGTGTAATAGCGGACATCCACTTCAACTTCGGTCGAGTTCACATAGTGATGTTAGAAAATCGTTCAAATTTTGGTACGGGTAGGTACTATACGTGATGTAGAAGACTCAAGTGCTGGGCCCCCGAGGTGGATGGGGAAGTCATCGCCGTAATACTTTAAATATATGGTGATAATCTATTGTAGTTCTGGGTTATCTTTGAAGAAGAGGTTAATTCCTATTAGATTTGTTTAAGATTGAAAGCACGTGGTAGCGTAGACAGGAGGATAACCTCGCCGATAACCTCAGATGCGTGACAGAGACGGTTATACTCCTACTGGAGGACATTCCTGGTCCTACCTTTATACGTGCCTGGAAAAAGAATATTTTTTTTGGAAAATTGTTATTAAATAAGAGAAGAAGAAAAGTGACTAGAGATATGGTCCAGAGCCAGAAATACCTCAGTTTCGATTACTACGATTAATAATGTAGTGAAGAAGAGCTGGATAAAAACTCCGTGAAAGAAGCTACATCCAATAAATACAAGAAGAATTTATTCTAATATATTTAAGCGAGCTATTATTCTATGCCTACCTATACAATCTGGAAAAAAGGAAGGGATAAAAATCAGCGGATTATAAACAAAATAAAAAAATCTTGATGGCCTGTAGTCAGCGAAAAGGTAAATTTCCTCAAAATTCACTGAAATTGTTGAATATGGTTCCACTTCAAGGCTGATTTTTTTTTCGCCTATTTCTTAACAATAAATATACTATATATTTTTTCAATCAGGGTCTAAATTAAGATCCAGAAAATGTACAATTACATAAAATTTATATTGAGTGTTCATATTTTATCAATATTTCTTATTTTTTCATTATTAATTTCTATTTTTTTGTCTGTGCATTTTATGGAAAATTGCTTCGAACAAAAATTGTAGGTACTGATTATATCTATAACCTAAAATTATTTTTGATGATATTTACACTACGGGCCTTTTTTGATATTTTTTTAAAATGTTTGAACGGTCGCCATTTTGAAACTACTTACCCAATATTGCCCAAATTTGAAATTGATACCTTCAAATCTGCGACCTCTATCGTGTTAACAAATTTCGTAATATCCCATATATATATGATAAAATAGATTTTTGTTGGGGATGCAGTCATTTAATAAATAAAATTGCCAAGCTTTCGAGAATGTTTATTCGCTTCGTCAGGGCAAAATTCGTGAATTTGGATAAAATTAACCACAAACAGGAAAGATTTAATAGCCATCAAGAATTTGATTTATGAAATGACTGCATCCCCAACAAAAATCTATTTTATCAAATATTAAACCAGTCAAGAATTCAGAATCAAATATATATATATAAACTTTTGAACCAAATGTTTTTTTGGACTAACTTATAGACATATGACAACATGCCGTTGAAATTTTTTCGAAATTCAAAAGTGTGAACGATCGCAATAGGTACATTTCTCCTAGAGACCTTGTAGAGTGAAAAACGAAATCAAATTATTTCCAGCTGAATCATCAAGGAAGAAGAAGAGGACATCTGTAACCAGACGAGACTGTACGTGTCATCGATAAATTTGGTATCAAATTGTAATGCCAGTGGCGTACCAAAACAATTTTATTTTGGGAGAATAAAATTCTGAAACCGGAAAGTTGTGTTTTCTTGTTATTTTGACAAAGCCGAAAGGATCCCGAACTGCAATTCAGTTCTAGTTTCTAGTAGGGAGAGAACAGTATGCAAGAGAGACAGCTGGAAATCATAGACTTCACGAAAAAACGAATGAAAACGGAGCACGTTTGATAGATTTTTCCACACCCTGTAACATGATGATCAAAACAACAAGTTTCCAAGGAAAAATATATATAGAATAACTTGGATATCCAATGATGGTATGAAAAGAAATCAACTAGACCGTATACTTATTGATGGTAGACACGCCAATAGCATAATTGATGCCAGAACAATAAGAGTGGCTCTGATAATCTTCTAAACAGGGCAAATCTGAGAGAAAGATTATCAAATAACTGCAGGAAACGATGTTCTCAAAAGATGGACTTAGACTTAAGAAACAGACTTTTCTTCCTATAATTGATGGAAATTTACAATGTTGGACAAGATGTTCAGGTATCAATAGGAATATTTGATAAAATAACATGTACCTACCCTTATATTATCAAAAATTTAATAAATCAGCGTTACAAACAAACTGAGCAAGTATAAAATATAATTTATTAGATTAAAGAACCCACGACGAAATTAATAGCTAAGAAGAATCTCAAGTCTTTTAAACTGAAAATACTGAATCAAAATCAGTTCATTCTCTGGGGCTACGAACCCACAGACACTTATACACTATTCACACCTCAAACTTATAACACCCCTCTCTATGCGTCGGTTGTTATGAAATTTTAAGTATAGCAGATAGTGAATAGATCTGAAACATAGAGTTCTAATTAACAGTATTGAATTGAGAGTAAACTAAATTTACTATTTGAAGAATATTAGAAAATATATAAAATTTACTTTTATTTTAGATTTATGCATAAATGAGACGTCATTTCTTCAACAAATATCGACTACACCGAAGCTAGTTATTGGAACCTTCAAACCTGCAATGTGTTCAAAGATACACTTTATACGATTATTTCACCAAGTTCCATTGATTTCCTGGAACTGTCCTCTGGTAAGTATTTCATTATAATGCTAGTATTAGATTTTTCTTTTTGAACGACGAACCCCGAACGGAGGAGGTATAAATTTTTGGTTCGTGCGCGCGTTTTATATAGTAAACAAACTCCGATTTTGATGATTTTTGATTAGTTTGAAAGAGCAGTCTTGAGAAATGGTCCCATATTCATACAAACGTGAATCCTAAATATTCTTTCCTCCGAAAACCGCGCCGAAGGGGTGAAGGGGGCAAATTTTTCCGAAAATCTAAAATCTGAGGTGACATAATCAAAGATGGGACAATATCCGGAAAAGTTTAGATTGAACATTTTTTCAAAAGAGTTTTGGAGATAGAGGCATGTTAAATTTTCAAATATATGTATTTTTGCTATGTGGAGAGTGGAATTTCTTTCAAAAATTGAAAACTGTGGTACTACATGAAAGACATAATTATTTGTAGCAACATTTATACTATTTTTTTTCCTGAGAGTTACGGTTTTCGAGTTAAATCGGTAAAATAATAACATCTAAAATACTTTCCGTATTTCCGCAGCGATGTTTTGAGATCTCAATAATAACAACTACAAGCAAAGAAGATAGATACTACATAGAAGTGTACATCGTATAGTAAATTTGAGGTGAAAACCGAGTGAGCTTCGTTAACCTAGTGGCGAGGGCGCTACCTTCGAAAAGGAGTATTTTGTAGCATAATTCAACATTCGGCTATCAGGCGACCAGAACTGGCTATAGGTACTTATGTGTCCCTAGCGTCTCTCAACGGCAATCACCAGCCCGCTGCCCGCTAGAACACATAAGTACCTATAGCAGTTTCTGGTCGCTTGATAGCCGAATGTTGAATTATTCTACAAAATACTCATTTTCGGCGGTATCGCCCTCGTCACTTGGTTAACGAAGCTCACTCGGTTTTCGCCTCAAATTTACTATACGATGTACACTTCTATGTAGTACTTATCTATCTTCTTTGCTACAAGCAAATAATATACGTGGGTAATAGGATAAGTACCATCTTCATTGGTATTAGTGAACGTTCAACGATTTTCGTGACTAATGTTACACTCGAAAGTGTGTAAATAAATATTTTTTACAAAAAACTGGACCGACGTTATTAGTTCGTGCACTGAAAAATATAAAATAATATTAATTCTATTGGTGCTGGTACTTGTGAAGTTGGTGCCAAAAGTTTTCGGTCTAACTGCAGCTGCACAACTTCAAAAGAACCAGCACCAATTTAGTTAATATTTTTTTGTATTTCTCAGTGCACCAACTAATAAAGTCGGTCCAATTTTTCGTAAAAAATATTTATTTCAAAATATTTGAGAAATTCCCGTGGTTGGTGCTCAGTTACCAATAAAATTTTCCCGTTTAATTCGTTTTTGTATCTCTTCTAGTTTTCTGACATACCCTATACAGCCATCACTAATTTTGGGCGTTCTGTAGGTATATTTTGACTGAATATTTCATCGACTCCATATATTATACCGGAAAGGCTTTCAATTGATTGGTTTCCAAAGCTTCTTACTTGAAGTTATTTTCATTGCACCATCAATATCAATATACGGACAAACCAAAAACAAGCACTTTCTATACTTACTACTCTCGTCGACTTCGACTTATCTTCGCTGTTGCATATAGATTTATCAGTTCTCAGCAGAGGCTTTAGCAGACTAGAAATCCCGAGCCACTTTCTCTCGCTTCAAATGCGAGATGGGGGATCAAAGCGGCATGATGACGACTGAGACTGTCTGCCGAAATCTGAAACTGAAATGTGATGTTTTATTACTTTTCAGGTCTCCGGATGGAACGACAGCAATCAGGAGGAGGGGAAGGTGAGGATGTTGAGTCCCCCAGTTGCCGCTATTGCTGAAGGATTTAGCAGATTGGCAATTCAGATGAGGTGGAGATCCATTGCCGTTATCGCTAGCAGTGAGTTTATTTTAATTAATTATATTGGTTAGTTTAAATGGGAAAGATACTTTACAATGTCAGAGGAATGGAAGGTATCTATATATAAGAATAAAGTTGCTGCAATTTATGTCAAAGAAAAAATATGAAGTATTAGTTAGGAATTCAAACAATAGATTCAACTGCAGCATCAAAAATGCTCAGGACTTTTGGAGCAAGTGCCATGTTGGTATTTTTGTTTTTTTTTAAATAAACGTATTGCAATCGTTCGCATTTTGCTATTTCGAAAAAAATTCAAAGGCATGGTATTATATGTAAATAAAGAAGAGCGAAATGTTTTTTTTCGAAAATTCGAAATTGAAAACAGTGAAATTTACCTATCGGCTGGCTACGAGCTGTCGGATTTTTTTATTAAAAGGATATGGTCATACTAATTTAAACTTGTTATTAAAATAATGTGCGTGTGAACTGCGTTAATAAACGTCATAGAAATATGGGAGTTCTAGACTAAGAATATCAGTACTGATAAACTGAAATTTGTATAAGAAATCCATAAACAACATGGCTGACAGAAAATATCTTAATGTCTTTTAGTTGAACTAAGTTCTTACAAAAACTATTAACGAATTTATTACATAAGTCACTGAAACGAGATAATAATATAAATTCAACTGGAACTGGCAATTTTCAGTTATTCAGTTATAGGACGGTAAAAGAGTCGACATCTTCAAAAGTACCAGAACTTTTGTTGTATATGTTTCAATCTTAGTTTTTGTATTCTTTTTGATTGTTGCATTGGTCAGGTACATCCGAAGCCCCTAAAGATGACAGCACTATCTACAGAGAAAACTTTTACTATCTCACTTTTTCCCAAATATACAGTAGGTTTTAGAATAATATTTAAGGAGCCATCAAGATTTTTTCTTTTTCATAGTTGTTAAAAGTTACTAGCAAAATATGATTCACTTTCTGCATTTTTCAAAGAAAATATTCCTTAACCCAGCAATGCATATCTTGCAGTTTAGGTAGGTAGGTATAGAGAATGTTGATATGGATCGATAGAGTGAAACAAACTAAATGTGATACTAATAACTAACATAAAGTACAGTATGTTTTATTTGATATAATCAGTTTTTGGCATGTTGAAAGTGCTCTAGTTTTACCAATTTTACCAAATTTTTATCACAATTAAAATTTTATGTTAAAAAGTATAGATCTTTGGAATAGGATACCCCGAAAAAAATGCTTTATAAAAGGTGCCAAATCAAAATATTGAATAAAAAATATTATTTTCTTAATGAAATATGAAATTAAGTACCTACCTATTTCCGATATAACAGGAAGTTATTTTAAGTTGCCTTTGTCTTAGATAGTGCCTGATCATAAAGCAACTACTGTAATTTTTCAGGACTAAAATATGAGTTGCTTCTCAATACTGAACTGCGTTAATAAACGTCATAGAAATATGGGAGTTCTAGACTAAGAATATCAGTACTGATAAACTGAAATTTGTATAAGAAATCCATAAACAACATGGCTGACAGAAAATATCTTAATGTCTTTTAGTTGAACTAAGTTCTTACAAAAACTATTAACGAATTTATTACATAAGTCACTGAAACGAGATAATAATATAAATTCAACTGGAACTGGCAATTTTCAGTTATTCAGTTATAGGACGGTAAAAGAGTCGACATCTTCAAAAGTACCAGAACTTTTGTTGTATATGTTTCAATCTTAGTTTTTGTATTCTTTTTGATTGTTGCATTGGTCAGGTACATCCGAAGCCCCTAAAGATGACAGCACTATCTACAGAGAAAACGTTTACTATCTCACTTTTTCCCAAATATACAGTAGGTTTTAGAATAATATTTAAGGAGCCATCAAGATTTTTTATTTTTCATAGTTGTTAAAAGTTACTAGCAAAATATGATTCACTTTCTGCATTTTTCAAAGAAAATATTCCTTAACCCAGCAATGCATATCTTGCAGTTTAGGTAGGTAGGTATAGAGAATGTTGATATGGATCGATAGAGTGAAACAAACTAAATGTGATACTAATAACTAACATAAAGTACAGTATGTTTTATTTGATATAATCAGTTTTTGGCATGTTGAAAGTGCTCTAGTTTTACCAATTTTACCAAATTTTTATCACAATTAAAATTTTATGTTAAAAAGTATAGATCTTTGGAATAGGATACCCCGAAAAAAATGCTTTATAAAAGGTGCCAAATCAAAATATTGAATAAAAAATATTATTTTCTTAATGAAATATGAAATTAAGTACCTACCTATTTCCGATATAACAGGAAGTTATTTTAAGTTGCCTTTGTCTTAGATAGTGCCTGATCATAAAGCAACTACTGTAATTTTTCAGGACTAAAATATGAGTTGCTTCTCAATACTTCTAAAACGCTACTCTGTCACTTGAATAACCCTGTACAGAATAAATAATTAAAATTAGTTAAAATATCAAAAACTTAGTCCAATGCGAGTCGGGCTCGAATAGAGAAGAACATTTTTATCTCAAATTTCCAATTTTGTGTCACACGAACCAGTTCCGTCTTTTCATCGGATGTACATGACATACAATTTTTTTTTCTAGTTTTTGTAGAAGGTTATTTGTTTTACAGTGTAAAGTGTCGACAGAAAATAAATTAAAAATAATTGTTTCAATAAATATGTATAATGATTTAGCATTTTTTCGTAAGCTTCCTACTCTCTTTCTCTGAAAACGTTAAAAATTTTCAAAAATGTTCCATTTAAGCATTTCCAGAAATTATCAATTCCTTAATTTTTGTTGCATTTTTCTTATTAACTTGGGCAGGGTTATTTGCATTAGATGGTTTACTCTTATATGCACAATATATCTTAGTTCTTTTAACAGATTTGTTTTAAGCAGGAACCTCATTAATTTTTCGGTGTCAAAGTTTTCGTTTAGAATTTCTTTCATTCTGGTGGGGATGTTATGTTGCTGTCTTTCTTGGATGTATTGGGGGTACACAACTAACAAGCGATGGAGAGTTATTGATACGTCACACTCGTTCAAAATATGGGTTGGTCCTTTCTTGAAAAGGTAATCATGTATCGTGTGTGTTTGTTCTTTTACCGGTTAAATTGTTCCACTTTCGTACTAATGGTTTGGTTGATTTCAGTTTGTTGTTCACAGTATCCCATTTGCTTTGCCATTTGTCCATATTTTTAGTTCTGAATAAGGATTTTAAGTCTAATTGAACTGTTGTTCTTATAGTTGAAGTAATTGACATTTTTGTTGGTTCTTTTGCCATTATATCAGCTTTCTCATTTAGTTACTCACCACAGTGGGATGGTACTTATAAGAATTGGATAGAATAGTGATGCTGTTGGAATTTAAGGAGTTCAGATTCTACAGATAAGAGGGTCGGGTATTTGAGATATATTTTATTTAGGGCTGTTAAGGAACTTAACGAATTTTATAGCATGAAGAATAGCGATGATTTCCGCATGGAAAATTGTTGAGTTTTGAGGGAGTTGTTGCTTGTTCTCCGTTACAAAAGCAGCACATAATCCTGTTGGATGCATCTGTATAAATATGTCTGCAATTTTTTTATTTTTCCAACTAATGTAGGATTGGTGGGTATCTTGTTTCTTGTGTCACATATTGGCTTTATAATTATTCACGGTGTAGGGGAGTCATATCTTTCATATAACCACTAGACTTTGTCAAATCTAGACTTCTCAGATATTTACTAACTCGTATGTAGGAGAGTGGATCTATTCTCTTCTTTGTAAAGTGTATTCCCAGAGCTATTTTTATGGCTGAGTTATGGATTGTATCTAGCTCTTTAAATACTGATTAATTTGAAGAGTTTTATGCCAGTTCTATGAATGGTTAGGAATGTTGCGCAATCAGCACCCCACTGTTTATTAGACTATATCTTCATCAGGTTAAGTCCATTTTGAGAGGTTTATCATATATATCGAATATGATCCTTCCACGTAAAACCTTGATTGAATGTCATACCTAAAAATACTGTTCTCTCCAAATAGTCGATTGGGGACGCATAAAGGTGTAGCGTAGGTGGAAGCTTATTTTTTGTGGGATATTTTTGAAAATAGCATTGCTTTGGTTTTGGAAGTGGAGAACTTTAAACAAGTTGCGTTTGACCGTTTTTCTAACCTGTGAATAGCGTCTTGTATGTACTTGTTTGCAGTCGATTTGCTTTCCCCCCTGGTGAATATAACAAGGTCATCTGCAAACAGTCTTGTTTTTACTAGGGTTTGACGTGATTCAACAATATTATTGAAGGCGATTAAAAATAGTACCACACATAAAGTCGATCCTTGGAATATTCCATTTTCCTGTGTTTTCGAAAACATATTGCCTAAAAGTAATTTGAAAGGTCTCTGCTTTAACAAATTTGTTATGAATTGGTTTATGTTTCCATGAATCGAACATTTATTCAGAAAATATATGATATCATTGCGCCGTTTTGTATCATATTCCTTGGTTACATTGAAAAAACGGCCAAGCACACCTGACCACTGGTGAACGATTCTATATCCACAAGGTTCTTTGTAATGGAGCGTTCTTTCCTGAATCATTTTTTTAGTGATAAAATGTAATTACTCTTCTCGAAGAGCCATGCTAGTTTATTGCTCACAATTTTTTCCAAAGGCTTAGATATCGCATATGTTTGTGAAATGGGTCTATACGATTCAGGATTACATTTGCTCTTTCCCTGTTTCAATATGGGAATAATGATAGAGTCGTACCAATCTGCTGGGAATACTTGTCGTGTTAAGATGCAGTTATAAATACTTAGGACATATTGTTTACCATCTATAGGAAGTCCAGAAAAATAACAAGGATGCTATCAAGGCCTGGATTGGTGTTTTTCATAATAGCCAATGCTTCTTCTACTTTATCCATCGTTATGTTTAGATTAAGGGATGGATTGCAGTTGGTATTATCACTCACTTGAACATCTTCTAGATTTATATTTGGGATGTCTCTTTGGAAAGGGCTTCGTCACTGGAGTTACGTTGGTATGTGTCTGCTAAAACTGGAGTAACGTTGAGTTATTCAAAGTTGAGACAAAGTTTTTTCAGAACTCCCTCTTACTTCTTTTTAAAATGTATCTGGCACAAGATCTAATTTTTTTAATGAAATTTGTTAAATCGATAGCTTAACCTTTACCTGTAGATGTACTGAATCTTGTGTCTCGGCCGTCATTCAGAATATTCATCATAGATATAATGTGTTCTAATATGCATCCTAGAGGTGTTAACTTTTTCGCTTCTAAGATATAGTTATGGGCACTAAATTCCCCAAGGATGAGGTATTTGATGAAATATGTTTGAGATCTCTGTAGCGTTAGATTCGAGACCAGGACGGATGAACACATTCCATATATATACTTTTGTTGGTCCTTTGATGTTGATTGCTATTAGTTCTAAATCAGTTCAGATGGGAATTTGTTCATCTCCGTATGATTCGAGAACATATATGGCCACTCCTCCACTTTCATGATCTGTCAGATTTCTGTTGTTGTAGAAGGACGTGTAGCATTTGAGGAAATGCGGTTTATTTCCTTTGAATTGAGATTCTTCTCTAGGGCACTTGGCTTATGTTCAGCTACAAGAAGACAGATTTTCTAAACATGTATAGTACCCCTTTAAGTTTCACTGTATTATTGAACTGAAAATGGGACTGGTTTAAAAAGTATCGATAGATGATTCACTTTCTGGATCTCTTGAATGGTCTTTGTTAAGTAGTTTCGTGATTTTGTCTAAGTTTTGTGCATCGTGTTTTCAGGTAACGTGGGTTCATATAGGGATGTATTTTTGTTAATATGTTGTTACCTGTGTAGGATTTGGCTTCACTGAGGGAATCTGGGGAGCCGTATGTATTCGTTTGCTTCTGAAGGAGATATGAATATGTTTTGCGGTGGTTCAGAGGTTTGTGTTTGTTGGGGTGATTGAGAATATTTTGAGAATACTTTAGGATGATATGTGTCCTTCCTGTTTTCATAAATAACATGCTTGTTTTTTATTAAAAAAAAGATTAAATAATTGGATGGGAATTATGTCTTCGAAAACAGCGTGTGTTTGAATGAAGTATTAGTTGTACCTATCCTGAGGAAGTCTACTATATTAATTGAATTCCAAGAATATTCGTTCTCGATGATGTCATGTAGTATGGTTGGACATGCATTAGAAATGATCAGTCTTTCGTTTGGCGTGAATAATTTTCTAGCTTGAAGAAGTTGTCGGTTTATCACGATTGTACCGATATCTATGGCGCAGAAATCTCTTCGTTTGTGTAATAGATACATAGTCGTTCATTGGTGATTCTCGATAGAGCTAATATTTTGTTGGGGTTGATTTGTTCGGCTATTGCAAAAAGATTCTTCTAAATTAGCATTTGGTAGAGATTTAAATAAAATGGCTTGTTTTATGTTTGTATATTTTGGTTTTGATGGATTTAGTACAGTGGAGTAGTAGTGGTTTGTTGTTGTTGTGGAGGCCACTGTTATCAGCGACTTCCATACTAGTTCCTTCGATCATGAATGGTTTATTTGGACCTGAATATGGTCCTCGTGATTCTCCCTCATCGCAGGCGATTTGCTGTTTGACCTTGTGTAAATTTTCCGCGTTCTCGATGATTTGTTTATGGTTTGATGTTTAATTGAAAAAATAATTAACTGCTACTACTCACTGGATAGGTCTGATGACATCACAAGTTCACTGACTCCTTTTAGCGAATACCTGTCTAATTTATGAGGTTGAGATTCACTAATAAACTTTGGTAATTGTCCGGAGCTAATCGAAAACAGTGTTGGCAGTATTGGTACAAGACAGGATCTTTTATTTCTTAATTTTGCCAACTCAAATACATGGTTTCTGGAAAAAATGTCCGCTTACTTCCTTTGGGGGAATTTTTTAAATTTCTCATCACTCAAAATTTCAACTCTCAATCCGTTACGGTTCATGCAATATAGCCTGCACACAGACGAACGGACGGACGGACGGATTTAGTAATTGGGATGGATGTAGTATTTGTCGTTATACTGTCTTAGTAGATAATAGGGATCTGGCCTGTTATGATCCACCCACCTTACACTATAACTAATATTATATATAGTAAGCCATCAATTCTACAATCTTTATTATAGGTCTCATAGCAAATTCAATCGTATAAAATATCTGGGCCACTAAGTAGAGACTATTGATATTTTATCTCTGTTTTCTCAAAATACTATGAATGTTGTGGTTATGCATTCGATTTTTGGGGTGAGTAGACGAGTAGAAAAAATAAGAAATGCAAAAGTTCTTGAAATGGGAGCCAGTCGTTGACAGAAATATTATAGAATCTGACTTCATCCTGTTTTTAAGGGAGAAATCGTTATCTAACCGTGTCCGACCGTTTGTGAATGGGAGGGCAATAAATATTTGACTTAATGTAAGCTCACGAGAATGTTTTTTTTTTCAAGGGTAACTAGAACTTCATTATAGATCATACAAATTTATTTACTATAACAATTATAGCTACTTACAGCTATTTATTAAAGTGGAATTAGCAGGTACACATAGACAGGCTCTTAGATTATTATGAAATTCTTAGATTTATTGAAATAGTTGTTTATTCTAGTACATATACTTATGTATATTACTCATGTG
Source organism: Crioceris asparagi (assembly GCA_958507055.1). Classification (NCBI taxonomy): domain Eukaryota; kingdom Metazoa; phylum Arthropoda; class Insecta; order Coleoptera; family Chrysomelidae; genus Crioceris; species Crioceris asparagi. The sequence goes on from OY293829.1 coordinate 49,218,706, forward strand.
AATCAGTCCCCATAATACGAACCATTACAACAGTTACTACAAATACTGCTACAACTATGGAGATAAAAAATGTAAGAATAGTTAATAGTTAGTCTACAAAAAATAGTTGAAGTTGATCTAGATGCGTGTTATCAAAATGATACCTCATCGGTGGCGCTAAGAGCGGAACACCGTTGGGTTTCGGTCGGTCTAGTATCAACTTCTCAGCGGTGCTTCAACTTATTCGAACACATCCATGAGCCATATGTATACCTGATGAATTATAATGAGAACGAAATCGCCGATCATTCTCTTGATTCAAAAGTGATGTGATCCGAATGAAATTAAAGAATAAGGGATAGATAGAATGTTTTGTAATATCTGTATTGAATAAATTTTCAAACATATTATATCTACCAGCGATGATGTTGTCCAATGCGGAATGTAGTATTTGCTTACCGATTAGTTGTTCTCATCGTTGGTAGGTAGAGTAATAATATAATATAACCTATTTATTTACTGTTGATCAAAGTCATATTTTAACATATTTCACAGTGTAAATCTTCTTTCTTTCATCACTACTAAATAGTAAACATTGGCAAATTTTAAAATACCAACAGATTCAACTCGTTCGTACGTGTTCCAGGTAATTGACTCAAGGGACAAAGATGCATCATTAGGTTAAAGCCTAGTTAAGCTTTCTCGCTTTACCTCTATTTCACCTGTACAAAAGTTAAAACAAGAATTAAATCCTCTTTGGTTCAATGGGTAGATATGTTTTATTTTGTTTATTCCGCAATATTACGGAAATTTCTCAACAAGCTGGTGAGAAACGAATCACAGAAAAATATAAAACAATTAACCCAAAATTTGTGATTTCTTCGTACAGAATATCTTGTTATATAAGGTGTTGCTACAAATTCTTCACACAATGCTAGCACGTATTGCTGGAATCAAAATAAGGTAGGTAATTCAAGAAAACTTGCCATAAAACAAAGTTGCGTTGTTTAAGCTATACAGGGTGTTTCTAAATAACATGCTAATATTTAAGGAAGACATCCATGAGCTCATTTTGAGAAAAAAACTTTATTCGAACACAATATGTCCTTAAGGTCTTAAGTTTTGAATTATAGGGTGCTAGAGTTTGAGGATTTTTCTTTCTATGATGTCTTTGGTATGACCCTAGATAGTAGGCAACTTCTATACAACAAAAGACATTTTCAACTGAACAACGCACTGAATTATTTTAAAGTGAAATGCCACTGCATTTTCTCAAAGTTAAAACTTTTTTTGAAATTCTCATTACTTTCTGAGAAAATCTTGATCTATTTTCCTTGGACGTAGGTACTGCTTTCGCTTAAAATAATTAATTAATTTGCTTCTCGCTAGAACACACACAAAAAATATGTAACTTCAAACGAAAATGTATTTTAGAGAATAATAAAATAATAAACAAAGTACATCTTGGAATACAACACCAAATTTATCGTAAAATGACCTTTCGGACATAAATATGTTCATATGGAGTTTTTTCCCAAAATGGACCCAAGAATAATCTCTTTAAATATTAGCTTTTTATTAAGAAACACGCTGTATTCTAAAACTTATTATTTTTTAATGTTTTTTATCGTTAACGTTGACATACAATATGACAAAAAATATTTTCATAAATATCACAATCACTAAAATTGATTCATATTGGACCAGAACATTTTGTCAATTATACTTTCATGTTTACACAATTTGATTTTCTATATTTTTCAATCTGTTGATTTTGTATTTCAAACATGTGTAGGTACTTTGGTGATTTCAATTTTACATCAGATTAGACACTGTGTTGATGCTTGTTTTTGGTACCTGTCAAGCCGACAACTTGCTATTTTTTTGTATTTTCTAATCCAGATAAAAACTCAAATTCAAGATATGGTAAGGAAAGATTTAGGTTCTTTATTCAAGTTTAAAAAAACGAAGCTTGGAACTCTTATTACTTGATATCGGTTTGCTCTCAGAAAAAGATGGTTGAAATATCATTTCATCGATATCATAAGCCTTCAAACTATAATACAACAATTTCACAAATTCGCAAACAATATTGAATGAGAATTCATGTTAAAGACTGTAGACCCTTCAACTAGGACAGAGGCAATTCCCATTTGAGTTTATCTATTAAATATGACCAGATACCTAGCGAGACTTAAAAATTTTTCGATTTAATGTGCTATAGAATTTATGGACTCTACGAGTTGCAAAACATACTTATGTAATTGTGTATTTTTTAGTTCATTATTAGCATTCCGAGAAAGATGACATAAACACCCTTATAATTTCACAAATTTACAAATTAGAAATAGAACATAATCACATAGCACAGAATATAATATCATAAAGCTTCATAAGCAAAATGCTTCTAAAATTATTGTTTATTGAAGATTTGTCATTGCATCTGCCAGGTCATCTTGGCTCAATGACAGGTATAGTAGACGTCCGCTAATCATATTCGTGAGTTCAGGCCCCGTCCAATCAGCACAACTTTTACTCCCAAAAAAATGTAATGATAATATGAGAAAATATAATGATAAAAGATAAAACGGATTCCCGATGGACTTTGGAAATAAATTTATTTAACTGTTTATACCTCACAATTTCTCTTACAGAGTTGAAACACTCGAGTTGTAAGTTTTACTCGTACTTGCCTCTTTTTTATTTACAGTTGATAAGCCGCAGCATTGAAGTATTTCAAGAATGATATATGCTTTCGAGAAAAGATGGTCCTGGAAAGAAGCAGATACCTTCTTTTTCTCCCTCTTTTTTTCTAAGGCAGGCAATTTCTTTATGTACGCCTAGTGTTTCCCATTGAATCTGAAAGAAAATTTCAAGGACTGCTAACAATGCATTGTGTCTTGCAACACTGTTAATCCTACGACGACGGCAATAATTCTGAACTAATATAGTACACCACGGCAGGATATGTTATTTCGAGAGCATTGGAGCATTGGGAGAAAGCCGGATTCTTGCTACAGGAAATGAACTCTAATAGAAATTGCGGCAGATAATGTTCCCCGGAAGGCCATGTAATCTTGATCTGGTTGACTCTATTTTGTATTTATTCATCAAATATAAGTTTAGTTAGAAAGAGCTCAGCATGTTTTTTTATCTTTGAGAAAGAAGGTGGAATTGCTTTGAAACTTAAATCTTCAAGTAGTGTTCTCCGTTCACGTATGCGCTCACTTACTCTTGCTTACTATATGTAGTATAAGAGTGATGGCAATAGTGCTTCTAATCTACACTAAAATCAATAATATAGATTTCTTAATAACATCATAACCGGTAATTGAGAAGTCGTGAATATTTTATGTTTTAATATTATCATTTATTTCTTCCCAATTAGTTAGTTAGTACGTAACTATAAGAAAAGGCATGACGTTTGTGATTTTGATTGGTATAGGTATATCTTATATTTCGAATAGCTTACAGAGGTTCATATTGAGAGGGAAAGATCAAAATAATAATTCGGAGTTTCAACTTATATTTAGCATGTCAAAATTGCACATTATTTGAATTGTTCATGCAAAAATACTCTTATAAAGCCAATAAATACGAATATATCTCAAGCTCCTGTTTTCTTTCTATATTGTGGAGTTCCTTTTCTATGTTAGTTATATACATTCATGTATACTTAATGATTATTCTATGAAAATCATCAGACTCATGAAATTTAATCTAGATGAAGCTCCTTAGAAATATATCTTAGTAATAAAGGCGTGACGCCCATATTAGTTTATATCCACCACAAACCAAATCCTTTTAAGAAGAAAACCTCAACTATAAAAACTCCTCGAAAGGAAATGTTGTAAAAATGCAAATTTTACTGCCCTTGGGCCTTTCAATGTCATCGAAAACTTTTCCCATCCACCTTCTCTATATTTACATAGAAAATATTATTATTCATAAGAAAATCTTCCGAACGTAGAAAGTATAGAAGAAACTTATCTATTTTCTTATGCATGATTGACTCTCCATAAGATGATTCAAAGTAAACAAGAAATTGATTGGAATTAGGCAAACGGAATCATTGTGGTTGTTTATCTTGAGAAATACTATTAAACTCTCAAGGATCATTTAATAAAAGACGTACATGGAAAATAATTTCAGAATGTGGTCATTTATTTTTAGATACTTTTATACCGTTCTCATTTGCTGGATCACAAATGAGCTATGTCAAGTTTTAAACATCGTCCCCAAATGGGCAATCTGAATTACGAAAATAAGAACTTTAAGAAGCAAGTTTCCCAAACTACAATCGAAATTATGCATCTACGATAATGAATTAATTACGATAAAATCTGATTTAAAAAAGATAACGCTAGTTCTGAATTGAACCAATTCTATTTTCAATGACTTATCTATAACATTTTTGACATATGTCAATTTACCCAATAAAAATAGTAGTTTAACGAGAAAGTTTTTATCTATATAAATTTCAATAATAAAATATAGGTATTTTGTAAAAGTGAAAATGATTTGATTTTAAATTGATTCTAAAATATAATGGAATTGATTATCAAAAAAAGTTGTGTTAGAATAGTTTCTAATCCATAGAACGTTTGAAAACATTGTTGAGTGAAGTGTCCATGGATTTAATTTTATTAATTTTGGGAACACCGTTGAATCCATAAAAAGACTCTGATCACTAACTGGTAATGCAGATAATTAATTTGCTTCCTATTCTCGGATAATCTCAAATATATCCTTGTGGATTTTTTAAGCATCCTCTGAAGTTTGCCGGATGCGGCTCTTCATAATGTGAGCATTTTGCTGGCGTGTCTATGCGTTTTAAGCATGTGCTGGTGTGGTGTTCATATCCTCAGTTTAGGCATATAAGCTGCAACTGGCACTTTGATCTACTATGCCCGAATCGTTGATAACGGTGGTTGTCCAATCCCTCCTTGGAGATGCTGTTTTTCAACTTGACCTTCATCCTCAGGATCCGCTTGACGTCGACAATTTTCTTTTCTTTGGACATGCTGTCACTGAGGCACATACGTCTAAAATATTTTCATTTTAGTTGAATTTCCGGTTATACCGGAAGTATATGTCAACTTTGTTATTTTTAATAGAATACCCTGTATATTACCACATTTTTAGACTTGTACAATTTTGAAAACATTTTATGTATAATGCCCTATACCTAAGTCTAACCGTTTTTGACATATTTTATGTCAAAAATTAAGGTTACAGTCCAAAACATAATTATCAATCTTTCCTATGAGGAAGCCCTTAAAATGTAATTTTGGTTGATTTTGTTGTAGAAAAAAATTTACTTCATCAGTATTCTTCTGATATTTTCATAATAATTTATACTGATTGATCTAAAAAGAAGCTTGAAAACCAGATCCAGAAAAACGTCAAAATATTTTTTTTTCAAATGACAACTCCCGTTTTTTATTATTTTATTGTAATAAGCAGCAAAAATAAGGTTAAAATAACTTTGTAAAAGGAATTAGCACTTCTCAAAATAATTGTCAATTTTTCGTTTTTCAAAGTAAAATGCTACACATCTTTAAAGTTGTGTTAGAAGTAGGCCATGATTGCATTAGAACAAATGTCAATAAAAGTCAAACATGCGTAAAAATGTCTACATAATACGAGAAGACTCAATTATAAAAATGAAGATTATTTTAATTTATTCATTGATTATGGAGAGTGTGATCAAGTTATTTGGGACAAAACCTTGTGCCGCTCATGAAAAGACTAGATAAGAGTAAAACAATATGTATTCCTCTATTTAATTCTTTGCCGAAGAGAATTAGAGAACTGCCATTGGAATCATTCAAAAAAACATTGAAAATAATTTTAATAGACATAAGCCTTTATCAAATCGATGATTTCAATCGGCTCCTCGAAGACTCCCTTGCAAGCAATAGTGTTCCTACTGGTGAGTTTTATTTCATTGTTATTGTATGTTGAGTGTTAATTTTATTTTTATTTTTATACCTACATTTTGTTTTAAATTGTATATATGACTTGTCCAATTTGTAATTTACGGATGCAATATATTCTATTCTATTCTATTTCCAGAACTGTAATACATTTGCAACACTCTATCAACAGAAACACAAACCTACACCAAAATCTGTTAACAAAATTATAGAAGACTTAAAGAACTTTGGAACTATAAAGTCTAAAAGTACGTAGAAATAAACCAATTGTTAACCATGAAAATACTTAAATCGCAATTTTGGGATATTTTGCCGTAGATCCAAAAATTTTTACAAGTAGCATGCGAATTAGGAATATCTAGTTCTAAAGATTTTATGGAAACACGAGTCCATACTGATTTTCGGTAGTTCAGCATATGAAAGATTAACGAGACTGATTTCCCACGAAGAATGGAGTTCTTTTCGGCATGATAATTACTCAAAATTTGCAAATAAAAAGTATTGTGTTAACTTTTTTGACGCTTGTTTGAATTTTATTGACATTTGTTATTGTTTTGTGATACAATCATGGCCCACTTCTAACATAACTTTAAAGATTTGTAGCATTTTTACATAGAAAATTGAAAGATTGCCAATTATTTAAAAAAATCGGTATACACAACCTTATGCAAGTTCCCCTTATTTTTGGTGCTTAATACAATAAAATAATAAAAATGGGGTTTCCATTTGAAAAACATATTTTTGAGGTTTTTTTTTGGTTTTAGTTTTAGAGCTTGTTTTTTGATCACTTGGGGCCTGAGAAATCGCTGCGGAGTCCATTGATACAAGAACCGAAAGTAATAAAAAGTATTTAAAAATGACAAATATAACTAAATGATATGAGAATATAATAGCCTATAGCTACATATAGAGCTAGGTACATATTATATTCACACATATATTTCAATTTTGAGAAATATTTTGAGAAAAATTATTGAATTTATTATTAAAGAGATTTAATATATAAGAATAAATATATATAGAAATAAATAGAATAGTCCATTAATATCTGAACGTTTATTCCTAGTATTTTTATGTTTTTCAATATTTATCATTTCTAAGAAACCACGTTTAAAATAATTTTTCTCAGAACATAGAGCAATAGTATTATCAAAATCAATACTATGTTTTTTATTGATGGCATGTTCAGCCAAGGCACAAGATTTCTTATTACACTTATATCACTTTTATGGGATGTTATTCTTTCTAAAATACTTCTAGAAGTTTGACCAATATATGATAATTCACAATCAAGGCAATTTATTTTATATACTACACCAGACATTTCTGTCATTTCTAAAGGTGTCTTTATTTTGGAAAATAAATTAAATACGGTTTTAATATTTTTTCCGGCAATAATAACATTATACCCTATAAAAACATTAACTAACTTATTAGTGAGCTCATCTATATAAGGTAAAAATCTATAAATAGGGAGGATATTTGTAGTAGAGGTATTATCGTTATTATCATTTAAAGAGTTCTCATGATTTATTTCAGGGTTTTCTATATTGACATGAGGTTGCATTAAACATTTATTAATCAATTTTATAGGAAACGAATTCTCAATTAATATTTTTTTCAATTTTGATAAACTTTCATTTCTATATACCTATAGGATGCGAAAGTTTGATCACTCAGTTTTTTAATGCCATAATCAAGTTAATTTTCTGAGAGAAATCAGCTTATCATATTTTGTTATTATTATTAGCTTCATTGAATGAATGGATGCTTTTCAGGATATTTCATATTGTGTATCTATCGTATTGTGAGAGAATACGATTAAGATGATATATGTTAATATTTCTCTATTAGATATATCTGCTATTTTAATCAATTTCTCAGGTTAATTTGTGAGAGAAATTGACTTGTTTTTTATATAATTGACTCTTTCCATTATTTCATTTTAAAGTTATTTATGTCGTATTGTGAGAGAATATGATTATATATAATTAACAAATAGTCTGAATGCCTAACAAAATAGTAAATGATATTACTGACATAATAAACTTCAATTTATACTGCAATACCTACGAATTCAGATAGTCTAGTCTGTATACGGGTATATATTTATTTATATTATGTGTTTCTAAGTCTGTTATAAATGTTTTTTTTAATAATTGAATAGTACCTTTTTCTTTTTAATAAACTTATATCTGCCTCAATATTTTCAAGTTTAATGTGTGAATTGTTAAAAAAGAGCTACAAACACAAAGATAACTCCTATATGATCTTTTCTAAGAAAACTTGAATCTAGACACTTTCAACTCTAGATATGCCGTTACCATGACATTTATAAATAATTAATGACATTTCTGTATGATGGCTATGCAATCTTTCCTGTTTGTGGTTAATTTTATCTAAATTCACGAATGTAAGTACTTTAATTAATAATTTAATATTTGGTTAAGAAAATTTGTAACGATTTTTAGTTTGCCTCCACGAAGAGAATAAACATTTTCGAAAGCTTGGCATAATCCAAAGAATTTTATTTATTAAATGACTGCATCCCCAACAAAAATCTATTTTATCAAATAACAAACCAGTCAAGAATTCAGAATCAAACAATATATATATATATGTATATATATATATATATATATATACATATATATATATATTGTTTGATTCTGAATTCTTGACTGGTTTGTTATTTGATAAAATAGATTTTTGTTGGGGATGCAGTCATTTAATAAATAAAATTCTTTGGATTATGCCAAGCTTTCGAAAATGTTTATTCTCTTCGTGGAGGCAAACTAAAAATCGTTACAAATTTTCTTAACCAAATATTAAATTATTAATTAAAGTACTTACATTCGTGAATTTAGATAAAATTAACCACAAACAGGAAAGATTGCATAGCCATCATACAGAAATGTCATTAATTATTTATAAATGTCATGGTAACGGCATATCTAGAGTTGAAAGTGTCTAGATTCAAGTTTTCTTAGAAAAGATCATATAGGAGTTATCTTTGTGTTTGTAGCTCTTTTTTAACAATTCACACATTAAACTTGAAAATATTGAGGCAGATATAAGTTTATTAAAAAGAAAAAGGTACTATTCAATTATTAAAAAAAACATTTATAACAGACTTAGAAACACATAATATAAATAAATATATACCCGTATACAGACTAGACTATCTGAATTCGTAGGTATTGCAGTATAAATTGAAGTTTATTATGTCAGTAATATCATTTACTATTTTGTTAGGCATTCAGACTATTTGTTAATTATATATAATCATATTCTCTCACAATACGACATAAATAACTTTAAAATGAAATAATGGAAAGAGTCAATTATATAAAAAACAAGTCAATTTCTCTCACAAATTAACCTGAGAAATTGATTAAAATAGCAGATATATCTAATAGAGAAATATTAACATATATCATCTTAATCGTATTCTCTCACAATACGATAGATACACAATATGAAATATCCTGAAAAGCATCCATTCATTCAATGAAGCTAATAATAATAACAAAATATGATAAGCTGATTTCTCTCAGAAAATTAACTTGATTATGGCATTAAAAAACTGAGTGATCAAACTTTCGCATCCTATAGGTATATAGAAATGAAAGTTTATCAAAATTGAAAAAAATATTAATTGAGAATTCGTTTCCTATAAAATTGATTAATAAATGTTTAATGCAACCTCATGTCAATATAGAAAACCCTGAAATAAATCATGAGAACTCTTTAAATGATAATAACGATAATACCTCTACTACAAATATCCTCCCTATTTATAGATTTTTACCTTATATAGATGAGCTCACTAATAAGTTAGTTAATGTTTTTATAGGGTATAATGTTATTATTGCCGGAAAAAATATTAAAACCGTATTTAATTTATTTTCCAAAATAAAGACACCTTTAGAAATGACAGAAATGTCTGGTGTAGTATATAAAATAAATTGCCTTGATTGTGAATTATCATATATTGGTCAAACTTCTAGAAGTATTTTAGAAAGAATAACATCCCATAAAAGTGATATAAGTGTAATAAGAAATCTTGTGCCTTGGCTGAACATGCCATCAATAAAAAACATAGTATTGATTTTGATAATACTATTGCTCTATGTTCTGAGAAAAATTATTTTAAACGTGGTTTCTTAGAAATGATAAATATTGAAAAACATAAAAATACTAGGAATAAACGTTCAGATATTAATGGACTATTCTATTTATTTCTATATATATTTATTCTTATATATTAAATCTCTTTAATAATAAATTCAATAATTTTTCTCAAAATATTTCTCAAAATTGAAATATATGTGTGAATATAATATGTACCTAGCTCTATATGTAGCTATAGGCTATTATATTCTCATATCATTTAGTTATATTTGTCATTTTTAAATACTTTTTATTACTTTCGGTTCTTGTATCAATGGACTCCGCAGCGATTTCTCAGGCCCCAAGTGATCAAAAAACAAGCTCTAAAACTAAAACCAAAAAAAAACCTCAAAAATATGTTTTTCAAATGGAAACCCCATTTTTATTATTTTATTGTATTAAGCACCAAAAATAAGGGGAACTTGCATAAGGTTGTGTATACCGATTTTTTTAAATAATTGGCAATCTTTCAATTTTCTATGTAAAAATGCTACAAATCTTTAAAGTTATGTTAGAAGTGGGCCATGATTGAATCACAAAACAATAACAAATGTCAATAAAATTCAAACAACCAGCTAGGCGTGAAATTATTATTCATATTCAAATATGTTCACCTGGTACGGATAGCTCCTCATTTATTTAATTAATTATTAACCTTTGCCGATTGTTATTATCCACCATTATACATGCTTAATATATCGCTCATACTTGTCTCCACCGACAGTTCTATACCGAAGATTGGTACAAGTATGAGTTCCAAATAAGGATTGATTATCAAATATGGCTCTTCACCCTACGATATACTGATGAGAGGCAACAACCTCGAAATCATGATATATATCTGGGAGACTGATGCTATGTTTGGTAATCAATCTGATTGAGCAGTATAGTGGAAAAAATGCACACAAACGCAATATGTAGACGACAAACCTCGTTCTTATTGCGGCACCCTACGAAATGTAGGTTCAATTTACCAGCTAGGCGTGAAATTATTATTCATATTCAAATATGTTCACCTGGTACGGATAGCTCCTCATTTATTATATATATATATATATATATATATATATATATATATATATATATATATATATATATATATATATATATAATCGGTTTTAAAACGTCCTGCGACGTTGTCCGATACTTAAAAGCCAATTTTCTCTGTTGTTACAGACATTAAACATTAAACACAAAATTATACAAGAAATCTAAAAATGCGGTAACATATATGGTATTTCGTTTAAAATAACAAAGTTGGCATCTACTTCCGGTATAACCGGGAATGCGACAAACATGAAAATATTTTAGACGTATGTACCTCAGTGACATTAGTATGTTACCCTATTTTCATATTGTTTGTAGTTCTAGTTTGCCCACAATCGATCGATATCTTTCCTGGAGAATCACCCTGTCTATTAAGCAGTGGAAGGATATTAATTTTTTTGAATAAATGCCTACAGCTTTTTCTCGGATGAGTTCCTTATAAAAAACGGATGATTATTTTCTGTATCATAAATACTTTATAACTATGAGTAGAGTTACCGCTAAGTATCAATCTATAACATAGCGATGAATCAACAAATCCATAGTAAGCTAGTTTCTTAACTTCAAAAGAGACAGTACTTTGTAGCTCCCGCATAACAAAACAAATACTGCCTAACTTTGCAGTGATATTATCTATATGTATTTCCCATGTAAGTTTGCTATCTATATAAACCCCAAGGAACTTGATGTTATTTACTTGCTTATTTACTTTCTTTTCATTTTTACCACTAATTTAAAATCGCAACTGATATTTTTTGTTGGAACATCAAGAAGGTTTTATTCACATTAATCGACAATCCATTAGCAGCACACCACTCATAAAAATCATTTACACACATAGTTGATTTTTCTACGGATTCACTTATATTTCTTTCAGCAACAAGCTGATTTGAATCATTCGCGTAAAGTATTATTTTATTTTAGGAGACGTATGCCAATGAGATTATCAATTTAAAAAATAATAAAGAATAAAAGACCCAGTATTGACCCTTTGGGACCCCAATCGAAACTTTAGAAGGATTTGGTTTTGCGGATTCCATGACTACTATTGGTGACTTGTCCATCAAGTAAAATTTTATCCAATCATTTGCCACACCTCTAACACCTAAACGATGGAGCTTTTCTAAAAGTAGGTTATGGTCAATTGTATCGAAAGCCCTGCTCAGGTCGGGATATAAAGCTATTGGAATTTTTTTGTCTTTTGTCGTTTAGATTTTCGTAGACTTCAGTACACAATTCTTGAATAGTTGTTTCCGAAGACTTTTAATGTCTAAAACCATGCTGAGAATTTGGTATGAACTTGAGGTGTTCTACGAACTCAGTCAGACGTGTATTATAACAGCTATCGATTACTCTTGCAAACTGTGATTGTAAGCACACATTTCTATAATTGGTCACTTCATTTCTGAATCCCTTACTCTTGAATTTTGAAACCGATTTCAAGACTTTCAGTGCGTTTGGATACTTTCCTCTAACAAATGATTCGTTGGTAATATGCGATAATGGGTAACAAATTATATCACTTTAAGGGTTTTTCGATAAATTTCGTCAATACCTGGAGAATGTTTTAGTTGTCTTTAGGATGACTTCGTTTACCTCGTTCGCAATACCCACATGGGTGCAGATATATGGAATATTTTGATTCTGGGGCCAGTCTTATGTTATTTAAATTAGGTTTAGTTGTTTTGACACCTATAAAAAAGTCCTTGAAATAGTTACATGTATTAACTTTATCTATTTCTATTTTGTTATTTATATTGATTTCAGGAGGCAAAACATTAGCAGACATTCCTTTATTATTTTATACCGTTCGTTGATGACATTGTCTGTGCTTTTCGACTATAGGAAATTGCTGGAAATTATTTTCAAGTTTCTAACTATACCGCTAGAGGGCGTATTAGCTACGGTCGTGTATGAAAACTCATTTTTCTTGAGAACGACCCAATATGAGTATAAAAAATAGTATCAAAGTAGTACTGCTACAATTCTGCATCTTTAATTCTTTCTCTATTCTTTTTATTCTAGGATGTGAAATAAGGGCCGTAGGGAAGAGAAGTCTTACTGATTTATATGCTAATAATTTTGGTTTGCCCTAACAGAATTGAGCAAACTGTGTCTCGTTCAAGAAAGGAAGCTTTGTTGATTAAGAAAACAAAATAAGCTTTCCATATTGTTTTTTGTTGATCACGCTAGAGGTCGCTATTTAGAGAGTTTCGGGTTTTTTGATTATTCTTTGAAATTTCAAATAGAATGATACAAATATTTCATATTAATCGAAAAGAAGATTAAATTTACAATAGAAAATCCCAAACCGAATATCGAAATCTTTGTTCGTTCCAAAATTATAACCAAAAGTGTTTTAGTAAATTCGTTGAATATTTTTTTTTCAAATCTCCGTAATCAAGCATGTAATGACAAATGAGAAAAGTTTTTAACTTTATTCCAATCATAATTTAAATATTAATGATAAACCCCCATAAACACATTTCTCTCAGCCAAAAACGGAAGTGCCTGATGTAAAAGTCCGTTGCAGTTTTACGCAGCCCGAAACGGGCTTCCTCATTTTCTCTATGTATATTCAAAATTTTGTGTGGAATATACCATCTAATGACTCTAGAAAAAATTATAAGACTTCCTTAGTTGTCAGTCTTTCATATAATGGGTCTAGGTTTAAAATATATCTGATAGATGGCCTGGAAATAAAATGTATTTGAAATTTATGTGGTCCTCCTCAGGTGGCCATTCATCTGCAAATATACACCAAAAGTTCCTTAAAATCAACTGTAGAGGGCGTCTTTCTATACACTTCAGTGTATATACCCTCAGTATTTTGTGAAGCCCAATGGTTTGGTAACAATGTATATAACGAATCCTTCAGTTTTCTGAAGTTTGATACCATAATATATATGTATGTGTATCGTGGGGTATACATGAAAACTTCAAGTGAGAACGAGCGGAGAGCGAAGCAAAAATATCAATAGTCAGAGAAAAGTATTTTAAAGTGTTCCTTGGGTTTCAATACTATAAAGCCAAATAAAACATTTTATGGTTCTGTAAATATAATAGTTCTTGAAAATAATGACACTCTTTTTGTGAAATGAATATCAAATAGGTAGAGGATACGTGTAGAAGTAGTTGAAAATATAATTGTAATAAAAATTTTAACGTATCTAAGTCAATTATATTCAAAAGTTTTTATTATAATATATGCTTTCCTATGAGACGAGAGGGACAATATAGATAAAAATACACAATGGATTAAAATTATACATAAAAGAAGATTCTGAAGTTTGAAGGTTATTTAAACTTCGTAAAACAATTTTTTTTTATTGACGTATTGAATGAAATCAAATCTTCAAAAAAATAATCATAAAGCTATTTACGGTTAAGATAATTGTAACTAAATATAAAACTTGAGTGAATATACAAATAGGTACTTAGGTTAGATACAAAATAATAGGAAAAGGATTAAATGTTTCTAAAGTAATTGTATATAATTGCTTAACAATATTTTCGAATCATAGTTTATTTTCTATTATTTTCTGATGTAAGTTTATTACTTTTTGAAGTTTGAAGATTTTTAAACTTTCAGTAAAAGCCTTTCATTCATATCCGAAGATTTACTTAAATAACCTGGAGGTATAAATTCAGAGGCTGAGCTGGAGAAATCTTCAAAATCATTGAAACTTACGTTATTGACCCAAATATATAACAATTCGACTGCCTGCTTTTTTTAGTTTGTGCGCGCGCTATGTTAAAATAAACGTACTCCGATCTTGATAATTTTTGTTTTAATTTGAAAACGGAGAATTGAGAAATGGTTCCATATCTAGAAAAATTCAAATCTGAAGTTTCCTTCCTCACAAAAACCGTATCCGAACAGGGTGGAGGGGACAATTTTTCTCGAAAATCAAAAATCCGAGACGGCAGAATTATAGATAAGACAATATCCGAAATGTTTAAATTGAAATTTTTTTCAAAAGCTACGGATTTCGAATTACGGCAATGGTATTTCCGCTTCGTGCAGGAAAATATGAGATCGCTAAATTAAGGAAGAGATTATTTGTAGCAACATTTAAATTGGACATTTATCAAATGTGAAGTTTCGAGTTACAGCAGTGGTGAAATCTGAAATACCTATGTGTATCTCCGCCGCGATGTTTTGAGATCTCTAAATAATAAGAAGTACAAGCAAAGAATTTTCATGGATAATAGGATAAGTATTATCTTCTTTGGTATTAGTGAACGGTCAACAATTTTCATGACCAATGTTAGAGTCAGAACTGTGAAATGAATACTTTTTAACAAAAATGCTCCGACTTTATTAGTTGGTGCACTGAAAAGTAAAAATCAATATCAATTCGATTCTTTAGAAATTGTGCAGTTGCAATTAAATTGAAATCGTTTGGCACCAACTTCACATGGACCAGCACCAATAGAATTAATATTATTTTGTACTTTTCAGTGAACCAACTGATAACGTCGGTCCAATTTTTTGTAAATAATATCTATTTCACATTTTTGAGTGTTACATTTGTCACGAAAATTGTTGAACGTTCACCATTATCCATGTATGCTTTGCTTGTATTTGCTATTATTCAGAAATCTAACAACATCGTCGCGGAAATACGCATATTATAAACTTTACCACTTTTTTAACTCGAAAACCGTAACTCTATGTCAAAAATTTATCAATATAAATGTTGCTAGAAATAAACTGCTCAATAATTTTCCATTCTCAGATTTTCCGTTTTCGGAGTACGTTTACTATAGAGGCTAAGTTTTTTAACGTGACCATTAGAAAATTTTCACGTAAGAATCGATATTGAAATATGAAAATTTGAACCTGGCCTAGTTTAGTGAAACTATTTATAAATTGGTTTGACCGGACATTGTTCTAACTTCATTTTTTCAAAAAAACGCCTGTTTCTATAAGGTATTTGAATTCCGCACATTTAATTAAGTATGAAAAGCTTTAGTTGTTATATCTTATCTGTCATAGTTTTTTACGTATGTCATTTTCATTGCAAGAAGTTCTCATGAGCAATGTCTATTTAAAAATTCATATATTTCTTATTGTCAACCGGAAAATCAAAAAGTTGTTTTTGATATATCGCTCATACTTGTCTCCACCGACAGTTCTATACCGAAGATTGGTACAAGTATGAGTTCCAAATAAGGATTGATTATCAAATATGGCTCTTCACCCTACGATATACTGATGAGAGGCAACAACCTCGAAATCATGATATATATCTGGGAGACTGATGCTATGTTTGGTAATCAATCTGATTGAGCAGTATAGTGGAAAAAATGCACACAAACGCAATATGTAGACGACAAACCTCGTTCTTATTGCGGCACCCTACGAAATGTAGGTTCAATTTACCAGCTAGGCGTGAAATTATTATTCATATTCAAATATGTTCACCTGGTACGGATAGCTCCTCATTTATTTATATATATATATATATATATATATATATATATATATATATATATATATATATATATATATATATATATAATCGGTTTTAAAACGTCCTGCGACGTTGTCCGATACTTAAAAGCCAATTTTCTCTGTTGTTACAGACATTAAACATTAAACACAAAATTATACAAGAAATCTAAAAATGCGGTAACATATATGGTATTTCGTTTAAAATAACAAAGTTGGCATCTACTTCCGGTATAACCGGGAATGCGACAAACATGAAAATATTTTAGACGTATGTACCTCAGTGACATTAGTATGTTACCCTATTTTCATATTGTTTGTAGTTCTAGTTTGCCCACAATCGATCGATATCTTTCCTGGAGAATCACCCTGTCTATTAAGCAGTGGAAGGATATTAATTTTTTTGAATAAATGCCTACAGCTTTTTCTCGGATGAGTTCCTTATAAAAAACGGATGATTATTTTCTGTATCATAAATACTTTATAACTATGAGTAGAGTTACCGCTAAGTATCAATCTATAACATAGCGATGAATCAACAAATCCATAGTAAGCTAGTTTCTTAACTTCAAAAGAGACAGTACTTTGTAGCTCCCGCATAACAAAACAAATACTGCCTAACTTTGCAGTGATATTATCTATATGTATTTCCCATGTAAGTTTGCTATCTATATAAACCCCAAGGAACTTGATGTTATTTACTTGCTTATTTACTTTCTTTTCATTTTTACCACTAATTTAAAATCGCAACTGATATTTTTTGTTGGAACATCAAGAAGGTTTTATTCACATTAATCGACAATCCATTAGCAGCACACCACTCATAAAAATCATTTACACACATAGTTGATTTTTCTACGGATTCACTTATATTTCTTTCAGCAACAAGCTGATTTGAATCATTCGCGTAAAGTATTATTTTATTTTAGGAGACGTATGCCAATGAGATTATCAATTTAAAAAATAATAAAGAATAAAAGACCCAGTATTGACCCTTTGGGACCCCAATCGAAACTTTAGAAGGATTTGGTTTTGCGGATTCCATGACTACTATTGGTGACTTGTCCATCAAGTAAAATTTTATCCAATCATTTGCCACACCTCTAACACCTAAACGATGGAGCTTTTCTAAAAGTAGGTTATGGTCAATTGTATCGAAAGCCCTGCTCAGGTCGGGATATAAAGCTATTGGAATTTTTTTGTCTTTTGTCGTTTAGATTTTCGTAGACTTCAGTACACAATTCTTGAATAGTTGTTTCCGAAGACTTTTAATGTCTAAAACCATGCTGAGAATTTGGTATGAACTTGAGGTGTTCTACGAACTCAGTCAGACGTGTATTATAACAGCTATCGATTACTCTTGCAAACTGTGATTGTAAGCACACATTTCTATAATTGGTCACTTCATTTCTGAATCCCTTACTCTTGAATTTTGAAACCGATTTCAAGACTTTCAGTGCGTTTGGATACTTTCCTCTAACAAATGATTCGTTGGTAATATGCGATAATGGGTAACAAATTATATCACTTTAAGGGTTTTTCGATAAATTTCGTCAATACCTGGAGAATGTTTTAGTTGTCTTTAGGATGACTTCGTTTACCTCGTTCGCAATACCCACATGGGTGCAGATATATGGAATATTTTGATTCTGGGGCCAGTCTTATGTTATTTAAATTAGGTTTAGTTGTTTTGACACCTATAAAAAAGTCCTTGAAATAGTTACATGTATTAACTTTATCTATTTCTATTTTGTTATTTATATTGATTTCAGGAGGCAAAACATTAGCAGACATTCCTTTATTATTTTATACCGTTCGTTGATGACATTGTCTGTGCTTTTCGACTATAGGAAATTGCTGGAAATTATTTTCAAGTTTCTAACTATACCGCTAGAGGGCGTATTAGCTACGGTCGTGTATGAAAACTCATTTTTCTTGAGAACGACCCAATATGAGTATAAAAAATAGTATCAAAGTAGTACTGCTACAATTCTGCATCTTTAATTCTTTCTCTATTCTTTTTATTCTAGGATGTGAAATAAGGGCCGTAGGGAAGAGAAGTCTTACTGATTTATATGCTAATAATTTTGGTTTGCCCTAACAGAATTGAGCAAACTGTGTCTCGTTCAAGAAAGGAAGCTTTGTTGATTAAGAAAACAAAATAAGCTTTCCATATTGTTTTTTGTTGATCACGCTAGAGGTCGCTATTTAGAGAGTTTCGGGTTTTTTGATTATTCTTTGAAATTTCAAATAGAATGATACAAATATTTCATATTAATCGAAAAGAAGATTAAATTTACAATAGAAAATCCCAAACCGAATATCGAAATCTTTGTTCGTTCCAAAATTATAACCAAAAGTGTTTTAGTAAATTCGTTGAATATTTTTTTTTCAAATCTCCGTAATCAAGCATGTAATGACAAATGAGAAAAGTTTTTAACTTTATTCCAATCATAATTTAAATATTAATGATAAACCCCCATAAACACATTTCTCTCAGCCAAAAACGGAAGTGCCTGATGTAAAAGTCCGTTGCAGTTTTACGCAGCCCGAAACGGGCTTCCTCATTTTCTCTATGTATATTCAAAATTTTGTGTGGAATATACCATCTAATGACTCTAGAAAAAATTATAAGACTTCCTTAGTTGTCAGTCTTTCATATAATGGGTCTAGGTTTAAAATATATCTGATAGATGGCCTGGAAATAAAATGTATTTGAAATTTATGTGGTCCTCCTCAGGTGGCCATTCATCTGCAAATATACACCAAAAGTTCCTTAAAATCAACTGTAGAGGGCGTCTTTCTATACACTTCAGTGTATATACCCTCAGTATTTTGTGAAGCCCAATGGTTTGGTAACAATGTATATAACGAATCCTTCAGTTTTCTGAAGTTTGATACCATAATATATATGTATGTGTATCGTGGGGTATACATGAAAACTTCAAGTGAGAACGAGCGGAGAGCGAAGCAAAAATATCAATAGTCAGAGAAAAGTATTTTAAAGTGTTCCTTGGGTTTCAATACTATAAAGCCAAATAAAACATTTTATGGTTCTGTAAATATAATAGTTCTTGAAAATAATGACACTCTTTTTGTGAAATGAATATCAAATAGGTAGAGGATACGTGTAGAAGTAGTTGAAAATATAATTGTAATAAAAATTTTAACGTATCTAAGTCAATTATATTCAAAAGTTTTTATTATAATATATGCTTTCCTATGAGACGAGAGGGACAATATAGATAAAAATACACAATGGATTAAAATTATACATAAAAGAAGATTCTGAAGTTTGAAGGTTATTTAAACTTCGTAAAACAATTTTTTTTTATTGACGTATTGAATGAAATCAAATCTTCAAAAAAATAATCATAAAGCTATTTACGGTTAAGATAATTGTAACTAAATATAAAACTTGAGTGAATATACAAATAGGTACTTAGGTTAGATACAAAATAATAGGAAAAGGATTAAATGTTTCTAAAGTAATTGTATATAATTGCTTAACAATATTTTCGAATCATAGTTTATTTTCTATTATTTTCTGATGTAAGTTTATTACTTTTTGAAGTTTGAAGATTTTTAAACTTTCAGTAAAAGCCTTTCATTCATATCCGAAGATTTACTTAAATAACCTGGAGGTATAAATTCAGAGGCTGAGCTGGAGAAATCTTCAAAATCATTGAAACTTACGTTATTGACCCAAATATATAACAATTCGACTGCCTGCTTTTTTTAGTTTGTGCGCGCGCTATGTTAAAATAAACGTACTCCGATCTTGATAATTTTTGTTTTAATTTGAAAACGGAGAATTGAGAAATGGTTCCATATCTAGAAAAATTCAAATCTGAAGTTTCCTTCCTCACAAAAACCGTATCCGAACAGGGTGGAGGGGACAATTTTTCTCGAAAATCAAAAATCCGAGACGGCAGAATTATAGATAAGACAATATCCGAAATGTTTAAATTGAAATTTTTTTCAAAAGCTACGGATTTCGAATTACGGCAATGGTATTTCCGCTTCGTGCAGGAAAATATGAGATCGCTAAATTAAGGAAGAGATTATTTGTAGCAACATTTAAATTGGACATTTATCAAATGTGAAGTTTCGAGTTACAGCAGTGGTGAAATCTGAAATACCTATGTGTATCTCCGCCGCGATGTTTTGAGATCTCTAAATAATAAGAAGTACAAGCAAAGAATTTTCATGGATAATAGGATAAGTATTATCTTCTTTGGTATTAGTGAACGGTCAACAATTTTCATGACCAATGTTAGAGTCAGAACTGTGAAATGAATACTTTTTAACAAAAATGCTCCGACTTTATTAGTTGGTGCACTGAAAAGTAAAAATCAATATCAATTCGATTCTTTAGAAATTGTGCAGTTGCAATTAAATTGAAATCGTTTGGCACCAACTTCACATGGACCAGCACCAATAGAATTAATATTATTTTGTACTTTTCAGTGAACCAACTGATAACGTCGGTCCAATTTTTTGTAAATAATATCTATTTCACATTTTTGAGTGTTACATTTGTCACGAAAATTGTTGAACGTTCACCATTATCCATGTATGCTTTGCTTGTATTTGCTATTATTCAGAAATCTAACAACATCGTCGCGGAAATACGCATATTATAAACTTTACCACTTTTTTAACTCGAAAACCGTAACTCTATGTCAAAAATTTATCAATATAAATGTTGCTAGAAATAAACTGCTCAATAATTTTCCATTCTCAGATTTTCCGTTTTCGGAGTACGTTTACTATAGAGGCTAAGTTTTTTAACGTGACCATTAGAAAATTTTCACGTAAGAATCGATATTGAAATATGAAAATTTGAACCTGGCCTAGTTTAGTGAAACTATTTATAAATTGGTTTGACCGGACATTGTTCTAACTTCATTTTTTCAAAAAAACGCCTGTTTCTATAAGGTATTTGAATTCCGCACATTTAATTAAGTATGAAAAGCTTTAGTTGTTATATCTTATCTGTCATAGTTTTTTACGTATGTCATTTTCATTGCAAGAAGTTCTCATGAGCAATGTCTATTTAAAAATTCATATATTTCTTATTGTCAACCGGAAAATCAAAAAGTTGTTTTTGATCGGTAGCCCGAAGTTGATATTCACTTCAGTATTATCATCATTCTGAAAATTATCTTGTTTAACACTCAAAAATAATATTAAATACGTCATTATGTAGAAAATTTAATTTTAGTGGAATATTCATAACAATCTTTTATGTTTTTTTTCAAATAATAAAAAAGATTTTCGAAATTATTTTAAATTTTCTATCGGGAATGTCTAAAACAATCACTTTTTCTGATACCACGTTGTAGCTGTCAAATTGATGTTTGTTTAAGTTGAAATACAAAACGTCTGTTACAAAAATAATATCCCCATTTTTCAATAACTGATCAAATTAAACATCTACATAAAGAAAGTTGACTGTAGTTCCAATTTTTTCATGTTTAAAGGCCAACTAATCAAAATATTCACGTCATTATTTTGTTCAACTTCGGTTATTATTTTAATACTACTGTTGAGTGGATTTTTGTTCCAGTAAGAATAATTTCTTCCTATTCATTGGAGGTAACTCAGGATATTTGGCATTAAATTCACGACAGGTTCTTTCCACTATTCTATCGCAGCTTTCGTAGATAGTAAACAGACACCGTTTGGATACTGATTCATTTGGATTTTTGTAGCTTCAGCTTTCAAAACTATCAACTTGACAGCGAAAACGTGGTATCAGTAATAGCGATTATGTTACGTCCTTGGTCAACTAGTCATTCGTAAAAATGACATTGGCGATAGAAAATTAAAAAAATCTCGAATATCTTTCTTATTATTTGAAAAAACCTAAGAGAGTGTAATAAACATTTGCCTAAAATTCAATTTTCTACCTAATAGCGAATAGAAAAATAGCTATAAGCTATTAAGAAAAGTTGTGCTTTTCAACTTTTGTCATTGACGTCTTTAATATTTTTTTGAGTGTTAAACAAGACAATTTTCAGAACAATGGGCATACTGAAGGAAATTCCAAATTTGGGCTTCCGATCAAAACCAACTATTTGCTATTTAAATAGAACGTTTTGCAGTAAAAATAGCAAACGTCATTATGACAGATAAGTTATAACAACTAGGGCTCTTCATACTTAATTAAATGTTTGGAATTCAAAGATCTAACGAAAAACTTGGGTTTCCATTTGAAAAAACAAATTTAGTACAATTTCCGGTGTAACAGGAAGTGCTAAAATTTTGTAGATACTTTTACTAAATTGGGCTACGTTGATTATAGCCAGGATAAAATTTTCATGTTTCTATCTCAATTTTTAAGTTAAAGAAATCACCCTGTATACAGCGCACGGACAAAACAAAAAATATTTTAATACCTCCTCTGTTTGGGTTCTTTGGTCAAAAATAGAAAATAATATTAATTCTATTGGTGCTAGTACTTTTGAAATAATTGGTATCAAAAGTCTTCTATTTAACTACAATTCCGCATCTTCAAAAGTACCAGCCCGAATAGAATTAATATTTTTTTGTATTTTTCAGTACACCAACTAATAAAGTCGGTCCATTTTTTGTTAAGAAATATCTATTTTGTTCTAAATAGTTATCATCGAATGCAAAATGTGAATGTTTTGGGTCTTACTGGATGTGTGGTTCCAACTGATGATCAGATTTTCTAACAGGATTTTCATTCATTCTCACAAACGTGAGTGTTATGAAATCAACATTCTTGGAACTATCATTTGGAATATTCATTTGCATAGATGAAGTGCTATTATTAAAAACATTTTCGAGAATATTTTTCAAAATCGATTCAAAAGAAGATTCTTGCAAATGATCTTGAAAAGTTGTGTGTAAGGATAAATTGCGCAGTATTAAATCAATTTTTTGAATAATTTCATATATCGCGAATTTCTGAAATTTTTGAAATTGTAAAATTATTCTTAGTCTTTCTTAATTCAGAAGCGCTGTCAGATTTCATTGTTAAGAAATCAGGGAGTTTTACTTTTGTAAATCAGTTTTATCATCACTCATCCTTACTACATCGCTCTCAACTGGTGAATTTTTCTGAGAGTTATTGGATATCAGACAATTTGAATGGATAATTTATTTTCTTTATAAGAGACACGATGGATAATTTATCATAAATGTCGCTTTCATCTAGAATAGATGAAGGCAACTTCTCAGAACTCAAAAATATGGAAGTACAAAGAATGCTGCTAACATTTACTTTTTCTGATACATATGCAAACTTCTTTTAATTGGCTAACTTTAATAAACATTCGCTACGTTTCACCTTGAGTCCTGCAAAAAAGTATAAAGAAATAATAAAGAGCGGTGGAAAGACAGTGGAAATAGGCAAATGTAAACGGTTTGTTATTTGGCTGGACTCGCATTTTCGATATATACGGCGTTAGTACACAATTCGCGGTTCAGGATTTCGTAGATATGTAAGTTTGGTAACATTGCTGGTCTTATTAAAGATAGAGGTTCATATAAGCTGTATATAACTAGGCTTCTTATTGGCGGTAAGCTTTTATATACAGATTTCCTCCCGCACCCTTTAACCCGGGCTTCTATTTGCCTGTAGTGTTTGTCGGGCTTCGTATCATATGGTAGGCGTATATATATACCGGGTGTCCCACTAAGGTCAGCTATGTAGGATATAGGGAAAAAAAATTCATAAGTAAATCGGCTAAAAGAAATTCAGCACAAATATTTTCAAGTTTCTAAAATGGCCGCTAGGTGGTGTAATTACCATGGTATAAATTAAAATTAGGCTTTTCTCAAAAAATCAATATATTAACGTATAGTTTTAGTACCGGAAATGAAAAGTTCATGATATTCCGCATAATTTTGGTCTTTACACTTTTTCCGTATTTTTGATTATAAGGGTAGGGGGAGCTGGGAAACAGTAATTTCTTAAACCGCTGTAATATCCTAGACGCGTTATCCAAATCTAATAAGTTTAGTCTTGTTTGAAAGATAACTCGACGCTTATTTTAAAAATGATGTGGGATGTGTTCGCAAGTTCAAATCTTTACTCCTAGACAGTTTTCATCTTTTTTGTGAAAAAGTTGAATGGCACCATACATTTATTAATTATTGATATTAAAAGCCATATAATTGGCTACACATTTTAGCGAAAACCGCGACGAAAATAACAATATAATCTATTTAAGCAATATTAGTGTCGGGGATAACATTGATAATGTTGAACAAATAAGTAAAAATAGTGTTTGTAAATGTGTACTGTGTGTGCTTCTCTTAAAGATTCCACCGCACTCCACTGCTCATAACAACAAGTAATGATAACAACTATGTGCTAGTATTTCGGATTTGCTATTTATCAACAAAAACAGAAAATAATCTTTATTTATTTTCTTTCTAATTAGTCAATTAGTATTTTTGTTTCGTTTGAGATTACATTTTACAATAATTGAAAAACGAGTAATGATATTGATATCGCGGTTTTCGCCAAACTGTGGCTATTTATATGGCTTTCAATGCCAATGAAAGGAAAATGTATCGTTCTATTTAATTTTTTTACAAAAAGCTATGAAAACTGAATATTGGTTATTCAGCGCCCTCTAGGAGGAAAAGTGTGAATTTGCGAAAACTTGCGACAATATTTTTGAAATGAGCGTTGAATTATCTTTCAAACAAGACTAAACTCGTTAACTTTGGATAACGCGTCTAGGAGATTACTGTGGTATACCATGGTAATTACGCCACCTAGCGGCCATTTTAAAAATTTTAAAATATTTTAGCTTAATTTCTTTTAGCCGATTTACTCATACAAAAAAATTTCCCGAAGTCGTAAGGTTCACGGTTTCCCTATTATCCTACCTCGCTTACCTTAGTGGGACACTATATATATATATATTTATATATATATATATATATATATATATATATATATATATATATATATATATATATATATATATATATATATATATATATTTGTTTTAGAGAGAAAGCAATTCGAAAATATTTAATATTCAGATTTAC
Organism: Crioceris asparagi; assembly: GCA_958507055.1. Taxonomy (NCBI): domain Eukaryota; kingdom Metazoa; phylum Arthropoda; class Insecta; order Coleoptera; family Chrysomelidae; genus Crioceris; species Crioceris asparagi. The sequence continues at coordinate 49,244,341 of OY293829.1, forward strand.
AACAGTAACTTTCAAAGGCTTCATCTACACTACCAGTTCCTTACATATCCGACCCGAGGGGTTTACCACTATCTTGAAAGGTGTCCCAGGATTACATGATTACACCATTACTGTAACATAATTACAATGATTTAAATTTCAATTTGTCTGGAAAATATGATACGTTTCAAAATAGTCCTGTTTATATTCATTTGAGAGTAAGTAACTACTCATTTCTTCTCTAGCAAACCTTTGCTTTACATTTAGGCATACACGTGATTTCAAGGTGATTTCATGGGAACTGTCCCATAATTACACCAAGTGGTAAACCCCTCGATCCGACCACACATCTGGTATGAGCAAATTTCTGAAGGCTGTCAGATCTGCTTTTGCTTAATCACGTCTTAATATAGTTTACAGAATGTTTTCTGCATTCATTTTAAGTGCACATCTACATATTTGAAATGTGTGGTCTGATAAGTGATTGTCTTCTACGACTATGGAATTCAGAGCTATATTGGAAAATAATACATCTATACCAGTTGATGTTGTCCTTGTTATATGTTTAGTTTATCAATGTAATTTCTCATGTCGACTTCCTTAAATAAGTTCGAAATTTTGTTTATATTTATTTTTTCATCTAAAAAATTTACATTGACATCCCCACATACAATATAGAGGTTATTTGGTTTATAGATATGACACATCAGACCATACATTTCATTTGAAAATATATCCATATCACTGTCTGTTGTGCGATATATCGTGATTACAAATAAATTTGTTTTATTCATATTTTCTATAGTAGCTATATTTCTTCTAAATGTTTTTCAATGCTCTGATTGTAGATAAAAGTAGATAAAAGGTTTGATAGTGAAATCATTCTTTGCAAAAATATACACACCTCCATGATTCATTTTTTCTCGGCAAAATGAGTTCACCAAAATGTAGCCATTCATTGCAAGGTACTTTATTTCGGTAGATTTCAACCAATGTTCACAGAAAAATACTAAATCTATGTGTTTTATTTTCAATAGTAGTCCAGTTATTAACATTATCTATTTTACATATACGTATATATCTGTCGTCTCTAATAGTTTTCGTGTTGTGCTGCTATAGAGTCTTGGTGGGTCATGATTTATCGTATTGTACTTTTATATTTACCTAATTAGATCGAGTTTTCACTTCTTCCTTTATTTTGATATCTCTGGATATCTTTAGCTTTAGCTTCATCTTCAAGTGAAGAGTGTAGACAAGTCTATTTAGCTCTGTTAAAATTGTGGTTTTTCGTGAGTTATGATCATCGTAAAAGAGTGATTTTTTTACAAATTGTGTATGAAGTGGACATATAGCCAATAGTGAGGAAATATCGGACCTATGACTATTACCTCCATTGTAAAATTAATAATAATAGTGATTAGTTATTAATAATACTCCACCTAGGCCAGGTAGATAAGCATTGGATGTTTTAAACATCTGTGACCAGCAAGTCTAGCGTATGTGTAGTAGTGTAGTGTGACATTGATTCTCTACAAAAACAGAAAATATTATAGTCCGGTGAGAGTGGATCTTATTATTGTTATTGTAATATTTATAATAATTTTCCATCCAATAAGCAAAACAAACACTTCGCTAACAGATTTTTAAACAATAAAATCCAACTGAGTGATTCCAAGTATCTGACACAATAACAACAAAAACATCACCCTCTTTTTAGCTAAAGGAAAATTCAGTTAAAAAAAGTTTTCATCGAACAACATTTATACAAGAATTGATAATATCCATCACTAATGAAACTATACTGGAAGAAATAAAGAAAAATAGACAGGAATTGAAATCTTTGATTGAAGCAGTGGAAGTAAGATTAACACTGAAACTCGAAGATTTAAATCGGCGACTCAACTACCTGGAACAAGAAAACGAGACAGCAGCAAATACCATCGAAAAATTAGAAAGAAAATCCAAAGAAAATAATATTATTATTTTCGGATTGGAAAATATACCGGAGGAGATAACTATCGATTACATCAGACAAGAAATAAAAAAAATAGTTGATGTAAATATTGTGGAGAGTGATATCAACAATTTTTATCAGTTGGGTAAAACAGATAATCCACCAATCAAAATTGAATTCACTACAAACCTAAAAAAGGCAGCTGTTTTTAAAAACGCTAAAAACTTGAGAGGCACCAACATTTCGATAGCAAATGACCTAACAATCAAACAGCGAAAACAAAACAATATTTTAAGAAAACATCTCAAGCTGGCCAGAGTAAAAAAAGAGAATAATTGTTTCATTAGATGAAATAAACTGCACGTGAACGGAAGAAGTTATACACCTGAACAACTGGAAAATCCAGAAGAAACGGAATATTGGAATTGGAAAAACCACATAGCGCTCCAAGTACCCCATCAACAATAAAAATAAGTAAAGAAAATACCAAACCCAATACAAAACCACCAGAACAGTCAGCAAAGATCCCACAAGAAAAAATCAACACCCCAGCGACAATACAGCTACCTGAGAAACCATCAAGAGAGGTAGGTGACAGAATGAAAACACGTTTGAACAGTGGAAAATAGTTAAATTGTTTCTTTTCAATGTTCTCATTAAACCTCGATTATTAAATTTATACATTTAATCTTTTGTCCTGTGAACTATATTAATACGTTCCTACTATCTATATTAAAATAATCATTATTACTAGTTTATGTTTTGTAAGACTCTGCTTAAATATGGATAATTACATTAGAGATTATAAGATTGAAACAATAGAAACAAAAGTTGTAGAGAATATATCTATATATAAATCTCACCAAACCATTTCAAGACAAATTGAGTTTTAAAGTATTGCAAGCAAACATAAGAAGTATTAATAAAAACTTTGATGAACTGAAAGTTATACTTAGTAGCATTGACTATAAATTCGATCTTATAATACTTAGTGAAACATGGCAGATATATGATACATCTCTGTATAATATTCTAGGATATGATATAATATATAACGAAAGAAAAATCAATCAGAATAATGGTATAGTTGCTTTTATAAACGATGAGCTCAAATATAAGAATAAAACTCTATCATTAGGCTTAGGAACAAAATTACTACAAATACAACTAAATCTTCACAAAAAAATATATTCATAACAACACTTTATAGATCACCAGCTACAGATGTAAAAATATTCAATACTGAACTAAACGAATATCTAGAAAAATGTTCGAAGAACGTTGACCTTCATGTTTTCACAGGTGACATTAATATAAATATTCTGGACAATCAGGATTTAGTTCACGAATACCTCAATATATTAGGAAAAGAGGGTTATATATCAACAATAAATAAATATACACGAGTACAAGGTGATTCAAAATCGTGTCTCGATCATATATTTGTTAAATCAAACTCATATAAAAATATCGTAGCAGCGGTCATACAAACATATTTTTCCGACCATTTTACGACAGCAAATCACATTGTATTACAAGATAAACTGAAAGTAAATGTCATAGAAAAATATAAGAAAATACTAAATTCAGAAGAACTTATCAAAAAACTGTCACTTGAAAAATGGGAAAACGTTTCTCTCCAGAAGTAAATGCTGAAAAATCTGCAGAGAACTTTGTGAATAAAATATTGACAAACGTAGCCGCGTCAACAAAATATGTGAAAATAAAAAAAAAACGAACGGAAATATAAGTCATGGATAACATATGGATTACTCAATTCAGTAAACCACAAAAATATACTTTATAAAAAAATTAAACAAACACCTACCGATACAAACATAAAAGAATTTTAGACTTTCAGAAATAAACCTAATGAACTTATAAGAAAAACTAAAATGAACTATTATCAGGAACAAATTTATAAAAATAAAACACACTCACAGAATCTCTGGAAATGTATTAAGGAGATCACAGAAGAAGTAGTTAAAAAAAATATATCAAACGAATCAAGAACGAAGATGGAATCGAAATAGAAGGTGAGAAAAACATAGCTGACACATTCTGTGACTTCTTTACAAAAGTAGGAGAACAACTGGCTGAAAAATCAGTGTCGATGAAGATGTGTTACGGTCCAAAATATTTCTTTGGAAACCTACCTCCGGCCTAGCTCAGTGGAGGCCTGTCGTGAATTCTGGGTGGTTACCGATGGCAGTGAACTTAGTTAAGTCGGTCTCTCAGACCGTAAGGGCGCCACCAGTTTTTTCCTTTGTTTTAAACAAAATAAAACAAAAAAACTGGAAAAGATATTTACTATGTTCTAAGTACAAGAAAAAAACAACGCAAAAAAAAATAACAGAAATTATATAAATCTAAACAAACTATCTGTCAGAATTATCAGTTGTGTCTGGTGTGTTTATTAAAAATGAAATTAAATAAATCGAGTTGATAAAAGTAACAGTAATGACATCTGTAAATCATAAACCCAATAAAACAGCTGCTTTCTTGGTTGTCGAAATAATTGGAATAAAATATAACTTAATATAAATATATATAAACATCGATCATATAAAGAAAGGCTGTGATGACCTAAAGGGTACGTACGAATTTTGGTAAAATATTTGTTATCTTTGCCGCTCTATCCCACTAGATAAAATAAATATGCACAATGACTGTTACAAATTCAATATTACCACTTGAAGAGTGAATGATAGCAAAACAAAATATACATATATCAACAGGTGTCGACTTATCGTGTGGAATCTCCAGGCCATTTGCCGTCCACTCGAAGATGGTGTCGAGCTAGTTGTTCCGGCGTCGATGTATACGCTCTCGGATATCGATCAAGGGCATCTAGAACCTCTGCGAGAAGATAATGCGATCACCATTCAGGGGGGAACAGGTACCTCCGGGTTCCTTATCAGCAGACTGTTAAGGAAATAATTTTAGGAGATCGCAATCGGGCGTTGATGAAATTGATCCCACGAAAGTAGCCTGAGATGTTGTGCGGCTACTTAGATGAGGGTGGAGATAGCTTTCTAAGAATCCGACTCGATGTCGAGCGCTCCAGGTGCGCAAATTCCTAGGGTCTGAATCCGTCACTGACGATATGAATTAGCAAAAGCTTCGAAGTATACGAACAACAAACTCACGACAAGCTAATTCTTTAGATAAACCACTAGAAATTAAGAAAACTACGTCTCCACGTCTTTCACTTTTCAACAGCAGAAGCTCTAATGGCCACCGGAATTTCGTAGGCGGAGAATTTCCCACTCTGAATTTTGACTCTCCTTGGTATCAGATTTTGCTACTCTGAGGCGCGAATTTCAAATTTCGCGGGGAAGAAATGTACAACTAAGAGGATAGTAATTTTCCAATGACAATGTTTGTTGTAAAATTAAAACAAGGAGTTGAAACAATAACTGTTGACGAAAACCCAAAAAAAAAAAAAAAATCCAAACCGTAACAGATGATATAGAGAAATTCTCTCATACTGAATAAAAAATGGAAAACTCATAATTTCTCGAAGATACAGATGAAAACGAAGTAAAGGAAGTAATACATAGTCTGAAAAATAACAAAGCTCCTGGATGTGATGGGTTACGAGCAGAAACTCTGAAAGAAATTTCAAGTTTCATTGCTGATCCTTTCGCTAATGTTGTCAACAAGTCATTTAGAGAAGGCGCATTTCCTATAGTTTTCAAAAAAGCTATAATTAAACCCATCTTCAAACAAGGGGATAAAATGGAAATATCATATTACAGACCATTATCGTTAATTACAAACTTCTCGAAAACCTTCGAAAAACTTATAAAGAAAATAATAATGAAGTATGTTGATAAATATAACATAATATCTGATAAACAATTTGGTTTTCGCGAAAAAATATCCACGAATGATGCAATAGCCCAACTAGTGTTGAAAATTAATAAAACCATTGACAACAAACAACCGTCGCTTAGCATATTCGTTGACTTAACAAAAGCCTTCGATACTGTAAGTCATGAACAACTCCTCCGAAATTTAGGAAATATTGGTTTTCGTGGGGTTCCATACAACATGATGAAGAGCTATCTAACGGAAAGACAGCAAAGCGTGAAAATCGAGACAACGGAAAGTGACAACCTCACCGTGAAATATGGAGTACCACAGGGAACCGTCCTGTTTATTATATATCTGAATGATTTATTTCACATCGAATCAGAAGGAGAAATTCTTACTTTTGCTGATGACACATCAATATTTTATAGCGACTCTTCATGGATTGGACTCAAAAATAAAGTAGAAAGAGATTTTCCTATAATCATGCGTTGGTTTGACTCAAAACTGCTAACTATAAACTTTAACAAAACATTTTTTATGCCGTACACATCTTACGAAAAATACTTACCGAACTACAATAAAATTACCTTCATACACAATAATAGCCCTGTTGAAATATCGTCAACTGCAAAAATTAAATATCTAGGAGTATTCATAGATAGGCACTTGAAGTGGGAGTCACATATAAATAAAATCATAAAAAAATTAAGATATCTCTTGTACAAATTCAAACATCTATCGAGAATTCTACAAAAGGATCAATTAAAGATTATTTATCACTCCCTAGCTGAATCTCACCTATTATATGGAATAATAGCATGGGGACGGGCAAATAAAACTCTGATTAAAAATCTTAATACAATACAAAAACTTATACTTAAAATTATTTTCAATATATATATATATATATATATATATATATATATATATATATATATATATATATATATATTTGATAAAATAGATTTTTGTAGGGGATGCAGTCATTTAATAAATAAAATTCTTTGGATTATGCCAAGCTTTCGAGAATGTTTATTCTCTTCGTCGGGGCAAAATTCGTGAATTTACATAAAATTAACCACAAACAGGAAAGATTTCATAGTCATCAATCAGAAATTTCATTAGTTCAAACAATATATATATATATATATATATATATATATATATATATATATATATATATATATATATATATATATATATATATATATATCAAATGAATACGATACTCATCCAACAACAATATATGAACTTTTGAGCCAAATGTTTTTTTGGACTAACTTAAAGACATATAACAACATGCCGTTGAAATTTTTTCGAATTTCAAAAGTGTGAACGATCGCAATAGGTACATTTCTATAAGAAATTTACCTAAAAGACAAAATTTCGAATTTTGCTTTTGTCTCAAATTATATTCAAAACCTAAAATCGCCAATTCTTAATTAAATTGCTTTTATAATTCGTATTTATAGTTTGACAAATTTACTTAATGAATCAAACTTATTTTATTACTATTAATTTATAAAATACAACTTTCTTAGAATGTCATCAGAACTCAGACTCAGCTGTTGTTCCAGTTTCATTATGATATTAACTGGAACAGATATGTATTACAAATAACCTTCTCCAAACATTCTCATATCAATGTGTTGAGATGGCAGGTTCCAATTTCCTTAAGATATTAACTGATACGGATATGTACCAATTCCAAATAACCATCTCCAAACATTCTCATATAAATTTGTTGAGTTGGCAGGTATAGTAGCCTCCAAAATATAGTGGCAGACTCTAATCTATCTGACATCATTAATTAACAATTAACATTTCAAGTGGTTTATGACTGTTTACGACCATTTATATAACTAGGTACTTATGAGCTGTATTCAGGAAAATTTCATGTATTTCGGTACAGTACTTTTCTAGGCCTATACGACTTGTTCTGTATTTTAATTTAATTTTCTCAAAAATCTATTCGTGAATAATAATTAAGTTTCAATTACTTATACAATTTAATATTTTAATTTAATTAATTTAATATTTTAAAGACGGTACTGGACTTTGCCGAATTATTTCAGAATTTCTACCTGTCAATAAGAATTTACAACGTGATAAATCTTCTTATCTTCATTGTCCTTCTTCACTTCTGGGCAATAATATGCAAATTAGCCATTATAATTTGGAGGCTGCTATACCTATTTGGGATTATAATGGCATAATTACTTTATTTTTACGTATACCTATACATACATTCCAGTTATTTCACATCTTGACAAGAAACTGTAAATGTTTAAAAGTCAATAAACCATATTATTATTATTATTATTATTATTATTATTATTATTATTATTATTATTATTATTATTATTATTATTATTATTATTATTATTATTATTATTATTATTATTATTATTATTATTATTATTTTTATTTTTATTATTATTATTATAACGGCAACCACGCGAGAAATTATGGAAATTAAAGTTATTTTCTTGGAAAAATAATGCTTTGAAATTTATATGACCATATTCATTTGTTGTTATTAACTCGAGTAAGTTTTATCTTGAAATATAATGCTAACGAATTATCCAAGAGAGTATTTCATTAATTTCCTATTATGAAAATCAAAAACATAAACGGTTTATTGCAAGATTATATCGGTTATTTTTTAGTTTCAATACATTCAAGCAAAAACGAATCCTTTCTAAGGTCAGGTGTCTGTAGACTGTTTGTCTGTCGAAGATTTCTTTCTTTGAAACTAGTGAAAAATACAGTTCAAAGAGTTGGGTCGTATAGCGTAAATAAACTAATTATGTTATAGTGGTGCATCAATCAAGTAGATGGGCTCATTATAGTGACAGAAGAGTAATATATTTTTAACTTTATAAATATATCCCAAACATCAAAAAACCTGGGCAAAAGCGTGCATGATATTTTACAGAAAGATTCAAACAAGAAACATTAGTTAGAACCCTCTCAACGTCAGCCCGACCTATTTTTTAAGAACATAATTCTTGGAAATCCAGTAAAATCCATAGAATTTGTATTAAAGGCCATGGTACTGGCCTTATAGTGAAAATCATTTATGACTGACATATGGACGTTGCGCAACAGACACAATCCAAGAGATTATTTAATCTCTTTGCCAAGAGTGTCATTTCAAACATCCTTGAAGCTAGAATTTTAGAGAGCTCTATTAATTTGCCATTCAATTAGGTGAACCATAAAGTCATATATACTGCTCCATTTGCTGTCTTCATTTGGAAATACCGATTCACGTCGCGCTGCAAAAAATTAATGAATGCGAATGATGTGAAAACACGCTATGTTTTTGCAAATATGTTGTTCTTCTTTGCATTTCCCGGTTTCTCTCAGAGAGACGCTTTAAGATAGAGGTAAAGGTTTTAAGATAAATATTTTAACCAAGTTTCTTCAGAATCGTTAGAGATGTCTTCGTGCTGCAATCGTGAGCAGTTACCGCTATCGCGTAGTAACTAGTGCAAGCTAGATGCCCATTCTGTGGCACAGAGAAGCGGTATCCGTACACTACAAAACAAAGGCTCTCAGGGAGATGTCTCAAACAAGTCGAAATCGTTGGAACCGTTTTCATGCTACAGTCCTGAGCAAAACTTTTTCTTGGGTCTATTGCTTAACAACTAATGCGAACATGATCTGCTGGTCCATTCGTTACCGAGATAATCTTGACAGGGACAGACAGAGAGACAGAAAAATGGTAAAAACAATTTTTTTTGGCTCCGGAGACCTTAAAAGTTATCTAAACATCTTTCAAATACTGGACACCGATTATTTCATACGAATATAGTACCTTCATTATTTAGCTACTCGGGGTAGCAGTACAAAAATAAAAATTAGCTACATTCATATCCGGCGAAAATATAGAGCTATTTTTCAATGTTACCATACTTCCGCTAGATTAACACATCTAGGTGGGCGCGGTGAGCTGAGTTTCTCATTTAGTTAGAGGGAAGAGGGAAATTTAGTTAGAGTGAAGAGGGAGAGCACTCATTTATAACAAGGTCTTTAGTCTAGTTTCTCTAACGATGATTAATTTCACAACTATTCATTACCACGAATTGTGAACTCATGAAGTTCGGTATACACACTCAGCAAGGAAACATTCTCATCAATATTCTGTCAATTAAACGGTACATCTAGCTTTGGTAATTGGGGAAGTAGATGAGATCTTTTTAATTTGCATCCATTCCTAAAATAAATGAATGCAATGCACCTCTCTGCTTTACTCACGTAGCCATTTTTAGCTGCTCTACACACTTTGCAACTCTTACGTAGGTATAAGAGTTTCAGCAACTTCGAACAAACAGTCGGAAATAATTGACTTGCGTTTTTTTGATATATCTTATCCGTTGATATTTCTGTGTTTCACAAGCTAATTGGCAGTTTTACAGAGCTGCTACCTAACTTGAAGGTAAATTATATTTTATTTAATGCCGACAGGAACATCTTAAAAGGCTAGATCAATGAAAGAAGATGGTGCTGTTTTGATGTTTCAAATTTTGTAGTTCCCTACAAGTATTTCCATTTGAATGATGGTATGGTTTTCTTTAATTATAATTTTAATCAGTTCTTGTTTGGACCCCAATATTCAGGGCAGGGCAGATTAAAGAGAGATTCTGCAAAAGCTGTAATAACTCCATTATGTTGGCATTTGTTCAGATGCACACATAATCCCATCTGGGTCCTGAAGTTATTCATCATATTCCGTTGCATTGTCTGAAGAGTTTAAATTACTTCTTGTTAGATCCGTTAATTCAGGGCTTCAATTATATATTTTTGATGAATTATCCTTGTACACAGTACCTAGTTTTCGTGTACCTAACCCTTCAACAACAAGTCGTACAATGTAAGGTCCGCTGGAAGAAAATAGACATATACTTTGTTTCACGAATGTCGGTGTCTGCCCTGAAAAGGCGAAAAATGGATCAATTCAACTGACGGGAGTAAATCAGTGGCGTAACGATTTCGAGATAAGATATGGCATCCAAGGAAGTTCAAATATCGATTGATTAAATAAGCAAATATAATATGAAAGATTTATTATCAACAATAATGAAGAAACACAAAATACAAGTTTATTGCTCGAGTATGAAATATAAATTTATGCACCTGAATTATCTGAAATGTCACAATGACTTTGTGACGCCTAAATAAAGATTACGTTGCCTTCGGACATAAGTGCAGCACCCTATCATTGTATGAAAAGAGATAAGCTTGACATACTAATGTCCTAGCTTAGATCGACAAATGTAGTAGAGAATTTCATGATAATGAGATGTGATGAGACGTATAGCGATATGTACGTAGCTCGTGAATGATTGCACACAATAACCATGATTCGTGAAACAAACTGTTGATCAATTGGTTTGAAAATAAGTCACCAAAAATATTCATACATACTCTCGCTGTATGAGTGGGTTTCTCTCTCCTAGTTCACAAAGTCATTTGATCACAGTTCAAGTATCATTGTTATGTAACAGCTCACACAACAATTTTGCGGAATGTTTGACAAAAGCAGATCGTCACTACCAAATTGATTTATGAAAATTCGTTTATTTTTTGACCGACTTTCCAAAAGGAGGACAAATTTGTTGTTTTATTGAAACTGCAATATATGCAGGGTGTTTTTTAATATTTAGGGAAGTGTTTCATGGACAAAATGAAGCAAAAAAGATTTTTTGAGCATATGTCCTAAACGTCTTAGATTTTGAACTACATGTTGGTAAAGTTGTATGAAACAAACTTAATTTTTTGATAAATTTAATACCTCTGTAGACATTTTTCTGTACATTGGTACACCGTTTGTATGCATATAAAGCCATCTTCCGATACACAATTTAAATTTATATATTCGCCATCGGTGTTCATGCGGGTTTTGATGTTTACGAAATAAAGCAGTACGCCACTGATTTGTCTTGTATAGGTAGAGGAATGTAGGTATCATGGTACAATAAGACCTGTACCATGGTAGGTATGTTTGTCCAAGCATTCTTTCGAAACTATTATTTGATATTTTTTATTAGCTTAGATTTTTTTCGATTTAGGTAAAAGTGCGTGTCTTACCAACATCGGTTCAATTTTTTTCAAGATATGGACTAATATGTACAAGTGTGCCTGACTTATGTAGGCGTGTTTTGTATAGAAAACGAGCACACATTTTGATGATACTTTTTCAATGGGAAGAGGAGTGTTGAGGGACGGTACCGGTTTTGGTTATTATCGAGTATTCCTTCACCCCAAAATTACCTACAAAGGGGGTGGAAGGGACATTTTTTGGAAAATTAAACTCACAGGATTCAGGGTTCCAGCACTATGAAAGCGCATAATTGAACATTCAAAAATATTAAGCACTCAAAAATGTGAAATAAATATTGTTACCAATGAATATTTTTTACAAAAAAAGAGGCCGACGTTATTAGTTGGTGCACTGAGAAATACAAACTTATATTAATTCTATTGGCGTTGGTAGGTACTTTCGAAGTTGTGCAGTTACAATTAGACTGAAAACTTTTGGCACCAACTTCACAAGCATCAGCACCAAGGAGGAGGTATTCATTGCGACTGTACCTAAATATTAAACATACTCCGATTTTGATGATTTTGATTGATTTGATTTTGATTATTAAGGGGATGCAATTTTTCTATAAAATTTTATAATAGAGGGTATAATAATTTATCATATGTGCAGTTTTCTTCAGTGTCACTTTTTTCACTTGTAATAAAAATGTTCAACTGTACCCTCATCTGGGGGTAAACTTGAACATGGTACGGAGCACACCCGAATAAGGGCAAATGAAGGCAAAAATTTAAAGAAAACTTTACCAAACACGTTTATTATCCAGAAGGAAAGATTTTATTTGACAGAACTTAGAAAAAACATAAAAAATAACACATTTTCTCAAGAAAATGTGAAGAAAACCTCAAAGCGGTAATTCCTCAGCAAACTAAACAGTTTCTTTCATTCATTATGATAGTCCTCATCTAACACGCTATCTTCGCTATCAAAATCTTGGTTTCGACACACAGAACAAGTGAAATAAGGATCAGTGTTTCCGTTATTACAACTTGCACAAACCCATTTATAGCAGTTGCTACAGCATATCCATGCCGATCTGAATCAGTTTTTCCACGGAACGTTGCACGAAAAACACAAGTTATTGCTCTCTTTGGTCTTCCTTTGATACGTCTTTAGGATCCCTGAAGGTCCAGCTTCCAATTTATCTTCTATATCCTTTTTAAACACCTTCAAAACGACCTATTGCAGTCATACTTCTCCCCGTGATCCTTCTCTTTATAGTGCTTTCCCTTTCTTGAGATAAAGGATATCCTATAAACTCTTCAGGACTCTTGAAAAGCTTTGGTATTTTGCACATCGCTGGTGCTCGAGGAGGTTGTGTGGTATGTCCAAGTACCTGTGGTTGTGCTGTTACTTCAGCTGATCCAGATGGGCCTTCATCTTTCGGAATGTTGATTACCTCACTACTCATGAAATCGGCATCGCTAAAGATGTCCCAATTATAAAGAAAAATACCGGTGTTTCGGAAGGCTGCTATTATGGTTGATTGTACCATTGCTTTCTCATGATCTTAGGCGACCCAGGTGGCAATTTCTTAGTTTGAAACTTTTTCCCCAGGATTCTGCATCATTCAGTTATCTATGGCAGCATTGTAGTAAGTTTTGAATGGAAATGTGATGATGGTCACCCCGTCGTTTTTCGATAAACTGAGGACTTCAATGGATAGATGACTCTGGTGGTTATCGTAAAGCAGTAGTGATGAAGACTTTTCTGTTCTCTTGATGTTTCATAAAATGCTCCATTACTGTTAAAAATAATTGAGCTGTCATCCACCCGGATTCGTCGGCAAGGCACCTGCAGCATGTGGTCCTTGAAGTGGACTCAAGGAAATATTATAACTGGAGGAAGTCTTACCGCTTGCCGATATTATGCAGCATGTTGTGATGAGGGTTTCGTTCTCTGCACTTGTACACTAGCAAACTTGTTTGGTTCCTTTATCAGCAACGACTTTTGGGCCGCTTCTGTACAGTAGTTGTAGCAGTTTCATCCAAGTTATATTCTGGTAATGTTCTTTTCATAATAAATGGTTGACTACGTTTTTTACCTCCCTCAATAAAGGAAGTATTGTATTCGCGTGAAAAATCGACCTCGAGATTTTTGCTGATATTTACGTTTTGGGGTTCCTAGATCACGAAAATCATAGTATCTCAAGTCCGTCGGTCTGTCTGTCTGTCTGTCTGTAGTCTGTTGGCGTTGTAGCTCAATAACGGCATGACCTAGGACAACGAATTTTGGTATGCATATTGAAGGACTACCGGTGACGCAATGTAAGTGTTTTCGTTAATCATATATACAGAGTGTCCAAAATATTAAGTGTCAATATAAGTACGGTAGAAGCGACGAGGTTGTTTCCATCTCGAAGCGGGGTGGTTTGTCGAGGGAAGTCATAGGTAAAGGCTTATACCAATTTTTTACCTGGGACGTTATGCCAGAGGTCGGACATAAACATGCAATAAACTGTCGGTCAGGGTCGTATTATAATGGTAGTATAATAATATTTAAATATCTTGTATAATATTCTGCTCAGCAATTTCTACGAAATAATTCTTGGGGTCATTACAAATGTTCATGCTCATAATCCCATTAAATACAAATCTTTTCCAATGGGATGAATTTTCTAAGAAAGGACAAAATTTATAATTAACGTGTAATCAGTTTAATTAACAAATACTTAATATTTGCTTTATAGTTCAAAGGAAGTGTTCAGTTGTGCTACGGTTAATTTTAAATTATTTATACCAAACATTTATACATATCACAACAGATATTATGTGGCGAAATAACACAAAATTAGAGATCCAAAACTTCATGGTGGCGAATGATATATATTTTGAAGGGAACTATAAAAAAAATTACATTTAGAAGTCTTAAATGCATTTTTTATCAAGAAAACATATGTTTGTGACACAAAGTCAGCGGAAATGGGACATGCAGTGCTACGGCTCCCTCCCTATTATTGTATTTTTAATTTCATAAAACAAATGTGGCAACAATTAAAATTAAAGGTTCGGTAGGAAAATATTTCTCCAACTTTAGGTAGTATTGTGGTAGAATTAATAAGAAACTGTATTCGTGATCTTCTTCGCGACAGCTGTAAAAATTCATGTTATAACTGTTTAAAATTCATATGCTATTCTAGAAACAATTAAACCGATTTTAAATAATTTTGATTATGATAGCGATAGTGTAACAGAACTAAGTATGTATAGAGTAGCATTGTAAAGCATACCTATATAAGTGGTATATAAATTTAACTACTAGGTTTTGCAGGATATATATTATTTATTTAGGATGTTTTATACATACAATATGTGAAAGATTTCTTGTTTCCTAAATACGTCAATAATTTTAATTTTAGTTAAATTACCTACCTATATTATATACTGAATTAGACAGTAACTTTGAATTCCATGTATTTGAATTTTTTTTAAATAAAAAGTAAAAACACAATCTTACCCTGTTTCTTTATTCTAGTTTTTGCTATTTATGACCATAATATTCTGTTCTACCTTAATTCTCATACAGTTGAGTTCAGTATTTTAATATGAGATGTAGAAATTCAATTTAGTTTTGATAACATAAGAATGAATGATGTACCTATCTGTATTTAACTCTCAAATCAATGTAAGTTGGATATCCTTTAATTAAGTACTTCTTTGTAACTTTCTTTTATTTTAATACAGCCTTGAAAAAGATAGCCACCGCTATCGAAACGAAAATTATATATATATATTATTTATTTATATATATATATATATATATATATATATATAATATAATTTTAGTAATTCACTGCCGAGAATGTATAACCAAAGTGACAAACATTCATAGGGTTGCGGCACTATGGGCTGTAGGATAATGAAAACTCTTTTTCAATTACCAACATTTCGATAGCGGTGGCTATCTTTTTCAAGGCTGTATTAAAATAAAAGAAAGTTACAAAGAAGTACTTAATTAAAGGATATAAGAATCATCGAAATAATCAAGAAAATTAGTTATATAAAAACACGTTATACGAATTCCAACTTACATTGATTTGAGAGTTAAATACAGATAGGTACATCATTCATTCTTATGTTAAATTGAATTTCTACATCTCATATTAAAATACTGAACTCAACTGTATGAGAATTAAGGTAGAACAGAATATTATGGTCATAAATAGCAAAAATTAGAATAAAGAAACAGGGTAAGATTGTGTTTTTACTTTTTATTTAAAAAAAATTCAAATACATGGAATTCAAAGTTACTGTCTAATTCAGTATATAATATAGGTAGGTAATTTAACTAAAATTAAAATTATTGACGTATTTAGGAAACAAGAAATCTTTCACATATTGTATGTATAAAATATCCTAAATAAATAATATATATCCTGCAAAACCTAGTAGTTAAATTTATATACCACTTATATAGGTATGCTTTACAATGCTACTCTATACATACTTAGTTCTGTTACGCTATCGCTATCATAATCAAAATTATTTGAAATCGGTTTAATTGTTTCTAGAATAGCATATGAATTTTAAACAGTTATAACATGAATTTTTACAGCTGTCGCGAAGAAGATCACGAATACAGTTTCTTATTAATTCTACCACAATACTACCTAAAGTTGGAGAAATATTTTCCTACCGAACCTTTAATTTTAATTGTTGCTACATTTGTTTTATGAAATTAAAAATACAATAATAGGGAGGGAGCCGTAGCACTGCATGTCCCATTTCCGCTGACTTTGTGTCACAAACATATGTTTTCTTGATAAAAAATGCATTTAAGACTTCTAAATGTAATTTTTTTATAGTTCCCTTCAAAATATATATCATTCGCCACCATGAAGTTTTGGATCTCTAATTTTGTGTTATTTCGCCACATAATATCTGTTGTGATATGTATAAATGTTTGGTATAAATAATTTAAAATTAACCGTAGCACAACTGAACACTTCCTTTGAACTATAAAGCAAATATTAAGTATTTGTTAATTAAACTGATTACACGTTATTTATAAATTTTGTCCTTTCTTAGAAAATTCATCCCATTGGAAAAGATTTGTATTTAATGGGATTATGAGCATGAACATTTGTAATGACCCCAAGAATTATTTCGTAGAAATTGCTGAGCAGAATATTATACAAGATATTTAAATATTATTATACTGCCATTATAATTCGACCCTGACCGACAGTTTATTGCATGTTTATGTCCGACCTCTGGCATAACGTCCCAGGTAAAAAATTGGTATAAGCCTTTACCTATGACTTCCCTCGACAAACCACCCCGCTTCGAGATGGAAACAACCTCGTCGCTTCTACCGTACTTATATTGACACTTAATATTTTGGACACTCTGTATATATGATTAACGAAAACACTTACATTGCGTCACCGGTAGTCCTTCAATAAGCAAATTCGTTGTCCTAGGTCCAGCCGTTATTGAGCTACAACGCCAACAGACTACAGACAGACCGACGGACTTGAGATACTATGATTTTCGTGATCTAGAAACCCCAAAACGTAAATATCAGCAAAAATCTCGAGGTCGATTTTTTACGGGAATACAATACTTCCCTTATTGAAGGAGGTAAAAAACGTAGTCATGTAGTATTATGAAAAGAACATTACCAGAATATAACTGCTACAACTACCTTACAGAAGCCGCCAAAAGTCGTTGCTGGTAAAGGAACCAAACAAGTTTGCAATTGTACAAGTGCAGAGAACGAAACCCTCATCAGAACATGCTGCATAATATCGGCAAGCGGTAAGACTGTTCCTACAGTTATAATATTTCCTTGAGTCCACTTCAAGGACCACATGCCGCAGCTGCCTTGCCGACGAATCCGGGTGGATGACAGCTCAATTATTTTTAACAGCAATGGAGCATTTTATGAAACATCAAGAGAACAGAAAAGTCTTCATCACTACTGCTTTACGATAACCACCAGAGTCATCTATCCATTGAAGTCCTCAGTTTATCGAAAAACGACGGGGTGACCATCATCACATTTCCATTCAAAACTTACTACAATCTTGCCATAGATAACTAAATGATGCAGAATCCTGGGGGAAAAGTTTCAAACTATGAAAATTGCCACCTGGGTCGCCTAAGATCATCAGAAAGCAATGGTACCATCAATCATAATAGCAGCCTTCCGAAACACCGATATTTTTCTTTATAATTGGGACATTTTTAGCGACGCCGATTTCATGAGTAGTAGGGTAATCAACCTTCCGAAAGATGCAGGCCTATCTGGATCAGCTGAAGTAACAGCACAACCACAGGTACCTGGACATACCACACAACCTAATCGAGCACCAGCGATGTGCAAAATACCAAAGCTTGTAGGTAAAAGTCCATTATCTCAAAGTGGAGTGAAGTAAAATGTAGAAAAAAGAAACTCAAAGTCTTCTCAATAACATTGATAATGAAACTATATAGTTTCGAAACATGTCTCTTATGGTAATTATAATGTAAACAATACCAAAGCTTTTCAATAGTCCTGAAGAGTTTATAGGATATCCTATATCTCAAGAAAGGGAAAACACTATAAAGAGAATGACCAGGTCGTTTTGAAGGTGTTTAAAAAGGATAAAATAGATAAATCGGAAGCTGGACCTTCAGGGATCCCAAAGACGTATCAAAGG
This sequence comes from Crioceris asparagi, assembly GCA_958507055.1. Lineage (NCBI taxonomy): Eukaryota > Metazoa > Arthropoda > Insecta > Coleoptera > Chrysomelidae > Crioceris > Crioceris asparagi. The sequence continues at coordinate 49,262,845 of OY293829.1, forward strand.
AAGACCAAAGAGAGCAATGACTTGTGTTTTTCGTGCAACGTTCCGTGGAAAAACTGATTCAGATCGGCATGGATATGCTGGTAGCAACTGCTATAAATGGGTTTGTGTAAGTTGCAATAACGGAAGCACTGATCCTTATTTGACTTTTTCTGTGTGTCGAAACCAGGATTTTGATAGCGAAGATAGCGTGTTAGATGAGGACTATCATAATGAATGAAAGAAACTGTTTATTTTGCTGAGGAATTACGGCTTTAAGTTTTTCTAAACATTTTCTTGAGAAAATGTGTTATTTCTTATGTTTTTTCTAAGTTCTGTCAATTAAAATGTTTCCTTCTGGATAATAAACGTGTTTGGTAAAGTTTTCTTTAAATTTTTGCCTGCATTTGCCCTTATTTGAGTGTGCTTCGTACCATGTTTAAGTTTACCCCCAGTAAAAAAAGTGACACTGAAGAAAACTGCACATATGATAAATTATTATATCCTCTATTATAAAATTTTATAGAAAAATTGCATCCCCTACCCCCTTCGGGGGCCTTTTTTGGAGGGAAGGAGATTTTGGATTTGAGTTTTTACGAGTCTCCTCATTCAAATTAATACAAAATCAGAGTATGTTTAATATTTAGGTACAGTCGCAATGAATACCTCCTCCTTGGTGCTGGTGCTTGTGAAGTTGGTGCCAAAAGTTTTCAGTCTAATTGCAACTGCACAACTTCGAAAGTACCAACGCCAATAGAATTTATATTAGTTTGTATTTCTCAGAGCACCAACTAATAACGTCGGTCTATTTTTTTGTAAAAAATATTCATTGGTAACAATATTTGTTTCACATTTTTGAGTGCTTAATATTTTTGAATGTTCAATTATGCGCTTTCTTAGTGCTGTAACCCTGAATCCTGTGAGTTTAATTTTCAAAAAAAATGTCCCTTCCACCCCTTTTGTAGGTATTTTTGGGGTGAAGGAATGTTCGATAATAACCAAAACCGGTACCGTCCCTCAACACTCCTCTCCCCATTGAAAAAAGTATCATCAAAATGGGTGCTCGTTTTCTACACAAAACACGCCTACATAAGTAAGGCAGTCACACTTGCGATGTTGATAAGACACTCACTGTTCCCTAAATCGAAGAAAATGTAAGCCAATAAAAAATATCGAATAATAGTTTCGAAAGAATGCTTGGACAAACATACCTACCATGGTACAGGTCTTATTGTACCATGATACCTACATTTCTCTACCTATACAAGACAAATCAGTGGCGTACCGTTTTATTTCAAAAACATCAAAACCCGCATGAACACCGATGGCGAATATATAAATTTAAATTGTGTATCGGAAGATGGCTTTATATGCATACAAACGGTGTACCAATGTACAGACGAATGTCTACAGAGGTATTAAATTTATCAAAAAATTAAGTTTGTTTCATACAAATTTACCAACATGTAGTTCAAAATCTAAGACGTTTAGGACATATGCTCAAAGGATCTTTTTTGCTTCATTTTGTCCATGAAACACTTCCCTAAATATTAAAAAACACCCTGCATATATTGCAGTTTCAATAAAACAACAAATTTGTCCTCCTCTTTGAAAGTCGGTCCAAAAAGAAACGAATTTTTATAAATAAATTTGGTAGTGATGGTCTTCTAGCTAAGTCCTGCTTTTGTCACACATTTCGCAGAATTGTTGTGTGAGCTGTTACATAACAATGATACTTGAACCTTGATCAAATGACTCTGTGAACTAGGAGAGAGAAACCCACTCATACAGCGAGAGTATGTATGAATATTTTTGGTGACTTATTTTCAAACCAATTGATCTACAGTTTGTTTCACGAATCATGGCTATTGTGTGTAATCATTCACGAGCTACGTACATATCGCTATAAGTCTCATCACATCTCATTATCATGAAATTCTCCACTACGTTTGTCGATCTAAGCTAGGACATTAGTATGTCAAGCTTATCTCCTTTCATACAATGATAGGGTGCTGCACGTATGTCCGAAGGCAACGTAATCTTTATTTCATAGGCGTCACAAAGTCATTGTGACATTTCAGATAATTCAGGTGCATAAATTTATATTTCATACTCGAGCAATAAACTTGTATTTTGTGTTTCTTCATTATTGTTGATAATAAATCTTTCATATTATATTTGCTTATTTAATCAATCGATATTTGAACTTCCTTGGATGCCATATCTTATCTCGAAATCGTTACGCCACTGATTTACTCCCGTCAGTTGAATTGATCCATTTTTCGTCTTTTCAGGGCAGACGCCAACATTCGTGAAACAAAGTATATATCAATTTTCGACTGCGACTTCTTGTTGAAGGGTTAGGTACACGAAAACTAGGTAGGTACTGTGTACAAGGATAATTCACCAAAAATAGAGAACTGAAGCCCTGAATTAACGGATCTAACAAAAAGTAATTTAAATTCTTCAGACAATGCAACGGAATATGATGAATAACTTCAGGACCCAGATGGGATTATGTGTGCATCTGAACAAATGCCAACATAATGGAGTTATTAGAGCTTTTGCAGAATCTCTCTACAATACATTTTGGCATGGGGAAGTTCAAACATAAATTATAGAGGTTAAAAACTTTTTGAATTTCTAACCGGAAATAATTTGCAGATTGTCAATAAATGATCCCACTTTCGTAAATAAAATAAGACAAGAGGTAATAGACATTACGTTTACAAATGTCCCTATGTCTACATAAAGTCAGATCATAATTATGTTCTGTTTGAGGTATAGTTGGAGAGACCCCAACTGGAAAAAGAAGAAATCCAAAAATCAAATTGGACCACTTTCGATGACCACATAAAGTTTAAGGTAGAGAACCTAAAGAGTTGCTCTATCAAAACTATTGAAGATCTGGAAAAGGCTGTAAATGATAAGGGCCCTTAAGAAAATGGTTTCTGGTGGAATAGAGAACTGGAACAGTGCCGAAAGATTGAAAAGAATATGGTAGTTACACTCCATAGAGTATTGAATAATTAAGTAGATTTAAGCCCGGGATACGAGGGTATCACATGTGCAATGAATATCGCTTAAAAATCATCACATGGGACCAGGTGGAGTGGGCTCTCAACAGCTTCAAATCACAAACTTCCTAGGAGGTGATGAAGTTGGACCTATTTTGATTAAAAAACATATACATTAAATATTTACCGAAATCTTCAGGGGAAGTAATGCAATGGGTTGGGTACTGAAAGTATGAAGATTAACAAAGGTGTTCTTTATACTAAACAATGGGAGAGCATAGAAGCAGCCTAATTCATTTAGACTGATAAACCTATCTTCCTTCTTTTTAAAAAGGATGGAAAAGTTCGTTGATGTTCGCTACAGACTTAATCGATAGAATATTTACTAACTCGAGTGCTTGAATCAACGTGCATAATTGAATTGGGAGAGTTGATTATACTGATGATAATGTGTATCATTAGAATCACCGTTCATATAGTCGACATTGAAATCACCACCCAGTAGAATATTTGATTTTATAGGAAGGTCATTAAGTATCAACTCCATATTCTCTAAAAATAAATTGAAATCTGAGGAGGGAGGTCTATATAAGCACAAAGCAAATAATTTTTTTTTAAATAACATTCAGAACATTTACATCTTTTCGCTAGTAAGTGATCATATTTTGTTATTTTCTCAGGATTATGTTCATTGGAAAAAACTTTGTAATAAGTATCATTTTCTTATCTTATCATCCTCCGCAAGCCAGTGTTGCCTCAATAAAACAATATTTGGTTTTTGCCTACCATCAAGAAGCACTAAAATTTCAGCTATTTTACATCTTATTGATTGTATTTTCAGCAGAAATAATGAAATAGACCAATTGCTATTATATATATATTATTGGGATGATGGTGTTCTCAGACTCTCTAAAAATGTTATTCAGTGAAGTTTACACCGTCACTGAGATTTAATTTGATTGTCCTAAGCACAATGTTACCTTTGGTAAATTATAGAGAAGACACTATCTTGTCGAGGTTTCGAAATTTGCTTCCTTTTCAATCATTATATACAAAAAACAGTATGAACGTGCAGATGTTGCGTTTTTTAATTTATTATTTCTTTCATCATTTTATTGATGATAATCCGATCTATAGTCTAGTTCCGTTAAACACTATTATTATGTTCTTGTTCTTATACTTTCCTACTAGTAAAAATTGTTTCGGAGCTAGATATTAGTTTGTATTGTTATTGATGTAAATGTTAAACATAATCACAAAATCTTCCAAATCGAAATGTATTGTGTCATAAAATATATTGCTTGTCAGATACAACAATTCCTCGATCTGATAGTCCGAACCATGCATCTTTTTCTGTAAAACAGAGGAAAAATTGATTGCATATTTGTCACCAAACACCAGTATTTTATTTTTATAGCTTCTAGCCGGCTCCTTACACCGGATACTCTCTATTGTGATATGAGTAATTTCTTCATATCGACTGTTATTTTCTGAAACATTTGACTTTCAATATGTTATTAATTTTCATAGTTACTAGTTTAGCTTCTGAGTCGAATCCATCTACGAGTTTGTTAGCTTTGAGAGACTTGTCAACCAGTGTTTCCATTCGAAAATATGTCCACTGTGTGGGGTTGCTAGACCCCATCGGGTGCCTCCCCAAGTGGCGAATAGGGGGATGCCTCCCAGATATGGGTGGTACCGGGGAAATGAAATACCCAGGGCTGACCAAAACTAGCACGCAGCGACTGACCCAGATTGGGCGCCTGAACTACACTTGCCAACACGCAACTGGACAAGCAGTGCATTTTAATGTCCAAATACCCTTCATGGGTCCAAGAGTTTCAAAATGGCCCCGAGTCCCCGGAGGTTTGTGTAGCTCCAACCAAGAAAGCGGATAGGAAAAGCAACAAACCAGGGGTGCTAAGAATCCTCGTGTGAAAGGCTGTCATAGGAAAACGATATTGGCTATTGGAATTTTTAACGTGCGGACTCTTTTGAGCGATGATAGACTCTATGTATTAGAAGAAGAATTAAGCCAAATAAGATGGGATATCATAGGTCTATCTGAAATTAGACGCATAGGCGAAATTTGTATGACGCTGAAATCCGTCAACACACTCTTTTACAAAGACCCAGAAAACGGTAGCCAAACTGGGAGTAGGCTTCATAATCAACAAAAAATAGCACCATACATTGTAAAATTCGACAATGAGTCAGATATGATAGCATCAATAACGATTAAACTATCTAAGAGATATAAATTAAAAGTGATTCAGTGCTATGCCCCGACATCTGGACACGCAGATGAAGAGATGGAAGGCTTCTATAATCAATTATCTGAACACATCAATAAGAACACACTTCTGAAAGCCTAGTGATAGGAGACTTCAACTCAAAACTCGTAAAAAGACAAGAAGAAAATGAAGAATTCGTGGGAAATATTAGCTTTAATGATAGAAACGAAATGGGGTATGTGCTTCTAGAATTTTTAACTTTGCATCGACTGTACTCAATGATATCCTTCTTCGACAAAAAAGAATAGAGAAAATGGACCAGGCTAGGCCCAGACTCAAGAACTAAAAATGAGATAAACTACATCTTATCAAGTAACAAACAAATAGTCCAGGACGTTACAGCTTGATATTCTTTTAACATAGGCAGTGATCATAAGCTACTAAGATCTAAAATTTATATAAAAGATAAAAGAAACAGGGCGATGTTTAAAAAACAAGTAACAAAAACTGATCAACAAAAACTGAAACCAAACTATATACAATATCACAGAATGTGTTGGAAATAAATGGACAAAAAGGTAAATTATTAAGAGAAGTTACTTAAGTGATGATACTAAAAATAAAATAGAAGAAAAAAGAAAATTGTTCAAAGAAGGAAGATATGAGGAATTCCGACGAATGTCAAAGCAAACCAGACAACTTATAAGGGAAGACTTGGAAAAACGTTGCGAGTCAGAAGTAGAAAAGCTAAAAGAAAACAACAAAGGAATCAAATGTCTTAGAAGAAATGGGCAACGACAAATAATATCTATTAAGAACAGCAATGGAGAGGAAATAAGAAATCTAGATACAATAATAAAAGAAACTAAAAGTTTTTACGCTAACTTATGACATGACACCAAAGTAAAACCAGAAAAATATTTCTGTCAATGATAAAAGAAAAATACTTAACGTTGATTCAGAAGACATGCCAGATATAACAACGGAAGAAATAAGGCACTCCTTACATCAAATGAAGAAGAGCATCAGAACAAGACGGAAACAAAACTTTGCGAACTATTCAACACACGCTTAGAAAAAGGAGAAGTCCCAAAGACTTGGAATAATGCTATTGTTGTTTTACTCTACAAAAAAGACGATCCAGCAAAACTTAATAATCACAGAGACTTCTTTCCCAGATATATAAGCTAAGCACTAAAATCATCACAAATTGTAAATCCAGAAAACTTGATGACTACCAACCTGTGGAGCAGGCTGGCCTTAGAAAAAAATATAGCACCCATGATCATCTACTTACTATGAGAATATTTATAGAGAAGTCTATAGAATATAACTTAGAAATAAACCTCGCTTTCATCGACTATCAAAAAGCCTTTGATAAAGTAGAACATTGGTCAATCATTAGATCACTGAAAAATATCAGAATAGACCACCGCTATATAACATTGTTGAAAATATCTTTAAAAAGGCTACATCTACGATCGAGCTATACGTAAATATGAAGCCTATCTGTATAAAAAGAGTTATCCGTCAAGATGACACCTTCTCAACAATGTTATTTAAAGCTGCTTTGGAGGATGTCTTCAGACAAATTGAATAGCGTGATGACAGGGGCATTATTATTAATGGAAGCAGACTGAACAACTTGAGATTCGCCGATGGTATAGTCCTCATAGCAGAAACACCAGAACAACTCCAAACTATGATCTTGGAGTTGGACGATGCATCATCAAAAATTGGTTTAAGAATGAATCTGGATAAAACTAAGGTCATATGCACCACAAAACCAAATTTCAAAATTAAAGTTAAAGATAACGAACTGGAAGTGGTAGATGATTATATATATATATATCTATTTATATATATATATATATATATATATATATATATATATCTGGGACATACGATCAAACGGCTGAAATTTAGAGAAGATTCGCATGGGCTGCATTCAATGTTTTGCCGGTTTTAACATATGGAGCACCAATGAATAAAGAAGAGAAAGGAAGGAGCATGTGCGCTAGTGGACATCTAAAACGTGCGAATAGAATCAAAAATGGTTAGTTGTGCAGGCTGTGGCTTTTCTAAAGCTCAAAAAATACAGAAGTTAGAATAACATTTCAACGGAAAGTACTTTTCCATTATTTTTTGAACTGTTTTTCACTTGATAATAAAAAATCATAAATCTCATTTCCAATAAAATTGTAAACAAACATTGACATTGACATATCATGGGCGTAGGCATAAAAAATATAGCATCAACATGTTTTCACTTGTAAACCATATGTTTGGTTTCATAAAAATTGGAGTTTCTCTTATAAGCACAATAAAAATCAATATGACATTCCTTAGGTGGATGAAATCATAAAGTAGATATACCAAACATTTTTTTCTTAATAACGAATCGTTTTATGTTACGCTACCGGTAACTTAAGACGCCATATGCAAGAACCATCACGGTCAACTATCAAAATGTATTATGCTCCTTCCTTTCTTTTCTTTATTCATTGTGGAGCACAAACATGGACATTAACTAAGCAATCCATGAATAAACTCAGAACAACTCAAAGAGCCATGAAGCGCCAGATGTTGGGCATATCATTGAAAGATCATGAAAGGAGCGAACGGATACGAATCAAAATTAAGTTGAAATTTGTTACCGAAGCAATATCAGAATTGAAGTGGAATTATGCAGGCCACGAGATGAAAGATGGACAATCATAGTTCTAAAGTGGCGACTACCAATGCGCTGGACGGACGACATAAAAAGAAGCGCAAGATTGATGTGTGATCATATAGCACTAAACCGAACTGACTGGAGGAATATGAGGGAGACCTATATTCAAAAATGGATGATGAGCTGAGATGACTACTATTATGTTTTTTCTTCTTCTTGTCCTTCTGTTGATGGGGTTGTTTGGGTACCTTCTGATGTAGTTTCAACTGAGTCTGAACACCAGTTGTGTTTAGGGGGTTATTTTTTATAGAAATAATAATTTCTTTTAATTTGCGTAGTATTTTTTGCCTGAAAATCAGTTCATTCAGCTTGCTTTCAACACTCAGAGCTTCCTGTAAAAGTAGATTTTTTTCAGAATTTTGTTTTTCTATAAAGTTATGTGTTTCATCTGCTAAGTTTTCGCAAATAAAATATGAAAGTATTGGTCTTATGTTTTAAAACAACGAAAATTCGTCATATTATTTAGTTAACTATTCAAACAAATCAAAAGGGATAAATGGACTTATCTTGTACACCACTGGTATTCAAAAATCAATCTGTGTATTTGTACTTGCGTTTTTTGTGCTCGTCACTTTTTGACTGTATCTGGAAAACAAGTTTCACTAGAAGTTCGATTAATGCATATAGATTGGTCTTTATTGGTTGGCGGATGCCTTCCTGAATACACCCACATACATTTTCAAGTTCCTTTCAGTTTATAAAAGTAAAACTTATTTGAATGTGTCACAAAAAGTTGATATGATCTGTTTTGTTAATGAATGTCCGTTTTGATGTAAAAGTTTCAATTTACAGTACGCTTTTTCTATGCATCTACTTAGTGAGCTGAGATCCTTAATTCATCGTCTACATATAAGCCCAAAAGATTTGCTAATGGAGTAAAATTTGTAAACATTTATTGAATCTTTGATTCGGCTAAGAAAATTTTGTATTTCTGTCGTATCACCAAATATTTACTATAGCAAATGACTTATCGGGATTTAATTGCATACAGTGAGTGTTAATCAAGTCAATAACGTTCAGAAGATAGAAGTTAAGTGCATAAAGCTCTTGTGCGGCTTCATCAGCGTAGAAAGATATGGATTTATAAATACAAGGTATCATCGGAATGAGAATGAATCTCACATGATAAAAAACTGAATAAAATGTGAAAATATATACGGTGATCTAGATCCCAAAATATTCTCTTGACAGACACCCTTTAGAACATTCAAATAATCTGAGCTGTATCCATTATATATTACCGATTATTATCCACCCTCGAGTCAGTTTAACATTAGCTGATAGGACTGTTTATCGAAGCCAATATTATTGAAATATTTTTTTTTAATTTTATGGTTTAGACTCTAAACAGTAGAGTATCTAAGGGACAGGGAAGATGAAGACGGTCCAATAATGCGAATGCGGCCTAATTATGCTAACAGGAAGGTTTTTACCCAAGAACAATCGTTGTACGATTAATTAATTGCTCAAGAATGATATACGGAATTACAACATGCTTACAACTACGACGTGCATAAAGCTGACATACGAGATGGTGAAAATGAATGATCTAAAATGGCTTGGCCGCTTTTTTTACAATTTGAAGGAAGTCCTGAAACAGTCCGAAGACTGTATAGTTATTTTTGACCGACTTCAAAAAAAGGAGAAGGTATACAATTTGGTTGTAAGATTGCTTTTTTTATTTTTTTATGGCTGTTCACCCGTTTCGCATAGTAAACGTACTCCGATTTAGATGATTTTTGTTTCATTTGAAAGAGGAGAGTTGAGAAATGGTCCCATATTGAGGAAAATCAAATCCAAAATCTCCATCCCTCCAAAAACCGCCCCCAAAGGGGTGGAGGGGGCAATTTTTCTCAAAAATTGGAAATCCGAGACGACGGCAAGAGGCAAATTTTTCTGAAAATCGAAAATTCGAGATTTGAAAATTTGAAAGAGGACTATATCCGGAAACATTTGAATTGAACATTCTTTCAAAAGAGTTACGGTTTCCGAGTTTCGCAATGATAAAGTCTGAAAAATGTGAAATGCGTATTTTCACTAGTACAAGCTAAACCTACCTATAACTTTTTGGGTATTAATGAACGTTCAACAATTTTAATGACTAATTTTACACTCAAAAATGTGAAATAAATATTTTTTTAAAAAAATTGGACCGACTTTATCAGTTGTTGCACTGAAAAATACAAAATAATATTAATTCTATTGGTGCTGTTTCTTTTGGAGTTGGTGCCTACAACTACGAACTACAACGCCAAAACTTCAAAATTACCAGCACCAATAGAATTAATATTATTTTGTATTTTTCAGTGCAACAACTGATATATCTTATCCGTTGATATTTATGTGTTTCACAAGCTAATTGGCATTTTTACACAGCTGCTACCTAACTTGAAGGTAGATTATATTTTATTTAATACCGACAGGAACATCTTAAAAGGCTAGATCAATGAAAGAAGATGGTGCTGTTTTGATGTTTCAAATTTTGTAGTTTCCTACAAGTATTTCCATTTGAATGATAGTATGGTTTTCTTTAAATTTAATTTTAATTAGCTCTTGTTCGAACCCCAATATTCAGGGCAGGGCAGATTAATTAGAGGACTTACCTCCCACAGTGGGGCCTCTCGTTTATCACCCGGGAAGTAAGCTGAGGCACAAATCAGCTGTAATTTCTGAGCTTCAATTATCAGTTCAACCAGTACTGCAACCAGGTCTCTCCCGTTGATCTGGTGTACGAGTTTGAACTTTAAACTATTAGGTACTTAGGTGAATGGCAGCGTGAGTGCAGTATATTAGTTTACCTCTACCTTTGGGGATTCCTCTCATTTTGCCCCTTTTCTAATTTAGCTCGTGTACCCGGCCAATGTCAAATGACTTTCTCAACCACCGACTCTAGGACACTCACGGCCGCTTCGGATATATCGTATTATTTTTTTATTAATTTAATTCCCCTTACTATCCTTATTAAGGTGCCTTCTTCTATTGACCCTATGCCCTTTAATCTTTGAGCTAATTGATAATGCAGCATCAATCAAGTGGTTTCTTGACCAGGATCTTTTTAGATTTTTCTTCCAGATCCATGTCCTCCCCTCCTCCAGGATTTATCTCTACTTAGGTAGTAGTTTTTTTAACTTTCAGTTAATTATTAAGCCACCGCTTCTGAGATTTGCCTCCGATGCTGGATCAACAGTGAAATGAGTAGGGCTACATTCCTTTCCTTAGAACTTCACAGAACTCTCCAGTTTCTATATATGAATAGAAACGTGCTTAGAAACCGTCTATTTTATTTCTGTTACTTGAAATATATTTCGAAAGTCACTCTACTACTTAAAAATTATACGTTTTGTGTAGATTTGTAGTTCATACTAGATGAAAGATACTGAGATATGAGACAAGAAACGAAAACTTGGACCATTCTATTTAAAATAAGGGCTTACTCCCGAGAACTCTCACGGTCATTGATAAAGATATGAAAGACGTAAAAATGTGAGTTTAATGGGGCAAAAACATAAATAGATGGAAAGTGTACCTAGAGTTGGAATTTTACTAATGGAGTTCTCGAAAAACACTTCAGTTTTTTCTGAACAAGCATTAATTTATATACAATGTTAATGAGATATCTAATAGTGCATATTATATTATTGAGTGAGAAATGGACATTTCCTTTTGGAAGAACACGAGCCAATGTAATTGCTTTCGCATTAATGCATTGATTTATGAGTTAACTACCCTTTTGTATAATCATGAATGTTGTTTGGCCATCTTTTCAAATCCAGCAGTGATCCGCGAAAATTCATTAAGGGCCTAGCAGATCAGGGTGATTATCTGGCCGAAGAATAATTTATTCTATGTTCTGGCTCTAAGCTATCTAGGAAGCTGGATCTAGGGATCGAATCGCCATTGGTACCTACTTTGTTTTTCATCGAAATAACTTTTTTATTTCTTATTTCTCCTTTTAGAATATCTAACAGCAAGTAGGTATTGGCAATACAAATACCTCTGTTATTTGATCAAGGCGGCCGCACTCTCGTGGGAGATTACCATACACGATACTGGAGAATTCAGTGACTTTAGTTATTCAAACAGGGTTTGCCAGAATATAAAATGTATTCAAGATATATTTAGATATATGCTCATTTAACAAAAGCAACGTAGTCTTCTATGTCAACTTTATATTTAAAATTAATAAAGATTTATTTTTAGGTTATGTTATTTTCTTATATCAATTCAATTGTGATTATTTTGAGATCTTTAAATTCTGTCGTTTAAGAATTCAATAAACCAAAATCAGATTATGATCTTGACATTTCGTAAGAACGTTTGTTTATCTATATATAAGGTTTATATTCTGTTCTATGTCAAATACGTGTTCACATTGACGTTCATTTGAATGAACATTCATGGTTGACGCTTTACAACTTACGGTTGTTATCGCAAGATAGTCAATGACAAAAGTTTGAGGTTCTATGCGTCAAAATTTTTGGAAAATATGTCAATATTTATATACTTATTTATTTAATAAAAACATCTTCAGTAGAGAGTACAACAATATTTTTAATGTTTTATTATTTATATTTACTTTTTATGTTTTAAAAGATAGCATCTGTCAAAAACTTTTGACTATGTACAGTGTATTTTTTTCACTAAGGTTGATATATTTTTCATTAGAGACGGAATGTGGCAACGTAAAATTGTCAAGTTTCTGACTCAAGCAAGTTTAGTTACTGAGATGTCATTAGAGCGTTTGAATTTTAAATATGAATAATATATATATGTCTAGTCAATTGCTCTCAAAAGGTAGATTTATTAAAAAGGGAATGCTAGAGAAGCTACAAAATTTTAATATACCTAAAGCAAGAAAAGGAAATCCAAGTAGAAAATGATGATTTGATGAAAAATATTTGTTTCTTACAAAAAAATTAAGTGTAATATGTGTAATACTGTACCTATATACTGTAATACAAGATAAATGAGGAAATTTCCATAACGCAACATATTAGGTGCAAATATTACAAGAAATATCTTCAAAATGTCTTCCAAAAGAAAGATTGTTTAGGGAATGAAGTGACGAAAAGAACATTATTAACAGGTTTAATGTTTTTAAAAGAAGCTAATAAAAATGATAATCCTGGCAAATTATTATCGGGGCAAACGTCACCTAACAATACTAAAATGACGAAGACCGGAAGATGTACATTCAGCGTTTCCATGATGAATATATTTCAGAAAAATGGAAATATTCGCAATATTTAGTTTTCCAATTTTATTCTGTTGTTATCTATATAAAACTTTTATTTTCAAACCTTCGTAGATGTACAATAAATTTGAATAAAATCGTTTGCGAAGTCACAGGTCCTTGCTAATATGAATAATTTTATTGCTTATGATTTTATATTGATAAAGTGTTTGTTCTTGTAAATTTCACTTAATCCAAAATTTACTTGCATCAATGTGTTATTTTTTCCGGTTCATATTCATCCCGTGTTACTATCTGGTCAAGATTAGCGCTGTTGCCAAATATCACCAAAATCATAAGTGTATAACACGAAATTTTCGGAGATACTACACTTCAAAAACTTATATTAAAAAAACGGAACGATGAATCGCTTTGAATTTTTATACGCATTTTTATCAAGGTTTATTTTATAATATTATAGTCTTTCATTGACATCTATCGGAAAGTTTAAAGAAAAAAAAATTTGGTGAAATAATACATTTGCTCTATCTCACCTACGTAAAATCTGGCAAATATATATATATATATATATATATATATATATATATATATATATATATATATGTATTTTTGTTTATTACAAAACGGTGAATCATATTGAAACTTTGCTATAGGAAAGAAGGCATTCTAAACCGTATAAAACTGAAATTTAAAAGAAATATGTCGACTGGAAAAGTCGACGATATACCTATGTCTATGTTTATCTCCTTATAGCTATATAAAAGACACAGTAACCATTTATATTCATTTCCCTATTCTTTAGGTATATTGGAATCTATTGTATTTGTATACTATTCTATCAGCTGCGTTATATACTTACCTACCGACATTATTCATGTTCCGTACAGATACCTAGATAAATACGAAATAATTCGAAGGAGGAAGATATAGGTACATAGGGAATCCATTTACCACATTCGAAGTGGCAGCTAATAACTAAAATATTCATTCTTGCTGGAAACAGAATTAATAAGAAAATATTATTAATTTGGTACTTGAGTAGCGAGTTAATTGATGAAAGGTTTGCATATTACTGCTTTGTGATTGATTATCCACGATCACAAAAAATGTTTAATAAATAACAAACAAAACTATGTCCAACTTAAGTATTAGATTAGTTATTGCTTCATAGACGAACCATAAATATTTAAAAATTTTCTAAAAAATGTCGGACGAGAATACTCATATTATATTTTCGACGACTGAACTTGACTAAACAAGAAACTAGACTTTTCTAAGCATGTTCTAAGCCTTATTTGACATTCGAAATTTGACAGCTAACGTGGAACAAGTGCAAGCACATAATTGCCCCTCTAGAGCTTTTTTTCGATCAATAGAAAACGATAGCTAGTCAGACGTTTCTATCCAACGCTAGTTTCAATAACGATCGTGTTGTCAGAATTGTGTAATAAAGCCAGTATTTCTAAAAACGAGGAGTTCAAGCAAGGAAAGTGATATTAATTAATTAATTAATTAATATTAAATAACGTGTATATTTCGAATTTCGAAAAAATTGCTCATGCTCTTACTGTACAATATACTATTTATTGTACCTTACTTTCACGCTCCATAAAACAACTACATATATTTTGTGAGCATTTAAGGCTCCATATAACAAAGAAGATGTCAAGTAAATTTCAAAATGACATTGCAAGGACTTTGGGTAACAGCAAGTGAAGCAATAACTGCATGTCAGATATACTTTAATAGCCTATAGTAAACTCTGGTATTAGGTAGGTAGGTACTAAGAACTAAAAAGAATATTCAAATAGAGAAGAGTTTAATTTGGTTTATCAATAGTTCATTGGTCGCTATTTATACAAGCAAGGTCATTATAGAAATATATTAAAAAGCACTCGTGTAAAATTTTCTTCGACCAGTTTTTAATAGATGTTTACGTTTCAGAGTTCCCCGCATCATAAAAATATATTTTCAGCTATTGGTCCATCAGTCTGCCGTCTGCCCTGATATCTCGGAACGATTGAACGGATTTTGTTTTTTAAGGTACCGCTATTGACACAGATTGAGCATCCTTGGCAATAGCTGGAAATTGTGTTGTTTCGCTCAAATTGTAGAGCGAAAATGGCAATAATAATTTTAATGAACATTCTGCTCAGGGCCCTTTACCACCTCCTCTAATGTGTAAGTCTGAGAATTTAGTTATGCTCAAAGGAACTATCAATTTTTTTTAATGTTCACTCATATTCTGGGTAAACCGTTTCTCCTACGTTGTAATTGAATAGGACCAATGTGTCTGTCTTGGCATGCTGTACAAAACGAACGGTCTCACGACCTGATCTGACGATTTTTTATTCGATGGAATTCGTTTGAGAGTGGTAGAAAATTCCTGTGAGTAGACAAACCAGAATTTTACTATTCAGTTCGAATTAACAAAGCGACTTTTTATTAAATCACAATCTATTTTCTTCTTGTTTTGTGTCTCATACGTATGTTGGTAGTTCTACATTCGTTCAGTAAGAGTAACTAATATCAAAAAGTTTAAAAAATTTGTACAACGATTCTGATAACTAACTAAATCCAAGATGCTGGCAGTAATGAAAGAAAGGACTATATCTTGATGGCACGTCGTTTTGCTATTTCATAGCAAGAATTCCATAAGTAAAAATAAAAATAAATTATTTGTTTGAAATTTAGAAACGAATTGATTCGTCGCAATTTTATTTTGCATTAATATTGAAAGAAATCAATAGTTTTATATTTCTATAGGTTACAATAAAATATTCTAGGATTATAATTACGCTGCGATCTAATAAAAATTATCTGGTTATTTAATTTACAGTAAAAAAAACTCTATGAATTATTAAGATACTACATGAAACTTTCAATTGGTAGTTTAAACAATATTCGAATTCAAAATCAAATGGTTCAGTAATAACATGGTCTGAATTTTATTTACAGAAATCAATTATTTTTGTCTCATAGATAAATTCAAGTGTGAGTATTTATTATATTTTCGTACTATTGAAATCATTTTACATAATAAATTGACCTTATGTACAAAATTTCTGTATGTTCATACTTGAATTTAAATTATGTACATAACTTTAATTACAAAATTTTTATTCTCTAATTAAAATTACGTACACAATGATATTTTTTGAACTTTAATTCTTGAATTAAAATTATATTATGAAAATCCAGCAAGGTATAGGTATACCTACAATTGTTGCCGAATTTCCGTTATGTACATAATTTTTATTCAAGAATACAAATTGAATAGGCATTCGAAATTATCTGCATAATTCAAAAACAAATATAGGTATAATTTTAATTCTTAAATAATAATAATTGTGTACATAGTTTTAATTACAAAATATTTTTTCCAAAAAAAGAATGAAATGCTTAGTTACTAGAATTTACAATAATTTATGGGTCAAATGATTATGATTTGATAAGAATAATTTTATATATTATTCTTTTATTTACAATTGTTTCATGAAGGACTTAAAATTAATATATTGCTATCATGCTTCAATATACTTGCAATATATTTTTATATATTATTTCCCTTGTGAATAATTTTCTTTTTCAAATATCATTATTTTTAATGTCATTAAATATCAAAACAGGAACTATATTCTTTTTTTGTCGCCTTATATAGATAAAGAGATTCCTTTAATCATATTCAGGTGAACATACAATAAAATACATTGAGAAGAAAAAGAATAGAATACATTCCATATAATATTCGGTAATAATTTGTATCCCAAGTATGTATGTATTGCCATTTTTTGGTAAATATTATGGCTATATTAGATTGATAATGTTGTTAATTATTCATAGAGAAACGCAATATTTTTTAAAGATACAACACATCCAATATTTCTCATCATTGAAAATCTCTTTGAAAGCAAAATTGATGTAATATAAAATACAATAAGTCATTAAAAACAACAAAGTTATAAGATAGTATTGAAATATAAACGACAGCAGGTTTTTCCTGAATACATTCTTGAACTATTCTGAAAACATGCCCTAATATACTTAAATTAGCAGAATATGTATTTCAGATGCTATGATGGTAAATATATGTAGGTGCACATTTTTTTTATTTATTTGAAACTTATAAAACCAAAGGTACTTCTCTCTAAAAAAGGATTGTGCTTCTCCAATGATTCTAATTATCTTTGCTTCTCTGTAGCTCAGATAATTACACATTTCACATAAAATTATATATGTACTTCCCAATATTTTTTCGAATTTGTTCCTTTGTACCTCCTTGTATATTATTTTCATTATGTAAAACATCCAGATCAATAATCATTTTTTTTTATAATTCTTCTAGATGAAGGATGGTGGCCGTCCCTCTCACAGGCGATTGATGTCCAGCTAAGAGAATCCGGTATCATCCCCAAGCACCTATTCCTAATCGCAGAATCCTCGTCCTCGGCAAGCATCACGGCCAGGATAAGGGTGCTGAGAAATTCTCCCTGCAGAGGTTGGTTGTAATACATTATTTATATATATTTTTAGTGCAAATCATCTGCAGCACCCAGGCACTCTTGAGGATTTTATTATTTGGTAGACATTTCTAGAAGGGCGTTAAGACAAAAGGGGGCAACATATGAAAAACTTTTCGTGTGAATTTGAGATCACTACTTTTCCAGGATAATTTTTTGATTCAATCTATTAACCTACTCAAGGGAAAATTTTTTAGACGTTTTTTTATCTCTGGAATTATATAAATCTCAAATTTGCAATAAACACTTCAAATATATTTACGTTCCCCGACTTGATTGAAAATTAACAGTTAAAAAACAAAACAAATACTTTGCACGGCTTGTTTATGAAAATAAAGGTTTTATGAGGTGTCTGGATGGACTGGTCCCCCCACCAGTAAGGAAAACTTTGATTTTGGAGTTACATCACTCAAATTGTTTTTATTTATAATTTAAACAGACAGGATGAATCCATGTTACATTTACTCTCAAAATAAAATAAACATAATTTTAGCACTGCATTCCTTGAAGACTTGACGATAAGCAAAGTTGAATAGATAACAAAATGTTCGCAAAAATGCATATTGAAAATTTTATCAGGTAAGATGACAAAAAAAATTCTAAAGTCTAGCTTTTTTCGTCAGATTTCCCCCCACTAGTCTTCGAAGATAGCGAAATAAAACGTTTTGATCTTCAAAGGGTTATATTTGGGAGATAGAAAAATTATAAATTTGTCTGGTCGATACTTGAAAGGCACATAAATATTCATTCAAATGAGACTGTCGCAGAAAATAACGAATGCTCTGCTGACTCTCTCAATTCATAGTTTTCGCCGAAATAGAAAGACTACAACAAGTTTAATTTTTTAATTTAATTTAACACAAATTTACAGTTAATTTTATTAAGACAATTAAAAATTTGTTTATCGTAAAAATAATCTAATGCTCTTCTAGCTTAACGTTGAACTAGAAGAGCAGTTTTGAATTTCAGTCGAAACGGAAAGAGCAAAAAATTTCTCATTTTAACAAAACAAATCCACATAATTCTGGTACAAAGCAATTTCATTTTCGGTCCTTTATTCTTCTAGCTTAAAGGAGGTAGGTTACGGTATGATTATTAAATGTACATGACATTTGTCGTAGTGACACTCAAAATAATTAGACTATCGTAGAAGGATGGAGCATATAATATTATATTTTAGGTTGGCTCAATAATTGAGGATAATAGGTATAAGTAGGGAATAGAACAAGAATTCCACCTATTTTTTCTTTCTTTTCGCTACCCCAAGTGATTATGTGATAAAATTACTTAATGTACCTAATCTATATATAGGTACAGGGTGGGCCAATCAAACGAAACAGGGTCGATATGTCCATATAACGCTCGTTTTCGAAAAAAAACGCTCTGACCCGTCGATGGTGAGCTCCAGCGCTAAAATCTCAAATAAGGCTAGAGGGATATTATATTTTAAAGCAATCATATTCTCATCTCAACGCATCTTAGTTTTACAAATTTGTTGCAGACGTTTTCAGAAAAATGAAGGGAGACTAATAAAAAGAAAATAATTATCACTCGTCGAAAAAATGTTGAGATCAGTTGATTTTTATATGGGGTTTTTTATTCTCAATTCTGTCTTTCCAACTTCTTGCAGACGTAAGCTGTAATGCATAAAATACATGGTACTTACATGTCAAATGATACCACAATTCAAAGGTAATCAAAATCTCTTACGATATTGTCATTGAGCTTAGCTTTACGTTTATTTATTGTTCATGATAACAAGTGCTGACAGTGTTGTTCTTCGCCAGCCATACATTAATTGTATTATTCTGTTCAAAACGCTCCCGGATATTATGAAGCATTTCTGATGTGGCCCGATATTCATCAATGATTCGCTGTTGTAAATCATTTAATGACTGTGGCTTAGTTTAATAAATCTGACTTTTCAAGTGACCCCATAGAAAAAAATCTATGGGGGCCAAGTCAGGTGATCCTGCAGGCCACTCTGTTGGTCCTCTTTGGCCGATGCATCTACCAGGATGAATCCGATTCGATAGTCGCGAGAAACCGGTGTATAATGAGGGGCGGGTGTTGAAATGTCAAACACTGTATTTATTATTATTTTCAACAGTTTCTGTCAAGGCAGGATCGACAGCGTCTTCTAATAATTGCTGATACATCTCTCCATTTAGATTTCCTGAGAGAAAGAAAGAACCAATTAAACAATCGTCATAAATTCCAACCCAGACATTTTATTTCTCAGGAGGTTGAGTGTGAGCCTCATGGAATAGATGTGGATTTTCGTCAGAAGAATATCTACAATTGTGACGATTAACAATCCCATTTATAAAAATCGAACACTCATAGGAAAAGTAAGTGTCGCACAGTGAATTCGTATTGATTATTATTCGTTCAGTCATAATCTTGCAGAATTTCAAAGGTCTGCTGAAATCATGTTCGTTTAATTGTTATATAGGATGAATTTTGTACGGGTGAAACGTAGGTGTCTTTAAAATTCTTTTACGGTGTACGCCACGCACCAATTAAGGTAGTTGCCTGGTGCTGAATGTTGGCTCCATATTGATTTGGCCCAAAACAGCAACTTCTATTGCTTCGTTTCCCGCTATCCTTTGATTTGGAGCGATTGGTTTTCGGTTTGCCACCGATCCTGTCTCCCTTAGTTTGCTACTAGTTCAAACACGTATTTTCGGTGTACATGTTTATCTGGATTCATTTCATTAAATACATCTGCTGTAATATTAGCACATCTACCATTTTCCTAATACAGTTCAATCAGCGATACTCTTTCTGCAGTAGAATAAACGATTATACTTAGATCAAAACAAAGTTAATAAATAGTCACATACCAAACCCTGCAATGTACTAAATTGAAATAAATTGAGTGTAAATACTGTATGGCCTCCACTTATAAGGATAAGGAAGTTAAAAAAACTGCACTATTCACAAATTAAATTCCACAGCAGAAAAGTTATTATTATTTGAATAATTGCAAAAAGACTAGTACGAACTACTTTTTTCATCAGTCGATAAAATAAGAATTTAGAACAATTAATTTTGAATGATAAATGTAATAAAAAAACAGTTGCTTATTTTTACATTTGATCTGTTGAAAAGAGAATTTGATGAGGTTAATTCCATTTTAAATTAAAGGTTGAAGCTCACCCCTGTCAGGGGTCGAATTTACAGAGTTCAAAATTATGCACAGAAGACTTCTTTTTGAGATAGAAATCAACGTATTCTTAATTATTTGACTGATAACTAATTCAAGACCATTAATTATTTTTACAAAAATGTATCACTATTGACGATAAAAAGTAAAATATATTGTTATTATAATTATAATTTCCCGTATTTGAATAAAGAAAATACTAGACATGAATTGACTTCCTTCCAATTCATAAACAATCAACATGGGAAAAATTGGCGCTATGTGCATTGGCGGAATTCAGATTATCAAATGGAAAACCAATTATTGTCATATGTGGGATCTATATATTGTTATTTTTGAAATAGAAACAAACAATATCTTGAATTTTACACACCATTCCCTACTTATACAGATTAGGGGTGCAATTTTTACTTTAGCTGTATAAGGAAAGTACTGTAATCGTGTGAAATTTTCGGTATCGAGATTTTTACAAATGTTGACGTTTCAGAGTTTTCTAAGTCTAATAAACATATTTTCAGCCATTGGTCTGTCTGTCTGTATGTCTGTCTATCTGTGGCAGCATTATCTCGGGAACGGATCGGTGGATTTCGTTGCTTTCTTTTTTATTTTGTTTGGTACCAACATCATTCGCCGGTGGCAATGAGAATCCTGTATACACTGGGTATTAAGCTATAGCCAAAAAACGTGATTTGCTCAAGACTAAAGCGCGAATACGGCTCTAACGATTTCGATTAAACTTGCCTAAAGTATTCTTCTGAAAACCCTTTACCACCGACTTATAGCTCCATCTCTGAGAAAAAGCACAAAAGAAAGTTATGCTTGAATAAAATTCCGTATTTTCCACCTGTTTCTTCAGATTCTGGCTAAACGTTTCATCTTGCGAAAAAATGTTACATGACCAGTGTTGTTTGTCTTGACATGCTGAAAAAAATGAGTGGTAGCACAATTTGACGAGAGGATATTTACTTTACTACCTGTATTATGTAGAGAGTATTATAAAGTGTAAAATTTTCCATTCACTGAAATTTTCCTGCGAGCGGTAGGAAAGTCGTGTGAGTGGACACACCAGATTTTTTCAAAATGAGATTGAGTGGTTACAGGATCTCGGGTATTCAACTGTAATAAATTTAGAATCATTCCACTTACCTTCATTTTCTTTCAAGCGATAGAGTCAGTAGGCACCACACCATTTCGCACGTATAAGATCAAAATGAATGTTTCTGTACTTTTACGGTATCAGGAAAGGGTTACTTAGTTTCATTATATTATAGCGGGTTTGGGATATAATGTGGAGGCCATTCCGAGAAGTCGTGTGTAATTCATCAGAGGGCCAGCATCTTGACGAGTACGGACGTTAGTTAGTTCCGGGTGGCGTGAGTGAAAGGAATTCTGCTATTCGCTACTGATACACGCCAAGGTCAAGATTATATCCCGAAATATCTAGTGAATTCGCGCAATTGTTGAAATGTTCGGGGCGTTGTAAGAAATTGTAGGTATCCGACAGTGAGGTGTAAGTGTATAAGAACAGTGTATATAAATAATCTGTGATACTTTAGTGTGCAAATAAATAAAATTGAAGATAAATATTTCCCAGTCATTTTTATATACCCGTTAAAATATGATAGAAATTATTTGCTATAGAAATGTTAAAAAATAATTGTTCTTTCTTTTTGCCACAACGTCACGAAAAAAATATTTATATTTTAAAAATTAAAAAACATCAACTGCTAATACATTAAAAAATTAAGCTCTAAACTCATAAAATAATTTTTACAAATATAATGAAATAAATGTTCATATAAACCATATTGTTATGTCAATCAATAGCCGTATCAGTAATTCAGAGATAATGCTCATGTTTCTGAATATATTATTTTCTTACAAATGGATTTTTCTCTTCCTTGATTCATATTATTTTAGATATTTGTATCCCATTGAAATTATTGTCGATAATCAAACTGGACAAAATTAAAATGATGAACCTAATCGTACATTACTGTGCAAACATTAATTTCTTGCACGTAATGAAACGACGTAAGCAGAATCTATTTCATGATAAGTTAGAAGTACAAGCAGTGGTTAATACTTTTAGAATTAGCTTAGATGTGCATAAGTCCATGGCGCCTGTTGAATATGTTGTTCGAAACAAGAGAAAGGTTATAGTTGTACTGTAGTTTCTGATGAATACTTGACATCCTCGGCAGGAATATGTTTCTAAGTCAACGTTGAACCTATTCTGCGGGAATTTTATTCCGAATATTGATAGTCAAGTCACAAAGGTGCTGTTGGTGAGGTTGTGAATTCAAAGTGAATTTTACATTCAAATTGTCTTTATCGCTGCTAATCATTCTTGGTAAAAAAACAATTTTAGAATGAATAATGATTGAATCATTGCCACGGCTAAATTGGGAGGAACAGTTTGATGTTGTCTTCTCGAGATATCTACTCCATTTAGAATCAAAAACATATTTATGTTTTATATTTTAGTTACCATAAAGCCATTTGATGATAATGTACAAAGTGATGAAATAAATTAAAAATAAATTAAATTATTATTCCACACCTCATTATTATAATATTTAAAACTTTTTCTCTCTTTTCCTTATGAAAATGGTAGAGAAGTTTCAATTTTAACAAGGGCACTGAGTAGCATGGGAATATTTTCTTCCACAGAATGCGTGTTTATGATAATGAATCTTCCTGCAACAAATAAAATGTGGTTTCAACAAAATGGCTCTAGTCCTTATTGGCTGAATTATGTAAGGGAGCACTTGAACAATACTAAGGTACTTTTTTGGAATGTGAGAATTGAACCCATTCAATGTCCCGGTAGATCTTCAGATCTCACTCAAATTGATGTTTTATAGGGATATATGAAAGAAATCATGTTTAGAGATACATCAATAAAAAAACTCAGAAGGAAATCAAGGAAAGGATGGTAATTGCTATCAGGAACGGCAATTCTAAGAACAATAGAAAACTAATTTTTAAAACACAGACAGATGTGTGCGAGCCACAATTGTTTTTTGCGAGTATTACATGTTAGCTGCTTTTGTTTGCTTTCAATTTTATTTCAATCAAATGTGAATAAAGTTACTTGGGAATAATTCTATTATTAAACTTATGTCATGTTATATGCCCGTTGAACTGAGCTACTTAAAATTTTCAAAATTCAGAAACATTTAAAAATAGCCTGTGGGTCTAGCAACCAAGAAAGTACATGTTCTAGTCATACATGATAAGGGCGAAAAATATAAGGGATGTTCCATTTAAGAGCAAGAGAAAATTTTAAAAATTCAATAAATAGATAATGGCTTAAAATAGCAAGGGAATAAATTAAAAAAATATTCGTATCATAGCCTACATCATATGGCCGAAAATATTTGTTATATTTAAAAAACACGAGTTAATTTAATTCAGAAAGTTTCAAATTGAAAAATTATTTTCAGGCACCCGGTATGGATCATGAGTATCGCCCGTCGTTCTCGGTAAATGGAAATATAATTATTTCCTCTTAAATTTTATAGTTCTCCGTTATGAATCTGTATTTAACATTATTTACACAGAAAAGAACAAAAGGTGGTTTAGAGATGGTAGACTGATAATATTGGCGGGGTTCATGAACGTCACTAAATTGCTTGAAAAAATGAGCCAATATACAGAGTTGTAGCACTTTCTCTGTTCGCCCTGTATATAAGGCATTAATCTCTATTCTATTGCCTGGTCTATTTTCTTTTTTGAATCATCTTCTAACCAATTGTAGAATCCGAGCTATTCAACGTCTGAGTTGCTCCACCATGTATAGTATTTTTCTCATTCAATTTGGAATCCTTTCAAATTTATAAAGTTTATATTTTGGTATACATGAGGGTAAGCAGTCTAAAATGAAATTCGTTGTCCCAATAAAATAAAATACAATGAAAATGTATAAAGATATGCTCTCTATCTCTCTATATATGTTCCATAAATATCCAACACTTACTCTTCAGCAATGGTGTTATCTTATCTTTATTCAAACCTAAGTAAGGATTATTACTCGATAAGTTTTTTAAAATTGAAAGGCGGTGGTTATCAACCCTATAATAATTTTGGAATGAGCTATAAGGTCACATCATTCGGATATGTCTTCTGTAAAAGCAAATACCATGTAGAATTGAAAGGAAATTGAAACTACGGGCTTGACCACTCTTAGTAGAGTAATATATCCAAAAAGTAAATAGTAAATGGAACCCTAATACCTACTAATCCTCCACTGTCCGCTCGTCTATCTGTCATTGGACTCTATTTCATGATCCGTACTTAATAAGTTAAAGGTTGAAATTTTCACAGAATTTGTAGAAAAAAAAATAAAAAAAAAATAAATGGGCCCGCCATAGGAAAACCCCGATTGTTATCTGCGTTTCTTGCAATAGGTAGACACATAAAATTTTCATACAATAAGGATATGCTATAACAACAAATAATGAAAAAAGTAAAAAATTAAAGGGGCCCTATATCATAATACACTTTTATTTTTGCTCGGTCTTTATAATGGCGCAATAGGTAGGCTGTTTCTGAATTTCACTTGGCCAGTTTTTTCTAATAACTGACAATAACTGCATTATGGGATAGTTTGTGATTTATATCTACTATTTTTCATTTCTATTTTATATTTGCGCTTTGCCCCGGATTTAATTGTAGTACATTCCTTAATGTTGAGGTTTTTTACACCTTTAGAAAACCATTCTCAAATTAATTATTTTATGTTTAACCTCATTTTGTCCTCAAAATGAGCTTATTCTTTTGGAATAGGATGAATACATTCGTTATTACAAAAAGATAGGAATAACCTGTGTTTATTGAATCAATAAAAATTAAACTGTACGAAAAATGAGTTTTATATGCTTTGTTTCCTTAATTCATTATTGTAAGTGTGGAAGGTATTACTTCATAATTTCATAGTAATAGTCCCGGTGACATCCTACATACACGAATCATAAAACTTTTCATATATTATATCCAATTATTTTAAAATTTTCACGGATTTTAGCATTAGTTGTTATCAGCCTGTTATATTTGAAAAACGATTATTTCCCGGCTATACACATTATGGCAATTTTCTCAAAAATTCTTAATTTTTTTAACTTTCAAATGATTTCATTTTCAAGTCTTATCAATGATTATCCTTCATCAGGGAATTATCTGTGGTCTAGCTATGATTATGGGAAATGGAAATGATTCCTGAAAGACAAAATACTTATAGAACAGTAAGTATCCTTTCCCTATTTCATAAACTCGATAAAATGTCGGATAATCTTCTTCCTACTATCATATATTTTCCTTTGTCATAATAATGACTAATACCGAGAAAAATATGTTTGATCAAATAAAACACCCCTTTGTGGTAATAATTTCGAACAAAAATGCAACAAATACCATTGATGTCGATTTCGAAACGTAGGTAATCGCTTATCCATTATATCGGAATGAACCTAGTAGCTGAGATTATATTTCTGTAGATTATTTTGAGCAAATAGACACAATTCTACAATATTCTTAATGAATGTCTATTTCTATGATACTTGAAGAATGCAATTAGCCATATTTATTTTTTTTTATCACACAATCGATTTCGTAGCTTGGTCTTGTTACTGGGAATTTTCCCACGAAGAGGTATTTTCTTTGATGTAACATAACACACAAACAACTTAGAATTAATGGCAGCACCCAAAGCTCAAGGATCACCCCACTCGCTCTACGATAGTTATTGTCTTAATCTTTGTCGATAAATCCTAGCCCGACATGGCCAAAGGAGTTCTTTTTATAGACGATGTGGCGTCCGACAAACTTTTCTTTTCCACTATATGTACTTGTTTTCGCGTACATCTTCTTATTAGTCTTATATTGGATACTAGCACTATAATCTACATATAAATTAAAAAGCTACCATAGGTAACATGTTACCTATGAAAATATCAGCTCTGATGGCGAAACATAAGTTGCGCTATAAATCTCTTGTAATCTTTTATATTTCCGAGACATAATCTTTCATGTTTAGTTGATATGGATTGAATATTTTACAAGAAAGATTTCTTTAGCTTCAGAATAGTGGTTATAAGCTAAAGTACATTAAACTAAATTAGGGTATCTTGTAAACTTGTTTGATGGAATATTTAATTTAACACCCTTCAAAAGTTATGAAAAGCTCATCATGAGTAATAATAAAGTACTAAAAAATACGCCTAAGTATGGATCCACCAAGTCCTCCTGGAATCTCAATTCATCAAGGAATCTATATAAAAATAAACAGCGAACAGTTAGTCCATTCATATTGCTTAGAGACAATGTGAAATCGAGTTAAATAAATAAGAAAAGGATTACCGATGATGACCTTATGAGAATTTTTTTTGATGAGATGAAAAATTTTACGTATTTAAAACAAAAAGATAGATATCTAAATATATTTTCATTAAAATGCATAAGTTTGAATTTTCTTCTCACCAGGTTTCTGCTGTGCTCATTTATTCCTAACCAGAAACATAAAACAAATGTCATCTAGCGAAATTGTAAATCACATCCAACTCTGGGAGGCTCTTCCAAGGTATTCAATAAGTGTCTTTGTCCCTGACACCTGTAATGATATAGATAACTCTAGCAGCCGGCCATAATTCAAGCTACTATTTTATTACCTACTATCGTTATGAATTATGGTTCTGATTCAGTTAGACTGCTAAAATCCATCAAAACTCTTGACTTGTCATTCATTTAAAGAAATAACAGAATAATACCAAACTATCGTATTAATTTCCTCTTAGATTGTGTTAACCCACTGAATGTATTTCAAATTCAATTCAAATTGGTCGTTGGTCGATCTAACTCAAATCCGTTGAGTATGACAAATATTTGAATAAAAATCTGGAAATATCGAAAGGGACGACATGCTTACAAATCAAACACTTCTAAAAAAGCTGTAGAATAATCGAAATTACTTTACGATTGTTGAATATACCGAGTAATAAAAACGCGTGATCAGACTGAGTCATTTTTCCACTACCTACCTGCCGTTAGTAGATATAGGGCTACTTTGGCAGACCCCCACCACTTTCATCCTCGCTGCTCTCTGATTGGTCAGCCAAGCCACGCCCCCTCGGTGGGAAATTAAAATTTGACAGATGACTGCGCCATCTTGGAGGCATGGGAAATTCAAATTGACAAATGACAGCTGGCATGGGATACAAAGAATTTGTCATCTGTGCACAGGTATTCAAGGAACATAGCCATCCAGAAAAAACAATAGAGTCGCAGGTAGCGTCAACATCGCTTCTCCCTGAGCAGTTGGATTGAGGATGACGTCATGTTGGCAGGATCCAATGAAATGTTCTCACCAAGTATTAAAATAAATTCCACTTTATATAAGATTATTAATTATTACTGAATCATCAACAAAAAAACGACATGCTTCGGTGATATCAGTCAGCTGTTGTGATAAGAGGTTGAATGAATGCTATCCCCGAAGACCGCACCGCGAATTGTTGTCAAAGTTACTCAGCTGCTGGTATGATTCAAAGTGAAGACCATCTTTCATGATTGTAGGCAATGGTACAAGAAGCTGTTCTGTCTTTTAAAATCATAAAATTTATACAGCACAATAATTATTTGTACAAAATCAACATTATACTTTATTTATATGGTACATAAGGTTCATATATTTCTCATCATTTTTTTATCACACATGTTGTACTAATGAATTAATTTTATAATATCAGTATACAAGATGTGTCGGCATTGATTTAAATTGAAATGTATATTTCTCATAACTAAAACTGTGAAAAAAGGTACAAATATCAAGAAAAATCCGATAAGTAACTACAAAATAGCTATGTGAGATGTGAAAAATGACAGAAAGAAATGCAAAATACATGAAATGATAGAGAAAAAATGGTACAAATATCAAGAAAAATGATACAAATTACTACAAAATAGCTATGTGAGATGTGAAAAATGACAGAAAAAATGCAAAATACATGAAATGAGACAGAAAAATGGTACAAATATCAAGCAAACTGAGGCAAGTAACTCTACAAAAATAGTACAACATCCACGAAAGCTGTAATATTGCAAAATGTTCAAAAGAAAATATCAAAACTAACAACAAAATAATGAAACATGACTGAAATTCCGTGAAATGCATTCCACAGCTGAGAAAAATACAAGGAATGAAGTAGCGAATATGTGCAAAAGTGTACTTACATAGTTTCACAAACATAATTTTCATTTGTTTTCACATCAGTCTCACGTATTTCCCGAGAACACTGCAGCCACGTAAGAAAACATAAGAAGGAGCAAACGCAAAATACTGGAGTTACCGTAGGTTATGTGCGGTCAACTACACACTGCGTGATATTTTCCACACGTAATCATAAAAAAACATCACGTCTTCACCTAGTCTACGTATTGTAGATTATTAGTTAGGGCGATGACCTGGTACATTGGTCCATCACACACCCCTTCTTTAGAAAAAATCTAATATCTTTATAATTTTAGATTTTTCGTCAAATGATTATAATAACTATATTACAATATAACAAACAATTAAATATGAACACAATAACAATTACTTATACATAATATAAAATATATATATACGTAAAAATATATATACAATTTACATCGACACAATTTAATATAATGAAACATTTGACAAAAGAAATATACAAAGCAACACATCAGAGATACGATCACGACTTGCGGTTAAACGATTACATTATTTATTATTCCGACAAATAGCAATTGTCTCTCAACAAAAATTTACTTGAAAATTGAATGAATCACCGGAAATCAGAAACAGTCATGCATGAAAAAGTCAGAAATGTCAAATTATTTGTTTCTATGTGTCTGGATCAATCTTTCTCTCGATAATAAAATTGTCCTGAATCCATTTCTTATATGAAACTTGGTGGTCTTTGTTGTGAAGGTAATTAATTTAAGAGAGCTTGGCATTTCATAGAAAATTTTGCAAGCAATATATTTAAAATTTTTTCATCCTACTTCTCTTTTTGGTTTTGGTACTTCAATTTTGTTCTCTCGAGTAATAGTATTTATATTGTTATAAGCTTGCTTCATTGACTGGAATCACTGATTGCAAAAAGAAAGATTGCCTAATGTTGACGGGTTTTGATATTTCATTGATGCCAAAAACTATTTCTAATACTTTATTTTGAAAGTTAATTAATTTTTTAAAATGTGTTTCATAGGCCCCTCCCCATGCGAAAATTCCATAATTTGCAATACTGTGAAAGAGACCGTAATATATAGATACCAATTCTGAAATGAAATCAATTATGTATAGTTTTCAAAGATTTGCATACAAAATGAATCACAAATACAATGAAAAACCATAATATATTGAACTCTACTAGGTCATTACCAACACATAAATGCAAACTCAGCAAGAAAATAGAAGAAATTTACTCGCTGCCGCCTATCAACAGCTGATAGATATAATCGTTCCGTTATGTATGCAGGAACACCTCGTGAATGTAGGTTACCACATTTAGTTGATGTTATGTACCATTGTAAAACACAAATAATTTGTCATAATAAAATTATGAGGAATTATGTTTTGCTATAACACAAATACAACAATATCAAATCGTGTATTAATCAAATATAATGACTGGAATACAATCATTAAGTCTTGTTTAGGCCCAGTCTCATGATTGTAGCTGAATATATATCTGAAAACTCATCACTAATATAACCAAGTCCTAAAGTAAATTTGATTTCAAATGTAGGAACCATAGATTTCCTTTACGAGAATAACATATTTTTTATCAGCATCTATGTGTATTTCAACACTTTTGTATTCAGATCGAGGAAGCGACGGTATATGTGTGGAGTCAGCATAGGTTATGCGGTCAAGGTCAACTACACACTGCGTGATATTTTCCACACATAACCATAACAAAACATTTCGTCTTCACCTAGTCTACGTATTGTAGATTATTAACCTAAGTTAGGGCGATGGCCAGCACTCTTATTCACAGTTTCACAGAAGTTTCATCTTATGATATATGGACGTCCTGTTACTTTTCAGAACGATCACCAACCACTGCTTGCAATATTAGGATTGAAAACAAAAATTCAAGTAAATATTATTTATCATCAAATTGAGTAGGAGAAGCTCAACTATCTGTCTGTATTAGCCTAACAAGATTTGAATAAAACACTGAAAATCTAAAAATGTATAAAAGTTGTAAATATATAGCAAAACATTTCTATGAAACATTGAAAACCAATACTAAATACAATAAAAATATATAAGAAAGTCCATATTTGCCTGTATATATAATCAAAATTGAATGAAATCCTCAAAAGATTATTGAAAATTTCCGAATAATCTAACAATTTGTCTGTTTACCTTTCCGACTGTGTATATCTACCTAGCAACAAAAAAATAAGAAAAAAAAAACAGAATTCAACAAAAGTTTATGAAGGAAATAGGAAAATATCAATTGTTTCTTTATAAACCCCACACATTTCTAATTTTTGCACACGGTATGACACTCACAAAAAACTTTTTTGCACACGGTACAACACTTGTAAGAAACAGCATTTTCAATGTTTGCGCACGGCACTACAAATATTGTGTTTAATTTCCAAGAAGTGCTATTTCCAACACCTGTGATTGGTCAGTTTCGTTACGTGACCAAATTCTTATTTGATTAAATACTGCTGCGGAGGTGTTACAGGTCATTCTTTTCAAGAACAGTAAGACATAGAAAATAAATAAAAAAAACAGAATTTTCTAATATTTTTATTGTTTATATTTGAAATTTACGAAATGGAAAAGTTTGTGGTTGTTAAAGATACCATCAAGAAAATAAGAAAATTTGGTGTTCAGGGGCGAACGCTAGAGTTCAAGATTAAACCTGTCCCCAACAAAAGTGAATCTGTGGGGTGGTTTAAAAAGGCGTTAGAAGAAATAGTTCTCGAAGGGACCATAGGGACGGAACCTACCGATCAGGTGGGATTTACCTTTTGTTCCAAGGATTTCCAGAGAGGTCAGGGATGGATCCATTTTAGACCTGCAGCTGAGATTACGATGGAAGATATATTTGATAAAATTTCCTCGATATATCATTCCAATTCTTCAAGAATTAACACAGAGACGTTTTGTTTTGGAGTTACGATAGTGAAGTTACTGCAAGGAAGAGGATATGGTAAATCATACAATACTTTTGAAGAAGACTGCGCAAAGCGAAAGGGTATTATTACAATGAACAACAAAGATAATCTCTGCCTCCCACGTGCTCTTGTGGTTGCAATAGCAAACGTCAGTAGAGATCCACTACTAAAACAGATTCGACAAGATGTTGGAAAAATACAGCAGTATTTAAAAGTCCATAAGATTGTTGTGGATGCTTATTGATCGAAGGGCCGTGATATTATTTTTGAGAGTAATGGTGAAGGAACAGCCTTACATTTACTTTACCACGAGGGTAACTACAATGTGATTACGTCGTTAACGGCTGTTTTCTTTTGTAGATATTATTGCGAGGCTTGCCATACTCCTTACAATAATAAACACAAACATTCATGCGGTGGTACCGGTAAAGGAAATCCATGGTTCCTACATTTGAAATCAAATTTACTTTAGGACTTGGTCATAGTAATGATGAGTTATCAGATATGTATTCACGAGGTGTTCCTGCATACATAACGGAACGATTATATCTATCAGCTGTTGATAGGCGGCAGCGAGTAAATTTCTTCTATTTTCTTGCTGAGTTTGCATTTATGTGTTGGTAATGACCCAGTAGAGTTCAATATATTATGGTTTTTCATTGTATTTGTGATTCATTTTGTATGCAAATCTTTGAAAAACATACATAATTGATTTCATTTCAGAACTGGTATCTATATATTACGGTCTCTTTCACAGTATTGCAAATTTGGCCTATGAAACACATATTAAAAAATGAATTAACCTTGAAAATAAAGTATTAGAAATAGTTTTTGGCATCAATGAAATATCAAAACCCGTCAACATTAGGCAATTTTTCTTTTTGCAATCAGTGATTCCAGTCAATGAAACAAGCTTATAACAATATAAATACTATTACTCGAGAGAACAAAATTGAAGTACCAAAACCAAAAAGAGAAGTAGGATGAAAAAATTATAAATATATTGCATGCAAAGTTTTCAATGAGATGCCAAACTCTCCTAAATTAATTACCTTTACGACTAAGACCACCAATTTTCATATAAAAAATGGATTCAGGACAATTTTAATATCGAGGGAAAGATTGATCCAGACACATAGAGACAAATAATTTGACATTTCTGAGTTTTTCATGCATGACTGTTTCTATTTCCGGTGATTCATTCAATTTTCAAGTAAATTTCTGTTGAGAGACAATCGCTATTTGTCGGAATAATAAATAATGTAATCGTTTAAAGTCGTCATCGTATCTCTGATGTATTGCTTTGTATATTTCTTTTGTCATATGTTTAATTATATTAAATTGTGTTGATGTAAATTGTATATATATTTTTACGTATAGTCAAAACATGTTATTGTTAGATATTTTATATTATGTATAAGTAATTGTTATTGTGTTCATATTTAATTGTTTGTTATATTGTAATATAGTTATTATAATCATTTGACGAAAAATCTAAAATTATAAAGATATTAGGTTTTCTTCTAAGGAAGGGATGTGTGATGGACCAATGTACCATGTTATCGCCCTAACTAATAATCTACAATACGTAGACTAGGTGAAGACGTGATGTTTTTTTATGATTAAGTGTGGAAAATATCACGCAGTGTGTAGTTGACCGCACATAACCTACGGTAACTGCACACATATACCGTCGCACCTAGCATACTAGTATTTTGCGTTTCCTCCTTCTTATGTTTTCTTACGTGGCTGTAGTATTCTCGGGAAATACGTGAGAGTGATGTGACAACAAATGAAAATTATGTTTGTGAAACTATGTAAGTACACTTTTGCACATATTCGCTACTTCATTCCTTGTATTTTTCTCAGCTGTGGAATGCATTTCACGGAATTTCAGTCATGTTTCATTATTTTGTTGTTAGTTTTGATATTTTCTTTTGAACATTTTGCAATATTACAGCTTTCGTGGATGTTGTACTATTTTTGTAGAGTTACTTGCCTCAGTTTGCTTGATATTTGTACCATTTTTCTCTCTCATTTCATGTATTTTGCATTTTTTTCTGTCATTTTTCACATTTCACATAGCTATTTTGTAGTAACTTATATCATTTTTCTTGATATTTGTACCATTTTTCTCTCTCATTTCATGTATTTTGCATTTCCTTCTGTCATTTTTCACATCTCACGTAGCTATTGCATATACAGATGTTAGGAATCTAGGTGCAAATTTAACTGTTTTGTAATTTAAATCTGATACTCCCCGATGTTAATATTATTGTAAATTCTTTTTTTCTTAATAAATTTATTATCAAATATATTATTATTTTGTAGTTACTTGTCTTATTTTTCTTGAAATTTGTACCATGTTTCTTTCATTTTCAGTCATTCTTTGAGTTACTTGCCTCATTTTTCTTGATATTTGTACCTTTTTTCACAGCTTTAGTTATGAGAAATATACATTTTAATTTAAATCAATGCCGACACATCTTGTATACTGATATTATAAAATTAATTCATTAGTACAACATGTGTGATAAACAAATGATGAGAAATATATGAACCTTATGTACCATATAAATAAAGTATAATGTTGATTTTGTACAAATAATTATTGTGCTGTATAAATTTTATGATTTTAAAAGACAGAACAGCTTCTTGTACCATTGTGTACAATCATTAAAGATGGTCTTCACATTGAATCATACAACAGCTGAGTAACTTTGACAACAATTCGCGCTGGGTGCGGTCTTGGGGAATAGCATTCATTCAACCTCTTATCACAACAGCTGACTGATATCACCGAAGCATGTCGTTGTAATATTTGTTTTGTTGATGATTCAGTAATAATTAATAATCTTATATAAAGTGGAATATATTTTAATATTTGGTGAGAACATTTCATTGGATCCTGCCAGCATAACGTCATCCTCAATCCAACTGCTCAACGAGAAGCGATGTTGACGCTACCTGCGACTCTATTGTTTTTTCTGGATGGCTATGTTCCTTGGATGCCTGTGCACAGATGACTAATTCTTTGTATCCCATGCCAGCTGTCATTTGTCAATTTGAATTTCCCCCGCTTCCAAGATGGCGCAGTCAGCTGTCAAATTTGAATTTCCGCCGAGGGGGTGTGGCTTGGCTGACCAATAAGAGAGCAGCGAGGATGGAAGTGGGGGGGGTCTGCCAAAGTCGCCCCATATCTACTGCCGTTACTCTTACGTTAGTGAAAAAAAAAAGTATGTTTATTTTTTATTGTGATCAACTATGACCATTTGAATGATTGTTTAAGATAATCAGTGAATATAGGAGTTAATTGATTCAAGCATTGTCTCTCAAGAACGACTTACTAAGTCGAGAATACCATTATAAATACTCATAATCATGAGAGTTTCAGAATATTTATGTGAGAGGTATTGTAGGTGCATATGGAACTATGCAAAGTATTCCTTACAAGGTGCTGGCGAAATATAAGACAAAACCAAATAAAAAATTACATGAAAATATCGTCGAAATAGACATATTTTTATGATACTTTTACTGATATGTATTTGAAAATTCATCTGCTGCTTCCAGGAAGAATGAAATCGAAAGATGGTGCACTAGGAACCAATTCCAATGATTTGGTATTGCTGAAAATATACCGTTGGATATATATGTCGTATATCAGATGGCGTGGAATTCAAAACAAACGGTTTTGAGGGTGCACCTTTTCTTCATCGCGTTTTTTAGATCTGACTAGTGATACACGGGGGTCCGTAAGTTGCCCCCCCAGATTATTATTTTGCTTTATAAACTACTGTGCAAGCTTGCACATACCTAGAACACTATAGCACAACAAAAAATAGAGCTAGCGCAACTTTCATTTATAATATACCTAATAAGAAAAGAAGGCCGGGGGGCATCTAAACAGTTGCCCCCCCCATAACAAATTTTAACAATTTTTATGCTTTCAAAATTTGTATCATAGCTTGCACAACCTAGCACAAGCAAATTTGAAGCTAGAACACCTCTTATAACTTAAGGAAAAAAATTCTAAGAAATTTCTAGCACAACCTTGCACAACCAAAATCAAAACTTGCTCAGCACCCAATAACATAAGAAAAAAAGTAGGCCCCCCATTTTAATTCTCTGCATGCAAAAAATTGTGCCAGCCTGCACATACTTAGCACAACAATGCATAACTTAAATAAAAAATCAAACAATTATTTTTTTATGTTTTGATTAGAGTAGGTCAGTGCGAAAAGCTTTACGTCATGTTTTATTTGTTTATAAATGTTGTCTAAGTACTAGTCTAGTACTGAGAAGAATTTTACCCCCTCCCAATACATTAACCTTAAATTTATATTTTTTATACTCTTTATGCTTTAAAAAAATTATTGTTCAGTTTTATGGTCTCTGAGAGGAATACGATGATAGAGATGCTAAATCTAAGCCATGCTCATCTAATACTACTGTTCGAGCGCAAATATTGTTTTACAGTGCTTAATTCCTCTTTAATAGAAAACAAAAAATATTCTTTACATTACCGACAAATATTAATACATTTTATTTTAAACAGTTTTCAATATACGAATATTTTAAAATACCAAAAACTAAAACAAACATAAAAATTCATTTTTATTTTACATATCGTCGTCAGCCCTTTATGCGTCCACTACTGAACAGGCCTCCTCTTCACTGCCTTATCAGTATTGCAACTGATAAGAGGACCTACAACTTAAGGTGTACTCCGAACCACCGATATGTCTCTAAGAGACATACCATTCTACCGGATCAGAGGGTTTTTGAGGCGTACCTTATCACGCTGCCTCAACGCGGGTTTGTATGGGGCAAGTGATGTCGACCGCTAGTTTTTGCCATTTTATAGCGATCCTTCTACCCCCGGATTTTTTTAAGGAAATTTTCATATATGAAACAAATCCTTGACCTAGTTGGGCTCGAACCTACAACCTCTCGGTTAGAAGTCCAACGTCTTACCAACTAGACCACCGGGGATCCCATTTTATATATGTACTTCATTAAACTATTTTCGTAGGTACCTGTTTGTTGTATTTGTACATTATTTTTACGTTTTAATATTTTAAATATACATATTAAATACCTTTATCTTTTGTTTGTGTTCTACTTTTATTCAAAACAGAATTTGTGCTAGTTCTATTTTTTGTTGTGCAAAGTATGTGAAACTTGCTACAGTAATTTATAAAACAAAATAGTTAGA
Source organism: Crioceris asparagi (assembly GCA_958507055.1). NCBI lineage: Eukaryota > Metazoa > Arthropoda > Insecta > Coleoptera > Chrysomelidae > Crioceris > Crioceris asparagi. The sequence goes on from OY293829.1 coordinate 49,300,073, forward strand.
TGGAGGCAGGGCAGATTTACGGACCCGGGAGGTGACGTGTTTTTATTTCTATTTAGAGTTATGGGGGCCTGCTCAGGCTTTAATTATATTTGTGCATGGTTGTGCTAGGTGTGTAGAAGCTCGCAGAATTATTTTGAAACCAGAATATAAATAAGGGTCTGCTATTTTTTCCTTAATTTTTTTTTCTTAAGTTATTGGGCGCTGTGCAAGTCTTGATTTTGGTTGTGCAAGCTTGAGCTAGGTGTGTGCAGGCAAGCACTATTTACTAGAAACTTAAATATTATTGTGGAGGGGGTTACATGTTTACTTTTACTTTTTTTGAGTTGTGGGGGCTTGTGCAAGTATTAATTTTGGTTGTTCAAGGTTGTGCTAGGTGTGTAAAAGCTTGTACAATTTATTTGAAACATAAATATTAATGTGGTGGGGGCATTTTTTTCATTGAAATTTTTCCTTAAGTTATATAGGGCACGCTAGCTTCAAATTTGCTTGTGCTAGGTTGTGCAAGCTATGATACATATTTTGATAGCATAAAAAAATGTTAGAATTTGTTATGGGGGCAACTGTTAAAATTGTGCTAGCTCTATTTTTAGTTGTGCTAGATTGTGGTAGGTACGTGCAAGCTCGCACAGGAGTATATAAAGCAAAATATTAATATGGGGAAGCCAACTTAACGGACACAGTACACCGGGGAATATTATTGTCCTCTATCTGAGTTTCACCTGCGCTTAATGCAGCAAAACTTTTTCCTCACATCTACTGGAAAGTACTTGTTTGATCGACTCCCATACGGAGGAGGTATACATATCGATAATCTGCTTTATAGTAAACGTAGGTTTGATGATTATTTTTCATTTGAAAGAGGGGAAATGGTCCTATATTAAACAAATTTCAATTCCAGAATTTCCTTTGCACAAAAAACATCCTCCAAAAGGGTGGAAGAGATACAATCAAGAGACTATCTACACCAACATTTAAAATGGACATTTAAAAAATATTGTTTCCGAGTTATAGGAAGGGTAAAGTCTGAAATATGTGTGTTTCAGCTATATGGAGCGGTCACATTTTTCTGAAAATCAAAAATTTGAGCGATATTTAAATTGGACAGTTTTTATCAAAAATACGCTATCCGTATTACAGCAGTCGCAAACTGAAAATATGTGAGTTGGTGGTACTGTAATAGAATGTTTGAGCAAAAATGGTCATCATAAATATTTTGGTTCATTAGAGCTCTGCCAACATTATTAATGTTCCTTAGTAATAGACATAAGTATTCTCGTCCACCATATTGGAGCGTGCTGTCAAAGACACTTAAATATGTATTTACTATATGACTTAAGAATTAAGTGTTCAGATTTAAAATTGTGTCAGTGCTTTTATTGCTCTACAAAATATAGCATAGTTCCGGAAGGATTTTTTTATCGAATACTAATGCAAACATGACCTGTGCCATTATAACACGCAAACAATTTCTCCGAAAAGTCCAATAGGAAGAGAATTTTGTATTGTTCAGCGTCCATTAAAAATCATGAATCGTGTAAAATAATTGCCAATTTCTTTTTAAAGAATAAGGAATAAGACTGACTGTTATAGGTATTTTATCTTTTATTGTTATAGATGTAAATATAGAGTATGAAAAAGTTGTGAATTGATTGATAGTTTAAATCATTTTTAATATATGTGTTTAATAAAGAACTTGAGCTTATTATATCTTGAATTCTAATCATATCAAACTGCATTTTGAAGTATTCAGCGATTGCAGGGGCAAGGTGGTGTCAATGGATAAAGATTTCCAATATCACAGCGAAGAGAACCATTCTATAAATAAATGTATTCAGGTTCATCGTTGAAAACAAGTCCTGGCATATATTTCAATATATTTTTTCCTGTGATCAACAAATATCATTCAAAGATGTTTTTGAGCATGATCAATTGATATCTCATATTTGGACGTAGGTCATACAATTTAATATTCATTACTAATTAAGTCGTCTATTCGAATACCTATTGATAATAAAAAAATAACTTTTATTTAATTCTATAACTAAATATGAATCCATATTTTTTATTGAATTAACGGTTTTGTTTTTTCCATGGAAACTTGAAACAGATAAGAATCTCTCAACAAGATAAAATATATCTTGATTTATATTGAATATCATGTTAAATATTGAGTTTATAGGTACCTACCTACATGAGAAACTGATCTTAAATTTTGTTTTAAAATCATAAAAAGTAATACATGATAACACATAGTGTTGGAATCATAAAAAATTGAATTTGGTACTAGGAGATGATATATCAGCAATAGAAGACTTTGCAGCAATTTCAACATTTTTATGATTCCTTCATTATGTGTTGTTATTTCATACTTTTTAGTGAACATCAAATGAAATCGATGCTAGTTTTTTTATTATTTATTTCACAATTTTGAGTGATCATGGTTGACAACTTAAAAAGAAATCATTTTTAAGCCTCTCATGAGTAAACTCACTACTCATATACCTAATTATTAGTTTGTGAATAAATTGTATCAATTATGTTGTTATTAGATGCTCATGAACACAAAAAAGTGATTTCGAAGAAAAAAAAATAGTAGTTATCCGGAGGTTGCTTACTATCTAAGTTGAAGCCAGATCGTTATCTCGACCTGCTATAACAATGTTAAAACTTCGCGAAAGACTTTTTGACTTAAACAGAAGTTTAGGAGTAGTGATTATAGAAGTGTCGTTGATACATAAATTAACGTATTATTGCGAAAGCAGTTACATCAGATTCATAGCTTTTATAATGATACACAACATTAGTATGCCAATATTTTGAATTATAGCCACTTTTTTCAGAAAGAAGTATGACCTTTGCGTAGATCTGAAATATTCTTAAGAAAGTACAAATATTTCAAGAAATTATGTGATCTATAGAATGAACATAAGTACATTCCAATTAATATATACAGCGGGTAATGTATTAAGAATGTCTAATCCCCAAACCAATCCTCAAAATATGATGATTTAGCTCAACAGTCCTTATACAAATATTGCATGTTTCCGAAATATAGGGTGTTTAAAGTTGAAAGTTATTTGTTGAATTTTGCAATATTTTTTTTATGTTTTAATAGTTTCTGCTAGAAAACATGTAAATTTATGTTTTTTGGCATGGTGATTAGGTACGAATTTTACTTCCAATTTAGCATTTCATATACAGGGTGGTAATTTGTTCTTGTTACACATTTAGATAATAAATTTTTTTCGAAGTAGAATTAAAATTTTGAAAAGTAAATAACTCACAAACCGATAGAGTTGAACAAATCAGACAAGAGTGACTTTTCCAGTGGAATTGAACGTTCTTTCATAATCATTGATTCCTTTCCTTGTAATTTATCATAGAAAGAAAATATCTTTAGATTTACTAAAGCAACAGGATGTAACGAACACCCTGTATAAGAAATGCAGAAACTATTAAAACATAAAAAAATATTGCAAAATTCAACAAAATCATTTTAACATTAAACACCCTGTATCTCGGAAAGTTGCAATATTTGAATAAGGAGTATTGAGCTAAATCATCATAACTTGAGGTCAAAAATTTATGGTTTGGAGATTGGACATTCTTAATGAATTACCTTGTATATTATTCGAAGGGATAAGCTTGATAAAACCCTGAAAATTTAAATATGGGACCATCTCTCAGCCATCTGCTTTGAAATAAATAAAGAATCATCGAGATTGGTACACGTTTACTATGAGAAATAAGGTTACATTCATAAAAAAAACATTCAGACGAATTGTATACTTTATTATTTTGGGAGGTCATTAGAAATTACTAAGGTACTCATTAAAACTCGTAGAATATCATTACGTAATATCCCGTGTTTTGTAACTAATTGAAACTATTTGTAATACATTTAACGATATTTCTTGAATCTGGGCTACCGCTTGTTAATTGTCAACATCAGAAGTATTCTTTTATTAATTGCGAAGTACGAGTTTCCCCGTTCAACGTCAGCAAGTTGCGAATTATTAGCAACTCCTGTTTCATAAACAATTTATGTGGAATTAACAACTAACTGGTTGGTAAGAAAAGTGAACAAGTTATTCTCACTTTCGAACAAAAAGCGACGTACTTACGTATTTACATAAGTTGTAAATCGTTGAATCATAGAATTGACTTAGTGTACCTACTTTTGTACTAGTGTATGCCCGACTCAAGTCAATGTCACTTTCCATTGTCGCCCGCTTAGCCAGGTATACACATGGGTACATCAATTTATGAGGAAAGATATTTAAATAACACTTCTTGGAAACAAGGATATATATTACATTTAACAAACTGAGAAGCTTCCAATATTAATATATTGTATGCAGTTACTATATTGTTGGATAATTTTAATTTCGCAATGATTAATTATGAGTCCTTTAGAATCTAAAACTATATCACCACCATTGATGCTGTTTTCTCCCGATTTATAGGATAAATAGATACACATATTGTAAATGTATCTTATTTCAGTGACCACAAACCAATAAATACTATTTATGTTTGAATATGACAGATAAATCTATCTATTTTGAGTTATCTAGTCTGAAGATTCATTAATTGCAATCTATTTGTAAATATGTTGAAAATAATTATCTGTATTCATAAACAAATCTAGTTCGGTACTAGCAAAGAGACCTAAATGAAATATTATGTATCTAATACGTACTGCATAAATTTCTCTCTCGTTTATCTATTTCGCAATAAATAGCAGGCAGGTAGGTGAGAAATAAAATACCACTCGCGGACTACTAAACAGACTACTCTCAACAAGGCTAGCAACCTGCTGAGAGCGCTTTATTTAAATTGCTCATAGATAGTGATGCGCAAAGCAAGACCAAGACCAAGACCGATATGGTCTTGGTATTGGTCTTGGTCTTGCACCCTTGGTATTGGTCTTGGTCTTGCATCAGATCCTTAGTCTTGGTCTTGGGTCTTGGTCTTGCATATATGGTCTTGGTATTGGTCTTGGTCTTGCTGCAAGAGTTGCAAGACTTAGCAAGACTCTTGCAAAAGTTTTGATCTTCTTATAAGTGTGAAAAGTTGTTGCGATTCTAAACCGTAATTGCTTAATTCAAATGAAGAAGAACCGTGCAATATGTAGGGAAGTATGTAATTCATAATCTATAAAATTGCCTATACCTAATTATATTATCATTCGAAATGGAGAAATTTTGACCGTATAAAAAAAATTTCATTGTCCAGAACAAACACGCCTGGTATTGTAATGGTAACAAACCATTCTAGAATAAGTAATGAGAATAAAACTAGGTGCGTAGAATTAAGTTAGGGCAAGTGGGATGCGTAATTGATTAATAAAGTTTATAAATTAATAATCACCATTCACATATGAGAATCGTACCTTACTAGCGCGACTTAGTCTGCTTGTGCTTTCTTGGTATAATCTGTTGCAACTGAGCACACATTTTACTACATGCATCATACTTCCATTTCATAACTCATTCTCTCGCTCATTCTACAATGGTTTTGTACCATTTTCTTTTAAAGAATAGAAAGAATCTCTTAGATTGGATATTGAGTGAAAGCGATTAAAAGTATTTGGTTTATAAATCTAACTAACTTTTGTATAAAGCTTTTTCCAAAATAAAAAGAAAATTAAAAACAGGTAGAGATTTGTTAATACGCGCGTTTATAAAACTATGTGTTTATTTCAAAAATCAGTCGTGTGAATGACCGAAAAAATACTTTCAAAATATGGGCAATCTAAAATTTCAAAAATCTCCAAAAATGGCTACTGGATAAATGTCATCAAAAAGATATCAGATTTATAGATGATTTGTAACGTTTGCTTAAAACATTCTGCGCGATAGAAAAAATAATAAAAATAAAATCCGTGTAGTTTACCTTCCCCTGACTACGAACTGTCGGGATTTTTTGAAAACAGCTCGTTAAGGGAAATCCTAGAAGGTTTTATTAAAATAAAGACCGATAATAAGGAAGTTCAAAGATTAAATTAATTAGGTTATTTAGTAGCGTTTCTTATCTAATCATTAAGCAAAAGAATATGTTTCCTACCAAATTGTTGTTTGATTACGGAACTGCAAGAGTCTTGCAAGTCTCGCAAGTCTTGCAGCAAGACCAAGACCAAGACCAGGTTAGTCTTGGTATTGGTCTTGCACCCCAGTATTGGTCTTGGTCTTGGGTCTTGGTCTTGCATAGACGGTCTTGGTCTCGGTCTTGGTCTTGCAATTTCGCAAGACCAAGACTCATAGAACCGAAAAAATGCCTCGGAATAGGACCGATAAAAAGGAAACGGACCCAGCGAGGAAAAGGATAACGAGAAGGAGTTAGGTGACCACCAAAAAGGTGGAAAGTTATAGTCAAAGGACGAAGAAATAACTTTTTATGAAATAAATGAAATGGCTTATATGCATAAATAAATAGTCTGCCCCACTTTTATTTGTTTCTAAATTACTTTTTTTTTCTTTTGCAGCTATCGTCTTATGCATGCCAGCAGACGGTATCGGCAGAAGTGTTCTAAAAGCAATAGAAAATCTCAAAGTCAGTACCATCTCGGTTCTTGTAGATGTAGCAACACTTCTCACTTGGCGACAATTCTATTACAATATGACCAAGAGTAACAACAACCATACAAATCATGACAATAACAATAATACGTACGTGAAAAACATCGTCTTATTCTCACAGAAAATACCAGTGGTGGACATAATGTATACCGATATGTTGAAGAAATCATTGAAGAACAAAAGTGATGACGCGCATTATAGTTTCGTTTTGAGTGATGGTCGCCTGCGCCCCCTACTGTACATCTCAATAAACCCCAACAGCTGGAGTGTTAACAGGATCAAGTTTCAAAGCAACGCCACCAATTTGGAATTGTGGCTGCAGGGGCATCGCCAGCTTGATGAGTGTGACGACTGCAGACACAGTGACATGGACAAAGTGTTGAGCATCCTGCTGATATTGGGCTCATCTTGTATGTTTGTCGTGTGCATCCTGGGGGCAGCCGCATTGGCGCGCAATCAGCTGCTAAAGAAACGTGTTTCAAAGGGTCCCTACAAGGTGCTGTTGACTGCGACTGACTTTGTGTTTCCACAAATTGCAGACAGTCGCAGGGTGAGTACGACAGTAGGTATTTTCAATTTTTTTCTGTTAACAAAATGGTTAACTGTCATTCGATGTCGCATTTAGGATGTTTCTTTTTGTGTTGGAGCACCCCAGTTAAAACACGTACACAGTTATTCATTGTTCTATATATGGGTAGTCTATGTATCTTTGAAGTTCAGTAGCTGCGCGATTTCTATTTTACAAATTTGAACAATAATATGTTTTGAGCGAATTGAGAGCATACATCCTTTATTTTCTTTAACTCTAACACTTCTCAAAAAAATAATAAAAATTCAGAAATATACACAGGCTTATATCGTGTTAAATTTTCATTATCAGTGCGTAAATGCCCATACTCAGACAAGGAATGTAGTTAGAGATATAATACACTGTTACACAAGATCTATGGTGACATAACCTCAATATCAGCAGAGAGTAATGGGGAAAAATGTCTACTTGAATTTTTATTAGTTGTTACTTTGAAATAATTGACGGACTATCTTCAAAACAAAAATGGATCCTAGTATTAGTTAATTAAATCCAATTTTAAGGAAACTCATTTCATAAAAGAAAACCAATAGAATGCCAAATCAGCAGTGACAAGTCGTTAAACAAACGCAGATGATATACCTTATGATGATTAGGATGAGGATGAGTTCATTTGTGACGATATGGTTGTTAGAATGCTATACAGCGAAACACGACTCACTCAGTGCGTGTTTCTTCTGAAAAGCGAGGGAAAAAAGAAAAAATGATTGATCAAGTCACCTCTTAAACGAAAAATCAAAATCGATTCATCCGCTTAGGGGCTACGATACCACTGATTGACACACTGTGTATGTTATTTGAAAAAAAACTAGGAACACTATCGCTCAAGCAACCTTTCTAAAAAAAATCAAAATCGGTTCATTTGTTCGAGAGCTACGATCCCGCAGACGGAGACACATTTGCACACGTTGAATTAACAGCAACAACCTACTTGCTCGGTGGGTAAAAATGTGAATAGCCATGATGATTGCCAACATAGAAGAGAAATAAGGTCAAAAAATATTTGTAATTCATTGATAAATTGGATCTGGTGCAGCCACTGGGCGTCAAATATACTTTTTGGCCCATAGCTTCTATATCTCTATGACAGCATGGTGAGTCATCAAATTTATCTATTTCTAAAACTATTTACTAGTGTGACCAATGTTAATGCAGAATACTCTATACGCAGATATACAGACTAACATTCAAATTCACATGACACGTTCCGACCTACCATATATTTACTGACCACAAATAACGATGTAGTGGTGGTTAAATGCTGTCCACATATAAATCGAGAACCATCTATTTAGGTATATACGTCCATCGAAAAGCATTTAATACCTCAGTTTGTCAGTGCGATCTGGCAGGGGGCTGATTATATGCATGATTTCCTAGTAATCAGCAACTTGGCCAACAAGTTCGCATACAATAACAACAATAGATATTACTTTCAAAAGTAGGGCAAGCTTTACTTGAACAAAGTTTGATAGATTTCTGGGATTAATTACAGATATAAATTGGATTCCATAACACCTAAGAGACTCATCCATTTTTCTGACTTAATAATTTCATTTGTTACGAGTTAATGAGTATATATAGAAAGGAACAAAGAGGAACTCTTCAGTATTAAAATATTTTGGACAACCCACCAAGAAAGAGCAGCAGACATTCTATGCTCAGTCCGTTTGCTTTGTCTGTGTTAGATTTTAAACCCAGACTACCTAGTGAGCTCGGATTTTTGCTATATGGTAGCTTATGGATGCTTGTTTAGCCTAGTCTAGGATTTTTCCGAATCTATCTGTCAAGGCCCAGTACTTCACTGATGCTCATTCTTCTTGAACAGAATAGCTTCATGATTATTCTTGCGTTCGTGATTGAACAAGGAACCAACTTTTATGGGTAATTTCATTTACGTTAATTCGACTATATTCGAATATATATATATATATATATATATATATATATATACAAAAATAATTAAAAATAAAAAAGTTTAGATAAACTTATCTCCAAAATCGCTTCGTTTTGGAGATACGATATGTTGAAATATTGCGAAAAAAATCGTTTTTTCTTATTTAATAAAAAAACTTTACTAGATGTTGCCTTCAAACTTAGTAAAAAAAGTTGTACGCCAATTCTTTATCGCAATTTCGTTAACAAATTTCGATATCCTGATAAATTCTAAACAAAAATGCTGTCTTTAGTCTCTTCGCTAAAATAAACCGTTTTCAAGAAAATTAGGTGCACATGCAAACAAAAATTATTTTTTCCTCGAAAACGGTTTGTTTTAGCGAAAAGACTAGAAAGACCATTTTTGTTTAGAATTGATCAGGGTATCTGAATTTGTTAACAAAATTGCAATAATCGATTGACGTACAACTTTTTTATTATTCAAATTATTTAAAACGGTCTCACGAACGCCACTGGTAAAAAATAAACAAGTGTTTATCATGCTATATTGCTATTAGGTTTGAAAGCAAAATCTAGAAGAGTTTATTTAAAAATAAGGAAAAACTATTTTTTTGGCAATATTTCAACACCCCGTATCTCCAAACGGTAGAGTTTTTGGAGAAGAGTTTATATGAACATTATTTTTATCTGCTGAATACGCTGTTCAAGTTTCTCCATTAAAATTCGGACCACCATATATATATATATATATATATATATATATATATATATATATATATAGGTATATATATATATATATATATAAGTAGTTTGAAATGGCGGCTGACCATACATACTTTAAAACAAACTCAGAAAGTAGCCATTGTTTAAATGTTATTAAAAATATTTCTTACAACTTTTGAAGAATTTTAGTCAGTGTAAACATTAAAAGCCGTGAAAATTAGGTACCTAAGCTATGAGCAGTCGAATTTTTTTCAAATTTACAAAAAAAAGGAATATCTATTGGTACTATGACAGCTACTATCAGCCTTGTGTTTGTTGGAAATATTCTAATATTATATCAACAGAATCACCATTATTATAGAAGATGGCTGTAGATAGAAAAAGTAAAAGGATTTATGACGCCGTAAAAATATGAACTAACCCTTGGATAGAAGAGACTCTTGTAGTTTATGTAGAGGATTTCATGCACCTTTTCAATAAGTATATTTACGATGTCATATGGTTTATTAGTTTATCTGGCTCGTATATTATCCACTATAATGTATATCTATCCTCAGTTTTGCGTTGTTTTTGATCGAGAATTTAAGTACATAGATCATCTTGATGCAACGAAATAATTGATTTAATTCAAACTAATGGAATACAAATTCGCTACTATTCACCAGGATTATAAATTTATTGTAACAGAATTAATAAAGCTGTATCTTGTTGTATAATATAATAGTTATATATTGTTCTTGCAAGGTAGTTTCCCTGATAAACAAACAAGTATACCAAAGTTCAAATAACTAACTCCAACATAACAAGTTCAGATCAAAATTACAGTGCTAACAAGGTCATCATTAACGAGAAAAGAGAGAAATCCACAGTGAAATATGACTGTTGTGGAGATAGTTTTCGCACTGCCTTGTGCGTTAATTGATAATTTAAGTTTAGCTAGAAGTTAAACTAGCTTTGTTTGTGGATTGTGCCTGGTCTTTATAATTAAGTAGCGAGCTCCAAATTCCCCATCTCATTTCACAATAAACATTTGTTTTTCTTAAGCAGAATACCATCAAAATAGTTTGTTATGATACCTACCTGTATATTATATAAAACGTTCAAATTTAAATTTATCATAAAAAACAGATTCATGTAGCTTGTATAAATGATTCTTAAAAATAAGTCCATTGACTGCAGCCGAATATTTCTTTTTCTTGAGTTTCCTGAAAATATTCAATCAATTTTATAAATATGATGAATTTTCGAGCAAGAATTCAAACCAATCCCAAAACGTCAGTAGCCCAGTGTATTTACTGTCAATTGAAATGTGCATGCTTCTGACATATGGGTATGGGTTTGAACTGCTAAGGCATAAATGTCTGAAATAATTTTAGTAAGCAGTTTCACTAATATACGGAGTGTGTACTAGAAAATTTATTGCGGCTATTTGCTGGTTGCCAAATGTCATACGTATTGGCCAAATCATATTCACGTTGTAATACGAAAGAAAATGTAATAAATAATATTACGTGAAAATTGTTAGAATGGCTGTTATAACAAATAACGTTTTTTTCAATGTGTCGAAACAAACAGTAACCGCCATACTATTTTTTGCACGTAAATACTTCTTAACAATTGCGTCTACGGTGGGAGGCAATTAAAAAAAAACGAATGATAACAAAATCGGAAGATACAGTTTGGTGTTGCAGCTGCATATTTATCATCGCCATCGAAAATTCAATTACACCATTGGATAGCTAAATTATCAAAAAATTAATTACGCTAATTGAGGACTGTGACGCATAGCGCGCGATAGAGGGGGAAGCGCCACCAGTTTGTGGTTATTTTGCTGGGTATCGAGACAAATACATAGATCGTATATGGTTGGGAAGTGCTTCTCAAGATCAATCAAATGGTACCAATAAAAATGACCGAGTCAGGCAGTGCCAGGAACGTAAATGAAAGAATGCAGTCGAGCGGATCAACGACGGTGCTAGTACATCTGCAGCTGGGGCGGTTGAAATTATGCATGTGAATGCTGAAATCGCTTCTGTATTGACACTGGATTGTGTAGGCATCGATTGTGCACGATCCGTCGATTATGGGCTGCAGCTAGTGCACTTTTCTGTATGCCATTTGTATCATACTTTTCGTATCATAGACCAGTAATGAATAAAGTTATATTAAAGCCTATTCATTATTTGTTTACTTGATTTATCTCCTGAACCCGTTGAAATGAAATAGTTGCCCTCATAATACAAAATCTGGAAAACCGAAGGACTTCCTAGTATTCAAACAGTGACATACATAAATAATAATTTATATACAAAATGTTACCGGTTATGTAGACGTATTCACTTACAACACACGGCCGTGTCCATGACACAGTCAATTCTCATGTTTTAAAAGACGAACCGTTAAGCGGTAATATCAATAAACAAAAAATATAAAATCTTATTTACGCATAACTTCTTTTTACTGCTTTAGAGAGATTATTGAAATCTTTCGTAAGGTACTTTGAGACAAGGGACTCACATGTTTTGAATATGGGGGAGAATTGATTGATATTTATATATATTTCTTATACATATAAATTATATCTACATAAAATACAGTGTGTACAGAATGTAACGTATCATGCTTTTATTTTTATTCCTGGTATGTTTAAGAAATGTATCAGCATCAATACTAAACTAATAATACTAATAATTCTAAGATAATTAACCCATAATTACTAACAACCCGTCTGATAGACGTCATAGAATCTTAAAACGAGTAAATCTCGGCGACATGTAAATTCCGAGAATTTTCCTTCCATGTATTTTGAGCTAAGACACAACTGTGATCCGCTCGGCACTTGTCAGTAATGCTCAGAGTGTGTGTTAGTGCGTATCGAATTGTTCTAGCGGTCTGAGAGACGTGGTGTTATTTTACTGATAAAATTTTGCCGTCTGAACGACGTGGTGATGCGAAAATATGAGGAACTAATTCTAAAATGGTACCAAGAAGCGGATTCCGATTGTAGCGATTTGAAGAACTGCGACTTTGACGAAACTGATGCCATACTTAGCGAACACCAGACTGATTCAGAAATTGAAGGTGAGTGTTGGATATTTTGATTTGATGAGATCGTTTTTTTTTTAAGAAATCCCAATTTCCATGGAAGACCAACGTGGAGTTTCAGAGTCAGATAACTATTCAGAATATGACGTAGAGACTAATGTAACTGACGATGGACTAGAGTATGATGAAAATCGGGAGGAAAATGACAACAATTATGAGAAGATACAAGAAAAATATTTTTATGGCAAAAACAGATTTAAGTGGTCCTCGAATGTCCCTAATTCCAACAGAGGTCAACCAGCAATGGAAAACCTTGTTGTAAAGTTACCGGGGTTACGGGCTGCTGTAGAATTGGGCCACAAGGCTGATCCACTGGAAGTGTGGAGAATATTATTCACTGATGAGCTTTGTGATATAATAATGAAGTGGATGAATAAGAAAATCGCGGAACAACGAGCTAAATATAATAGGGAGACAACACCAACATTAAAAGATTTGGACAAAATCGAACTACATGCATTATTTGGCTTATTAGGATTCACATCACTCTTCAAGTTGAATAATACATGTATAAATACACTTTTTGCAAAAAATGGTACAGGACTAGAAATAATACAATGTATTATGTCTAAAGAAAGATTCGCTTTTCCTTTGACATGTCTTAGATTTGACAATCCCGAAGATCGCATCTTTCGTAAAGTCTCAAATCCAGCTGCTCCAATTGCAGAGTTTTTTGAGATGTTTGTCAAAAATTGTCAGACGTCTTATGCATTAGGTGAATATGACTGCATCGATGAAATGCTGATAGGTTTCCGTGCAGGTGTAAGTTCAAGATGTATCTACCAAGTAAACCTGTGAAGTATGGCATAAAAAATATGTGCTTTACAGATGCACGCACTGTATATTTTTTTAATGGATATATCTATGCAGGCAAAAACCGGTGTTTTTCCATCGGTATGGAAACAACCTACAAGCAGAAGATAACATTTTTTCTAAACCTACCCATTCAGTGCTACGTCTAACTCAACCGCATTACCAAACAAACAGGAATGTTACACTTGATAATTGTTTCACGTCAATTGAGCTTCTTACAGTTTTGAAAGAGTGGGGCCTTACCTGCTTAGGTAGGTACGTTGAGGAAAAATAAGAGAGAAATTCCTCCAAATTTTCTGCCTAATCGTCAAAGAAAAATTGGCACTTCCATTCATGGTTTCACAAAGGATATAACTATAATATTTTATGTCCCTAAGTAAAGTAAAGCTGTAATCTTGTTATCTTCGTCTCACCACAATGAAGGAAATGATCCCATAACAAACAAACCATGTATCATAATCGTCTACAATTCCACTAAAAGTACATGAGAAGTGCGCAAAGTTTTCCTGTAGCCGCAGAACAACACGATGACCATGTGCATTTTCTTTCAAATTTTCAATATAAGCACAGTCGACGCTTTCATAATATATGAGTCTTACCGCGATAATAAACATTTGGAAAGACCTGCATTTCTAGAAAAGCTAGCATTTGAATTGATAAGGCCCGAACTTGAACGTCGAAGGAATATCCAGAACTTATCTCGAAATCTCAAATGCACAATATCATTAATTCTTGGAGAATCGGCACCAATAGCACCTACAGATAGGGTTGAGAAACTCGAAAAAAAACTGTTCCTTTTGTCCTTACAAGTGGAAAAGAAGAACATCGTACCTTTGCTACACATGCCAGAACCCAATATGTTTAGAACGTGCAAAGAAATGGTGCCCAACTTGCGCTGAGAATTCATAGTTCTTGACCTATTGCAGTTTTTTTGTAGTTTTGCTTTTCAATATTTTTTTGTTTTCATATATTTTCAAATCTTATTCAACAAATAAGATAAGTAAGCAGTGAAGTTTTATTCAATAATGTCAGATTGTAGATTGTGGACAATATTGAGAACTAATAAAACTTAAAAAAAAAATCTTACTAATTTTACTTTTGATTTTCTTTCATGACGTCTATGAGACGGGTTGTTAGTTTATATAGGACAAATTTGACATGTTAGTAATCAAGAGTTAAAAATAGTATACCTAGTAAATTCTTATTGTTTCTCATACTCTCTCGTATAAGTTAAAACTGAAACTTTAAAATCAAATTAGATTAGATTAGATTAGATTTAAGAGAGGGTTACATTGCACTGCGACCATAAGGTCTATTGTGCCCCCTACCTGAGTTGCACTCGCCAATACGCGGTCTACAACTCGCCTTCCAGTTCCAGAGTTCTAATGAACTCCAGTATCTGGGTTGGCTTCAAGGAGGATACTTCCTCACTACTGCAGGTTGCTATTCCAAGGCACTGTTTGCGTTGGCTAGCAATGGCGAGGCATTCCGTCACCAGGTGATACGGAGTTTCCTCCTCTTCCCCGCAGAATCTGCACTTGTCATCCTCTGCTAGACCTAATCTCATTAGATGCTTCTTGAGGCGACAGTGTCCTGTAAGAAATCCAGTGAGTAGGTGTAGCTTGTTCTTGATGAGATCCAAATACCTTTTGGATCTTGCAGTATCAAAGTTTTTTAGAAACTTTTTGGAATGATCCAATCCAGGGGTATCCCGCAAGAGTGTTTCTCTTACGGTTTTTTCCCTCTCCAGAAACTCCTTCTTGTAGGTGCTTTTATCTGTACCACAGAAGGGTTCTGGGCCAGTATATGGAGTTTGTGCGCCTTTCCTGGCAAGTGTGTTGGCCTCCTCGTTGCCTTTGATTCCCGAGTGGCCGGGAACCCAGACTAAGTAGACCCTGTTGTTCTTGCCTAGCTCATTGAGCTTCCTTCGGCACTCCCATACCATTTTAGATTCAATGGTATGAGAGTTCAGTGCTTTAATTGCAGCTTGACTATCAGAATGTATTGCAATGTCACATATCTGATAGTTTCTTTCAAGGTTCGCCTCCACGCATCTCTCAATTGCAAGCAATTCTGCTTGAAAGACGCTTGGGCAACGGCCTAGCGCAAGTGAGCATTTGGTGCGATTCCCAAACACTCCAGCGCCTGTCCCCGTCGTGGTCTTAGAACCATCAGTGTACCATTTAATGGTATTCTTTTTGAGAGCTTGGGTTGTGAGCCCCCTGTCCCAATCTTCTCTGCTACTTAGCACCGTGGTGAAAGTTCTCTCGATGCTAATTTTCTTTGTCATTACATCACTGGGAAGGTTTGCTGATGGGATGTGTTTGGACAGAGAGGACCAAGTTCTCTGATTCCGAATTCCCACAATGTCTGAACCTTCCCTAGATAGTCTTAGAATGGCCTCATGGGCCAATCTATCTATCACTAGATGGAGAGGTGTGAGATCTGTGATGATCTCTAGTGCCCTGGTCGGGCAAGTTCTCATGGCTCCAGTGATACAGACACAGGCTAGTCTTTGTATTCTATCGAGGGTTTTCCTCGTATTGCTCTGACTTGCCTTGCCATGCCAGGCTATTGACCCATATGATATTATCGGTCTTACAATCATGACGTACATCCATCGCAGTATTTTTGGGTTACATCCCCAAGTCTTACCAGTCAGATTTCTGCACGACATTAAGGCCTTTATTGCTTTGCTAGCAGTAGCCTCAATATGCTTGTTCCACAGAAGCTTGCTATCTAGTGTTAATCCCAGATATTTGACTTCAGCCTTCCAGCTTATTATGTCTCCACTCAAAGTGTGAGGTTTCATAGCTGGAAGTTTCCTTTTCCTAGTAAATGGAATTATTGTGGTTTTGGATGGATTTATGCTAAGCCCCACTGACAAGCACCATTGCTCAATAGTTCTGAGGCCCTCCTGCAATAATTCGCATAGGGTGTTCGCGAATTTTCCTCGGACCATTAGGACTATGTCGTCGGTATAGCCTATACATGTGAAGCCAAGCTCCGTGAGTTTGTGGAGTAACTCGTCTACTACTAAGCTCCATAGGAGGGCAGATATGACTCCTTGAGGTGTTCCACGAGTAGCTTTAACAGAGGTGGTATGATCACCTACTTGGGCCTCAGCTATTCTCGTCTTCAACATCTCATACATCCATTTGATAACGGTCTTGTTCACTCCTCGCCGTGTGAGTGCCTCCCTGATTGACACATGTGTGGTGTTGTCAAAAGCCCCAGATATGTCCAGGAAGGCACACATTGCGATTTCTTTATTGCTCAGAGAACTCTGAATGACCTCAGTTAGCTGATACAGCGCGGTTTCTGTTGAACGCCCCGCTCTGTATGCATGCTGACATTTATGAAGTGGTTTGTCCTTCAGAATCTCTGTTCTTATGTACGATGTTAAACAGATAGGTCGGAAAGATCGGGGATCAGTCCCATTTTTCTTCCCTAATTTCGGTATGAAGATTACTTTGGCTCTTTGCCATATGCTAGGTATAAAGCCCCGTGCTAGGCAGCTTCTTGTAATCTTCAGGAGATGGGGAAGGATCTCCTCCATTCCTTTCTGTAGGAGTATTGGGAATATGCCACCTACTCCCAGCGATTTATAAGGTTGAAAGGTGTTGACTGCCCATTCCAACCTTTGTCTTGTGAATATCTTCTTAGCAATACTCCAATCTTCCTTGGGAGGATTCTTGGTTTAGATTGCTACGTCAATACTACTGAGGGGTTCACTTCCTGGGAAGTGTGTTTTGAGAAGTAGAGCAGATCGCTCCTCTTCTCCCTCAGTGTATGACCCGTCTGGCTTCTTTAGCGACATTAAGGGGCTGATTGCCCCTTTTGCCATGACTTTTTGCAATCTGGCTGCAGTAGGAGTCGAAGTGATCTTTTCACAAAAAGCTTGAAAGAGAAGCCTCTTGGCCTTCCTGATCTCCTTATTGTATTGTGTGAGCTTCTCGGTGTAGCCCTGCCAATTATCGTCTCTTTTGGCCCTGTTGAAGAGCCGACGGACCTCTAATCTGAGGTTTGACAGGTTTTTGTTCCACCAAGGTGCTTCCTTGCTTGGTCGAGCTTTTGAGAGTGGGCAACTTGATTGGAATGCATCCGTTATCGCCACACTGACCAGTTCGACCTCTTGATCCAGATCGCGGTGTGGGTGTTTGACCCCATTACTTTCGATCTGTTCCAAGTTTTGTTTCAGAAGGGTCTTATATTTAGACCAATCTGTATTTCTAGGGTTACGAGTTGGAGACAGTGAAGTTACTTCCCCCGAAATCCTAAACTCTATAATCCTATGATCGGAGAGAGAAGGTTCCTCCATTACTCTCCAATCAAATACGTTATTCCTGGCAGTAAGGCTGGCAATTGTTACGTCCAGGACCTCTTCTCTTGCTCTCGTGACAAAAGTGGGGGTTGTTCCCACATTAAGGGTTTCTAGATTATTAGCTAAGATATATTCAAGTAAGCACTCACCCCTAGGGTTGTTGTTCGTGCTTCCCCAAATAACATTGTGCGCATTGGCATCACAGCCTATGATGACTGGCAGTTGTCTGCTATTGCAGTATTGCACTAGCTCTTGAGCTTCGACTGGAGGTATTGCAGGATTGTCTCCAGCAAAATAAGCAGATGCAATAACTAGAATTGGAACTAGGTCCCGAGTCATGAATTCTGAAACACATGTGTAATTAATGTTGTTTCTTATGATCACACAGGCACGAGGGGACTCCTGCCTCTGGTCATAGATCAATTCTGAGTCTTTAGATGCCAAACCTTTAATTTGGCCTGCTCTGCCTGTCCAGGGTTCCCGGATCAGTACAAAATCCAGTTGGGATTTCGCAAATAGCCTTGCAAAAAACTGCTGAGGTGCTGTAGTCTGGGGTGTAGGGGCTGGGTAGTCCAGCCTCTAGTTCCCCCCTCCTCTCTTTCCTTCTGTCCCTCATCAAGATCCATCGGGAGGGTAGTCTCCTTGGAGCTCGAGTGGGTATCTGGGTCTCGGGTTATGGCCTCGACCCCCGCATGGGTTCGCCCTTCTCCCAGGACTGCAGAGAATTTCTCTGCCGTCCCGGCTTCTTTGGCAGAGCCAGCTGAGGCCTCGAACAGACCTGAGCTAGCAGTTTTATCCTGCACACCGGAGTCCGTAGATGTGGAGGGCATCTCCGCATCTTTTGGACCTCCCACAGGTTTATTTTTCTGTCCTAGCCCCGAGACAGACACACGTCCAAACCTAAAGTTTAAGAAGCATCCTTCTGCCTTCAGGGCCTCTCCTGATTGGTGATCGATCCCAATCGTGAGGACAGTACCGGTTCCCTCCTTTTTAGGGTAATCCTTGGGTATGATACCCACACGAATAGCCTTTACGGCCTTGGCAGCTGTAGCGTATCCAGTGGCATGCCCGGTTTTTGCTGCAGCTGTTTTCGGCTTTTTAGGCTGAGGCCTTTCCGGAGGAGTGATATGCTCCGCGCCTCTCTTTCCTGTCCCTTTTCCCGTCGGTGTTACCTTCAGGGTAGGTGGTATGGAGTGTTGAAGAGCCTGTTTTCTGGCCTCCTCAGGTGCAAGTCCCTGATGGAGGAGTCGCAGGTACTTCCGCACTCCTGCTCCACTGAGACCCTTCCTCAGTGGATCGTCTCTGCCGCCCGGCTGTCCGAGTTTCGGCAGGTCGAACGGCAGACGATTCCTTTGCCGTTTGGCATTTCCCTTTTTTACAGGGAGCCCGGATGAAGAGGTGGAGGCTGTCTCCATCTCTCCTTCGGTGAGTTTGGGTTTATATGAATTTTTCATAAAGTTCCCACGAGTAGCTGGGGACAAATCGGTCCACTTCTGCAGAGCCCCGCATGCAGGAGTAAGGGGTTAATACAATGGAGTTCCCCCTTGTGCTCCAAGGTCGAAACCAGTAGAGACCAGTCCTCTATCTAGCTATGCATCCCTCGGCCTGGTTTCCCGCCTTGGATTTATAATTTTTGATGAGGTTATTTCCTCTTGGTCCGGGCGGTTAAGCCAAGAACCCCCCGCATCACTGGCCCGCGAGACATGACCACAGACGACCAGGATGCGTTGGTTTGACAGGGTGGTTTCGAGGTTAGCTCGAAAGCACACCTGGCATCGTTGTACCTGAGTGCAATTCCCTTAGCCACGACACTACAGCTGGGACAGGTGAAGTTGGTCCGCGGCAGGGTATTCGTGGCTGCCAATTGACTTTTTAGTCTCAATGAGCCCTATTTCCCCGCAGGCCCCCTTCTCATATAAAAATCATCGTTAGAGGCCCCTCCTATCCGCCACCTGGAGACGCGCCCGGTTGGCACTTCACTCCTCCCAGATGCTGATTGACAACATCCGGACCGGAATCACATAGTGCTGAGTTTATTATTTCAAAAGCTTAGCGCGTAGCTGTGGGTTAACACTGACCAACTACGATCAGCGAAGTTAAGCAGCGTAATACGATGGGAACGGCTTGGACGAGTGACCGTTGATGCGGGCGCGCGTTCGAGTCTCTGTCGCATTGCATTCTCCTCCTCTCGCAAGGCACAGCTCTCTGGAAGGGTGTGCCTTGAGATTTATCTTGAGACATATTGGTGGTTCGGAATCCACGTTAAACTGTAGGTCCCCATGTCCGTGGTAACACTTTTAAGGTAGAGAAGCCGCCAACGCTCGAATACGAGTACGGCACAGAAATTGGCGCGACCATATGTAGCTTTACCATAATGCTAAGTTTCTCCAACTAATTTACAGACGTGAAAGTTTTCTCTTTTCGATGTTATGGTCCAAAATAAATTTTGACAGATATTCACTTGTGGATCCACTCTTGTTCTTGATGTTAAATTGGCAGACTCTTAAAAAGGGGCCAAAAGTCTTTGTCAGTTGGTTCTGAGAAGAGCCTTTTGTTGTGTCTTTATGTATCACGGTATGTATGCTTGGATATCCAGAAGATCGTTTGATAGTCTGCATTTCCCACTGTTCTAGTCCTTTGTCATTACGGAGGGTGCACCTATGGAGGCAAGATAGATTTGCACCCCAAAAAATAAGGCGTGGAAGGCGAACATTCAGACGAAGACAATTGTAACCTTAAAAGGGACCTGTTTATATTTTATTCTCATTTTATATCATCTTCACGTGTTCTACAAACTCGGAAACTTAAGAAAATCTTACAAAAAATTAAGTAGCGAAAATAACGTCGCGTAGATGGTGCCCATCTGATTGAATATATGTTTGCAGATGTTCCCTGAACCTTGTAACATTTCTCGTGGTATGGCTTGGATTTTTCTTCAGATGGCTTCCTTCAACTCTGGTAATGTGCGTGATTTTTCAATGTAAACAAGTGATTTCAAAAAACTCCAAAGAAAGCAGTCCGAGATCAACAGATCTGGGGACCGGGGAGCCAAGCAGCATCTCCAAAGCGAGAGATTATGTTTCCGGAGAAAGCTTGTCGGACACGTTCCATCGAAATTTGAGCCGTGTGACTCGATGAGCACCATCTCACCAACTGCACACCACAACATCACTCGAGCACTGTGTAAAGGTCTCTCTTGCATTATTTGTGGATTTTCTGAACACCAAAATCTAAAGTTCAGCTTGCTTAAAATAACATCTAAATGAAAATGAGCCTCGTCGCTCATGAGTGAAATTGCGTTTTCGTTTTCATCCAAGATTGCCATCATTCGTTGACAAAATTCTAAACGCTGTCTGTAATCACCAGGGTTCATTTGTTGACATACTGCAAGCTTATAGGAATGGAACTTGAGGTCTTTAATCAAAATGTTTCTTACCATAGAGGCTGAAATACCGAGGTTTAAGGCTCGCTTCCTTAGCGAACGGTTGGGACTATCCAACGTAGCGACGCGTACACACTTCTCAGACGTAGGAACAATTCTTTCTAGACTTGGAGTTTTTTTTCTCTTCAATGATCTTGTCGTGTTCACATTATGCATCCACCTATCGGAATTGGCCCACGCAGTGAAACATTGAAGTGCCGGCGAAAGTCTCTTTGGGTTTGGGTCACTGACTCACCGTTAGCGTTAAGTTGTCTCATAACAAAAGCGCGGTGCTCATTTTGACTGTAACTGAAACTTCCACCTATAGAACCTTTCCAGCCGTCATCCCCCCGCTACTTGCCGTGTACTACCAATACAAAAACATGACGTTCCCGATAATGATCCTCTATATCGTGAACACGTGCTTAACTAGATTTTCGCCTTTCAGTTTGGTTTGATTCACGATAGCGTGTTTTTTTAAATCATCAATTTCAAAGAAAAAGGTTACCTCTGTATTACCTTTTCAGAGCAATCCATCTTGTGCAGATTGTTTTCGGTGTCCATATAACATTGAATAAACGTAATCCAGATGCATTTGTACAAGTTCTAAAAGTAATCCTTGAATTGAGAAACGGATGGAGAATTTCATATGTGTTGTAGAACTTTTGAATGTAATCTTCATCCTCTGTTCACTTTAAAAGCATAAAAATAGCAAACAGTGAACAGCTAACGCTCGTCACGACATCCTTTATTTCGAAATACGAACACTCAGTGTTGCATTACGCTGGCTATATAAATTTATGTTAATACCGCGAGAAGATTCATCAAAGAACAATTATTAAACTATTCAAAGATTATGAATTCTAGAATCTAATTGAAACTCTTCTTCTCCCCTCAGAAAAATCATGATTCAATAAAGTAAATTATAAAATGTCGGAATATGAAGATTTATTTTGCTAATTTGTTCGCTGCTTCACGGGAAAATTTATTTGCATTTCGATGAGGTGGAGAGAATCCGAAAAGCATATATTATATTCTTAAAACCGTCATCTTGTGATTCAATTCTTGGTGCTTCATTATCATATTTTGCGACAAAACTGAGACTTGTAAATGTAGTGGAAAATATAAAACAACAACAGATATAACTTACCTAAACTGATTATTAAGAATTACGTTCCCATGACTTTTATGATAATATGACTTGAGATCAATTCTTATAATGATTTCTGTATAGATATGAATATATAAATTAGTTTTGACATAAAGAAAAGTTACGCTACGCGTCCAAAAGTGCAACAGCTGGGTAATTTCTTCAAAGGCTGGTGAAGGCTTCCGTTAACTAAGTTACTTGGTGAAGTAAAATCTGAGATACTTATGTCAACAGAAACTAGCAGAAGTGTGCTACAAACTGAAGATTTCCGCTTGAAATACTTCTATGTGACAGTTTGAACCTCACATTATCATACTAAAAACTTTTGTTTGCAATCAATGTGTTCCCACTTTCATTTTGCAGTACAAAGGTTCGCTAGGTTTCTATTTGATAAAATAATATAACAGTGTCATGATAGCATTCGTACATTATTCATTTGCAAATTATTTTGTCATCACATTTTCTAAATCATTCAACTGATGAAGCAACATTGCACGTCCGGCTATTAAAAAAAATAAATGTTGGACTCAGTGTAGCGGGACGATGTTTTGATCGATTTGGAGAGCGGCCTAGAAATATAATTTGCAGTCGATTGGTTTTATTTTACAATTTGTCGTATAGGCCATATGAGCATCAGTGTCCAATGATATTTTGATAGGTATGTGTATATTTATGTCGGGTTGTTCTGGAGATAGATAATCCCAATCAAATGAAATACGCCGTGTTCTCAACAGTGATGCTGGTAGGTGTTCACTAGATGATTAGTTTCGCTGGGTCTACCTCTAAATCTTCAATCCATCTCTTCCACCCTATTTTAATAGCTTTTACAATATTTAATTTGGTATAATTTGTGGTTACTGCGTCTGCACTTTTAATGTTCTCACAAACGCATTATATGTGTCTAAGTTTCGCAATAGCTTGGGCTAGCTACTCAATAAATATATTATATTTACATCATCTTGGAGGCCAATCTTCAGATGCAATACATACAATTTTGTGTATGTAATTTACTTGTTGCACGCATTAAGTGACATTTTGCACTGCAACTACGACCCAGCCATAGGATGATGTTCAAATCTGAATTAAAAAATCCCTATGGCCTGTAGTCAGCGGAAAGGTAAATTTTTCAAAATTCATTGAATAGAAATTTTAACAACTTTTTCATTGGTATACCTACATGTTATTACAAAAAAATGCCGTATGTGTCATAGCCTTGCGGTTAGAGGTTTTTGTTTTGGCTGTTGAATATAAAGCAGACAGGGTTCGCGGTCCACTTCAAGGTAGAATTTTTTTTTCGCCTATTTCATCTCAATAAATATACTATATATATTTTTAATCAGGGTCTATATTAAGATCTCCAGAAAATGTACAATTACATCAAATTTATATTGAGTGTTCATGTTTTATCAATATTTCTTATTTTTTCTTTATTAATTTTTATTTTTTTATCTGTGGAAAATTGCTTCGAACAAAAGTTATAGGTACTGATTATATCTATAACCTAAAATTATTTTTGATGATATTTACACTACGGGTCTTATTTGATATTTTTTTTAAATATTTGAATGGTCGCCATTTTGAAGCTACTTACCCGATATTGCCCAATAACGTACTCGGCCGAGATATTTGAGAGATTAATTTTTGTAGCAAATTTGAACTTGATACCTCCAAAACTGCGACCTCTATCGTGTTAACAAATTTCGTAATATGCCATATATATATATATATATATATATATATATATATATATATATATATATATATATATATATAACTTTTGAACCAAATGTCTTATAGACATATAACAACATGACGTTGAAATTTTTTCGAAATTCAAAAGTGTGAACGATCGCAATAGGTACATTTCTATAAGAAATTTACCTCAAAGTCCATCTTCTTCGATGAGCACGTTATACCTATGAAATGCAATCAGCCATGTATAGTTTTTGAAATTACTTATATTTAAGGGCGATTATATTCAATGTTAAAATATCTGAAGCTCCATAAGCTTGATAAAGTTAATTTCGATGGTCGATAAATACATTATCGAAGTCGAAGTGGTAATCAAAACTGAGCATCAAGTGATTGCTAAAGTTGTGAAAAATATACTTTTATAATCATATCAACTTCTAGCACCTAGAGTAGGTATTATAAACGGTAGTTTTATGGAATCACAGTTTATTTCAAACTTTCATAGACATTTACAGAAATGATATTGTTAAGATTTCTATTCTTGCATTGTAGGTCAAATTAAAATTTCACACTTTCTAATCACAAATAATTTTATATCTGTAGCAACTACTCAATTATAGTCTATTTGAAAAAGATGTAGAGTAATATACACAAAATAAATTTACAAAACCTGTACAAAGTAGTACTAATAATTCTTGGAACATTTGAACAAGTATGAAATATCCTTATGGATTTTGTTTATTTGACCAGTCTAGCTCACTCTGTTAGGGTGCATCAAGGATTCGAATATAATGGAAATCGTTCATCATATTGCATGTAAATAAGGTCATAAGCGTACCTTCATGTAAGGCATTGAATAATGAATTTATTTAACTTTTAGGATAGAATTGCTAAATAAACCTTTGGAATATAATTAAAACCACAGTTAATTTGAATTGATAGATTTATAAGAAATTGTTGATTTATTAAAAACTAAATCAGATTTTATTTTAAAAATATCAGTTTTGTTCAAATAGAAAGATTGCCACGTAAACTTTTACTCAAGCCCATCTTAACTCTATCGAGTTTAGTTCACATTGCTATAGGGGCAGTCTAAGTACAGTCACATTGCGTTTTTGCCATTTCATCGATAACGTGTTTGGTAATGCGGTATTTATTTACCTGGACTATTGCAAGGAATTCTTTTTCTACAATATTGACTTCAAAGTTTATTTCTTTCTCCAAATGCCACCGGATGATATCTGCTTTTCTCTGTGAACTAGTCGGCAACTTTTTGCATTTTCTTAAACTATAGCTGGCGTTGTCCATAACGATTACAGAACCGCACTGGACCACATTTTACGAAGCCATCACTACTGCCAATATGTGTAATGATGAGCGCTCTTCATTCTCTTGAGGATATTTTTGGGCTGGTAGATAAAACTTCTATGGAAGCTTGACAAGACGATGTTATATTTTTATTTTTCCACATTTTACCTACTGTATTGTGTAATATATTTCTTTATTTTCATTCTGAATTTTCTAATAGATCGTAAATGTTCTCTCAATTTCGGCCCTGTCGATCTGTAAATCGATCAGATAACAGTGACTTTAGAATCAAAAATGTTAGGTAGCTAGGTAAAACAATAAAAACTATTCAGCAGATATCAAAAGGGCGGGTTCTACGAAATATTAGTCTAGTTACAAGGCATGAACTGTATATAAAATTCTGAAATAATCAATACCTACATAGAATATTAAAGTATTTTACGATTTCGGAATAAATATTTACTACGCGCCTCTGAAACGAGTCGTCAGAATTTATTTTTTACTCTCTAGCCTCTTCAAATAGACTATAATTTTTTAAGGGCTTAAGGCTGACAAGGATGCTGAAGTTTGGTCGAAATATTTTTTGAACGGACAAAATTTACATTTTTTTAAAATGTATGTTGCAAAACTGCTTCGTTTTTTCGGTATATAAATTTTCGAAAATACTGTCATAAAAGGGATACTGCCGAAGATTATGGAACTCAAAAATTATTCTGTTCCAAATAAGAAAGGTAATGGAAATGGAACCAACAAAAAATTAAAACAAGTAAGACTGCAAAAAAATTGCGGATATGTAGTTACCCCGCGAGTGTAAGCAAATGCTTACACAATGCTAAAAAATCGTTATCGATACCTCCTTTTGGTAGCAGAACATAAGTAACAGGTACCTTCTGGAGGTTTCGAAGAATCATTAAAAACATTTCAACTGAAACTGTCTTGCACTCTAGTGCTCCTTATCTAAGTTAGAGACGTTTAACACACAATCAACTAGGTATTGTGAAAATGCTGCTTTCAAAATACTCACAACACCAATTTTGAAAACATTATATTTTGTTATTTTTTAAATCGATCTGTCAGAATAGATAGAGATAAAGCAATAGAAATAGCATGTGTTAAGTAATAAAATACTACATTACATATCCTATTTTGCATGATCAATTTTATCAAGGAAAATTATATATAGATATATATGTGATATTTATATTCAGTCAGTATATTTTTTTCCAAATATTTATTTGACTGTTTCAATGATGAAGGTCGACGAGGGCATCGAGGCCATGCTGTGTTGTTGGCTGCAACAACTGCAAGAGTTTGGTGGCCCTGAAGTAGATAAACCCGATCTACTTCAAGGTTCTGGAGGTGCTTCAATGAGAACTCCCGCGAGAACCAGTTCTAGTCCAAATTTGGCTAAGCAGATCATCGTTGATCCTCGAGTTCGATACAAGGTTTGTTTTGTTTTTTCTCTTTTTGCTGACTTAGATAAAAACTTTACAAGGGGAAATTTAATGAGAAAATATTTACCTCAATATTGATGAACTCCGATATAAGCACGTCAAGTCATAAATGTTTATAAGAGTACCTTCATTTTACAAGTTATATACAGTACATCTCGAATCCATCTATGGTGAAGGCCGAACTGACACAGATGGCAAGTCTAGAAAAAAAAATCGTGTTGATACCTATGCCGATGTTAATGAAAGAGATGAATCAATCGTGAGACTTTGATTCGTAGACGAGGCTGAAAATGAATGGTGGTAGTTTTGAACATATAGTGTATTTTCAGTGACTCTTTTATTCATCAAGATCTACTCATTCTATGCTTAGATCTACATTATTTCGAATTTGACGGGAAAATTTATAACTCAAAAGAAGGTTTGATTATTAATAATCCACTCAGACCGTTAGGTACTGGCAGACATTTTCATAGATACTTTAGAAGCTACTATCCTCAACCATCCCCTTAATAGACATGTTGGTAATTATAGATATGTTGATAATATTTTAGCCTACTTCATTAGCACTGGTAGGAACTTTAACCGATTTTTGAACCTCATTATAATAGCCTCCATCCATCTATTAAGTTTACTATGGAAATGGAAAATAACTATTCTATTTAACTATCTGTAAATGTAATAACAAACATGAATTTTCATTATACCATAAACTTTCACACACTGATACTGTAAGCCACTATAAATTCAATCATCCAGTTAAACACCAAACAGCGGCCTTCAAAAGATATATTATATCCATAACCACTGGATTTTAATATTCCTATGAATCCTAACAACTTCCAGAATGAATCAAAGTTAGTAGATCTTCTATACAAAATTCGTTATAAGAAAGCCCTCAAGACTTTTTGTCACTCAGTTTTACCTTCATTCGATATAGGTAAATAAGTTATGTACCTACATTTACTTACTTATATTGGAAATCCAAAAGAAATTGTTACCAAAAACTTAAAGAAAATACATGATTTGAGTTTGAGCATTTAAATGTAATAATCACTAGGTAAATTTATTATGAATAACAACTCAAAATCTCCCAATAATTGTAAATCTGGGGTGAACTAACTTTACTAGATTACTCGAAAGTTTATGTAGGTCATACTGGCAGCATTTTTTTAGCTCGCATCAATGAACAAAGACAAAATACAAATTCAAACTAGGCATCATATTTCATTGGCAATAATCACACATTTAATGATAATTTCAAATTTCCCAAAAGAAAGAATTCAAACAAAATCTACTTATATTATTACAAATTATTATATCTACGTAAGCATTCAGGTAACCTCCACAATAACAACAATAACATTACTGGATATATAATTATTAAATACTTAAAAATAGTCATTAAGAATTATGAGTATGATCCTCCTTGTTGTATAAACAGGCACTGTTTTCTTAGAATTTTGTTTTTGCCTCACATTTGATAAAGAGACAGTGTGCCAAAACAATTGTCATGTTCTAATAAAATAATAGTATAAATTTTTATATAGCGTGAATCTAATTTACTATGGATTTCTGTCAATTATCAGCCAATATATTTATATCTTTATGTGACATAATACAACAGGTTACTTAAACTGAGTATTATTAAATCAACGCTATGATTATTGAAATTTAAATGAAGGAAAATTTGGTAATTTGTAATTTCGCTTAGTCTGAAAACTAATGAGAATCAGATATAACATATGAGTTTTTTGCATTATGGGCAGGTCGAATAGATCAAATCAATGTTGATTAATTTTTGTGGAGTCCAATAACGCTCTTGAGACACGAGGATGAAATCGGTTCTAGAAACGTGATAGAGTGTGTAAGTATGGCCAAGTTGATCAACTTTTTTCTCAACATCAGTTTGCTTGCATAACCGTCACCAAAATGACGAAAATTAGAAACATATTTCTAGGTGAAATTAATAACCTTAATTTTTAAATTTTAGTTCGTTTTTTTTAATAGAACATTGAATGTCAATTATTCACGAGTACTTAAAAAAAAGATAATTATATTTATTTATTTGATTTCCGAATTCAGCTTTCTGTAAATATAATCCGGACATTTTTTTATAATATTCCTCCAACTTACACCCACTCTTTAATAAATACCCATGTTAATTTTCTATATCTAATCTATTTGAATGAAATGCAATGAAATACCTGCCTACTTTATTTTAAACTTAGATATTATATATGCTAATCTTGTTAGAAAAAGAACAGTTATTATGTTCGTGATGAAAAATTATATTTTTTGACAACTGGTATAGATCAATTATACCTAAGCTCCTTATGAACATGTAACGATTTTGAGATATAGAGTCGCGGCCATTGCGAGCAGGAGAGTGCGATTCATTAGGCGGCGGAGTATTTTGACGAGTTTAAGACACACTGCTATTGGTCAATGATACACGCCAAGGTCATGGTTATATCCCGAAATGTTTATCGAGTTCGCCCTATTGATAGGTTCGCGGTGTAGGAAGATCTAAGCTGAAGCTTCTAGATATGTTCAACAGAAAGTTTATTTTGAGATAAAGTATTCAGTTTTATGGAAGAGAGCCAATCTACCTGTTTTGGATATGAATTGATTGATACCTACCATAGCCATATATTCGCTGAGTCGTAGCTGCCTATCTCCGACTAAAATTCAGAAATCTTTCAGTGTGAAATTTTAACGGTCTATTGTATTTCTTTTTCATTCAGCGTGAATTATAAGGATATCACAAAGCAACTATTGGAAAGCAGACTATTACCTACTACTGGAGTTACTATATCAATAATAAAATTATAGCGGTGGAATCTTTAGAGTTTAGAGCTGATTTCAATCAGTTCGTTTTGATGATTTGACAACATTGTACATATTATGCGGCATAACAATCTACATGTAACGGAATACAACTGGTTACTTGAATGGACTAATTATATTTATTTTTATAGCTTTTTCAAATAATGTATGATCACTGGTTACAATATTGACAGGTGCAGTATCATCCATACAAAAAAATAGTACAATGCTTTCAGAATGGAATGACTACTTTTCTCAAACCGGTTTCTAATTCAAACACATGGTTGTTATATAGCCCTTTGAAACCTCCTTCTGTTCACTGTGTCATCACACTGTCTCATCTTGTCCTTAATTACAACTTGTTGTCAACGTAACAAATTACTGTGTTGAGCAGAGAGAAGTAGGTACTCCTTAATCTAAAGAATAGATCTGCTTCAGAACAGTCGCTCGCAGACGTTGTTGAAAGATTACGGAAAAAACTATTCTATATTGAATGTAAGAGCTCATTTCAGAAGTATTTATTTAAGCTTTAATTTTATCAGATTATTTTCCTTTTGAAACTAAGATATCGATACAATAAGCAATTAAATATTCTTTCGCATCAGTGATTATAATATGTTGAGATTGGAACTAAAACTCGACATAGGGTGGCCGCTCCCGCCTCAACAAAGTCTCTGGTCCAGTTTTTTTAGTAAAATAAATGCGGGATAATAACACGAAAGGCTTTACTACTGTCTAATACTGATTTCGGAGGTAGATAGCTAGGTTTTTAATTTACTGACCTAGCGAAGAGAGGCTATTCTCACTTCCGTATTAGCTACACCAAGAAGACTGGAAACTTCCTATGCGTCTCTACGTAGCCACATGAGATTACATAAGTTGCATATCATAGCATGGCCTCGTGTACCTACGACGAACATTGACGAACATCTTGACAATTGCCTTAAATATTTTTGTTCTCTTTATTTATCTTCGTGATCATGATCTGCTGTCTTTTTTAAGCGAGAGCCGCTTGTTGCGCACGGCATGGTACGCAAAGATGCATTTACGAAAGATATGCGTATGAAATTTAACACAATTTTTAGGGCGAGTTTCCAGTCTTTTTGTGCTTCACCATTGGGATTCAAAACAGGCAGATCATATTCTTGAGTTCTTATGTTCTTTAAATATTCCCAGAATATTTTTCTGTGAAAACATCCTAATGACATCACTTTTGATTTTTTATGTCAAGAATATGTTGATGCTCGCATCTTTATAAAAATAAATTTCCATTTTCAGTGGGTAAATGTATACCTACCTACTACTTTACTACCTCGTCCTACGCCATACGTCAATGTCGGATATTTATTTGTACAGGTGAGTGCCTTTCGTAATTGGGTTGGAAAATTGGAAGGCCTGAGGGAGTATGGGGGATGATTTCGTAGTAGGTACAGGATATATACTATATAAAATAAGGCATGTTTGGTGTTTACTTATATTAATAATAATAATTCAACGAGAAATGATTATTTAATTTTTTTATAGCTGTATATGTGTGACTCTTGAGAATTAACACTTTAATTGCCCAGTAAATCTTACACTTGAAACCGACGAGTGAAAATTTTGATTTTTATATTTTTCTGTCGATTTTTAGAGAAAAACATTACCAAAATTGTGGATAGAAATTATATATACCTACCGACAACAAATATTTCCAATTATATTCACATAATCAGAATTCTTTTAAATTCTTTTTTTTTTGACTATTTGGCTGTGAACTTTTGTCCTTTACAGTTTTGGTATTTATATCATCATTTTATTTCTAATTACATATTCAGTTATTAGATCATAGACTTTTTTTTCTTGGGAAGCCAATATGGTCTGAACATTAACTGACAGCTGAAATTTTAGTTGGAGAATATTAATGAATACATCTTTACCCCTTGTATTATTACAGCTAAAAAATAGAGGGTTTAAATCTGCCACCTCATTATCATATGGACAGAGGGGTGAATCTACAATTTCTATCTTATTTAAATGGAAGGGAAATTATCCATGACTAAGTTTTAATCGGGTAATTATACTACAGTATTTTTTATTCGCTTTATATTCAAATATATGTGGTACTCTATTAGCTAATTTTGGGTGGATTTGGAAATAAGGGTTAGCAGAGTTTTGCGCTATTTCAGACCATTTGAGTTTCCACTCTTCGAGTACATTCTGTTTGTATCTACTGACTACATCTGGGTAGCAAGAAACATTTATCAAGTTATTGCATATGCGTGCATTTTTCGCTGCTTTGTCTACTTTTTCATTACCCAAGATACCACAGTGTCCCTTAGTCCAGATTAAAACAATTCTGCATGAATTAATTGAGAGCTCATATAATAAATTTCTTATCCTACAAATAATTGGATTATTGAAATAATTAAGCTTTTTATTAGTGATGCCTTCTAATACTGATTTTGAGTCTGAAAAAATTATGACCTCCTGGATACCACTGCCCAAACACCAAATTAGAGCTCTTTCAATAGCCACAGCTTCAGTTGTGAAGATACTAAACTAATCCGGAATTCGAAATTTGCAAGTAAGTTCCAAACTTGGAATAAAGAAAGCACTACCTACACATTCTGTGTCTTTGCTTCCATCTGTATATATAATTGCTAATATATTATAATACTTATTGTTTGAAAGTATTTACAACAGTTTAATTGAAGGATGGTATGTTTTTATATTTGGGAAATATAACTCTGGGTTGTATGAAAATAAACTCGTATTTATATAGGAAAGCTGGTAGGTTCTCCAAAGAGAATAAATATTTAGCAATTCCACCAGTGTACTGAAAAGCGATTGTTAATGGGGGTGAGTTTTTCTTTTTCCAGAAACGATTAGTTAAATCTTCAGTATTTAGGATTGTGATCCTGTTCATAAGTAACGAGTTATATGTTCTCAATTTAGTGATATATTTATTGGCTAGATATTGTCGTCTGAGATATAATGGTGGTTCATTAGCTTCCGCCATAATTGCATTACTAGGGGATGATATCATTGTTCCAATACAATGTCTGTTTTCAGCACTAGTTTGAAATCGTTCAGACACTCGGCGTTGTTTTTGCGGCACGTATAAATACAAATGTCATCTGCATATTGGATTACTTTGATGTTTTCATTAAATTTTTTATGCAAATCTGACGTATAGACATTAAAAAGAATAGGACTGAGTATTGAGCCCTGTGGGAGGCCGTTATAAAATAGTCTCGGTCCATACAACTCGTTACTATGATTTCTAATATAAATTTCCCTCCCGTTAAAGATGTCCGTGATATCGATACCCAGATTTATCATTTTTTGAAAAAGAATTTCTAAATTCACTGAGTCATATGCCCCTTTTAAGTCTAGAAATAAACATAGTAAATAATCTTTTTTTGAAAATGTTGATTGTATATCAGTAATGAGTTCAGCTAATGCATCACACGTGCCTAATCCTCTCCTAAAACCAAACTGTGTCTTGGGCAGCAACATTTTCGATTCTAGATAGAATTCTAATCTTAACTTGATCATTCGCTCGAATGTCTTGAGTACGCAGGACATCAGAGAGATTGGTCTGAATGATGTGGCTAAAGAAGGGTTTTTTCCATTTTTATTTATCAAAACAACAAATATCTTTTTTAATTCAGCAATGCTTTCTCCATTTAACCACCAGTCATTGTATATTTCCAATAAAACTACTTTGGCCGATTCAGGTAAGTTAAACTGTCTAAGCCCGGTGACTTATTTTTTGTATTTTTTACGGACATGTTTAGCTCTGACATATTAAAGGGATTATTTAGGTCATTAAGCTGTATTTGTGCGTATTCATATTCATCAATGACTGGTTTCCGTTGAACAGATGGTGGGGCATCAGTATTCAGGATATCATTGATCGTATCGTCGTGTATTTGGGTTTTTTGACCAAGGTTTTTGTTACTGATATGTTTAACTATTTTCCAGATTTCAGTAATAGAGGTACTATTATTTAATTTATCAAAAAATCCAATTTGATAATAGTTTGTAAGCTTTGAGAGCATCTTTTCGTTTTCTTACCATGTCGTTACATTCTTCATCCCATCAAAAGAGTTTGTTACTGTTTGTAACAAAAGTTTTATTAATTATCATTGTTTCGTTAGCTGGGGTATTTAAGGTGTTGTAAAATTTATGTGCCTTTTCAGGTAATGTCATTGTGAAAGAGCCATTGTTGGTCAATTCATCATGAATCTTAGTTTGGTACGTACTCCAGTCTACTCGTGCATCATTCCATTTACTAGAGGGGGTCACTTTTTCTTTTTATTCGGTATATTTGAATTAATCAGAATAGGAAAATGGTCTGAGCTTAGCGTATCAGGAAGTACTCTCCAAGAAATTTTATCAATAATATCAGGTGTTAGAATGGTCAGGTCTACAGCAGATGGATTTTGTCCTGGAAGGGTGATTCGAGTAGGTTTACCGTCATTCGTAACAATCAAGTCCCAGTTATCTAAAGCATTTATTAATTGTTCACCTTGAGAGGAGTTTGTTCGACAGCCCCATAAGTTATGGTGGCAATTGAAGTTACCGCAGAATACAGTTTTGTGTGACAATTGATTAAAAATACTATCCCAGTCAGATGTGTTAGCTAAAACGTTTGAAGGCTTATAGGGAGAACGACGATATTGATATTATGTTGGTTGATTTATTAGTTCTGACTTTCTAGGTTTGAAAGATTTTATATACTGGAGAATGCTAATCTTATTGTTACAATGTTTGTTGCGATCCATTGAACTTTTTTAGTATTCAGAGAGATTTTTATCATCATCTCTGCTTAATATATCCATCTGGAGATCATTTGCTGGTATCATTTCTAGTATTTGAGATATTATTCCTAAAAATAGTTTCATTGAAGGCTTATTATAAATTACATTTTGGACAAGTTGAGTAACTACTTCTAACTAGAAGTATATTTTTTTCTTTATGTGGGATATATTCATCTTGATAAGGGTTCGGAAGAACTGCAAATTTGGGTTTATTTGTTTTTATAATTGGAGAGGGAGAGGTTAAAGGAGATACGGCATTACGCTTTTTTACCTGAGAGTTTTGATTTTGTCGTGAACTTTTATACGACGGTTTTTGTAACACGAAATTTGATTGGGGTTCTGGAAGGGAAGGAAAGTTAGTCTGATCCAATAAAGAGAATCTATTGTGTGAGGTAATTTTTGCAAATGAAGGATTATCAACAATAAACTCCTTAAAAGTAAAATTTTCTGTTGCCATAACTTTTTTAATATTTTTTTGTTTCTTTTATACGGGGCAAATTCGCGATATGGAGTTATGGTCGAAGCTATTGCAATGCACACATATTTTTTCTTTTTTTTGACACGGGTCATTTTAACAGCCTATCGGATGCACAAACTTTACACCTCGCTTTTCCTCGACACTGGTTACCTACTGGTATGCCCATAGCGTAAGTATTTAAAACATTGTACCACGGGGTAGTAATATGGATCTACAGGAAAGTTAACCATGTTGATCTTAACGCTTTCCGGAATGTTATTTCCTAAAAAAGTCAAGATAACCATTTAGTTCCCTTGATTTCATCGTATACTCTACGTTTCATACGTTTAACGTCTTTGACGGAAATATTACTTTCTATCGCGTCCAAAATATCCTTTGCCGTGAAAATGGTGTCCACCATCCTTATAATCCCTTTTTATGATTGTAATACTTTGGTATATAAGATATTAAATTATTATTCTTTAAAGCATTATGATGTATTAACTTATTAGCTGCTTCATGAGTTTTGCAAATGATTTTAACCCTATTGATACCAATTGCTTTAATGTCTTTCTAGACATTTATTGTGCATCAAATATTGATCAGCAAGTTAGTAATGTCCTATTCTTATAGGAAATAACCGTCCTACATTTTTTTCCTGATGTTCCACCATAACATAATATGGGCCTTTATCAGTTGATTGGTATTTATTATCAAAGTCATATACAATATTTTTGGCTGTATTCTTACCATTTAAATTATTCTCATCTATTTTATTTGATTGATTTAGAGAATTAGTATTCTCAGGCGGGTCGTCCCCGCCCGAACTATCTCCCATTTCCGTAAGATCTTATAAATTAGCTATTTTAGGAATGTAGAGATTTAAAAATGTTTACTTATCTTAGTTGTCAATACAAGACATCCACGCATTCGCACACTAGAGAAACAACAATTCGATCTCCACAGTAGCACGAACAGAAATGTTTTAAATTCTTGCAATGCAACTTTTGATGGTTGCCATAAGAAAAACTACTTTGCTGATCACAATAATAACTAAAATTCATCTCTATCTTTATAGGACTATTTTTTTGAATCTTTAGTTTGGAATATAATAAAAATTTTGGAAGACATTATCGTAACTACCAACTGGCAGCTCCAGATAGCCAAATTCTGCTTAACTATAAAAAGTCTTTAATAAATGTTTTTTATGGGTCTTTTGATATATAATTATATATACTACAGTAGCATTTCGTTTCCCAACAATTTTCTGTTAGACTTGAATAGCTAAATGAAAATATGTTTTTGAGTGAGTCTTTGCCTAAATTTTGTGATGCTATTCAGCATTTTAAACACAAAATGGTAAATGACAGTTCATCGCTCTGACAACTGGGCTGAAGTGCGATCTCATAAAATAAGGAATCCCAATAGTGACAACAATAACAGCCGTACTCATAATCTAGTTAGTTTGTCTAGTAATTAAATGTAAGAAATAATGTACAACAAAAAGCAAAAAGTCCTTAATAGATATATCAGTGATTACCTGGCAGTTTGTATAATTCAGTCCAAATCACTTACCAAAAAAAGAAAAACATAAATGTCTTAAAAAATCAATCCAAATTTTTCTTGCACTTTTGAAACCAAAATTCTGACACCAATTGTAACGGGAACTTCTAACTGCTTTCGATTTATATATAACTAACTATATAACTAGCTATCCGCTTGGTATGTATGTATGTAACGGAATCTTTGGACACGATTTTCACCCACTTAAAAACATCGGATCGACTTGAAACTTTGTATACTTTTAACGTACCGACTCCTTGATGGAGGTACCATATATCTGTGAGCGCTATGGATGGATTCTTGTGGAGTTTTCGATATGCATGTGAGTTGGTAGAATATGTTATGGTGTGTATGTGCGAGTGGGACTTTTTGATGGAGGTTTCCATACGTATGGGTGTCTTTGATTTCTGGATGAATTTTCGTGGAACTTTCTATCTGTATGTGAGTTGGGAGGTTTTGTGATGTTGTGTACGTGCGAGTGGGATTTTTCGATGAAAGGTTTCATACTTATAGTTGTGTACGTGCGAGTAGGACTTTTTGATGAAGGGTTTCATACCTATACCTCACCGAGAATTATAGATGGATTTTTGTGGAATTTCAGATATGAATATGTGTTGGAGGATTTGCGATGGAGTCTTTGTTGTGGGACTATTTATGGAGGGTTCCATATCGTCTTCGTATATCTATATGACTATGATTGATCATATCTCACTCCCTACATTCGTGCATCGCCTTAATATCAAATCGTACTAAAAATTATAAAATAAATAATAGTTTAAAAAATAAAAAAACATGCTTTAGTAGCAAACCAAACTAAAAATTAGAAAATAAATAAAATATCATTTTAATGTAAAAAAGCATGGGGTGCTTTCTAAGTTAATTTTATAATGACTACTTATATGATTATATATCAACATAAAATATTTATATCAATGGATATCAAGCCCCCACGCTTTTTTACATTAAAATGATATTTATTTATTCTCTAATTTTTAGTTTGGATTGGTACTAAAGCGTATTTTTTAAGTTTTTTAAATTATAATTTTTTTATACTAAACTTATACAGAGATTTATATCAAGAACTACGTTCAGAGTGCACTAAATCATGTCCATACTAACAATAATGACGACTCCTAAGCATCCCTTAGAATTTATATATTTATATTGACTACATCATAATAAATTGTAGATAGCAATCCTATGTCACCAATGTTAAAACAAGACCTGATATGGAATGGGTAGGGTAGTGAAATTAAATAAGACAAAAAATATCCAACGCTTTCATCAAAAGAAATAATGGCAACGAGAATCATACAGAAATGCCTACTCTAAAGAATAATTGGAACGCTAATAACTAATGAAATAAAATCTAAACAGTGGTTACTGATAATACAGTCTGATTGCTGAGAACGAGAGAAAACGTTAAAGCCTTAACAGCAACAGCTTATAAAGAGTCAACAAATCATTAATAAAGAAATAAAACACATTCATCAGCTTTGTACGGAAATAGATAGTCACTTGAAAACCAGTGAATCTAGAGAACTATTTAGCAATGTAAAATATCTTTCTCGTGAGTTGAAACTTCGTACACAAATAATACATGATGAAGATAGTAGAATGATTATTGACCCTGATGGTTTTGCTGGAATCTGACCGAAATATTGCGTCAAAATAACTAAAATAAGCATCCAAGGATAACAAACCTACAATACTGAAATAGAAAATTCAATCAGCCTCGAAATGTTTTAAGAACAACAAAGGCACAGATTGCATAGCTGCAGGAATATTAAAATTATTAGGACAATCAGCATTTGACGACCTACATGGAATCGTGTTTGGAAAACATGTAATCAGGCAGAATGCAATAACTATCGCATGATTGCATTAAATCCTCCTAAAGATCCTGAACATCAGACAAATAACGTAAATACTACCCCAGATTGCTGAAGAATAAACTGGTTTTTCGCTCTGCAGAGGTACCAGAGAACAAAAAGGAAATGTAAGGCAATAAATAGAGAAAGCTCGAGAATATAACTTAGGAATGTATTTTTGTTTTTTTGATTATAATACCTTTTACTTGGTAAATTGGTAGAAACTGTGGTAAATACTCAATGAAATGGGAGTTCCTGATCACTAAATTTCGCTTATCCAATACTTCTATCAATGTAACTCTGGCCTTATAAGAATACCTAAATGATAATACATCAAACAGCTTTCAAGTAAAGAAAGCTGTGAAAGGGGAGTTCGTTCTTTCACCTTTGCTTTTTAACTTATACGCCAAGCACATAATGCACATTCTCGATAACTGCAAGGTGGTATATCATTCGGAGGAAAATAAGAATAATAATTGAAGATATGACGACGATACTTTCATTATAACATCTAGTGCAGAAGAAATGGACAAAATTATGTGTCGGCTCCAGGAAAGCAGTGACGAATTTGGTCGAAATTAAATTTAATTGCTAATAAAACTACTGTCATTATTCTAGAATGACAAAATAAAAACCAACCTCAAGTAAAATAATTGCTGGATTTGATGTGGTTAATAAATAGGTACATTTATTTGGGATCAATAATTACGACGGTGAAATAAAACTTAGAATTGCACTGCTCGAACAACCATAACAAAGCAAATAAACGCCTAACTAGGGCTGCTAAGCTCATTGTTCTTCCCAATAACCACTTACGGGACTGAAAACTGGACTTGACAGCCCCCCATATAAATTAATCTGTTCTTCGAGAACTGAACACTGGTCTCAATCTATCAGAGACGATAAACCCACATTTCTTAACATACATCGGTCACATTGCAAGAAAACAGATTTACTGCAATTGCTCATAGTCGATGGAAAAGTAGAGAGGAAGCGAGTAGATCAAACTAATGATCTAATCGGTCATGGTCTCCATCAAGAAATTAATATTGTTCAAAATAGAGCGAAATGGTACAATACTATAAATAATGCTACGGGAGCATCATTGTCACTAACGTCTCATTAGAGAGATGGACAAAAGAGAAAAAGAGAATGATAGCAATCGTCGGTGATAGAAAGGTTACCACCAGTGGTAGACAGTTATCACAACTGCTAGAAAAGAGGTAAACTAGCTAGTACGTTATGTCCGAAAACAGTTTCTTAAACCTTATTATATCTATTCGCGTAGTTAATTTGGTTCAAAGTCTTATTGAAACTCAAGGGAGGTACCTAATGTCACGCTGCTGAGAACTATGCTAGAAACTGGAAGCTAGAATATCCACTTAACAACTCAATCTATCAATAATGTGAATAGACTTTCATTCACGAAATGGAAAACTGGTCACTCAAAAAAGGAATTTTGTTTTCAGTAGAAAAGTCTTGCTTTATGGTGGGTAGGTATTCAGCAAGAGAAAAATGCAAAAAATATTAAACTAATGCTAAACGGATACCTACATTTTGAAATAATTCGAAAAAAATTATTTTCTTGGTCTCACCTTTGATAACACCTTAAACGGAAGCCTTCAATTTAATTGCTTTCCGGCAAATGTCTTAACTATTTTGCTGATAAGGATCTAGAATTCTTTATATCTCACTAACTGAAATGAATAAAAAAGTAAGAATTATTAATATATGATAATACATACAGCCGTATTCTTGAGAAAATCTCTGTTCGATACTAGTTTAGTTTATTTGTTAGTTCCTATGGTAAAGCGCTAACGATAATACCAAAGGTGATCGCCTTAGTATAGATGAACTACTGCTGAAGTGAGATTTGTTTTAAATTCGACTGTTGGTAATTATTGAGTAACACATACCTACCATTTTCTAATCTCTTTATCGGAGTCTGATCATCCTTGTATTTAATAATACCAAAACCAAATAACATGCTCAGATCGAGCTTAGGTAGCTAATATTAGCTGATACTTGATCTGACCACTTTGCGAAGATCTGAGGGTTATGGGTTGATAGTCAATGAAAACTTAATATATCAGAATCAAAACTTCTGCAAATTACTGTAGTTTTCCCATAAGTAATAAAACTACAATGAATAAAAAATCTCATTTCCTAAATAGGAGTATAACAGAATCTGATTCACGTCAATCAACTATGAATTTCCAAAAATACACACCATGCAACAACAAACTGTTTTTTTAAGGGTGATTTAGTACAAATGAAACCCCTACCCACATCTGGTACAGAACTGAAGGCCAAAACGGTGGAACTTTTGGTGCTATTGCACGGTTTACGCCATGAGAATCTCAATCCCTTGATTGGTTGCCTGGCCGAGCCTACAGGTGCAGCGCTAGTCTCCGAGTATTGTACGCGAGGATCATTACAAGATGTCCTGCAACAGGACGATATCAAGCTCGACTGGTCGTTCCGGTTGAGTCTGCTCACTGACCTCGTCAGAGTAAGTCATTTCAATTATTATTGTCTAATAGCTGTATCAAAGTATTTTTTAACATGACAGGGTATGAAGTATTTGCATTCAACGCCTATCAGAGTTCATGGTTATCTGACGTCAAGAAATTGTGTGATTGATGCCAGATGGGTGTTGAAGGTCACTGATTATGGACTTCCGGCATTCTATGAAGCTCAGGGTATAGCTCCCCCAAATAAGACTGCTAGAGGTGAGTCAAACTAAACTAGGTTTCTTATAATCTCCGTAAAGTACGATTGTAGGTTCCTGGAAAAAAGTTATTTGTGAGTATGTAGATAGGTGGGAAGCGCGTGGCTGCTTGTTAACATTGACCGATTTCGATTATAGAAGGCAAGCAGTGCAATATGTGGCGAACGGCGCATTGCATTCAGCTCATCTAACAGGGCAACGGGAAACCAACGAGAGCACATTATTTCTTAGCTACAGCTTCGATGTAAGACAAGACGCGCACCGAAGTGGAGTGGCAATGGTGTGGTCATGGCATGGCAGGAGGCATAGGGATGAAATGGCGAGGAAAGTGGTGTGTAAGTGATTTAACACGTACTGCAGTGGCAAACAAGGAGTGGTGTCACCGATTAAATAGTTCTTAACATGTCGTACTCAGTGGATGGATGCTCTTTTATAATTACAACTTGCTAATCTAAATGCTAAAAATCAGTAAAAGAAGAAAAAATTATTGGGTTCGTCCTCTCTGGAAGAAAAATAAAAAAATTGGTATTTTTAACGTTTATAAAAATGATTTGAATTAGTACAACCAAAAATTAAAA
Organism: Crioceris asparagi; assembly: GCA_958507055.1. Classification (NCBI taxonomy): domain Eukaryota; kingdom Metazoa; phylum Arthropoda; class Insecta; order Coleoptera; family Chrysomelidae; genus Crioceris; species Crioceris asparagi. The sequence goes on from OY293829.1 coordinate 49,341,963, forward strand.
TTTTCTATAAAGAACATGTTCGAGATAAGTGGCACCAGATTCGCATCACACCACTTGCAAAATACCACGGCACCACTACTCCATTTTGATGCGCGCATCTTCATTTGTTTACATAGGCTCTAGCGATTCCACCTGCCACTTGGTCACCACGCCACTTGCTTACCACCTCAGTGCGCGCCTTGCCTAAGGATGTCTCTTGAGAGAAATCAGTGGTTCCTAAATTACTTTGAGCTGTAAGTCCCCTTGTAACACTTTCATGGCAGATTAGTGGCCTACACTCGTATACAGAAATATAAAGAAGAATATGTAGGGTGCTTAGTTTTCACCTCGCCTATTTCGAAAACGAATAACGATAGCATTGTGGGACTGGTTTCATTCTATAATAGTTATGCGACTCATCCTCAAGTTGATGTTGAAATGGAATAATGAATAAATTTATCAAGAAAATGGATTCCATATGTTATAGTTTGTATATATGTATATTTAGCTGGACATTTATTAATAAAATATCAAATAACATAGCTGCAAATAATAATATATCTAGCTCCACCATCATCTTTTTAACGATTTTTTATAACTATAAAATGAGAAGAGTAGCATAGCGGTAAGAGTCTTACAATGAACATAAATAAAATGTTAATAATAATTATTCAGTGCTATATTACAAAAATTTTACCTCTTTTACAAAAGTAAAGTTATATTAATCATAGAAAATTTTATTTAATTAGTAGGTACCTAATAACAATTGCATAGATCATTTATTCAATTGTTTCTATTTCTTGTAACCGATATTATCTCAATTTGAATGCATTGTTAATTTCTAAACTGTTAGAACAATTGATTAATAAACATAAAAAGCAATTAATTTCTTACCTGCTTAGAAAAGTACTTCCAACAAAACAACCATCGTATTTCTCCGCCAACGCTTGTTCCCATCTAGGAAAAAACAAAATTAAATGAGCTTCTGTGGTTATAATTCATTTGTTTGTTGTTGTTTTTGTTCAAACAGGCCTTTCTCGGAATCTTGAAAAGAGAGCTTTGAAAACATGAAAAAAAATTGAATAGTTTGAAGGAACCAGTGTCTGTTGCGCATCTGACAGTATCTGACATCTGAGAATATGATTTTTTTCTTCATATTACAGTGATCTGTATCGGCTCTACAAATAGCCATGACATATAGTCTATTTAAACTTGCCATGTGGTTGCTACATCGGCTAAGGACTTTTTACTTTACTTGTCAATACCAAGGCCATCGCAAAAGAAGTACGTTTATTTATATTTGTATTGCATGTATAACTTGTCCAATTTGTAATTTACGGATGCAATATATTCTATTCTATTCTATTCTATTCTATTCTATTCTATTCTATTCTATTCTATTCTATTCTATTCTATTCTATTCTATTCTATTCTATTCTATTCTATTCTATTCTATTCTATTCTATTCTATTCTATTCTATTCTATTCTATTCTATTCTATTCTATTCTATTCTATTCTATTCTATTCTATTCTATTCTATTCTATTCTATTCTATTCTATTCTATTCTATTCTATTCTATTCTATTCTATTCTATTCTATTCTATTCTATTCTATTCTATTCTATTCTATTCTATTCTATTCTATTCTATTCTATTCTATTCTATTCTATTCTATTCTATTCTATTCTATTCTATTCTATTCTATTCTATTCTATTCTATTCTATTCTATTCTATTCTATTCTATTCTATTCTATTCTATTCTATTCTATTCTATTCTATTCTATTCTATTCTATTCTATTCTATTCTATTCTATTCTATTCTATTCTATTCTATTCTATTCTATTCTATTCTATTCTATTCTATTCTATTCTATTCTATTCTATTCTATTCTATTCTATTCTATTCTATTCTATTCTATTCTATTCTATTCTATTCTATTCTATTCTATTCTATTCTATTCTATTCTATTCTATTCTATTCTATTCTATTCTATTCTATTCTATTCTATTCTATTCTATTCTATTCTATTCTATTCTATTCTATTCTATTCTATTCTATTCTATTCTATTCTATTCTATTCTATTCTATTCTATTCTATTCTATTCTATTCTATTCTATTCTATTCTATTCTATTCTATTCTATTCTATTCTATTCTATTCTATTCTATTCTATTCTATTCTATTCTATTCTATTCTATTCTATTCTATTCTATTCTATTCTATTCTATTCTATTCTATTCTATTCTATTCTATTCTATTCTATTCTATTCTATTCTATTCTATTCTATTCTATTCTATTCTATTCTATTCTATTCTATTCTATTCTATTCTATTCTATTCTATTCTATTCTATTCTATTCTATTCTATTCTATTCTATTCTATTCTATTCTATTCTATTCTATTCTATTCTATTCTATTCTATTCTATTCTATTCTATTCTATTCTATTCTATTCTATTCTATTCTATTCTATTCTATTCTATTCTATTCTATTCTATTCTATTCTATTCTATTCTATTCTATTCTATTCTATTCTATTCTATTCTATTCTATTCTATTCTATTCTATTCTATTCTATTCTATTCTATTCTATTCTATTCTATTCTATTCTATTCTATTCTATTCTATTCTATTCTATTCTATTCTATTCTATTCTATTCTATTCTATTCTATTCTATTCTATTCTATTCTATTCTATTCTATTCTATTCTATTCTATTCTATTCTATTCTATTCTATTCTATTCTATTCTATTCTATTCTATTCTATTCTATTCTATTCTATTCTATTCTATTCTATTCTATTCTATTCTATTCTATTCTATTCTATTCTATTCTATTCTATTCTATTCTATTCTATTCTATTCTATTCTATTCTATTCTATTCTATTCTATTCTATTCTATTCTATTCTATTCTATTCTATTCTATTCTATTCTATTCTATTCTATTCTATTCTATTCTATTCTATTCTATTCTATTCTATTCTATTCTATTCTATTCTATTCTATTCTATTCTATTCTATTCTATTCTATTCTATTCTATTCTATTCTATTCTATTCTATTCTATTCTATTCTATTCTATTCTATTCTATTCTATTCTATTCTATTCTATTCTATTCTATTCTATTCTATTCTATTCTATTCTATTCTATTCTATTCTATTCTATTCTATTCTATTCTATTCTATTCTATTCTATTCTATTCTATTCTATTCTATTCTATTCTATTCTATTCTATTCTATTCTATTCTATTCTATTCTATTCTATTCTATTCTATTCTATTCTATTCTATTCTATTCTATTCTATTCTATTCTATTCTATTCTATTCTATTCTATTCTATTCTATTCTATTCTATTCTATTCTATTCTATTCTATTCTATTCTATTCTATTCTATTCTATTCTATTCTATTCTATTCTATTCTATTCTATTCTATTCTATTCTATTCTATTCTATTCTATTCTATTCTATTCTATTCTATTCTATTCTATTCTATTCTATTCTATTCTATTCTATTCTATTCTATTCTATTCTATTCTATTCTATTCTATTCTATTCTATTCTATTCTATTCTATTCTATTCTATTCTATTCTATTCTATTCTATTCTATTCTATTCTATTCTATTCTATTCTATTCTATTCTATTCTATTCTATTCTATTCTATTCTATTCTATTCTATTCTATTCTATTCTATTCTATTCTATTCTATTCTATTCTATTCTATTCTATTCTATTCTATTCTATTCTATTCTATTCTATTCTATTCTATTCTATTCTATTCTATTCTATTCTATTCTATTCTATTCTATTCTATTCTATTCTATTCTATTCTATTCTATTCTATTCTATTCTATTCTATTCTATTCTATTCTATTCTATTCTATTCTATTCTATTCTATTCTATTCTATTCTATTCTATTCTATTCTATTCTATTCTATTCTATTCTATTCTATTCTATTCTATTCTATTCTATTCTATTCTATTCTATTCTATTCTATTCTATTCTATTCTATTCTATTCTATTCTATTCTATTCTATTCTATTCTATTCTATTCTATTCTATTCTATTCTATTCTATTCTATTCTATTCTATTCTATTCTATTCTATTCTATTCTATTCTATTCTATTCTATTCTATTCTATTCTATTCTATTCTATTCTATTCTATTCTATTCTATTCTATTCTATTCTATTCTATTCTATTCTATTCTATTCTATTCTATTCTATTCTATTCTATTCTATTCTATTCTATTCTATTCTATTCTATTCTATTCTATTCTATTCTATTCTATTCTATTCTATTCTATTCTATTCTATTCTATTCTATTCTATTCTATTCTATTCTATTCTATTCTATTCTATTCTATTCTATTCTATTCTATTCTATTCTATTCTATTCTATTCTATTCTATTCTATTCTATTCTATTCTATTCTATTCTATTCTATTCTATTCTATTCTATTCTATTCTATTCTATTCTATTCTATTCTATTCTATTCTATTCTATTCTATTCTATTCTATTCTATTCTATTCTATTCTATTCTATTCTATTCTATTCTATTCTATTCTATTCTATTCTATTCTATTCTATTCTATTCTATTCTATTCTATTCTATTCTATTCTATTCTATTCTATTCTATTCTATTCTATTCTATTCTATTCTATTCTATTCTATTCTATTCTATTCTATTCTATTCTATTCTATTCTATTCTATTCTATTCTATTCTATTCTATTCTATTCTATTCTATTCTATTCTATTCTATTCTATTCTATTCTATTCTATTCTATTCTATTCTATTCTATTCTATTCTATTCTATTCTATTCTATTCTATTCTATTCTATTCTATTCTATTCTATTCTATTCTATTCTATTCTATTCTATTCTATTCTATTCTATTCTATTCTATTCTATTCTATTCTATTCTATTCTATTCTATTCTATTCTATTCTATTCTATTCTATTCTATTCTATTCTATTCTATTCTATTCTATTCTATTCTATTCTATTCTATTCTATTCTATTCTATTCTATTCTATTCTATTCTATTCTATTCTATTCTATTCTATTCTATTCTATTCTATTCTATTCTATTCTATTCTATTCTATTCTATTCTATTCTATTCTATTCTATTCTATTCTATTCTATTCTATTCTATTCTATTCTATTCTATTCTATTCTATTCTATTCTATTCTATTCTATTCTATTCTATTCTATTCTATTCTATTCTATTCTATTCTATTCTATTCTATTCTATTCTATTCTATTCTATTCTATTCTATTCTATTCTATTCTATTCTATTCTATTCTATTCTATTCTATTCTATTCTATTCTATTCTATTCTATTCTATTCTATTCTATTCTATTCTATTCTATTCTATTCTATTCTATTCTATTCTATTCTATTCTATTCTATTCTACTCTACTCTATTCTATTCTATTCTATTCTATTCTATTCTATTCTATTCTATTCTATTCTATTCTATTCTATTCTATTCTATTCTATTCTATTCTATTCTATTCTATTCTATTCTATTCTACTCTACTCTATTCTATTCTATTCTATTCTATTCTATTCTATTCTATTCTATTCTATTCTACTCTACTCTACTCTATTCTATTCTATTCTATTCTATTCTATTCTACTCTATTCTATTCTATTCTATTCTATTCTATTCTATTCTCT